>CAXAJV010000011.1:0-1372000 GCA_963969225.1 Xylocopa violacea | reverse complement strand
ACATCTCGGATGTAGTATTTCACAACATTCCTGGCTGGTCGGCCCCACTTCTCGGTGGGAACATTATATAGGTTTATAGCGTAATATAACCTAAGCTAACCCATCTAGACCCTCGCTGGTAATGTTTTACAAAATCCCGGTCGTGTCGGCCCGTACTTCTCGGTGGGGACATTATTTACGTCTATAACGTTATATATCCTAACCTAAGGGAACCTAACATTTCGGATGTTGTATTTCACAACATTCCTGGCAGGTCGGCCCCTACTTCTCGGTGGGCACATTATATACGTCTATATCGTAATATAACCTAACCTAACCCATCTAAACCCTCGCTGGTAATGTTTTACAAAATCCCGGTCGTGTCGGCCCGTACTTCTCGGTGCGGACATTATATACGTCTATAACGTTATATATCCTAACCTAAGGCAACTTAACCTCTCGGATGTAGTATTTTCCAACAGTCTTGGCGGGTCGGACCCTACTTCCCGGTGGGCACATTATATACGTCTATATCGTAATATAACCTAACCTAACCCATCTAGACCCTCGCTGGTAATGTTTTACAGAATCCCGGTCGTGTCGTCTCGTACATCTCGGTGCGGACATTATATACGTCTATAACGTTATATATCCTAACCTAAGAGAACCTAACATCTCGGATGTAGTATTTCACAACATTCCTGGCGGGTCGGCCCCTACTTCTCGGTGGGCACATTATATACGTCTATATCGTAATATAACCTAACCTAACCCATCTACACCCTCGCTGGTAATGTTTTACAGAATCCCGGTTGTGTCGTCTCGTACGTCTCGGTGCGGATATTATATACGTCTATAACGTTATATATTCTAACCTAAGGCAACTTAACATCTCCGATGTAGTATTTTCCAACATTCCTGGCGGCTCGGCCCCTACTTCTCGGTGGGCACATTATATACGTCTATAACGTAATATAACCTAACCTAACCCATCTAGTCCCTCGCTGGTAATGTTTTACAGAATCCCGGTCGTGTCGTCTCGTACGTCTCGGTGCGGAAATTATATACGGCTATAACGTTATATATCCTAACCTAAGGGAACCTAACATCTCGGATGTAGTATTTTCCAACATTCCTGGTGGGTCGGCCCCTACTTCTCGGGGGGCACATTATATACGTCTATATCGTAAAATAACATATCCTAACCCATCTAGACCCTCGCTGGTAATGTTTTACAGAATCCCGGTCGTGTCATCTCGTATGTCTCGGTGCGGACATTATATATGTCTATATCGTTATATATCCTAACCTAAGGGAACCTAACTTCACGGATGTAGTATTTCACAACATTCCTGGCTGGTCGGCCCCACTTCTCGGTGGGAAGATTATATACGTTTATAACGTAGTATAACCTAACCTAACCCATCTAGCCCCTCGCTTGTAATGTTTTGCAGAATCCCGGTCGTGTCGTCCCGTACGTCTCGGTGCGGACATTATATACGTCTATAACGTTATATATCCTAACCTAAGGGAACCTAACATTTCGGATGTAGTATTTCACAACATTCCTGGCAGGTCGGCCCCTACTTCTCGGTGGGCACATTATATACGTCTATATCGTAATATAACCTGACCTAACCCATCTAGACCCTCGCTGGTAATGTTTTACAAAATCCCGGTCGTGTCGGCCCGTACTTCTCGGTGGGGACATTATTTACGTCTATAACGTTATATATCCTAACCTAAGGGAACATAAAATCTCGGATGTAGTACTTCACAACATTCCTGGCGGGTCGGCCCCTACTTCTCGGTGGGCACATTACATACGTCTATATCGTAATATAACCTAACCTAACCCATCTAGACCCTCGCAGGTAATGTTTTACAAAATCCCGGTCGTGTCGGCCCGTACTTCTCCGTGGGGACATTATATACGTCTATATCGTTATATATCCTAACCTAAGGCAACCTAACATCTCGGATGTAGTATTTTCCAACATTCCTGGCGGGGCGGCCCCTACTTCTCGGTGGGCACATTATATACGTCTATATCGTAATATAACCTAACCTAACCCATCTAGACCCTCCCTGGTAATGTTTTACAAAATCCCGGTCGTGTCGGCTCGTACTTCTCGGTGGGGACATTATTTACGTCTATAACGTTATATATCCTAACCTAAGGGAACCTAACATCTCGGATGTAGTATTTCACAACATTCCTGGAGGGTCGGCCCCACTTCTCGGTGGGAACATTATTTACGTCTATAACGTAATATAACCTAACCTAACCCATCTAGACCCTCGCTGGTAATGTTTTACAAAATCCCGGTCCTGTCGGCCCGTAATTCTCCGTGGGGACATTATATGCGTCTATATCGTTATATATCCTAACCTAAGGGAACCTAACATCTCGGATGAAGTATTTTCCAACATTCCTGGCGGGTCGGACCCTACTTCTCGGTGGGAACATTATATACGTCTATATCGTAATATAACCTAACCTAACACACCTAGACCCTCGCTGGTAATGTTTCACAGAATCCCGTTCATGTCTTCCTGTACGTCTCGGTGCGGACTTTATATACGTCTATAAATTTATATATCCTAAACTAAGGGAACCTAACATCTCGGATGTAGTATTTTCCAACATTCCTGGCGAGTCGGCCCCTACTTCTCGGTGGGCACATTATATACGTCTATATCGTAATATAACCTAACATAACCCATCTAGACCCTCGCTGTTAATGTTTTACAAAATCCCGGTCGCATCGGCACGTACGTCTCGGTGCGGACATTATATACGTCTATAACGTTATATATCCTAACCAAAGGGAACCTAACATCTCGGATGTAGTATTTCACAACATTCCTGGCTGGTCGGCCCCACTTCTCGGTGGGAACATTATATACGTTTATAACGTAGTATAGCCTAACCTAACCCATCTAGCCCCTCGCTTGCAATGTTTTACAGTATCCCGGTCGTGTCGTCCCGTGCGTCTCGGTGCGGACATTATATACGTCTATAACGTTATATATCCTAACCAAAGGCAACTTAACATCTCGGATGTAGTATTTTCCAACACTCCTGGCGGGTCAGACCCTACTTCTCGGTGGGCACATTATATACGTCTATATCGTAATATAACCTAACCTAACCCATCTAGACGCTCGCTGGTAATGTTTTACAAAATCCCGGACCTGTCGGCCCGTACTTCTCGGTGGGGCATTATATACGTCTATAACTTTATATATCCTAACCTAAGGGAACCTAACATCTCGGATGTAGTATTTCACAACATTCCTGGCTGGTCGGCCCCACTTCTCGGTGGGAACATTATATAGGTTTATATCGTAATATAACCTAACCTAACCCATCTAGACCCTCGCTGTTAATGTTTTACAAAATCCCGGTCGCATCGGCACGTACGTCTCGATGCGGACATTATGTACGTCTATAACTTTATATATCCTAACCTAAGGGAACCTAACATCTCGGATGTAGTATTTCACAACATTCCTGGCTGGTCGGCCCCACTTCTCGGTGGGAACATTATATAGGTTTATATCGTAATATAACCTAACCTAACCCATCTAGACCCTCGCTGTTAATGTTTTACAAAATCCCGGTCGCATCGGCACGTACGTCTCGATGCGGGCATTATATACGTCTATAACTTTATATATCCTAACCTAAGGGAACCTAACATCTCGGATGTAGTATTTCACAACATTCCTGGCTGGTCGGCCCCACTTCTCGGTGGGAACATTATATAGGTTTATAGCGTAATATAACCTAACCTAACCCATCTAGACCCTCGCTGGTAATGTTTTACAAAATCCCGGTCCTGTCGGCCCGTAATTCTCCGTGGGGACATTATATGCGTCTATATCGTTATATATCCTAACCTAAGGGTACCTAACATCTCGGATGTAGTATTTTCCAACATTCCTGGCGGGTCGGACCCTACTTCTCGGTGGGAACATTATATACGTCTATACCGTAATATAACCTAACCTAACCCACCTAGACCCTCGCTGGTAATGTTTCACAGAATCCCGTTCATGTCTTCCTGTACGTCTCGGTGCGGACATTATATACGTCTATAACGTTATATATCCTAACCTAAGGCAACTTAACCTATCGGATGTAGTATCTTCCAACAGTCTTGGCGGGTCGGACCCTACTTCCCGGTGGGCACATTATATACGTCTATATCGTAATATAACCTAACCTAACCCATCTAGACCCTCGCTGTTAATGTTTTACAGAATCCCGGTCGTGTCGTCTCGTACATCTCGGTGCGGACATTATATACGTCTATAACGTTATATATCCTAACCTAAGGGAACCTAACATCTCGGATGTAGTATTTCACAATATTCCTGGCAGGTCGGCCCCTACTTCTCGGTGGGCACATTATATACGTCTATATCGTAATATAACCTAACCTAACCCATCTACACCCTCGCTGGTAATGTTTTACAGAATCCCGGTCGTGTCGTCTCGTACGTCTCGGTGCGGATATTATATACGTCTATAACGTTATATATTCTAACCTAAGGCAACTTAACATCTCCGATGTAGTATTTTCCAACATTCCTGGCGGCTCGGCCCCTACTTCTCGGTGGGCACATTATATACGTCTATAACGTAATATAACCTAACCTAACCCATCTAGACCCTCGCTGGTAATGTTTTACAGAATCCCAGTCGTGTCGTCTCGTACGTCTCGGTGCGGAAATTATATACGGCTATAACGTTATATATCCTAACCTAAGGGAACCTAACATCTCGGATGTAGTATTTTCCAACATTCCTGGTGGGTCGGCCCCTACTTCTCGGTGGGCACATTATATACGTCAATATCGTAAAATAACCTAACCTAACCCATCTAGACCCTCGCTGGTAATGTTTTACAGAATCCCGGTCGTGTCGTCTCGTATGTCTCGGTGCGGACATTATATATGTCTATATCGTTATATATCCTAACCTAAGGGAACCTAACTTCACGGATGTAGTATTTCACAACATTCCTGGCTGGTCGGCCCCACTTCTCGGTGGGAACATTATATACGTTTATAACGTAGTATAACCTAACCTAACCCATCTAGCCCCTCGCTTGTAATGTTTTGCAGAATCCCGGTCGTGTCGGCCCGTACGTCTCGGTGCGGATATTATATACGTCTATAACGTTATATATTCTAACCTAAGGCAACTTAACATCTCCGATGTAGTATTTTCCAACATTCCTGGCGGGTCGGCCCCTACTTCTCGGTGGGCACATTATATACGTCTATAACGTAATATAACCTAACCTAACCCATCTAGCCCCTAGCTGGGAATGTTTTACAGAATCCCGGTCGTGTCGTCCCGTACGTCTCGGTGCGGACATTATATACGTCTATAACGTTATATATCCTAACCTAAGGGAACCTAACATCTCGGATGTAGTATTTCACAACATTCCTGGCTGGTCGGCCCCACTTCTCGGTGGGAACATTATATACGTTTATAACGTAGTATAGCCTAACCTAACCCATCTAGCCCCTCGCTTGTAATGTTTTACAGTATCCCGGTCGTGCCGTCCCGTGCGTCTCGGTGCGGACATTATATACGTCTATAACGTTATATATCCTAACCAAAGGCAACTTAACATCTCGGATGTAGTATTTTCCAACATTCCTGGCGGGTCAGACCCTACTTCTCGGTGGGCACATTATATACGTCTATATCGTAATATAACCTAACCTAACCCATCTAGACGCTCGTTGGTAATGTTTTACAAAATCCCGGACCTGTCGGCCCGTACTTCTCGGTGGGGCATTATATACGTCTATAACTTTATATATCCTAACCTAAGGAAACCTAACATCTCGGATTTAGTATTTCACAACATTCCTGGCTGGTCGGCCCCACTTCTCGGTGGGAACATTATATAGGTTTATAACGTAATATAATCTAACCTAACCCATCTAGACCCTCGCTGGTAATGTTTTACAAAATCTCGGTCGTGTCGGCCCGTACTTCTCGGTGGGGACATTATTTACGTCTATAACGTTATATATCCTAACCTAAGGGAACCTAACATTTCGGATGTTGTATTTCACAACATTCCTGGCATGTCGGCCCCCACTTCTCGGTGGGCACATTATATACTTCTATATCGTAATATAACCTAACCTAACCCATCTAGACCCTCGCTGGTAATGTTTTACAGAATCCCGGTCGTGTCGTCTCGTACGTCTCGGTGCGGATATTATATACGTCTATAACGTTATGTATTCTAACCTAAGGAAACTTAACATCTCCGATGTAGTATTTTCCAACAGTCTTGGCGGGTCGGACCCTACTTCCCGGTGGGCACATTATATACGTCTATATCGTAATATAACCTAACCTAACCCATCTAGACCCTCGCTGGTAATGTTTTACAGAATCCCGGTCGTGTCGTCTCGTACATCTCGGTGCGGACATTATATACGTCTATAACGTTATATATCCTAACCTAAGGGAACCTAACATCTCGGATGTAGTATTTCACAACATTCCTGGCAGGTCGGCCCCTACTTCTCGGTGGGCACATTATATACGTCTATATCGTAATATAACCTGACCTAACCCATCTAGACCCTCGCTGGTAATGTTTTACAAAATCCCGGTCGTGTCGGCCCGTACTTCTCCGTGGGGACATTATATACGTCTATATCGTTATATATCCTAACCTAAGGCAACCTAACATCTCGGATGTAGTATTTTCCAACATTCCTGGCGGGTCGGCCCCTACTTCTCGGTGGGCACATTATATACGTCTATATCGTAATATAACCTAACCTAACCCATCTAGACCCTCGCTGGTAATGTTTTACAAAATCCCGGTCGTGTCGGCTCGTACTTCTCGGTGGGGACATTATTTACGTCTATAACGTTATATATCCTAACCTAAGGGAACCTAACATCTCGGATGTAGTATTTCACAACATTCCTGGCGGGTCGGCCCCACTTCTCGGTGGGAACATTATTTACGTCTATAACGTAATATAACCTAACCTAACCCATCTAGACCCTCGCTGGTAATGTTTTACAAAATCCCGGTCCTGTCGGCCCGTAATTCTCCGTGGGGACATTATATACGTCTATATCGTTATATATCCTAACCTAAGGGAACCTAGCATCTCGGATGTAGTATTTTCCAACATTCCTGGCGGGTCGGACCCTACTTCTCGGTGGGAACATTATATACGTCTATATCGTAATATAACCTAACCTAACCCACCTAGACCCTCGCTGGTAATGTTTCACAGAATCCCGTTCATGTCTTCCTGTACGTCTCGGTGCGGACTTTATATACGTCTATAACGTTATATATCCTAACCAAAGGCAACTTAACATCTCGGATGTAGTATTTTCCAACATTCCTGGCGGGTCAGACCCTACTTCTCGGTGGGCACATTATATACGTCTATATCGTAATATAACCTAACCTAACCCATCTAGACCCTCGCTGGTAATGTTTTACAGAATCCCGGTCGTGTGGTCTCGTACATCTCGGTGCGGACATTATATACGTCTATAACGTTATATATCCTAACCTAAGGCAACTTAACCTCTCGGATGTAGTATTTTCCAACAGTCTTGGCGGGTCGGACCCTACTTCTCGGTGGGCACATTATATACTTCTATATCGTAATATAACCTAACCTAACCCATCTAGACCCTCGCTGTTAATGTTTTACAAAATCCCGGTCGTGTCGGCCCGTACTTTTCCGTGGGGACATTATATACGTCTATAATTTTATATATCCTAACCTAAGGCAACCTAACATCTCGAATGTAGTATTTTCCAACATTCCTGGCGGGTCGGCCCCTACTTCTCGGTGGGCACATTATATACGTCTATAACGTAATATAACCTAACCTAACCCATCTAGACCCTCGCTGGTAATGTTTTACAGAATCCCGGTCGTGTCGTCTCGTACGTCTCGGTGCGGAAATTATATACGGCTATAACGTTATATATCCTAACCTAAGGGAACCTAACATCTCGGATGTAGTATTTTCCCACATTCCTGGTGGGTCGGCCCCTACTTCTCGGTGGGCACATTATATACGTCTATATCGTAAAATAACCTAACCTAACCCATCTAGACCCTCGCTGGTAATGTTTTACAGAATCCCGGTCGTGTCGTCTCGTATGTCTCGGTGCGGACATTATATATGTCTATATCGTTATATATCCTAACCTAAGGGAACCTAACTTCACGGATGTAGTATTTCACAACATTCCTGGCTGGTCGGCCCCACTTCTCGGTGGGAACATTATATACGTTTATAACGTAGTATAACCTAACCTAACCCATCTAGCCCCTCGCTTGTAATGTTTTGCAGAATCCCGGTCGTGTCGGCCCGTACGTCTCGGTGCGGATATTATATACGTCTATAACGTTATATATTCTAACCTAAGGCAACTTAACATCTCCGATGTAGTATTTTCCAACATTCCTGGCGGGTCGGCCCCTACTTCTCGGTGGGCACATTGTATACGTCTATAACGTAATATAACCTAACCTAACCCATCTAGCCCCTAGCTGGGAATGTTTTACAGAATCCCGGTCGTGTCGTCCCGTTCGTCTCGGTGCGGACATTATATACGTCTATAACTTTATATATCCTAACCTAAGGGAACCTAACATCTCGGATGTAGTATTTCACAACATTCCTGGCTGGTCGGCCCCACTTCTCGGTGGGAACATTATATAGGTTTATAACGTAATATAATCTAGCCTAACCCATCTAGACCCTCGCTGGTAATGTTTTACAAAATCCCGGTCGTGTCCGCCCGTACTTCTCGGTGGGGACATTATTTACGTCTATAACGTTATATATCCTAACCTAAGGGAACCTAACATTTCGCATGTTGTATTTCACAACATTCCTGGCATGTCGGCCCCTACTTCTCGGTGGGCACATTATATACTTCTATATCGTAATATAACCTAACCTAACCCATCTAGACCCTCGCTGGTAATGTTTTACAGAATCCCGGTCGTGTCGTCTCGTACGTCTCGGTGCGGATATTATATACGTCTATAACGTTATGTATTCTAACCTAAGGCAACTTAACATCTCCGATGTAGTATTTTCCAACAGTCCTGGCGGGTCGGCCCCTACTTCTCGGTGGGCACATTATATACGTCTATAACGTAATATAACCTAACCTAACCCATCTAGCCCCTAGCTGGGAATGTTTTACAGAATCCCGGTCGTGTCGTCCCGTACGTCTCGGTGCGGACATTATATACGTCTATGACGTTATATATCCTAACCTAAGGCAACTTAACCTCTCGGATGTAGTATTTTCCAACATTCTTGGCGGGTCGGACCCTACATCTCGGTGGGCACATTATATACGTCTATATCATAATATAACCTAACCTAACCCGTCTAGACACTCGCTGTTAATGTTTTACAAAATCCCGGTCGCATCGGCACGTACGTCTCGGTGCGGACATTATATACGTCTATAACGTTATATATCCTAACCAAAGGGAACCTAACATCTCGGATGTAGTATTTCACAACATTCCTGGCTGGTCGGCCCCACTTCTCGGTGGGAACATTATATACGTTTATAACGTAGTATAGCCTAACCTAACCCATCTAGCCCCTCGCTTGCAATGTTTTACAGTATCCCGGTCGTGTCGTCCCGTGCGCCTCGGTGCGGACATTATATACGTCTATAACGTTATATATCCTAACCAAAGGCAACTTAACATCTCGGATGTAGTATTTTCCAACACTCCTGGCGGTTCAGACCCTACTTCTCGGTGGGCACATTATATACGTCTATATCGTAATATAACCTAACCTAACCCATCTAGACGCTCGCTGGTAATGTTTTACAAAATCCCGGACCTGTCGGCCCGTACTTCTCGGTGGGGCATTATATACGTCTATAACTTTATATATCCTAACCTAAGGGAACCTAACATCTCGGATGTAGTATTTCACAACATTCCTGGCTGGTCGGCCCCACTTCTCGGTGGGAACATTATATAGGTTTATATCGTAATATAACCTAACCTAACCCATCTAGACCCTCGCTGTTAATGTTTTACAAAATCCCGGTCGCATCGGCACGTACGTCTCGATGCGGACATTATATACGTCTATAACTTTATATATCCTAACCTAAGGGAACCTAACATCTCGGATGTAGTATTTCACAACATTCCTGGCTGGTCGGCCCCACTTCTCGGTGGGAACATTATATAGGTTTATATCGTAATATAACCTAACCTAACCCATCTAGACCCTCGCTGTTAATGTTTTACAAAATCCCGGTCGCATCGGCACGTACGTCTCGATGCGGACATTATATACGTCTATAACTTTATATATCCTAACCTAAGGGAACCTAACATCTCGGATGTAGTATTTCACAACATTCCTGGCAGGTCGGCCCCTACTTCTCGGTGGGCACATTATATACGTCCATATCGTAATATAACCTAACCTAACCCATCTAAACCCTCGCTGGTAATGCTTTACAAAATCCCGGTCGTGTCGGCCCGTACTTCTCGGTGCGGACATTATATATGTCTATATCGTTATATATCCTAACCTAAGGGAACCTAACTTCACGAATGTAGTATTTCACAACATTCCTGGCTGGTCGGCCCCACTTCTCGGTGGGAACATTATATACGTTTATAACGTAGTATAACCTAACCTAACCCATCTAGCCCCTCGCTTGTAATGTTTTGCAGAATCCCGGTCGTGTCGTCCCGTACGTCTCGGTGCGGACATTATATACGTCTATAACGTTATATATCCTAACCTAAGGGAACCTAACATTTCGGATGTAGTATTTCACAACATTCCTGGCAGGTCGGCCCCTACTTCTCGGTGGGCACATTATATACGTCTATATCGTAATATAACCTGACCTAACCCATCTAGACCCTCGCTGGTAATGTTTTACAAAATCCCGGTCGTGTCGGCCCGTACTTCTCGGTGGGGACATTATTTACGTCTATAACGTTATATATCCTAACCTAAGGCAACCTAACATCTCGGATGTAGTATTTTCCAACATTCCTGGCGGGTCGGCCCCTACTTCTCGGTGGGCACATTACATACGTCTATATCGTAATATAACCTAACCTAACCCATCTAGACCCTCGCAGGTAATGTTTTACAAAATCCCGGTCGTGTCGGCCCGTACTTCTCCGTGGGGACATTATATACGTCTATATCGTTATATATCCTAACCTAAGGCAACCTAACATCTCGGATGTAGTATTTTCCAACATTCCTGGCGGGGCGGCCCCTACTTCTCGGTGGGCACATTATATACGTCTATATCGTAATATAACCTAACCTAACCCATCTAGACCCTCGCTGGTAATGTTTTACAAAATCCCGGTCGTGTCGGCTCGTACTTCTCGGTGGGGACATTATTTACGTCTATAACGTTATATATCCTAACCTAAGGGAACCTAACATTTCGGATGTTGTATTTCACAACATTCCTGGCATGTCGGCCCCCACTTCTCGGTGGGCACATTATATACTTCTATATCGTAATATAACCTAACCTAACCCATCTAGACCCTCGCTGGTAATGTTTTACAGAATCCCGGTCGTGTCGTCTCGTACGTCTCGGTGCGGATATTATATACGTCTATAACGTTATGTATTCTAACCTAAGGAAACTTAACATCTCCGATGTAGTATTTTCCAACAGTCTTGGCGGGTCGGACCCTACTTCCCGGTGGGCACATTATATACGTCTATATCGTAATATAACCTAACCTAACCCATCTAGACCCTCGCTGGTAATGTTTTACAGAATCCCGGTCGTGTCGTCTCGTACATCTCGGTGCGGACATTATATACGTCTATAACGTTATATATCCTAACCTAAGGGAACCTAACATCTCGGATGTAGTATTTCACAACATTCCTGGCAGGTCGGCCCCTACTTCTCGGTGGGCACATTATATACGTCTATATCGTAATATAACCTGACCTAACCCATCTAGACCCTCGCTGGTAATGTTTTACAAAATCCCGGTCGTGTCGGCCCGTACTTCTCCGTGGGGACATTATATACGTCTATATCGTTATATATCCTAACCTAAGGGAACCTAACATCTCGGATGTAGTATTTTCCAACATTCCTGGCGGGTCGGACCCTACTTCTCGGTGGGAACATTATATACGTCTATATCGTAATATAACCTAACCTAACCCACCTAGACCCTCGCTGGTAATGTTTCACAGAATCCCGTTCATGTCTTCCTGTACGTCTCGGTGCGGACTTTATATACGTCTATAACGTTATATATCCTAACCAAAGGCAACTTAACATCTCGGATGTAGTATTTTCCAACATTCCTGGCGGGTCAGACCCTACTTCTCGGTGGGCACATTATATACGTCTATATCGTAATATAACCTAACCTAACCCATCTAGACCCTCGCTGGTAATGTTTTACAGAATCCCGGTCGTGTGGTCTCGTACATCTCGGTGCGGACATTATATACGTCTATAACGTTATATATCCTAACCTAAGGGAACCTGACATCTCGGATGTAGTATTTCACAACATTCCTGGCGGGTCGGCCCCTACTTCTCGGTGGGCACATTATATACGTCTATATCGTAATATAACCTAACCTAACCCATCTACACCCTCGCTGGTAATGTTTTACAGAATCCCGGTCGTGTCGTCTCGTACGTCTCGGTGCGGATATTATATACGTCTATAACGTTATATATTCTAACCTAAGGCAACTTAACATCTCCGATGTAGTATTTTCCAACATTCCTGGCGGCTCGGCCCCTACTTCTCGGTGGGCACATTATATACGTCTATAACGTAATATAACCTAACCTAACCCATCTAGACCCTCGCTGGTAATGTTTTACAGAATCCCGGTCGTGTCGTCTCGTACGTCTCGGTGCGGAAATTATATACGGCTATAACGTTATATATCCTAACCTAAGGGAACCTAACATCTCGGATGTAGTATTTTCCCACATTCCTGGTGGGTCGGCCCCTACTTCTCGGTGGGCACATTATATACGTCTATATCGTAAAATAACCTAACCTAACCCATCTAGACCCTCGCTGGTAATGTTTTACAGAATCCCGGTCGTGTCGTCTCGTATGTCTCGGTGCGGACATTATATATGTCTATATCGTTATATATCCTAACCTAAGGGAACCTAACTTCACGGATGTAGTATTTCACAACATTCCTGGCTGGTCGGCCCCACTTCTCGGTGGGAACATTATATACGTTTATAACGTAGTATAACCTAACCTAACCCATCTAGCCCCTCGCTTGTAATGTTTTGCAGAATCCCGGTCGTGTCGGCCCGTACGTCTCGGTGCGGATATTATATACGTCTATAACGTTATATATTCTAACCTAAGGCAACTTAACATCTCCGATGTAGTATTTTCCAACATTCCTGGCGGGTCGGCCCCTACTTCTCGGTGGGCACATTGTATACGTCTATAACGTAATATAACCTAACCTAACCCATCTAGCCCCTAGCTGGGAATGTTTTACAGAATCCCGGTCGTGTCGTCCCGTACGTCTCGGTGCGGACATTATATACGTCTATAACTTTATATATCCTAACCTAAGGGAACCTAACATCTCGGATGTAGTATTTCACAACATTCCTGGCTGGTCGGCCCCACTTCTCGGTGGGAACATTATATAGGTTTATAACGTAATATAATCTAACCTAACCCATCTAGACCCTCGCTGGTAATGTTTTACAAAATCCCGGTCGTGTCCGCCCGTACTTCTCGGTGGGGACATTATTTACGTCTATAACGTTATATATCCTAACCTAAGGGAACCTAACATTTCGGATGTTGTATTTCACAACATTCCTGGCATGTCGGCCCCTACTTCTCGGTGGGCACATTATATACTTCTATATCGTAATATAACCTAACCTAACCCATCTAGACCCTCGCTGGTAATGTTTTACAGAATCCCGGTCGTGTCGTCTCGTACGTCTCGGTGCGGATATTATATACGTCTATAACGTTATGTATTCTAACCTAAGGCAACTTAACATCTCCGATGTAGTATTTTCCAACAGTCCTGGCGGGTCGGCCCCTACTTCTCGGTGGGCACATTATATACGTCTATAACGTAATATAACCTAACCTAACCCATCTAGCCCCTAGCTGGGAATGTTTTACAGAATCCCGGTCGTGTCGTCCCGTACGTCTCGGTGCGGACATTATATACGTCTATGACGTTATATATCCTAACCTAAGGCAACTTAACCTCTCGGATGTAGTATTTTCCAACATTCTTGGCGGGTCGGACCCTACATCTCGGTGGGCACATTATATACGTCTATATCATAATATAACCTAACCTAACCCGTCTAGACACTCGCTGTTAATGTTTTACAAAATCCCGGTCGCATCGGCACGTACATCTCGGTGCGGACATTATATACGTCTATAACGTTATATATCCTAACCAAAGGGAACCTAACATCTCGGATGTAGTATTTCACAACATTCCTGGCTGGTCGGCCCCACTTCTCGGTGGGAACATTATATACGTTTATAACGTAGTATAGCCTAACCTAACCCATCTAGCCCCTCGCTTGCAATGTTTTACAGTATCCCGGTCGTGTCGTCCCGTGCGCCTCGGTGCGGACATTATATACGTCTATAACGTTATATATCCTAACCAAAGGCAACTTAACATCTCGGATGTAGTATTTTCCAACACTCCTGGCGGGTCAGACCCTACTTCTCGGTGGGCACATTATATACGTCTATATCGTAATATAACCTAACCTAACCCATCTAGACGCTCGCTGGTAATGTTTTACAAAATCCCGGACCTGTCGGCCCGTACTTCTCGGTGGGGCATTATATACGTCTATAACTTTATATATCCTAACCTAAGGGAACCTAACATCTCGGATGTAGTATTTCACAACATTCCTGGCTGGTCGGCCCCACTTCTCGGTGGGAACATTATATAGGTTTATATCGTAATATAACCTAACCTAACCCATCTAGACCCTCGCTGTTAATGTTTTACAAAATCCCGGTCGCATCGGCACGTACGTCTCGATGCGGACATTATATACGTCTATAACTTTATATATCCTAACCTAAGGGAACCTAACATCTCGGATGTAGTATTTCACAACATTCCTGGCTGGTCGGCCCCACTTCTCGGTGGGAACATTATATAGGTTTATATCGTAATATAACCTAACCTAACCCATCTAGACCCTCGCTGTTAATGTTTTACAAAATCCCGGTCGCATCGGCACGTACGTCTCGATGCGGACATTATATACGTCTATAACTTTATATATCCTAACCTAAGGGAACCTAACATCTCGGATGTAGTATTTCACAACATTCCTGGCAGGTCGGCCCCTACTTCTCGGTGGGCACATTATATACGTCCATATCGTAATATAACCTAACCTAACCCATCTAAACCCTCGCTGGTAATGCTTTACAAAATCCCGGTCGTGTCGGCCCGTACTTCTCGGTGCGGACATTATATATGTCTATATCGTTATATATCCTAACCTAAGGGAACCTAACTTCACGAATGTAGTATTTCACAACATTCCTGGCTGGTCGGCCCCACTTCTCGGTGGGAACATTATATACGTTTATAACGTAGTATAACCTAACCTAACCCATCTAGCCCCTCGCTTGTAATGTTTTGCAGAATCCCGGTCGTGTCGTCCCGTACGTCTCGGTGCGGACATTATATACGTCTATAACGTTATATATCCTAACCTAAGGGAACCTAACATTTCGGATGTAGTATTTCACAACATTCCTGGCAGGTCGGCCCCTACTTCTCGGTGGGCACATTATATACGTCTATATCGTAATATAACCTGACCTAACCCATCTAGACCCTCGCTGGTAATGTTTTACAAAATCCCGGTCGTGTCGGCCCGTACTTCTCGGTGGGGACATTATTTACGTCTATAACGTTATATATCCTAACCTAAGGCAACCTAACATCTCGGATGTAGTATTTTCCAACATTCCTGGCGGGTCGGCCCCTACTTCTCGGTGGGCACATTACATACGTCTATATCGTAATATAACCTAACCTAACCCATCTAGACCCTCGCAGGTAATGTTTTACAAAATCCCGGTCGTGTCGGCCCGTACTTCTCCGTGGGGACATTATATACGTCTATATCGTTATATATCCTAACCTAAGGCAACCTAACATCTCGGATGTAGTATTTTCCAACATTCCTGGCGGGGCGGCCCCTACTTCTCGGTGGGCACATTATATACGTCTATATCGTAATATAACCTAACCTAACCCATCTAGACCCTCGCTGGTAATGTTTTACAAAATCCCGGTCGTGTCGGCTCGTACTTCTCGGTGGGGACATTATTTACGTCTATAACGTTATATATCCTAACCTAAGGGAACCTAACATCTCGGATGTAGTATTTCACAACATTCCTGGAGGGTCGGCCCCACTTCTCGGTGGGAACATTATTTACGTCTATAACGTAATATAACCTAACCTAACCCATCTAGACCCTCGCTGGTAATGTTTTACAAAATCCCGGTCCTGTCGGCCCGTAATTCTCCGTGGGGACATTATATGCGTCTATATCGTTATATATCCTAACCTAAGGGAACCTAACATCTCGGATGTAGTATTTTCCAACATTCCTGGCGGGTCGGACCCTACTTCTCGGTGGGAACATTATATACGTCTATATCGTAATATAACCTAACCTAACCCACCTAGACCCTCGCTGGTAATGTTTCACAGAATCCCGTTCATGTCTTCCTGTACGTCTCGGTGCGGACTTTATATACGTCTATAAATTTATATATCCTAAACTAAGGGAACCTAACATCTCGGATGTAGTATTTTCCAACATTCCTGGCGAGTCGGCCCCTACTTCTCGGTGGGCACATTATATACGTCTATATCGTAATATAACCTAACATAACCCATCTAGACCCTCGCTGTTAATGTTTTACAAAATCCCGGTCGCATCGGCACGTACGTCTCGGTGCGGACATTATATACGTCTATAACGTTATATATCCTAACCAAAGGGAACCTAACATCTCGGATGTAGTATTTCACAACATTCCTGGCTGGTCGGCCCCACTTCTCGGTGGGAACATTATATACGTTTATAACGTAGTATAGCCTAACCTAACCCATCTAGCCCCTCGCTTGCAATGTTTTACAGTATCCCGGTCGTGTCGTCCCGTGCGCCTCGGTGCGGACATTATATACGTCTATAACGTTATATATCCTAACCAAAGGCAACTTAACATCTCGGATGTAGTATTTTCCAACACTCCTGGCGGGTCAGACCCTACTTCTCGGTGGGCACATTATATACGTCTATATCGTAATATAACCTAACCTAACCCATCTAGACGCTCGCTGGTAATGTTTTACAAAATCCCGGACCTGTCGGCCCGTACTTCTCGGTGGGGCATTATATACGTCTATAACTTTATATATCCTAACCTAAGGGAACCTAACATCTCGGATGTAGTATTTCACAACATTCCTGGCTGGTCGGCCCCACTTCTCGGTGGGAACATTATATAGGTTTATATCGTAATATAACCTAACCTAACCCATCTAGACCCTCGCTGTTAATGTTTTACAAAATCCCGGTCGCATCGGCACGTACGTCTCGATGCGGACATTATATACGTCTATAACTTTATATATCCTAACCTAAGGGAACCTAACATCTCGGATGTAGTATTTCACAACATTCCTGGCTGGTCGGCCCCACTTCTCGGTGGGAACATTACATAGGTTTATATCGTAATATAACCTAACCTAACCCATCTAGACCCTCGCTGTTAATGTTTTACAAAATCCCGGTCGCATCGGCACGTACGTCTCGATGCGGACATTATATACGTCTATAACTTTATATATCCTAACCTAAGGGAACCTAACATCTCGGATGTAGTATTTCACAACATTCCTGGCTGGTCGGCCCCACTTCTCGGTGGGAACATTATATAGGTTTATAGCGTAATATAACCTAACCTAACCCATCTAGACCCTCGCTGGTAATGTTTTACAAAATCCCGGTCGTGTCGGCCCGTACTTCTCGGTGGGGACATTATTTACGTCTATAACGTTATATATGCTAACCTAAGGAAACCTAACATTTCGGATGTTGTATTTCACAACATTCCTGGCAGGTCGGCCCCTACTTCTCGGTGGGCACATTATATACGTCTATATCGTAATATAACCTAACCTAACCCATCTACACCCTCGCTGGTAATGTTTTACAGAATCCCGGTCGTGTCGTCTCGTACGTCTCGGTGCGGATATTATATACGTCTATAACGTTATATATACTAACCTAAGGCAACTTAACATCTCCGATGTAGTATTTTCCAACATTCCTGGCGGCTCGGCCCCTACTTCTCGGTGGGCACATTATATACGTCTATAACGTAATATAACCTAACCTAACCCATCTAGACCCTCGCTGGTAATGTTTTACAGAATCCCGGTCGTGTCGTCTCGTACGTCTCGGTGCGGAAATTATATACGGCTATAACGTTATATATCCTAACCTAAGGGAACCTAACATCTCGGATGTAGTATTTTCCAACATTCCTGGTGGGTCGGCCCCTACTTCTCGGTGGGCACATTATATACGTCAATATCGTAAAATAACCTAACCTAACCCATCTAGACCCTCGCTGGTAATGTTTTACAAAATCCCGGTCGTGTCGGCACGTACGTCTCGGTGCGGACATTATATACGTCTATAACGTTATATATCCTAACCAAAGGGAACCTAACATCTCGGATGTAGTATTTCACAACATTCCTGGCTGGTCGGCCCCACTTCTCGGTGGGAACATTATATACGTTTATAACGTAGTATAGCCTAACCTAACCCATCTAGCCCCTCGCTTGTAATGTTTTACAGTATCCCGGTCGTGTCGTCCCGTCCGTCTCGGTGCGGACATTATATACGTCTATAACGTTATATATCCTAACCAAAGGCAACTTAACATCTCGGATGTAGTATTTTCCAACATTCCTGGCGGGTCAGACCCTACTTCTCGGTGGGCACATTATATACGTCTATATCGTAATATAACCTAACCTAACCCATCTAGACGCTCGCTGGTAATGTTTTACAATATCCCGGACCTGTCGGCCCGTACTTCTCGGTGGGGCATTATATACGTCTATAACTTTATATATCCTAACCTAAGGGAACCTAACATCTCGGATGTAGTATTTCACAACATTCCCGGCTGGTCGGCCCCACTTCTCGGTGGGAACATTATATAGGTTTATAACGTAATATAATCTAACCTAACCCATCTAGACCATCGCTGGTAATGTTTTGCAGAATCCCGGTCGTGTCGGCCCGTACGTCTCGGTGCGGATATTATATACGTCTATAACGTTATATATTCTAACCTAAGGCAACTTAACATCTCCGATGTAGTATTTTCCAACAGTCCTGGCGGGTCGGCCCCTACTTCTCGGTGGGCACATTATATACGTCTATAACGTAATATAACCTAACCTAACCCATCTGGCCCCTAGCTGGGAATGTTTTGCAGAATCCCGGTCGTGTCGTCCCGTACGTCTCGGTGCGGACATTATATACGTCTATGACGTTATATACCCTAACCTAAGGCAACTTAACCTCTCAGATGTAGTATTTTCCAACATTCTTGGCGGGTCGGACCCTACATCTCGGTGGGCACATTATATACGTCTATATCGTAATATAACCTAACCTAACCCATCTAGACCCTCGCTGGTAATGTTTTACAGAATCCCGGTCGTGTCGTCTCGAACGTCTCGGTGCGGATATTATATACGTCTATGACGTTATATACCCTAACCTAAGGCAACTTAAGCTCTCGGATGTAGTATTTTCCAACATTCTTGGCGGGTCGGACCCTACATCTCGGTGGGCACATTATATACGTCTATATCGTAATATAACCTAACCTAACCCATCTAGACCCTCGCTGGTAATGTTTTACAAAATCCCGGTCGTGTCGGCCCGTACATCTCGGTGGGGACATTATTTACGTCTATAACGTTATATACCCTAACCTAAGGCAACTTAACCTCTCGGATGTAGTATTTTCCAACATTCTTGGCGGGTCGGACCCTACATCTCGGTGGGCACATTATATACGTCTATATCGTAATATAACCTAACCTAACCCATCTAGACCCTCGCTGGTAATGTTTTACAGAATCCCGGTCGTGTCGTCTCGAATGTCTCGGTGCGGATATTATATACGTCTATAACTTTATATATCCTAACCTAAGGGAACCTAACATCTCGGATGTAGTATTTCACAGCATTCCTGGCTGGTCGGCCCCACTTCTCGGTGGGAAAATTATATAGGTTTATAACGTAATATAATCTAACCTAACCCATCTAGACCCTCGCTGGTAATGTTTTACAAAATCCCGGTCGTGTCGGCCCGTACTTCTCGGTGGGGACATTATTTACGTCTATAACGTTATATATCCTAACCTAAGGGAACCTAACATTTCGGATGTTGTATTTCACAACATTCCTGGCATGTCGGCCCCTACTTCTCGGTGGGCACATTATATACGTCTATATCGTAATATAACCTAACCTAACCCATCTAGACCCTCGCTGGTAATGTTTTACAGAATCCCGGTCGTGTCGTCTCTTACGTCTCGGTGCGGATATTATATACGTCTATAACGTTATATATTCTAACCTAAGGCAACTTAACATCTCCGATGTAGTATTTTCCAACAGTCCTGGCGGGTCGGCCCCTACTTCTCGGTGGGCACATTATATACGTCTATAACATAATATAACCTAACCTAACCCATCTAGCCCCTAGCTGGGAATGTTTTACAGAATCCCGGTCGTGTCGTCCCGTACGTCTCGGTGCGGACATTATATACGTCTATGACGTTATATACCCTAACCTAAGGCAACTTAACCTCTCGGATGTAGCATTTTCCAACATTCTTGGCGGGTCGGACCCTACATCTCGGTGGGCACATTATATACGTCTATATCGTAATATAACCTAACCTAACCCATCTAGACCCTCGCTGGTAATGTTTTACAGTATCCCGGTCGTGTCGTCTCGAACGTCTCGGTGCGGATATTATATACGTCTATAACGTTATATATTCTAACCTAAGGCAACTTAACCTCTCGGATGTAGTATTTTCCAACATTCTTGGGGGGTCGGACCCTACATCTCGGTGGGCACATTATATACGTCTATATCGTAATATAACCTAACCTAACCCATCTAGACCCTCGCTGGTAATGTTTTACAGAATCCCGGTCGTGTCGTCTCGAACGTCTCGGTGCGGATATTATATACGTCTATAACGTTATATATTCTAACCTAAGGCAACTTAACATCTCCGATGTAGTATTTTCCAACAGTCCTGGCGGGTCGGCCCCTACTTCTCGGTGGGCACATTATATACGTCTATAACGTAATATAACCTAACCTAACCCATCTAGCCCCTAGCTGGGTATGTTTTACAGAATCCCGGTCGTGTCGTCCCGTACGTCTCGGTGCGGACATTATATACGTCTATGACGTTATATACCCTAACCTAAGGCAACTTAACCTCTCGGATGTAGTATTTTCCAACATTCTTGGCGGGTCGGCCCCTACTTCTCGGTGGGCACATTATATACGTCTATAACGTAATATAAGCTAACCTATCTCATCTACCCCTAGCTGGGAATGTTTTACAGAATCCCGGTCGTGTCGTCCCGTACGTCTCGGTGCGGACATTATATACGTCTATGACGTTATATACCCTAACCTAAGGCAACTTAACCTCTCGGATGTAGTATTTTCCAACATTCTTGGCGGGTCGGACCCTACATCTCGGTGGGCACATTATATACGTCTATATCGTAATATAACCTAACCTAACCCATCTAGACCCTCGCTGGTAATGTTTTACAAAATCCCGGTCGTGTCGGCCCGTACTTCTCGGTGGGGACATTATTTACGTCTATAACGTTATATACCCTAACCTAAGGCAACTTAACCTCTCGGATGTAGTATTTTCCAACATTCTTGGCGGGTCGGACCCTACATCTCGGTGGGCACATTATATACGTCTATATCGTAATATAACCTAACCTAACCCATCTAGACCCTCGCTGGTAATGTTCTACAGAATCCAGGTCGTGTCGTCTCGAACGTCTCGGTGCGGATATTATATACGTCTATAACGTTATATATTCTAACCTAAGGCAACTTAACATCTCCGATGTAGTATTTTCCAACAGTCCTGGCGGGTCGGCCCCTACTTCTCGGTGGGCACATTATATACGTCTATAACGTAATATAACCTAACCTAACCCATCTAGCCCCTAGCTGGGTATGTTTTACAGAATCCCGGTCGTGTCGTCCCGTACGTCTCGGTGCGGACATTATATACGTCTATGACGTTATATACCCTAACCTAAGGCAACTTAACCTCTCGGATGTAGTATTTTCCAACATTCTTGGCGGGTCGGACCCTACATCTCGGTGGGCACATTATATACGTCTATATCGTAATATAACCTAACCTAACCCATCTAGACCCTCGCTGGTAATGTTTTACAGAATCCCGGTCGTGTCGTCTCGAACGTCTCGGTGCGGACATTATATACGTCTATGACATTATATACCCTAACCTAAGGCAACTTAACCTCTCGGATGTAGTATTTTCCAACATTCTTGGCGGGTCGGCCCCACTTCTCGGTGGGAACATTATATACGTTTATAACGTAGTATAACCTAACCTAACCCATCTAGCCCCTCGCTTGTAATGTTTTACAGAATCCCGGTCGTGTCGTCCCGTACGTCTCGGTGCGGACATTATATACGTCTATAACGTTATATATCCTAACCAAAGGCAACCTAACATCTCGAATGTAGTATTTCAAAACATTCCTGGCGGGTCGGCCCCACTTCTCGGTGGGAACATTATTTACGTCTATAACGTAATTTAACCTAACCTAACCCATCTAGACCCTCGCTGGTAATGTTTTACAGAATCCCGGTCGAGTCGTCCCGTACGTCTCGGTGCGGACATTATATACATCTATAACGTTATATATCCTAACCTAAGGCAACTTAACCTCTCGGATGTAGTATTTTCCAACATTCTTGGCGGGTCGGACCCTACATCTCGGTGGGCACATTATATACGTCTATATCGTAATATAACCTAACCTAACCCATCTAGACCCTCGCTGGTAATGTTTTACAAAATCCCGGTCGTGTCGGCCCGTACATCTCGGTGGGGACATTATTTACGTCTATAACGTTATATACCCTAACCTAAGGCAACTTAACCTCTCGGATGTAGTATTTTCCAACATTCTTGGCGGGTCGGACCCTACATCTCGGTGGGCACATTATATACGTCTATATCGTAATATAACCTAACCTAACCCATCTAGACCCTCGCTGGTAATGTTTTACAGAATCCCGGTCGTGTCGTCTCGAACGTCTCGGTGCGGATATTATATACGTCTATAACTTTATATATCCTAACCTAAGGGAACCTAACATCTCGGATGTAGTATTTCACAGCATTCCTGGCTGGTCGGCCCCACTTCTCGGTGGGAAAATTATATAGGTTTATAACGTAATATAATCTAACCTAACCCATCTAGACCCTCGCTGGTAATGTTTTACAAAATCCCGGTCGTGTCGGCCCGTACTTCTCGGTGGGGACATTATTTACGTCTATAACGTTATATATCCTAACCTAAGGGAACCTAACATTTCGGATGTTGTATTTCACAACATTCCTGGCATGTCGGCCCCTACTTCTCGGTGGGCACATTATATACGTCTATATCGTAATATAACCTAACCTAACCCATCTAGACCCTCGCTGGTAATGTTTTACAGAATCCCGGTCGTGTCGTCTCTTACGTCTCGGTGCGGATATTATATACGTCTATAACGTTATATATTCTAACCTAAGGCAACTTAACATCTCCGATGTAGTATTTTCCAACAGTCCTGGCGGGTCGGCCCCTACTTCTCGGTGGGCACATTATATACGTCTATAACATAATATAACCTAACCTAACCCATCTAGCCCCTAGCTGGGAATGTTTTACAGAATCCCGGTCGTGTCGTCCCGTACGTCTCGGTGCGGACATTATATACGTCTATGACGTTATATACCCTAACCTAAGGCAACTTAACCTCTCGGATGTAGCATTTTCCAACATTCTTGGCGGGTCGGACCCTACATCTCGGTGGGCACATTATATACGTCTATATCGTAATATAACCTAACCTAACCCATCTAGACCCTCGCTGGTAATGTTTTACAGAATCCCGGTCGTGTCGTCTCGAACGTCTCGGTGCGGATATTATATACGTCTATAACGTTATATATTCTAACCTAAGGCAACTTAACATCTCCGATGTAGTATTTTCCAACAGTCCTGGCGGGTCGGCCCCTACTTCTCGGTGGGCACATTATATACGTCTATAACGTAATATAACCTAACCTAACCCATCTAGCCCCTAGCTGGGAATGTTTTACAGAATCCCGGTCGTGTCGTCCCGTACGTCTCGGTGCGGACATTATATACGTCTATGACGTTATATACCCTAACCTAAGGCAACTTAACCTCTCGGATGTAGTATTTTCCAACATTCTTGGCGGGTCGGACCCTACATCTCGGTGGGCACATTATATACGTCTATATCGTAATATAACCTAACCTAACCGATCTAGACCCTCGCTGGTAATGTTTTACAGAATCCCGGTCGTGTCGTCTCGAACGTCTCGGTGCGGATATTATATACGTCTATAACGTTATATATTCTAACCTAAGGCAACTTAACATCTCCGATGTAGTATTTTCCAACAGTCCTGGCGGGTCGGCCCCTACTTCTCGGTGGGCACATTATATACGTCTATAACGTAATATAACCTAACCTAACCCATCTAGCCCCTAGCTGGGAATGTTTTACAGAATCCCGGTCGTGTCGTCCCGTACGTCTCGGTGCGGACATTATATACGTCTATGACGTTATATATCCTAACCTAAGGGAACCTAACATTTCGGATGTTGTATTTCACAACATTCCTGGCATGTCGGCCCCTACTTCTCGGTGGGCACATTATATACGTCTATATCGTAATATAACCTAACCTAACCCATCTAGACCCTCGCTGGTAATGTTTTACAGAATCCCGGTCGTGTCGTCTCGAACGTCTCGGTGCGGATATTATATACGTCTATAACGTTATATATTCTAACCTAAGGCAACTTAACATCTCCGATGTAGTATTTTCCAACAGTCCTGGCGGGTCGGCCCCTACTTCTCGGTGGGCACATTATATACGTCTATAACGTAATATAACCTAACCTAACCCATCTAGCCCCTAGCTGGGTATGTTTTACAGAATCCCGGTCGTGTCGTCCCGTACGTCTCGGTGCGGACATTATATACGTCTATGACGTTATATACCCTAACCTAAGGCAACTTAACCTCTCGGATGTAGTATTTTCCAACATTCTTGGCGGGTCGGCCCCTACTTCTCGGTGGGCACATTATCTACGTCTATAACGTAATATAAGCTAACCTATCTCATCTAGCCCCTAGCTGGGAATGTTTTACAGAATCCCGGTCGTGTCGTCCCGTACGTCTCGGTGCGGACATTATATACGTCTATGACGTTATATACCCTAACCTAAGGCAACTTAACCTCTCGGATGTAGTATTTTCCAACATTCTTGGCGGGTCGGACCCTACATCTCGGTGGGCACATTATATACGTCTATATCGTAATATAACCTAACCTAACCCATCTAGACCCTCGCTGGTAATGTTTTACAAAATCCCGGTCGTGTCGGCCCGTACTTCTCGGTGGGGACATTATTTACGTCTATAACGTTATATACCCTAACCTAAGGCAACTTAACCTCTCGGATGTAGTATTTTCCAACATTCTTGGCGGGTCGGACCCTACATCTCGGTGGGCACATTATATACGTCTATATCGTAATATAACCTAACCTAACCCATCTAGACCCTCGCTGGTAATGTTCTACAGAATCCAGGTCGTGTCGTCTCGAACGTCTCGGTGCGGATATTATATACGTCTATAACGTTATATATTCTAACCTAAGGCAACTTAACATCTCCGATGTAGTATTTTCCAACAGTCCTGGCGGGTCGGCCCCTACTTCTCGGTGGGCACATTATATACGTCTATAACGTAATATAACCTAACCTAACCCATCTAGCCCCTAGCTGGGTATGTTTTACAGAATCCCGGTCGTGTCGTCCCGTACGTCTCGGTGCGGACATTATATACGTCTATGACGTTATATACCCTAACCTAAGGCAACTTAACCTCTCGGATGTAGTATTTTCCAACATTCTTGGCGGGTCGGACCCTACATCTCGGTGGGCACATTATATACGTCTATATCGTAATATAACCTAACCTAACCCATCTAGACCCTCGCTGGTAATGTTTTACAGAATCCCGGTCGTGTCGTCTCGAACGTCTCGGTGCGGACATTATATACGTCTATGACATTATATACCCTAACCTAAGGCAACTTAACCTCTCGGATGTAGTATTTTCCAACATTCTTGGCGGGTCGGTCCCACTTCTCGGTGGGAACATTATATACGTTTATAACGTAGTATAACCTAACCTAACCCATCTAGCCCCTCGCTTGTAATGTTTTACAGAATCCCGGTCGTGTCGTCCCGTACGTCTCGGTGCGGACATTATATACGTCTATAACGTTATATATCCTAACCAAAGGCAACCTAACATCTCGAATGTAGTATTTCAAAACATTCCTGGCGGGTCGGCCCCACTTCTCGGTGGGAACATTATTTACGTCTATAACGTAATTTAACCTAACCTAACCCATCTAGACCCTCGCTGGTAATGTTTTACAGAATCCCGGTCGAGTCGTCCCGTACGTCTCGGTGCGGACATTATATACGTCTATAACGTTATATATCCTAACCTAAGGCAACTTAACCTCTCGGATGTAGTATTTTCCAACAGTCTTGTCGGGTCGGACCCTACTTCTCGGTGGGCACATTATATACGTCTATATCGTAATATAACCTAACCTAACCCATCTAGACGCTCGCTGGTAATGTTTTACAGAATCCCGGTCGTGTCGTCTCGTACGTCTCGGTACGGATATTATATACGTCTATAACGTTATATATCCTAACCTAAGGCAACTTAACATCTCCGATGTAGTATTTTCCAACATTCCTGGCGGCTCGGCCCTACTTCTCGGTGGGCACATTATATACGTCTATAACGTAATATAACCTAACCTAACCCATCTAGACCCTCGCTGGTAATGTTTTACAGAATCCCGGTCGTGTCGTCTCGTACGTCTCGGTGCGGAAATTATATACGGCTATAACGTTATATATCCTAACCTAAGGGAACCTAACATCTCGGATGTAGTATTTTGCAATATTCCTGGTGGGTCGGCCCCTACTTCTCGGTGGGCACATTATATACGTCTATATCGTAATATAACCTAACCTAACCCATTTAGCCCCTCGCTGGTTATGTTTTACAAAATCCCAGTCGTGTCGGCCCGTACTTTTCCGTGGGGACATTATATACGTTTATAATTTTATATATCCTAACCTAAGGCAACTTAACATCTCGGATGTAGTATTTTCCAACATTCCTGGCGGGTCAGTCCCTACTTCTCGGTGGGCACATTATATACGTCTATATCGTAATATAAAATAACCTAACCCATCTAGCCCCTCGCTTGTTATGTTTTACAAAATCCCAGTCGTGTCGGCCCGTACTTTTCCGTGGGGACATTATATACGTCTATAATTTTATATATCCTAACCTAAGGCAACTTAACATCTCGGATGTAGTATTTTCCAACATTCCTGGCAGGTCAGTCCCTACATCTCGGTGGGCACATTATATACGTCTATATCGTAATATAACCTAACCTAACCCATCTAGAAACTCGCTGGTAATGTTTTACAGAATCCCGGTCATGTCGTCTTGTACGTCCCGGTGCGGACATTATATACGTCTATAACGTTATATATACTAACCTAAGGGAACCTAACATCACGGATGTAGTATTTCACAACATTCCTGGCTGGTCGGCCCCACTTCTCGGTGGGAATATTATATACGTTTATAACGTAGTATAACCTAACCTAACCCATCTAGCCCCTCGCTTGTAATGTTTTGCAGAATCCCGGTCGTGTCGGCCCGTACGTCTCGGTGCGGACATTATATACGTCTATAACGTTATATATCCTAACCTAAGGGTACCTAACATCTCGGATGTAGTATTTCACAACATTCCTGGCTGGTCGGCCCCACTTCTCGGTGGGAACATTATATACGTTTATAACGAAGTATAACCTAACCTAACCCATCTAGACCCTCGCTTGTAACGTTTTACAGAATCCCGGTCGTGTCGGCCCGTACTTCTCGGTGGGGACATTATTTACGTCTATAACGTTATATATCCTAACCTAAGGGAACCTATCATCTCGGATGTAGTATTTCACAACATTCCTGGCTGGTCGGCCCCACTTCTCGGTGGGAATATTATATACGTTTATAACGTAGTATAACCTAACCTAACCCATCTAGCCCCTCGCTTGTAATGTTTTACAGAATCCCGGTGGCGTCGTCCCGTACGTCCCGGTGCGGACATTATATACGTCTGTAACGTTATATATCCTAACCAAGGGCAACTTAACATCTCGGATGTAGTATTTTCCAACATTCCTGGCGGGTCAGTCCCTACTTCTCGGTGGGCACATTATATACGTCTATATCGTAATATAACCAAACCTAACCCATCTAGACCCTCGCTGGTAATGTTTTACAGAATCCCGGTCGTGTCGTCTCGTAGGTCTCGGTGCGGACATTATATACGTCTATATTGTTATATATCCTAACCTAAGGCAACCTAACATCTCGGATGTAGTATTTTCCAACATTCCTGGCCGGTCGGCTCCTACTTCTCGGTGGGCACATTATATACGTCTATATCCTAATATAACCTAACCTAACCCATCTAGACCCTCGCTGGTAATGTTTTACAGAATCCCGGTCGTGTCGTCCCGTACGTCTCGGTGCGGACATTATATACGTCTATAACGTTATATATCCTAACCCGAGGCAACTTAACCTCTCGGATGTAGTATTTTCCAACAGTCTTGGCGGGTCGGCCCCACTTCTCGGTGGGAACATTATATACGTTTATAACGTAGTATAACCTAACCTAACCCATCTAGCCCCTCGCTTGTAATGTTTTACAGAATCCCGGTCGTGTCGTCTCGAACGTCTCGGTGCGGATATTATATACGTCTATAACGTTATATATTCTAACCTAAGGCAACTTAACATCTCCGATGTAGTATTTTCCAACAGTCCTGGCGGGTCGGCCCCTACTTCTCGGTGGGCACATTATATACGTCTATAACGTAATATAACCTAACCTAACCCATCTAGCCCCTAGCTGGGAATGTTTTACAGAATCCCGGTCGTGTCGTCCCGTACGTCTCGGTGCGGACATTATATACGTCTATGACGTTATATACCCTAACCTAAGGCAACTTAACCTCTCGGATGTAGTATTTTCCAACATTCTTGGCGGGTCGGACCCTACATCTCGGTGGGCACATTATATACGTCTATATCGTAATATAACCTAACCTAACCGATCTAGACCCTCGCTGGTAATGTTTTACAGAATCCCGGTCGTGTCGTCTCGAACGTCTCGGTGCGGATATTATATACGTCTATAACGTTATATATTCTAACCTAAGGCAACTTAACATCTCCGATGTAGTATTTTCCAACAGTCCTGGCGGGTCGGCCCCTACTTCTCGGTGGGCACATTATATACGTCTATAACGTAATATAACCTAACCTAACCCATCTAGCCCCTAGCTGGGAATGTTTTACAGAATCCCGGTCGTGTCGTCCCGTACGTCTCGGTGCGGACATTATATACGTCTATGACGTTATATATCCTAACCTAAGGGAACCTAACATTTCGGATGTTGTATTTCACAACATTCCTGGCATGTCGGCCCCTACTTCTCGGTGGGCACATTATATACGTCTATATCGTAATATAACCTAACCTAACCCATCTAGACCCTCGCTGGTAATGTTTTACAGAATCCCGGTCGTGTCGTCTCGAACGTCTCGGTGCGGATATTATATACGTCTATAACGTTATATATTCTAATCTAAGGCAACTTAACATCTCCGATGTAGTATTTTCCAACAGTCCTGGCGGGTCGGCCCCTACTTCTCGGTGGGCACATTATATACGTCTATAACGTAATATAACCTAACCTAACCCATCTAGCCCCTAGCTGGGAATGTTTTACAGAATCCCGGTCGTGTCGTCCCGTACGTCTCGGTGCGGACATTATATACGTCTATGACGTTATATATCCTAACCTAAGGGAACCTAACATTTCGGATGTTGTATTTCACAACATTCCTGGCATGTCGGCCCCTACTTCTCGGTGGGCACATTATATACGTCTATATCGTAATATAACCTAACCTAACCCATCTAGACCCTCGCTGGTAATGTTTTACAGAATCCCGGTCGTGTCGTCTCGAACGTCTCGGTGCGGATATTATATACGTCTATAACGTTATATATTCTAACCTAAGGCAACTTAACATCTCCGATGTAGTATTTTCCAACAGTCCTGGCGGGTCGGCCCCTACTTCTCGGTGGGCACATTATATACGTCTATAACGTAATATAACCTAACCTAACCCATCTAGCCCCTAGCTGGGTATGTTTTACAGAATCCCGGTCGTGTCGTCCCGTACGTCTCGGTGCGGACATTATATACGTCTATGACGTTATATACCCTAACCTAAGGCAACTTAACCTCTCGGATGTAGTATTTTCCAACATTCTTGGCGGGTCGGCCCCTACTTCTCGGTGGGCACATTATCTACGTCTATAACGTAATATAAGCTAACCTATCTCATCTAGCCCCTAGCTGGGAATGTTTTACAGAATCCCGGTCGTGTCGTCCCGTACGTCTCGGTGCGGACATTATATACGTCTATGACGTTATATACCCTAACCTAAGGCAACTTAACCTCTCGGATGTAGTATTTTCCAACATTCTTGGCGGGTCGGACCCTACATCTCGGTGGGCACATTATATACGTCTATATCGTAATATAACCTAACCTAACCCATCTAGACCCTCGCTGGTAATGTTTTACAAAATCCCGGTCGTGTCGGCCCGTACTTCTCGGTGGGGACATTATTTACGTCTATAACGTTATATACCCTAACCTAAGGCAACTTAACCTCTCGGATGTAGTATTTTCCAACATTCTTGGCGGGTCGGACCCTACATCTCGGTGGGCACATTATATACGTCTATATCGTAATATAACCTAACCTAACCCATCTAGACCCTCGCTGGTAATGTTCTACAGAATCCAGGTCGTGTCGTCTCGAACGTCTCGGTGCGGATATTATATACGTCTATAACGTTATATATTCTAACCTAAGGCAACTTAACATCTCCGATGTAGTATTTTCCAACAGTCCTGGCGGGTCGGCCCCTACTTCTCGGTGGGCACATTATATACGTCTATAACGTAATATAACCTAACCTAACCCATCTAGCCCCTAGCTGGGTATGTTTTACAGAATCCCGGTCGTGTCGTCCCGTACGTCTCGGTGCGGACATTATATACGTCTATGACGTTATATACCCTAACCTAAGGCAACTTAACCTCTCGGATGTAGTATTTTCCAACATTCTTGGCGGGTCGGACCCTACATCTCGGTGGGCACATTATATACGTCTATATCGTAATATAACCTAACCTAACCCATCTAGACCCTCGCTGGTAATGTTTTACAGAATCCCGGTCGTGTCGTCTCGAACGTCTCGGTGCGGACATTATATACGTCTATGACATTATATACCCTAACCTAAGGCAACTTAACCTCTCGGATGTAGTATTTTCCAACATTCTTGGCGGGTCGGCCCCACTTCTCGGTGGGAACATTATATACGTTTATAACGTAGTATAACCTAACCTAACCCATCTAGCCCCTCGCTTGTAATCTTTTACAGAATCCCGGTCGTGTCGTCCCGTACGTCTCGGTGCGGACATTATATACGTCTATAACGTTATATATCCTAACCAAAGGCAACCTAACATCTCGAATGTAGTATTTCAAAACATTCCTGGCGGGTCGGCCCCACTTCTCGGTGGGAACATTATTTACGTCTATAACGTAATTTAACCTAACCTAACCCATCTAGACCCTCGCTGGTAATGTTTTACAGAATCCCGGTCGAGTCGTCCCGTACGTCTCGGTGCGGACATTATATACGTCTATAACGTTATATATCCTAACCTAAGGCAACTTAACCTCTCGGATGTAGTATTTTCCAACAGTCTTGTCGGGTCGGACCCTACTTCTCGGTGGGCACATTATATACGTCTATATCGTAATATAACCTAACCTAACCCATCTAGACGCTCGCTGGTAATGTTTTACAGAATCCCGGTCGTGTCGTCTCGTACGTCTCGGTACGGATATTATATACGTCTATAACGTTATATATCCTAACCTAAGGCAACTTAACATCTCCGATGTAGTATTTTCCAACATTCCTGGCGGCTCGGCCCTACTTCTCGGTGGGCACATTATATACGTCTATAACGTAATATAACCTAACCTAACCCATCTAGACCCTCGCTGGTAATGTTTTACAGAATCCCGGTCGTGTCGTCTCGTACGTCTCGGTGCGGAAATTATATACGGCTATAACGTTATATATCCTAACCTAAGGGAACCTAACATCTCGGATGTAGTATTTTGCAATATTCCTGGTGGGTCGGCCCCTACTTCTCGGTGGGCACATTATATACGTCTATATCGTAATATAACCTAACCTAACCCATTTAGCCCCTCGCTGGTTATGTTTTACAAAATCCCAGTCGTGTCGGCCCGTACTTTTCCGTGGGGACATTATATACGTTTATAATTTTATATATCCTAACCTAAGGCAACTTAACATCTCGGATGTAGTATTTTCCAACATTCCTGGCGGGTCAGTCCCTACTTCTCGGTGGGCACATTATATACGTCTATATCGTAATATAAAATAACCTAACCCATCTAGCCCCTCGCTGGTTATGTTTTACAAAATCCCAGTCGTGTCGGCCCGTACTTTTCCGTGGGGACATTATATACGTCTATAATTTTATATATCCTAACCTAAGGCAACTTAACATCTCGGATGTAGTATTTTCCAACATTCCTGGCAGGTCAGTCCCTACATCTCGGTGGGCACATTATATACGTCTATATCGTAATATAACCTAACCTAACCCATCTAGAAACTCGCTGGTAATGTTTTACAGAATCCCGGTCATGTCGTCTTGTACGTCCCGGTGCGGACATTATATACGTCTATAACGTTATATATACTAACCTAAGGGAACCTAACATCACGGATGTAGTATTTCACAACATTCCTGGCTGGTCGGCCCCACTTCTCGGTGGGAATATTATATACGTTTATAACGTAGTATAACCTAACCTAACCCATCTAGCCCCTCGCTTGTAATGTTTTGCAGAATCCCGGTCGTGTCGGCCCGTACGTCTCGGTGCGGACATTATATACGTCTATAACGTTATATATCCTAACCTAAGGGTACCTAACATCTCGGATGTAGTATTTCACAACATTCCTGGCTGGTCGGCCCCACTTCTCGGTGGGAACATTATATACGTTTATAACGAAGTATAACCTAACCTAACCCATCTAGACCCTCGCTTGTAACGTTTTACAGAATCCCGGTCGTGTCGGCCCGTACTTCTCGGTGGGGACATTATTTACGTCTATAACGTTATATATCCTAACCTAAGGGAACCTATCATCTCGGATGTAGTATTTCACAACATTCCTGGCTGGTCGGCCCCACTTCTCGGTGGGAATATTATATACGTTTATAACGTAGTATAACCTAACCTAACCCATCTAGCCCCTCGCTTGTAATGTTTTACAGAATCCCGGTGGCGTCGTCCCGTACGTCCCGGTGCGGACATTATATACGTCTGTAACGTTATATATCCTAACCAAGGGCAACTTAACATCTCGGATGTAGTATTTTCCAACATTCCTGGCGGGTCAGTCCCTACTTCTCGGTGGGCACATTATATACGTCTATATCGTAATATAACCAAACCTAACCCATCTAGACCCTCGCTGGTAATGTTTTACAGAATCCCGGTCGTGTCGTCTCGTAGGTCTCGGTGCGGACATTATATACGTCTATATCGTTATATATCCTAACCTAAGGCAACCTAACATCTCGGATGTAGTATTTTCCAACATTCCTGGCGGGTCGGCCCCTACTTCTCGGTGGGCACATTATATACGTCTATATCCTAATATAACCTAACCTAACCCATCTAGACCCTCGCTGGTAATGTTTTACAGAATCCCGGTCGTGTCGTCCCGTACGTCTCGGTGCGGACATTATATACGTCTATAACGTTATATATCCTAACCCGAGGCAACTTAACCTCTCGGATGTAGTATTTTCCAACAGTCTTGGCGGGTCGGCCCCACTTCTCGGTGGGAACATTATATACGTTTATAACGTAGTATAACCTAACCTAACCCATCTAGCCCCTCGCTTGTAATGTTTTACAGAATCCCGGTCGTGTCGTCCCGTACGTCTCGGTGCGGACATTATATACGTCTATAACGTTATATATCCTAACCAAAGGCAACCTAACATCTCGAATGTAGTATTTCAAAACATTCCTGGCGGGTCGGCCCCACTTCTCGGTGGGAACATTATTTACGTCTATAACGTAATATAACCTAACCTAACCCATCTAGACCCTCACTGGTAACGTTTTACAGAATCCCGGTCGTGTCGTCTCGTACGTCTCGGTGCGGAAATTATATACGGCTATAACGTTATATATCCTAACCTAAGGGAACCTAACATCTCGGATGTAGTATTTTGCAATATTCCTGGTGGGTCGGCCCCTACTTCTCGGTGGGCACATTATATACGTCTATATCGTAATATAACCTAACCTAACCCATTTAGCCCCTCGCTGGTTATGTTTTACAAAATCCCAGTCGTGTCGGCCCGTACTTTTCCGTGGGGACATTATATACGTTTATAATTTTATATATCCTAACCTAAGGCAACTTAACATCTCGGATGTAGTATTTTCCAACATTCCTGGGGGGTCAGTCCCTACTTCTCGGTGGGCACATTATATACGTCTATATCGTAATATAACCTAACCTAACCCATCTAGCCCCTCGCTGGTTATGTTTTACAAAATCCCAGTCGTGTCGGCCCGTATTTTTCCGTGGGGACATTATATACGTCTATAATTTTATATATCCTAACCTAAGGCAACTTAACATCTCGGATGTAGTATTTTCCAACATTCCTGGCAGGTCAGTCCCTACATCTCGGTGGGCACATTATATACGTCTATATCGTAATATAACCTAACCTAACCCATCTAGAACCTCGCTGGTAATGTTTTACAGAATCCCGGTCATGTCGTCTTGTACGTCCCGGTGCGGACATTATATACGTCTATAACGTTATATATACTAACCTAAGGGAACCTAACATCACGGATGTAGTATTTCACAACATTCCTGGCTGGTCGGCCCCACTTCTCGGTGGGAATATTACATACGTTTATAACGTAGTATAACCTAACCTAACCCATCTAGCCCCTCGCTTGTAATGTTTTGCAGAATCCCGGTCGTGTCGGCCCGTACGTCTCGGTGCGGACATTATATACGTCTATAACGTTATATATCCTAACCTAAGGGAACCTAACATCTCGGATGTAGTATTTCACAACATTCCTGGCTGGTCGGCCCCACTTCTCGGTGGGAACATTATATACGTTTATAACGAAGTATAACCTAACCTAACCCATCTAGACCCTCGCTTGTAACGTTTAAAGAATCCCGGTCGTGTCGGCCCGTACTTCTCGGTGGGGACATTATTTACGTCTATAACGTTATATATCCTAACCTAAGGGAACCTATCATCTCGGATGTAGTATTTCACAACATTCCTGGCTGGTCGGCCCCACTTCTCGGTGGGAATATTATATACGTTTATAACGTAGTATAACCTAACCTAACCCATCTAGCCCCTCGCTTGTAATGTTTTGCAGAATCCCGGTCGTGTCGGCCCGTACGTCTCGGTGCGGACATTATATACGTCTATAACGTTATATATCCTAACCTAAGGGAACCTAACATCTCGGATGTAGTATTTCAAAACATTCCTGGCTGGTCGGCCCCACTTCTCGGTGGGAACATTATATACGTTTATAACGAAGTATAACCTAACCTAACCCATCTAGACCCTCGCTTGTAACGTTTTACAGAATCCCGGTCGTGTCGTCCCGTACGTCTCGGTGCGGACATTATATACGTCTATAACGTTATATATCCTAACCAAAGGCAACCTAACATCTCGAATGTAGTGTTTCACAACATTCCTGGCGGGTCGGCCCCACTTCTCGGTGGGAACATTATATACGTTTATAACGTAATATAACCTAACCTAACCCATCTAGTCCCTCGCTGGTTGTTTTACAAAATCCCAGTCGTGTCGGCCCGTACTTTTCCGTGTGGACATTATATACGTCTATAATTTTATATATCCTAACCTAAGGCAACTTAACATCTCGGATGTAGTATTTTCCAACAGTCTTGGCGGGTCGGACCCTACTTCTCGGTGGGCACATTATATACGTCTATATCGTAATATAACCTAACCTAACCCATCTAGCCCCTCGCTGGTTATGTTTTACAAAATCCCAGTCGTGTCGGCCCGTATTTTTCCGTGGGGACATTATATACGTCTATAATTTTATATATCCTAACCTAAGGCAACTTAACATCTCGGATGTAGTATTTTCCAACATTCCTGGCAGGTCAGTCCCTACATCTCGGTGGGCACATTATATACGTCTATATCGTAATATAACCTAACCTAACCCATCTAGAACCTCGCTGGTAATGTTTTACAGAATCCCGGTCATGTCGTCTTGTACGTCCCGGTGCGGACATTATATACGTCTATAACGTTATATATACTAACCTAAGGGAACCTAACATCACGGATGTAGTATTTCACAACATTCCTGGCTGGTCGGCCCCACTTCTCGGTGGGAATATTACATACGTTTATAACGTAGTATAACCTAACCTAACCCATCTAGCCCCTCGCTTGTAATGTTTTGCAGAATCCCGGTCGTGTCGGCCCGTACGTCTCGGTGCGGACATTATATACGTCTATAACGTTATATATCCTAACCTAAGGGAACCTAACATCTCGGATGTAGTATTTCACAACATTCCTGGCTGGTCGGCCCCACTTCTCGGTGGGAACATTATATACGTTTATAACGAAGTATAACCTAACCTAACCCATCTAGACCCTCGCTTGTAACGTTTAAAGAATCCCGGTCGTGTCGGCCCGTACTTCTCGGTGGGGACATTATTTACGTCTATAACGTTATATATCCTAACCTAAGGGAACCTATCATCTCGGATGTAGTATTTCACAACATTCCTGGCTGGTCGGCCCCACTTCTCGGTGGGAATATTATATACGTTTATAACGTAGTATAACCTAACCTAACCCATCTAGCCCCTCGCTTGTAATGTTTTGCAGAATCCCGGTCGTGTCGGCCCGTACGTCTCGGTGCGGACATTATATACGTCTATAACGTTATATATCCTAACCTAAGGGAACCTAACATCTCGGATGTAGTATTTCAAAACATTCCTGGCTGGTCGGCCCCACTTCTCGGTGGGAACATTATATACGTTTATAACGAAGTATAACCTAACCTAACCCATCTAGACCCTCGCTTGTAACGTTTTACAGAATCCCGGTCGTGTCGTCCCGTACGTCTCGGTGCGGACATTATATACGTCTATAACGTTATATATCCTAACCAAAGGCAACCTAACATCTCGAATGTAGTGTTTCACAACATTCCTGGCGGGTCGGCCCCACTTCTCGGTGGGAACATTATATACGTTTATAACGTAATATAACCTAACCTAACCCATCTAGTCCCTCGCTGGTTGTTTTACAAAATCCCAGTCGTGTCGGCCCGTACTTTTCCGTGTGGACATTATATACGTCTATAATTTTATATATCCTAACCTAAGGCAACTTAACATCTCGGATGTAGTATTTTCCAACAGTCTTGGCGGGTCGGACCCTACTTCTCGGTGGGCACATTATATACGTCTATATCGTAATATAACCTAACCTAACCCATCTAGACCCTCGCTGGTAATGTTTTACAGAATCCCGATCGTGTCGTCTCGTACGTCTCGGTGCGGACATTATATACGTCTATAACGTTATATATACTAACCTAAGGGAACCTGACATCACGGATGTAGTATTTCACAACATTCCTGGCTGGTCGGCCCCACTTCTCGGTGGGAATATTATATACGTTTATAACGTAGTATAACCTAACCTAACCCATCTAGACCCTCGCTGGTAATGTTTTACAGAATCCCGGTCGTGTCGTCTCGTACGTCTCGGTGCGGATATTATATACGTCTATAACGTTATATATCCTAACCAAAGGCAACCTAACATCTCGAATGTAGTATTTCACAACATTCCTGGCGGGTCGGCCCCATTTCTCGGTGGGAAAATTATTTACGTCTATAACGTAATATAACCTAACCTAACCCATCTAGACCCTCGCTGGTAATGTTTTACAGAATCCCGGTCGTGTCGTCCCGTACGTCTCGGTGCGGACATTATATACGTCTATAACGTTATATATCCTAACCTAAGGCAGCTTAACCTCTCGGATGTAGTATTTTCCAACAGTCTTGGCGGGTCGGACCCTACTTCTCGGTGGGCACATTATATACGTCTATATCGTAATATAACCTAACCTAACCCATCTAGCCCCTCGCTTGTAATGTTTTACAGAATCCCGGTCGCGTCGTCCCGTACGTCCCGGTGCGCACATTATATACGTCTATAATTTTATATATCCTAACCAAAGGCAACTTAACATCTCGGATGTAGTATTTTCCAACATTCCTGGCGGGTCGGCCCCTACTTCTCGGTGGGCACATTATATACGTCTATATCGTAATATAACCTAACCTAACCTATCTAGACCCTCACTGGTAACGTTTTACAGAATCCCGGTCGTGTCGTCTCGTACGTCTCGGTGCGGAAATTATATACGGCTATAACGTTATATATCCTAACCTAAGGGAACCTAACATCTCGGATGTAGTATTTTGCAATATTCCTGGTGGGTCGGCCCCTACTTCTCGGTGGGCACATTATATACGTCTATATCGTAATATAACCTAACCTAACCCATTTAGCCCCTCGCTGGTTATGTTTTACAAAATCCCAGTCGTGTCGGCCCGTACTTTTCCGTGGGGACATTATATACGTTTATAATTTTATATATCCTAACCTAAGGCAACTTAACATCTCGGATGTAGTATTTTCCAACATTCCTGGGGGGTCAGTCCCTACTTCTCGGTGGGCACATTATATACGTCTATATCGTAATATAACCTAACCTAACCCATCTAGCCCCTCGCTGGTTATGTTTTACAAAATCCCAGTCGTGTCGGCCCGTACTTTTCCGTGGGGACATTATATACGTCTATAATTTTATATATCCTAACCTAAGGCAACTTAACATCTCGGATGTAGTATTTTCCAACATTCCTGGCAGGTCAGTCCCTACATCTCGGTGGGCACATTATATACGTCTATATCGTAATATAACCTAACCTAACCCATCTAGAACCTCGCTGGTAATGTTTTACAGAATCCCGGTCATGTCGTCTTGTACGTCCCGGTGCGGACATTATATACGTCTATAACGTTATATATACTAACCTAAGGGAACCTAACATCACGGATGTAGTATTTCACAACATTCCTGGCTGGTCGGCCCCACTTCTCGGTGGGAATATTACATACGTTTATAACGTAGTATAACCTAACCTAACCCATCTAGCCCCTCGCTTGTAATGTTTTGCAGAATCCCGGTCGTGTCGGCCCGTACGTCTCGGTGCGGACATTATATACGTCTATAACGTTATATATCCTAACCTAAGGGAACCTAACATCTCGGATGTAGTATTTCACAACATTCCTGGCTGGTCGGCCCCACTTCTCGGTGGGAACATTATATACGTTTATAACGAAGTATAACCTAACCTAACCCATCTAGACCCTCGCTTGTAACGTTTAAAGAATCCCGGTCGTGTCGGCCCGTACTTCTCGGTGGGGACATTATTTACGTCTATAACGTTATATATCCTAACCTAAGGGAACCTATCATCTCGGATGTAGTATTTCACAACATTCCTGGCTGGTCGGCCCCACTTCTCGGTGGGAATATTATATACGTTTATAACGTAGTATAACCTAACCTAACCCATCTAGCCCCTCGCTTGTAATGTTTTGCAGAATCCCGGTCGTGTCGGCCCGTACGTCTCGGTGCGGACATTATATACGTCTATAACGTTATATATCCTAACCTAAGGGAACCTAACATCTCGGATGTAGTATTTCAAAACATTCCTGGCTGGTCGGCCCCACTTCTCGGTGGGAACATTATATACGTTTATAACGAAGTATAACCTAACCTAACCCATCTAGACCCTCGCTTGTAACGTTTTACAGAATCCCGGTCGTGTCGTCCCGTACGTCTCGGTGCGGACATTATATACGTCTATAACGTTATATATCCTAACCAAAGGCAACCTAACATCTCGAATGTAGTGTTTCACAACATTCCTGGCGGGTCGGCCCCACTTCTCGGTGGGAACATTATATACGTTTATAACGTAATATAACCTAACCTAACCCATCTAGTCCCTCGCTGGTTGTTTTACAAAATCCCAGTCGTGTCGGCCCGTACTTTTCCGTGTGGACATTATATACGTCTATAATTTTATATATCCTAACCTAAGGCAACTTAACATCTCGGATGTAGTATTTTCCAACAGTCTTGGCGGGTCGGACCCTACTTCTCGGTGGGCACATTATATACGTCTATATCGTAATATAACCTAACCTAACCCATCTAGACCCTCGCTGGTAATGTTTTACAGAATCCCGATCGTGTCGTCTCGTACGTCTCGGTGCGGACATTATATACGTCTATAACGTTATATATACTAACCTAAGGGAACCTAACATCACGGATGTAGTATTTCACAACATTCCTGGCTGGTCGGCCCCACTTCTCGGTGGGAATATTATATACGTTTATAACGTAGTATAACCTAACCTAACCCATCTAGACCCTCGCTGGTAATGTTTTACAGAATCCCGGTCGTGTCGTCTCGTACGTCTCGGTGCGGATATTATATACGTCTATAACGTTATATATCCTAACCAAAGGCAACCTAACATCTCGAATTTAGTATTTCACAACATTCCTGGCGGGTCGGCCCCATTTCTCGGTGGGAAAATTATTTACGTCTATAACGTAATATAACCTAACCTAACCCATCTAGACCCTCGCTGGTAATGTTTTACAGAATCCCGGTCGTGTCGTCCCGTACGTCTCGGTGCGGACATTATATACGTCTATAACGTTATATATCCTAACCTAAGGCAGCTTAACCTCTCGGATGTAGTATTTTCCAACAGTCTTGGCGGGTCGGACCCTACTTCTCGGTGGGCACATTATATACGTCTATATCGTAATATAACCTAACCTAACCCATCTAGCCCCTCGCTTGTAATGTTTTACAGAATCCCGGTCGCGTCGTCCCGTACGTCCCGGTGCGCACATTATATACGTCTATAATTTTATATATCCTAACCAAAGGCAACTTAACATCTCGGATGTAGTATTTTCCAACATTCCTGGCGGGTCGGCCCCTACTTCTCGGTGGGCACATTATATACGTCTATATCGTAATATAACCTAACCTAACCTATCTAGACCCTCGCTGGTAATGTTTTACAGAATCCCTGTCGTGTCGTCTCGTACGTCTCGGTGCGGATATTATATACGTCTATAACGTTATATATTCTAACCTAAGGCAACTTAACATCTCCGATGTAGTATTTTCCAACAGTCCTGGCGGGTCGGCCCCTACTTCTCGGTGGGCACATTATATACGTCTATAACGTAATATAACCTAACCTAACCCATCTAGCTCCTCGCTTGTAATGTTTTACAGAATCCCGGTCGCGTCGTCCCGTACGTCTCGGTGCGGACATTCTATACGTCTATAACGTTATATATCCTAACCTAAGGCAGCTTAACCTCTCGGATGTAGTATTTTCCAACAGTCTTGGCGGGTCGGACCCTACTTCTCGGTGGGCACATTATATACGTCTATATCGTAATATAACCTAACCTAACCCATCTAGACCGTCGCTGGTAATGTTTTACAGAATCCCGGTCGTGTCGTCCCGTACGTCTCGGTGCGGACATTATATACGTCTATAACATTATATATCGTAACCTAAGGCAGCTTAACCTCTCGGATGTAGTATTTTCCAACAGTCTTGGCGGGTCGGACCCTACTTCTCGGTGGGCACATTATATACGTCTATATCGTAATATAACCTAACCTAACCCATCTAGACCCCCGCTGGTAATGTTTTACAGAATCCCGGTCGTGTCGTCCCGTACGTCTCGGTGCGGACATTATATACGTCTATAACGTTATATATCCTAACCCAAGGCAACTTAACCTCTCGGATGTAGTATTTTCCAACAGTCTTGGCGGGTCGGACCCTACTTCTCGGTGGGCACATTATATACGTCTATATCGTAATATAACCTAACCTAAACCATCTAGAACCTCGCTGGTAATCTTTTACAGAATCCCGGTCGTGTCGTCTCGTACGTCTCGGTGCGGACATTATATACGTCTATAACGTTATATATCCTAACCTAAGGGAACCTAACATCTCGGATGTAGTATTTCACAACATTCCTGGCGGGTCGGCCCCACTTCTCGGTGGGAACATTATATACGTTTATAACGTAGTATAACCTAACCTAACCCATCTAGCCCCTCGCTTGTAATGTTTTACAGAATCCCGGTCGTGTCGTCCCGTACGTCTCGGTGCGGACATTATATACGTCTATAACGTTATATATCCTAACCAAAGGCAACCTAACATCTCGAATGTAGTATTTCAAAACATTCCAGGCGGGTCGGCCCCACTTCTTGGTGGGAACATTATTTACGTCTATAACGTAATATAACCTAACCTAACCCATCTAGACCCTCGCTGGTAATGTTTTACAGAATCCCGGTCGAGTCGTCCCGTACGTCTCGGTGCGGACATTATATACGTCTATAACGTTATATATCCTAACCTAAGGCAACTTAACCTCTCGGATGTAGTATTTTCCAACAGTCTTGGCGGGTCGGACCCTACTTCTCGGTGGGCACATTATATACTTCTATATCGTAATATAACCTAACCTAACCCATCTAGACCCTCGCTGTTAATGTTTTACAAAATCCCGGTCGTGTCGGCCCGTACTTTTCCGTGGGGACATTATATACGTCTATAATTTTATATATCCTAACCTAAGGCAACCTAACATCTCGAATGTAGTATTTTCCAACATTCCTGGCGGGTCGGCCCCTACTTCTCGGTGGGCACATTATATACGTCTATAACGTAATATAACCTAACCTAACCCATCTAGACCCTCGCTGGTAATGTTTTACAGAATCCCGGTCGTGTCGTCTCGTACGCCTCGGTGCGGAAATTATATACGGCTATAACGTTATATATCCTAACGTAAGGGAACCTAACATCTCGGATGTAGTATTTTCCAACATTCCTGGTGGGTCGGCCCCTACTTCTCGGTGGGCACATTATATACGTCTATATCGTAAAATAACCTAACCTAACCCATCTAGACTCTCGCTGGTAATGTTTTACAGAATCCCGGTCGGTTCGTCTCGTACGTCTCGGTGCGGATATTATATACGTCTATAACGTTATATATTCTAACCTAAGGCAACTTAACATCTCCGATGTAGTATTTTCCAACATTCCTGGCGGGTCGGCCCCTACTTCTCGGTGGGCACATTATATACGTCTATATCGTAATATAACCTAACCTAACCCATCTAGCCCCTCGCTGGTTATGTTTTACAAAATCCCAGTCGTTTCGGCCCGTACTTTTCCGTGGGGACATTATATACGTCTATAATTTTATATATCCTAACCTAAGGCAACTTAACATCTCGGATGTAGTATTTTAGAACATTCCTGGCGGGTCAGTCCCCACATCTCGGTGGGCACATTATATACGTCTATATCGTAATATAACCTAACCTAACCCATCTAGACCCTCGCTGGTAATGTTTTACAGAATCCCGGTCGTGTCGTCTCGTACGTCTCGGTGCGGATATTATATACGTCTATAACGTTATATATCCTAACCAAAGGCAACCTAACATCTCGAATGTAGTATTTCACAACATTCCTGGCGGGTCGGCCCCATTTCTCGGTGGGAAAATTATTTACGTCTATAACGTAATATAACCTAACCTAACCCATCTAGACCCTCGCTGGTAATGTTTTACAGAATCCCGGTCGTGTCGTCCCGTACGTCTCGGTGCGGACATTATATACGTCTATAACGTTATATATCCTAACCTAAGGCAGCTTAACCTCTCGGATGTAGTATTTTCCAACAGTCTTGGCGGGTCGGACCCTACTTCTCGGTGGGCACATTATATACGTCTATATCGTAATATAACCTAACCTAACCCATCTAGCCCCTCGCTTGTAATGTTTTACAGAATCCCGGTCGCGTCGTCCCGTACGTCCCGGTGCGCACATTATATACGTCTATAATTTTATATATCCTAACCAAAGGCAACTTAACATCTCGGATGTAGTATTTTCCAACATTCCTGGCGGGTCGGCCCCTACTTCTCGGTGGGCACATTATATACGTCTATATCGTAATATAACCTAACCTAACCTATCTAGACCCTCGCTGGTAATGTTTTACAGAATCCCTGTCGTGTCGTCTCGTACGTCTCGGTGCGGATATTATATACGTCTATAACGTTATATATTCTAACCTAAGGCAACTTAACATCTCCGATGTAGTATTTTCCAACAGTCCTGGCGGGTCGGCCCCTACTTCTCGGTGGGCACATTATATACGTCTATAACGTAATATAACCTAACCTAACCCATCTAGCTCCTCGCTTGTAATGTTTTACAGAATCCCGGTCGCGTCGTCCCGTACGTCTCGGTGCGGACATTCTATACGTCTATAACGTTATATATCCTAACCTAAGGCAGCTTAACCTCTCGGATGTAGTATTTTCCAACAGTCTTGGCGGGTCGGACCCTACTTCTCGGTGGGCACATTATATACGTCTATATCGTAATATAACCTAACCTAACCCATCTAGACCGTCGCTGGTAATGTTTTACAGAATCCCGGTCGTGTCGTCCCGTACGTCTCGGTGCGGACATTATATACGTCTATAACGTTATATATCGTAACCTAAGGCAGCTTAACCTCTCGGATGTAGTATTTTCCAACAGTCTTGGCGGGTCGGACCCTACTTCTCGGTGGGCACATTATATACGTCTATATCGTAATATAACCTAACCTAACCCATCTAGACCCCCGCTGGTAATGTTTTACAGAATCCCGGTCGTGTCGTCCCGTACGTCTCGGTGCGGACATTATATACGTCTATAACGTTATATATCCTAACCCAAGGCAACTTAACCTCTCGGATGTAGTATTTTCCAACAGTCTTGGCGGGTCGGACCCTACTTCTCGGTGGGCACATTATATACGTCTATATCGTAATATAACCTAACCTAAACCATCTAGAACCTCGCTGGTAATCTTTTACAGAATCCCGGTCGTGTCGTCTCGTACGTCTCGGTGCGGACATTATATACGTCTATAACGTTATATATCCTAACCTAAGGTAACCTAACATCTCGGATGTAGTATTTCACAACATTCCTGGCGGGTCGGCCCCACTTCTCGGTGGGAACATTATATACGTTTATAACGTAGTATAACCTAACCTAACCCATCTAGCCCCTTGCTTGTAATGTTTTACAGAATCCCGGTCGTGTCGTCCCGTACGTCTCGGTGCGGACATTATATACGTCTATAACGTTATATATCCTAACCAAAGGCAACCTAACATCTCGAATGTAGTATTTCAAAACATTCCAGGCGGGTCGGCCCCACTTCTTGGTGGGAACATTATTTACGTCTATAACGTAATATAACCTAACCTAACCCATCTAGACCCTCGCTGGTAATGTTTTACAGAATCCCGGTCGAGTCGTCCCGTACGTCTCGGTGCGGACATTATATACGTCTATAACGTTATATATCCTAACCTAAGGCAACTTAACCTCTCGGATGTAGTATTTTCCAACAGTCTTGGCGGGTCGGACCCTACTTCTCGGTGGGCACATTATATACTTCTATATCGTAATATAACCTAACCTAACCCATCTAGACCCTCGCTGTTAATGTTTTACAAAATCCCGGTCGTGTCGGCCCGTACTTTTCCGTGGGGACATTATATACGTCTATAATTTTATATATCCTAACCTAAGGCAACCTAACATCTCGAATGTAGTATTTTCCAACATTCCTGGCGGGTCGGCCCCTACTTCTCGGTGGGCACATTATATACGTCTATAACGTAATATAACCTAACCTAACCCATCTAGACCCTCGCTGGTAATGTTTTACAGAATCCCGGTCGTGTCGTCTCGTACGCCTCGGTGCGGAAATTATATACGGCTATAACGTTATATATCCTAACCTAAGGGAACCTAACATCTCGGATGTAGTATTTTCCAACATTCCTGGTGGGTCGGCCCCTACTTCTCGGTGGGCACATTATATACGTCTATATCGTAAAATAACCTAACCTAACCCATCTAGACCCTCGCTGGTAATGTTTTACAGAATCCCGGTCGTGTCGTCTCGTACGTCTCGGTGCGGATATTATATACGTCTATAACGTTATATATTCTAACCTAAGGCAACTTAACATCTCCGATGTAGTATTTTCCAACATTCCTGGCGGGTCGGCCCCTACTTCTCGGTGGGCACATTATATACGTCTATATCGTAATATAACCTAACCTAACCCATCTAGCCCCTCGCTGGTTATGTTTTACAAAATCCCAGTCGTTTCGGCCCGTACTTTTCCGTGGGGACATTATATACGTCTATAATTTTATATATCCTAACCTAAGGCAACTTAACATCTCGGATGTAGTATTTTCGAACATTCCTGGCGGGTCAGTCCCCACATCTCGGTGGGCACATTATATACGTCTATATCGTAATATAACCTAACCTAACCCATCTAGACCCTCGCTGGTAATGTTTTACAGAATCCCGGTCGTGTCGTCTCGTACGCCTCGGTGCGGAAATTATATACGTCTATAACGTTATATATCCTAACCTAAGGGAACCTAACATCTCGGATGTAGTATTTCACAACATTCCTGGCGGGTCGGCCCCACTTCTCGGTGGGAACATTATATACGTTTATAACATAATATAACCTAACCTAACCCATCTAGCCCCTCGCTGGTAATGTTTTACAAAATCACAGTCGTGTCGGCCCGTACTTTTCCGTGGGGACATTATATATGTCTATACTTTTATATATCCTAACCTAAGGCAACTTAACATCTCGGATGTAGTATTTTCCAACATTCCTGGCGGGTCGGCCCCTACTTCTCGGTGGGCACATTATATACGTCTTATCGTAATATAACCTAACCTAACCCACCTAGACCCTCGCTGGTAATGTTTCACTGAATCCCGGTCGTGTCGTCTCGTACGTCTCGGTGCGGACATTATATACGTCTATAACGTTATATATCCTAACCTAAGGGAACATAATATCTCGGATGTAGTATTTCACAACATTCCTGGCGGGTCGGCCCCTACTTCTCGGTGGGCACATTATATACGTCTATATCGTAATATAACCTAACCTAACCCATCTAGACCCTCGCTGGTAATGTTTTACAGAATCCCGGTCGTGTCGTCTCGTACGTCTCGGTGCGGATATTATATACGTCTATAACGTTATATATCCTAACCTAAGGGAACCTAACATCTCGGATGTAGTATTTCACAACATTCCTGGCGGGTCGGCCCCTACTTCTCGGTGGGCACATTATACACATCTGTAACGTAATATAACCTAACCTAAGCCACCTACACCCTCGCTTGTAATGTTTCACAGAATCCCGTTCGTGTCTTCCCGTACGTCACGAAGCCGGACATTATATACGTCTATAAATTTATATATCCTAACCTAAGACAACCTAACATCTCGAATGTAGTATTTCACAACATTCCTGGCGGGTCGGCCCCACTTCTCGGTGGGAACATTATTTACGTCTATGACGTAATATAACCTAACCTAACCCATCTAGACCCTCGCTGGTAATGTTTTACAGAATCCCGATCGTGTCGTCTCGTACGTCTCGGTGCGGACATTATATACGTCTATAACGTTATATATACTAACCTAAGGGAACCTAACATCTCCGATGTAGTATTTTCCAACAGTCCTGGCGGGTCGGCCCCTACTTCTCGGTGGGCACATTATATACGTCTATAACGTAATATAACCTAACCTAACCCATCTAGCTCCTCGCTTGTAATGTTTTACAGAATCCCGGTCGCGTCGTCCCGTACGTCTCGGTGCGGACATTCTATACGTCTATAACGTTATATATCCTAACCTAAGGCAGCTTAACCTCTCGGATGTAGTATTTTCCAACAATCTTGGCGGGTCGGACCCTACTTCTCGGTGGGCACATTATATACGTCTATATCGTAATATAACCTAACCTAACCCATCTAGACCGTCGCTGGTAATGTTTTACAGAATCCCGGTCGTGTCGTCCCGTACGTCTCGGTGCGGACATTATATACGTCTATAACGTTATATATCGTAACCTAAGGCAGCTTAACCTCTCGGATGTAGTATTTTCCAACAGTCTTGGCGGGTCGGACCCTACTTCTCGGTGGGCACATTATATACGTCTATATCGTAATATAACCTAACCTAACCCATCTAGACCCCCGCTGGTAATGTTTTACAGAATCCCGGTCGTGTCGTCCCGTACGTCTCGGTGCGGACATTATATACGTCTATAACGTTATATATCCTAACCCAAGGCAACTTAACCTCTCGGATGTAGTATTTTCCAACAGTCTTGGCGGGTCGGACCCTACTTCTCGGTGGGCACATTATATACGTCTATATCGTAATATAACCTAACCTAAACCATCTAGAACCTCGCTGGTAATCTTTTACAGAATCCCGGTCGTGTCGTCTCGTACGTCTCGGTGCGGACATTATATACGTCTATAACGTTATATATCCTAACCTAAGGGAACCTAACATCTCGGATGTAGTATTTCACAACATTCCTGGCGGGTCGGCCCCACTTCTCGGTGGGAACATTATATACGTTTATAACGTAGTATAACCTAACCTAACCCATCTAGCCCCTTGCTTGTAATGTTTTACAGAATCCCGGTCGTGTCGTCCCGTACGTCTCGGTGCGGACATTATATACGTCTATAACGTTATATATCCTAACCAAAGGCAACCTAACATCTCGAATGTAGTATTTCAAAACATTCCAGGCGGGTCGGCCCCACTTCTTGGTGGGAACATTATTTACGTCTATAACGTAATATAACCTAACCTAACCCATCTAGACCCTCGCTGGTAATGTTTTACAGAATCCCGGTCGAGTCGTCCCGTACGTCTCGGTGCGGACATTATATACGTCTATAACGTTATATATCCTAACCTAAGGCAACTTAACCTCTCGGATGTAGTATTTTCCAACAGTCTTGGCGGGTCGGACCCTACTTCTCGGTGGGCACATTATATACTTCTATATCGTAATATAACCTAACCTAACCCATCTAGACCCTCGCTGTTAATGTTTTACAAAATCCCGGTCGTGTCGGCCCGTACTTTTCCGTGGGGACATTATATACGTCTATAATTTTATATATCCTAACCTAAGGCAACCTAACATCTCGAATGTAGTATTTTCCAACATTCCTGGCGGGTCGGCCCCTACTTCTCGGTGGGCACATTATATACGTCTATAACGTAATATAACCTAACCTAACCCATCTAGACCCTCGCTGGTAATGTTTTACAGAATCCCGGTCGTGTCGTCTCGTACGCCTCGGTGCGGAAATTATATACGGCTATAACGTTATATATCCTAACCTAAGGGAACCTAACATCTCGGATGTAGTATTTTCCAACATTCCTGGTGGGTCGGCCCCTACTTCTCGGTGGGCACATTATATACGTCTATATCGTAAAATAACCTAACCTAACCCATCTAGACCCTCGCTGGTAATGTTTTACAGAATCCCGGTCGTGTCGTCTCGTACGTCTCGGTGCGGATATTATATACGTCTATAACGTTATATATTCTAACCTAAGGCAACTTAACATCTCCGATGTAGTATTTTCCAACATTCCTGGCGGGTCGGCCCCTACTTCTCGGTGGGCACATTATATACGTCTATATCGTAATATAACCTAACCTAACCCATCTAGCCCCTCGCTGGTTATGTTTTACAAAATCCCAGTCGTTTCGGCCCGTACTTTTCCGTGGGGACATTATATACGTCTATAATTTTATATATCCTAACCTAAGGCAACTTAACATCTCGGATGTAGTATTTTCGAACATTCCTGGCGGGTCAGTCCCCACATCTCGGTGGGCACATTATATACGTCTATATCGTAATATAACCTAACCTAACCCATCTAGACCCTCGCTGGTAATGTTTTACAGAATCCCGGTCGTGTCGTCTCGTACGCCTCGGTGCGGAAATTATATACGTCTATAACGTTATATATCCTAACCTAAGGGAACCTAACATCTCGGATGTAGTATTTCACAACATTCCTGGCGGGTCGGCCCCACTTCTCGGTGGGAACATTATATACGTTTATAACATAATATAACCTAACCTAACCCATCTAGCCCCTCGCTGGTAATGTTTTACAAAATCACAGTCGTGTCGGCCCGTACTTTTCCGTGGGGACATTATATATGTCTATACTTTTATATATCCTAACCTAAGGCAACTTAACATCTCGGATGTAGTATTTTCCAACATTCCTGGCGGGTCGGCCCCTACTTCTCGGTGGGCACATTATATACGTCTTATCGTAATATAACCTAACCTAACCCACCTAGACCCTCGCTGGTAATGTTTCACTGAATCCCGGTCGTGTCGTCTCGTACGTCTCGGTGCGGACATTATATACGTCTATAACGTTATATATCCTAACCTAAGGGAACATAATATCTCGGATGTAGTATTTCACAACATTCCTGGCGGGTCGGCCCCTACTTCTCGGTGGGCACATTATATACGTCTATATCGTAATATAACCTAACCTAACCCATCTAGACCCTCGCTGGTAATGTTTTACAGAATCCCGGTCGTGTCGTCTCGTACGTCTCGGTGCGGATATTATATACGTCTATAACGTTATATATCCTAACCTAAGGGAACCTAACATCTCGGATGTAGTATTTCACAACATTCCTGGCGGGTCGGCCCCTACTTCTCGGTGGGCACATTATACACATCTGTAACGTAATATAACCTAACCTAAGCCACCTACACCCTCGCTTGTAATGTTTCACAGAATCCCGTTCGTGTCTTCCCGTACGTCACGAAGCCGGACATTATATACGTCTATAAATTTATATATCCTAACCTAAGACAACCTAACATCTCGAATGTAGTATTTCACAACATTCCTGGCGGGTCGGCCCCACTTCTCGGTGGGAACATTATTTACGTCTATGACGTAATATAACCTAACCTAACCCATCTAGACCCTCGCTGGTAATGTTTTACAGAATCCCGATCGTGTCGTCTCGTACGTCTCGGTGCGGACATTATATACGTCTATAACGTTATATATACTAACCTAAGGGAACCTAACATCACGGATGTAGTATTTCACAACATTCCTGGCTGGTCGGCCCCACTTCTCGGTGGGAATATTATATACGTTTATAACGTAGTATAACCTAACCTAACCCATCTAGACCCTCGCTGGTAATGTTTTACAGAATCCCGGTCGTGTCGTCTCGTACGTCTCGGTGCGGATATTATATACGTCTATAACGTTATATATCCTAACCAAAGGCAACCTAACATCACGGATGTAGTATTTCACAACATTCCCGGCTGGTCGGCCCCACTTCTCGGTGGGAATATTATATAGGTTTATAACGTAGTATAACCTAACCTAACCCATCTAGCCCCTCGCTTGTAATGTTTTGCAGAATCCCGGTCGTGTCGGCCCGTACGTCTCGGTGCGGACATTATATACGTCTATAACGTTATATATCCTAATCTAAGGGAACCTAACATCTCGGATGTAGTATTTCACAACATTCCTGGCTGGTCGGCCCCACTTCTCGGTGGGAACATTATATACGTTTATAACGAAGTATAACCTAACTTAACCCATCTAGACCCTCGCTTGTAACGTTTTACAGAATCCCGGTCGTGTCGGCCCGTACTTCTCGGTGGGGACATTATTTACGACTATAACGTTATATATCCTAACCTAAGGGAACCTGTCATCTCGGATGTAGTATTTCACAACATTCCTGGCTGGTCGGCCCCACTTCTCGGTGGGAATATTATATACGTTTATAACGTAGTATAACCTAACCTAACCCATCTAGCCCCTCGCTTGTAATGTTTTGCAGAATCCCGGTCGTGTCGGCCCGTACGTCTCGGTGCGGACATTATATACGTCTATAACGTTATATATCCTAACCTAAGGGAACCTAACATCTCGGATGTAGTATTTCACAACATTCCTGGCTGGTCGGCCCCACTTCTCGGTGGGAACATTATATACGTTTATAACGAAGTATAACCTAACCTAACCCATCTAGACCCTCGCTTGTAACGTTTTACAGATTCCCGGTCGTGTCGTCCCGTACGTCTCGGTGCGGACATTAGATACGTCTATAACGTTATATATCCTAACCAAAGGCAACCTAACATCTCGAATGTAGTGTTTCACAACATTCCTGGCGGGTCGGCCCCACTTCTCGGTGGGAACATTATATACGTTTATAACGTAATATAACCTAACCTAACCCATCTAGTCCCTCGCTTGTAATGTTTTACAGAATCCCGGTGGCGTCGTCCCGTACGTCCCGGTGCGGACATTATATACGTCTGTAACGTTATATATCCTAACCAAAGGCAACTTAACATCTCGGATGTAGTATTTTCCAACATTCCTGGCGGGTCGGCCCCTACTTCTCGGTGGGCACATTATATACGTCTATATCGTAATATAACCTAACCTAACCCATCTAGACCCTCGCTGGTAATGTTTTACAGAATCCCGGTCGTGTCGTCCCGTACGTCTCGATGCGGACATTATATACGTCTATAACGTTATATATCCTAACCCGAGGCAACTTAACCTCTCGGATGTAGTATTTTCCAACAGTCTTGGCGGGTCGGCCCCACTTCTCGGTGGGGACATTATATACGTTTATAACGTAGTATAACCTAACCTAACCCATCTAGCCCCTCGCTTGTAATGTTTTACAGAATCCCGGTCGTGTCGTCCCGTACGTCTCGGTGCGGACATTATATACGTCTATAACGTTATATATCCTAACCAAAGGCAACCTAACATCTCGAATGTAGTATTTCAAAACATTCCTGGCGGGTCGGCCCCACTTCTCGGTGGGAACATTATTTACGTCTATAACGTAATTTAACCTAACCTAACCCATCTAGACCCTCGCTGGTAATGTTTTACAGAATCCCGGTCGAGTCGTCCCGTACGTCTCGGTGCGGACATTATATATGTCTATAACGTTATATATCCTAACCTAAGGCAACTTAACCTCTCGGATGTAGTATTTTCCAACATTCCTGGCGGGTCGGCCCCTACTTCTCGGTGGGCACATTATATACGTCTATATCGTAATATAACCTAACCTAACCCATCTAGACCCTCGCTGGTAATGTTTTACAGAATCCCGGTCGTGTCGTCCCGTACGTCTCGGTGCGGACATTATATACGTCTATAACGTTATATATCCTAACCAAAGGCAACCTAACATCTCGAATGTAGTATTTCAAAACATTCCTGGCGGGTCGGCCCCACTTCTCGGTGGGAACATTATTTACGTCTATAACGTAATTTAACCTAACCTAACCCATCTAGACCCTCGCTGGTAATGTTTTACAGAATCCCGGTCGAGTCGTCCCGTACGTCTCGGTGCGGACATTATATATGTCTATAACGTTATATATCCTAACCTAAGGCAACTTAACCTCTCGGATGTAGTATTTTCCAACAGTCTTGTCGGGTCGGACCCTACTTCTCGGTGGGCACATTATATACGTCTATATCGTAATATAACCTAACCTAACCCATCTAGACGCTCGCTGGTAATGTTTTACAGAATCCCGGTCGTGTCGTCTCGTACGTCTCGGTGCGGATATTATATACGTCTATAACGTTATATATCCTAACCTAAGGCAACTTAACATCTCCGATGTAGTATTTTCCAACATTCCTGGCGGCTCGGCCCTACTTCTCGGTGGGCACATTATATACGTCTATAACGTAATATAACCTAACCTAACCCATCTAGACCCTCACTGGTAATGTTTTACAGAATCCCGGTCGTGTCGTCTCGTACGTCTCGGTGCGGAAATTATATACGGCTATAACGTTATATATCCTAACCTAAGGGAACCTAACATCTCGGATGTAGTATTTTGCAATATTCCTGGTGGGTCGGCCCCTACTTCTCGGTGGGCACATTATATACGTCTATATCGTAATATAACCTAACCTAACCCATTTAGCCCCTCGCTGGTTATGTTTTACAAAATCCCAGTCGTGTCGGCCCGTACTTTTCCGTGGGGACATTATATACGTTTATAATTTTATATATCCTAACCTAAGGCAACTTCACATCTCGGATGTAGTATTTTCCAACATTCCTGGGGGGTCAGTCCCTACTTCTCGGTGGGCACATTATATACGTCTATATCGTAATATAACCTAACCTAACCCATCTAGCCCCTCGCTGGTTATGTTTTACAAAATCCCAGTCGTGTCGGCCCGTACTTTTCCGTGGGGACATTATATACGTCTATAATTTTATATATCCTAACCTAAGGCAACTTAACATCTCGGATGTAGTATTTTCCAACATTCCTGGCAGGTCAGTCCCTACATCTCGGTGGGCACATTATATACGTCTATATCGTAATATAACCTAACCTAACCCATCTAGCCCCTCGCTTGTAATGTTTTGCAGAATCCCGGTCGTGTCGGCCCGTACGTCTCGGTGCGGACATTATATACGTCTATAACGTTATATATCCTAACCTAAGGGAACCTAACATCTCGGATGTAGTATTTCACAACATTCCTGGCTGGTCGGCCCCACTTCTCGGTGGGAACATTATATACGTTTATAACGAAGTATAACCTAACCTAACCCATCTAGACCCTCGCTTGTAACGTTTAAAGAATCCCGGTCGTGTCGGCCCGTACTTCTCGGTGGGGACATTATTTACGTCTATAACGTTATATATCCTAACCTAAGGGAACCTATCATCTCGGATGTAGTATTTCACAACATTCCTGGCTGGTCGGCCCCACTTCTCGGTGGGAATATTATATACGTTTATAACGTAGTATAACCTAACCCAACCCATCTAGCCCCTCGCTTGTAATGTTTTGCAGAATCCCGGTCGTGTCGGCCCGTACGTCTCGGTGCGGACATTATATACGTCTATAACGTTATATATCCTAACCTAAGGGAACCTAACATCTCGGATGTAGTATTTCAAAACATTCCTGGCTGGTCGGCCCCACTTCTCGGTGGGAACATTATATACGTTTATAACGAAGTATAACCTAACCTAACCCATCTAGACCCTCGCTTGTAACGTTTTACAGAATCCCGGTCGTGTCGTCCCGTACGTCTCGGTGCGGACATTATATACGTCTTTAACGTTATATATCCTAACCTAAGGCAACTTAACCTCTCGGAAGTAGTATTTTCCAACAGTCTTGGCGGGTCGGACCCTACTTCTCGGTGGGCACATTATATACGTCTATATCGTAATATAACCTAACCTAACCCATCTAGACCCTCGCTGGTAATGTTTTACAGAATCCCGATCGTGTCGTCTCGTACGTCTCGGTGCGGACATTATATACGTCTATAACGTTATATATACTAACCTAAGGGAACCTAACATCTCGGATGTAGTATTTTCCAACATTCCTACCGGGTCGGCCCCACTTCTCGGTGGGAATATTATATACGTTTATAACGTAGTATAACCTAACCTAACCCATCTAGACCCTCGCTGGTAATGTTTTACAGAATCCCGGTCGTGTCGTCTCGTACGTCTCGGTGCGGATATTATATACGTCTATAACGTTATATATCCTAACCAAAGGCAACCTAACATCTCGGATGTAGTATTTCACAACATTCCTGGCTGGTCGGCCCCACTTCTCGGTGGGAATATTATATACGTTTATAACGTAGTATAACCTAACCTAACCCATCTAGCCCCTCGCTTGTAATGTTTTGCAGAATCCCGGTCGTGTCGGCCCGTACGTCTCGGTGCGGACATTATATACGTCTATAACGTTATATATCCTAACCTAAGGGAACCTAACATCTCGGATGTAGTATTTCACAACATTCCTGGCTGGTCGGCCCCACTTCTCGGTGGGAACATTATATACGTTTATAACGAAGTATAACCTAACCTAACCCATCTAGACCCTCGCTTGTAACGTTTTACAGAATCCCGGTCGTGTCGTCCCGTACGTCTCGGTGCGGACATTAGATACGTCTATAACGTTATATATCCTAACCAAAGGCAACCTAACATCTCGAATGTAGTGTTTCACAACATTCCTGGCGGGTCGGCCCCACTTCTCGGTGGGAACATTATACGTTTATAACGTAATATAACCTAACCTAACCCATCTAGTCCCTCGCTTGTAATGTTTTACAGAATCCCGGTGGCGTCGTCCCGTACGTCCCGGTGCGGACATTATATACGTCTGTAACGTTATATATCCTAACCAAAGGCAACTTAACATCTCGGATGTAGTATTTTCCAACATTCCTGGCGGGTCGGCCCCTACTTCTCGGTGGGCACATTATATACGTCTATATCGTAATATAACCTAACCTAACCCATCTAGACCCTCGCTGGTAATGTTTTACAGAATCCCGGTCGTGTCGTCCCGTACGTCTCGATGCGGACATTATATACGTCTATAACGTTATATATCCTAACCCGAGGCAACTTAACCTCTCGGATGTAGTATTTTCCAACAGTCTTGGCGGGTCGGCCCCACTTCTCGGTGGGAACATTATATACGTTTATAACGTAGTATAACCTAACCTAACCCATCTAGCCCGTCGCTTGTAATGTTTTACAGAATCCCGGTCGTGTCGTCCCGTACGTCTCGGTGCGGACATTATATACGTCTATAACGTTATATATCCTAACCAAAGGCAACCTAACATCTCGAATGTAGTATTTCAAAACATTCCTGGCGGGTCGGCCCCACTTCTCGGTGGGAACATTATTTACGTCTATAACGTAATATAACCTACCTAACCCATCTAGACCCTCGCTGGTAGTGTTTTACAGAATCCCGGTCGAGTCGTCCCGTACGTCTCGGTGCGGACATTATATACGTCTTTAACGTTATATATCCTAACCTAAGGCAACTTAACCTCTCGGAAGTAGTATTTTCCAACAGTCTTGGCGGGTCGGACCCTACTTCTCGGTGGGCACATTATATACGTCTATATCGTAATATAACCTAACCTAACCCATCTAGACCCTCGCTGGTAATGTTTTACAGAATCCCGATCGTGTCGTCTCGTATGTCTCGGTGCGGACATTATATACGTCTATAACGTTATATATACTAACCTAAGGGAACCTAACATCACGGATGTAGTATTTCACAACATTCCTGGCTGGTCGGCCCCACTTCTCGGTGGGAATATTATATACGTTTATAACGTAGTATAACCTAACCTAACCCATCTAGACCCTCGCTGGTAATGTTTTACAGAATCCCGGTCGTGTCGTCTCGTACGTCTCGGTGCGGATATTATATACGTCTATAACGTTATATATCCTAACCAAAGGCAACCTAACATCTCGGATGTAGTATTTCACAACATTCCTGGCTGGTCGGCCCCACTTCTCGGTGGGAATATTATATACGTTTATAACGTAGTATAACCTAACCTAACCCATCTAGCCCCTCGCTTGTAATGTTTTGCAGAATCCCGGTCGTGTCGGCCCGTACGTCTCGGTGCGGACATTATATACGTCTATAACGTTATATATCCTAACCTAAGGGAACCTAACATCTCGGATGTAGTATTTCACAACATTCCTGGCTGGTCGGCCCCACTTCTCGGTGGGAACATTATATACGTTTATAACGAAGTATAACCTAACCTAACCCATCTAGACCCTCGCTTGTAACGTTTTACAGAATCCCGGTCGTGTCGTCCCGTACGTCTCGGTGCGGACATTAGATACGTCTATAACGTTATATATCCTAACCAAAGGCAACCTAACATCTCGAATGTAGTGTTTCACAACATTCCTGGCGGGTCGGCCCCACTTCTCGGTGGGAACATTATATACGTTTATAACGTAATATAACCTAACCTAACCCATCTAGTCCCTCGCTTGTAATGTTTTACAGAATCCCGGTGGCGTCGTCCCGTACGTCCCGGTGCGGACATTATATACGTCTGTAACGTTATATATCCTAACCAAAGGCAACTTAACATCTCGGATGTAGTATTTTCCAACATTCCTGGCGGGTCGGCCCCTACTTCTCGGTGGGCACATTATATACGTCTATATCGTAATATAACCTAACCTAACCCATCTAGACCCTCGCTGGTAATGTTTTACAGAATCCCGGTCGTGTCGTCCCGTACGTCTCGATGCGGACATTATATACGTCTATAACGTTATATATCCTAACCCGAGGCAACTTAACCTCTCGGATGTAGTATTTTCCAACAGTCTTGGCGGGTCGGCCCCACTTCTCGGTGGGAACATTATATACGTTTATAACGTAGTATAACCTAACCTAACCCATCTAGCCCCTCGCTTGTAATGTTTTACAGAATCCCGGTCGTGTCGTCCCGTACGTCTCGGTGCGGACATTATATACGTCTATAACGTTATATATCCTAACCAAAGGCAACCTAACATCTCGAATGTAGTATTTCAAAACATTCCTGGCGGGTCGGCCCCACTTCTCGGTGGGAACATTATTTACGTCTATAACGTAATTTAACCTAACCTAACCCATCTAGACCCTCGCTGGTAATGTTTTACAGAATCCCGGTCGAGTCGTCCCGTACGTCTCGGTGCGGACATTATATATGTCTATAACGTTATATATCCTAACCTAAGGCAACTTAACCTCTCGGATGTAGTATTTTCCAACAGTCTTGTCGGGTCGGACCCTACTTCTCGGTGGGCACATTATATACGTCTATATCGTAATATAACCTAACCTAACCCATCTAGACGCTCGCTGGTAATGTTTTACAGAATCCCGGTCGTGTCGTCTCGTACGTCTCGGTGCGGATATTATATACGTCTATAACGTTATATATCCTAACCTAAGGCAACTTAACATCTCCGATGTAGTATTTTCCAACATTCCTGGCGGCTCGGCCCTACTTCTCGGTGGGCACATTATATACGTCTATAACGTAATATAACCTAACCTAACCCATCTAGACCCTCACTGGTAATGTTTTACAGAATCCCGGTCGTGTCGTCTCGTACGTCTCGGTGCGGAAATTATATACGGCTATAACGTTATATAGCCTAACCTAAGGGAACCTAACATCTCGGATGTAGTATTTTGCAATATTCCTGGTGGGTCGGCCCCTACTTCTCGGTGGGCACATTATATACGTCTATATCGTAATATAACCTAACCTAACCCATTTAGCCCCTCGCTGGTTATGTTTTACAAAATCCCAGTCGTGTCGGCCCGTACTTTTCCGTGGGGACATTATATACGTTTATAATTTTATATATCCTAACCTAAGGCAACTTCACATCTCGGATGTAGTATTTTCCAACATTCCTGGGGGGTCAGTCCCTACTTCTCGGTGGGCACATTATATACGTCTATATCGTAATATAACCTAACCTAACCCATCTAGCCCCTCGCTGGTTATGTTTTACAAAATCCCAGTCGTGTCGGCCCGTACTTTTCCGTGGGGACATTATATACGTCTATAATTTTATATATCCTAACCTAAGGCAACTTAACATCTCGGATGTAGTATTTTCCAACATTCCTGGCAGGTCAGTCCCTACATCTCGGTGGGCACATTATATACGTCTATATCGTAATATAACCTAACCTAACCCATCTAGCCCCTCGCTTGTAATGTTTTGCAGAATCCCGGTCGTGTCGGCCCGTACGTCTCGGTGCGGACATTATATACGTCTATAACGTTATATATCCTAACCTAAGGGAACCTAACATCTCGGATGTAGTATTTCACAACATTCCTGGCTGGTCGGCCCCACTTCTCGGTGGGAACATTATATACGTTTATAACGAAGTATAACCTAACCTAACCCATCTAGACCCTCGCTTGTAACGTTTAAAGAATCCCGGTCGTGTCGGCCCGTACTTCTCGGTGGGGACATTATTTACGTCTATAACGTTATATATCCTAACCTAAGGGAACCTATCATCTCGGATGTAGTATTTCACAACATTCCTGGCTGGTCGGCCCCACTTCTCGGTGGGAATATTATATACGTTTATAACGTAGTATAACCTAACCCAACCCATCTAGCCCCTCGCTTGTAATGTTTTGCAGAATCCCGGTCGTGTCGGCCCGTACGTCTCGGTGCGGACATTATATACGTCTATAACGTTATATATCCTAACCTAAGGGAACCTAACATCTCGGATGTAGTATTTCAAAACATTCCTGGCTGGTCGGCCCCACTTCTCGGTGGGAACATTATATACGTTTATAACGAAGTATAACCTAACCTAACCCATCTAGACCCTCGCTTGTAACGTTTTACAGAATCCCGGTCGTGTCGTCCCGTACGTCTCGGTGCGGACATTATATACGTCTATAACGTTATATATCCTAACCAAAGGCAACCTAACATCTCGAATGTAGTGTTTCACAACATTCCTGGCGGGTCGGCCCCACTTCTCGGTGGGAACATTGTATACGTTTATAACGTAATATAACCTAACCTAACCCATCTAGTCCCTCGCTGGTTGTTTTACAAAATCCCAGTCGTGTCGGCCCGTACTTTTCCGTGTGGACATTATATACGTCTATAATTTTATATATCCTAACCTAAGGCAACTTAACATCTCGGATGTAGTATTTTCCAACATTCCTTGCGGGTCAGTCCCTACTTCTCGGTGGGCACATTATATACGTCTATATCGTAATATAACCTAACCTAACCCATCTAGACCCTCGCTGGTAATGTTTTACAGAATCCCGGTCGTGTCGTCTCGTCCGTCTCGGTGCGGATATTATATACGTCTATATCGTTATATATCCTAACCTAAGGCAACCTAACATATCGGATGTAGTATTTTCCAACAGTCTTGGCGGGTCGGCCCCACTTCTCGGTGGGAACATTATATACGTTTATAACGTAGTATAACCTAACCTAACCCATCTAGACCCTCGCTTGTAATGTTTTACAGAATCCCGGTCGTGTCGTCCCGTACGTCTCGGTGCGGACATTATATACGTCTATAACGTTATATATCCTAACCAAAGGCAACCTAACATCTCGAATGTAGTATTTCAAAACATTCCTGGCGGGTCGGCCCCACTTCTCGGTGGGAACATTATTTACGTCTATAACGTAATATAACCTACCTAACCCATCTAGACCCTCGCTGGTAGTGTTTTACAGAATCCCGGTCGAGTCGTCCCGTACGTCTCGGTGCGGACATTATATACGTCTTTAACGTTATATATCCTAACCTAAGGCAACTTAACCTCTCGGAAGTAGTATTTTCCAACAGTCTTGGCGGGTCGGACCCTACTTCTCGGTGGGCACATTATATACGTCTATATCGTAATATAACCTAACCTAACCCATCTAGACCCTCGCTGGTAATGTTTTACAGAATCCCGATCGTGTCGTCTCGTACGTCTCGGTGCGGACATTATATACGTCTATAACGTTATATATACTAACCTAAGGGAACCTAACATCACGGATGTAGTATTTCACAACATTCCTGGCTGGTCGGCCCCACTTCTCGGTGGGAATATTATATACGTTTATAACGTAGTATAACCTAACCTAACCCATCTAGACCCTCGCTGGTAATGTTTTACAGAATCCCGGTCGTGTCGTCTCGTACGTCTCGGTGCGGATATTATATACGTCTATAACGTTATATATCCTAACCAAAGGCAACCTAACATCTCGAATGTAGTATTTCACAACATTCCTGGCGGGTCGGCCCCATTTCTCGGTGGGAAAATTATTTACGTCTATAACGTAATATAACCTAACCTAACCCATCTAGACCCTCGCTGGTAATGTTTTACAGAATCCCGGTCGTGTCGTCCCGTACGTCTCGGTGCGGACATTATATACGTCTATAACGTTATATATCCTAACCTAAGGCAGCTTAACCTCTCGGATGTAGTATTTTCCAACAGTCTTGGCGGGTCGGACCCTACTTCTCGGTGGGCACATTATATACTTCTATATCGTAATATAACCTAACCTAACCCATCTAGACCCTCGCTGTTAATGTTTTACAAAATCCCGGTCGTGTCGGCCCGTACTTTTCCGTGGGGACATTATATACGTCTATAATTTTATATATCCTAACCTAAGGCAACTTAACATCTCGAATGTAGTATTTTCCAACATTCCTGGCGGGTCGGCCCCTACTTCTCGGTGGGCACATTATATACGTCTATAACGTAATATAACCTAACCTAACCCATCTAGACCCTCGCTGGTAATGTTTTACAGAATCCCGGTCGTGTCGTCTCGTACGCCTCGGTGCGGAAATTATATACGGCTATAACGTTATATATCCTAACCTAAGGGAACCTAACATCTCGGATGTAGTATTTTCCAACATTCCTGGTGGGTCGGCCCCTACTTCTCGGTGGGCACATTATATACGTCTATATCGTAAAATAACCTAACCTAACCCATCTAGACCCTCGCTGGTAATGTTTTACAGAATCCCGGTCGTGTCGTCTCGTACGTCTCGGTGCGGATATTATATACGTCTATAACGTTATATATTCTAACCTAAGGCAACTTAACATCTCCGATGTAGTATTTTCCAACATTCCTGGCGGGTCGGCCCCTACTTCTCGGTGGGCACATTATATACGTCTATATCGTAATATAACCTAACCTAACCCATCTAGCCCCTCGCTGGTTATGTTTTACAAAATCCCAGTCGTTTCGGCCCGTACTTTTCCGTGGGGACATTATATACGTCTATAATTTTATATATCCTAACCTAAGGCAACTTAACATCTCGGATGTAGTATTTTCGAACATTCCTGGCGGGTCAGTCCCCACATCTCGGTGGGCACATTATATACGTCTATATCGTAATATAACCTAACCTAACCCATCTAGACCCTCGCTGGTAATGTTTTACAGAATCCCGGTCGTGTCGTCTCGTACGCCTCGGTGCGGAAATTATATACGTCTATAACGTTATATATCCTAACCTAAGGGAACCTAACATCTCGGATGTAGTATTTCACAACATTCCTGGCGGGTCGGCCCCACTTCTCGGTGGGAACATTATATACGTTTATAACATAATATAACCTAACCTAACCCATCTAGCCCCTCGCTGGTAATGTTTTACAAAATCACAGTCGTGTCGGCCCGTACTTTTCCGTGGGGACATTATATATGTCTATACTTTTATATATCCTAACCTAAGGCAACTTAACATCTCGGATGTAGTATTTTCCAACATTCCTGGCGGGTCGGCCCCTACTTCTCGGTGGGCACATTATATACGTCTTATCGTAATATAACCTAACCTAACCCACCTAGACCCTCGCTGGTAATGTTTCACAGAATCCCGGTCGTGTCGTCTCGTACGTCTCGGTGCGGACATTATATATGTCTATAACGTTATATATCCTAACCTAAGGCAACTTAACATCTCGGATGTAGTATTTTCCAACATTCCTGGCGGGTCGGCCCCTACTTCTCGGTGGGCACATTATATACGTCTATATCGTAATATAACCTAACCTAACCCATCTAGACCCTCGCTGGTAGTGTTTTACAGAATCCCGGTCGTGTCGTCCCGTACGTCTCGGTGCGGACATTATATACGTCTATATCGTTATATATCCTAACCTAAGGCAACCTAACATATCGGATGTAGTATTTTCCAACAGTCTTGGCGGGTCGGCCCCACTTCTCGGTGGGAACATTATATACGTTTATAACGTAGTATAACCTAACCTAACCCATCTAGACCCTCGCTTGTAATGTTTTACAGAATCCCGGTCGTGTCGTCCCGTACGTCTCGGTGCGGACATTATATACGTCTATAACGTTATATATCCTAACCAAAGGCAACCTAACATCTCGAATGTAGTATTTCAAAACATTCCTGGCGGGTCGGCCCCACTTCTCGGTGGGAACATTATTTACGTCTATAACGTAATATAACCTACCTAACCCATCTAGACCCTCGCTGGTAGTGTTTTACAGAATCCCGGTCGAGTCGTCCCGTACGTCTCGGTGCGGACATTATATACGTCTTTAACGTTATATATCCTAACCTAAGGCAACTTAACCTCTCGGAAGTAGTATTTTCCAACAGTCTTGGCGGGTCGGACCCTACTTCTCGGTGGGCACATTATATACGTCTATATCGTAATATAACCTAACCTAACCCATCTAGACCCTCGCTGGTAATGTTTTACAGAATCCCGATCGTGTCGTCTCGTACGTCTCGGTGCGGACATTATATACGTCTATAACGTTATATATACTAACCTAAGGGAACCTAACATCACGGATGTAGTATTTCACAACATTCCTGGCTGGTCGGCCCCACTTCTCGGTGGGAATATTATATACGTTTATAACGTAGTATAACCTAACCTAACCCATCTAGACCCTCGCTGGTAATGTTTTACAGAATCCCGGTCGTGTCGTCTCGTACGTCTCGGTGCGGATATTATATACGTCTATAACGTTATATATCCTAACCAAAGGCAACCTAACATCTCGAATGTAGTATTTCACAACATTCCTGGCGGGTCGGCCCCATTTCTCGGTGGGAAAATTATTTACGTCTATAACGTAATATAACCTAACCTAACCCATCTAGACCCTCGCTGGTAATGTTTTACAGAATCCCGGTCGTGTCGTCCCGTACGTCTCGGTGCGGACATTATATACGTCTATAACGTTATATATCCTAACCTAAGGCAGCTTAACCTCTCGGATGTAGTATTTTCCAACAGTCTTGGCGGGTCGGACCCTACTTCTCGGTGGGCACATTATATACTTCTATATCGTAATATAACCTAACCTAACCCATCTAGACCCTCGCTGTTAATGTTTTACAAAATCCCGGTCGTGTCGGCCCGTACTTTTCCGTGGGGACATTATATACGTCTATAATTTTATATATCCTAACCTAAGGCAACTTAACATCTCGAATGTAGTATTTTCCAACATTCCTGGCGGGTCGGCCCCTACTTCTCGGTGGGCACATTATATACGTCTATAACGTAATATAACCTAACCTAACCCATCTAGACCCTCGCTGGTAATGTTTTACAGAATCCCGGTCGTGTCGTCTCGTACGCCTCGGTGCGGAAATTATATACGGCTATAACGTTATATATCCTAACCTAAGGGAACCTAACATCTCGGATGTAGTATTTTCCAACATTCCTGGTGGGTCGGCCCCTACTTCTCGGTGGGCACATTATATACGTCTATATCGTAAAATAACCTAACCTAACCCATCTAGACCCTCGCTGGTAATGTTTTACAGAATCCCGGTCGTGTCGTCTCGTACGTCTCGGTGCGGATATTATATACGTCTATAACGTTATATATTCTAACCTAAGGCAACTTAACATCTCCGATGTAGTATTTTCCAACATTCCTGGCGGGTCGGCCCCTACTTCTCGGTGGGCACATTATATACGTCTATATCGTAATATAACCTAACCTAACCCATCTAGCCCCTCGCTGGTTATGTTTTACAAAATCCCAGTCGTTTCGGCCCGTACTTTTCCGTGGGGACATTATATACGTCTATAATTTTATATATCCTAACCTAAGGCAACTTAACATCTCGGATGTAGTATTTTCGAACATTCCTGGCGGGTCAGTCCCCACATCTCGGTGGGCACATTATATACGTCTATATCGTAATATAACCTAACCTAACCCATCTAGACCCTCGCTGGTAATGTTTTACAGAATCCCGGTCGTGTCGTCTCGTACGCCTCGGTGCGGAAATTATATACGTCTATAACGTTATATATCCTAACCTAAGGGAACCTAACATCTCGGATGTAGTATTTCACAACATTCCTGGCGGGTCGGCCCCACTTCTCGGTGGGAACATTATATACGTTTATAACATAATATAACCTAACCTAACCCATCTAGCCCCTCGCTGGTAATGTTTTACAAAATCACAGTCGTGTCGGCCCGTACTTTTCCGTGGGGACATTATATATGTCTATACTTTTATATATCCTAACCTAAGGCAACTTAACATCTCGGATGTAGTATTTTCCAACATTCCTGGCGGGTCGGCCCCTACTTCTCGGTGGGCACATTATATACGTCTTATCGTAATATAACCTAACCTAACCCACCTAGACCCTCGCTGGTAATGTTTCACAGAATCCCGGTCGTGTCGTCTCGTACGTCTCGGTGCGGACATTATATATGTCTATAACGTTATATATCCTAACCTAAGGCAACTTAACATCTCGGATGTAGTATTTTCCAACATTCCTGGCGGGTCGGCCCCTACTTCTCGGTGGGCACATTATATACGTCTATATCGTAATATAACCTAACCTAACCCATCTAGACCCTCGCTGGTAGTGTTTTACAGAATCCCGGTCGTGTCGTCCCGTACGTCTCGGTGCGGACATTATATACGTCTATAACGTTATATATCCTAACCTAAGGCAGCTTAACCTCTCGGATGTAGTATTTTCCAACAGTCTTGGCGGGTCGGACCCTACTTCTCGGTGGGCACATTATATACGTCTATATCGTAATATAACCTAACCTAACCCATCTAGCCCCTCGCTTGTAATGTTTTACAGAATCCCGGTCGCGTCGTCCCGTACGTCCCGGTGCGGACATTATATACGTCTGTAACGTTATATATCCTAACCAAAGGCAACTTAACATCTCGGATGTAGTATTTTCCAACATTCCTGGCGGGTCGGCCCCTACTTCTCGGTGGGCACATTATATACGTCTATATCGTAATATAACCTAACCTAACCCATCTAGACCCTCGCTGGTAATGTTTTACAGAATCCCGGTCGTGTCGTCTCGTACGTCTCGGTGCGGATATTATATACGTCTATAACGTTATACATCCTAACCTAAGGGAACCTAACATCTCGGATGTAGTATTTCACAACATTCCTGGCTGGTCGGCCCCACTTCTCGGTGGGAACATTATATACGTTTATAACATAATATAACCTAACCTAACCCATCTAGCCCCTCGCTGGTAATGTTTTACAAAATCACAGTCGTGTCGGCCCGTACTTTTCCGTGGGGACATTATATACGTCTATAATTTTATATATCCTAACCTAAGGCAACTTAACATCTCGGATGTAGTATTTTCCAACATTCCTGGCGGGTCGGCCCCTACTTCTCGGTGGGCACATTATATACGTCTATATCGTAATATAACCTAACCTAACCCATCTAGACCCTCGCTGGTAATGTTTTACAGAATCCCTGTCGTGTCGTCTCGTACGTCTCGGTGCGGATATTATATACGTCTATAACGTTATATATTCTAACCTAAGGCAACTTAACATCTCCGATGTAGTATTTTCCAACAGTCCTGGCGGGTCGGCCCCTACTTCTCGGTGGGCACATTATATACGTCTATAACGTAATATAACCTAACCTAACCCATCTAGCCCCTCGCTTGTAATGTTTTACAGAATCCCGGTCGCGTCGTCCCGTACGTCTCGGTGCGGACATTCTATACGTCTATAACGTTATATATCCTAACCTAAGGCAGCTTAACCTCTCGGATGTAGTATTTTCCAACAGTCTTGGCGGGTCGGACCCTACTTCTCGGTGGGCACATTATATACGTCTATATCGTAATATAACCTAACCTAACCCATCTAGACCGTCGCTGGTAATGTTTTACAGAATCCCGGTCGTGTCGTCCCGTACGTCTCGGTGCGGACATTATATACGTCTATAACGTTATATATCCTAACCTAAGGCAGCTTAACCTCTCGGATGTAGTATTTTCCAACAGTCTTGGCGGGTCGGACCCTACTTCTCGGTGGGCACATTATATACGTCTATATCGTAATATAACCTAACCTAACCCATCTAGACCCCCGCTGGTAATGTTTTACAGAATCCCGGTCGTGTCGTCCCGTACGTCTCGGTGCGGACATTATATACGTCTATAACGTTATATATCCTAACCCAAGGCAACTTAACCTCTCGGATGTAGTATTTTCCAACAGTCTTGGCGGGTCGGACCCTACTTCTCGGTGGGCACATTATATACGTCTATATCGTAATATAACCTAACCTAAACCATCTAGAACCTCGCTGGTAATCTTTTACAGAATCCCGGTCGTGTCGTCTCGTACGTCTCGGTGCGGACATTATATACGTCTATAACGTTATATATCCTAACCTAAGGGAACCTAACATCTCGGATGTAGTATTTCACAACATTCCTGGCGGGTCGGCCCCACTTCTCGGTGGGAACATTATATACGTTTATAACGTAGTATAACCTAACCTAACCCATCTAGCCCCTCGCTTGTAATGTTTTACAGAATCCCGGTCGTGTCGTCCCGTACGTCTCGGTGCGGACATTATATACGTCTATAACGTTATATATCCTAACCAAAGGCAACCTAACATCTCGAATGTAGTATTTCAAAACATTCCAGGCGGGTCGGCCCCACTTCTTGGTGGGAACATTATTTACGTCTATAACGTAATATAACCTAACCCAACCCATCTAGACCCTCGCTGGTAATGTTTTACAGAATCCCGGTCGAGTCGTCCCGTACGTCTCGGTGCGGACATTATATACGTCTATAACGTTATATATCCTAACCTAAGGCAACTTAACCTCTCGGATGTAGTATTTTCCAACAGTCTTGGCGGGTCGGACCCTACTTCTCGGTGGGCACATTATATACTTCTATATCGTAATATAACCTAACCTAACCCATCTAGACCCTCGCTGTTAATGTTTTACAAAATCCCGGTCGTGTCGGCCCGTACTTTTCCGTGGGGACATTATATACGTCTATAATTTTATATATCCTAACCTAAGGCAACTTAACATCTCGAATGTAGTATTTTCCAACATTCCTGGCGGGTCGGCCCCTACTCCTCGGTGGGCACATTATATACGTCTATAACGTAATATAACCTAACCTAACCCATCTAGACCCTCGCTGGTAATGTTTTACAGAATCCCGGTCGTGTCGTCTCGTACGCCTCGGTGCGGAAATTATATACGGCTATAACGTTATATATCTTAACCTAAGGGAACCTAACATCTCGGATGTAGTATTTTCCAACATTCCTGGTGGGTCGGCCCCTACTTCTCGGTGGGCACATTATATACGTCTATATCGTAAAATAACCTAACCTAACCCATCTAGACCCTCGCTGGTAATGTTTTACAGAATCCCGGTCGTGTCGTCTCGTACGTCTCGGTGCGGATATTATATACGTCTATAACGTTATATATCCTAACCTAAGGCAACTTAACATCTCGGATGTAGTATTTTCCAACATTCCTGGCGGGTCGGCCCCTACTTCTCGGTGGGCACATTATATACGTCTTATCGTAATATAACCTAACCTAACCCATCTAGACCCTCGCTGGTAATGTTTCACAGAATCCCGGTCGTGTCGTCTCGTACGTCTCGGTGCGGACATTATATACGTCTATAACATTATATATCCTAACCTAAGGGAACCTAATATCTCGGATGTAGTATTTCACAACATTCCTGGCGGGTCGGCCCCTACTTCTCGGTGGGCACATTATATACGTCTATATCGTAATTTAACCTAACCTAACCCATCTAGACCCTCGCTGGTAATGTTTTACAGAGTCCCGGTCGTTTCGTCTCGTACGTCTCGGTGCGGATATTATATACGTCTATAACGTTATATATCCTAACCTAAGGGAACCTAACATCTCGGATGTAGTATTTCACAACATTCCTGGCGGGTCGGCCCCTACTTCTCGGTGGGCACATTATACACATCTGTAACGTAATATAACCTAACCTAAGCCACCTACACCCTCGCTTGTAATGTTTCACAGAATCCCGTTCGTGTCTTCCCGTACGTCACGAAGCCGGACATTATACACGTCTATAAATTTATATATCCTAACCTAAGACAACCTAACATCTCGGATGTAGTATTTCACAACATTCCTGGCGGGTCGGCCCCACTTCTCGGTGGGAACATTATTTACGTCTATGACGTAATATAACCTAACCTAACCCATCTAGACCCTCGCTGGTAATGTTGTACAGAATCCCGGTCGTGTCGTCTCGTACGTCTCGGTGCGGACATTATATATGTCTATAACGTTATATATCCTAACCTAAGGCAACTTAACATCTCGGATGTAGTATTTTCCAACATTCCTGGCGGGTCGGCCCCTACTTCTCGGTGGGCACATTATATACGTCTATATCGTAATATAACCTAACCTAACCCATCTAGACCCTCGCTGGTAATGTTTTACAGAATCCCTGTCGTGTCGTCTCGTACGTCTCGGTGCGGATATTATATACGTCTATAACGTTATATATTCTAACCTAAGGCAACTTAACATCTCCGATGTAGTATTTTCCAACAGTCCTGGCGGGTCGGCCCCTACTTCTCGGTGGGCACATTATATACGTCTATAACGTAATATAACCTAACCTAACCCATCTAGACCCTCGCTGGTAATGTTTTACAGAATCCCGGTCGTGTCGTCTCGTACGCCTCGGTGCGGAAATTATATACGGCTATAACGTTATATATCTTAACCTAAGGGAACCTAACATCTCGGATGTGGTATTTTCCAACATTCCTGGTGGGTCGGCCCCTACTTCTCGGTGGGCACATTATATACGTCTATATCGTAAAATAACCTAACCTAACCCATCTAGACCCTCGCTGGTAATGTTTTACAGAATCCCGGTCGTGTCGTCTCGTACGTCTCGGTGCGGATATTATATACGTCTATAACGTTATATATCCTAACCTAAGGCAACTTAACATCTCGGATGTAGTATTTTCCAACATTCCTGGCGGGTCGGCCCCTACTTCTCGGTGGGCACATTATATACGTCTTATCGTAATATAACCTAACCTAACCCATCTAGACCCTCGCTGGTAATGTTTCACAGAATCCCGGTCGTGTCGTCTCGTACGTCTCGGTGCGGACATTATATACGTCTATAACGTTATATATCCTAACCTAAGGGAACCTAATATCTCGGATGTAGTATTTCACAACATTCCTGGCGGGTCGGCCCCTACTTCTCGGTGGGCACATTATATACGTCTATATCGTAATTTAACCTAACCTAACCCATCTAGACCCTCGCTGGTAATGTTTTACAGAGTCCCGGTCGTGTCGTCTCGTACGTCTCGGTGCGGACATTATATACGTCTATAACGTTATATATACTAACCTAAGGGAACCTAACATCACGGATGTAATATTTCACAACATTCCTGGCTGGTCGGCCCCACTTCTCGGTGGGAATATTACATACGTTTATAACGTAGTATAACCTAACCTAACCCATCTAGCCCCTCGCTTGTAATGTTTTGCAGAATCCCGGTCGTGTCGGCCCGTACGTCTCGGTGCGGACATTATATACGTCTATAACGTTATATATCCTAACCTAAGGGAACCTAACATCTCGGATGTAGTATTTCACAACATTCCTGGCTGGTCGGCCCCACTTCTCGGTGGGAACATTATATACGTTTATAACGAAGTATAACCTAACCTAACCCATCTAGACCCTCGCTTGTAACGTTTAAAGAATCCCGGTCGTGTCGGCCCGTACTTCTCGGTGGGGACATTATTTACGTCTATAACGTTATATATCCTAACCTAAGGGAACCTATCATCTCGGATGTAGTATTTCACAACATTCCTGGCTGGTCGGCCCCACTTCTCGGTGGGAATATTATATACGTTTATAACGTAGTATAACCTAACCTAACCCATCTAGCCCCTCGCTTGTAATGTTTTGCAGAATCCCGGTCGTGTCGGCCCGTACGTCTCGGTGCGGACATTATATACGTCTATAACGTTATATATCCTAACCTAAGGGAACCTAACATCTCGGATGTAGTATTTCAAAACATTCCTGGCTGGTCGGCCCCACTTCTCGGTGGGAACATTATATACGTTTATAACGAAGTATAACCTAACCTAACCCATCTAGACCCTCGCTTGTAACGTTTTACAGAATCCCGGTCGTGTCGTCCCGTACGTCTCGGTGCGGACATTATATACGTCTATAACGTTATATATCCTAACCAAAGGCAACCTAACATCTCGAATGTAGTGTTTCACAACATTCCTGGCGGGTCGGCCCCACTTCTCGGTGGGAACATTATATACGTTTATAACGTAATATAACCTAACCTAACCCATCTAGTCCCTCGCTAGTTGTTTTACAAAATCCCAGTCGTGTCGGCCCGTACTTTTCCGTGTGGACATTATATACGTCTATAATTTTATATATCCTAACCTAAGGCAACTTAACATCTCGGATGTAGTATTTTCCAACATTCCTTGCGGGTCAGTCCCTACTTCTCGGTGGGCACATTATATACGTCTATATCGTAATATAACCTAACCTAACCCATCTAGACCCTCGCTGGTAATGTTTTACAGAATCCCGGTCGTGTCGTCTCGTCCGTCTCGGTGCGGATATTATATACGTCTATATCGTTATATATCCTAACCTAAGGCAACCTAACATATCGGATGTAGTATTTTCCAACAGTCTTGGCGGGTCGGCCCCTACTTCTCGGTGGGCACATTATATACGTCTATAACGTAATATAACCTAACCTAACCCATCTAGACCCTCGCTGTTAATGTTTTACAAAATCCCGGTCGTGTCGGCCCGTACTTTTCCGTGGGGACATTATATACGTCTATAATTTTATATATCCTAACCTAAGGCAACTTAACATCTCGAATGTAGTATTTTCCAACATTCCTGGCGGGTCGGCCCCTACTTCTCGGTGGGCACATTATATACGTCTATAACGTAATATAACCTAACCTAACCCATCTAGACCCTCGCTGGTAATGTTTTACAGAATCCCGGTCGTGTCGTCTCGTACGCCTCGGTGCGGAAATTATATACGGCTATAACGTTATATATCCTAACCTAAGGGAACCTAACATCTCGGATGTAGTATTTTCCAACATTCCTGGTGGGTCGGCCCCTACTTCTCGGTGGGCACATTATATACGTCTATATCGTAAAATAACCTAACCTAACCCATCTAGACCCTCGCTGGTAATGTTTTACAGAATCCCTGTCGTGTCGTCTCGTACGTCTCGGTGCGGATATTATATACGTCTATAACGTTATATATTCTAACCTAAGGCAACTTAACATCTCCGATGTAGTATTTTCCAACATTCCTGGCGGGTCGGCCCCTACTTCTCGGTGGGCACATTATATACGTCTATATCGTAATATAACCTAACCTAACCCATCTAGCCCCTCGCTGGTTATGTTTTACAAAATCCCAGTCGTTTCGGCCCGTACTTTTCCGTGGGGACATTATATACGTCTATAATTTTATATATCCTAACCTAAGGCAACTTAACATCTCGGATGTAGTATTTTCGAACATTCCTGGCGGGTCAGTCCCCACATCTCGGTGGGCACATTATATACGTCTATATCGTAATATAACCTAACCTAACCCATCTAGACCCTCGCTGGTAATGTTTTACAGAATCCCGGTCGTGTCGTCTCGTACGCCTCGGTGCGGAAATTATATACGTCTATAACGTTATATATCCTAACCTAAGGGAACCTAACATCTCGGATGTAGTATTTCACAACATTCCTGGCGGGTCGGCCCCACTTCTCGGTGGGAACATTATATACGTTTATAACATAATATAACCTAACCTAACCCATCTAGCCCCTCGCTGGTAATGTTTTACAAAATCACAGTCGTGTCGGCCCGTTCTTTCCGTGGGGACATTATATATGTCTATACTTTTATATATCCTAACCTAAGGCAACTTAACATCTCGGATGTAGTATTTTCCAACATTCCTGGCGGGTCGGCCCCTACTTCTCGGTGGGCACATTATATACGTCTTATCGTAATATAACCTAACCTAACCCACCTATACCCTCGCTGGTAATGTTTCACTGAATCCCGGTCGTGTCGTCTCGTACGTCTCGGTGCGGACATTATATACGTCTATAACGTTATATATCCTAACCTAAGGGAACATAATATCTCGGATGTAGTATTTCACAACATTCCTGGCGGGTCGGCCCCTACTTCTCGGTGGGCACATTATATACGTCTATATCGTAATATAACCTAACCTAACCCATCTAGACCCTCGCTGGTAATGTTTTACAGAATCCCGGTCGTGTCGTCTCGTACGTCTCGGTGCGGATATTATATACGTCTATAACGTTATATATCCTAACCTAAGGGAACCTAACATCTCGGATGTAGTATTTCACAACATTCCTGGCGGGTCGGCCCCTACTTCTCGGTGGGCACATTATACACATCTGTAACGTAATATAACCTAACCTAAGCCACCTACACCCTCGCTTGTAATGTTTCACAGAATCCCGTTCGTGTCTTCCCGTACGTCACGAAGCCGGACATTATATACGTCTATAAATTTATATATCCTAACCTAAGACAACCTAACATCTCGAATGTAGTATTTCACAACATTCCTGGCGGGTCGGCCCCACTTCTCGGTGGGAACATTATTTACGTCTATGACGTAATATAACCTAACCTAACCCATCTAGACCCTCGCTGGTAATGTTGTACAGAATCCCGGTCGTGTCGTCTCGTACGTCTCGGTGCGGACATTATATATGTCTATAACGTTATATATCCTAACCTAAGGCAACTTAACATCTCGGATGTAGAATTTTCCAACATTCCTGGCGGGTCGGCCCCTACTTCTCGGTGGGCACATTATATACGTCTATATCGTAATATAACCTAACCTAACCCATCTAGACCCTCGCTGGTAATGTTTTACAGAATCCCGGTCGTGTCGTCTCGTACGCCTCGGTGCGGAAATTATATACGGCTATAACGTTATATATCTTAACCTAAGGGAACCTAACATCTCGGATGTGGTATTTTCCAACATTCCTGGTGGGTCGGCCCCTACTTCTCGGTGGGCACATTATATACGTCTATATCGTAAAATAACCTAACCTAACCCATCTAGACCCTCGCTGGTAATGTTTTACAGAATCCCGGTCGTGTCGTCTCGTACGTCTCGGTGCGGATATTATATACGTCTATAACGTTATATATCCTAACCTAAGGCAACTTAACATCTCGGATGTAGTATTTTCCAACATTCCTGGCGGGTCGGCCCCTACTTCTCGGTGGGCACATTATATACGTCTTATCGTAATATAACCTAACCTAACCCATCTAGACCCTCGCTGGTAATGTTTCACAGAATCCCGGTCGTGTCGTCTCGTACGTCTCGGTGCGGACATTATATACGTCTATAACGTTATATATCCTAACCTAAGGGAACCTAATATCTCGGATGTAGTATTTCACAACATTCCTGGCGGGTCGGCCCCTACTTCTCGGTGGGCACATTATATACGTCTATATCGTAATTTAACCTAACCTAACCCATCTAGACCCTCGCTGGTAATGTTTTACAGAGTCCCGGTCGTGTCGTCTCGTACGTCTCGGTGCGGACATTATATACGTCTATAACGTTATATATACTAACCTAAGGGAACCTAACATCACGGATGTAGTATTTCACAACATTCCTGGCTGGTCGGCCCCACTTCTCGGTGGGCACATTATATACGTCTATAACGTAATATAACCTACCGAACCCATCTAGACCCTCGCTGGTAGTGTTTTACAGAATCCCGGTCGTGTCGTCCCGTACGTCTCGGTGCGGACATTATATACGTCTATAACGTTATATATCCTAACCTAAGGCAGCTTAACCTCTCGGATGTAGTATTTTCCAACAGTCTTGGCGGGTCGGACCCTACTTCTCGGTGGGCACATTATATACGTCTATATCGTAATATAACCTAACCTAACCCATCTAGCCCCTCGCTTGTAATGTTTTACAGAATCCCGGTCGCGTCGTCCCGTACGTCCCGGTGCGGACATTATATACGTCTGTAACGTTATATATCCTAACCAAAGGCAACTTAACATCTCGGATGTAGTATTTTCCAACATTCCTGGCGGGTCGGCCCCTACTTCTCGGTGGGCACATTATATACGTCTATATCGTAATATAACCTAACCTAACCCATCTAGACCCTCGCTGGTAATGTTTTACAGAATCCCGGTCGTGTCGTCTCGTACGTCTCGGTGCGGATATTATATACGTCTATAACGTTATACATCCTAACCTAAGGGAACCTAACATCTCGGATGTAGTATTTCACAACATTCCTGGCTGGTCGGCCCCACTTCTCGGTGGGAACATTATATACGTTTATAACATAATATAACCTAACCTAACCCATCTAGCCCCTCGCTGGTAATGTTTTACAAAATCACAGTCGTGTCGGCCCGTACTTTTCCGTGGGGACATTATATACGTCTATAATTTTATATATCCTAACCTAAGGCAACTTAACATCTCGGATGTAGTATTTTCCAACATTCCTGGCGGGTCGGCCCCTACTTCTCGGTGGGCACATTATATACGTCTATATCGTAATATAACCTAACCTAACCCATCTAGACCCTCGCTGGTAATGTTTTACAGAATCCCTGTCGTGTCGTCTCGTACGTCTCGGTGCGGATATTATATACGTCTATAACGTTATATATTCTAACCTAAGGCAACTTAACATCTCCGATGTAGTATTTTCCAACAGTCCTGGCGGGTCGGCCCCTACTTCTCGGTGGGCACATTATATACGTCTATAACGTAATATAACCTAACCTAACCCATCTAGCCCCTCGCTTGTAATGTTTTACAGAATCCCGGTCGCGTCGTCCCGTACGTCTCGGTGCGGACATTCTATACGTCTATAACGTTATATATCCTAACCTAAGGCAGCTTAACCTCTCGGATGTAGTATTTTCCAACAGTCTTGGCGGGTCGGACCCTACTTCTCGGTGGGCACATTATATACGTCTATATCGTAATATAACCTAACCTAACCCATCTAGACCGTCGCTGGTAATGTTTTACAGAATCCCGGTCGTGTCGTCCCGTACGTCTCGGTGCGGACATTATATACGTCTATAACGTTATATATCCTAACCTAAGGCAGCTTAACCTCTCGGATGTAGTATTTTCCAACAGTCTTGGCGGGTCGGACCCTACTTCTCGGTGGGCACATTATATACGTCTATATCGTAATATAACCTACCCTAACCCATCTAGACCCTCGCTGGTAATGTTTTACAGAATCCCGGTCGTGTCGTCTCGTACGTCTCGGTGCGGACATTATATACGTCTATAACGTTATATATCCTAACCTAAGGGAACCTAACATCTCGGATGTAGTATTTCACAACATTCCTGGCGGGTCGGCCCCTACTTCTCGGTGGGCACATTATATACGTCTATATCGTAATGTAACCTAACCTAACCCACCTAGACCCTCGCTGGTAATGTTTTACAGAATCCCGGTCGTGTCGTCTCGTACGTCTCGGTGCGGATATTATATACGTCTATAACGTTATACATCCTAACCTAAGGGAACCTAACATCTCGGATGTAGTATTTCACAACATTCCTGGCGGGTCGGCCCCACTTCTCGGTAGGAACATTATATACGTTTATAACATAATATAACCTAACCTACCCCATCTAGCCCCTCGCTGGTAATGTTTTACAAAATCACAGTCGTGTCGGCCCGTACTTTTCCGTGGGGACATTATATACGTCTATAATTTTATATATCCTAACCTAAGGCAACTTAACATCTCGGATGTAGTATTTTCCAACATTCCTGGCGGGTCGGCCCCTACTTCTCGGTGGGCACATTATATACGTCTATATCGTAATATAACCTAACCTAACCCATCTAGACCCTCGCTGGTAATGTTTTACAGAATCCCTGTCGTGTCGTCTCGTACGTCTCGGTGCGGATATTATATACGTCTATAACGTTATATATTCTAACCTAAGGCAACTTAACATCTCCGATGTAGTATTTTCCAACAGTCCTGGCGGGTCGGCCCCTACTTCTCGGTGGGCACATTATATACGTCTATAACGTAATATAACCTAACCTAACCCATCTAGCCCCTCGCTTGTAATGTTTTACAGAATCCCGGTCGCGTCGTCCCGTACGTCTCGGTGCGGACATTATATATGTCTATAACGTTATATATCCTAACCTAAGGCAACTTAACATCTCGGATGTAGTATTTTCCAACATTCCTGGCGGGTCGGCCCCTACTTCTCGGTGGGCACATTATATACGTCTATATCGTAATATAACCTAACCTAACCCATCTAGACCCTCGCTGGTAATGTTTTACAGAATCCCTATCGTGTCGTCTCGTACGTCTCGGTGCGGATATTATATACGTCTATACTTTTATATATCCTAACCTAAGGCAACTTAACATCTCGGATGTAGTATTTTCCAACATTCCTGGCGGGTCGGCCGCTACTTCTCGGTGGGCACATTATATACGTCTATATCGTAATATAACCTACCCTAACCCATCTAGACCCTCGCTGGTAATGTTTTACAGAATCCCGGTCGTGTCGTCTCGTACGTCTCGGTGCGGACATTATATACGTCTATAACGTTATATATCCTAACCTAAGGGAACCTAACATCTCGGATGTAGTATTTCACAACATTCCTGGCGGGTCGGCCCCTACTTCTCGGTGGGCACATTATATACGTCTATATCGTAATGTAACCTAACCTAACCCATCTAGACCCTCGCTGGTAATGTTTTACAGAATCCCGGTCGTGTCGTCTCGTACGTCTCGGTGCGGATATTATATACGTCTATAACGTTATACATCCTAACCTAAGGGAACCTAACATCTCGGATGTAGTATTTCACAACATTCCTGGCGGGTCGGCCCCACTTCTCGGTAGGAACATTATATACGTTTATAACATAATATAACCTAACCTACCCCATCTAGCCCCTCGCTGGTAATGTTTTACAAAATCACAGTCGTGTCGGCCCGTACTTTTCCGTGGGGACATTATATACGTCTATAATTTTATATATCCTAACCTAAGGCAACTTAACATCTCGGATGTAGTATTTTCCAACATTCCTGGCGGGTCGGCCCCTACTTCTCGGTGGGCACATTATATACGTCTATATCGTAATATAACCTAACCTAACCCATCTAGACCCTCGCTGGTAATGTTTTACAGAATCCCTGTCGTGTCGTCTCGTACGTCTCGGTGCGGATATTATATACGTCTATAACGTTATATATTCTAACCTAAGGCAACTTAACATCTCCGATGTAGTATTTTCCAACAGTCCTGGCGGGTCGGCCCCTACTTCTCGGTGGGCACATTATATACGTCTATAACGTAATATAACCTAACCTAACCCATCTAGACCCTCGCTGGTAATGTTGTACAGAATCCCGGTCGCGTCGTCCCGTACGTCTCGGTGCGGACATTATATACGTCTATAACGTTATATATCCTAACCTAATGCAGCTTAACCTCTCGGATGTAGTATTTTCCAACAGTCTTGGCGGGTCGGACCCTACTTCTCGGTGGGCACATTATATACGTCTATATCGTAATATAACCTAACCTAACCCATCTAGACCGTCGCTGGTAATGTTTTACAGAATCCCGGTCGTGTCGTCTCGTACGTCTCGGTGCGGACATTATATACGTCTATAACGTTATATATCCTAACCTAAGGGAACCTAACATCTCGGATGTAGTATTTCACAACATTCAAGGCGGGTCGGCGCCACTTCTCGGTGGGAACATTATATACGTTTATAACATAATATAACCTAACCTAACCCATCTAGCCCCTCGCTGGTAATGTTTTACAAAATCACAGTCGTGTCGGCCCGTACTTTTCCGTGGGGACATTATATACGTCTATACTTTTATATATCCTAACGTAAGGCAACTTAACATCTCGGATGTAGTATTTTCCAACATTCCTGGCGGGTCGGCCGCTACTTCTCGGTGGGCACATTATATACGTCTATATCGTAATATAACCTAACCTAACCCATCTAGACCCTCGCTGGTAATGTTTCACAGAATCCCGGTCGTGTCGTCTCGTATGTCTCGGTGCGGATATTATATACGTCTATAACGTTATATATCCTAACCTAAGGGAACCTAACATCTCGGATGTAGTATTTCACAACATTCCTGGCTGGTCGGCCCCACTTCTCGGTGGGAACATTATATACGTCTATATCGTAATATAACCAAACCTAACCCATCTAGACCCTCTCTGGTAATGTTTTACAGAATCCCGGTCGTGTCGTCCCGTACGTCTCGGTGCGGACATTATATACGTCTATAACATTATATATCCTAACCTAAGGCAGCTTAACCTCTCGGATGTAGTATTTTCCAACAGTCTTGGCGGGTCGGACCCTACTTCTCGGTGGGCACATTATATACGTCTATATCGTAATATAACCTAACCTAACCCATCTAGACCCTCCCTGGTAATGTTTTACAGAATCCCGGTCGTGTCGTCCCGTACGTCTCGGTGCGTACATTATATACGTCTATAACGTTATATATCCTAACCCAAGGCAACTTAACCTCTCGGATGTAGTATTTTCCAACAGTCTTGGCGGGTCGGACCCTACTTCTCGGTGGGCACATTATATACGTCTATATCGTAATATAACCTAACCTAACCCATCTAGACCCTCGCTGGTAATGTTTTACAGAATCCCTGTCGTGTCGTCTCGTACGTCTCGGTGCGGATATTATATACGTCTATAACGTTATATATTCTAACCTAAGGCAACTTAACATCTCCGATGTAGTATTTTCCAACAGTCCTGGCGGGTCGGCCCCTACTTCTCGGTGGGCACATTATATACGTCTATAACGTAATATAACCTAACCTAACCCATCTAGCCCCTCGCTTGTAATGTTTTACAGAATCCCGGTCGCGTCGTCCCGTACGTCTCGGTGCGGACATTATATACGTCTATAACGTTATATATCCTAACCTAAGGGAACCTAACATCTCGGAAGTAGTATTTCACAACATTCCTGGCGGGTCGGCGCCACTTCTCGGTGGGAACATTATATACGTTTATAACATAATATAACCTAACCTAACCCATCTAGCCCCTCGCTGGTAATGTTTTACAAAATCACAGTCGTGTCGGCCCGTACTTTTCCGTGGGGACATTATATACGTCTATACTTTTATATATCCTAACCTAAGGCAACTTAACATCTCGGATGTAGTATTTTCCAACATTCCTGGCGGGTCGGCCGCTACTTCTCGGTGGGCACATTATATACGTCTATATCGTAATATAACCTACCCTAACCCATCTAGACCCTCGCTGGTAATGTTTTACAGAATCCCGGTCGTGTCGTCTCGTACGTCTCGGTGCGGACATTATATACGTCTATAACGTTATATATCCTAACCTAAGGGAACCTAACATCTCGGATGTAGTATTTCACAACATTCCTGGCGGGTCGGCCCCTACTTCTCGGTGGGCACATTATATACGTCTATATCGTAATGTAACCTAACCTAACCCATCTAGACCCTCGCTGGTAATGTTTTACAGAATCCCGGTCGTGTCGTCTCGTACGTCTCGGTGCGGATATTATATACGTCTATAACGTTATACATCCTAACCTAAGGGAACCTAACATCTCGGATGTAGTATTTCACAACATTCCTGGCGGGTCGGCCCCACTTCTCGGTAGGAACATTATATACGTTTATAACATAATATAACCTAACCTACCCCATCTAGCCCCTCGCTGGTAATGTTTTACAAAATCACAGTCGTGTCGGCCCGTACTTTTCCGTGGGGACATTATATACGTCTATAATTTTATATATCCTAACCTAAGGCAACTTAACATCTCGGATGTAGTATTTTCCAACATTCCTGGCGGGTCGGCCCCTACTTCTCGGTGGGCACATTATATACGTCTATATCGTAATATAACCTAACCTAACCCATCTAGACCCTCGCTGGTAATGTTTTACAGAATCCCTGTCGTGTCTTCTCGTACGTCTCGGTGCGGATATTATATACGTCTATAACGTTATATATTCTAACCTAAGGCAACTTAACATCTCCGATGTAGTATTTTCCAACAGTCCTGGCGGGTCGGCCCCTACTTCTCGGTGGGCACATTATATACGTCTATAACGTAATATAACCTAACCTAACCCATCTAGCCCCTCGCTTGTAATGTTTTACAGAATCCCGGTCGCGTCGTCCCGTACGTCTCGGTGCGGACATTATATACGTCTATAACGTTATATATCCTAACCTAATGCAGCTTAACCTCTCGGATGTAGTATTTTCCAACAGTCTTGGCGGGTCGGACCCTACTTCTCGGTGGGCACATTATATACGTCTATAACGTAATATAACCTAACCTAACCCATCTAGCCCCTCGCTTGTAATGTTTTACAGAATCCCGGTCGCGTCGTCCCGTACGTCTCGGTGCGGACATTATATACGTCTATAACGTTATATATCCTAACCTAATGCAGCTTAACCTCTCGGATGTAGTATTTTCCAACAGTCTTGGCGGGTCGGACCCTACTTCTCGGTGGGCACATTATATACGTCTATATCGTAATATAACCTAACCTAACCCATCTAGACCGTCGCTGGTAATGTTTTACAGAATCCCGGTCGTGTCGTCCCGTACGTCTCGGTGCGGACATTATATACGTCTATAACGTTATATATCCTAACCCAAGGCAACTTAACCTCTCGGATGTAGTATTTTCCAACAGTCTTGGCGGGTCGGACCCTACTTCTCGGTGGGCACATTATATACGTCTATATCGTAATATAACCTAACCTAAACCATCTAGAACCTCGCTGGTAATGTTTTACAGAATCCCGGTCGTGTCGTCTCGTACGTCTCGGTGCGGACATTATATACGTCTATAACGTTATATATCCTAACCTAAGGGAACCTAACATCTCGGATGTAGTATTTCACAACATTCCTGGCGGGTCGGCCCCACTTCTCGGTGGGAACATTATATACGTTTATAACGTAGTATAACCTAACCTAACCCATCTGGCCCCTCGCTTGTAATGTTTTACAGAATCCCGGTCGTGTCTTCCCGTACGTCTCGGTGCGGACATTATATACGTCTATAACGTTATATATCCTAACCAAAGGCAACCTAACATCTCGAATGTAGTATTTCACAACATTCCTGGCGGGTCGGCCCCACTTCTCGGTGGGAACATTATTTACGTCTATGACGTAATATAACCTAACCTAACCCATCTAGACCCTCGCTGGTAATGTTGTACAGAATCCCGGTCGTGTCGTCTCGTACGTCTCGGTGCGGACATTATATATGTCTATAACGTTATATATCCTAACCTAAGGCAACTTAACATCTCGGATGTAGTATTTTCCAACATTCCTGGCGGGTCGGCCCCTACTTCTCGGTGGGCACATTATATACGTCTATATCGTAATATAACCTAACCTAACCCATCTAGACCCTCGCTGGTAATGTTTTACAGAATCCCTGTCGTGTCGTCTCGTACGTCTCGGTGCGGATACTATATACGTCTATAACGTTATATATTCTAACCTAAGGCAACTTAACATCTCCGATGTAGTATTTTCCAACAGTCCTGGCGGGTCGGCCCCTACTTCTCGGTGGGCACATTATATACGTCTATAACGTAATATAACCTAACCTAACCCATCTAGCCCCTCGCTTGTAATGTTTTACAGAATCCCGGTCGCGTCGTCCCGTACGTCTCGGTGCGGACATTATATACGTCTATAACGTTATATATCCTAACCTAAGGGAACCTAACATCTCGGAAGTAGTATTTCACAACATTCCTGGCGGGTCGGCGCCACTTCTCGGTGGGAACATTATATACGTTTATAACATAATATAACCTAACCTAACCCATCTAGCCCCTCGCTGGTAATGTTTTACAAAATCACAGTCGTGTCGGCCCGTACTTTTCCGTGGGGACATTATATACGTCTATACTTTTATATATCCTAACCTAAGGCAACTTAACATCTCGGATGTAGTATTTTCCAACATTCCTGGCGGGTCGGCCGCTACTTCTCGGTGGGCACATTATATACGTCTATATCGTAATATAACCTACCCTAACCCATCTAGACCCTCGCTGGTAATGTTTTACAGAATCCCGGTCGTGTCGTCTCGTACGTCTCGGTGCGGACATTATATACGTCTATAACGTTATATATCCTAACCTAAGGGAACCTAACATCTCGGATGTAGTATTTCACAACATTCCTGGCGGGTCGGCCCCTACTTCTCGGTGGGCACATTATATACGTCTATATCGTAATGTAACCTAACCTAACCCATCTAGACCCTCGCTGGTAATGTTTTACAGAATCCCGGTCGTGTCGTCTCGTACGTCTCGGTGCGGATATTATATACGTCTATAACGTTATACATCCTAACCTAAGGGAACCTAACATCTCGGATGTAGTATTTCACAACATTCCTGGCGGGTCGGCCCCACTTCTCGGTAGGAACATTATATACGTTTATAACATAATATAACCTAACCTACCCCATCTAGCCCCTCGCTGGTAATGTTTTACAAAATCACAGTCGTGTCGGCCCGTACTTTTCCGTGGGGACATTATATACGTCTATAATTTTATATATCCTAACCTAAGGCAACTTAACATCTCGGATGTAGTATTTTCCAACATTCCTGGCGGGTCGGCCCCTACTTCTCGGTGGGCACATTATATACGTCTATATCGTAATATAACCTAACCTAACCCATCTAGACCCTCGCTGGTAATGTTTTACAGAATCCCTGTCGTGTCGTCTCGTACGTCTCGGTGCGGATATTATATACGTCTATAACGTTATATATTCTAACCTAAGGCAACTTAACATCTCCGATGTAGTATTTTCCAACAGTCCTGGCGGGTCGGCCCCTACTTCTCGGTGGGCACATTATATACGTCTATAACGTAATATAACCTAACCTAACCCATCTAGACCCTCGCTGGTAATGTTGTACAGAATCCCGGTCGCGTCGTCCCGTACGTCTCGGTGCGGACATTATATACGTCTATAACGTTATATATCCTAACCTAATGCAGCTTAACCTCTCGGATGTAGTATTTTCCAACAGTCTTGGCGGGTCGGACCCTACTTCTCGGTGGGCACATTATATACGTCTATATCGTAATATAACCTAACCTAACCCATCTAGACCGTCGCTGGTAATGTTTTACAGAATCCCGGTCGTGTCGTCCCGTACGTCTCGGTGCGGACATTATATACGTCTATAACGTTATATATCCTAACCCAAGGCAACTTAACCTCTCGGATGTAGTATTTTCCAACAGTCTTGGCGGGTCGGACCCTACTTCTCGGTGGGCACATTATATACGTCTATATCGTAATATAACCTAACCTAAACCATCTAGAACCTCGCTGGTAATGTTTTACAGAATCCCGGTCGTGTCGTCTCGTACGTCTCGGTGCGGACATTATATACGTCTATAACGTTATATATCCTAACCTAAGGGAACCTAACATCTCGGATGTAGTATTTCACAACATTCAAGGCGGGTCGGCGCCACTTCTCGGTGGGAACATTATATACGTTTATAACATAATATAACCTAACCTAACCCATCTAGCCCCTCGCTGGTAATGTTTTACAAAATCACAGTCGTGTCGGCCCGTACTTTTCCGTGGGGACATTATATACGTCTATACTTTTATATATCCTAACGTAAGGCAACTTAACATCTCGGATGTAGTATTTTCCAACATTCCTGGCGGGTCGGCCGCTACTTCTCGGTGGGCACATTATATACGTCTATATCGTAATATAACCTAACCTAACCCATCTAGACCCTCGCTGGTAATGTTTCACAGAATCCCGGTCGTGTCGTCTCGTATGTCTCGGTGCGGATATTATATACGTCTATAACGTTATATATCCTAACCTAAGGGAACCTAACATCTCGGATGTAGTATTTCACAACATTCCTGGCTGGTCGGCCCCACTTCTCGGTGGGAACATTATATACGTCTATATCGTAATATAACCAAACCTAACCCATCTAGACCCTCTCTGGTAATGTTTTACAGAATCCCGGTCGTGTCGTCCCGTACGTCTCGGTGCGGACATTATATACGTCTATAACATTATATATCCTAACCTAAGGCAGCTTAACCTCTCGGATGTAGTATTTTCCAACAGTCTTGGCGGGTCGGACCCTACTTCTCGGTGGGCACATTATATACGTCTATATCGTAATATAACCTAACCTAACCCATCTAGACCCTCCCTGGTAATGTTTTACAGAATCCCGGTCGTGTCGTCCCGTACGTCTCGGTGCGTACATTATATACGTCTATAACGTTATATATCCTAACCCAAGGCAACTTAACCTCTCGGATGTAGTATTTTCCAACAGTCTTGGCGGGTCGGACCCTACTTCTCGGTGGGCACATTATATACGTCTATATCGTAATATAACCTAACCTAAACCATCTAGAACCTCGCTGGTAATCTTTTACAGAATCCCGGTCGTGTCGTCTCGTACGTCTCGGTGCGGACATTATATACGTCTATAACGTTATATATCCTAACCTAAGGGAACCTAACATCTCGGATGTAGTATTTCACAACATTCCTGGCGGGTCGGCCCCACTTCTCGGTGGGAACATTATATACGTTTATAACGTAGTATAACCTAACCTAACCCATCTAGACCCTCGCTTGTAATGTTTTACAGAATCCCGGTCGTGTCGTCCCGTACGTCTCGGTGCGGACATTATATACGTCTATAACGTTATATATCCTAACCAAAGGCAACCTAACATCTCGAATGTAGTATTTCACAACATTCCTGGCGGGTCGGCCCCACTTCTCGGTGGGAACATTATTTACGTCTATGACGTAATATAACCTAACCTAACCCATCTAGACCCTCGCTGGTAATGTTGTACAGAATCCCGGTCGTGTCGTCTCGTACGTCTCGGTGCGGACATTATATATGTCTATAACGTTATATATCCTAACCTAAGGCAACTTAACATCTCGGATGTAGTATTTTCCAACATTCCTGGCGGGTCGGCCCCTACTTCTCGGTGGGCACATTATATACGTCTATATCGTAATATAACCTAACCTAACCCATCTAGACCCTCGCTGGTAATGTTTTACAGAATCCCTGTCGTGTCGTCTCGTACGTCTCGGTGCGGATATTATATACGTCTATAACGTTATATATTCTAACCTAAGGCAACTTAACATCTCCGATGTAGTATTTTCCAACAGTCCTGGCGGGTCGGCCCCTACTTCTCGGTGGGCACATTATATACGTCTATAACGTAATATAACCTAACCTAACCCATCTAGCCCCTCGCTTGTAATGTTTTACAGAATCCCGGTCGCGTCGTCCCGTACGTCTCGGTGCGGACATTATATACGTCTATAACGTTATATATCCTAACCTAAGGGAACCTAACATCTCGGAAGTAGTATTTCACAACATTCCTGGCGGGTCGGCGCCACTTCTCGGTGGGAACATTATATACGTTTATAACATAATATAACCTAACCTAACCCATCTAGCCCCTCGCTGGTAATGTTTTACAAAATCACAGTCGTGTCGGCCCGTACTTTTCCGTGGGGACATTATATACGTCTATACTTTTATATATCCTAACCTAAGGCAACTTAACATCTCGGATGTAGTATTTTCCAACATTCCTGGCGGGTCGGCCGCTACTTCTCGGTGGGCACATTATATACGTCTATATCGTAATATAACCTACCCTAACCCATCTAGACCCTCGCTGGTAATGTTTTACAGAATCCCGGTCGTGTCGTCTCGTACGTCTCGGTGCGGACATTATATACGTCTATAACGTTATATATCCTAACCTAAGGGAACCTAACATCTCGGATGTAGTATTTCACAACATTCCTGGCGGGTCGGCCCCTACTTCTCGGTGGGCACATTATATACGTCTATATCGTAATGTAACCTAACCTAACCCATCTAGACCCTCGCTGGTAATGTTTTACAGAATCCCGGTCGTGTCGTCTCGTACGTCTCGGTGCGGATATTATATACGTCTATAACGTTATACATCCTAACCTAAGGGAACCTAACATCTCGGATGTAGTATTTCACAACATTCCTGGCGGGTCGGCCCCACTTCTCGGTAGGAACATTATATACGTTTATAACATAATATAACCTAACCTACCCCATCTAGCCCCTCGCTGGTAATGTTTTACAAAATCACAGTCGTGTCGGCCCGTACTTTTCCGTGGGGACATTATATACGTCTATAATTTTATATATCCTAACCTAAGGCAACTTAACATCTCGGATGTAGTATTTTCCAACATTCCTGGCGGGTCGGCCCCTACTTCTCGGTGGGCACATTATATACGTCTATATCGTAATATAACCTAACCTAACCCATCTAGACCCTCGCTGGTAATGTTTTACAGAATCCCTGTCGTGTCGTCTCGTACGTCTCGGTGCGGATATTATATACGTCTATAACGTTATATATTCTAACCTAAGGCAACTTAACATCTCCGATGTAGTATTTTCCAACAGTCCTGGCGGGTCGGCCCCTACTTCTCGGTGGGCACATTATATACGTCTATAACGTAATATAACCTAACCTAACCCATCTAGCCCCTCGCTTGTAATGTTTTACAGAATCCCGGTCGCGTCGTCCCGTACGTCTCGGTGCGGACATTATATACGTCTATAACGTTATATATCCTAACCTAATGCAGCTTAACCTCTCGGATGTAGTATTTTCCAACAGTCTTGGCGGGTCGGACCCTACTTCTCGGTGGGCACATTATATACGTCTATATCGTAATATAACCTAACCTAACCCATCTAGACCGTCGCTGGTAATGTTTTACAGAATCCCGGTCGTGTCGTCCCGTACGTCTCGGTGCGGACATTATATACGTCTATAACGTTATATATCCTAACCCAAGGCAACTTAACCTCTCGGATGTAGTATTTTCCAACAGTCTTGGCGGGTCGGACCCTACTTCTCGGTGGGCACATTATATACGTCTATATCGTAATATAACCTAACCTAAACCATCTAGAACCTCGCTGGTAATGTTTTACAGAATCCCGGTCGTGTCGTCTCGTACGTCTCGGTGCGGACATTATATACGTCTATAACGTTATATATCCTAACCTAAGGGAACCTAACATCTCGGATGTAGTATTTCACAACATTCCTGGCGGGTCGGCCCCACTTCTCGGTGGGAACATTATATACGTTTATAACGTAGTATAACCTAACCTAACCCATCTGGCCCCTCGCTTGTAATGTTTTACAGAATCCCGGTCGTGTTGTCCCGTACGTCTCGGTGCGGACATTATATACGTCTATAACGTTATATATCCTAACCAAAGGCAACCTAACATCTCGAATGTAGTATTTCACAACATTCCTGGCGGGTCGGCCCCACTTCTCGGTGGGAACATTATTTACGTCTATGACGTAATATAACCTAACCTAACCCATCTAGACCCTCGCTGGTAATGTTGTACAGAATCCCGGTCGTGTCGTCTCGTACGTCTCGGTGCGGACATTATATATGTCTATAACGTTATATATCCTAACCTAAGGCAACTTAACATCTCGGATGTAGTATTTTCCAACATTCCTGGCGGGTCGACCCCTACTTCTCGGTGGGCACATTATATACGTCTATATCGTAATATAACCTAACCTAACCCATCTAGACCCTCGCTGGTAATGTTTTACAGAATCCCTGTCGTGTCGTCTCGTACGTCTCGGTGCGGATATTATATACGTCTATAACGTTATATATTCTAACCTAAGGCAACTTAACATCTCCGATGTAGTATTTTCCAACAGTCCTGGCGGGTCGGCCCCTACTTCTCGGTGGGCACATTATATACGTCTATAACGTAATATAACCTAACCTAACCCATCTAGCCCCTCGCTTGTAATGTTTTACAGAATCCCGGTCGCGTCGTCCCGTACGTCTCGGTGCGGACATTATATACGTCTATAACGTTATATATCCTAACCTAAGGGAACCTAACATCTCGGAAGTAGTATTTCACAACATTCCTGGCGGGTCGGCGCCACTTCTCGGTGGGAACATTATATACGTTTATAACATAATATAACCTAACCTAACCCATCTAGCCCCTCGCTGGTAATGTTTTACAAAATCACAGTCGTGTCGGCCCGTACTTTTCCGTGGGGACATTATATACGTCTATACTTTTATATATCCTAACCTAAGGCAACTTAACATCTCGGATGTAGTATTTTCCAACATTCCTGGCGGGTCGGCCGCTACTTCTCGGTGGGCACATTATATACGTCTATATCGTAATATAACCTACCCTAACCCATCTAGACCCTCGCTGGTAATGTTTTACAGAATCCCGGTCGTGTCGTCTCGTACGTCTCGGTGCGGACATTATATACGTCTATAACGTTATATATCCTAACCTAAGGGAACCTAACATCTCGGATGTAGTATTTCACAACATTCCTGGCGGGTCGGCCCCTACTTCTCGGTGGGCACATTATATACGTCTATATCGTAATGTAACCTAACCTAACCCATCTAGACCCTCGCTGGTAATGTTTTACAGAATCCCGGTCGTGTCGTCTCGTACGTCTCGGTGCGGATATTATATACGTCTATAACGTTATACATCCTAACCTAAGGGAACCTAACATCTCGGATGTAGTATTTCACAACATTCCTGGCGGGTCGGCCCCACTTCTCGGTAGGAACATTATATACGTTTATAACATAATATAACCTAACCTACCCCATCTAGCCCCTCGCTGGTAATGTTTTACAAAATCACAGTCGTGTCGGCCCGTACTTTTCCGTGGGGACATTATATACGTCTATAATTTTATATATCCTAACCTAAGGCAACTTAACATCTCGGATGTAGTATTTTCCAACATTCCTGGCGGGTCGGCCCCTACTTCTCGGTGGGCACATTATATACGTCTATATCGTAATATAACCTAACCTAACCCATCTAGACCCTCGCTGGTAATGTTTTACAGAATCCCTGTCGTGTCGTCTCGTACGTCTCGGTGCGGATATTATATACGTCTATAACGTTATATATTCTAACCTAAGGCAACTTAACATCTCCGATGTAGTATTTTCCAACAGTCCTGGCGGGTCGGCCCCTACTTCTCGGTGGGCACATTATATACGTCTATAACGTAATATAACCTAACCTAACCCATCTAGCCCCTCGCTTGTAATGTTTTACAGAATCCCGGTCGCGTCGTCCCGTACGTCTCGGTGCGGACATTATATACGTCTATAACGTTATATATCCTAACCTAATGCAGCTTAACCTCTCGGATGTAGTATTTTCCAACAGTCTTGGCGGGTCGGACCCTACTTCTCGGTGGGCACATTATATACGTCTATATCGTAATATAACCTAACCTAACCCATCTAGACCGTCGCTGGTAATGTTTTACAGAATCCCGGTCGTGTCGTCCCGTACGTCTCGGTGCGGACATTATATACGTCTATAACGTTATATATCCTAACCCAAGGCAACTTAACCTCTCGGATGTAGTATTTTCCAACAGTCTTGGCGGGTCGGACCCTACTTCTCGGTGGGCACATTATATACGTCTATATCGTAATATAACCTAACCTAAACCATCTAGAACCTCGCTGGTAATGTTTTACAGAATCCCGGTCGTGTCGTCTCGTACGTCTCGGTGCGGACATTATATACGTCTATAACGTTATATATCCTAACCTAAGGGAACCTAACATCTCGGATGTAGTATTTCACAACATTCAAGGCGGGTCGGCGCCACTTCTCGGTGGGAACATTATATACGTTTATAACATAATATAACCTAACCTAACCCATCTAGCCCCTCGCTGGTAATGTTTTACAAAATCACAGTCGTGTCGGCCCGTACTTTTCCGTGAGGACATTATATACGTCTATACTTTTATATATCCTAACCTAAGGCAACTTAACATCTCGGATGTAGTATTTTCCAACATTCCTGGCGGGTCGGCCGCTACTTCTCGGTGGGCACATTATATACGTCTATATCGTAATATAACCTAACCTAACCCATCTAGCCCCTAGCTGGGAATGTTTTACAGAATCCCGGTCGTGTCGTCCCGTACGTCTCGGTGCGGACATTATATACGTCTATAACGTTATATATCCTAACCTAAGGGAACCTAACATCTCGGATGTAGTATTTCACAACATTCCTGGCGGGTCGGCCCCTACTTCCCGGTGGGCAAATTATATACGTCTATATAGTAATATAACCTAACCTAACCCATCTAGACCCTCGCTGGTAATGTTTTACAGAATCCCGGTCGTGTCGTCTCGTACATCTCGGTGCGGACATTATATACGTCTATAACGTTATATATCCTAACCTAAGGGAACCTAACATCTCGGATGTAGTATTTCACAACATTCCTGGCGGGTCGGCCCCCACTTCTCGGTGGGCACATTATATACGTCTATATCGTAATATAACCTAACCTAACCCATCTACACCCTCGCTGGTAATGTTTTACAGAATCCCGGTCGTGTCGTCTCGTACGTCTCGGTGCGGATATTATATACGTCTATAACGTTATATATTCTAACCTAAGGCAAATTAACATCTCCGATGTAGTATTTTCCAACATTCCTGGCGGCTCGGCCCCTACTTCTCGGTGGGCACATTATATACGTCTATAACGTAATATAACCTAACCTAACCCATCTAGACCCTCGCTGGTAATGTTTTACAGAATCCCGGTCGTGTCGTCTCGTACGCCTCGGTGCGGAAATTATATACGGCTATAACGTTATATATCCTAACCTAAGGGAACCTAACATCTCGGATGTAGTATTTTCCAACATTCCTGGTGGGTCGGCCCCTACTTCTCGGTGGGCACATTATATACGTCTATATCGTAAAATAACCTAACCTAACCCATCTAGACCCTCGCTGGTAATGTTTTACAGAATCCCGGTCGTGTCGTCTCGTACGTCTCGGTGCGGATATTATATACGTCTATAACGTTATACATCCTAACCTAAGGGAACCTAACATCTCGGATGTAGTATTTCACAACATTCCTGGCGGGTCGGCCCCACTTCTCGGTAGGAACATTATATACGTTTATAACATAATATAACCTAACCTACCCCATCTAGCCCCTCGCTGGTAATGTTTTACAAAATCACAGTCGTGTCGGCCCGTACTTTTCCGTGGGGACATTATATACGTCTATAATTTTATATATCCTAACCTAAGGCAACTTAACATCTCGGATGTAGTATTTTCCAACATTCCTGGCGGGTCGGCCCCTACTTCTCGGTGGGCACATTATATACGTCTATATCGTAATATAACCTAACCTAACCCATCTAGACCCTCGCTGGTAATGTTTTACAGAATCCCTGTCGTGTCGTCTCGTACGTCTCGGTGCGGATATTATATACGTCTATAACGTTACATATTCTAACCTAAGGCAACTTAACATCTCCGATGTAGTATTTTCCAACAGTCCTGGCGGGTCGGCCCCTACTTCTCGGTGGGCACATTATATACGTCTATAACGTAATATAACCTAACCTAACCCATCTAGACCCTCGCTGGTAATGTTGTACAGAATCCCGGTCGCGTCGTCCCGTACGTCTCGGTGCGGACATTATATACGTCTATAACGTTATATATCCTAACCTAATGCAGCTTAACCTCTCGGATGTAGTATTTTCCAACAGTCTTGGCGGGTCGGACCCTACTTCTCGGTGGGCATATTATATACGTCTATATCGTAATATAACCTAACCTAACCCATCTAGACCGTCGCTGGTAATGTTTTACAGAATCCCGGTCGTGTCGTCCCGTACGTCTCGGTGCGGACATTATATACGTCTATAACGTTATATATCCTAACCCAAGGCAACTTAACCTCTCGGATGTAGTATTTTCCAACAGTCTTGGCGGGTCGGACCCTACTTCTCGGTGGGCACATTATATACGTCTATATCGTAATATAACCTAACCTAAACCATCTAGAACCTCGCTGGTAATGTTTTACAGAATCCCGGTCGTGTCGTCTCGTACGTCTCGGTGCGGACATTATATACGTCTATAACGTTATATATCCTAACCTAAGGGAACCTAACATCTCGGATGTAGTATTTCACAACATTCAAGGCGGGTCGGCGCCACTTCTCGGTGGGAACATTATATACGTTTATAACATAATATAACCTAACCTAACCCATCTAGACCCTCGCTGGTAATGTTTTACAAAATCACAGTCGTGTCGGCCCGTACTTTTCCGTGGGGACATTATATACGTCTATACTTTTATATATCCTAACGTAAGGCAACTTAACATCTCGGATGTAGTATTTTCCAACATTCCTGGCGGGTCGGCCGCTACTTCTCGGTGGGCACATTATATACGTCTATATCGTAATATAACCTAACCTAACCCATCTAGACCCTCGCTGGTAATGTTTCACAGAATCCCGGTCGTGTCGTCTCGTATGTCTCGGTGCGGATATTATATACGTCTATAACGTTATATATCCTAACCTAAGGGAACCTAACATCTCGGATGTAGTATTTCACAACATTCCTGGCTGGTCGGCCCCACTTCTCGGTGGGAACATTATATACGTCTATATCGTAATATAACCAAACCTAACCCATCTAGACCCTCTCTGGTAATGTTTTACAGAATCCCGGTCGTGTCGTCCCGTACGTCTCGGTGCGGACATTATATACGTCTATAACATTATATATCCTAACCTAAGGCAGCTTAACCTCTCGGATGTAGTATTTTCCAACAGTCTTGGCGGGTCGGACCCTACTTCTCGGTGGGCACATTATATACGTCTATATCGTAATATAACCTAACCTAACCCATCTAGACCCTCCCTGGTAATGTTTTACAGAATCCCGGTCGTGTCGTCCCGTACGTCTCGGTGCGTACATTATATACGTCTATAACGTTATATATCCTAACCCAAGGCAACTTAACCTCTCGGATGTAGTATTTTCCAACAGTCTTGGCGGGTCGGACCCTACTTCTCGGTGGGCACATTATATACGTCTATATCGTAATATAACCTAACCTAAACCATCTAGGACCTCGCTGGTAATCTTTTACAGAATCCCGGTCGTGTCGTCTCGTACGTCTCGGTGCGGACATTATATACGTCTATAACGTTATATATCCTAACCTAAGGGAACCTAACATCTCGGATGTAGTATTTCACAACATTCCTGGCGGGTCGGCCCCACTTCTCGGTGGGAACATTATATACGTTTATAACGTAGTATAACCTAACCTAACCCATCTGGCCCCTCGCTTGTAATGTTTTACAGAATCCCGGTCGTGTCGTCCCGTACGTCTCGGTGCGGACATTATATACGTCTATAACGTTATATATCCTAACCAAAGGCAACCTAACATCTCGAATGTAGTATTTCACAACATTCCTGGCGGGTCGGCCCCACTTCTCGGTGGGAACATTATTTACGTCTATGACGTAATATAACCTAACCTAACCCATCTAGACCCTCGCTGGTAATGTTGTACAGAATCCCGGTCGTGTCGTCTCGTACGTCTCGGTGCGGACATTATATATGTCTATAACGTTATATATCCTAACCTAAGGCAACTTAACATCTCGGATGTAGTATTTTCCAACATTCCTGGCGGGTCGGCCCCTACTTCTCGGTGGGCACATTATATACGTCTATATCGTAATATAACCTAACCTAACCCATCTAGACCCTCGCTGGTAATGTTTTACAGAATCCCTGTCGTGTCGTCTCGTACGTCTCGGTGCGGATATTATATACGTCTATAACGTTATATATTCTAACCTAAGGCAACTTAACATCTCCGATGTAGTATTTTCCAACAGTCCTGGCGGGTCGGCCCCTACTTCTCGGTGGGCACATTATATACGTCTATAACGTAATATAACCTAACCTAACCCATCTAGCCCCTCGCTTGTAATGTTTTACAGAATCCCGGTCGCGTCGTCCCGTACGTCTCGGTGCGGACATTATATACGTCTATAACGTTATATATCCTAACCTAAGGGAACCTAACATCTCGGAAGTAGTATTTCACAACATTCCTGGCGGGTCGGCGCCACTTCTCGGTGGGAACATTATATACGTTTATAACATAATATAACCTAACCTAACCCATCTAGCCCCTCGCTGGTAATGTTTTACAAAATCACAGTCGTGTCGGCCCGTACTTTTCCGTGGGGACATTATATACGTCTATACTTTTATATATCCTAACCTAAGGCAACTTAACATCTCGGATGTAGTATTTTCCAACATTCCTGGCGGGTCGGCCGCTACTTCTCGGTGGGCACATTATATACGTCTATATCGTAATATAACCTACCCTAACCCATCTAGACCCTCGCTGGTAATGTTTTACAGAATCCCGGTCGTGTCGTCTCGTACGTCTCGGTGCGGACATTATATACGTCTATAACGTTATATATCCTAACCTAAGGGAACCTAACATCTCGGATGTAGTATTTCACAACATTCCTGGCGGGTCGGCCCCTACTTCTCGGTGGGCACATTATATACGTCTATATCGTAATGTAACCTAACCTAACCCATCTAGACCCTCGCTGGTAATGTTTTACAGAATCCCGGTCGTGTCGTCTCGTACGTCTCGGTGCGGATATTATATACGTCTATAACGTTATACATCCTAACCTAAGGGAACCTAACATCTCGGATGTAGTATTTCACAACATTCCTGGCGGGTCGGCCCCACTTCTCGGTAGGAACATTATATACGTTTATAACATAATATAACCTAACCTACCCCATCTAGCCCCTCGCTGGTAATGTTTTACAAAATCACAGTCGTGTCGGCCCGTACTTTTCCGTGGGGACATTATATACGTCTATAATTTTATATATCCTAACCTAAGGCAACTTAACATCTCGGATGTAGTATTTTCCAACATTCCTGGCGGGTCGGCCCCTACTTCTCGGTGGGCACATTATATACGTCTATATCGTAATATAACCTAACCTAACCCATCTAGACCCTCGCTGGTAATGTTTTACAGAATCCCTGTCGTGTCGTCTCGTACGTCTCGGTGCGGATATTATATACGTCTATAACGTTATATATTCTAACCTGAGGCAACTTAACATCTCCGATGTAGTATTTTCCAACAGTCCTGGCGGGTCGGCCCCTACTTCTCGGTGGGCACATTATATACGTCTATAACGTAATATAACCTAACCTAACCCATCTAGCCCCTCGCTTGTAATGTTTTACAGAATCCCGGTCGCGTCGTCCCGTACGTCTCGGTGCGGACATTATATACGTCTATAACGTTATATATCCTAACCTAATGCAGCTTAACCTCTCGGATGTAGTATTTTCCAACAGTCTTGGCGGGTCGGACCCTACTTCTCGGTGGGCACATTATATACGTCTATATCGTAATATAACCTAACCTAACCCATCTAGACCGTCGCTGGTAATGTTTTACAGAATCCCGGTCGTGTCGTCCCGTACGTCTCGGTGCGGACATTATATACGTCTATAACGTTATATATCCTAACCCAAGGCAACTTAACCTCTCGGATGTAGTATTTTCCAACAGTCTTGGCGGGTCGGACCCTACTTCTCGGTGGGCACATTATATACGTCTATATCGTAATATAACCTAACCTAAACCATCTAGAACCTCGCTGGTAATGTTTTACAGAATCCCGGTCGTGTCGTCTCGTACGTCTCGGTGCGGACATTATATACGTCTATAACGTTATATATCCTAACCTAAGGGAACCTAACATCTCGGATGTAGTATTTCACAACATTCCTGGCGGGTCGGCCCCACTTCTCGGTGGGAACATTATATACGTTTATAACGTAGTATAACCTAACCTAACCCATCTGGCCCCTCGCTTGTAATGTTTTACAGAATCCCGGTCGTGTCGTCCCGTACGTCTCGGTGCGGACATTATATACGTCTATAACGTTATATATCCTAACCAAAGGCAACCTAACATCTCGAATGTAGTATTTCACAACATTCCTGGCGGGTCGGCCCCACTTCTCGGTGGGAACATTATTTACGTCTATGACGTAATATAACCTAACCTAACCCATCTAGACCCTCGCTGGTAATGTTGTACAGAATCCCGGTCGTGTCGTCTCGTACGTCTCGGTGCGGACATTATATATGTCTATAACGTTATATATCCTAACCTAAGGCAACTTAACATCTCGGATGTAGTATTTTCCAACATTCCTGGCGGGTCGGCCCCTACTTCTCGGTGGGCACATTATATACGTCTATATCGTAATATAACCTAACCTAACCCATCTAGACCCTCGCTGGTAATGTTTTACAGAATCCCTGTCGTGTCGTCTCGTACGTCTCGGTGCGGATATTATATACGTCTATAAGGTTATATATTCTAACCTAAGGCAACTTAACATCTCCGATGTAGTATTTTCCAACAGTCCTGGCGGGTCGGCCCCTACTTCTCGGTGGGCACATTATATACGTCTATAACGTAATATAACCTAACCTAACCCATCTAGCCCCTCGCTTGTAATGTTTTACAGAATCCCGGTCGCGTCGTCCCGTACGTCTCGGTGCGGACATTATATACGTCTATAACGTTATATATCCTAACCTAAGGGAACCTAACATCTCGGAAGTAGTATTTCACAACATTCCTGGCGGGTCGGCGCCACTTCTCGGTGGGAACATTATATACGTTTATAACATAATATAACCTAACCTAACCCATCTAGCCCCTCGCTGGTAATGTTTTACAAAATCACAGTCGTGTCGGCCCGTACTTTTCCGTGGGGACATTATATACGTCTATACTTTTATATACCCTAACCTAAGGCAACTTAACATCTCGGATGTAGTATTTTCCAACATTCCTGGCGGGTCGGCCGCTACTTCTCGGTGGGCACATTATATACGTCTATATCGTAATATAACCTACCCTAACCCATCTAGACCCTCGCTGGTAATGTTTTACAGAATCCCGGTCGTGTCGTCTCGTACGTCTCGGTGCGGACATTATATACGTCTATAACGTTATATATCCTAACCTAAGGGAACCTAACATCTCGGATGTAGTATTTCACAACATTCCTGGCGGGTCGGCCCCTACTTCTCGGTGGGCACATTATATACGTCTATATCGTAATGTAACCTAACCTAACCCATCTAGACCCTTGCTGGTAATGTTTTACAGAATCCCGGTCGTGTCGTCTCGTAGGTCTCGGTGCGGACATTATATACGTCTATATCGTTATATATCCTAACCTAAGGCAACCTAACATCTCGGATGTAGTATTTTCCAACATCCCTGGCGGGGCGGCCGCTACTTCTCGGTGGGAATATTATATACGTCTATATCGTAATATAACCTAACCTAACCCACCTAGACACTCGCTGGTAATGTTTTACAAAATCCCGGTCGTGTCGGCCCGCACTTCTCGGTGGGTACATTATTTACGTCTATAACGTTATATATCCTAACCTAAGGGAACCTATCATCTCGGATGTAGTATTTCACAACATTCCTGGCTGGTCGGCCCCACTTCTCGGTGGGAACATTATATACGTTTATAACGAAGTATAACCTAACCTAACCCATCTAAACCCTCGCTTGTAACGTTTTACAGAATCCCGGTCGTGTCGTCCCGTACGTCCCGGTGCGGATATTATATACGTCTATAACGTTATATATCCTAACCTAAGGGAACCTAACATCTCGGATGTAGTATTTCACAACATTCCTGGCTGGTCGGCCCCACTTCTCGGTGGGAACATTATATACGTCTATATCGTAATATAACCAAACCTAACCCATCTAGACCCTCTCTGGTAATGTTTTACAGAATCCCGGTCGTGTCGTCCCGTACGTCTCGGTGCGGACATTATATACGTCTATAACGTTATATTCTAACCTAAGGCAACTTAACCTCTCGGATGTAGTATTTTCCAACAGTCTTGGCGGGTCGGACCCTACTTCTCGGTGGGCACATTATATACGTCTATATCGTAATATAACCCAACCTAACCCATCTAGACCCTCGCTGGTAATGTTTTACAGAATCCCGGTCGTGTCGTCCCGTACGTCCCGGTGCGGACATTATATACGTCTATAACGTTATATATCCTAACCTAAGGCAACTTAACCTCTCGGATGTAGTATTTTCCAACAGTCTTGGCGGGTCGGACCCTACTTCTCGGTGGGCACATTATATACGTCTATATCGTAATATAACCTAACCTAACCCATCTAAACCCTCGCTTGTAACGTTTTACAGAATCCCGGTCGTGTCGTCCCGTACGTCCCGGTGCGGATATTATATACGTCTATAACGTTATATATCCTAACCTAAGGGAACCTAACATCTCGGATGTAGTATTTCACAACATTCCTGGCTGGTCGGCCCCACTTCTCGGTGGGAACATTATATACGTCTATATCGTAATATAACCAAACCTAACCCATCTAGACCCTCTCTGGTAATGTTTTACAGAATCCCGGTCGTGTCGTCCCGTACGTCTCGGTGCGGACATTATATACGTCTATAACGTTATATTCTAACCTAAGGCAACTTAACCTCTCGGATGTAGTATTTTCCAACAGTCTTGGCGGGTCGGACCCTACTTCTCGGTGGGCACATTATATACGTCTATATCGTAATATAACCCAACCTAACCCATCTAGACCCTCGCTGGTAATGTTTTACAGAATCCCGGTCGTGTCGTCCCGTACGTCCCGGTGCGGACATTATATACGTCTATAACGTTATATATCCTAACCTAAGGCAACTTAACCTCTCGGATGTAGTATTTTCCAACAGTCTTGGCGGGTCGGACCCTACTTCTCGGTGGGCACATTATATACGTCTATATCGTAATATAACCTAACCTAAACCATCTAGAACCTCGCTGGTAATGTTTTACAGAATCCCGGTCGTGTCGTCTCGTACGTCTCGGTGCGGACATTATATACGTCTATAACGTTATATATCCTAACCTAAGGGAACCTAATATCTCGGATGTAGTATTTCGCAACATTCCTGGCGGGTCGGCCCCTACTTCTCGGCGGGCACATTATATACGTCTATATCGTAATATAACCTAACCTAACCCATCTAGACACTCGCTGTTAATGTTTTACAAAATCCCGGTCGCAGCGGCACGTACGTCTCGATGCAGACGTTATATACGTCTATAACTTTATATATCCTAACCTAAGGGAACCTAACATCTCGGATGTAGTATTTCACAACATTCCTGGCTGGTCGGCCCCACTTCTCGGTGGGAACATTATATAGGTTTATAGCGTAATATAACCAAACCTAACCCATCTAGACCCTCGCTGGTAATGTTTTACAAAATCCCGGTCGAGTCGGCCCGTACTTCTCGGTGGGGACATTATTTACGTCTATAACGTTATATATCCTAACCTAAGGGAACCTAACATTTCGGATGTTGTATTTCACAACATTCCTGGCGGGTCGGCCCCTACTTCTCGGTGGGCACATTATATACGTCTATATCGTAATATAACCTAACCTAACCCATCTAGCCCCTCGCTGATTATGTTTTAGAAAATCCCAGTCGTGTCGGCCCGTACTTTTCCGTGGGGACATTATATACGTCTATAATTTTATATATCCTAACCTAAGGCAACTTAACATCTCGGATGTAGTATTTTCCAACATTCCTGGCGGGTCAGTCCCTACATCTCGGTGGGCACATTATATACGTCTATATCGTAATATAACCTAACCTAACCCATCTAGACCCTCGCTGGTAATGTTTTACAGAATCCCGGTCGTGTCGTCTCGTACGCCTCGGTGCGGAAATTATATACGTCTATAACGTTATATATCCTAACCTAAGGGAACCTAAAATCTCGGATGTAGTACTTCACAACATTCCTGGCGGGTCGGCCCCTACTTCTCGGTGGGCACATTATATACGTCTATATCGTAATATAACCTAACCTAACCCATCTAGCCCCTCGCTGGTTATGTTTTACAAAATCCCAGTCGAGTCGGCCCGTACTTCTCGGTGGGGACATTATTTACGTCTATAACGTTATATATCCTAACCTAAGGGAACCTAACATTTCGGATGTTGTATTTCACAACATTCCTGGCAGGTCGGCCCCTACTTCTCGGTGGGCACATTATATACGTCTATATCGTAATATAACCTAACCTAACCCATCTAGACCCTCGCTGGTAATGTTTTACAGAATCCCGGTCGTGTCGTCTCGTACGCCTCGGTGCGGAAATTATATACGTCTATAACGTTATATATCCTAACCTAAGGGAACCTAACATCTCGGATGTAGTATTTCACAACATTCCTGGCGGGTCGGCCCCTACTTCTCGGTGGGCACATTATATACGTCTATAACGTAATATAACCTAACCTAACCCATCTAGCCCCTAGCTGGGAATGTTTTACAGAATCCCGGTCGTGTCGTCCCGTACGTCTCGGTGCGGACATTATATACGTCTATAACGTTATATATCCTAACCTAAGGGAACCTAACATTTCGGATGTAGCATTTCACAACATTCCTGGCAGGTCGGCCCCTATTTCTCGGTGGGCACATTATATACGTCTATATCGTAATATAACCTAACCTAACCCATCTAGACCCTCGCTGGTAATGTTTTACAAAATCCCGGTCGTGTCGGCCCGTACTTCTCGGTGGGGACATTATTTACGTCTATAACGTTATATATCCTAACCTAAGGGAACCTAAAATCTCGGATGTAGTACTTCACAACATTCCTGGCGGGTCGGCCCCTACTTCTCGGTGGGCACATTATATACGTCTATATCGTAATATAACCTAACCTAACCCATCTAGCCCCTCGCTGGTTATGTTTTACAAAATCCCAGTCGAGTCGGCCCGTACTTCTCGGTGGGGACATTATTTACGTCTATAACGTTATATATCCTAACCTAAGGGAACCTAACATTTCGGATGTTGTATTTCACAACATTCCTGGCAGGTCGGCCCCTACTTCTCGGTGGGCACATTATATACGTCTATATCGTAATATAACCTACCCTAACCCATCTAGACCCTCGCTGGTAATGTTTTACAGAATCCCGGTCGTGTCGTCTCGTACGTCTCGGTGCGGACATTATATACGTCTATAACGTTATATATCCTAACCTAAGGGAACCTAACATCTCGGATGTAGTATTTCACAACATTCCTGGCGGGTCGGCCCCTACTTCTCGGTGGGCACATTATATACGTCTATATCGTAATGTAACCTAACCTAACCCATCTAGACCCTTGCTGGTAATGTTTTACAGAATCCCGGTCGTGTCGTCTCGTAGGTCTCGGTGCGGACATTATATACGTCTATATCGTTATATATCCTAACCTAAGGCAACCTAACATCTCGGATGTAGTATTTTCCAACATCCCTGGCGGGGCGGCCGCTACTTCTCGGTGGGAATATTATATACGTCTATATCGTAATATAACCTAACCTAACCCACCTAGACACTCGCTGGTAATGTTTTACAAAATCCCGGTCGTGTCGGCCCGCACTTCTCGGTGGGTACATTATTTACGTCTATAACGTTATATATCCTAACCTAAGGGAACCTATCATCTCGGATGTAGTATTTCACAACATTCCTGGCTGGTCGGCCCCACTTCTCGGTGGGAACATTATATACGTTTATAACGAAGTATAACCTAACCTAACCCATCTAAACCCTCGCTTGTAACGTTTTACAGAATCCCGGTCGTGTCGTCCCGTACGTCCCGGTGCGGATATTATATACGTCTATAACGTTATATATCCTAACCTAAGGGAACCTAACATCTCGGATGTAGTATTTCACAACATTCCTGGCTGGTCGGCCCCACTTCTCGGTGGGAACATTATATACGTCTATATCGTAATATAACCAAACCTAACCCATCTAGACCCTCTCTGGTAATGTTTTACAGAATCCCGGTCGTGTCGTCCCGTACGTCTCGGTGCGGACATTATATACGTCTATAACGTTATATTCTAACCTAAGGCAACTTAACCTCTCGGATGTAGTATTTTCCAACAGTCTTGGCGGGTCGGACCCTACTTCTCGGTGGGCACATTATATACGTCTATATCGTAATATAACCCAACCTAACCCATCTAGACCCTCGCTGGTAATGTTTTACAGAATCCCGGTCGTGTCGTCCCGTACGTCCCGGTGCGGACATTATATACGTCTATAACGTTATATATCCTAACCTAAGGCAACTTAACCTCTCGGATGTAGTATTTTCCAACAGTCTTGGCGGGTCGGACCCTACTTCTCGGTGGGCACATTATATACGTCTATATCGTAATATAACCTAACCTAAACCATCTAGAACCTCGCTGGTAATGTTTTACAGAATCCCGGTCGTGTCGTCTCGTACGTCTCGGTGCGGACATTATATACGTCTATAACGTTATATATCCTAACCTAAGGGAACCTAATATCTCGGATGTAGTATTTCGCAACATTCCTGGCGGGTCGGCCCCTACTTCTCGGCGGGCACATTATATACGTCTATATCGTAATATAACCTAACCTAACCCATCTAGACACTCGCTGTTAATGTTTTACAAAATCCCGGTCGCAGCGGCACGTACGTCTCGATGCAGACGTTATATACGTCTATAACTTTATATATCCTAACCTAAGGGAACCTAACATCTCGGATGTAGTATTTCACAACATTCCTGGCTGGTCGGCCCCACTTCTCGGTGGGAACATTATATAGGTTTATAGCGTAATATAACCAAACCTAACCCATCTAGACCCTCGCTGGTAATGTTTTACAAAATCCCGGTCGAGTCGGCCCGTACTTCTCGGTGGGGACATTATTTACGTCTATAACGTTATATATCCTAACCTAAGGGAACCTAACATTTCGGATGTTGTATTTCACAACATTCCTGGCGGGTCGGCCCCTACTTCTCGGTGGGCACATTATATACGTCTATATCGTAATATAACCTAACCTAACCCATCTAGCCCCTCGCTGGTTATGTTTTAGAAAATCCCAGTCGTGTCGGCCCGTACTTTTCCGTGGGGACATTATATACGTCTATAATTTTATATATCCTAACCTAAGGCAACTTAACATCTCGGATGTAGTATTTTCCAACATTCCTGGCGGGTCAGTCCCTACATCTCGGTGGGCACATTATATACGTCTATATCGTAATATAACCTAACCTAACCCATCTAGACCCTCGCTGGTAATGTTTTACAGAATCCCGGTCGTGTCGTCTCGTACGCCTCGGTGCGGAAATTATATACGTCTATAACGTTATATATCCTAACCTAAGGGAACCTAAAATCTCGGATGTAGTACTTCACAACATTCCTGGCGGGTCGGCCCCTACTTCTCGGTGGGCACATTATATACGTCTATATCGTAATATAACCTAACCTAACCCATCTAGCCCCTCGCTGGTTATGTTTTACAAAATCCCAGTCGAGTCGGCCCGTACTTCTCGGTGGGGACATTATTTACGTCTATAACGTTATATATCCTAACCTAAGGGAACCTAACATTTCGGATGTTGTATTTCACAACATTCCTGGCAGGTCGGCCCCTACTTCTCGGTGGGCACATTATATACGTCTATATCGTAATATAACCTAACCTAACCCATCTAGACCCTCGCTGGTAATGTTTTACAGAATCCCGGTCGTGTCGTCTCGTACGCCTCGGTGCGGAAATTATATACGTCTATAACGTTATATATCCTAACCTAAGGGAACCTAACATCTCGGATGTAGTATTTCACAACATTCCTGGCGGGTCGGCCCCTACTTCTCGGTGGGCACATTATATACGTCTATAACGTAATATAACCTAACCTAACCCATCTAGCCCCTAGCTGGGAATGTTTTACAGAATCCCGGTCGTGTCGTCCCGTACGTCTCGGTGCGGACATTATATACGTCTATAACGTTATATATCCTAACCTAAGGGAACCTAACATTTCGGATGTAGCATTTCACAACATTCCTGGCAGGTCGGCCCCTATTTCTCGGTGGGCACATTATATACGTCTATATCGTAATATAACCTAACCTAACCCATCTAGACCCTCGCTGGTAATGTTTTACAAAATCCCGGTCGTGTCGGCCCGTACTTCTCGGTGGGGACATTATTTACGTCTATAACGTTATATATCCTAACCTAAGGGAACCTAAAATCTCGGATGTAGTACTTCACAACATTCCTGGCGGGTCGGCCCCTACTTCTCGGTGGGCACATTATATACGTCTATATCGTAATATAACCTAACCTAACCCATCTAGACCCTCGCTGGTAATGTTTTACAGAATTCCGGTCGTGTCGTCTCGTACATCTCGGTGCGGACATTATATACGTTTATAACGTTATATATCCTAACCTAAGGGAACCTAACATCTCGGATGTAGTATTTCACAACATTCCTGGCGGGTCGGCCCCCACTTCTCGGTGGGCACATTATATACGTCTATATCGTAATATAACCTAACCTAACCCATCTACACCCTCGCTGGTAATGTTTTACAGAATCCCGGTCGTGTCGTCTCGTACGTCTCGGTGCGGATATTATATACGTCTATAACGTTATATATTCTAACCTAAGGCAACTTAACATCTCCGATGTAGTATTTTCCAACATTCCTGGCGGCTCGGCCCCTACTTCTCGGTGGGCACATTATATACGTCTATATCGTAATATAACCTAACCTAACGCATCTAGACCCTCGCTGGTAATGTTTTACAAAATCCCGGTCGTGTCGGCCAGTACTTCTCGGTGGGGACATTATTTACGTCTATAACGTTATATATCCTAACCTAAGGGAACCTAAAATCTCGGATGTAGTACTTCACAACATTCCTGGCGGGTCGGCCCCTACTTCTCGGTGGGCACATTACATACGTCTATATCGTAATATAACCTAACCTAACCCATCTAGACCCTCGCAGGTAATGTTTTACAAAATCCCGGTCTTGTCGGCCCGTACTTCTCCGTGGGGACATTATATACGTCTATATCGTTATATATCCTAACCTAAGGCAACCTAACATCACGGATGTAGTATTTCACAACATTCCCGGCTGGTCGGCCCCACTTCTCGGTGGGAATATTATATACGTTTATAACGTAGTATAACCTAACCTAACCCATCTAGCCCCTCGCTTGTAATGTTTTGCAGAATCCCGGTCGTGTCGGCCCGTACGTCTCTGTGCGGACATTATATACGTCTATAACGTTATATATCCTAACCTAAGGGAACCTAACATCTCGGATGTAGTATTTCACAACATTCCTGGCTGGTCGGCCCCACTTCTCGGTGGGAACATTATATACGTTTATAACGAAGTATAACCTAACCTAACCCATCTAGACCCTCGCTTGTAACGTTTTACAGAATCCCGGTCGTGTCGTCCCGTACGTCCCGGTGCGGATATTATATACGTCTATAACGTTATATATCCTAACCTAAGGGAACCTAACATCTCGGATGTAGTATTTCACAACATTCCTGGCTGGTCGGCCCCACTTCTCGGTGGGAACATTATATACGTCTATATCGTAATATAACCAAACCTAACTCATCTAGACCCTCTCTGGTAATGTTTTACAGAATCCCGGTCGTGTCGTCCCGTACGTCTCGGTGCGGACATTATATACGTCTATAACGTTATATTCTAACCTAAGGCAACTTAACCTCTCGGATGTAGTATTTTCCAACAGTCTTGGCGGGTCGGACCCTACTTCTCGGTGGGCACATTATATACGTCTATATCGTAATATAACCCAACCTAACCCATCTAGACCCTCGCTGGTAATGTTTTACAGAATCCCGGTCGTGTCGTCCCGTACGTCCCGGTGCGGACATTATATACGTCTATAACGTTATATATCCTAACCTAAGGCAACTTAACCTGTCGGATGTAGTATTTTCCAACAGTCTTGGCGGGTCGGACCCTACTTCTCGGTGGGCACATTATATACGTCTATATCGTAATATAACCTAACCTAAACCATCTAGAACCTCGCTGGTAATGTTTTACAGAATCCCGGTCGTGTCGTCTCGTACGTCTCGGTGCGGACATTATATACGTCTATAACGTTATATATCCTAACCTAAGGGAACCTAATATCTCGGATGTAGTATTTCGCAACATTCCTGGCGGGTCGGCCCCTACTTCTCGGTGGGCACATTATATACGTCTATATCGTAATATAACCTAACCTAACCCATCTAGACACTCGCTGTTAATGTTTTACAAAATCCCGGTCGCAGCGGCACGTACGTCTCGATGCAGACGTTATATACGTCTATAACTTTATATATCCTAACCTAAGGGAACCTAACATCTCGGATGTAGTATTTCACAACATTCCTGGCTGGTCGGCCCCACTTCTCGGTGGGAACATTATATAGGTTTATAGCGTAATATAACCAAACCTAACCCATCTAGACCCTCGCTGGTAATGTTTTACAAAATCCCGGTCGAGTCGGCCCGTACTTCTCGGTGGGGACATTATTTACGTCTATAACGTTATATATCCTAACCTAAGGGAACCTAACATTTCGGATGTTGTATTTCACAACATTCCTGGCGGGTCGGCCCCTACTTCTCGGTGGGCACATTATATACGTCTATATCGTAATATAACCTAACCTAACCCATCTAGCCCCTCGCTGGTTATGTTTTAGAAAATCCCAGTCGTGTCGGCCCGTACTTTTCCGTGGGGACATTATATACGTCTATAAATTTATATATCCTAACCTAAGGCAACTTAACATCTCGGATGTAGTATTTTCCAACATTCCTGGCGGGTCAGTCCCTACATCTCGGTGGGCACATTATATACGTCTATATCGTAATATAACCTAACCTAACCCATCTAGACCCTCGCTGGTAATGTTTTACAGAATCCCGGTCGTGTCGTCTCGTACGCCTCGGTGCGGAAATTATATACGTCTATAACGTTATATATCCTAACCTAAGGGAACCTAAAATCTCGGATGTAGTACTTCACAACATTCCTGGCGGGTCGGCCCCTACTTCTCGGTGGGCACATTATATACGTCTATATCGTAATATAACCTAACCTAACCCATCTAGCCCCTCGCTGGTTATGTTTTACAAAATCCCAGTCGAGTCGGCCCGTACTTCTCGGTGGGGACATTATTTACGTCTATAACGTTATATATCCTAACCTAAGGGAACCTAACATTTCGGATGTTGTATTTCACAACATTCCTGGCAGGTCGGCCCCTACTTCTCGGTGGGCACATTATATACGTCTATATCGTAATATAACCTAACCTAACCCATCTAGACCCTCGCTGGTAATGTTTTACAGAATCCCGGTCGTGTCGTCTCGTACGCCTCGGTGCGGAAATTATATACGTCTATAACGTTATATATCCTAACCTAAGGGAACCTAACATCTCGGATGTAGTATTTCACAACATTCCTGGCGGGTCGTCCCCTACTTCTCGGTGGGCACATTATATACGTCTATAACGTAATATAACCTAACCTAACCCATCTAGCCCCTAGCTGGGAATGTTTTACAGAATCCCGGTCGTGTCGTCCCGTACGTCTCGGTGCGGACATTATATACGTCTATAACGTTATATATCCTAACCTAAGGGAACCTAACATTTCGGATGTAGCATTTCACAACATTCCTGGCAGGTCGGCCCCTATTTCTCGGTGGGCACATTATATACGTCTATATCGTAATATAACCTAACCTAACCCATCTAGACCCTCGCTGGTAATGTTTTACAAAATCCCGGTCGTGTCGGCCCGTACTTCTCGGTGGGGACATTATTTACGTCTATAACGTTATATATCCTAACCTAAGGGAACCTAAAATCTCAGATGTAGTACTTCACAACATTCCTGGCGGGTCGGCCCCTACTTCTCGGTGGGCACATTATATACGTCTATATCGTAATATAACCTAACCTAACCCATCTAGCCCCTCGCTGGTTATGTTTTACAAAATCCCAGTCGAGTCGGCCCGTACTTCTCGGTGGGGACATTATTTACGTCTATAACGTTATATATCCTAACCTAAGGGAACCTAACATTTCGGATGTTGTATTTCACAACATTCCTGGCGGGTCGGCCCCCACTTCTCGGTGGGCACATTATATACGTCTATATCGTAATATAACCTAACCTAACCCATCTACACCCTCGCTGGTAATGTTTTACAGAATCCCGGTCGTGTCGGCTCGTACGTCTCGGTGCGGATATTATATACGTCTATAACGTTATATATTCTAACCTAAGGCAACTTAACATCTCCGATGTAGTATTTTCCATCATTCCTGGCGGCTCGGCCCCTACTTCTCGGTGGGCACATTATATACGTCTATATCGTAATATAACCTAACCTAACGCATCTAGACCCTCGCTGGTAATGTTTTACAAAATCCCGGTCGTGTCGGCCAGTACTTCTCGGTGGGGACATTATTTACGTCTATAACGTTATATATCCTAACCTAAGGGAACCTAAAATCTCGGATGTAGTACTTCACAACATTCCTGGCGGGTCGGCCCCTACTTCTCGGTGGGCACATTACATACGTCTATATCGTAATATAACCTAACCTAACCCATCTAGACCCTCGCAGGTAATGTTTTACAAAATCCCGGTCTTGTCGGCCCGTACTTCTCCGTGGGGACATTATATACGTCTATATCGTTATATATCCTAACCTAAGGCAACCTAACATCACGGATGTAGTATTTCACAACATTCCCGGCTGGTCGGCCCCACTTCTCGGTGGGAATATTATATACGTTTATAACGTAGTATAACCTAACCTAACCCATCTAGCCCCTCGCTTGTAATGTTTTGCAGAATCCCGGTCGTGTCGGCCCGTACGTCTCTGTGCGGACATTATATACGTCTATAACGTTATATATCCTAACCTAAGGGAACCTAACATCTCGGATGTAGTATTTCACAACATTCCTGGCTGGTCGGCCCCACTTCTCGGTGGGAACATTATATACGTTTATAACGAAGTATAACCTAACCTAACCCATCTAGACCCTCGCTTGTAACGTTTTACAGAATCCCGGTCGTGTCGTCCCGTACGTCTCGGTGCGGACATTATATACGTCTATAACGTTATATATCCTAACCAAAGGCAACCTAACATCTCGAATGTAGTGTTTCACAACATTCCTGGCGGGTCGGCCCCACTTCTCGGTGGGAACATTATATACGTTTATAACGTAATATAACCTAACCTAACCCATCTAGTCCCTCGCTGGTTGTTTTACAAAATCCCAGTCGTGTCGGCCCGTACTTTTCCGTGTGGACATTATATACGTCTATAATTTTATATATCCTAACCTAAGGCAACTTAACATCTCGGATGTAGTATTTTCCAACATTCCCGGCGGGTCAGTACCTACTTCTCGGTGGGCACATTATATACGTCTATATCGTAATATAACCTAAACTAACCCATCTAGACCCTTGCTGGTAATGTTTTACAGAATCCCGGTCGTGTCGTCTCGTAGGTCTCGGTGCGGACATTATATACGTCTATATCGTTATATATCCTAACCTAAGGCAACCTAACATCTCGGATGTAGTATTTTCCAACATCCCTGGCGGGGCGGCCGCTACTTCTCGGTGGGAACATTATATACGTCTATATCGTAATATAACCTAACCTAACCCACCTAGACACTCGCTGGTAATGTTTTACAAAATCCCGGTCGTGTCGGCCCGCACTTCTCGGTGGGTACATTATTTACGTCTATAACGTTATATATCCTAACCTAAGGGAACCTATCATCTCGGATGTAGTATTTCACAACATTCCTGGCTGGTCGGCCCCACTTCTCGGTGGGAACATTATATACGTTTATAACGAAGTATAACCTAACCTAACCCATCTAGACCCTCGCTTGTGACGTTTTACAGAATCCCGGTCGTGTCGTCCCGTACGTCCCGGTGCGGATATTATATACGTCTATAACGTTATATATCCTAACCTAAGGGAACCTAACATCTCGGATGTAGTATTTCACAACATTCCTGGCTGGTCGGCCCCACTTCTCGGTGGGAACATTATATACGTCTATATCGTAATATAACCAAACCTAACCCATCTAGACCCTCTCTGGTAATGTTTTACAGAATCCCGGTCGTGTCGTCCCGTACGTCTCGGTGCGGACATTATATACGTCTATAACGTTATATTCTAACCTAAGGCAACTTAACCTCTCGGATGTAGTATTTTCCAACAGTCTTGGCGGGTCGGACCCTACTTCTCGGTGGGCACATTATATACGTCTATATCGTAATATAACCCAACCTAACCCATCTAGACCCTCGCTGGTAATGTTTTACAGAATCCCGGTCGTGTCGTCCCGTACGTCCCGGTGCGGACATTATATACGTCTATAACGTTATATATCCTAACCTAAGGCAACTTAACCTCTCGGATGTAGTATTTTCCAACAGTCTTGGCGGGTCGGCCCCTACTTCTCGGTGGGCACATTATATACGTCTATATCGTAATATAACCTAACCTAAACCATCTAGAACCTCGCTGGTAATGTTTTACAGAATCCCGGTCGTGTCGTCTCGTACGTCTCGGTGCGGACATTATATACGTCTATAACGTTATATATCCTAACCTAAGGGAACCTAATATCTCGGATGTAGTATTTCGCAACATTCCTGGCGGGTCGGCCCCTACTTCTCGGTGGGCACATTATATACGTCTATATCGTAATATAACCTAACCTAACCCATCTAGACACTCGCTGTTAATGTTTTACAAAATCCCGGTCGCAGCGGCACGTACGTCTCGATGCAGACGTTATATACGTCTATAACTTTATATATCCTAACCTAAGGGAACCTAACATCTCGGATGTAGTATTTCACAACATTCCTGGCTGGTCGGCCCCACTTCTCGGTGGGAACATTATATAGGTTTATAGCGTAATATAACCAAACCTAACCCATCTAGACCCCCGCTGGTAATGTTTTACAAAATCCCGGTCGAGTCGGCCCGTACTTCTCGGTGGGGACATTATTTACGTCTATAACGTTATATATCCTAACCTAAGGGAACCTAACATTTCGGATGTTGTATTTCACAACATTCCTGGCGGGTCGGCCCCTACTTCTCGGTGGGCACATTATATACGTCTATATCGTAATATAACCTAACCTAACCCATCTAGCCCCTCGCTGGTTATGTTTTAGAAAATCCCAGTCGTGTCGGCCCGTACTTTTCCGTGGGGACATTATATACGTCTATAATTTTATATATCCTAACCTAAGGCAACTTAACATCTCGGATGTAGTATTTTCCAACATTCCTGGCGGGTCAGTCCCTACATCTCGGTGGGCACATTATATACGTCTATATCGTAATATAACCTAACCTAACCCATCTAGACCCTCGCTGGTAATGTTTTACAGAATCCCGGTCGTGTCGTCTCGTACGCCTCGGTGCGGAAATTATATACGTCTATAACGTTATATATCCTAACCTAAGGGAACCTAAAATCTCGGATGTAGTACTTCACAACATTCCTGGCGGGTCGGCCCCTACTTCTCGGTGGGCACATTATATACGTCTATATCGTAATATAACCTAACCTAACCCATCTAGCCCCTCGCTGGTTATGTTTTACAAAATCCCAGTCGAGTCGGCCCGTACTTCTCGGTGGGGACATTATTTACGTCTATAACGTTATATATCCTAACCTAAGGGAACCTAACATTTCGGATGTTGTATTTCACAACATTCCTGGCAGGTCGGCCCCTACTTCTCGGTGGGCACATTATATACGTCTATATCGTAATATAACCTAACCTAACCCATCTAGACCCTCGCTGGTAATGTTTTACAGAATCCCGGTCGTGTCGTCTCGTACGCCTCGGTGCGGAAATTATATACGTCTATAACGTTATATATCCTAACCTAAGGGAACCTAACATCTCGGATGTAGTATTTCACAACATTCCTGGCGGGTCGGCCCCTACTTCTCGGTGGGCACATTATATACGTCTATAACGTAATATAACCTAACCTAACCCATCTAGCCCCTAGCTGGGAATGTTTTACAGAATCCCGGTCGTGTCGTCCCGTACGTCTCGGTGCGGACATTATATACGTCTATAACGTTATATATCCTAACCTAAGGGAACCTAACATTTCGGATGTAGCATTTCACAACATTCCTGGCAGGTCGGCCCCTATTTCTCGGTGGGCACATTATATACGTCTATATCGTAATATAACCTAACCTAACCCATCTAGACCCTCGCTGGTAATGTTTTACAAAATCCCGGTCGTGTCGGCCCGTACTTCTCGGTGGGGACATTATTTACGTCTATAACGTTATATATCCTAACCTAAGGGAACCTAAAATCTCAGATGTAGTACTTCACAACATTCCTGGCGGGTCGGCCCCTACTTCTCGGTGGGCACATTATATACGTCTATATCGTAATATAACCTAACCTAACCCATCTAGCCCCTCGCTGGTTATGTTTTACAAAATCCCAGTCGAGTCGGCCCGTACTTCTCGGTGGGGACATTATTTACGTCTATAACGTTATATATCCTAACCTAAGGGAACCTAACATTTCGGATGTTGTATTTCACAACATTCCTGGCAGGTCGGCCCCTACTTCTCGGTGGGCACATTATATACGTCTATATCGTAATATAACCTAACCTAACCCATCTAGACCCTCGCTGGTAATGTTTTACAGAATTCCGGTCGTGTCGTCTCGTACATCTCGGTGCGGACATTATATACGTTTATAACGTTATATATCCTAACCTAAGGGAACCTAACATCTCGGATGTAGTATTTCACAACATTCCTGGCGGGTCGGCCCCCACTTCTCGGTGGGCACATTATATACGTCTATATCGTAATATAACCTAACCTAACCCATCTACACCCTCGCTGGTAATGTTTTACAGAATCCCGGACGTGTCGTCTCGTACGTCTCGGTGCGGATATTATATACGTCTATAACGTTATATATTCTAACCTAAGGCAACTTAACATCTCCGATGTAGTATTTTCCAACATTCCTGGCGGCTCGGCCCCTACTTCTCGGTGGGCACATTATATACGTCTATATCGTAATATAACCTAACCTAACGCATCTAGACCCTCGCTGGTAATGTTTTACAAAATCCCGGTCGTGTCGGCCAGTACTTCTCGGTGGGGACATTATTTACGTCTATAACGTTATATATCCTAACCTAAGGGAACCTAAAATCTCGGATGTAGTACTCCACAACATTCCTGGCGGGTCGGCCCCTACTTCTCGGTGGGCACATTACATACGTCTATATCGTAATATAACCTAACCTAACCCATCTAGACCCTCGCAGGTAATGTTTTACAAAATCCCGGTCTTGTCGGCCCGTACTTTTCCGTGTGGACATTATATACGTCTATAATTTTATATATCCTAACCTAAGGCAACTTAACATCTCGGATGTAGTATTTTCCAACATTCCCGGCGGGTCAGTCCCTACTTCTCGGTGGGCACATTATATACGTCTATATCGTAATATAACCTAACCTAACCCATCTAGACCCTCGCTGGTAATGTTTTACAGAATCCCGGTCGTGTCGTCTCGTAGGTCTCGGTGCGGACATTATATACGTCTATATCGTTATATATCCTAACCTAAGGCAACCTAACATCTCGGATGTAGTATTTTCCAACATCCCTGGCGGGGCGGCCGCTACTTCTCGGTGGGAACATTATATACGTCTATATCGTAATATAACCTAACCTAACCCACCTAGACACTCGCTGGTAATGTTTTACAAAATCCCGGTCGTGTCGGCCCGCACTTCTCGGTGGGGACATTATTTACGTCTATAACGTTATATATCCTAACCTAAGGGAACCTATCATCTCGGATGTAGTATTTCACAACATTCCTGGCTGGTCGGCCCCACTTCTCGGTGGGAACATTATATACGTTTATAACGAAGTATAACCTAACCTAACCCATCTAGACCCTCGCTTGTAACGTTTTACAGAATCCCGGTCGTGTCTTCCCGTACGTCTCGGTGCGGACATTATATACGTCTATAACGTTATATTCTAACCTAAGGCAACTTAACCTCTCGGATGTAGTATTTTCCAACAGTCTTGGCGGGTCGGACTCTACTTCTCGGTGGGCACATTATATACGTCTATATCGTAATATAACCCAACCTAACCCATCTAGACCCTCGCTGGTAATGTTTTACAGAATCCCGGTCGTGTCGTCCCGTACGTCCCGGTGCGGACATTATATACGTCTATAACGTTATATATCCTAACCTAAGGCAACTTAACCGCTCGGATGTAGTATTTTCCAACAGTCTTGGCGGGTCGGACCCTACTTCTCGGTGGGCACATTATATACGTCTATATCTTAATATAACCTAACCTAACCCATCTAGACACTCGCTGTTAATGTTTTACAAAATCCCGGTCGCAGCGGCACGTACGTCTCGATGCGGACGTTATATACGTCTATAACTTTATATATCCTAACCTAAGGGAACCTAACATCTCGGATGTAGTATTTCACAACATTCCTGGCTGGTCGGCCCCACTTCTCGGTGGGAACATTATATAGGTTTATAGCGTAATATAACCAAACCTAACCCATCTAGACCCTCGCTGGTAATGTTTTACAAAATCCCGGTCGAGTCGGCCCGTACTTCTCGGTGGGGACATTATTTACGTCTATAACGTTATATATCCTAACCTAAGGGAACCTAACATTTCTGATGTTGTATTTCACAACATTCCTGGCGGGTCGGCCCCTACTTCTCGGTGGGCACATTATATACGTCTATATCGTAATATAACCTAACCTAACCCATCTAGCCCCTCGCTGGTTATGTTTTACAAAATCCCAGTCGTGTCGGCCCGTACTTTTCCGTGGGGACATTATATACGTCTATAATTTTATATATCCTAACCTAAGGCAACTTAACATCTCGGATGTAGTATTTTCCAACATTCCTGGCGGGTCAGTCCCTACATCTCGGTGGGCACATTATATACGTCTATATCGTAATATAACCTAACCTAACCCATCTAGACCCTCGCTGGTAATGTTTTACAGAATCCCGGTCGTGTCGTCTCGTACGCCTCGGTGCGGAAATTATATTCGTCTATAACGTTATATATCCTAACCTAAGGGAACCTAACATCTCGGATGTAGTATTTCACAACATTCCTGGCGGGTCGGCCCCACTTCTCGGTGGGAACATTATATACGTTTATAACATAATATAACCTAACCTAACCCATCTAGCCCCTCGCTGGTAATGTTTTACAAAATCACAGTCGTGTCGGCCAGTACTTTTCCGTGGGGACATTATATACGTCTATACTTTTATATATCCTAACCTAAGGCAACTTAACATCTCGGATGTAGTATTTTCCAACATTCCTGGCGGGTCGGCCCCTACTTCTCGGTGGGCACATTATATACGTCTTATCGTAATATAACCTAACCTAACCCATCTGGACCCTCGCTGGTAATGTTTCACAGAATCCCGGTCGTGTCGTCTCGTACGTCTCGGTGCGGACATTATATACGTCTATAACGTTATATATCCTAACCTAAGGGAACCTAACATCTCGGATGTAGTATTTCATAACATTCCTGGCTGGTCGGCCCCACTTCTCGGTGGGAACATTATATACGTCTATATCGTAATATAACCAAACCTAACCCATCTCGACCCTCTCTGGTAATGTTTTACAGAATCCCGGTCGTGTCGTCCCGTACGTCTCGGTGCGGACATTATATACGTCTATAACGTTATATATTCTAACCTAAGGCAACTTAACATCTCCGATGTAGTATTTTCCAACATTCCTGGCGGGTCGGCCCCTACTTCTCGGTGGGCACATTATATACGTCTATAACGTAATATAACCTAACCTAACCCATCTAGCCCCTAGCTGGGAATGTTTTACAGAATCCCGGTCGTGTCGTCCCGTACGTCTCGGTGCGGACATTATATACGTCTATAACGTTATATATCCTAACCTAAGGGAACCTAACATTTCGGATGTAGCATTTCACAACATTCCTGGCAGGTCGGCCCCTATTTCTCGGTGGGCACATTATATACGTCTATATCGTAATATAACCTAACCTAACCCATCTAGACCCTCGCTGGTAATGTTTTACAAAATCCCGGTCGTGTCGGCCCGTACTTCTCGGTGGGGACATTATTTACGTCTATAACGTTATATATCCTAACCTAAGGGAACCTAAAATCTCGGATGTAGTACTTCACAGCATTCCTGGCGGGTCGGCCCCTACTTCTCGGTGGGCACATTATATACGTCTATATCGTAATATAACCTAACCTAACCCATCTACACCCTCGCTGGTAATGTTTTACAGAATCCCGGTCGTGTCGTCCCGTACGTCCCGGTGCGGATATTATATACGTCTATAACGTTATATATCCTAACCTAAGGGAACCTAACATCTCGGATGTAGTATTTCACAACATTCCTGGCTGGTCGGCCCCACTTCTCGGTGGGAACATTATATACGTCTATATCGTAATATAACCAAACCTAACCCATCTAGACCCTCTCTGGTAATGTTTTACAGAATCCCGGTCGTGTCGTCCCGTACGTCTCGGTGCGGACATTATATACGTCTATAACGTTATATTCTAACCTAAGGCAACTTAACCTCTCGGATGTAGTATTTTCCAACAGTCTTGGCGGGTCGGACCCTACTTCTCGGTGGGCACATTATATACGTCTATATCGTAATATAACCCAACCTAACCCATCTAGACCCTCGCTGGTAATGTTTTACAGAATCCCGGTCGTGTCGTCCCGTACGTCCCGGTGCGCACATTATATACGTCTATAACGTTATATATCCTAACCTAAGGCAACTTAACCTCTCGGATGTAGTATTTTCCAACAGTCTTGGCGGGTCGGACCCTACTTCTCGTTGGGCACATTATATACGTCTATATCGTAATATAACCTAACCTAAACCATCTAGAACCTCGCTGGTTATGTTTTAGAAAATCCCAGTCGTGTCGGCCCGTACTTTTCCGTGGGGACATTATATACGTCTATAATTTTATATATCCTAACCTAAGGCAACTTAACATCTCGGATGTAGTATTTTCCAACATTCCTGGCGGGTCAGTCCCTACATCTCGGTGGGCACATTATATACGTCTATATCGTAATATAACCTAACCTAACCCATCTAGACCCTCGCTGGTAATGTTTTACAGAATCCCGGTCGTGTCGTCTCGTACGCCTCGGTGCGGAAATTATATACGTCTATAACGTTATATATCCTAACCTAAGGGAACCTAAAATCTCGGATGTAGTACTTCACAACATTCCTGGCGGGTCGGCCCCTACTTCTCGGTGGGCACATTATATACGTCTATATCGTAATATAACCTAACCTAACCCATCTAGCCCCTCGCTGGTTATGTTTTACAAAATCCCAGTCGAGTCGGCCCGTACTTCTCGGTGGGGACATTATTTACGTCTATAACGTTATATATCCTAACCTAAGGGAACCTAACATTTCGGATGTTGTATTTCACAACATTCCTGGCAGGTCGGCCCCTACTTCTCGGTGGGCACATTATATACGTCTATATCGTAATATAACCTAACCTAACCCATCTAGACCCTCGCTGGTAATGTTTTACAGAATCCCGGTCGTGTCGTCTCGTACGCCTCGGTGCGGAAATTATATACGTCTATAACGTTATATATCCTAACCTAAGGGAACCTAACATCTCGGATGTAGTATTTCACAACATTCCTGGCGGGTCGGCCCCTACTTCTCGGTGGGCACATTATATACGTCTATAACGTAATATAACCTAACCTAACCCATCTAGCCCCTAGCTGGGAATGTTTTACAGAATCCCGGTCGTGTCGTCCCGTACGTCTCGGTGCGGACATTATATACGTCTATAACGTTATATATCCTAACCTAAGGGAACCTAACATTTCGGATGTAGCATTTCACAACATTCCTGGCAGGTCGGCCCCTATTTCTCGGTGGGCACATTATATACGTCTATATCGTAATATAACCTAACCTAACCCATCTAGACCCTCGCTGGTAATGTTTTACAAAATCCCGGTCGTGTCGGCCCGTACTTCTCGGTGGGGACATTATTTACGTCTATAACGTTATATATCCTAACCTAAGGGAACCTAAAATCTCAGATGTAGTACTTCACAACATTCCTGGCGGGTCGGCCCCTACTTCTCGGTGGGCACATTATATACGTCTATATCGTAATATAACCTAACCTAACCCATCTAGCCCCTCGCTGGTTATGTTTTACAAAATCCCAGTCGAGTCGGCCCGTACTTCTCGGTGGGGACATTATTTACGTCTATAACGTTATATATCCTAACCTAAGGGAACCTAACATTTCGGATGTTGTATTTCACAACATTCCTGGCAGGTCGGCCCCTACTTCTCGGTGGGCACATTATATACGTCTATATCGTAATATAACCTAACCTAACCCATCTAGACCCTCGCTGGTAATGTTTTACAGAATTCCGGTCGTGTCGTCTCGTACATCTCGGTGCGGACATTATATACGTTTATAACGTTATATATCCTAACCTAAGGGAACCTAACATCTCGGATGTAGTATTTCACAACATTCCTGGCGGGTCGGCCCCCACTTCTCGGTGGGCACATTATATACGTCTATATCGTAATATAACCTAACCTAACCCATCTACACCCTCGCTGGTAATGTTTTACAGAATCCCGGTCGTGTCGTCTCGTACGTCTCGGTGCGGATATTATATACGTCTATAACGTTATATATTCTAACCTAAGGCAACTTAACATCTCCGATGTAGTATTTTCCAACATTCCTGGCGGCTCGGCCCCTACTTCTCGGTGGGCACATTATATACGTCTATATCGTAATATAACCTAACCTAACGCATCTAGACCCTCGCTGGTAATGTTTTACAAAATCCCGGTCGTGTCGGCCAGTACTTCTCGGTGGGGACATTATTTACGTCTATAACGTTATATATCCTAACCTAAGGGAACCTAAAATCTCGGATGTAGTACTCCACAACATTCCTGGCGGGTCGGCCCCTACTTCTCGGTGGGCACATTACATACGTCTATATCGTAATATAACCTAACCTAACCCATCTAGACCCTCGCAGGTAATGTTTTACAAAATCCCGGTCTTGTCGGCCCGTACTTTTCCGTGTGGACATTATATACGTCTATAATTTTATATATCCTAACCTAAGGCAACTTAACATCTCGGATGTAGTATTTTCCAACATTCCCGGCGGGTCAGTCCCTACTTCTCGGTGGGCACATTATATACGTCTATATCGTAATATAACCTAACCTAACCCATCTAGACCCTCGCTGGTAATGTTTTACAGAATCCCGGTCGTGTCGTCTCGTAGGTCTCGGTGCGGACATTATATACGTCTATATCGTTATATATCCTAACCTAAGGCAACCTAACATCTCGGATGTAGTATTTTCCAACATCCCTGGCGGGGCGGCCGCTACTTCTCGGTGGGAACATTATATACGTCTATATCGTAATATAACCTAACCTAACCCACCTAGACACTCGCTGGTAATGTTTTACAAAATCCCGGTCGTGTCGGCCCGCACTTCTCGGTGGGGACATTATTTACGTCTATAACGTTATATATCCTAACCTAAGGGAACCTATCATCTCGGATGTAGTATTTCACAACATTCCTGGCTGGTCGGCCCCACTTCTCGGTGGGAACATTATATACGTTTATAACGAAGTATAACCTAACCTAACCCATCTAGACCCTCGCTTGTAACGTTTTACAGAATCCCGGTCGTGTCTTCCCGTACGTCTCGGTGCGGACATTATATACGTCTATAACGTTATATTCTAACCTAAGGCAACTTAACCTCTCGGATGTAGTATTTTCCAACAGTCTTGGCGGGTCGGACCCTACTTCTCGGTGGGCACATTATATACGTCTATATCGTAATATAACCCAACCTAACCCATCTAGACCCTCGCTGGTAATGTTTTACAGAATCCCGGTCGTGTCGTCCCGTACGTCCCGGTGCGGACATTATATACGTCTATAACGTTATATATCCTAACCTAAGGCAACTTAACCGCTCGGATGTAGTATTTTCCAACAGTCTTGGCGGGTCGGACCCTACTTCTCGGTGGGCACATTATATACGTCTATATCTTAATATAACCTAACCTAACCCATCTAGACACTCGCTGTTAATGTTTTACAAAATCCCGGTCGCAGCGGCACGTACGTCTCGATGCGGACGTTATATACGTCTATAACTTTATATATCCTAACCTAAGGGAACCTAACATCTCGGATGTAGTATTTCACAACATTCCTGGCTGGTCGGCCCCACTTCTCGGTGGGAACATTATATAGGTTTATAGCGTAATATAACCAAACCTAACCCATCTAGACCCTCGCTGGTAATGTTTTACAAAATCCCGGTCGAGTCGGCCCGTACTTCTCGGTGGGGACATTATTTACGTCTATAACGTTATATATCCTAACCTAAGGGAACCTAACATTTCTGATGTTGTATTTCACAACATTCCTGGCGGGTCGGCCCCTACTTCTCGGTGGGCACATTATATACGTCTATATCGTAATATAACCTAACCTAACCCATCTAGCCCCTCGCTGGTTATGTTTTACAAAATCCCAGTCGTGTCGGCCCGTACTTTTCCGTGGGGACATTATATACGTCTATAATTTTATATATCCTAACCTAAGGCAACTTAACATCTCGGATGTAGTATTTTCCAACATTCCTGGCGGGTCAGTCCCTACATCTCGGTGGGCACATTATATACGTCTATATCGTAATATAACCTAACCTAACCCATCTAGACCCTCGCTGGTAATGTTTTACAGAATCCCGGTCGTGTCGTCTCGTACGCCTCGGTGCGGAAATTATATTCGTCTATAACGTTATATATCCTAACCTAAGGGAACCTAACATCTCGGATGTAGTATTTCACAACATTCCTGGCGGGTCGGCCCCACTTCTCGGTGGGAACATTATATACGTTTATAACATAATATAACCTAACCTAACCCATCTAGCCCCTCGCTGGTAATGTTTTACAAAATCACAGTCGTGTCGGCCAGTACTTTTCCGTGGGGACATTATATACGTCTATACTTTTATATATCCTAACCTAAGGCAACTTAACATCTCGGATGTAGTATTTTCCAACATTCCTGGCGGGTCGGCCCCTACTTCTCGGTGGGCACATTATATACGTCTTATCGTAATATAACCTAACCTAACCCATCTGGACCCTCGCTGGTAATGTTTCACAGAATCCCGGTCGTGTCGTCTCGTACGTCTCGGTGCGGACATTATATACGTCTATAACGTTATATATCCTAACCTAAGGGAACCTAACATCTCGGATGTAGTATTTCATAACATTCCTGGCTGGTCGGCCCCACTTCTCGGTGGGAACATTATATACGTCTATATCGTAATATAACCAAACCTAACCCATCTCGACCCTCTCTGGTAATGTTTTACAGAATCCCGGTCGTGTCGTCCCGTACGTCTCGGTGCGGACATTATATACGTCTATAACGTTATATATTCTAACCTAAGGCAACTTAACATCTCCGATGTAGTATTTTCCAACATTCCTGGCGGGTCGGCCCCTACTTCTCGGTGGGCACATTATATACGTCTATAACGTAATATAACCTAACCTAACCCATCTAGCCCCTAGCTGGGAATGTTTTACAGAATCCCGGTCGTGTCGTCCCGTACGTCTCGGTGCGGACATTATATACGTCTATAACGTTATATATCCTAACCTAAGGGAACCTAACATTTCGGATGTAGCATTTCACAACATTCCTGGCAGGTCGGCCCCTATTTCTCGGTGGGCACATTATATACGTCTATATCGTAATATAACCTAACCTAACCCATCTAGACCCTCGCTGGTAATGTTTTACAAAATCCCGGTCGTGTCGGCCCGTACTTCTCGGTGGGGACATTATTTACGTCTATAACGTTATATATCCTAACCTAAGGGAACCTAAAATCTCGGATGTAGTACTTCACAGCATTCCTGGCGGGTCGGCCCCTACTTCTCGGTGGGCACATTATATACGTCTATATCGTAATATAACCTAACCTAACCCATCTACACCCTCGCTGGTAATGTTTTACAGAATCCCGGTCGTGTCGTCCCGTACGTCCCGGTGCGGATATTATATACGTCTATAACGTTATATATCCTAACCTAAGGGAACCTAACATCTCGGATGTAGTATTTCACAACATTCCTGGCTGGTCGGCCCCACTTCTCGGTGGGAACATTATATACGTCTATATCGTAATATAACCAAACCTAACCCATCTAGACCCTCTCTGGTAATGTTTTACAGAATCCCGGTCGTGTCGTCCCGTACGTCTCGGTGCGGACATTATATACGTCTATAACGTTATATTCTAACCTAAGGCAACTTAACCTCTCGGATGTAGTATTTTCCAACAGTCTTGGCGGGTCGGACCCTACTTCTCGGTGGGCACATTATATACGTCTATATCGTAATATAACCCAACCTAACCCATCTAGACCCTCGCTGGTAATGTTTTACAGAATCCCGGTCGTGTCGTCCCGTACGTCCCGGTGCGGACATTATATACGTCTATAACGTTATATATCCTAACCTAAGGCAACTTAACCTCTCGGATGTAGTATTTTCCAACAGTCTTGGCGGGTCGGACCCTACTTCTCGTTGGGCACATTATATACGTCTATATCGTAATATAACCTAACCTAAACCATCTAGAACCTCGCTGGTTATGTTTTAGAAAATCCCAGTCGTGTCGGCCCGTACTTTTCCGTGGGGACATTATATACGTCTATAATTTTATATATCCTAACCTAAGGCAACTTAACATCTCGGATGTAGTATTTTCCAACATTCCTGGCGGGTCAGTCCCTACATCTCGGTGGGCACATTATATACGTCTATATCGTAATATAACCTAACCTAACCCATCTAGACCCTCGCTGGTAATGTTTTACAGAATCCCGGTCGTGTCGTCTCGTACGCCTCGGTGCGGAAATTATATACGTCTATAACGTTATATATCCTAACCTAAGGGAACCTAAAATCTCGGATGTAGTACTTCACAACATTCCTGGCGGGTCGGCCCCTACTTCTCGGTGGGCACATTATATACGTCTATGTCGTAATATAACCTAACCTAACCCATCTAGCCCCTCGCTGGTTATGTTTTACAAAATCCCAGTCGAGTCGGCCCGTACTTCTCGGTGGGGACATTATTTACGTCTATAACGTTATATATCCTAACCTAAGGGAACCTAACATTTCGGATGTTGTATTTCACAACATTCCTGGCAGGTCGGCCCCTACTTCTCGGTGGGCACATTATATACGTCTATATCGTAATATAACCTAACCTAACCCATCTAGACCCTCGCTGGTAATGTTTTACAGAATCCCGGTCGTGTCGTCTCGTACGCCTCGGTGCGGAAATTATATACGTCTATAACGTTATATATCCTAACCTAAGGGAACCTAACATCTCGGATGTAGTATTTCACAACATTCCTGGCGGGTCGGCCCCTACTTCTCGGTGGGCACATTATATACGTCTATAACGTAATATAACCTAACCTAACCCATCTAGCCCCTAGCTGGGAATGTTTTACAGAATCCCGGTCGTGTCGTCCCGTACGTCTCGGTGCGGACATTATATACGTCTATAACGTTATATATCCTAACCTAAGGGAACCTAACATTTCGGATGTAGCATTTCACAACATTCCTGGCAGGTCGGCCCCTATTTCTCGGTGGGCACATTATATACGTCTATATCGTAATATAACCTAACCTAACCCATCTAGACCCTCGCTGGTAATGTTTTACAAAATCCCGGTCGTGTCGGCCCGTACTTCTCGGTGGGGACATTATTTACGTCTATAACGTTATATATCCTAACCTAAGGGAACCTAAAATCTCAGATGTAGTACTTCACAACATTCCTGGCGGGTCGGCCCCTACTTCTCGGTGGGCACATTATATACGTCTATATCGTAATATAACCTAACCTAACCCATCTAGCCCCTCGCTGGTTATGTTTTACAAAATCCCAGTCGAGTCGGCCCGTACTTCTCGGTGGGGACATTATTTACGTCTATAACGTTATATATCCTAACCTAAGGGAACCTAACATTTCGGATGTTGTATTTCACAACATTCCTGGCAGGTCGGCCCCTACTTCTCGGTGGGCACATTATATACGTCTATATCGTAATATAACCTAACCTAACCCATCTAGACCCTCGCTGGTAATGTTTTACAGAATTCCGGTCGTGTCGTCTCGTACATCTCGGTGCGGACATTATATACGTTTATAACGTTATATATCCTAACCTAAGGGAACCTAACATCTCGGATGTAGTATTTCACAACATTCCTGGCGGGTCGGCCCCCACTTCTCGGTGGGCACATTATATACGTCTATATCGTAATATAACCTAACCTAACCCATCTACACCCTCGCTGGTAATGTTTTACAGAATCCCGGTCGTGTCGTCTCGTACGTCTCGGTGCGGATATTATATACGTCTATAACGTTATATATTCTAACCTAAGGCAACTTAACATCTCCGATGTAGTATTTTCCAACATTCCTGGCGGCTCGGCCCCTACTTCTCGGTGGGCACATTATATACGTCTATATCGTAATATAACCTAACCTAACGCATCTAGACCCTCGCTGGTAATGTTTTACAAAATCCCGGTCGTGTCGGCCAGTACTTCTCGGTGGGGACATTATTTACGTCTATAACGTTATATATCCTAACCTAAGGGAACCTAAAATCTCGGATGTAGTACTCCACAACATTCCTGGCGGGTCGGCCCCTACTTCTCGGTGGGCACATTACATACGTCTATATCGTAATATAACCTAACCTAACCCATCTAGACCCTCGCAGGTAATGTTTTACAAAATCCCGGTCTTGTCGGCCCGTACTTTTCCGTGTGGACATTATATACGTCTATAATTTTATATATCCTAACCTAAGGCAACTTAACATCTCGGATGTAGTATTTTCCAACATTCCCGGCGGGTCAGTCCCTACTTCTCGGTGGGCACATTATATACGTCTATATCGTAATATAACCTAACCTAACCCATCTAGACCCTCGCTGGTAATGTTTTACAGAATCCCGGTCGTGTCGTCTCGTAGGTCTCGGTGCGGACATTATATACGTCTATATCGTTATATATCCTAACCTAAGGCAACCTAACATCTCGGATGTAGTATTTTCCAACATCCCTGGCGGGGCGGCCGCTACTTCTCGGTGGGAACATTATATACGTCTATATCGTAATATAACCTAACCTAACCCACCTAGACACTCGCTGGTAATGTTTTACAAAATCCCGGTCGTGTCGGCCCGCACTTCTCGGTGGGGACATTATTTACGTCTATAACGTTATATATCCTAACCTAAGGGAACCTATCATCTCGGATGTAGTATTTCACAACATTCCTGGCTGGTCGGCCCCACTTCTCGGTGGGAACATTATATACGTTTATAACGAAGTATAACCTAACCTAACCCATCTAGACCCTCGCTTGTAACGTTTTACAGAATCCCGGTCGTGTCTTCCCGTACGTCTCGGTGCGGACATTATATACGTCTATAACGTTATATTCTAACCTAAGGCAACTTAACCTCTCGGATGTAGTATTTTCCAACATTCTTGGCGGGTCGGACCCTACTTCTCGGTGGGCACATTATATACGTCTATATCGTAATATAACCCAACCTAACCCATCTAGACCCTCGCTGGTAATGTTTTACAGAATCCCGGTCGTGTCGTCCCGTACGTCCCGGTGCGGACATTATATACGTCTATAACGTTATATATCCTAACCTAAGGCAACTTAACCGCTCGGATGTAGTATTTTCCAACAGTCTTGGCGGGTCGGACCCTACTTCTCGGTGGGCACATTATATACGTCTATATCTTAATATAACCTAACCTAACCCATCTAGACACTCGCTGTTAATGTTTTACAAAATCCCGGTCGCAGCGGCACGTACGTCTCGATGCGGACGTTATATACGTCTATAACTTTATATATCCTAACCTAAGGGAACCTAACATCTCGGATGTAGTATTTCACAACATTCCTGGCTGGTCGGCCCCACTTCTCGGTGGGAACATTATATAGGTTTATAGCGTAATATAACCAAACCTAACCCATCTAGACCCTCGCTGGTAATGTTTTACAAAATCCCGGTCGAGTCGGCCCGTACTTCTCGGTGGGGACATTATTTACGTCTATAACGTTATATATCCTAACCTAAGGGAACCTAACATTTCTGATGTTGTATTTCACAACATTCCTGGCGGGTCGGCCCCTACTTCTCGGTGGGCACATTATATACGTCTATATCGTAATATAACCTAACCTAACCCATCTAGCCCCTCGCTGGTTATGTTTTACAAAATCCCAGTCGTGTCGGCCCGTACTTTTCCGTGGGGACATTATATACGTCTATAATTTTATATATCCTAACCTAAGGCAACTTAACATCTCGGATGTAGTATTTTCCAACATTCCTGGCGGGTCAGTCCCTACATCTCGGTGGGCACATTATATACGTCTATATCGTAATATAACCTAACCTAACCCATCTAGACCCTCGCTGGTAATGTTTTACAGAATCCCGGTCGTGTCGTCTCGTACGCCTCGGTGCGGAAATTATATTCGTCTATAACGTTATATATCCTAACCTAAGGGAACCTAACATCTCGGATGTAGTATTTCACAACATTCCTGGCGGGTCGGCCCCACTTCTCGGTGGGAACATTATATACGTTTATAACATAATATAACCTAACCTAACCCATCTAGCCCCTCGCTGGTAATGTTTTACAAAATCACAGTCGTGTCGGCCAGTACTTTTCCGTGGGGACATTATATACGTCTATACTTTTATATATCCTAACCTAAGGCAACTTAACATCTCGGATGTAGTATTTTCCAACATTCCTGGCGGGTCGGCCCCTACTTCTCGGTGGGCACATTATATACGTCTTATCGTAATATAACCTAACCTAACCCATCTGGACCCTCGCTGGTAATGTTTCACAGAATCCCGGTCGTGTCGTCTCGTACGTCTCGGTGCGGACATTATATACGTCTATAACGTTATATATCCTAACCTAAGGGAACCTAACATCTCGGATGTAGTATTTCATAACATTCCTGGCTGGTCGGCCCCACTTCTCGGTGGGAACATTATATACGTCTATATCGTAATATAACCAAACCTAACCCATCTCGACCCTCTCTGGTAATGTTTTACAGAATCCCGGTCGTGTCGTCCCGTACGTCTCGGTGCGGACATTATATACGTCTATAACGTTATATATTCTAACCTAAGGCAACTTAACATCTCCGATGTAGTATTTTCCAACATTCCTGGCGGGTCGGCCCCTACTTCTCGGTGGGCACATTATATACGTCTATAACGTAATATAACCTAACCTAACCCATCTAGCCCCTAGCTGGGAATGTTTTACAGAATCCCGGTCGTGTCGTCCCGTACGTCTCGGTGCGGACATTATATACGTCTATAACGTTATATATCCTAACCTAAGGGAACCTAACATTTCGGATGTAGCATTTCACAACATTCCTGGCAGGTCGGCCCCTATTTCTCGGTGGGCACATTATATACGTCTATATCGTAATATAACCTAACCTAACCCATCTAGACCCTCGCTGGTAATGTTTTACAAAATCCCGGTCGTGTCGGCCCGTACTTCTCGGTGGGGACATTATTTACGTCTATAACGTTATATATCCTAACCTAAGGGAACCTAAAATCTCGGATGTAGTACTTCACAACATTCCTGGCGGGTCGGCCCCTACTTCTCGGTGGGCACATTATATACGTCTATATCGTAATATAACCTAACCTAACCCATCTAGCCCCTCGCTGGTTATGTTTTACAAAATCCCAGTCGAGTCGGCCCGTACTTCTCGGTGGGGACATTATTTACGTCTATAACGTTATATATCCTAACCTAAGGGAACCTAACATTTCGGATGTTGTATTTCACAACATTCCTGGCAGGTCGGCCCCTACTTCTCGGTGGGCACATTATATACGTCTATATCGTAATATAACCTAACCTAACCCATCTAGACCCTCGCTGGTAATGTTTTACAGAATTCCGGTCGTGTCGTCTCGTACATCTCGGTGCGGACATTATATACGTTTATAACGTTATATATCCTAACCTAAGGGAACCTAACATCTCGGATGTAGTATTTCACAACATTCCTGGCTGGTCGGCCCCACTTCTCGGTGGGAACATTATATACGTCTATATCGTAATATAACCAAACCTAACCCATCTAGACCCTCTCTGGTAATGTTTTACAGAATCCCGGTCGTGTCGTCCCGTACGTCTCGGTGCGGACATTATATACGTCTATAACGTTATATTCTAACCTAAGGCAACTTAACCTCTCGGATGTAGTATTTTCCAACAGTCTTGGCGGGTCGGACCCTACTTCTCGGTGGGCACATTATATACGTCTATATCGTAATATAACCCAACCTAACCCATCTAGACCCTCGCTGGTAATGTTTTACAGAATCCCGGTCGTGTCGTCCCGTACGTCCCGGTGCGGACATTATATACGTCTATAACGTTATATATCCTAACCTAAGGCAACTTAACCTCTCGGATGTAGTATTTTCCAACAGTCTTGGCGGGTCGGACCCTACTTCTCGGTGGGCACATTATATACGTCTATATCGTAATATAACCTAACCTAAACCATCTAGAACCTCGCTGGTAATGTTTTACAGAATCCCGGTCGTGTCGTCTCGTACGTCTCGGTGCGGACATTATATACGTCTATAACGTTATATATCCTAACCTAAGGGAACCTAATATCTCGGATGTAGTATTTCGCAACATTTCTGGCGGGTCGGCCCCTACTTCTCGGTGGGCACATTATATACGTCTATATCGTAATATAACCTAACCTAACCCATCTAGACACTCGCTGTTAATGTTGTACAAAATCCCGGTCGCAGCGGCACGTACGTCTCGATGCAGACGTTATATACGTCTATAACTTTATATATCCTAACCTAAGGGAACCTAACATCTCGGATGTAGTATTTCACAACATTCCTGGCTGGTCGGCCCCACTTCTCGGTGGGAACATTATATAGGTTTATAGCGTAATATAACCAAACCTAACCCATCTAGACCCTCGCTGGTAATGTTTTACAAAATCCCGGTCGAGTCGGCCCGTACTTCTCGGTGGGGACATTATTTACGTCTATAACGTTATATATCCTAACCTAAGGGAACCTAACATTTCGGATGTTGTATTTCACAACATTCCTGGCGGGTCGGCCCCTACTTCTCGGTGGGCACATTATATACGTCTATATCGTAATATAACCTAACCTAACCCATCTAGCCCCTCGCTGGTTATGTTTTAGAAAATCCCAGTCGTGTCGGCCCGTACTTTTCCGTGGGGACATTATATACGTCTATAATTTTATATATCCTAACCTAAGGCAACTTAACATCTCGGATGTAGTATTTTCCAACATTCCTGGCGGGTCAGTCCCTACATCTCGGTGGGCACATTATATACGTCTATATCGTAATATAACCTAACCTAACCCATCTAGACCCTCGCTGGTAATGTTTTACAGAATCCCGGTCGTGTCGTCTCGTACGCCTCGGTGCGGAAATTATATACGTCTATAACGTTATATATCCTAACCTAAGGGAACCTAAAATCTCGGATGTAGTACTTCACAACATTCCTGGCGGGTCGGCCCCTACTTCTCGGTGGGCACATTATATACGTCTATATCGTAATATAACCTAACCTAACCCATCTAGCCCCTCGCTGGTTATGTTTTACAAAATCCCAGTCGAGTCGGCCCGTACTTCTCGGTGGGGACATTATTTACGTCTATAACGTTATATATCCTAACCTAAGGGAACCTAACATTTCGGATGTTGTATTTCACAACATTCCTGGCAGGTCGGCCCCTACTTCTCGGTGGGCACATTATATACGTCTATATCGTAATATAACCTAACCTAACCCATCTAGACCCTCGCTGGTAATGTTTTACAGAATCCCGGTCGTGTCGTCTCGTACGCCTCGGTGCGGAAATTATATACGTCTATAACGTTATATATCCTAACCTAAGGGAACCTAACATCTCGGATGTAGTATTTCACAACATTCCTGGCGGGTCGGCCCCTACTTCTCGGTGGGCACATTATATACGTCTATAACGTAATATAACCTAACCTAACCCATCTAGCCCCTAGCTGGGAATGTTTTACAGAATCCCGGTCGTGTCGTCCCGTACGTCTCGGTGCGGACATTATATACGTCTATAACGTTATATATCCTAACCTAAGGGAACCTAACATTTCGGATGTAGCATTTCACAACATTCCTGGCAGGTCGGCCCCTATTTCTCGGTGGGCACATTATATACGTCTATATCGTAATATAACCTAACCTAACCCATCTAGACCCTCGCTGGTAATGTTTTACAAAATCCCGGTCGTGTCGGCCCGTACTTCTCGGTGGGGACATTATTTACGTCTATAACGTTATATATCCTAACCTAAGGGAACCTAAAATCTCGGATGTAGTACTTCACAACATTCCTGGCGGGTCGGCCCCTACTTCTCGGTGGGCACATTATATACGTCTATATCGTAATATAACCTAACCTAACCCATCTAGCCCCTCGCTGGTTATGTTTTACAAAATCCCAGTCGAGTCGGCCCGTACTTCTCGGTGGGGACATTATTTACGTCTATAACGTTATATATCCTAACCTAAGGGAACCTAACATTTCGGATGTTGTATTTCACAACATTCCTGGCAGGTCGGCCCCTACTTCTCGGTGGGCACATTATATACGTCTATATCGTAATATAACCTAACCTAACCCATCTAGACCCTCGCTGGTAATGTTTTACAGAATTCCGGTCGTGTCGTCTCGTACATCTCGGTGCGGACATTATATACGTTTATAACGTTATATATCCTAACCTAAGGGAACCTAACATCTCGGATGTAGTATTTCACAACATTCCTGGCGGGTCGGCCCCCACTTCTCGGTGGGCACATTATATACGTCTATATCGTAATATAACCTAACCTAACCCATCTACACCCTCGCTGGTAATGTTTTACAGAATCAAGGTCGTGTCGTCTCGTACGTCTCGGTGCGGATATTATATACGTCTATAACGTTATATATTCTAACCTAAGGCAACTTAACATCTCCGATGTAGTATTTTCCAACATTCCTGGCGGCTCGGCCCCTACTTCTCGGTGGGCACATTATATACGTCTATATCGTAATATAACCTAACCTAACGCATCTAGACCCTCGCTGGTAATGTTTTACAAAATCCCGGTCGTGTCGGCCAGTACTTCTCGGTGGGGACATTATTTACGTCTATAACGTTATATATCCTAACCTAAGGGAACCTAAAATCTCGGATGTAGTACTTCACAACATTCCTGGCGGGTCGGCCCCTACTTCTCGGTGGGCACATTACATACGTCTATATCGTAATATAACCTAACCTAACCCATCTAGACCCTCGCAGGTAATGTTTTACAAAATCCCGGTCTTGTCGGCCCGTACTTCTCCGTGGGGACATTATATACGTCTATATCGTTATATATCCTAACCTAAGGCAACCTAACATCACGGATGTAGTATTTCACAACATTCCCGGCTGGTCGGCCCCACTTCTCGGTGGGAATATTATATTCGTTTATAACGTAGTATAACCTAACCTAACCCATCTAGCCCCTCGCTTGTAACGTTTTGCAGAATCCCGGTCGTGTCGGCCCGTACGTCTCGGTGCGGACATTAGATACGTCTATAACGTTATATATCCTAACCTAAGGGAACCTAACATCTCGGATGTAGTATTTCACAACATTCCTGGCTGGTCGGCCCCACTTCTCGGTGGGAACATTATATACGTTTATAACGAAGTATAACCTAACCTAACCCATCTAGACCCTCGCTTGTAACGTTTTACAGAATCCCGGTCGTGTCGTCCCGTACGTCTCGGTGCGGACATTATATACGTCTATAACGTTATATATCCTAACCTAAGGGAACCTAACATTTCGGATGTAGCATTTCACAACATTCCTGGCAGGTCGGCCCCTATTTCTCGGTGGGCACATTATATACGTCTATATCGTAATATAACCTAACCTAACCCATCTAGACCCTCGCTGGTAATGTTTTACAAAATCCCGGTCGTGTCGGCCCGTACTTTTCCGTGTGGACATTATATACGTCTATAATTTTATATATCCTAACCTAAGGCAACTTAACATCTCGGATGTAGTATTTTCCAACATTCCCGGCGGGTCAGTCCCTACTTCTCGGTGGGCACATTATATACGTCTATATCGTAATATAACCTAACCTAACCCATCTAGACCCTCGCTGGTAATGTTTTACAGAATCCCGGTCGTGTCGTCTCGTAGGTCTCGGTGCGGACATTATATACGTCTATATCGTTATATATCCTAACCTAAGGCAACCTAACATCTCGGATGTAGTATTTTCCAACATCCCTGGCGGGGCGGCCGCTACTTCTCGGTGGGAACATTATATACGTCTATATCGTAATATAACCTAACCTAACCCACCTAGACACTCGCTGGTAATGTTTTACAAAATCCCGGTCGTGTCGGCCCGCACTTCTCGGTGGGGACATTATTTACGTCTATAACGTTATATATCCTAACCTAAGGGAACCTATCATCTCGGATGTAGTATTTCACAACATTCCTGGCTGGTCGGCCCCACTTCTCGGTGGGAACATTATATACGTTTATAACGAAGTATAACCTAACCTAACCCATCTAGACCCTCGCTTGTAACGTTTTACAGAATCCCGGTCGTGTCTTCCCGTACGTCCCGGTGCGGATATTATATACGTCTATAACGTTATATATCCTATCCTAAGGGAACCTAACATCTCGGATGTAGTATTTCACAGCATTCCTGGCTGGTCGGCCCCACTTCTCGGTGGGAACATTATATACGTCTATATCGTAATATAACCAAACCTAACCCATCTAGACCCTCTCTGGTAATGTTTTACAGAATCCCGGTCGTGTCGTCCCGTACGTCTCGGTGCGGACATTATATACGTCTATAACGTTATATTCTAACCTAAGGCAACTTAACCTCTCGGATGTAGTATTTTCCAACAGTCTTGGCGGGTCGGACCCTACTTCTCGGTGGGCACATTATATACGTCTATATCGTAATATAACCCAACCTAACCCATCTAGACCCTCGCTGGTAATGTTTTACAGAATCCCGGTCGTGTCGTCCCGTACGTCCCGGTGCGGACATTATATACGTCTATAACGTTATATATCCTAACCTAAGGCAACTTAACCTCTCGGATGTAGTATTTTCCAACAGTCTTGGCGGGTCGGACCCTACTTCTCGGTGGGCACATTATATACGTCTATATCTTAATATAACCTAACCTAACCCATCTAGACACTCGCTGTTAATGTTTTACAAAATCCCGGTCGCAGCGGCACGTACGTCTCGATGCGGACGTTATATACGTCTATAACTTTATATATCCTAACCTAAGGGAACCTAACATCTCGGATGTAGTATTTCACAACATTCCTGGCTGGTCGGCCCCACTTCTCGGTGGGAACATTATATACGTCTATATCGTAATATAACCAAACCTAACCCATCTCGACCCTCTCTGGTAATGTTTTACAGAATCCCGGTCGTGTCGTCCCGTACGTCTCGGTGCGGACATTATATACGTCTATAACGTTATATATTCTAACCTAAGGCAACTTAACATCTCCGATGTAGTATTTTCCAACATTCCTGGCGGGTCGGCCCCTACTTCTCGGTGGGCACATTATATACGTCTATAACGTAATATAACCTAACCTAACCCATCTAGCCCCTAGCTGGGAATGTTTTACAGAATCCCGGTCGTGTCGTCCCGTACGTCTCGGTGCGGACATTATATACGTCTATAACGTTATATATCCTAACCTAAGGGAACCTAACATTTCGGATGTAGCATTTCACAACATTCCTGGCAGGTCGGCCCCTATTTCTCGGTGGGCACATTATATACGTCTATATCGTAATATAACCTAACCTAACCCATCTAGACCCTCGCTGGTAATGTTTTACAAAATCCCGGTCGTGTCGGCCCGTACTTCTCGGTGGGGACATTATTTACGTCTATAACGTTATATATCCGAAACCTAAGGGAACCTAAAATCTCGGATGTAGTACTTCACAACATTCCTGGCGGGTCGGCCCCTACTTCTCGGTGGGCACATTATATACGTCTATATCGTAATATAACCTAACCTAACCCATCTAGCCCCTCGCTGGTTATGTTTTACAGAATCCCGGTCGTGTCGTCCCGTACGTCTCGGTGCGGACATTATATACGTCTATAACGTTATATATCCTAACCTAAGGGAACCTAACATTTCGGATGTAGCATTTCACAACATTCCTGGCAGGTCGGCCCCTATTTCTCGGTGGGCACATTATATACGTCTATATCGTAATATAACCTAACCTAACCCATCTAGACCCTCGCTGGTAATGTTTTACAAAATCCCGGTCGTGTCGGCCCGTACTTCTCGGTGGGGACATTATTTACGTCTATAACGTTATATATCCTAACCTAAGGGAACCTAAAATCTCGGATGTAGTACTTCACAACATTCCTGGCGGGTCGGCCCCTACTTCTCGGTGGGCACATTATATACGTCTATATCGTAATATAACCTAACCTAACCCATCTAGCCCCTCGCTGGTTATGTTTTACAAAATCCCAGTCGAGTCGGCCCGTACTTCTCGGTGGGGACATTATTTACGTCTATAACGTTATATATCCTAACCTAAGGGAACCTAACATTTCGGATGTTGTATTTCACAACATTCCTGGCAGGTCGGCCCCTACTTCTCGGTGGGCACATTATATACGTCTATATCGTAATATAACCTAACCTAACCCATCTAGACCCTCGCTGGTAATGTTTTACAGAATTCCGGTCGTGTCGTCTCGTACATCTCGGTGAGGACATTATATACGTTTATAACGTTATATATCCTAACCTAAGGGAACCTAACATCTCGAATGTAGTATTTCACAACATTCCTGGCGGGTCGGCCCCCACTTCTCGGTGGGCACATTATATACGTCTATATCGTAATATAACCTAACCTAACCCATCTACACCCTCGCTGGTAATGTTTTACAGAATCCCGGTCGTGTCGTCTCGTACGCCTCGGTGCGGATATTATATACGTCTATAACGTTATATATTCTAACCTAAGGGAACCTAAAATCTCGGATGTAGTACTTCACAACATTCCTGGCGGGTCGGCCCCTACTTCTCGGTGGGCACATTATATACGTCTATATCGTAATATAACCTAACCTAACCCATCTAGCCCCTCGCTGGTTATGTTTTACAAAATCCCAGTCGAGTCGGCCCGTACTTCTCGGTGGGGACATTATTTACGTCTATAACGTTATATATCCTAACCTAAGGGAACCTAACATTTCGGATGTTGTATTTCACAACATTCCTGGCAGGTCGGCCCCTACTTCTCGGTGGGCACATTATATACGTCTATATCGTAATATAACCTAACCTAACCCATCTAGACCCTCGCTGGTAATGTTTTACAGAATTCCGGTCGTGTCGTCTCGTACATCTCGGTGCGGACATTATATACGTTTATAACGTTATATATCCTAACCTAAGGGAACCTAACATCTCGAATGTAGTATTTCACAACATTCCTGGCGGGTCGGCCCCCACTTCTCGGTGGGCACATTATATACGTCTATATCGTAATATAACCTAACCTAACCCATCTACACCCTCGCTGGTAATGTTTTACAGAATCCCGGTCGTGTCGTCTCGTACGTCTCGGTGCGGATATTATATACGTCTATAACGTTATATATTCTAACCTAAGGCAACTTAACATCTCCGATGTAGTATTTTCCAACATTCCTGGCGGCTCGGCCCCTACTTCTCGGTGGGCACATTATATACGTCTATAACGTAATATAACCTAACCTAACCCATCTAGACCCTCGCTGGTAATGTTTTACAGAATCCCGGTCGTGTCGTCTCGTACGTCTCGGTGCGGAAATTATATACGGCTATAACGTTATATATCCTAACCTAAGGGAACCTAACATCTCGGATGTAGTATTTTCCAACATTCCTGGTGGGTCGGCCCCTACTTCTCGGTGGGCACATTATATACGTCTATATCGTAAAATAACCTAACCTAACCCATCTAGACCCTCGTTGGTAATGTTTTACAGAATCCCGGTCGTGTCGTCTCGTACGTCTCGGTGCGGATATTATATACGTCTATAACGTTATATATTCTAACCTAAGGCAACTTAACATCTCCGATGTAGTATTTTCCAACATTCCTGGCGGGTCGGCCCCTACTTCTCGGTGGGCACATTATATACGTCTATAACGTAATATAACCTAACCTAACCCATCTAGCACCTAGCTGGGAATGTTTTACAGAATCCCGGTCGTGTCGTCCCGTACGTCTCGGTGCGGACATTATATACGTCTATAACGTTATATATCCTAACCTAAGGGAACCTAACATTTCGGATGTAGCATTTCACAACATTCCTGGCAGGTCGGCCCCTATTTCTCGGTGGGCACATTATATACGTCTATATCGTAATATAACCTAACCTAATGCATCTAGACCCTCGCTGGTAATGTTTTACAAAATCCCGGTCGTGTCGGCCAGTACTTCTCGGTGGGGACATTATTTACGTCTATAACGTTATATATCCTAACCTAAGGGAACCTAAAATCTCGGATGTAGTACTTCACAACATTCCTGGCGGGTCGGCCCCTACTTCTCGGTGGGCACATTACATACGTCTATATCGTAATATAACCTAACCTAACCCATCTAGACCCTCGCAGGTAATGTTTTACAAAATCCCGGGCTTGTCGGCCCGTACTTCTCCGTGGGGACATTATATACGTCTATATCGTTATATATCCTAACCTAAGGCAACCTAACATCACGGATGTAGTATTTCACAACATTCCCGGCTGGTCGGCCCCACTTCTCGGTGGGAATATTATATACGTTTATAACGTAGTATAACCTAACCTAACCCATCTAGCCCCTCGCTTGTAATGTTTTGCAGAATCCCGGTCGTGTCGGCCCGTACGTCTCGGTGCGGACATTATATACGTCTATAACGTTATATATCCTAACCTAAGGGAACCTAACATCTCGGATGTAGTATTTCACAACATTCCTGGCTGGTCGGCCCCACTTCTCGGTGGGAACATTATATACGTTTATAACGAAGTATAACCTAACCTAACCCATCTAGACCCTCGCTTGTAACGTTTTACAGAATCCCGGTCGTGTCGTCCCGTACGTGTCGGTGCGGACATTATATACGTCTATAACGTTATATATCCTAACCAAAGGCAACCTAACATCTCGAATGTAGTGTTTCACAACATTCCTGGCGGGTCGGCCCCACTTCTCGGTGGGAACATTATATACGTTTATAACGTAATATAACCTAACCTAACCCATCTAGTCCCTCGCTGGTTGTTTTACAAAATCCCAGTCGTGTCGGCCCGTACTTTTCCGTGTGGACATTATATACGTCTATAATTTTATATATCCTAACCTAAGGCAACTTAACATCTCGGATGTAGTATTTTCCAACATTCCCGGCGGGTCAGTCCCTACTTCTCGGTGGGCACATTATATACGTCTATATCGTAATATAACCTAACCTAACCCATCTAGACCCTCGCTGGTAATGTTTTACAAAATCCCGGTCGAGTCGGCCCGTACTTCTCGGTGGGGACATTATTTACGTCTATAACGTTATATATCCTAACCTAAGGGAACCTAACATTTCGGATGTTGTATTTCACAACATTCCTGGCGGGTCGGCCCCTACTTCTCGGTGGGCACATTATATACGTCTATATCGTAATGTAACCTAACCTAACCCATCTAGCCCCTCGCTGGTTATGTTTTACAAAATCCCAGTCGTGTCGGCCCGTACTTTTCCGTGGGGACATTATATACGTCTATAATTTTATATATCCTAACCTAAGGCAACTTAACATCTCGGATGTAGTATTTTCCAACATTCCTGGCGGGTCAGTCCCTACATCTCGGTGGGCACATTATATACGTCTATATCGTAATATAACCTAACCTAACCCATCTAGACCCTCGCTGGTAATGTTTTACAGAATCCCGGTCGTGTCGTCTCGTACGCCTCGGTGCGGAAATTATATACGTCTATAACGTTATATATCCTAACCTAAGGGAACCTAACATCTCGGATGTAGTATTTCACAACATTCCTGGCGGGTCGGCCCCACTTCTCGGTGGGAACATTATATACGTTTATAACATAATATAACCTAACCTAACCCATCTAGCCCCTCGCTGGTAATGTTTTACAAAATCACAGTCGTGTCGGCCAGTACTTTTCCGTGGGGACATTATATACGTCTATACTTTTATATATCCTAACCTAAGGCAACTTAACATCTCGGATGTAGTATTTTCCAACATTCCTGGCGGGTCGGCCCCTACTTCTCGGTGGGCACATTATATACGTCTTATCGTAATATAACCTAACCTAACCCATCTGGACCCTCGCTGGTAATGTTTCACAGAATCCCGGTCGTGTCGTCTCGTACGTCTCGGTGCGGACATTATATACGTCTATAACGTTATATATCCTAACCTAAGGGAACCTAACATCTCGGATGTAGTATTTCACAACATTCCTGGCTGGTCGGCCCCACTTCTCGGTGGGAACATTATATACGTCTATATCGTAATATAACCAAACCTAACCCATCTAGACCCTCTCTGGTAATGTTTTACAGAATCCCGGTCGTGTCGTCCCGTACGTCTCGGTGCGGACATTATATACGTCTATAACGTTATATATCCTAACCTAAGGCAACTTAACCTCTCGGATGTAGTATTTTCCAACAGTCTTGGCGGGTCGGACCCTACTTCTCGGTGGGCACATTATATACGTCTATATCGTAATATAACCTAACCTAAACCACCTAGAACCTCGCTGGTAATGTTTTACAGAATCCCGGTCGTGTCGTCTCGTACGTCTCGGTGCGGACATTATATACGTCTATAACGTTATGTATCCTAACCTAAGGGAACCTAACATGTCGGATGTAGTATTTCACAACATTCCTGGCGGGTCGGCCCCTACTTCTCGGTGGGCACATTATACACATCTGTAACGTAATATAACCTAACCTAAGCCACCTACACCCTCGCTTGTAATGTTTCACAGAATCCCGTTCGTGTCTTCCCGTACGTCACGAAGCCGGACATTATATACGTCTATAAATTTATATATCCTAACCTAAGACAACCTAACATCTCGAATGTAGTATTTCACAACATTCCTGGCGGGTCGGCCCCACTTCTCGGTGGGAACATTATTTACGTCTATGACGTAATATAACCTAACCTAACCCATCTAGACCCTCGCTGGTAATGTTGTACAGAATCCCGGTCGTGTCGTCTCGTACGTCTCGGTGCGGACATTATATATGTCTATAACGTTATATATCCTAACCTAAGGCAACTTAACATCTCGGATGTAGTATTTTCCAACATTCCTGGCGGGTCGGCCCCTACTTCTCGGTGGGCACATTATATACGTCTATATCGTAATATAACCTAACCTAACCCATCTAGACCCTCGCTGGTAATGTTTTACAGAATCCCTGTCGTGTCGTCTCGTACGTCTCGGTGCGGACATTATATACGTCTATAACGTTATATATCCTAACCCAAGGCAACTTAACCTCTCGGATGTAGTATTTTCCAACAGTCTTGGCGGGTCGGACCCTACTTCTCGGTGGGCACATTATATACGTCTATATCGTAATATAACCTAACCTAAACCATCTAGAACCTCGCTGGTAATGTTTTACAGAATCCCGGTCGTGTCGTCTCGTACGTCTCGGTGCGGACATTATATACGTCTATAACGTTATATATCCTAACCTAAGGGAACCTAACATCTCGGATGTAGTATTTCACAACATTCAAGGCGGGTCGGCGCCACTTCTCGGTGGGAACATTATATACGTTTATAACATAATATAACCTAACCTAACCCATCTAGCCCCTCGCTGGTAATGTTTTACAAAATCACAGTCGTGTCTGCCCGTACTTTTCCGTGGGGACATTATATACGTCTATACTTTTATATATCCTAACCTAAGGCAACTTAACATCTCGGATGTAGTATTTTCCAACATTCCTGGCGGGTCGGCCGCTACTTCTCGGTGGGCACATTATATACGTCTATATCGTAATATAACCTAACCTAACCCATCTAGACCCTCGCTGGTAATGTTTCACAGAATCCCGGTCGTGTCGTCTCGTACGTCTCGGTGCGGATATTATATACGTCTATAACGTTATATATCCTAACCTAAGGGAACCTAACATCTCGGATGTAGTATTTCACAACATTCCTGGCTGGTCGGCCCCCACTTCTCGGTGGGCACATTATATACGTCTATATCGTAATATAACCTAACCTAACCCATCTACACCCTCGCTGGTAATGTTTTACAGAATCCCGGTCGTGTCGTCTCGTACGTCTCGGTGCGGATATTATATACGTCTATAACGTTATATATTCTAACCTAAGGCAAATTAACATCTCCGATGTAGTATTTTCCAACATTCCTGGCGGCTCGGCCCCTACTTCTCGGTGGGCACATTATATACGTCTATAACGTAATATAACCTAACCTAACCCATCTAGACCCTCGCTGGTAATGTTTTACAGAATCCCGGTCGTGTCGTCTCGTACGCCTCGGTGCGGAAATTATATACGGCTATAACGTTATATATCCTAACCTAAGGGAACCTAACATCTCGGATGTAGTATTTTCCAACATTCCTGGTGGGTCGGACCCTACTTCTCGGTGGGCACATTATATACGTCTATATCGTAAAATAACCTAACCTAACCCATCTAGACCCTCGCTGGTAATGTTTTACAGAATCCCGGTCGTGTCGTCTCGTACGTCTCGGTGCGGACATTATATACGTCTATAACGTTATATATCCTAACCTAAGGGAACCTAATATCTCGGATGTAGTATTTCACAACATTCCTGGCGGGTCGGCCCCTACTTCTCGGTGGGCACATTATATACGTCTATATCGTAATATAACCTAACCTAACCCATCTAGACACTCGCTGTTAATGTTTTACAAAATCCCGGTCGCAGCGGCACGTACGTCTCGATGCAGACGTTATATACGTCTATAACTTTATATATCCTAACCTAAGGGAACCTAACATCTCGGATGTAGTATTTCACAACATTCCTGGCTGGTCGGCCCCACTTCTCGGTGGGAACATTATATAGGTTTATAGCGTAATATAACCAAACGTAACCCATCTAGACCCTCGCTGGTAATGTTTTACAAAATCCCGGTCGAGTCGGCCCGTACTTCTCGGTGGGGACATTATTTACGTCTATAACGTTATATATCCTAACCTAAGGGAACCTTACATTTCGGATGTTGTATTTCACAACATTCCTGGCGGGTCGGCCCCTACTTCTCGGTGGGCACATTATATACGTCTATATCGTAATATAGCCTAACCTAACCCATCTAGCCCCTCGCTGGTTATGTTTTACAAAATCCCAGTCGTGTGGGCCCGTACTTTTCCGTGGGGACATTATATACGTCTATAATTTTATATATCCTAACCTAAGGCAACTTAACATCTCGGATGTAGTATTTTCCAACATTCCTGGCGGGTCAGTCCCTACATCTCGGTGGGCACATTATATACGTCTATATCGTAATATAACCTAACCTAACCCATCTAGACCCTCGCTGGTAATGTTTTACAGAATCCCGGTCGTGTCGTCTCGTACGCCTCGGTGCGGAAATTATATACGTCTATAACGTTATATATCCTAACCTAAGGGAACCTAACATCTCGGATGTAGTATTTCACAACATTCCTGGCGGGTCGGCCCCACTTCTCGGTGGGAACATTATATACGTTTATAACATAATATAACCTAACCTAACCCATCTAGCCCCTCGCTGGTAATGTTTTACAAAATCACAGTCGTGTCGGCCAGTACTTTTCCGTGGGGACATTATATACGTCTATACTTTTATATATCCTAACCTAAGGCAACTTAACATCTCGGATGTAGTATTTCACAACATTCCTGGCTGGTCGGCCCCACTTCTCGGTGGGAACATTATATAGGTTTATAGCGTAATATAACCAAACGTAACCCATCTAGACCCTCGCTGGTAATGTTTTACAAAATCCCGGTCGAGTCGGCCCGTACTTCTCGGTGGGGACATTATTTACGTCTATAACGTTATATATCCTAACCTAAGGGAACCTAACATTTCGGATGTTGTATTTCACAACATTCCTGGCGGGTCGGCCCCTACTTCTCGGTGGGCACATTATATACGTCTATATCGTAATATAGCCTAACCTAACCCATCTAGCCCCTCGCTGGTTATGTTTTACAAAATCCCAGTCGTGTGGGCCCGTACTTTTCCGTGGGGACATTATATACGTCTATAATTTTATATATCCTAACCTAAGGCAACTTAACATCTCGGATGTAGTATTTTCCAACATTCCTGGCGGGTCAGTCCCTACATCTCGGTGGGCACATTATATACGTCTATATCGTAATATAACCTAACCTAACCCATCTAGACCCTCGCTGGTAATGTTTTACAGAATCCCGGTCGTGTCGTCTCGTACGCCTCGGTGCGGAAATTATATACGTCTATAACGTTATATATCCTAACCTAAGGGAACCTAACATCTCGGATGTAGTATTTCACAACATTCCTGGCGGGTCGGCCCCACTTCTCGGTGGGAACATTATATACGTTTATAACATAATATAACCTAACCTAACCCATCTAGCCCCTCGCTGGTAATGTTTTACAAAATCACAGTCGTGTCGGCCAGTACTTTTCCGTGGGGACATTATATACGTCTGTACTTTTATATATCCTAACCTAAGGCAACTTAACATCTCGGATGTAGTATTTTCCAACATTCCTGGCGGGTCGGCCCCTACTTCTCGGTGGGCACATTATATACGTCTTATCGTAATATAACGTAACCTAACCCATCTGGACCCTCGCTGGTAATGTTTCACAGAATCCCGGTCGTGTCGTCTCGTACGTCTCGGTGCGGACATTATATACGTCTATAACGTTATATATCCTAACCTAAGGGAACCTAACATCTCGCATGTAGTATTTCACAACATTCCTGGCTGGTCGGCCCCACTTCTCGGTGGGAACATTATATACGTCTATATCGTAATATAACCAAACCTAACCCATCTAGACCCTCTCTGGTAATGTTTTACAGAATCCCGGTCGTGTCGTCCCGTACGTCTCGGTGCGGACATTATATACGTCTATAACGTTATATATCCTAACCTAAGGCAACTTAACCTCTCGGATGTAGTATTTTCCAACAGTCTTGGCGGGTCGGACCCTACTTCTCGGTGGGCACATTATATACGTCTATATCGTAATATAACCTAACCTAAACCATCTAGAACCTCGCTGGTAATGTTTTACAGAATCCCGGTCGTGTCGTCTCGTACGTCTCGGTGCGGACATTATATACGTCTATAACGTTATATATCCTAACCTAAGGGAACCTAACATCTCGCATGTAGTATTTCACAACATTCCTGGCTGGTCGGCCCCACTTCTCGGTGGGAACATTATATACGTCTATATCGTAATATAACCAAACCTAACCCATCTAGACCCTCTCTGGTAATGTTTTACAGAATCCCGGTCGTGTCGTCCCGTACGTCTCGGTGCGGACATTATATACGTCTATAACGTTATATATCCTAACCTAAGGCAACTTAACCTCTCGGATGTAGTATTTTCCAACAGTCTTGGCGGGTCGGACCCTACTTCTCGGTGGGCACATTATATACGTCTATATCGTAATATAACCTAACCTAAACCATCTAGAACCTCGCTGGTAATGTTTTACAGAATCCCGGTCGTGTCGTCTCGTACGTCTCGGTGCGGACATTATATACGTCTATAACGTTATATATCCTAACCTAAGGGAACCTAATATCTCGGATGTAGTATTTCACAACATTCCTGGCGGGTCGGCCCCTACTTCTCGGTGGGCACATTATATACGTCTATATCGTAATATAACCTAACCTAACCCATCTAGACCCTCGCTGGTAATGTTTTACAGAATCCCTGTCGTGTCGTCTCGTACGTCTCGGTGCGGATATTATATACGTCTATAACGTTATATATTCTAACCTAAGGCAACTTAACATCTCCGATGTAGTATTTTCCAACAGTCCTGGCGGGTCGGCCCCTACTTCTCGGTGGGCACATTATATACGTCTATAACGTAATATGACCTAACCTAACCCATCTAGCCCCTCGCTTGTAATGTTTTACAGAATCCCGGTCGCGTCGTCCCGTACGTCTCGGTGCGGACATTATATACGTCTATAACGTTATATATCCTAACCTAAGGCAGCTTAACCTCTCGGATGTAGTATTTTCCAACAGTCTTGGCGGGTCGGACCCTACTTCTCGGTGGGCACATTATATACGTCTATATCGTAATATAACCTAACCTAACCCATCTAGACCGTCGCTGGTAATGTTTTACAGAATCCCGGTCGTGTCGTCCCGTACGTCTCGGTGCGGACATTATATACGTCTATAACGTTATATATCCTAACCCAAGGCAACTTAACCTCTCGGATGTATTATTTTCCAACAGTCTTGGCGGGTCGGACCCTACTTCTCGGTGGGCACATTATATACGTCTATATCGTAATGTAACCTAACCTAACCCATCTAGACCCTCGCTGGTAATGTTTTACAGAATCCCGGTCGTGTCGTCTCGTACGTCTCGGTGCGGACATTATATACGTCTATAACGTTATACATCCTAACCTAAGGGAACCTAACATCTCGGATGTAGTATTTCACAACATTCCTGGCGGGTCGGCCCCACTTCTCGGTGGGAACATTATATACGTTTATAACATAATATAACCTAACCTAACCCATCTAGCCCCTCGCTGGTAATGTTTTACAAAATCACAGTCGTGTCGGCCCGTACTTTTCCGTGGGGACATTATATACGTCTATAATTTTATATATCCTAACCTAAGGCAACTTAACATCTCGGATGTAGTATTTTCCAACATTCCTGGCGGGTCGGCCCCTACTTCTCGGTGGGCACATTATATACGTCTATATCGTAATATAACCTAACCTAACCCATCTAGACCCTCGCTGGTAATGTTTTACAGAATCCCTGTCGTGTCGTCTCGTACGTCTCGGTGCGGATATTATATACGTCTATAACGTTATATATTCTAACCTAAGGCAACTTAACCTCTCGGATGTAGTATTTTCCAACAGTCTTGGCGGGTCGGACCCTACTTCTCGGTGGGAAAATTATTTACGTCTATAACGTAATATAACTTAACCTAACCCATCTAGACCCTCGCTGGTAATGTTTTACAGAATCCCGGTCGTGTCGTCCCGTACGTCTCGGTGCGGACATTATATACGTCTATAACGTTATATATCCTAACCAAAGGCAACCTAACATCTCGAATGTAGTATTTCAAAACATTCCAGGCGGGTCGGCCCCACTTCTCGGTGGGAACATTATTTACGTCTATAACGTAATATAACCTAACCTAACCCATCTAGACCCTCGCTGGTAATGTTTTACAGAATCCCGGTCGAGTCGTCCCGTACGTCTCGGTGCGGACATTATATACGTCTATAAAGTTATATATCCTAACCTAAGGCAACTTAACCTCTCGGATGTAGTATTTTCCAACAGTCTTGGCGGGTCGGACCCTACTTCTCGGTGGGCACATTGTATACTTCTATATCGTAATATCACCTAACCTAACCCACCTAGACCCTCGCTGGTAATGTTTTACAGAATCCCGGTCGTGTCGTCTCGTACGTCTCGGTGCGGAAATTATATACGGCTATAACGTTATATATCCTAACCTAAGGGAACCTAACATCTCGGATGTAGTATTTTCCAACATTCCTGGTGGGTCGGCCCCTACTTCTCGGTGGGCACATTATATACGTCTATATCGTAAAATAACCTAACCTAACCCATCTAGACCCTCGCTGGTAATGTTTTACAGAATCCCGGTCGTGTCGTCTCGTACGTCTCGGTGCGGATATTATATACGTCTATAACGTTATATATTCTAACCTAAGGCAACTTAACATCTCCGATGTAGTATTTTCCAACATTCCTGGCGGGTCGGCCGCTACTTCTCGGTGAGCACATTATATACGTCTATATCGTAATATAACCTAACCTAACCCATCTAGACCCTCGCTGGTAATGTTTCACAGAATCCCGGTCGTGTCGTCTCGTACGTCTCGGTGCGGACATTATATACGTCTATAACGTTATATATCCTAACCTAAGGGAACCTAACATCTCGCATGTAGTATTTCACAACATTCCTGGCTGGTCGGCCCCACTTCTCGGTGGGAACATTATATACGTCTATATCGTAATATAACCAAACCTAACCCATCTAGACCCTCTCTGGTAATGTTTTACAGAATCCCGGTCGTGTCGTCCCGTACGTCTCGGTGCGGACATTATATACGTCTATAACGTTATATATCCTAACCTAAGGCAACTTAACCTCTCGGATGTAGTATTTTCCAACAGTCTTGGCGGGTCGGACCCTACTTCTCGGTGGGCACATTATATACGTCTATATCGTAATATAACCTAACCTAAACCATCTAGAACCTCGCTGGTAATGTTTTACAGAATCCCGGTCGTGTCGTCTCGTACGTCTCGGTGCGGACATTATATACGTCTATAACGTTATATATCCTAACCTAAGGGAACCTAACATCTCGCATGTAGTATTTCACAACATTCCTGGCTGGTCGGCCCCACTTCTCGGTGGGAACATTATATACGTCTATATCGTAATATAACCAAACCTAACCCATCTAGACCCTCTCTGGTAATGTTTTACAGAATCCCGGTCGTGTCGTCCCGTACGTCTCGGTGCGGACATTATATACGTCTATAACGTTATATATCCTAACCTAAGGCAACTTAACCTCTCGGATGTAGTATTTTCCAACAGTCTTGGCGGGTCGGACCCTACTTCTCGGTGGGCACATTATATACGTCTATATCGTAATATAACCTAACCTAAACCATCTAGAACCTCGCTGGTAATGTTTTACAGAATCCCGGTCGTGTCGTCTCGTACGTCTCGGTGCGGACATTATATACGTCTATAACGTTATATATCCTAACCTAAGGGAACCTAATATCTCGGATGTAGTATTTCACAACATTCCTGGCGGGTCGGCCCCTACTTCTCGGTGGGCACATTATATACGTCTATATCGTAATATAACCTAACCTAACCCATCTAGACCCTCGCTGGTAATGTTTTACAGAATCCCTGTCGTGTCGTCTCGTACGTCTCGGTGCGGATATTATATACGTCTATAACGTTATATATTCTAACCTAAGGCAACTTAACATCTCCGATGTAGTATTTTCCAACAGTCCTGGCGGGTCGGCCCCTACTTCTCGGTGGGCACATTATATACGTCTATAACGTAATATGACCTAACCTAACCCATCTAGCCCCTCGCTTGTAATGTTTTACAGAATCCCGGTCGCGTCGTCCCGTACGTCTCGGTGCGGACATTATATACGTCTATAACGTTATATATCCTAACCTAAGGCAGCTTAACCTCTCGGATGTAGTATTTTCCAACAGTCTTGGCGGGTCGGACCCTACTTCTCGGTGGGCACATTATATACGTCTATATCGTAATATAACCTAACCTAACCCATCTAGACCGTCGCTGGTAATGTTTTACAGAATCCCGGTCGTGTCGTCCCGTACGTCTCGGTGCGGACATTATATACGTCTATAACGTTATATATCCTAACCCAAGGCAACTTAACCTCTCGGATGTATTATTTTCCAACAGTCTTGGCGGGTCGGACCCTACTTCTCGGTGGGCACATTATATACGTCTATATCGTAATGTAACCTAACCTAACCCATCTAGACCCTCGCTGGTAATGTTTTACAGAATCCCGGTCGTGTCGTCTCGTACGTCTCGGTGCGGACATTATATACGTCTATAACGTTATACATCCTAACCTAAGGGAACCTAACATCTCGGATGTAGTATTTCACAACATTCCTGGCGGGTCGGCCCCACTTCTCGGTGGGAACATTATATACGTTTATAACATAATATAACCTAACCTAACCCATCTAGCCCCTCGCTGGTAATGTTTTACAAAATCACAGTCGTGTCGGCCCGTACTTTTCCGTGGGGACATTATATACGTCTATAATTTTATATATCCTAACCTAAGGCAACTTAACATCTCGGATGTAGTATTTTCCAACATTCCTGGCGGGTCGGCCCCTACTTCTCGGTGGGCACATTATATACGTCTATATCGTAATATAACCTAACCTAACCCATCTAGACCCTCGCTGGTAATGTTTTACAGAATCCCTGTCGTGTCGTCTCGTACGTCTCGGTGCGGATATTATATACGTCTATAACGTTATATATTCTAACCTAAGGCAACTTAACATCTCCGATGTAGTATTTTCCAACAGTCCTGGCGGGTCGGCCCCTACTTCTCGGTGGACACATTATATACGTCTATATCGTAATATAACCTAACCTAACCCATCTACACCCTCGCTGGTAATGTTTTACAGAATCCCGGTCGTGTTGTCTCGTACGTCTCGGTGCGGATATTATATACGTCTATAACGTTATATATTCTAACCTAAGGCAAATTAACATCTCCGATGTAGTATTTTCCAACATTCCTGGCGGCTCGGCCCCTACTTCTCGGTGGGCACATTATATACGTCTATAACGTAATATAACCTAACCTAACCCATCTAGACCCTCGCTGGTAATGTTTTACAGAATCCCGGTCGTGTCGTCTCGTACGCCTCGGTGCGGAAATTATATACGGCTATAACGTTATATATCCTAACCTAAGGGAACCTAACATCTCGGATGTAGTATTTTCCAACATTCCTGGCGGGTCGGCCGCTACTTCTCGGTGAGCACATTATATACGTCTATATCGTAATATAACCTAACCTAACCCATCTAGACCCTCGCTGGTAATGTTTCACAGAATCCCGGTCGTGTCGTCTCGTACGTCTCGGTGCGGATATTATATACGTCTATAACGTTATATATCCTAACCTAAGGGAACCTAACATCTCGGATGTAGTATTTCACAACATTCCTGGCTGGTCGGCCCCACTTCTCGGTGGGAACATTATATACGTCTATATCGTAATATAACCAAACCTAACCCATCTAGACCCTCTCTGGTAATGTTTTACAGAATCCCGGTCGTGTCGTCCCGTACGTCTCCGCGCGGACATTATATACGTCTATAACGTTATATTCTAACCTAAGGCAACTTAACCTCTCGGATGTAGTATTTTCCAACAGTCTTGGCGGGTCGGACCCTACTTCTCGGTGGGAAAATTATTTACGTCTATAACGTAATATAACTTAACCTAACCCATCTAGACCCTCGCTGGTAATGTTTTACAGAATCCCGGTCGTGTCGTCCCGTACGTCTCGGTGCGGACATTATATACGTCTATAACGTTATATATCCTAACCAAAGGCAACCTAACATCTCGAATGTAGTATTTCAAAACATTCCAGGCGGGTCGGCCCCACTTCTCGGTGGGAACATTATTTACGTCTATAACGTAATATAACCTAACCTAACCCATCTAGACCCTCGCTGGTAATGTTTTACAGAATCCCGGTCGAGTCGTCCCGTACGTCTCGGTGCGGACATTATATACGTCTATAAAGTTATATATCCTAACCTAAGGCAACTTAACCTCTCGGATGTAGTATTTTCCAACAGTCTTGGCGGGTCGGACCCTACTTCTCGGTGGGCACATTGTATACTTCTATATCGTAATATCACCTAACCTAACCCACCTAGACCCTCGCTGGTAATGTTTTACAGAATCCCGGTCGTGTCGTCTCGTACGTCTCGGTGCGGAAATTATATACGGCTATAACGTTATATATCCTAACCTAAGGGAACCTAACATCTCGGATGTAGTATTTTCCAACATTCCTGGTGGGTCGGCCCCTACTTCTCGGTGGGCACATTATATACGTCTATATCGTAAAATAACCTAACCTAACCCATCTAGACCCTCGCTGGTAATGTTTTACAGAATCCCGGTCGTGTCGTCTCGTACGTCTCGGTGCGGATATTATATACGTCTATAACGTTATATATTCTAACCTAAGGCAACTTAACATCTCCGATGTAGTATTTTCCAACATTCCTGGCGGGTCGGCCGCTACTTCTCGGTGAGCACATTATATACGTCTATATCGTAATATAACCTAACCTAACCCATCTAGACCCTCGCTGGTAATGTTTCACAGAATCCCGGTCGTGTCGTCTCGTACGTCTCGGTGCGGATATTATATACGTCTATAACGTTATATATCCTAACCTAAGGGAACCTAACATCTCGGATGTAGTATTTCACAACATTCCTGGCTGGTCGGCCCCACTTCTCGGTGGGAACATTATATACGTCTATATCGTAATATAACCAAACCTAACCCATCTAGACCCTCTCTGGTAATGTTTTACAGAATCCCGGTCGTGTCGTCCCGTACGTCTCCGCGCGGACATTATATACGTCCATAACGTTATATTCTAACCTAAGGCAACTTAACCTCTCGGATGTAGTATTTTCCAACAGTCTTGGCGGGTCGGACCCTACTTCTCGGTGGGAAAATTATTTACGTCTATAACGTAATATAACTTAACCTAACCCATCTAGACCCTCGCTGGTAATGTTTTACAGAATCCCGGTCGTGTCGTCCCGTACGTCTCGGTGCGGACATTATATACGTCTATAACGTTATATATCCTAACCAAAGGCAACCTAACATCTCGAATGTAGTATTTCAAAACATTCCAGGCGGGTCGGCCCCACTTCTCGGTGGGAACATTATTTACGTCTATAACGTAATATAACCTAACCTAACCCATCTAGACCCTCGCTGGTAATGTTTTACAGAATCCCGGTCGAGTCGTCCCGTACGTCTCGGTGCGGACATTATATACGTCTATAAAGTTATATATCCTAACCTAAGGCAACTTAACCTCTCGGATGTAGTATTTTCCAACAGTCTTGGCGGGTCGGACCCTACTTCTCGGTGGGCACATTGTATACTTCTATATCGTAATATCACCTAAACTAACCCACCTAGACCCTCGCTGGTAATGTTTTACAGAATCCCGGTCGTGTCGTCTCGTACGTCTCGGTGCGGAAATTATATACGGCTATAACGTTATATATCCTAACCTAAGGGAACCTAACATCTCGGATGTAGTATTTTCCAACATTCCTGGTGGGTCGGCCCCTACTTCTCGGTGGGCACATTATATACGTCTATATCGTAAAATAACCTAACCTAACCCATCTAGACCCTCGCTGGTAATGTTTTACAGAATCCCGGTCGTGTCGTCTCGTACGTCTCGGTGCGGATATTATATACGTCTATAACGTTATATATTCTAACCTAAGGCAACTTAACATCTCCGATGTAGTATTTTCCAACATTCCTGGCGGGTCGGCCCCTACTTCTCGGTGGGCACATTATATACGTCTATAACGTAATATAACCTAACCTAACCCATCTAGCCCCTAGCTGGGAATGTTTTACAGAATCCCGGTCGTGTCGTCCCGTACGTCTCGGTGCGGACATTATATACGTCTATAACGTTATATATCCTAACCTAAGGGAACCTAACATTTCGGATGTAGCATTTCACAACATTCCTGGCAGGTCGGCCCCTATTTCTCGGTGGGCACATTATATACGTCTATATCGTAATATAACCTAACCTAACGCATCTAGACCCTCGCTGGTAATGTTTTACAAAATCCCGGTCGTGTCGGCCAGTACTTCTCGGTGGGGACATTATTTACGTCTATAACGTTATATATCCTAACCTAAGGGAACCTAAAATCTCGGATGTAGTACTTCACAACATTCCTGGCGGGTCGGCCCCTACTTCTCGGTGGGCACATTACATACGTCTATATCGTAATATAACCTAACCTAACCCATCTAGACCCTCGCAGGTAATGTTTTACAAAATCCCGGTCGTGTCGGCCCGTACTTCTCCGTGGGGACATTATATACGTCTATATCGTTATATATCCTAACCTAAGGCAACCTAACATCACGGATGTAGTATTTCACAACATTCCCGGCTGGTCGGCCCCACTTCTCGGTGGGAATATTATATACGTTTATAACGTAGTATAACCTAACCTAACCCATCTAGCCCCTCGCTTGTAATGTTTTGCAGAATCCCGGTCGTGTCGGCCCGTACGTCTCGGTGCGGACATTATATACGTCTATAACGTTATATATCCTAACCTAAGGGAACCTAACATCTCGGATGTAGTATTTCACAACATTCCTGGCTGGTCGGCCCCACTTCTCGGTGGGAACATTATATACGTTTATAACGAAGTATAACCTAACCTAACCCATCTAGACCCTCGCTTGTAACGTTTTACAGAATCCCGGTCGTGTCGTCCCGTACGTCTCGGTGGGGACATTATATACGTCTATAACGTTATATATCCTAACCTAAGGGAACCTAAAATCTCGGATGTAGTACTTCACAACATTCCTGGCGGGTCGGCCCCTACTTCTCGGTGGGCACATTACATACGTCTATATCGTAATATAACCTAACCTAACCCATCTAGACCCTCGCAGGTAATGTTTTACAAAATCCCGGTCGTGTCGGCCCGTACTTCTCCGTGGGGACATTATATACGTCTATATCGTTATATATCCTAACCTAAGGCAACCTAACATCACGGATGTAGTATTTCACAACATTCCCGGCTGGTCGGCCCCACTTCTCGGTGGGGATATTATATACGTTTATAACGTAGTATAACCTAACCTAACCCATCTAGCCCCTCGCTTGTAATGTTTTGCAGAATCCCGGTCGTGTCGGCCCGTACGTCTCGGTGCGGACATTATATACGTCTATAACGTTATATATCCTAACCTAAGGGAACCTAACATCTCGGATGTAGTATTTCACAACATTCCTGGCTGGTCGGCCCCACTTCTCGGTGGGAACATTATATACGTTTATAACGAAGTATAACCTAACCTAACCCATCTAGACCCTCGCTTGTAACGTTTTACAGAATCCCGGTCGTGTCGTCCCGTACGTCTCGGTGCGGACATTATATACGTCTATAACGTTACATATCCTAACCAAAGGCAACCTAACATCTCGAATGTAGTGTTTCACAACATTCCTGGCGGGTCGGCCCCTACTTCTCGGTGGGCACATTATATACGTCTATATCGTAATATAACCTAACCTAACCCATCTAGCCCCTCGCTGGTTATGTTTTACAAAATCCCAGTCGTGTCGGCCCGTACTTTCCCGTGGGGACATTATATACGTCTATAATTTTATATATCCTAACCCAAGGCAACTTAACCTCTCGGATGTAGTATTTTCCAACAGTCTTGGCGGGTCGGACCCTACTTCTCGGTGGGCACATTATATACGTCTATATCGTAATATAACCTAACCTAACCCATCTAGACACTCGCTGTTAATGTTTTACAAAATCCCGGTCGCAGCGGCACGTACGTCTCGATGCAGACGTTATATACGTCTATAACTTTATATATCCTAACCTAAGGGAACCTAACATCTCGGATGTAGTATTTCACAACATTCCTGGCGGGTCGGCCCCTACTTCTCGGTGGGCACATTATATACGTCTATATCGTAATATAACCTAACCTAACCCCTCTAGACACTCGCTGTTAATGTTTTACAAAATCCCGGTCGCAGCGGCACGTACGTCTCGATGCAGACGTTATATACGTCTATAACTTTATATATCCTAACCTAAGGGAACCTAACATCTCGGATGTAGTATTTCACAACATTCCTGGCTGGTCGGCCCCACTTCTCGGTGGGAACATTATATAGGTTTATAGCGTAATATAACCAAACCTAACCCATCTAGACCCTCGTTGGTAATGTTTTACAAAATCCCGGTCGAGTCGGCCCGTACTTCTCGGTGGGGACATCATTTACGTCTATAACGTTATATATCCTAACCTAAGGGAACCTAACATTTCGGATGTTGTATTTCACAACATTCCTGGCAGGTCGGCCCCTACTTCTCGGTGGGCACATTATATACGTCTATATCGTAATATAACCTAACCTAACCCATCTAGACCCTCGCTGGTAATGTTTTACAGAATTCCGGTCGTGTCGTCCCGTACGTCTCGGTGCGGACATTATATACGTCTATAACGTTATATTCTAACCTAAGGCAACTTAACCTCTCGGATGTAGTATTTTCCAACAGTCTTGGCGGGTCGGACCCTACTTCTCGGTGGGCACATTATATACGTCTATATCGTAATATAACCTAACCTAACCCATCTAGACCCTCGCTGGTAATGTTTTACAGAATCCCGGTCGTGTCGTCTCGTACGTCTCGGTGCGGATATTATATACGTCTATAACGTTATATATTCTAACCTAAGGCAACTTAACATCTCCGATGTAGTATTTTCCAACATTCCTGGCGGCTCGGCCCCTACTTCTCGGTGGGCACATTATATACGTCTATAACGTAATATAACCTAACCTAACCCATCTAGACCCTCGCTGGTAATGTTTTACAGAATCCCGGTCGTGTCGTCTCGTACGTCTCGGTGCGGAAATTATATACGGCTATAACGTTATATATCCTAACCTAAGGGAACCTAACATCTCGGATGTAGTATTTTCCAACATTCCTGGTGGGTCGGCCCCTACTTCTCGGTGGGCACATTATATACGTCTATATCGTAAAATAACCTAACCTAACCCATCTAGACCCTCGCTGGTAATGTTTTACAGAATCCCGGTCGTGTCGTCTCGTACGTCTCGGTGCGGATATTATATACGTCTATAACGTTATATATTCTAACCTAAGGCAACTTAACATCTCCGATGTAGTATTTTCCAACATTCCTGGCGGGTCGGCCCCTACTTCTCGGTGGGCACATTATATACGTCTATAACGTAATATAACCTAACCTAACCCATCTAGCCCCTAGCTGGGAATGTTTTACAGAATCCCGGTCGTGTCGTCCCGTACGTCTCGGTGCGGACATTATATACGTCTATAACGTTATATATCCTAACCTAAGGGAACCTAACATTTCGGATGTAGCATTTCACAACATTCCTGGCAGGTCGGCCCCTATTTCTCGGTGGGCACATTATATACGTCTATATCGTAATATAACCTAACCTAACGCATCTAGACCCTCGCTGGTAATGTTTTACAAAATCCCGGTCGTGTCGGCCAGTACTTCTCGGTGGGGACATTATTTACGTCTATAACGTTATATATCCTAACCTAAGGGAACCTAAAATCTCGGATGTAGTACTTCACAACATTCCTGGCGGGTCGGCCCCTACTTCTCGGTGGGCACATTACATACGTCTATATCGTAATATAACCTAACCTAACCCATCTAGACCCTCGCAGGTAATGTTTTACAAAATCCCGGTCGTGTCGGCCCGTACTTCTCCGTGGGGACATTATATACGTCTATATCGTTATATATCCTAACCTAAGGCAACCTAACATCACGGATGTAGTATTTCACAACATTCCCGGCTGGTCGGCCCCACTTCTCGGTGGGAATATTATATACGTTTATAACGTAGTATAACCTAACCTAACCCATCTAGCCCCTCGCTTGTAATGTTTTGCAGAATCCCGGTCGTGTCGGCCCGTACGTCTCGGTGCGGACATTATATACGTCTATAACGTTATATATCCTAACCTAAGGGAACCTAACATCTCGGATGTAGTATTTCACAACATTCCTGGCTGGTCGGCCCCACTTCTCGGTGGGAACATTATATACGTTTATAACGAAGTATAACCTAACCTAACCCATCTAGACCCTCGCTTGTAACGTTTTACAGAATCCCGGTCGTGTCGTCCCGTACGTCTCGGTGGGGACATTATATACGTCTATAACGTTATATATCCTAACCTAAGGGAACCTAAAATCTCGGATGTAGTACTTCACAACATTCCTGGCGGGTCGGCCCCTACTTCTCGGTGGGCACATTACATACGTCTATATCGTAATATAACCTAACCTAACCCATCTAGACCCTCGCAGGTAATGTTTTACAAAATCCCGGTCGTGTCGGCCCGTACTTCTCCGTGGGGACATTATATACGTCTATATCGTTATATATCCTAACCTAAGGCAACCTAACATCACGGATGTAGTATTTCACAACATTCCCGGCTGGTCGGCCCCACTTCTCGGTGGGAATATTATATACGTTTATAACGTAGTATAACCTAACCTAACCCATCTAGCCCCTCGCTTGTAATGTTTTGCAGAATCCCGGTCGTGTCGGCCCGTACGTCTCGGTGCGGACATTATATACGTCTATAACGTTATATATCCTAACCTAAGGGAACCTAACATCTCGGATGTAGTATTTCACAACATTCCTGGCTGGTCGGCCCCACTTCTCGGTGGGAACATTATATACGTTTATAACGAAGTATAACCTAACCTAACCCATCTAGACCCTCGCTTGTAACGTTTTACAGAATCCCGGTCGTGTCGTCCCGTACGTCTCGGTGCGGACATTATATACGTCTATAACGTTACATATCCTAACCAAAGGCAACCTAACATCTCGAATGTAGTGTTTCACAACATTCCTGGCGGGTCGGCCCCTACTTCTCGGTGGGCACATTATATACGTCTATATCGTAATATAACCTAACCTAACCCATCTAGCCCCTCGCTGGTTATGTTTTACAAAATCCCAGTCGTGTCGGCCCGTACTTTCCCGTGGGGACATTATATACGTCTATAATTTTATATATCCTAACCCAAGGCAACTTAACCTCTCGGATGTAGTATTTTCCAACAGTCTTGGCGGGTCGGACCCTACTTCTCGGTGGGCACATTATATACGTCTATATCGTAATATAACCTAACCTAACCCATCTAGACACTCGCTGTTAATGTTTTACAAAATCCCGGTCGCAGCGGCACGTACGTCTCGATGCAGACGTTATATACGTCTATAACTTTATATATCCTAACCTAAGGGAACCTAACATCTCGGATGTAGTATTTCACAACATTCCTGGCGGGTCGGCCCCTACTTCTCGGTGGGCACATTATATACGTCTATATCGTAATATAACCTAACCTAACCCCTCTAGACACTCGCTGTTAATGTTTTACAAAATCCCGGTCGCAGCGGCACGTACGTCTCGATGCAGACGTTATATACGTCTATAACTTTATATATCCTAACCTAAGGGAACCTAACATCTCGGATGTAGTATTTCACAACATTCCTGGCTGGTCGGCCCCACTTCTCGGTGGGAACATTATATAGGTTTATAGCGTAATATAACCAAACCTAACCCATCTAGACCCTCGTTGGTAATGTTTTACAAAATCCCGGTCGAGTCGGCCCGTACTTCTCGGTGGGGACATTATTTACGTCTATAACGTTATATATCCTAACCTAAGGGAACCTAACATTTCGGATGTTGTATTTCACAACATTCCTGGCAGGTCGGCCCCTACTTCTCGGTGGGCACATTATATACGTCTATATCGTAATATAACCTAACCTAACCCATCTAGACCCTCGCTGGTAATGTTTTACAGAATTCCGGTCGTGTCGTCCCGTACGTCTCGGTGCGGACATTATATACGTCTATAACGTTATATTCTAACCTAAGGCAACTTAACCTCTCGGATGTAGTATTTTCCAACAGTCTTGGCGGGTCGGACCCTACTTCTCGGTGGGCACATTATATACGTCTATATCGTAATATAACCTAACCTAACCCATCTAGACCCTCGCTGGTAATGTTTTACAGAATCCCGGTCGTGTCGTCTCGTACGTCTCGGTGCGGATATTATATACGTCTATAACGTTATATATTCTAACCTAAGGCAACTTAACATCTCCGATGTAGTATTTTCCAACATTCCTGGCGGCTCGGCCCCTACTTCTCGGTGGGCACATTATATACGTCTATAACGTAATATAACCTAACCTAACCCATCTAGACCCTCGCTGGTAATGTTTTACAGAATCCCGGTCGTGTCGTCTCGTACGTCTCGGTGCGGAAATTATATACGGCTATAACGTTATATATCCTAACCTAAGGGAACCTAACATCTCGGATGTAGTATTTTCCAACATTCCTGGTGGGTCGGCCCCTACTTCTCGGTGGGCACATTATATACGTCTATATCGTAAAATAACCTAACCTAACCCATCTAGACCCTCGCTGGTAATGTTTTACAGAATCCCGGTCGTGTCGTCTCGTACGTCTCGGTGCGGATATTATATACGTCTATAACGTTATATATTCTAACCTAAGGCAACTTAACATCTCCGATGTAGTATTTTCCAACATTCCTGGCGGGTCGGCCCCTACTTCTCGGTGGGCACATTATATACGTCTATAACGTAATATAACCTAACCTAACCCATCTAGCCCCTAGCTGGGAATGTTTTACAGAATCCCGGTCGTGTCGTCCCGTACGTCTCGGTGCGGACATTATATACGTCTATAACGTTATATATCCTAACCTAAGGGAACCTAACATTTCGGATGTAGCATTTCACAACATTCCTGGCAGGTCGGCCCCTATTTCTCGGTGGGCACATTATATACGTCTATATCGTAATATAACCTAACCTAACGCATCTAGACCCTCGCTGGTAATGTTTTACAAAATCCCGGTCGTGTCGGCCAGTACTTCTCGGTGGGGACATTATTTACGTCTATAACGTTATATATCCTAACCTAAGGGAACCTAAAATCTCGGATGTAGTACTTCACAACATTCCTGGCGGGTCGGCCCCTACTTCTCGGTGGGCACATTACATACGCCTATATCGTAATATAACCTAACCTAACCCATCTAGACCCTCGCAGGTAATGTTTTACAAAATCCCGGTCGTGTCGGCCCGTACTTCTCCGTGGGGACATTATATACGTCTATATCGTTATATATCCTAACCTAAGGCAACCTAACATCACGGATGTAGTATTTCACAACATTCCCGGCTGGTCGGCCCCACTTCTCGGTGGGAATATTATATACGTTTATAACGTAGTATAACCTAACCTAACCCATCTAGCCCCTCGCTTGTAATGTTTTGCAGAATCCCGGTCGTGTCGGCCCGTACGTCTCGGTGCGGACATTATATACGTCTATAACGTTATATATCCTAACCTAAGGGAACCTAACATCTCGGATGTAGTATTTCACAACATTCCTGGCTGGTCGGCCCCACTTCTCGGTGGGAACATTATATACGTTTATAACGAAGTATAACCTAACCTAACCCATCTAGACCCTCGCTTGTAACGTTTTACAGAATCCCGGTCGTGTCGTCCCGTACGTCTCGGTGGGGACATTATATACGTCTATAACGTTATATATCCTAACCTAAGGGAACCTAAAATCTCGGATGTAGTACTTCACAACATTCCTGGCGGGTCGGCCCCTACTTCTCGGTGGGCACATTACATACGTCTATATCGTAATATAACCTAACCTAACCCATCTAGACCCTCGCAGGTAATGTTTTACAAAATCCCGGTCGTGTCGGCCCGTACTTCTCCGTGGGGACATTATATACGTCTATATCGTTATATATCCTAACCTAAGGCAACCTAACATCACGGATGTAGTATTTCACAACATTCCCGGCTGGTCGGCCCCACTTCTCGGTGGGAATATTATATACGTTTATAACGTAATATAACCTAACCTAACCCATCTAGCCCCTCGCTTGTAATGTTTTGCAGAATCCCGGTCGTGTCGGCCCGTACGTCTCGGTGCGGACATTATATACGTCTATAACGTTATATATCCTAACCTAAGGGAACCTAACATCTCGGATGTAGTATTTCACAACATTCCTGGCTGGTCGGCCCCACTTCTCGGTGGGAACATTATATACGTTTATAACGAAGTATAACCTAACCTAACCCATCTAGACCCTCGCTTGTAACGTTTTACAGAATCCCGGTCGTGTCGTCCCGTACGTCTCGGTGCGGACATTATATACGTCTATAACGTTACATATCCTAACCAAAGGCAACCTAACATCTCGAATGTAGTGTTTCACAACATTCCTGGCGGGTCGGCCCCACTTCTCGGTGGGAACATTATATACGTTTATAACGTAATATAACCTAACCTAACCCATCTAGTCCCTCGCTGGTTGTTTTACAAAATCCCAGTCGTGTCGGCCAGTACTTCTCGGTGGGGACATTATTTACGTCTATAACGTTATATATCCTAACCTAAGGGAACCTAAAATCTCGGATGTAGTACTTCACAACATTCCTGGCGGGTCGGCCCCTACTTCTCGGTGGGCACATTACATACGTCTATATCGTAATATAACCTAACCTAACCCATCTAGACCCTCGCAGGTAATGTTTTACAAAATCCCGGTCGTGTCGGCCCGTACTTCTCCGTGGGGACATTATATACGTCTATATCGTTATATATCCTAACCTAAGGCAACCTAACATCACGGATGTAGTATTTCACAACATTCCCGGCTGGTCGGCCCCACTTCTCGGTGGGAATATTATATACGTTTATAACGTAGTATAACCTAACCTAACCCATCTAGCCCCTCGCTTGTAATGTTTTGCAGAATCCCGGTCGTGTCGGCCCGTACGTCTCGGTGCGGACATTATATACGTCTATAACGTTATATATCCTAACCTAAGGGAACCTAACATCTCGGATGTAGTATTTCACAACATTCCTGGCTGGTCGGCCCCACTTCTCGGTGGGAACATTATATACGTTTATAACGAAGTATAACCTAACCTAACCCATCTAGACCCTCGCTTGTAACGTTTTACAGAATCCCGGTCGTGTCGTCCCGTACGTCTCGGTGGGGACATTATATACGTCTATAACGTTATATATCCTAACCTAAGGGAACCTAAAATCTCGGATGTAGTACTTCACAACATTCCTGGCGGGTCGGCCCCTACTTCTCGGTGGGCACATTACATACGTCTATATCGTAATATAACCTAACCTAACCCATCTAGACCCTCGCAGGTAATGTTTTACAAAATCCCGGTCGTGTCGGCCCGTACTTCTCCGTGGGGACATTATATACGTCTATATCGTTATATATCCTAACCTAAGGCAACCTAACATCACGGATGTAGTATTTCACAACATTCCCGGCTGGTCGGCCCCACTTCTCGGTGGGAATATTATATACGTTTATAACGTAATATAACCTAACCTAACCCATCTAGCCCCTCGCTTGTAATGTTTTGCAGAATCCCGGTCGTGTCGGCCCGTACGTCTCGGTGCGGACATTATATACGTCTATAACGTTATATATCCTAACCTAAGGGAACCTAACATCTCGGATGTAGTATTTCACAACATTCCTGGCTGGTCGGCCCCACTTCTCGGTGGGAACATTATATACGTTTATAACGAAGTATAACCTAACCTAACCCATCTAGACCCTCGCTTGTAACGTTTTACAGAATCCCGGTCGTGTCGTCCCGTACGTCTCGGTGCGGACATTATATACGTCTATAACGTTACATATCCTAACCAAAGGCAACCTAACATCTCGAATGTAGTGTTTCACAACATTCCTGGCGGGTCGGCCCCACTTCTCGGTGGGAACATTATATACGTTTATAACGTAATATAACCTAACCTAACCCATCTAGTCCCTCGCTGGTTGTTTTACAAAATCCCAGTCGTGTCGGCCCGTACTTTTCCGTGTGGACATTATATACGTCTATAATTTTATATATCCTAACCTAAGGCAACTTAACATCTCGGATGTAGTATTTTCCAACATTCCTGGCGGGTCAGTCCCTACTTCTCGGTGGGCACATTATATACGTCTATATCGTAATATAACCTAACCTAACCCATCTAGACCCTCGCTGGTAATGTTTTACAGAATCCCGGTCGTGTCGTCTCGTAGGTCTCGGTGCGGACATTATATACGTCTATATCGTTATATATCCTAACCTAAGGCAACCTAACATCTCGTATGTAGTATTTTCCAAAATCCCTGGCGGGGCGGCCGCTACTTCTCGGTGGGAACATTATATACGTCTATATCGTAATATAACCTAACCTAACCCACCTAGACCCTCGCTGGTAATGTTTTACAAAATCCCGGTCGTGTCGGCCCGCACTTCTCGGTGGGGACATTATTTACGTCTATAACGTTATATATCCTAACCTAAGGCAACCTAACATCTCGAATGTAGTATTTCACAACATTCATGGCGGGTCGGCACCACTTCTCGGTGGGAAAATTATTTATGTCTATAACGTAATATAACCTAACCTAACCCATCTAGACCCTCGCTGGTAATGTTTTACAGAATCCCGGTCGTGTCGTCCCGTACGTCTCGGTGCGGACATTATATACGTCTATAACGTTATATATCCTAACCTAAGGCAGCTTAACCTCTCGGATGTAGTATTTTCCAACAGTCTTGGCGGGTCGGACCCTACTTCTCGGTGGGCACATTATATACGTCTATATCGTAATATAACCTAACCTAACCCATCTAGACCCTCGCTGGTAATGTTTTACAGAATCCCGGTCGTGTCGTCCCGTACGTCTCGGTGCGGACATTATATACATCTATAACGTTATATATCCTAACCCAAGGCAACTTAACCTCTCGGATGTAGTATTTTCCAACAGTCTTGGCGGGTCGGACCCTACTTCTCGGTGGGCACATTATATACGTCCATATCGTAATATAACCTAACCTAAACCATCTAGAACCTCGCTGGTAATGTTTTACAGAATCCCGGTCGTGTCGACTCGTACGTCTCGGTGCGGACATTATATACGTCTATAACGTTATATATCCTAACCTAAGGGAACCTAACATCTCGGATGTAGTATTTCACAACATTCCTGGCGGGTCGGCCCCACTTCTCGGTGGGAACATTATATACGTTTATAACATAATATAACCTAACCTAACCCATCTAGCCCCTCGCTGGTAATGTTTTACAGAATCCCGGTCGTGTCGTCCCGTACGTCTCGGTGCGGACATTATATACGTCTATACTTTTATATATCCTAACCTAAGGCAACTTAACATCTCGGATGTAGTATTTTCCAACATTCCTGGCGGGTCGGCCCCTACTTCTCGGTGGGCACATTATATACGTCTATATCGTAATATAACCTAACCTAACCCATCTAGACCCTCGCTGGTAATGTTTCACAGAATCCCGGTCGTGTCGTCTCGTACGTCTCGGTGCGGACATTATATACGTCTATAACGTTATATATCCTAACCTAAGGCAACTTAACCTCTCGGATGAAGTATTTTCCAACAGTCTTGGCGGGTCGGACCCTACTTCTCGGTGGGCACATTATATACGTCTATATCGTAATATAACCTAACCTAAACCATCTAGAACCTCGCTGGTAATGTTTTACAGAATCCCGGTCGTGTCGTCTCGTACGTCTCGGTGCGGACATTATATACGTCTGTAACGTTATATATCCTAACCTAAGGGAACCTAAAATCTCGGATGTAGTACTTCACAACATTCCTGGCGGGTCGGCCCCTACTTCTCGGTGGGCACATTACATACGTCTATATCGTAATATAACCTAACCTAACCCATCTAGACCCTCGCAGGTAATGTTTTACAAAATCCCGGTCGTGTCGGCCCGTACTTCTCCGTGGGGACATTATATACGTCTATATCGTTATATATCCTAACCTAAGGCAACCTAACATCACGGATGTAGTATTTCACAACATTCATGGCGGGTCGGCGCCACTTCTCGGTGGGAAAATTATTTACGTCTATAACGTAATATAACCTAACCTAACCCATCTAGACCCTCGCTGGTAATGTTTTACAGAATCCCGGTCGTGTCGTCCCGTACGTCTCGGTGCGGACATTATATACGTCTATAACGTTGTATATCCTAACCTAAGGCAGCTTAACCTCTCGGATGTAGTATTTTCCAACAGTCTTGGCGGGTCGGACCCTACTTCTCGGTGGGCACATTATATACGTCTATATCGTAATATAACCTAACCTAACCCATCTAGACCCTCGCTGGTAATGTTATACAGAATCCCGGTCGTGTCGTGCCGTACGTCTCGGTGCGGACATTATATACATCTATAACGTTATATATCCTAACCCAAGGCAACTTAACCTCTCGGATGTAGTATTTTCCAACAGTCTTGGCGGGTCGGACCCTACTTCTCGGTGGGCACATTATATACGTCTATATCGTAATATAACCTAACCTAAACCATCTAGAACCTCGCTGGTAATGTTTTACAGAATCCCGGTCGTGTCGTCCCGTACGTCTCGGTGCGGACATTATATACGTCTATAACGTTATATATCCTAACCTAAGGCAGCTTAACCTCTCGGATGTAGTATTTTCCAACAGTCTTGGCGGGTCGGACCCTACTTCTCGGTGGGCACATTATATACGTCTATATCGTAATATAACCTAATCTAACCCATCTAGACCCTCGCTGGTAATGTTTTACAGAATCCCGGTCGTGTCGTCCGGTACGTCTCGGTGCGGACATTATATACATCTATAACGTTATATATCCTAACCCAAGGCAACTTAACCTCTCGGATGTAGTATTTTCCAACAGTCTTGGCGGGTCGGACCCTACTTCTCGGTGGGCACATTATATACGTCTATATCGTAATATAACCTAACCTAAACCATCTAGAACCTCGCTGGTAATGTTTTACAGAATCCCGGTCGTGTCGTCTCGTACGTCTCGGTGCGGACGTTATATACGTCTATAACGTTATATATCCTAACCTAAGGGAACCTAACATCTCGGATGTAGTATTTCACAACATTCCTGGCGGGTCGGCCCCACTTCTCGGTGGGAACATTATATACGTTTATAACATAATATAACCTAACCTAACCCATCTAGCCCCTCGCTGGTAATGTTTTACAGAATCCCGGTCGTGTCGTCCCGTACGTCTCGGTGCGGACATTATATACGTCTATACTTTTATATATCCTAACCTAAGGCAACTTAACATCTCGGATGTAGTATTTTCCAACATTCCTGGCGGGTCGGCCCCTACTTCTCGGTGGGCACATTATATACGTCTATATCGTAATATAACCTAACCTAACCCATCTAGACCCTCGCTGGTAATGTTTCACAGAATCCCGGTCGTGTCGTCTCGTACGTCTCGGTGCGGACATTATATACGTCTATAACGTTATATATCCTAACCTAAGGGAACCTAACATCTCGGATGTAGTATTTCACAACATTCCTGGCTGGTCGGCCCCACTTCTCGGTGGGAACATTATATACGTCTATATCGTAATATAACCAAACCTAACCCATCTAGACCCTCTCTGGTAATGTTTTACAGAATCCCGGTCGTGTCGTCCCGTACGTCTCGGTGCGGACATTATATACGTCTATAACGTTATATATCCTAACCTAAGGCAACTTAACCTCTCGGATGTAGTATTTTCCAACAGTCTTGGCGGGTCGGACCCTACTTCTCGGTGGGCACATTATATACGTCTATATCGTAATCTAACCTAACCTAACCCATCTAGACCCTCGCTGGTAATGTTTTACAGAATCCCGGTCGTGTCGTCCCGTACGTCCCGGTGCGGACATTATATACGTCTATAACGTTATATATCCTAACCTAAGGCAACTTAACCTCTCGGATGAAGTATTTTCCAACAGTCTTGGCGGGTCGGACCCTACTTCTCGGTGGGCACATTATATACGTCTATATCGTAATATAACCTAACCTAAACCATCTAGAACCTCGCTGGTAATGTTTTACAGAATCCCGGTCGTGTCGTCTCGTACGTCTCGGTGCGGACATTATATACGTCTATAACGTTATATATCCTAACCTAAGGGAACCTAATATCTCGGATGTAGTATTTCACAACATTCCTGGCGGGTCGGCCCCTACTTCTCGGTGGGCACATTATATACGTCTATATCGTAATATAACCTAACCTAACCCATCTAGACCCTCGCTGGTAATGTTTTACAGAATCCCGGTCGTGTCGTCTCGTACGTCTCGGTGCGGATATTATATACGTCTATAACGTTATATATCCTAACCTAAGGGAACCTAACATCTCGGATGTAGTATTTCACAACATTCCTGGCGGGTCGGCCCCTACTTCTCGGTGGGCACATTATACACATCTGTAACGTAATATAACCTAACCTAAGCCACCTACATCCTCGCTTGTAATGTTTCACAGAATCCCGTTCGTGTCTTCCCGTACGTCACGAAGCCGGACATTATATACGTCTATAAATTTATATATCCTAACCTAAGGCAACCTAACATCTCGAATGTAGTATTTCACAACATTCCTGGCGGGTCGGCCCCACTTCTCGGTGGGAACATTATTTACGTCTATGACGTAATATAACCTAACCTAACCCATCTAGACCCTCGCTGGTAATGTTGTACAGAATCCCGGCCGTGTCGTCTCGTACGTCTCGGTGCGGACATTATATATGTCTATAACGTTATATATCCTAACCTAAGGGAACCTAACTTCACGGATGTAGTATTTCACAACATTCCTGGCGGGTCGGCCCCTACTTCTCGGTGGGCACATTATATACGTCTATATCGTAATATAACCTAACCTAACCCATCTAGAACCTCGCTGGTAATGTTTTACAGAATCCCGGTCGTGTCGTCTCGTACGTCTCGGTGCGGACATTATATACGTCTATAACGTTATATATCCTAACCTAAGGGAACCTAACATCTCGGATGTAGTATTTCACAACATTCCTGGCGGGTCGGCCCCTACTTCTCGGTGGGCACATTATATACGTCTATATCGTAATGTAACCTAACGTAACCCATCTAGACCCTCGCTGGTAATGTTTTACAGAATCCCGGTCGTGTCGTCTCGTACGTCTCGGTGCGGATATTATATACGTCTATAACGTTATATATTCTAACCTAAGGCAACTTAACATCTCCGATGTAGTATTTTCCAACATTCCTGGCGGGTCGGCCCCTACTTCTCGGTGGGCACATTATATACGTCTATAACGTAATATAACCTAACCTAACCCATCTAGCCCCTAGCTGGGAATGTTTTACAGAATCCCGGTCGTGTCGTCCCGTACGTCTCGGTGCGGACATTATATACGTCTATAACGTTATATATCCTAACCTAAGGGAACCTAACATTTCGGATGTAGCATTTCACAACATTCCTGGCAGGTCGGCCCCTATTTCTCGGTGGGCACATTATATACGTCTATATCGTAATATAACCTAACCTAACGCATCTAGACCCTCGCTGGTAATGTTTTACAAAATCCCGGTCGTGTCGGCCAGTACTTCTCGGTGGGGACATTATTTACGTCTATAACGTTATATATCCTAACCTAAGGGAACCTAAAATCTCGGATGTAGTACTTCACAACATTCCTGGCGGGTCGACCCTAGTTCTCGGTGGGCACATTACATACGTCTATATCGTAATATAACCTAACCTAACCCATCTAGCCCCTCGCTGGTAATGTTTTACAGAATCCCGGTCGTGTCGTCCCGTACGTCTCGGTGCGGACATTATATACGTCTATACTTTTATATATCCTAACCTAAGGCAACTTAACATCTCGGATGTAGTATTTTCCAACATTCCTGGCGGGTCGGCCCCTACTTCTCGGTGGGCACATTATATACGTCTATATCGTAATATAACCTAACCTAACCCATCTAGACCCTCGCTGGTAATGTTTCACAGAATCCCGGTCGTGTCGTCTCGTACGTCTCGGTGCGGACATTATATACGTCTATAACGTTATATATCCTAACCTAAGGGAACCTAACATCTCGGATGTAGTATTTCACAACATTCCTGGCTGGTCGGCCCCACTTCTCGGTGGGAACATTATATACGTCTATATCGTAATATAACCAAACCTAACCCATCTAGACCCTCTCTGGTAATGTTTTACAGAATCCCGGTCGTGTCGTCCCGTACGTCTCGGTGCGGACATTATATACGTCTATAACGTTATATATCCTAACCTAAGGCAACTTAACCTCTCGGATGTAGTATTTTCCAACAGTCTTGGCGTGTCGGACCCTACTTCTCGGTGGGCGCATTATATACGTCTATATCGTAATATAACCTAACCTAACCCATCTAGACCCTCGCTGGTAATGTTTTACAGAATCCCGGTCGTGTCGTCCCGTACGTCCCGGTGCGGACATTATATACGTCTATAACGTTATATATCCTAACCTAAGGCAACTTAACCTCTCGGATGAAGTATTTTCCAACAGTCTTGGCGGGTCGGACCCTACTTCTCGGTGGGCACATTATATACGTCTATATCGTAATATAACCTAACCTAAACCATCTAGAACCTCGCTGGTAATGTTTTACAGAATCCCGGTCGTGTCGTCTCGTACGTCTCGGTGCGGACATTATATACGTCTATAACGTTATATATCCTAACCTAAGGGAACCTAATATCTCGGATGTAGTATTTCACAACATTCCTGGCGGGTCGGCCCCTACTTCTCGGTGGGCACATTATATACGTCTATATCGTAATATAACCTAACCTAACCCATCTAGACCGTCGCTGGTAATGTTTTACAGAATCCCGGTCGTGTCGCCCCGTACGTCTCGGTGCGGATATTATATACGTCTATAACGTTATATATCCTAACCTAAGGGAACCTAACATCTCGGATGTAGTATTTCACAACATTCCTGGCGGGTCGGCCCCTACTTCTCGGTGGGCACATTATACACATCTGTAACGTAATATAACCTAACCTAAGCCACCTACATCCTCGCTTGTAATGTTTTACAGAATCCCGGTCGTGTCGTCCCGTACGTCTCGGTGCGGACATTATATACGTCTATAACGTTATATATCCTAACCTAAGGGAACCTAACATTTCGGATGTAGCATTTCACAACATTCCTGGCAGGTCGGCCCCTATTTCTCGGTGGGCACATTATATACGTCTATATCGTAATATAACCTAACCTAACGCATCTAGACCCTCGCTTGTAATGTTTTACAAAATCCCGGTCGTGTCGGCCAGTACTTCTCGGTGGGGACATTATTTACGTCTATAACGTTATATATCCTAACCTAAGGGAACCTAAAATCTCGGATGTAGTACTTCACAACATTCCTGGCGGGTCGACCCTAGTTCTCGGTGGGCACATTACATACGTCTATATCGTAATATAACCTAACCTAACCCATCTAGCCCCTCGCTGGTAATGTTTTACAGAATCCCGGTCGTGTCGTCCCGTACGTCTCGGTGCGGACATTATATACGTCTATACTTTTATATATCCTAACCTAAGGCAACTTAACATCTCGGATGTAGTATTTTCCAACATTCCTGGCGGGTCGGCCCCTACTTCTCGGTGGGCACATTATATACATCTATATCGTAATATAACCTAACCTAACCCATCTAGACCCTCGCTGGTAATGTTTCACAGAATCCCGGTCGTGTCGTCTCGTACGTCTCGGTGCGGACATTATATACGTCTATAACGTTATATATCCTAACCTAAGGGAACCTAACATCTCGGATGTAGTATTTCACAACATTCCTGGCTGGTCGGCCCCACTTCTCGGTGGGAACATTATATACGTCTATATCGTAATATAATCAAACCTAACCCATCTAGACCCTCTCTGGTAATGTTTTACAGAATCCCGGTCGTGTCGTCCCGTACGTCTCGGTGCGGACATTATATACGTCTATAACGTTATATATCCTAACCTAAGGGAACCTAATATCTCGGATGTAGTATTTCACAACATTCCTGGCGGGTCGGCCCCTACTTCTCGGTGGGCACATTATATACGTCTATATCGTAATATAACCTAACCTAACCCATCTAGACCGTCGCTGGTAATGTTTTACAGAATCCCGGTCGTGTCGTCCCGTACGTCTCGGTGCGGATATTATATACGTCTATAACGTTATATATCCTAACCTAAGGGAACCTAACATCTCGGATGTAGTATTTCACAACATTCCTGGCGGGTCGGCCCCTACTTCTCGGTGGGCACATTATACACATCTGTAACGTAATATAACCTAACCTAAGCCACCTACATCCTCGCTTGTAATGTTTCACAGAATCCCGTTCGTGTCTTCCCGTACGTCACGAAGCCGGACATTATATACGTCTATAAATTTATATATCCTAACCTAAGGCAACCTAACATCTCGAATGTAGTATTTCACAACATGCCTGGCGGGTCGGCCCCTACTTCTCGGTGGGCACATTATATACGTCTATATCGTAATATAACCTAACCTAACCCACCTAGACCCTCGCTGGTAATGTTTTACAAAATCCCGGTCGTGTCGGCCCGCACTTCTCGGTGGGGACATTATTTACGTCTATAACGTTATATATCCTAACCTAAGGCAACTTAACATCTCGGATGTAGTATTTCACACCATTCCTGGCTGGTCGGCCCCACTTCTCGGTGGGAACATTATATACGTCTATATCGTAATATAACGTAACCTAACCCATCTAGACCCTCGCTGGTAATGTTTTACAGAATCCCGGTCGTGTCGTCCCGTACGTCTCGGTGCGGACATTATATACGTCTATAACGTTATATATCTTAACCTAAGGCAGCTTAACTTCTCGGATGTAGTATTTTCCAACAGTCTTGGCGGGTCGGACCCTACTTCTCGGTGGGCACATTATATACGTCTATATCGTAATATAACCTAACCTAACGCATCTAGACCCTCGCTGGTAATGTTTTACAAAATCCCGGTCGTGTCGGCCAGTACTTTTCCGTGGGGATATTATATACGTCTATAATTTTATATATCCTAACCTAAGGCAACTTAACATCTCGGATGTAGTATTTCACACCATTCCTGGCTGGTCGGCCCCACTTCTCGGTGGGAACATTATATACGTCTATATCGTAATATAACGTAACCTAACCCATCTAGACCCTCGCTGGTAATGTTTTACAGAATCCCGGTCGTGTCGTCCCGTACGTCTCGGTGCGGACATTATATACGTCTATAACGTTATATATCTTAACCTAAGGCAGCTTAACCTCTCGGATGTAGTATTTTCCAACTGTCTTGGCGGGTGGGACCCTACTTCTCGGTGGGCACATTATATACGTCTATATCGTAATATAACCTAACCTAACCCATCTAGACCCTCGCTGGTAATGTTTTACAGAATCCCGGTCGTGTCGTCCCGTACGTCTCGGTGCGGACATTATATACGTCTATAACGTTATATATCCTAACCCAAGGCAACTTAACCTCTCGGATGTAGTATTTTCCAACAGTCTTGGCGGGTCGGCCCCACTTCTCGGTGGGAACATTATATACGTTTGTAACATAATATAACCTAACCTAACCCATCTAGTCCCTCGCTGGTAATGTTTTACAAAATCACAGTCGTGTCGGCCCGTACTTTTCCGTGGGGACATTATATACGTCTATAATTTTATATATCCTAACCTAAGGCAACTTAACATCTCGGATGTAGTATTTTCCAACATTCCTGGCGGGTCGGCCCCTACTTCTCGGTGGGCACATTATATACGTCTATATCGTAATATAACCTAACCTAACCCATCTAGACCCTCGCTGGTAATGTTTCACAGAATCCCGGTCGTGTCGTCTCGTACGTCTCGGTGCGGACATTATATACGTCTATAACGTTATATATCCTAACCTAAGGGAACCTAACATCTCGGATGTAGTATTTCACAACATTCCTGGCTGGTCGGCCCCACTTCTCGGTGGGAACATTATATACGTCTATATCGTAATATAACCTAACCTAACGCATCTAGACCCTCGCTGGTAATGTTTTACAAAATCCCGGTCGTGTCGGCCAGTACTTCTCGGTGGGGACATTATTTACGTCTATAACGTTATATATCCTAACCTAAGGGAACCTAAAATCTCGGATGTAGTACTTCACAACATTCCTGGCGGGTCGACCCTAGTTCTCGGTGGGCACATTACATACGTCTATATCGTAATATAACCTAACCTAACCCATCTAGCCCCTCGCTGGTAATGTTTTACAGAATCCCGGTCGTGTCGTCCCGTACGTCTCGGTGCGGACATTATATACGTCTATACTTTTATATATCCTAACCTAAGGCAACTTAACATCTCGGATGTAGTATTTTCCAACATTCCTGGCGGGTCGGCCCCTACTTCTCGGTGGGCACATTATATACGTCTATATCGTAATATAACCTAACCTAACCCATCTAGACCCTCGCTGGTAATGTTTCACAGAATCCCGGTCGTGTCGTCTCGTACGTCTCGGTGCGGACATTATATACGTCTATAACGTTATATATCCTAACCTAAGGGAACCTAACATCTCGGATGTAGTATTTCACAACATTCCTGGCTGGTCGGCCCCACTTCTCGGTGGGAACATTATATACGTCTATATCGTAATATAACCAAACCTAACACATCTAGACCCTCTCTGGTAATGTTTTACAGAATCCCGGTCGTGTCGTCCCGTACGTCTCGGTGCGGACATTATATACGTCTATAACGTTATATATCCTAACCTAAGGCAACTTAACCTCTCGGATGTAGTATTTTCCAACAGTCTTGGCGGGTCGGACCCTACTTCTCGGTGGGCGCATTATATACGTCTATATCGTAATATAACCTAACCTAACCCATCTAGACCCTCGCTGGTAATGTTTTACAGAATCCCGGTCGTGTCGTCCCGTACGTCCCGGTGCGGACATTATATACGTCTATAACGTTATATATCCTAACCTAAGGCAACTTAACCTCTCGGATGAAGTATTTTCCAACAGTCTTGGGGGGTCGGACCCTACTTCTCGGTGGGCACATTATATACGTCTATTTCGTAATATAACCTAACCTAAACCATCTAGAACCTCGCTGGTAATGTTTTACAGAATCCCGGTCGTGTCGTCTCGTACGTCTCGGTGCGGACATTATATACGTCTATAACGTTATATATCCTAACCTAAGGGAACCTAATATCTCGGATGTAGTATTTCACAACATTCCTGGCGGGTCGGCCCCTACTTCTCGGTGGGCACATTATATACGTCTATATCGTAATATAACCTAACCTAACCCATCTAGACCGTCGCTGGTAATGTTTTACAGAATCCCGGTCGTGTCGTCTCGTACGTCTCGGTGCGGATATTATATACGTCTATAACCTTATATATCCTAACCTAAGGGAACCTAACATCTCGGATGTAGTATTTCACAACATTCCTGGCGGGTCGGCCCCTACTTCTCGGTGGGCACATTATACACATCTGTAACGTAATATAACCTAACCTAAGCCACCTACATCCTCGCTTGTAATGTTTCACAGAATCCCGTTCGTGTCTTCCCGTACGTCACGAAGCCGGACATTATATACGTCTATAAATTTATATATCCTAACCTAAGGCAACCTAACATCTCGAATGTAGTATTTCACAACATTCCTGGCGGGTCGGCCCCACTTCTCGGTGGGAACATTATTTACGTCTATGACGTAATATAACCTAACCTAACCCATCTAGACCCTCGCTGGTAATGTTGTACAGAATCCCGGTCGTGTCGTCTCGTACGTCTCGGTGCGGATATTATATACGTCTATAACGTTATACATCCTAACCTAAGGGAACCTAACATCTCGGATGTAGTATTTCACAACATTCCTGGCGGGTCGGCCCCACTTCTCGGTGGGAACATTATATACGTTTATAACATAATATAACCTAACCTAACCCATCGAGCCCCTCGCTGGTAATGTTTTACAAAATCACAGTCGTGTCGGCCCGTACTTTTCCGTGGGGACATTATATACGTCTATAATTTTATATATCCTAACCTAAGGCAACTTAACATCTCGGATGTAGTATTTCACAACATTCCTGGCTGGTCGGCCCCACTTCTCGGTGGGAACATTATATACGTCTATATCGTAATATAACCTAACCTAACCCATCTAGATCCTCGCTGGTAATGTTTTACAGAATCCCGGTCGTGTCGTCCCGTACATCTCGGTGCGGATATTATATACGTCTACAACGTTATATATCCTAACCTAAGGCAGCTTAACCTCTCGGATGTAGTATTTTCCAACTGTCTTGGCGGGTGGGACCCTACTTCTCGGTGGGCACATTATATACGTCTATATCGTAATATAACCTAACCTAACCCATCTAGACCCTCGCTGGTAATGTTTTACAGAATCCCGGTCGTGTCGTCCCGTACGTCTCGGTGCGGACATTATATACGTCTATAACGTTATATATCCTAACCCAAGGCAACTTAACCTCTCGGATGTAGTATTTTCCAACAGTCTTGGCGGGTCGGACCCTACTTCTCGGTGGGCACATTATATACGTCTATATCGTAATATAACCTAACCTAAACCATCTAGAACCTCGCTGGTAATGCTTTACAGAATCCCGGTCGTGTCGTCTCGTACGTCTCGGTGCGGACATTATATACGTCTATAACGTTATATATCCTAACCTAATGGAACCTAACATCTCGGATGTAGTATTTCACAACATTCCTGGCGGGTCGGCCCCACTTCTCGGTGGGAACATTATATACGTTTATAACATAATATAACCTAACCTAACCCATCTAGTCCCTCGCTGGTAATGTTTTACAAAATCACAGTCGTGTCGGCCCGTATTTTTCCGTGGGGACATTATATACGTCTATAATTTTATATATCCTAACCTAAGGCAATTTAACATCTCGGATGTAGTATTTTCCAACATTCCTGGCGGGTTGGCCCCTACTTCTCGGTGGGCACATTATATACGTCTATATCGTAATATAACCTAACCTAACCCATCTAGACCCTCGCTGGTAATGTTTCACAGAATCCCGGTCGTGTCGTCTCGTACGTCTCGGTGCGGACATTATATACGTCTATAACGTTATATATCCTAACCTAAGGGAACCTAACATCTCGGATGTAGTATTTCACAACATTCCCGGCTGGTCGGCCCCACTTCTCGGTGGGAATATTATATACGTTTATAACGTAGTATAACCTAACCTAACCCATCTAGCCCCTCGCTTGTAATGTTTTGCAGAATCCCGGTCGTGTCGGCCCGTACGTCTCGGTGCGGACATTATATACGTCTATAACGTTATATATCCTAACCTAAGGGAACCTAACATCTCGGATGTAGTATTTCACAACATTCCTGGCTGGTCGGCCCCACTTCTCGGTGGGAACATTATATACGTTTATAACGAAGTATAACCTAACCTAACCCATCTAGACCCTCGCTTGTAACGTTTTACAGAATCCCGGTCGCGTCGTCCCGTACGTCCCGGTGCGGACATTATATACGTCTATAACGTTATATATCCTAACCCAAGGCAACTTAACCTCTCGGATGTAGTATTTTCCAACAGTCTTGGAGGGTCGGACCCTACTTCTCGGTGGGCACATTATATACGTCTATATCGTAATATAACCTAACCTAAACCATCTAGAACCTCGCTGGTAATGCTTTACAGAATCCCGGTCGTGTCGTCTCGTACGTCTCGGTGCGGACATTATATACGTCTATAACGTTATATGTCCTAACCTAAGGGAACCTAACATCTCGGATGTAGTATTTCACAACATTCCTGGCGGGTCGGCCCCACTTCTCGGTGGGAACATTATATACGTTCATAACATAATATAACCTAACCTAACCCATCTAGTCCCTCGCTGGTAATGTTTTACAAAAGCACAGTCGTGTCGGCCCGTACTTTTCCGTGGGGACATTATATACGTCTATAATTTTATATATCCTAACCTAAGGCAACTTAACATCTCGGATGTAGTATTTTCCAACATTCCTGGCGGGTCGGCCCCTACTTCTCGGTGGGCACATTATATACGTCTATATCGTAATATAACCTAACCTAACCCATCTAGACCCTCGCTGGTAATGTTTCACAGAATCCCGGTCGTGTCGTCTCGTACGTCTCGGTGCGGACATTATATACGTCTATAACGTTATACATCCTAACCTAAGGGAACCTAACATCTCGGATGTAGTATTTCACAACATTCCTGGCTGGTCGGCCCCACTTCTCGGTGGGAACATTATATACGTCTATATCGTAATATAACCAAACCTAACCCATCTAGAACCTCGCTGGTAATGTTTTACAAAATCCCGGTCGTGTCGGCCCGTACTTCTCGGTGGGGACATTATTTACGTCTATAACGTTATATATCCTAACCTAAGGGAACCTATCATCTCGGATGTAGTATTTCACAACATTCCTGGCTGGTCGGCCCCACTTCTCGGTGGGAACATTATATACGTTTATAACGTAATATAACCTAACCTAACCCATCTAGCCCCTCGCTTGTAATGTTTTACAGAATCCCGGTCGCGTCGTCCCGTACGTCCCGGTGCGGACATTATATACGTCTGTAACGTTATATATCCTAACCAAAGGCAACTTAACATCTCGGATGTAGTATTTTCCAACATTCCTGGCGGGTCGGCCCCTACTTCTCGGTGGGCACATTATATACGTCTATATCGTAATATAACCTAACCTAACCCATCTAGACCCTCGCTGGTAATGTTTCACAGAATCCCGGTCGTGTCGTCTCGTACGTCTCGGTGCGGACATTATATACGTCTATAACGTTATATATCCTAACCTAAGGGAACCTAACATCTCGGATGTAGTATTTCACAACATTCCTGGCTGGTCGGCCCCACTTCTCGGTGGGAACATTATATACGTCTATATCGTAATATAACCTAACCTAACCCATCTAGATCCTCGCTGGTAATGTTTTACAGAATCCCGGTCGTGTCGTCCCGTACGTCTCGGTGCGGATATTATATACGTATATAACGTTATATATCCTAACCTAAGGCAGCTTAACCTCTCGGATGTAGTATTTTCCAACATTCCTGGCGGGTCGGCCCCTACTTCTCGGTGGGCACATTATATACGTCTATATCGTAATATAACCTAACCTAACCCATCTAGACCCTCGCTGGTAATGTTTCACAGAATCCCGGTCGTGTCGTCTCGTACGTCTCGGTGCGGACATTATATACGTCTATAACGTTATATATCCTAACCTAAGGGAACCTAACATCTCGGATGTAGTATTTCACAACATTCCTGGCTGGTCGGCCCCACTTCTCGGTGGGAACATTATATACGTCTATATCGTAATATAACCTAACCTAACGCATCTAGACCCTCGCTGGTAATGTTTTACAAAATCCCGGTCGTGTCGGCCAGTACTTCTCGGTGGGGACATTATTTACGTCTATAACGTTATATATCCTAACCTAAGGGAACCTAAAATCTCGGATGTAGTACTTCACAACATTCCTGGCGGGTCGACCCTAGTTCTCGGTGGGCACATTACATACGTCTATATCGTAATATAACCTAACCTAACCCATCTAGCCCCTCGCTGGTAATGTTTTACAGAATCCCGGTCGTGTCGTCCCGTACGTCTCGGTGCGGACATTATATACGTCTATACTTTTATATATCCTAACCTAAGGCAACTTAACATCTCGGATGTAGTATTTTCCAACATTCCTGGCGGGTCGGCCCCTACTTCTCGGTGGGCACATTATATACGTCTATATCGTAATATAACCTAACCTAACCCATCTAGACCCTCGCAGGTAATGTTTTACAAAATCCCGGTCGTGTCGGCCCGTACTTCTCCGTGGGGACATTATATACGTCTATATCGTTATATATCCTAACCTAAGGCAACCTAACATCACGGATGTAGTATTTCACAACATTCCCGGCTGGTCGGCCCCACTTCTCGGTGGGAATATTATATACGTTTATAACGTAGTATAACCTAACCTAACCCATCTAGCCCCTCGCTTGTAATGTTTTGCAGAATCCCGGTCGTGTCGGCCCGTACGTCTCGGTGCGGACATTATATACGTCTATAACGTTATATATCCTAACCTAAGGGAACCTAACATCTCGGATGTAGTATTTCACAACATTCCTGGCTGGTCGGCCCCACTTCTCGGTGGGAACATTATATACGTTTATAACGAAGTATAACCTAACCTAACCCATCTAGACCCTCGCTTGTAACGTTTTACAGAATCCCGGTCGCGTCGTCCCGTACGTCCCGGTGCGGACATTATATACGTCTATAACGTTATATATCCTAACCCAAGGCAACTTAACCTCTCGGATGTAGTATTTTCCAACAGTCTTGGCGGGTCGGACCCTACTTCTCGGTGGGCACATTATATACGTCTATATCGTAATATAACCTAACCTAAACCATCTAGAACCTCGCTGGTAATGCTTTACAGAATCCCGGTCGTGTCGTCTCGTACGTCTCGGTGCGGACATTATATACGTCTATAACGTTATATGTCCTAACCTAAGGGAACCTAACATCTCGGATGTAGTATTTCACAACATTCCTGGCGGGTCGGCCCCACTTCTCGGTGGGAACATTATATACGTTCATAACATAATATAACCTAACCTAACCCATCTAGTCCCTCGCTGGTAATGTTTTACAAAAGCACAGTCGTGTCGGCCCGTACTTTTCCGTGGGGACATTATATACGTCTATAATTTTATATATCCTAACCTAAGGCAACTTAACATCTCGGATGTAGTATTTTCCAACATTCCTGGCGGGTCGGCCCCTACTTCTCGGTGGGCACATTATATACGTCTATATCGTAATATAACCTAACCTAACCCATCTAGACCCTCGCTGGTAATGTTTCACAGAATCCCGGTCGTGTCGTCTCGTACGTCTCGGTGCGGACATTATATACGTCTATAACGTTATACATCCTAACCTAAGGGAACCTAACATCTCGGATGTAGTATTTCACAACATTCCTGGCTGGTCGGCCCCACTTCTCGGTGGGAACATTATATACGTCTATATCGTAATATAACCAAACCTAACCCATCTAGAACCTCGCTGGTAATGTTTTACAAAATCCCGGTCGTGTCGGCCCGTACTTCTCGGTGGGGACATTATTTACGTCTATAACGTTATATATCCTAACCTAAGGGAACCTATCATCTCGGATGTAGTATTTCACAACATTCCTGGCTGGTCGGCCCCACTTCTCGGTGGGAACATTATATACGTTTATAACGTAATATAACCTAACCTAACCCATCTAGCCCCTCGCTTGTAATGTTTTACAGAATCCCGGTCGCGTCGTCCCGTACGTCCCGGTGCGGACATTATATACGTCTGTAACGTTATATATCCTAACCAAAGGCAACTTAACATCTCGGATGTAGTATTTTCCAACATTCCTGGCGGGTCGGCCCCTACTTCTCGGTGGGCACATTATATACGTCTATATCGTAATATAACCTAACCTAACCCATCTAGACCCTCGCTGGTAATGTTTCACAGAATCCCGGTCGTGTCGTCTCGTACGTCTCGGTGCGGACATTATATACGTCTATAACGTTATATATCCTAACCTAAGGGAACCTAACATCTCGGATGTAGTATTTCACAACATTCCTGGCTGGTCGGCCCCACTTCTCGGTGGGAACATTATATACGTCTATATCGTAATATAACCTAACCTAACCCATCTAGATCCTCGCTGGTAATGTTTTACAGAATCCCGGTCGTGTCGTCCCGTACGTCTCGGTGCGGATATTATATACGTATATAACGTTATATATCCTAACCTAAGGCAGCTTAACCTCTCGGATGTAGTATTTTCCAACATTCCTGGCGGGTCGGCCCCTACTTCTCGGTGGGCACATTATATACGTCTATATCGTAATATAACCTAACCTAACCCATCTAGACCCTCGCTGGTAATGTTTCACAGAATCCCGGTCGTGTCGTCTCGTACGTCTCGGTGCGGACATTATATACGTCTATAACGTTATATATCCTAACCTAAGGGAACCTAACATCTCGGATGTAGTATTTCACAACATTCCTGGCTGGTCGGCCCCACTTCTCGGTGGGAACATTATATACGTCTATATCGTAATATAACCTAACCTAACGCATCTAGACCCTCGCTGGTAATGTTTTACAAAATCCCGGTCGTGTCGGCCAGTACTTCTCGGTGGGGACATTATTTACGTCTATAACGTTATATATCCTAACCTAAGGGAACCTAAAATCTCGGATGTAGTACTTCACAACATTCCTGGCGGGTCGACCCTAGTTCTCGGTGGGCACATTACATACGTCTATATCGTAATATAACCTAACCTAACCCATCTAGCCCCTCGCTGGTAATGTTTTACAGAATCCCGGTCGTGTCGTCCCGTACGTCTCGGTGCGGACATTATATACGTCTATAACGTTATATATCCTAACCTAAGGGAACCTAACATCTCGGATGTAGTATTTCACAACATTCCTGGCTGGTCGGCCCCACTTCTCGGTGGGAACATTATATACGTCTATATCGTAATATAACCAAACCTAACACATCTAGACCCTCTCTGGTAATGTTTTACAGAATCCCGGTCGTGTCGTCCCGTACGTCTCGGTGCGGACATTATATACGTCTATAACGTTATATATCCTAACCTAAGGCAACTTAACCTCTCGGATGTAGTATTTTCCAACAGTCTTGGCGGGTCGGACCCTACTTCTCGGTGGGCGCATTATATACGTCTATATCGTAATATAACCTAACCTAACCCATCTAGACCCTCGCTGGTAATGTTTTACAGAATCCCGGTCGTGTCGTCTCGTACGTCTCGGTGCGGATATTATATACGTCTATAACCTTATACATCCTAACCTAAGGGAACCTAACATCTCGGATGTAGTATTTCACAACATTCCTGGCGGGTCGGCCCCTACTTCTCGGTGGGCACATTATACACATCTGTAACGTAATATAACCTAACCTAAGCCACCTACATCCTCGCTTGTAATGTTTCACAGAATCCCGTTCGTGTCTTCCCGTACGTCACGAAGCCGGACATTATATACGTCTATAAATTTATATATCCTAACCTAAGGCAACCTAACATCTCGAATGTAGTATTTCACAACATTCCTGGCGGGTCGGCCCCACTTCTCGGTGGGAACATTATTTACGTCTATGACGTAATATAACCTAACCTAACCCATCTAGACCCTCGCTGGTAATGTTGTACAGAATCCCGGTCGTGTCGTCTCGTACGTCTCGGTGCGGACATTATATATGTCTATAACGTTATATATCCTAACCTAAGGGAACCTAACTTCACGGATGCAGTATTTCACAACATTCCTGGCGGGTCGGCCCCTACTTCTCGGTGGGCACATTATATACGTCTATATCGTAATGTAACCTAACGTAACCCATCTAGACCCTCGCTGGTAATGTTTTACAGAATCCCGGTCGTGTCGTCTCGTACGTCTCGGTGCGGATATTATATACGTCTATAACGTTATACATCCTAACCTAAGGGAACCTAACATCTCGGATGTAGTATTTCACAACATTCCTGGCGGGTCGGCCCCACTTCTCGGTGGGAACATTATATACGTTTATAACATAATATAACCTAACCTAACCCATCGAGCCCCTCGCTGGTAATGTTTTACAAAATCACAGTCGTGTCGGCCCGTACTTTTCCGTGGGGACATTATATACGTCTATAATTTTATATATCCTAACCTAAGGCAACTTAACATCTCGGATGTAGTATTTCACAACATTCCTGGCTGGTCGGCCCCACTTCTCGGTGGGAACATTATATACGTCTATATCGTAATATAACCTAACCTAACCCATCTAGATCCTCGCTGGTAATGTTTTACAGAATCCCGGTCGTGTCGTCCCGTACATCTCGGTGCGGATATTATATACGTCTATAACGTTATATATCCTAACCTAAGGCAGCTTAACCTCTCGGATGTAGTATTTTCCAACTGTCTTGGCGGGTGGGACCCTACTTCTCGGTGGGCACATTATATACGTCTATATCGTAATATAACCTAACCTAACCCATCTAGACCCTCGCTGGTAATGTTTTACAGAATCCCGGTCGTGTCGTCCCGTACGTCTCGGTGCGGACATTATATACGTCTATAACGTTATATATCCTAACCTAATGGAACCTAACATCTCGGATGTAGTATTTCACAACATTCCTGGCGGGTCGGCCCCACTTCTCGGTGGGAACATTATATACGTTTATAACATAATATAACCTAACCTAACCCATCTAGTCCCTCGCTGGTAATGTTTTACAAAATCACAGTCGTGTCGGCCCGTACTTTTCCGTGGGGACATTATATACGTCTATAATTTTATATATCCTAACCTAAGGCAATTTAACATCTCGGATGTAGTATTTTCCCACATTCCTGGCGGGTTGGCCCCTACTTCTCGGTGGGCACATTATATACGTCTATATCGTAATATAACCTAACCTAACCCATCTAGACACTCGCTGGTAATGTTTCACAGAATCCCGGTCGTGTCGTCTCGTACGTCTCGGTGCGGACATTATATACGTCTATAACGTTATATATCCTAACCTAAGGGAACCTAACATCTCGGATGTAGTATTTCACAACATTCCTGGCTGGTCGGCCCCACTTCTCGGTGGGAACATTATATACGTCTATATCGTAATATAACCAAACCTAACCCATCTAGACCCTCGCTGGTAATGTTTTACAAAATCCCGGTCGTGTCGGCCCGTACTTCTCGGTGGGGACATTATTTACGTCTATAACGTTATATATCCTAACCTAAGGGAACCTAAAATCTCGGATGTAGTACTTCACAACATTCCTGGCGGGTCGGCCCCTACTTCTCGGTGGGCACATTACATACGTCTATATCGTAATATAACCTAACCTAACCCATCTAGACCCTCGCAGGTAATGTTTTACAAAATCCCGGTCGTGTCGGCCCGTACTTCTCCGTGGGGACATTATATACGTCTATATCGTTATATATCCTAACCTAAGGCAACCTAACATCACGGATGTAGTATTTCACAACATTCCCGGCTGGTCGGCCCCACTTCTCGGTGGGAATATTATATACGTTTATAACGTAGTATAACCTAACCTAACCCATCTAGCCCCTCGCTTGTAATGTTTTGCAGAATCCCGGTCGTGTCGGCCCGTACGTCTCGGTGCGGACATTATATACGTCTATAACGTTATATATCCTAACCTAAGGGAACCTAACATCTCGGATGTAGTATTTCACAACATTCCTGGCTGGTCGGCCCCACTTCTCGGTGGGAACATTATATACGTTTATAACGAAGTATAACCTAACCTAACCCATCTAGACCCTCGCTTGTAACGTTTTACAGAATCCCGGTCGCGTCGTCCCGTACGTCCCGGTGCGGACATTATATACGTCTGTAACGTTATATATCCTAACCAAAGGCAACTTAACATCTCGGATGTAGTATTTTCCAACATTCCTGGCGGGTCGGCCCCTACTTCTCCGTGGGCACATTATATACGTCTATATCGTAATATAACCTAACCTAACCCATCTAGACCCTCGCTGGTAATGTTTTACAGAATCCCGGTCGTGTCGTCTCGTACGTCTCGGTGCGGATATTATATACGTCTATAACGTTATATATCCTACCCAAAGGCAACCTAACATCTCGAATGTAGTATTTCACAACATTCATGGCGGGTCGGCCCCACTTCTCGGTGGGAGAATTATTTACGTCTATAACGTAATATAACCTAACCTAACCCATCTAGACCCTCGCTGGTAATGTTTTACAGAATCCCGGTCGTGTCGTCCCGTACGTCTCGGTGCGGACATTATATACGTCTATAACGTTATATATCCTAACCCAAGGCAACTTAACCTCTCGGATGTAGTATTTTCCAACAGTCTTGGCGGGTCGGACCCTACTTCTCGGTGGGCACATTATATACGTCTATATCGTAATATAACCTAACCTAAACCATCTAGAACCTCGCTGGTAATGCTTTACAGAATCCCGGTCGTGTCGTCTCGTACGTCTCGGTGCGGACATTATATACGTCTATAACGTTATATGTCCTAACCTAAGGGAACCTAACATCTCGGATGTAGTATTTCACAACATTCCTGGCGGGTCGGCCCCACTTCTCGGTGGGAACATTATATACGTTCATAACATAATATAACCTAACCTAACCCATCTAGTCCCTCGCTGGTAATGTTTTACAAAATCACAGTCGTGTCGGCCCGTACTTTTCCGTGGGGACATTATATACGTCTATAATTTTATATATCCTAACCTAAGGCAACTTAACATCTCGGATGTAGTATTTTCCAACATTCCTGGCGGGTCGGCCCCTACTTCTCGGTGGGCACATTATATACGTCTATATCGTAATATAACCTAACCTAACCCATCTAGACCCTCGCTGGTAATGTTTCACAGAATCCCGGTCGTGTCGTCTCGTACGTCTCGGTGCGGACATTATATACGTCTATAACGTTATATATCCTAACCTAAGGGAACCTAACATCTCGGATGTAGTATTTCACAACATTCCTGGCTGGTCGGCCCCACTTCTCGGTGGGAACATTATATACGTCTATATCGTAATATAACCAAACCTAACCCATCTAGAACCTCGCTGGTAATGTTTTACAAAATCCCGGTCGTGTCGGCCCGTACTTCTCGGTGGGGACATTATTTACGTCTATAACGTTATATATCCTAACCTAAGGGAACCTAAAATCTCGGATGTAGTACATCACAACATTCCTGGCGGGTCGGCCCCTACTTCTCGGTGGGCACATTACATACGTCTATATCGTAATATAACCTAACCCAACCCATCTAGACCCTCGCAGGTAATGTTTTACAAAATCCCGGTCGTGTCGGCCCGTACTTCTCCGTGGGGACATTATATACGTCTATATCGTTATATATCCTAACCTAAGGCAACCTAACATCACGGATGTAGTATTTCACAACATTCCCGCCTGGTCGGCCCCACTTCTCGGTGGGAATATTATATACGTTTATAACGTAGTATAACCTAACCTAACCCATCTAGCCCCTCGCTTGTAATGTTTTGCAGAATCCCGGTCGTGTCGGCCCGTACGTCTCGGTGCGGACATTATATACGTCTATAACGTTATATATCCTAACCTAAGGGAACCTAACATCTCGGATGTAGTATTTCACAACATTCCTGGCTGGTCGGCCCCACTTCTCGGTGGGAACATTATATACGTTTATAACGAAGTATAACCTAACCTAACCCATCTAGACCCTCGCTTGTAACGTTTTACAGAATCCCGGTCGTGTCGTCCCGTACGTCTCGGTGCGGACATTATATACGTCTATAACGTTATATATCCTAACCAAAGGCAACCTAACATCTCGAATGTAGTGTTTCACAACATTCCTGGCGGGGCGGCCGCTACTTCTCGGTGGGAACATTATATAAGTCTATATCGTAATATAACCTAACCTAACCCACCTAGACCCTCGCTGGTAATGTTTTACAAAATCCCGGTCGTGTCGGCCCGTACTTCTCGGTGGGGACATTATTTACGTCTATAACGTTATATATCCTAACCTAAGGGAACCTATCATCTCGGATGTAGTATTTCACAACATTCCTGGCTGGTCGGCCCCACTTCTCGGTGGGAACATTATATACGTTTATAACGTAATATAACCTAACCTAACCCATCTAGCCCCTCGCTTGTAATGTTTTACAGAATCCCGGTCGCGTCGTCCCGTACGTCCCGGTGCGGACATTATATACGTCTGTAACGTTATATATCCTAACCAAAGGCAACTTAACATCTCGGATGTAGTATTTTCCAACATTCCTGGCGGGTCGGCCCCTACTTCTCGGTGGGCACATTATATACGTCTATATCGTAATATAACCTAACCTAACCCATCTAGACCCTCGCTGGTAATGTTTCACAGAATCCCGGTCGTGTCGTCTCGTACGTCTCGGTGCGGACATTATATACGTCTATAACGTTATATATCCTAACCTAAGGGAACCTAACATCTCGGATGTAGTATTTCACAACATTCCTGGCTGGTCGGCCCCACTTCTCGGTGGGAACATTATATACGTCTATATCGTAATATAACCAAACCTAACCCATCTAGACCCTCGCTGGTAATGTTTTACAAAATCCCGGTCGTGTCGGCCCGTCCTTCTCGGTGGGGACATTATTTACGTCTATAACGTTATATATCCTAACCTAAGGGAACCTAATATCTCGGATGTAGTATTTCACAACATTCCTGGCGGGTCGGCCCCTACTTCTCGGTGGGCACATTATATACGTCTATATCGTAATATAACCTAACCTAACCCATCTAGCCCCTAGCTGGGAATGTTTTACAGAATCCCGGTCGTGTCGTCCCGTACGTCTCGGTGCGGACATTATATACGTCTATAACGTTATATATCCTAACCTAAGGGAACCTAACATTTCGGATGTAGCATTTCACAACATTCGTGGCAGGTCGGCCCCTATTTCTCGGTGGGCACATTATATACGTCTATATCGTAATATAACCTAAACTAACGCATCTAGACCCTCGCTGGTAATGTTTTACAAAATCCCGGTCGTGTCGGCCAGTACTTCTCGGTGGGGACATTATTTACGTATATAACGTTATATATCCTAACCTAAGGGAACCTAAAATCTCGGACGTAGTACTTCACAACATTCCTGGCGGGTCGACCCTAGTTCTCGGTGGGCACATTACATACGTCTATATCGTAATATAACCTAACCTAACCCATCTAGCCCCTCGCTGGTAATGTTTTACAGAATCCCGGTCGTGTCGTCCCGTACGTCTCGGTGCGGACATTATATACGTCTATACTTTTATATATCCTAACCTAAGGCAACTTAACATCTCGGATGTAGTATTTTCCAACATTCCTGGCGGGTCGGCCCCTACTTCTCGGTGGGCACATTATATACGTCTATATCGTAATATAACCTAACCTAACCCATCTAGACCCTCGCTGGTAATGTTTCACAGAATCCCGGTCGTGTCGTCTCGTACGTCTCGGTGCGGACATTATATACGTCTATAACGTTATATATCCTAACCTAAGGGAACCTAACATCTCGGATGTAGTATTTCACAACATTCCTGGCTGGTCGGCCCCACTTCTCGGTGGGAACATTATATACGTTTATATCGTAATATAACCAAACCTAACACATCTAGACCCTCTCTGGTAATGTTTTACAGAATCCCGGTCGTGTCGTCCCGTACGTCTCGGTGCCGACATTATATACGTCTATAACGTTATATATCCTAACCTAAGGCAACTTAACCTCTCGGATGTAGTATTTTCCAACAGTCTTGGCGGGTCGGACCCTACTTCTCGGTGGGCGCATTATATACGTCTATATCGTAATATAACCTAACCTAACCCATCTAGACCCTCGCTGGTAATGTTTTACAGAATCCCGGTCGTGTCGTCCCGTACGTCCCGGTGCGGACATTATATACGTCTATAACGTTATATATCCTAACCTAAGGCAACTTAACCTCTCGGATGAAGTATTTTCCAACAGTCTTGGGGGGTCGGACCCTACTTCTCGGTGGGCACATTATATACGTCTATTTCGTAATATAACCTAACCTAAACCATCTAGAACCTCGCTGGTAATGTTTTACAGAATCCCGGTCGTGTCGTCTCGTACGTCTCGGTGCGGACATTATATACGTCTATAACGTTATATATCCTAACCTAAGGGAACCTAATATCTCGGATGTAGTATTTCACAACATTCCTGGCGGGTCGGCCCCTACTTCTCGGTGGGCACATTATATACGTCTATATCGTAATATAACCTAACCTAACCCATCTAGACCGTCGCTGGTAATGTTTTACAGAATCCCGGTCGTGTCGTCTCGTACGTCTCGGTGCGGATATTATATACGTCTATAACGTTATATATCCTAACCTAAGGGAACCTAACATCTCGGATGTAGTATTTCACAACATTCCTGGCGGGTCGGCCCCTACTTCTCGGTGGGCACATTATACACATCTGTAACGTAATATAACCTAACCTAAGCCACCTACATCCTCGCTTGTAATGTTTCACAGAATCCCGTTCGTGTCTTCCCGTACGTCACGAAGCCGGACATTATATACGTCTATAAATTTATATATCCTAACCTAAGGCAACCTAACATCTCGAATGTAGTATTTCACAACATTCCTGGCGGGTCGGCCCCACTTCTCGGTGGGAACATTATTTACGTCTATGACGTAATATAACCTAACCTAACCCATCTAGACCCTCGCTGCTAATGTTGTACAGAATCCCGGTCGTGTCGTCTCGTACGTCTCGGTGCGGACATTATATATGTCTATAACGTTATATATCCTAACCTAAGGGAACCTAACTTCACGGATGTAGTATTTCACAACATTCCTGGCGGGTCGGCCCCTACTTCTCGGTGGGCACATTATATACGTCTATATCGTAATATAACCTAACCTAACCCATCTAGACCCTCGCTGGTAATGTTTTACAGAATCCCGGTCGTGTCGTCTCGTACGTCTCGGTGCGGACATTATATACGTCTATAACGTTATATATCCTAACCTAAGGGAACCTAACATCTCGGATGTAGTATTTCACAACATTCCTGGCGGGTCGGCCCCTACTTCTCGGTGGGCACATTATATACGTCTATATCGTAATGTAACCTAACGTAACCCATCTAGACCCTCGCTGGTAATGTTTTACAGAATCCCGGTCGTGTCGTCTCGTACGTCTCGGTGCGGATATTATATACGTCTATAACGTTATACATCCTAACCTAAGGGAACCTAACATCTCGGATGTAGTATTTCACAACATTCCTGGCGGGTCGGCCCCACTTCTCGGTGGGAACATTATATACGTTTATAACATAATATAACCTAACCTAACCCATCGAGCCGCTCGCTGGTAATGTTTTACAAAATCACAGTCGTGTCGGCCCGTACTTTTCCGTGGGGACATTATATACGTCTATAATTTTATATATCCTAACCTAAGGCAACTTAACATCTCGGATGTAGTATTTCACAACATTCCTGGCTGGTCGGCCCCACTTCTCGGTGGGAACATTATATACGTCTATATCGTAATATAACCTAACCTAACCCATCTAGACCCTCGCTGGTAATGTTTTACAGAATCCCGGTCGTGTCGTCTCGTACGTCTCGGTGCGGATATTATATACGTCTATAACGTTATATATCCTACCCAAAGGCAACCTAACATCTCGAATGTAGTATTTCACAACATTCATGGCGGGTCGGCCCCACTTCTCGGTGGGAGAATTATTTACGTCTATAACGTAATATAACCTAACCTAACCCATCTAGACCCTCGCTGGTAATGTTTTACAGAATCCCGGTCGTGTCGTCCCGTACGTCTCGGTGCGGACATTATATACGTCTATAACGTTATATATCCTAACCCAAGGCAACTTAACCTCTCGGATGTAGTATTTTCCAACAGTCTTGGCGGGTCGGACCCTACTTCTCGGTGGGCACATTATATACGTCTATATCGTAATATAACCTAACCTAAACCATCTAGAACCTCGCTGGTAATGCTTTACAGAATCCCGGTCGTGTCGTCTCGTACGTCTCGGTGCGGACATTATATACGTCTATAACGTTATATGTCCTAACCTAAGGGAACCTAACATCTCGGATGTAGTATTTCACAACATTCCTGGCGGGTCGGCCCCACTTCTCGGTGGGAACATTATATACGTTCATAACATAATATAACCTAACCTAACCCATCTAGTCCCTCGCTGGTAATGTTTTACAAAATCACAGTCGTGTCGGCCCGTACTTTTCCGTGGGGACATTATATACGTCTATAATTTTATATATCCTAACCTAAGTCAACTTAACATCTCGGATGTAGTATTTTCCAACATTCCTGGCGGGTCGGCCCCTACTTCTCGGTGGGCACATTATATACGTCTATATCGTAATATAACCTAACCTAACCCATCTAGACCCTCGCTGGTAATGTTTCACAGAATCCCGGTCGTGTCGTCTCGTACGTCTCGGTGCGGACATTATATACGTCTATAACGTTATATATCCTAACCTAAGGGAACCTAACATCTCGGATGTAGTATTTCACAACATTCCTGGCTGGTCGGCCCCACTTCTCGGTGGGAACATTATATACGTCTATATCGTAATATAACCAAACCTAACCCATCTAGAACCTCGCTGGTAATGTTTTACAAAATCCCGGTCGTGTCGGCCCGTACTTCTCGGTGGGGACATTATTTACGTCTATAACGTTATATATCCTAACCTAAGGGAACCTAAAATCTCGGATGTAGTACATCACAACATTCCTGGCGGGTCGGCCCCTACTTCTCGGTGGGCACATTACATACGTCTATATCGTAATATAACCTAACCTAACCCATCTAGACCCTCGCAGGTAATGTTTTACAAAATCCCGGTCGTGTCGGCCCGTACTTCTCCGTGGGGACATTATATACGTCTATATCGTTATATATCCTAACCTAAGGCAACCTAACATCACGGATGTAGTATTTCACAACATTCCCGCCTGGTCGGCCCCACTTCTCGGTGGGAATATTATATACGTTTATAACGTAGTATAACCTAACCTAACCCATCTAGCCCCTCGCTTGTAATGTTTTGCAGAATCCCGGTCGTGTCGGCCCGTACGTCTCGGTGCGGACATTATATACGTCTATAACGTTATATATCCTAACCTAAGGGAACCTAACATCTCGGATGTAGTATTTCACAACATTCCTGGCTGGTCGGCCCCACTTCTCGGTGGGAACATTATATACGTTTATAACGAAGTATAACCTAACCTAACCCATCTAGACCCTCGCTTGTAACGTTTTACAGAATCCCGGTCGTGTCGTCCCGTACGTCTCGGTGCGGACATTATATACGTCTATAACGTTATATATCCTAACCAAAGGCAACCTAACATCTCGAATGTAGTGTTTCACAACATTCCTGGCGGGGCGGCCGCTACTTCTCGGTGGGAACATTATATACGTCTATATCGTAATATAACCTAACCTAACCCACCTAGACCCTCGCTGGTAATGTTTTACAAAATCCCGGTCGTGTCGGCCCGTACTTCTCGGTGGGGACATTATTTACGTCTATAACGTTATATATCCTAACCTAAGGGAACCTATCATCTCGGATGTAGTATTTCACAACATTCCTGGCTGGTCGGCCCCACTTCTCGGTGGGAACATTATATACGTTTATAACGTAATATAACCTAACCTAACCCATCTAGCCCCTCGCTTGTAATGTTTTACAGAATCCCGGTCGCGTCGTCCCGTACGTCCCGGTGCGGACATTATATACGTCTGTAACGTTATATATCCTAACCAAAGGCAACTTAACATCTCGGATGTAGTATTTTCCAACATTCCTGGCGGGTCGGCCCCTACTTCTCGGTGGGCACATTATATACGTCTATATCGTAATATAACCTAACCTAAACCATCTAGAACCTCGCTGGTAATGTTTTACAGAATCCCGGTCGTGTCGTCTCGTACGTCTCGGTGCGGACGTTATATACGTCTATAACGTTATATATCCTAACCTAAGGGAACCTAACATCTCGGATGTAGTATTTCACAACATTCCTGGCGGGTCGGCCCCACTTCTCGGTGGGAACATTATATACGTTTATAACATAATATAACCTAACCTAACCCATCTAGCCCCTCGCTGGTAATGTTTTACAAAATCACAGTCGTGTCGGCCCGTACTTTTCCGTGGGGACATTATATACGTCTATACTTTTATATATCCTAACCTAAGGCAACTTAACATCTCGGATGTAGTATTTCACAACATTCCTGGCTGGTCGGCCCCACTTCTCGGTGGGAACATTATATACGTCTATATCGTAATATAACCTAACCTAACCCATCTAGACCTTCGCTGGTAATGTTTTACAGAATCCCGGTCGTGTCGTCCCGTACGTCTCGGTGCGGACATTATATACGTCTATAACGTTATATATCCTAACCTAAGGCAGCTTAACCTCTCGGATGTAGTATTTTCCAACTGTCTTGGCGGGTCGGACCCTACTTCTCGGTGGGCACATTATATACGTCTATATCGTAATATAACCTAACCTAACCCATCTAGACCCTCGCTGGTAATGTTTTACAGAATCCCGGTCGTGTCGTCCCGTACGTCTCGGTGCGGACATTATATACGTCTATAACGTTATATATCCTAACCCAAGGCAACTTAACCTCTCGGATGTAGTATTTTCCAACAGTCTTGGCGGGTCGGACCCTACTTCTCGGTGGGCACATTATATACGTCTATATCGTAATATAACCTAACCTAAACCATCTAGAACCTCGCTGGTAATGCTTTACAGAATCCCGGTCGTGTCGGCCCGTACTTCTCCGTGGGGACATTATATACGTCTATATCGTTATATATCCTAACCCAAGGCAACCTAACATGACGGATGTAGTATTTCACAACATTCCCGGCTGGTCGGCCCCACTTCTCGGTGGGAATATTATATACGTTTATAACGTAGTATAACCTAACCTAACCCATCTAGCCCCTCGCTTGTAATGTTTTGCAGAATCCCGGTCGTGTCGGCCCGTACGTCTCGGTGCGGACATTATATACGTCTATAACGTTATATATCCTAACCTAAGGGAACCTAACATCTCGGATGTAGTATTTCACAACATTCCTGGCTGGTCGGCCCCACTTCTCGGTGGGAACATTATATACGTTTATAACGAAGTATAACCTAACCTAACCCATCTAGACCCTCGCTTGTAACGTTTTACAGAATCCCGGTCGCGTCGTCCCGTACGTCTCGGTGCGGACATTATATACGTCTATAACGTTATATATCCTAACCAAAGGCAACCTAACATCTCGAATGTAGTGTTTCACAACATTCCTGGCGGGTCGGCCCCACTTCTCGGTGGGAACATTATATACGTTTATAACGTAATATAACCTAACCTAACCCATCTAGTCCCTCGCTGGTTGTTTTACAAAATCCCAGTCGTGTCGGCCCGTACTTTTCCGTGTGGACATTATATACATCTATAATTTTATATATCCTAACCTAAGGCAACTTAACATCTCGGATGTAGTATTTTCCAACATTCCTGGCGGGTCAGTCCCTACTTCTCGGTGGGCACATTATATACGTCTATATCGTAATATAACCTAACCTAACCCATCTAGACCCTCGCTGGTAATGTTTTACAGAATCCCGGTCGTGTCGTCTCGTACGTCTCGGTGCGGATATTATATACGTCTATAACGTTATATATCCTACCCAAAGGCAACCTAACATCTCGAATGTAGTATTTCACAACATTCATGGCGGGTCGGCCCCACTTCTCGGTGGGAGAATTATTTACGTCTATAACGTAATCTAACCTAACCTAACCCATCTAGACCCTCGCTGGTAATGTTTTACAGAATCCCGGTCGTGTCGTCCCGTACGTCTCGGTGCGGACATTATATACGTCTATAACGTTATATATCCTAACCCAAGGCAACTTAACCTCTCGGATGTAGTATTTTCCAACAGTCTTGGCGGGTCGGACCCTACTTCTCGGTGGGCACATTATATACGTCTATATCGTAATATAACCTAACCTAAACCATCTAGAACCTCGCTGGTAATGCTTTACAGAATCCCGGTCGTGTCGTCTCGTACGTCTCGGTGCGAACATTATATACGTCTATAACGTTATATATCCTAACCTAAGGGAACCTAACATCTCGGATGTAGTACTTCACAACATTTCTGGCGGGTCGGCCCTACTTCTCGGTGGGCACATTACATACGTCTATATCGTAATATAACCTAACCTAACCCATCTAGACCCTCGCAGGTAATGTTTTACAAAATCCCGGTCGTGTCGGCCCGTACTTCTCCGTGGGGACATTATATACGTCTATATCGTTATATATCCTAACCTAAGGCAACCTAACATCACGGATGTAGTATTTCACAACATTCCCGGCTGGTCGGCCCCACTTCTCGGTGGGAATATTATATACGTTTATAACGTAGTATAACCTAACCTAACCCATCTAGCCCCTCGCTTGTAATGTTTTACAGAATCCCGGTCGCGTCGTCCCGTACGTCCCGGTGCGGACATTATATACGTCTGTAACGTTATATATCCTAACCAAAGGCAACTTAACATCTCGGATGTAGTATTTTCCAACATTCCTGGCGGGTCGGCCCCTACTTCTCGGTGGGTACATTATATACGTCTATATCGTAATATAACCTAACCTAACCCATCTAGACCCTCGCTGGTAATGTTTCACAGAATCCCGGTCGTGTCGTCTCGTACGTCTCGGTGCGGACATTATATACGTCTATAACGTTATATATCCTAACCTAAGGGAACCTAACATCTCGGATGTAGTATTTCACAACATTCCTGGCTGGTCGGCCCCACTTCTCGGTGGGAACATTATATACGTCTATATCGTAATATAACCAAACCTAACCCATCTAGACCCTCTCTGGTAATGTTTTACAGAATCCCGGTCGTGTCGTCCCGTACGTCTCGGTGCGGACATTATATACGTCTATAACGTTATATATCCTAACCTAAGGCAACTTAACCTCTCGGATGTAGTATTTTCCAACAGTCTTGGCGGGTCGGACCCTACTTCTCGGTGGGCACATTATATACGTCTATATCGTAATATAACCTAACCTAACCCATCTAGACCCTCGCTGGTAATGTTTTACAGAATCCCGGTCGTGTCGTCTCGTACGTCTCGGTGCGGATATTATATACGTCTATAACGTTATATATCCTAACCTAAGGGAACCTAACATCTCGGATGTAGTATTTCACAACATTCCTGGCGGGTCGGCCCCTACTTCTCGGTGGGCACATTATAAACATCTGTAACGTAATATAACCTAACCTAAGCCACCTACACCCTCGCTTGTAATGTTTCACAGAATCCCGTTCGTGTCTTCCCGTACGTCACGAAGCCGGGCATTATATACGTCTATAAATTTATATATCCTAACCTAAGGCAACCTAACATCTCGAATGTAGTATTTCACAACATTCCTGGCGGGTCGGCCCCACTTCTCGGTGGGAACATTATTTACGTCTATGACGTAATATAACCTAACCTAACCCATCTAGACCCTCGCTGGTAATGTTGTACAGAATCCCGGTCGTGTCGTCTCGTACGTCTCGGTGCGGACATTATATATGTCTATAACGTTATATATCCTAACCTAAGGGAACCTAACTTCACGGATGTAGTATTTCACAACATTCCTGGCGGGTCGGCCCCTACTTCTCGGTGGGCACATTATATACGTCTATATCGTAATATAACCTAACCTAACCCATCTAGACCCTCGCTGGTAATGTTTTACAGAATCCCGGTCGTGTCGTCTCGTACGTCTCGGTGCGGACATTATATACGTCTATAACGTTATATATCCTAACCTAAGGGAACCTTACATCTCGGATGTAGTATTTCACAACATTCCTGGCGGGTCGGCACCTACTTCTCGGTGGGCACATTATATACGTCTATATCGTAATGTAACCTAACCTAACCCATCTAGACACTCGCTGGTAATGTTTTACAGAATCCCGGTCGTGTCGTCTCGTACGTCTCGGTGCGGACATTATATACGTCTATAACGTTATATATCCTAACCTAAGGGAACCTTACATCTCGGATGTAGTATTTCACAACATTCCTGGCTGGTCGGCCCCACTTCTCGGTGGGAACATTATTTAAGTCTATGACGTAATATAACCTAACCTAACCCATCTAGACCCTCGCTGCTAATGTTTTACAGAATCCCGGTCGTGTCGTCTCGTACGTCTCGGTGCGGACATTATATACGTCTATAACGTTATATATCCTAACCCAAGGCAACTTAACCTCTCGGATGTAGTATTTTCCAACAGTCTTGGCGGGTCGGACCCTACTTCTCGGTGGGCACATTATATACGTCTATATCGTAATATAACCTAACCTAACCCATCTAGACCCTCGCTGGTAATGTTTTACAGAATCCCGGTCGTGTCGTCCCGTACGTCTCGGTGCGGACATTATATACGTCTATAACGTTATATATCCTAACCCAAGGCAACTTAACCTCTCGGATGTAGTATTTTCCAACAGTCTTGGCGGGTCGGACCCTACTTCTCGGTGGGCACATTATATACGTCTATATCGTAATACAACCTAACCTAAACCATCTAGAACCTCTCTGGTAATGTTTTACAAAATCCCGGTCGTGTCGGCCCGTACTTCTCGGTGGGGACATTATTTACGTCTATAACGTTATATATCCTAACCTAAGGGAACCTAAAATCTCGGATGTAGTACTTCACAACATTCCTGGCGGGTCGGCCCCTACTTCTCGGTGGGCACATTACATACGTCTATATCGTAATATAACCTAACCTAACCCATCTAGACCCTCGCAGGTAATGTTTTACAAAATCCCGGTCGTGTCGGCCCGTACTTCTCCGTGGGGACATTATATACGTCTATATCGTTATATATCCTAACCTAAGGCAACCTAACATCACGGATGTAGTATTTCACAACATTCCCGGCTGGTCGGCCCCACTTCTCGGTGGGAATATTATATACGTTTATAACGTAGTATAACCTAACCTAACCCATCTAGCCCCTCGCTTGTAATGTTTTGCAGAATCCCGGTCTTGTCGGCCCGTACGTCTCGGTGCGGACATTATATACGTCTATAACGTTATATATCCTAACCTAAGGGAACCTAACATCTCGGATGTAGTATTTCACAACATTCCTGGCTGGTCGGCCCCACTTCTCGGTGGGAACATTATATACGTTTATAACGAAGTATAACCTAACCTAACCCATCTAGACCCTCGCTGGTAATGTTTTACAGAATCCCGGTCGTGTCGTCCCGTACGTCTCGGTGCGGACATTATATACGTCTATAACGTTATATATGCTAACCAAAGGCAACCTAACATCTCGAATGTAGTGTTTCACAACATTCCTGGCGGGTCGGCCCCACTTCTCGGTGGGAACATTATATACGTTTATAACGTAATATAACCTAACCTAACCCATCTAGTCCCTCGCTGGTTGTTTTACAAAATCCCAGTCGTGTCGGCCCGTACTTTTCCGTGTGGACATTATATACATCTATAATTTTATATATCCTAACCTAAGGCAACTTAACATCTCGGATGTAGTATTTTCCAACATTCCTGGCGGGTCAGTCCCTACTTCTCGGTGGGCACATTATATACGTCTATATCGTAATATAACCTAACCTAACCCATCTAGACCCTCGCTGGTAATGTTTTACAGAATCCCGGTCGTGTCGTCTCGTAGGTCTCGGTGCGGACATTATATACGTCTATATCGTTATATATCCTAACCTAAGGCAACCTAACATCTCGGATGTAGTACTTTCCAACATCCCTGGCGGGGCGGCCGCTACTTCTCGGTGGGAACATTATATACGTCTATATCGTAATATAACCTAACCTAACCCACCTAGACCCTCGCTGGTAATGTTTTACAAAATCCCGGTCGTGTCGGCCCGTACTTCTCGGTGGGGACATTATTTACGTCTATAACGTTATATATCCTAACCTTAGGGAACCTATCATCTCGGATGTAGTGTTTCACAACATTCCTGGCTGGTCGGCCCCACTTCTCGGTGGGAACATTATATACGTCTATAACGTAATATAACCTAACCTAACCCATCTAGCCCCTCGCTTGTAATGTTTTACAGAATCCCGGTCGCGTCGTCCCGTACGTCCTGGTGCGGACATTATATACGTCTGTAACGTTATATATCCTAACCAAAGGCAACTTAACATCTCGGATGTAGTATTTTCGAACATTCCTGGCGGGTCGGCCCCTACTTCTCCGTGGGCACATTATCTACGTCTATATCGTAATATAACCTAACCTAACCCATCTAGACCCTCGCTGGTAATGTTTTACAGAATCCCGGTCGTGTCGTCTCGTACGTCTCGGTGCGGATATTATATACGTCTATAACGTTATATATCCTACCCAAAGGCAACCTAAAATCTCGAATGTAGTATTTCACAACATTCATGGCGGGTCGGTCCCACTTCTCGGTGGGAAAATTATTTACGTCTATAACGTAATATAACCTAACCTAACCCATCTAGACCCTCGCTGGTAATGTTTTACAGAATCCCGGTCGTGTCGTCTCGTACGTCTCGGTGCGGACATTATATACGTCTATAACGTTATATATCCTAACCTAAGGGAACCTAACATCTCGGATGTAGTATTTCACAACATTCCTGGCTGGTCGGCCCCACTTCTCGGTGGGAACATTATTTAAGTCTATGACGTAATATAACCTAACCTAACCCATCTAGACCCTCGCTGGTAATGTTTTACAGAATCCCGGTCGTGTCGTCTCGTACGTCTCGGTGCGGACATTATATATGTCTATAACGTTATATATCCTAACCTAAGGGAACCTAACTTCACGGATGTAGTATTTCACAACATTCCTGGCTGGTCGGCCCCACTTCTCGGTGGGAACATTATATACGTTTATAACGTAGTTAACCTAACCTAACCCATCTAGCCCCTCGCTTGTAATGTTTTGCAGAATCCCGGTCGTGTCGGCCCGTACGTCTCGGTGCGGACATTATATACGTCTATAACGTTATATATCCTAACCAAAGGCAACCTAACATCTCGAATGTAGTATTTCACAACATTCCTGGCTGGTCGGCCCCACTTCTCGGTGGGAACATTATTTAAGTCTATGACGTAATATAACCTAACCTAACCCATCTAGACCCTCGCTGGTAATGTTTTACAGAATCCCGGTCGTGTCGTCTCGTACGTCTCGGTGCGGACATTATATATGTCTATAACGTTATATATCCTAACCTAAGGGAACCTAACTTCACGGATGTAGTATTTCACAACATTCCTGGCTGGTCGGCCCCACTTCTCGGTGGGAACATTATATACGTTTATAACGTAGTTAACCTAACCTAACCCATCTAGCCCCTCGCTTGTAATGTTTTGCAGAATCCCGGTCGTGTCGGCCCGTACGTCTCGGTGCGGACATTATATACGTCTATAACGTTATATATCCTAACCAAAGGCAACCTAACATCTCGAATGTAGTATTTCACAACATTCCTGGCGGGTCGGCCCCACTTCTCGGGGGGAACATTATTTACGTCTATAACGTAATATAACCTAACCTAACCCATCTAGACCCTCGCAGGTAATGTTTTACAAAATCCCGGGCGTGTCGGCCCGTACTTCTCCGTGGGGACATTATATACGTCTATATCGTTATATATCCTAACCTAAGGCAACTTAACATCTCGGATGTAGTATTTCACAACATTCCTAGCTGGTCGGCCCCACTTCTCGGTGGGAACATTATATACGTCTATATCGTAATATAACCTAATCTAACCCATCTAGACCCTCGCTGGTAATGTTTTACAGAATCCCGGTCGTGTCGTCCCGTACGTCTCGGTGCGGACATTATATACGTCTATAACGTTATATATCCTAACCCAAGGCAACTTAACCTCTCGGATGTTGTATTTTCCAACAGTCTTGGCGGGTCGGACCCTACTTCTCGGTGGGCACATTATATACGTCTATATCGTAATATAACCTAACCTAACCCATCTAGACCCTCGCTGGTAATGTTTTACAGAATCCCGGTCGTGTCGTCCCGTACGTCTCGGTGCGGACATTATATACGTCTATAACGTTATATATCCTAACCCAAGGCAACTTAACCTCTCGGATGTAGTATTTTCCAACAGTCTTGGCGGGTCGGACCCTACTTCTCGGTGGGCACATTATATACGTCTATATCGTAATATAACCTAACCTAAACCATCTAGAACCTCGCTGGTAATGCTTTACAGAATCCCGGTCGTGTCGTCTCGTACGTCTCGGTGCGGACATTATATACGTCTATAACGTTATATATCCTAACCTAAGGGAACCTAACATCTCGGATGTAGTATTTCACAACATTCCTGGCGGGTCGGCCCCACTTCTCGGTGGGAACATTATATACGTTCATAACATAATATAACCTAACCTAACCCATCTAGTCCCTCGCTGGTAATGTTTTACAAAATCACAGTCGTGTCGGCCCGTACTTTTCCGTGGGGACATTATATACGTCTATAATTTTATATATCCTAACCTAAGGCAACTTAACATCTCGGATGTAGTATTTTCCAACATTCCTGGCGGGTCGGCCCCTACTTCTCGGTGGGCACATTATATACGTCTATATCGTAATATAACCTAACCTAACCCATCTAGACCCTCGCTGGTAATGTTTCACAGAATCCCGGTCGTGTCGTCTCGTACGTTTCGGTGCGGACATTATATACGTCTATAACGTTATATATCCTAACCTAAGGGACCCTAACATCTCGGATGTAGTATTTCACAACATTCCTGGCTGGTCGGCCCCACTTCTCGGTGGGAACATTATATACGTCTATATCGTAATATAACCAAACCTAACCCATCTAGAACCTCGCTGGTAATGTTTTACAAAATCCCGGTCGTGTCGGCCCGTACTTCTCGGTGGGGACATTATTTACGTCTATAACGTTATATATCCTAACCTAAGGGAACCTAACATCTCGGATGTAGTACTTCACAACATTTCTGGCGGGTCGGCCCTACTTCTCGGTGGGCACATTACATACGTCTATATCGTAATATAACCTAACCTAACCCATCTAGACCCTCGCAGGTAATGTTTTACAAAATCCCGGTCGTGTCGGCCCGTACTTCTCCGTGGGGACATTATATACGTCTATATCGTTATATATCCTAACCTAAGGCAACCTAACATCACGGATGTAGTATTTCACAACATTCCCGGCTGGTCGGCCCCACTTCTCGGTGGGAATATTATATACGTTTATAACGTAGTATAACCTAACCTAACCCATCTAGCCCCTCGCTTGTAATGTTTTACAGAATCCCGGTCGCGTCGTCCCGTACGTCCCGGTGCGGACATTATATACGTCTGTAACGTTATATATCCTAACCAAAGGCAACTTAACATCTCGGATGTAGTATTTTCCAACATTCCTGGCGGGTCGGCCCCTACTTCTCGGTGGGCATATTATATACGTCTATATCGTAATATAACCTAACCTAACCCATCTAGACCCTCGCTGGTAATGTTTCACAGAATCCCGGTCGTGTCGTCTCGTATGTCTCGGTGCGGACATTATATACGTCTATAACGTTATATATCCTAACCTAAGGGAACCTAACATCTCGGATGTAGTATTTCACAACATTCCTGGCTGGTCGGCCCCACTTCTCGGTGGGAACATTATATACGTCTATATCGTAATATAACCAAACCTAACCCATCTAGACCCTCTCTGGTAATGTTTTACAGAATCCCGGTCGTGTCGTCCCGTACGTCTCGGTGCGGACATTATATACGTCTATAACGTTATATATCCTAACCTAAGGCAACTTAACCTCTCGGATGTAGTATTTTCCAACAGTCTTGGCGGGTCGGACCCTACTTCTCGGTGGGCACATTATATACGTCTATATCGTAATATAACCTAACCTAACCCATCTAGACCCTCGCTGGTAATGTTTTACAGAATCCCGGTCGTGTCGTCTCGTACGTCTCGGTGCGGATATTATATACGTCTATAACGTTATATATCCTAACCTAAGGGAACCTAACATCTCGGATGTAGTATTTCACAACATTCCTGGCGGGTCGGCCCCTACTTCTCGGTGGGCACATTATAAACATCTGTAACGTAATATAACCTAACCTAAGCCACCTACACCCTCGCTTGTAATGTTTCACAGAATCCCGTTCGTGTCTTCCCGTACGTCACGAAGCCGGACATTATAAACGTCTATAAATTTATATATCCTAACCTTAGGGAACCTATCATCTCGGATGTAGTGTTTCACAACATTCCTGGCGGGTCGGCCCCACTTCTCGGTGGGAACATTATTTACGTCTATGACGTAATATAACCTAACCTAACCCATCTAGACCCTCGCTGGTAATGTTGTACAGAATCCCGGTCGTGTCGTCTCGTACGTCTCGGTGCGGACATTATATATGTCTATAACGTTATATATCCTAACCTAAGGGAACCTAACTTCACGGATGTAGTATTTCACAACATTCCTGGCGGGTCGGCCCCTACTTCTCGGTGGGCACATTATATACGTCTATATCGTAATATAACCTAACCTAACCCATCTAGACCCTCGCTGGTAATGTTTTACAGAATCCCGGTCGTGTCGTCTCGTACGTCTCGGTGCGGACATTATATACGTCTATAACGTTATATATCCTAACCTAAGGGAACCTTACATCTCGGATGTAGTATTTCACAACATTCCTGGCGGGTCGGCACCTACTTCTCGGTGGGCACATTATATACGTCTATATCGTAATGTAACCTAACCTAACCCATCTAGACCCTCGCTGGTAATGTTTTACAGAATCCCGGTCGTGTCGTCTCGTACGTCTCGGTGCGGACATTATATACGTCTATAACGTTATATATCCTAACCTAAGGGAACCTAAAATCTCGGATGTAGTACTTCACAACATTCCTGGCGGGTCGGCCCCTACTTCTCGGTGGGCACATTACATACGTCTATATCGTAATATAACCTAACCTAACCCATCTAGACCCTCGCAGGTAATGTTTTACAAAATCCCGGTCGTGTCGGCCCGTACTTCTCCGTGGGGACATTATATACGTCTATATCGTTATATATCCTAACCTAAGGCAACCTAACATCACGGATGTAGTATTTCACAACATTCCCGGCTGGTCGGCCCCACTTCTCGGTGGGAATATTATATACGTTTATAACGAAGTATAACCTAACCTAACCCATCTAGACCCTCGCTGGTAATGTTTTACAGAATCCCGGTCGTGTCGTCCCGTACGTCTCGGTGCGGACATTATATACGTCTATAACGTTATATATGCTAACCAAAGGCAACCTAACATCTCGAATGTAGTGTTTCACAACATTCCTGGCGGGTCGGCCCCACTTCTCGGTGGGAACATTATATACGTTTATAACGTAATATAACCTAACCTAACCCATCTAGTCCCTCGCTGGTTGTTTTACAAAATCCCAGTCGTGTCGGCCCGTACTTTTCCGTGTGGACATTATATACATCTATAATTTTATATATCCTAACCTAAGGCAACTTAACATCTCGGATGTAGTATTTTCCAACATTCCTGGCGGGTCAGTCCCTACTTCTCGGTGGGCACATTATATACGTCTATATCGTAATATAACCTAACCTAACCCATCTAGACCCTCGCTGGTAATGTTTTACAGAATCCCGGTCGTGTCGTCTCGTAGGTCTCGGTGCGGACATTATATACGTCTATATCGTTATATATCCTAACCTAAGGCAACCTAACATCTCGGATGTAGTACTTTCCAACATCCCTGGCGGGGCGGCCGCTACTTCTCGGTGGGAACATTATATACGTTTATAACGAAGTATAACCTAACCTAACCCATCTAGACCCTCGCTGGTAATGTTTTGCAGAATCCCGGTCGTGTCGTCCCGTACGTCTCGGTGCGGACATTATATACGTCTATAACGTTATATATGCTAACCAAAGGCAACCTAACATCTCGAATGTAGTGTTTCACAACATTCCTGGCGGGTCGGCCCCACTTCTCGGTGGGAACATTATATACGTTTATAACGTAATATAACCTAACCTAACCCATCTAGTCCCTCGCTGGTTGTTTTACAAAATCCCAGTCGTGTCGGCCCGTACTTTTCCGTGTGGACATTATATACATCTATAATTTTATATATCCTAACCTAAGGCAACTTAACATCTCGGATGTAGTATTTTCCAACATTCCTGGCGGGTCAGTCCCTACTTCTCGGTGGGCACATTATATACGTCTATATCGTAATATAACCTAACCTAACCCATCTAGACCCTCGCTGGTAATGTTTTACAGAATCCCGGTCGTGTCGTCTCGTAGGTCTCGGTGCGGACATTATATACGTCTATATCGTTATATATCCTAACCTAAGGCAACCTAACATCTCGGATGTAGTACTTTCCAACATCCCTGGCGGGGCGGCCGCTACTTCTCGGTGGGAACATTATATACGTCTATATCGTAATATAACCTAACCTAACCCACCTAGACCCTCGCTGGTAATGTTTTACAAAATCCCGGTCGTGTCGGCCCGTACTTCTCGGTGGGGACATTATTTACGTCTATAACGTTATATATCCTAACCTTAGGGAACCTATCATCTCGGATGTAGTGTTTCACAACATTCCTGGCTGGTCGGCCCCACTTCTCGGTGGGAACATTATATACGTTTATAACGTAATATAACCTAACCTAACCCATCTAGCCCCTCGCTTGTAATGTTTTACAGAATCCCGGTCGCGTCGTCCCGTACGTCCCGGTGCGGACATTATATACGTCTGTAACGTTATATATCCTAACCAAAGGCAACTTAACATCTCGGATGTAGTATTTTCGAACATTCCTGGCGGGTCGGCCCCTACTTCTCCGTGGGCACATTATCTACGTCTATATCGTAATATAACCTAACCTAACCCATCTAGACCCTCGCTGGTAATGTTTTACAGAATCCCGGTCGTGTCGTCTCGTACGTCTCGGTGCGGATATTATATACGTCTATAACGTTATATATCCTACCCAAAGGCAACCTAAAATCTCGAATGTAGTATTTCACAACATTCATGGCGGGTCGGTCCCACTTCTCGGTGGGAAAATTATTTACGTCTATAACGTAATATAACCTAACCTAACCCATCTAGACCCTCGCTGGTAATGTTATACAGAATCCCGGTCGTGTCGTCTCGTACGTCTCGGTGCGGACATTATATACGTCTATAACGTTATATATCCTAACCTAAGGGAACCTAACATCTCGGATGTAGTATTTCACAACATTCCTGGCTGGTCGGCCCCACTTCTCGGTGGGAACATTATTTAAGTCTATGACGTAATATAACCTAACCTAACCCATCTAGACCCTCGCTGGTAATGTTTTACAGAATCCCGGTCGTGTCGTCTCGTACGTCTCGGTGCGGACATTATATATGTCTATAACGTTATATATCCTAACCTAAGGGAACCTAACTTCACGGATGTAGTATTTCACAACATTCCTGGCTGGTCGGCCCCACTTCTCGGTGGGAACATTATATACGTTTATAACGTAGTTAACCTAACCTAACCCATCTAGCCCCTCGCTTGTAATGTTTTGCAGAATCCCGGTCGTGTCGGCCCGTACGTCTCGGTGCGGACATTATATACGTCTATAACGTTATATATCCTAACCAAAGGCAACCTAACATCTCGAATGTAGTATTTCACAACATTCCTGGCGGGTCGGCCCCACTTCTCGGTGGGAACATTATTAACGTCTATAACGTAATATAACCTAACCTAACCCATCTAGACCCTCGCAGGTAATGTTTTACAAAATCCCGGGCGTGTCGGCCCGTACTTCTCCGTGGGGACATTATATACGTCTATATCGTTATATATCCTAACCTAAGGCAACTTAACATCTCGGATGTAGTATTTCACAACATTCCTAGCTGGTCGGCCCCACTTCTCGGTGGGAACATTATATACGTCTATATCGTAATATAACCTAATCTAACCCATCTAGACCCTCGCTGGTAATGTTTTACAGAATCCCGGTCGTGTCGTCCCGTACGTCTCGGTGCGGACATTATATACGTCTATAACGTTATATATCCTAACCCAAGGCAACTTAACCTCTCGGATGTAGTATTTTCCAACAGTCTTGGCGGGTCGGACCCTACTTCTCGGTGGGCACATTATATACGTCTATATCGTAATATAACCTAACCTAACCCATCTAGACCCTCGCTGGTAATGTTTTACAGAATCCCGGTCGTGTCGTCCCGTACGTCTCGGTGCGGACATTATATACGTCTATAACGTTATATATCCTAACCCAAGGCAACTTAACCTCTCGGATGTAGTATTTTCCAACAGTCTTGGCGGGTCGGACCCTACTTCTCGGTGGGCACATTATATACGTCTATATCGTAATATAACCTAACCTAAACCATCTAGAACCTCGCTGGTAATGCTTTACAGAATCCCGGTCGTGTCGTCTCGTACGTCTCGGTGCGGACATTATATACGTCTATAACGTTATATATCCTAACCTAAGGGAACCTAACATCTCGGATGTAGTATTTCACAACATTCCTGGCGGGTCGGCCCCACTTCTCGGTGGGAACATTATATACGTTCATAACATAATATAACCTAACCTAACCCATCTAGTCCCTCGCTGGTAATGTTTTACAAAATCACAGTCGTGTCGGCCCGTACTTTTCCGTGGGGACATTATATACGTCTATAATTTTATATATCCTAACCTAAGGCAACTTAACATCTCGGATGTAGTATTTTCCAACATTCCTGGCGGGTCGGCCCCTACTTCTCGGTGGGCACATTATATACGTCTATATCGTAATATAACCTAACCTAACCCATCTAGACCCTCGCTGGTAATGTTTCACAGAATCCCGGTCGTGTCGTCTCGTACGTTTCGGTGCGGACATTATATACGTCTATAACGTTATATATCCTAACCTAAGGGAACCTAACATCTCGGATGTAGTATTTCACAACATTCCTGGCTGGTCGGCCCCACTTCTCGGTGGGAACATTATATACGTCTATATCGTAATATAACCAAACCTAACCCATCTAGAACCTCGCTGGTAATGTTTTACAAAATCCCGGTCGTGTCGGCCCGTACTTCTCGGTGGGGACATTATTTACGTCTATAACGTTATATATCCTAACCTAAGGGAACCTAACATCTCGGATGTAGTACTTCACAACATTTCTGGCGGGTCGGCCCTACTTCTCGGTGGGCACATTACATACGTCTATATCGTAATATAACCTAACCTAACCCATCTAGACCCTCGCAGGTAATGTTTTACAAAATCCCGGTCGTGTCGGCCCGTACTTCTCCGTGGGGACATTATATACGTCTATATCGTTATATATCCTAACCTAAGGCAACCTAACATCACGGATGTAGTATTTCACAACATTCCCGGCTGGTCGGCCCCACTTCTCGGTGGGAATATTATATACGTTTATAACGTAGTATAACCTAACCTAACCCATCTAGCCCCTCGCTTGTAATGTTTTACAGAATCCCGGTCGCGTCGTCCCGTACGTCCCGGTGCGGACATTATATACGTCTGTAACGTTATATATCCTAACCAAAGGCAACTTAACATCTCGGATGTAGTATTTTCCAACATTCCTGGCGGGTCGGCCCCTACTTCTCGGTGGGCACATTATATACGTCTATATCGTAATATAACCTAACCTAACCCATCTAGACCCTCGCTGGTAATGTTTCACAGAATCCCGGTCGTGTCGTCTCGTACGTCTCGGTGCGGACATTATATACGTCTATAACGTTATATATCCTAACCTAAGGGAACCTAACATCTCGGATGTAGTATTTCACAACATTCCTGGCTGGTCGGCCCCACTTCTCGGTGGGAACATTATATACGTCTATATCGTAATATAACCAAACCTAACCCATCTAGACCCTCTCTGGTAATGTTTTACAGAATCCCGGTCGTGTCGTCCCGTACGTCTCGGTGCGGACATTATATACGTCTATAACGTTATATATCCTAACCTAAGGCAACTTAACCTCTCGGATGTAGTATTTTCCAACAGTCTTGGCGGGTCGGACCCTACTTCTCGGTGGGCACATTATATACGTCTATATCGTAATATAACCTAACCTAACCCATCTAGACCCTCGCTGGTAATGTTTTACAGAATCCCGGTCGTGTCGTCTCGTACGTCTCGGTGCGGATATTATATACGTCTATAACGTTATATATCCTAACCTAAGGGAACCTAACATCTCGGATGTAGTATTTCACAACATTCCTGGCGGGTCGGCCCCTACTTCTCGGTGGGCACATTATAAACATCTGTAACGTAATATAACCTAACCTAAGCCACCTACACCCTCGCTTGTAATGTTTCACAGAATCCCGTTCGTGTCTTCCCGTACGTCACGAAGCCGGACATTATATACGTCTATAAATTTATATATCCTAACCTAAGGCAACCTAACATCTCGAATGTAGTATTTCACAACATTCCTGGCGGGTCGGCCCCACTTCTCGGTGGGAACATTATTTACGTCTATGACGTAATATAACCTAACCTAACCCATCTAGACCCTCGCTGGTAATGTTGTACAGAATCCCGGTCGTGTCGTCTCGTACGTCTCGGTGCGGACATTATATATGTCTATAACGTTATATATCCTAACCTAAGGGAACCTAACATCTCGGATGTAGTATTTCACAACATTCCTGGCTGGTCGGCCCCACTTCTCGGTGGGAACATTATATACGTCTATATCGTAATATAACCAAACCTAACCCATCTAGACCCTCTCTGGTAATGTTTTACAGAATCCCGGTCGTGTCGTCCCGTACGTCTCGGTGCGGACATTATATACGTCTATAACGTTATATATCCTAACCTAAGGCAACTTAACCTCTCGGATGTAGTATTTTCCAACAGTCTTGGCGGGTCGGACCCTACTTCTCGGTGGGCACATTATATACGTCTATATCGTAATATAACCTAACCTAACCCATCTAGACCCTCGCTGGTAATGTTTTACAGAATCCCGGTCGTGTCGTCTCGTACGTCTCGGTGCGGATATTATATACGTCTATAACGTTATATATCCTAACCTAAGGGAACCTAACATCTCGGATGTAGTATTTCACAACATTCCTGGCGGGTCGGCCCCTACTTCTCGGTGGGCACATTATAAACATCTGTAACGTAATATAACCTAACCTAAGCCACCTACACCCTCGCTTGTAATGTTTCACAGAATCCCGTTCGTGTCTTCCCGTACGTCACGAAGCCGGACATTATATACGTCTATAAATTTATATATCCTAACCTAAGGCAACCTAACATCTCGAATGTAGTATTTCACAACATTCCTGGCGGGTCGGCCCCACTTCTCGGTGGGAACATTATTTACGTCTATGACGTAATATAACCTAACCTAACCCATCTAGACCCTCGCTGGTAATGTTGTACAGAATCCCGGTCGTGTCGTCTCGTACGTCTCGGTGCGGACATTATATATGTCTATAACGTTATATATCCTAACCTAAGGGAACCTAACTTCACGGATGTAGTATTTCACAACATTCCTGGCGGGTCGGCCCCTACTTCTCGGTGGGCACATTATATACGTCTATATCGTAATATAACCTAACCTAACCCATCTAGACCCTCGCTGGTAATGTTTTACAGAATCCCGGTCGTGTCGTCTCGTACGTCTCGGTGCGAACATTATATACGTCTATAACGTTATATATCCTAACCTAAGGGAACCTTACATCTCGGATGTAGTATTTCACAACATTCCTGGCGGGTCGGCACCTACTTCTCGGTGGGCACATTATATACGTCTATATCGTAATGTAACCTAACCTAACCCATCTAGACCCTCGCTGGTAATGTTTTACAGAATCCCGGTCGTGTCGTCTCGTACGTCTCGGTGCGGACATTATATACGTCTATAACGTTATATATCCTAACCTAAGGGAACCTTACATCTCGGATGTAGTATTTCACAACATTCCTGGCTGGTCGGCCCCACTTCTCGGTGGGAACATTATTTAAGTCTATGACGTAATATAACCTAACCTAACCCATCTAGACCCTCGCTGGTAATGTTTTACAGAATCCCGGTCGTGTCGTCTCGTACGTCTCGGTGCGGACATTATATACGTCTATAACGTTATATATCCTAACCCAAGGCAACTTAACCTCTCGGATGTAGTATTTTCCAACAGTCTTGGCGGGTCGGACCCTACTTCTCGGTGGGCACATTATATACGTCTATATCGTAATATAACCTAACCTAACCCATCTAGACCCTCGCTGGTAATGTTTTACAGAATCCCGGTCGTGTCGTCCCGTACGTCTCGGTGCGGACATTATATACGTCTATAACGTTATATATCCTAACCCAAGGCAACTTAACCTCTCGGATGTAGTATTTTCCAACAGTCTTGGCGGGTCGGACCCTACTTCTCGGTGGGCACATTATATACGTCTATATCGTAATATAACCTAACCTAAACCATCTAGAACCTCGCTGGTAATGTTTTACAAAATCCCGGTCGTGTCGGCCCGTACTTCTCGGTGGGGACATTATTTACGTCTATAACGTTATATATCCTAACCTAAGGGAACCTAAAATCTAGGATGTAGTACTTCACAACATTCCTGGCGGGTCGGCCCCTACTTCTCGGTGGGCACATTACATACGTCTATATCGTAATATAACCTAACCTAACCCATCTAGACCCTCGCAGGTAATGTTTTACAAAATCCCGGTCGTGTCGGCCCGTACTTCTCCGTGGGGACATTATATACGTCTATATCGTTATATATCCTAACCTAAGGCAACCTAACATCACGGATGTAGTATTTCACAACATTCCCGGCTGGTCGGCCCCACTTCTCGGTGGGAATATTATATACGTTTATAACGTAGTATAACCTAACCTAACCCATCTAGCCCCTCGCTTGTAATGTTTTGCAGAATCCCGGTCTTGTCGGCCCGTACGTCTCGGTGCGGACATTATATACGTCTATAACGTTATATATCCTAACCTAAGGGAACCTAACATCTCGGATGTAGTATTTCACAACATTCCTGGCTGGTCGGCCCCACTTCTCGGTGGGAACATTATATACGTTTATAACGAAGTATAACCTAACCTAACCCATCTAGACCCTCGCTGGTAATGTTTTACAGAATCCCGGTCGTGTCGTCCCGTACGTCTCGGTGCGGACATTATATACGTCTATAACGTTATATATGCTAACCAAAGGCAACCTAACATCTCGAATGTAGTGTTTCACAACATTCCTGGCGGGTCGGCCCCACTTCTCGGTGGGAACATTATATACGTTTATAACGTAATATAACCTAACCTAACCCATCTAGTCCCTCGCTGGTTGTTTTACAAAATCCCAGTCGTGTCGGCCCGTACTTTTCCGTGTGGACATTATATACATCTATAATTTTATATATCCTAACCTAAGGCAACTTAACATCTCGGATGTAGTATTTTCCAACATTCCTGGCGGGTCAGTCCCTACTTCTCGGTGGGCACATTATATACGTCTATATCGTAATATAACCTAACCTAACCCATCTAGACCCTCGCTGGTAATGTTTTACAGAATCCCGGTCGTGTCGTCTCGTAGGTCTCGGTGCGGACATTATATACGTCTATATCGTTATATATCCTAACCTAAGGCAACCTAACATCTCGGATGTAGTACTTTCCAACATCCCTGGCGGGGCGGCCGCTACTTCTCGGTGGGAACATTATATACGTCTATATCGTAATATAACCTAACCTAACCCACCTAGACCCTCGCTGGTAATATTTTACAAAATCCCGGTCGTGTCGGCCCGTACTTCTCGGTGGGGACATTATTTACGTCTATAACGTTATATATCCTAACCTTAGGGAACCTATCATCTCGGATGTAGTGTTTCACAACATTCCTGGCTGGTCGGCCCCACTTCTCGGTGGGAACATTATATACGTTTATAACGTAATATAACCTAACCTAACCCATCTAGCCCCTCGCTTGTAATGTTTTACAGAATCCCGGTCGTGTCGTCTCGTACGTCTCGGTGCGGATATTATATACGTCTATAACGTTATATATCCTACCCAAAGGCAACCTAAAATCTCGAATGTAGTATTTCACAACATTCATGGCGGGTCGGTCCCACTTCTCGGTGGGAAAATTATTTACGTCTATAACGTAATATAACCTAACCTAACCCATCTAGACCCTCGCTGGTAATGTTTTACAGAATCCCGGTCGTGTCGTCTCGTACGTCTCGGTGCGGACATTATATACGTCTATAACGTTATATATCCTAACCTAAGGGAACCTAACATCTCGGATGTAGTATTTCACAACATTCCTGGCTGGTCGGCCCCACTTCTCGGTGGGAACATTATTTAAGTCTATGACGTAATATAACCTAACCTAACCCATCTAGACCCTCGCTGGTAATGTTTTACAGCATCCCGGTCGTGTCGTCTCGTACGTCTCGGTGCGGACATTATATATGTCTATAACGTTATATATCCTAACCTAAGGGAACCTAACTTCACGGATGTAGTATTTCACAACATTCCTGGCTGGTCGGCCCCACTTCTCGGTGGGAACATTATATACGTTTATAACGTAGTTAACCTAACCTAACCCATCTAGCCCCTCGCTTGTAATGTTTTGCAGAATCCCGGTCGTGTCGGCCCGTACGTCTCGGTGCGGACATTATATACGTCTATAACGTTATGTATCCTAACCAAAGGCAACCTAACATCTCGAATGTAGTATTTCACAACATTCCTGGCTGGTCGGCCCCACTTCTCGGTGGGAACATTATTTAAGTCTATGACGTAATATAACCTAACCTAACCCATCTAGACCCTCGCTGGTAATGTTTTACAGAATCCCGGTCGTGTCGTCTCGTACGTCTCGGTGCGGACATTATATATGTCTATAACGTTATATATCCTAACCTAAGGGAACCTAACTTCACGGATGTAGTATTTCACAACATTCCTGGCTGGTCGGCCCCACTTCTCGGTGGGAACATTATATACGTTTATAACGTAGTTAACCTAACCTAACCCATCTAGCCCCTCGCTTGTAATGTTTTGCAGAATCCCGGTCGTGTCGGCCCGTACGTCTCGGTGCGGACATTATATACGTCTATAACGTTATATATCCTAACCAAAGGCAACCTAACATCTCGAATGTAGTATTTCACAACATTCCTGGCGGGTCGGCCCCACTTCTCGGTGGGAACATTATTAACGTCTATAACGTAATATAACCTAACCTAACCCATCTAGACCCTCGCAGGTAATGTTTTACAAAATCCCGGGCGTGTCGGCCCGTACTTCTCCGTGGGGACATTATATACGTCTATATCGTTATATATCCTAACCTAAGGCAACTTAACATCTCGGATGTAGTATTTCACAACATTCCTAGCTGGTCGGCCCCACTTCTCGGTGGGAACATTATATACGTCTATATCGTAATATAACCTAATCTAACCCATCTAGACCCTCGCTGGTAATGTTTTACAGAATCCCGGTCGTGTCGTCCCGTACGTCTCGGTGCGGACATTATATACGTCTATAACGTTATATATCCTAACCCAAGGCAACTTAACCTCTCGGATGTAGTATTTTCCAACAGTCTTGGCGGGTCGGACCCTACTTCTCGGTGGGCACATTATATACGTCTATATCGTAATATAACCTAACCTAACCCATCTAGACCCTCGCTGGTAATGTTTTACAGAATCCCGGTCGTGTCGTCCCGTACGTCTCGGTGCGGACATTATATACGTCTATAACGTTATATATCCTAACCCAAGGCAACTTAACCTCTCGGATGTAGTATTTTCCAACAGTCTTGGCGGGTCGGACCCTACTTCTCGGTGGGCACATTATATACGTCTATATCGTAATATAACCTAACCTAAACCATCTAGAACCTCGCTGGTAATGCTTTACAGAATCCCGGTCGTGTCGTCTCGTACGTCTCGGTGCGGACATTATATACGTCTATAACGTTATATATCCTAACCTAAGGGAACCTAACATCTCGGATGTAGTATTTCACAACATTCCTGGCGGGTCGGCCCCACTTCTCGGTGGGAACATTATATACGTTCATAACATAATATAACCTAACCTAACCCATCTAGTCCCTCGCTGGTAATGTTTTACAAAATCACAGTCGTGTCGGCCCGTACTTTTCCGTGGGGACATTATATACGTCTATAATTTTATATATCCTAACCTAAGGCAACTTAACATCTCGGATGTAGTATTTTCCAACATTCCTGGCGGGTCGGCCCCTACTTCTCGGTGGGCACATTATATACGTCTATATCGTAATATAACCTAACCTAACCCATCTAGACCCTCGCTGGTAATGTTTCACAGAATCCCGGTCGTGTCGTCTCGTACGTTTCGGTGCGGACATTATATACGTCTATAACATTATATATCCTAACCTAAGGGAACCTAACATCTCGGATGTAGTATTTCACAACATTCCTGGCTGGTCGGCCCCACTTCTCGGTGGGAACATTATATACGTCTATATCGTAATATAACCAAACCTAACCCATCTAGAACCTCGCTGGTAATGTTTTACAAAATCCCGGTCGTGTCGGCCCGTACTTCTCGGTGGGGACATTATTTACGTCTATAACGTTATATATCCTAACCTAAGGGAACCTAACATCTCGGATGTAGTACTTCACAACATTTCTGGCGGGTCGGCCCTACTTCTCGGTGGGCACATTACATACGTCTATATCGTAATATAACCTAACCTAACCCATCTAGACCCTCGCAGGTAATGTTTTACAAAATCCCGGTCGTGTCGGCCCGTACTTCTCCGTGGGGACATTATATACGTCTATATCGTTATATATCCTAACCTAAGGCAACCTAACATCACGGATGTAGTATTTCACAACATTCCCGGCTGGTCGGCCCCACTTCTCGGTGGGAATATTATATACGTTTATAACGTAGTATAACCTAACCTAACCCATCTAGCCCCTCGCTTGTAATGTTTTACAGAATCCCGGTCGCGTCGTCCCGTACGTCCCGGTGCGGACATTATATACGTCTGTAACGTTATATATCCTAACCAAAGGCAACTTAACATCTCGGATGTAGTATTTTCCAACATTCCTGGCGGGTCGGCCCCTACTTCTCGGTGGGCACATTATATACGTCTATATCGTAATATAACCTAACCTAACCCATCTAGACCCTCGCTGGTAATGTTTCACAGAATCCCGGTCGTGTCGTCTCGTACGTCTCGGTGCGGACATTATATACGTCTATAACGTTATATATCCTAACCTAAGGGAACCTAACATCTCGGATGTAGTATTTCACAACATTCCTGGCTGGTCGGCCCCACTTCTCGGTGGGAACATTATATACGTCTATATCGTAATATAACCAAACCTAACCCATCTAGACCCTCTCTGGTAATGTTTTACAGAATCCCGGTCGTGTCGTCCCGTACGTCTCGGTGCGGACATTATATACGTCTATAACGTTATATATCCTAACCTAAGGCAACTTAACCTCTCGGATGTAGTATTTTCCAACAGTCTTGGCGGGTCGGACCCTACTTCTCGGTGGGCACATTATATACGTCTATATCGTAATATAACCTAACCTAACCCATCTAGACCCTCGCTGGTAATGTTTTACAGAATCCCGGTCGTGTCGTCTCGTACGTCTCGGTGCGGATATTATATACGTCTATAACGTTATATATCCTAACCTAAGGGAACCTAACATCTCGGATGTAGTATTTCACAACATTCCTGGCGGGTCGGCCCCTACTTCTCGGTGGGCACATTATAAACATCTGTAACGTAATATAACCTAACCTAAGCCACCTACACCCTCGCTTGTAATGTTTCACAGAATCCCGTTCGTGTCTTCCCGTACGTCACGAAGCCGGACATTATATACGTCTATAAATTTATATATCCTAACCTTAGGGAACCTATCATCTCGGATGTAGTGTTTCACAACATTCCTGGCGGGTCGGCCCCACTTCTCGGTGGGAACATTATTTACGTCTATGACGTAATATAACCTAACCTAACCCATCTAGACCCTCGCTGGTAATGTTGTACAGAATCCCGGTCGTGTCGTCTCGTACGTCTCGGTGCGGACATTATATATGTCTATAACGTTATATATCCTAACCTAAGGGAACCTAACTTCACGGATGTAGTATTTCACAACATTCCTGGCGGGTCGGCCCCTACTTCTCGGTGGGCACATTATATACGTCTATATCGTAATATAACCTAACCTAACCCATCTAGACCCTCGCTGGTAATGTTTTACAGAATCCCGGTCGTGTCGTCTCGTACGTCTCGGTGCGGACATTATATACGTCTATAACGTTATATATCCTAACCTAAGGGAACCTTACATCTCGGATGTAGTATTTCACAACATTCCTGGCGGGTCGGCACCTACTTCTCGGTGGGCACATTATATACGTCTATATCGTAATGTAACCTAACCTAACCCATCTAGACCCTCGCTGGTAATGTTTTACAGAATCCCGGTCGTGTCGTCTCGTACGTCTCGGTGCGGACATTATATACGTCTATAACGTTATATATCCTAACCTAAGGGAACCTAAAATCTCGGATGTAGTACTTCACAACATTCCTGGCGGGTCGGCCCCTACTTCTCGGTGGGCACATTACATACGTCTATATCGTAATATAACCTAACCTAACCCATCTAGACCCTCGCAGGTAATGTTTTACAAAATCCCGGTCGTGTCGGCCCGTACTTCTCCGTGGGGACATTATATACGTCTATATCGTTATATATCCTAACCTAAGGCAACCTAACATCACGGATGTAGTATTTCACAACATTCCCGGCTGGTCGGCCCCACTTCTCGGTGGGAATATTATATACGTTTATAACGTAGTATAACCTAACCTAACCCATCTAGCCCCTCGCTTGTAATGTTTTGCAGAATCCCGGTCTTGTCGGCCCGTACGTCACGAAGCCGGACATTATATACGTCTATAAATTTATATATCCTAACCTTAGGGAACCTATCATCTCGGATGTAGTGTTTCACAACATTCCTGGCGGGTCGGCCCCACTTCTCGGTGGGAACATTATTTACGTCTATGACGTAATATAACCTAACCTAACCCATCTAGACCCTCGCTGGTAATGTTGTACAGAATCCCGGTCGTGTCGTCTCGTACGTCTCGGTGCGGACATTATATATGTCTATAACGTTATATATCCTAACCTAAGGGAACCTAACTTCACGGATGTAGTATTTCACAACATTCCTGGCGGGTCGGCCCCTACTTCTCGGTGGGCACATTATATACGTCTATATCGTAATATAACCTAACCTAACCCATCTAGACCCTCGCTGGTAATGTTTTACAGAATCCCGGTCGTGTCGTCTCGTACGTCTCGGTGCGGACATTATATACGTCTATAACGTTATATATCCTAACCTAAGGGAACCTTACATCTCGGATGTAGTATTTCACAACATTCCTGGCGGGTCGGCACCTACTTCTCGGTGGGCACATTATATACGTCTATAACGTAATATAACCTAACCTAACCCATCTAGACCCTCGCTGGTAATGTTTTACAGAATCCCGGTCGTGTCGTCTCGTAGGTCTCGGTGGGGACATTATTTACGTCTATAACGTTATATATCCTAACCTTAGGGAACCTATCATCTCGGATGTAGTGTTTCACAACATTCCTGGCTGGTCGGCCCCACTTCTCGGTGGGAACATTATATACGTTTATAACGTAATATAACCTAACCTAACCCATCTAGCCCCTCGCTTGTAATGTTTTACAGAATCCCGGTCGCGTCGTCCCGTACGTCCCGGTGCGGACATTATATACGTCTGTAACGTTATATATCCTAACCAAAGGCAACTTAACATCTCGGATGTAGTATTTTCCCACAGTCTTGGCGGGTCGAACCCTACTTCTCCGTGGGCACATTATCTACGTCTATATCGTAATATAACCTAACCTAACCCATCTAGACCCTCGCTGGTAATGTTTTACAGAATCCCGGTCGTGTCGTCTCGTACGTCTCGGTGCGGATATTATATACGTCTATAACGTTATATATCCTACCCAAAGGCAACCTAAAATCTCGAATGTAGTATTTCACAACATTCATGGCGGGTCGGTCCCACTTCTCGGTGGGAAAATTATTTACGTCTATAACGTAATATAACCTAACCTAACCCATCTAGACCCTCGCTGGTAATGTTTTACAGAATCCCGGTCGTGTCGTCTCGTACGTCTCGGTGCGGACATTATATACGTCTATAACGTTATATATCCTAACCTAAGGGAACCTAACATCTCGGATGTAGTATTTCACAACATTCCTGGCTGGTCGGCCCCACTTCTCGGTGGGAACATTATTTAAGTCTATGACGTAATATAACCTAACCTAACCCATCTAGACCCTCGCTGGTAATGTTTTACAGAATCCCGGTCGTGTCGTTTCGTACGTCTCGGTGCGGACATTATATATGTCTATAACGTTATATATCCTAACCTAAGGGAACCTAACTTCACGGATGTAGTATTTCACAACATTCCTGGCTGGTCGGCCCCACTTCTCGGTGGGAACATTATATACGTTTATAACGTAGTTAACCTAACCTAACCCATCTAGCCCCTCGCTTGTAATGTTTTGCAGAATCCCGGTCGTGTCGGCCCGTACGTCTCGGTGCGGACATTATATACGTCTATAACGTTATATATCCTAACCAAAGGCAACCTAACATCTCGAATGTAGTATTTCACAACATTCCTGGCTGGTCGGCCCCACTTCTCGGTGGGAACATTATTTAAGTCTATGACGTAATATAACCTAACCTAACCCATCTAGACCCTCGCTGGTAATGTTTTACAGAATCCCGGTCGTGTCGTCTCGTACGTCTCGGTGCGGACATTATATATGTCTATAACGTTATATATCCTAACCTAAGGGAACCTAACTTCACGGATGTAGTATTTCACAACATTCCTGGCTGGTCGGCCCCACTTCTCGGTGGGAACATTATATACGTTTATAACGTAGTTAACCTAACCTAACCCATCTAGCCCCTCGCTTGTAATGTTTTGCAGAATCCCGGTCGTGTCGGCCCGTACGTCTCGGTGCGGACATTATATACGTCTATAACGTTATATATCCTAACCAAAGGCAACCTAACATCTCGAATGTAGTATTTCACAACATTCCTGGCGGGTCGGCCCCACTTCTCGGTGGGAACATTATTTACGTCTATAACGTAATATAACCTAACCTAACCCATCTAGACCCTCGCAGGTAATGTTTTACAAAATCCCGGGCGTGTCGGCCCGTACTTCTCCGTGGGGACATTATATACGTCTATATCGTTATATATCCTAACCTAAGGCAACTTAACATCTCGGATGTAGTATTTCACAACATTCCTAGCTGGTCGGCCCCACTTCTCGGTGGGAACATTATATACGTCTATATCGTAATATAACCTAACCTAACCCATCTAGACCCTCGCTGGTAATGTTTTACAGAATCCCGGTCGTGTCGTCCCGTACGTCTCGGTGCGGACATTATATACGTCTATAACGTTATATATCCTAACCCAAGGCAACTTAACCTCTCGGATGTAGTATTTTCCAACAGTCTTGGCGGGTCGGACCCTACTTCTCGGTGGGCACATTATATACGTCTATATCGTAATATAACCTAACCTAACCCATCTAGACCCTCGCTGGTAATGTTTTACAGAATCCCGGTCGTGTCGTCCCGTACGTCTCGGTGCGGACATTATATACGTCTATAACGTTATATATCCTAACCCAAGGCAACTTAACCTCTCGGATGTAGTATTTTCCAACAGTCTTGGCGGGTCGGACCCTACTTCTCGGTGGGCACATTATATACGTTTATAACGAAGTATAACCTAACCTAACCCATCTAGACCCTCGCTGGTAATGTTTTACAGAATCCCGGTCGTGTCGTCCCGTACGTCTCGGTGCGGACATTATATACGTCTATAACGTTATATATCCTAACCTAAGGGAACCTAACATCTCGGATGTAGTATTTCACAACATTCCTGGCTGGTCGGCCCCACTTCTCGGTGGGAACATTATATACGTTTATAACGAAGTATAACCTAACCTAACCCATCTAGCCCCTCGCTTGTAATGTTTTGCAGAATCCCGGTCGTGTCGGCCCGTACGTCTCGGTGCGGACATTATATACGTCTATAACGTTATATATCCTAACCTAAGGGAACCTAACATCTCGGATGTAGTATTTCACAACATTCCTGGCTGGTCGGCCCCACTTCTCGGTGGGAACATTATTTACGTCTATAACGTAATATAACCAAACCTAACCCATCTAGACCCTCGCTGGTAATGTTTTACAAAATCCCGGTCGTGTCGGCCCGTACTTCTCGGTGGGGACATTATTTACGTCTATAACGTTATATATCCAAACCTAAGGGAACCTAAAATCTCGGATGTAGTACTTCACAACATTCCTGGCGGGTCGGCCCCTACTTCTCGGTGGGCACATTACATACGTCTATATCGTAATATAACCTAACCTAACCCATCTAGACCCTCGCAGGTAATGTTTTACAAAATCCCGGTCGTGTCGGCCCGTACTTCTCCGTGGGGACATTATATACGTCTATATCGTTATATATCCTAACCTAAGGCAACCTAACATCACGGATGTAGTATTTCACAACATTCCCGGCTGGTCGGCCCCACTTCTCGGTGGGAATATTATATACGTTTATAACGTAGTATAACCTAACCTAACCCATCTAGCCCCTCGCTTGTAATGTTTTGCAGAATCCCGGTCGTGTCGGCCCGTACGTCTCGGTGCGGACATTATATACGTCTATAACGTTATATATCCTAACCTAAGGGAACCTAACATCTCGGATGTAGTATTTCACAACATTCCTGGCTGGTCGGCCCCACTTCTCGGTGGGAACATTATATACGTTTATAACGAAGTATAACCTAACCTAACCCATCTAGACCCTCGCTGGTAATGTTTTACAGAATCCCGGTCGTGTCGTCCCGTACGTCTCGGTGCGGACATTATATACGTCTATAACGTTATATATGCTAACCAAAGGCAACCTAACATCTCGAATGTAGTGTTTCACAACATTCCTAGCTGGTCGGCCCCACTTCTCGGTGGGAACATTATATACGTCTATATCGTAATATAACCTAACCTAAACCATCTAGACCCTCGCTGGTAATGTTTTACAGAATCCCGGTCGTGTCGTCCCGTACGTCTCGGTGCGGACATTATATACGTCTATAACGTTATATATCCTAACCCAAGGCAACTTAACCTCTCGGATGTAGTATTTTCCAACATTCCTGGCTGGTCGGCCCCACTTCTCGGTGGGAACATTATATACGTCTATATCGTAATATAACCTAACCTAACCCATCTAGACCCTCGCTGGTAATGTTTTACAGAATCCCGGTCGTGTCGTCCCGTACGTCTCGGTGCGGACATTATATACGTCTATAACGTTATATATGCTAACCAAAGGCAACCTAACATCTCGAATGTAGTGTTTCACAACATTCCTGGCGGGTCGGCCCCACTTCTCGGTGGGAACATTATATACGTTTATAACGTAATATAACCTAACCTAACCCATCTAGTCCCTCGCTGGTTGTTTTACAAAATCCCAGTCGTGTCGGCCCGTACTTTTCCGTGTGGACATTATATACATCTATAATTTTATATATCCTAACCTAAGGCAACTTAACATCTCGGATGTAGTATTTTCCAACATTCCTGGCGGGTCAGTCCCTACTTCTCGGTGGGCACATTATATACGTCTATATCGTAATATAACCTAACCTAACCCATCTAGACCCTCGCTGGTAATGTTTTACAGAATCCCGGTCGTGTCGTCTCGTAGGTCTCGGTGCGGACATTATATACGTCTATATCGTTATATATCCTAACCTAAGGCAACCTAACATCTCGGATGTAGTACTTTCCAACATCCCTGGCGGGGCGGCCGCTACTTCTCGGTGGGAACATTATATACGTCTATATCGTAATATAACCTAACCTAACCCACCTAGACCCTCGCTGGTAATGTTTTACAAAATCCCGGTCGTGTCGGCCCGTACTTCTCGGTGGGGACATTATTTACGTCTATAACGTTATATATCCTAACCTTAGGGAACCTATCATCTCGGATGTAGTGTTTCACAACATTCCTGGCTGGTCGGCCCCACTTCTCGGTGGGAACATTATATACGTTTATAACGTAATATAACCTAACCTAACCCATCTAGCCCCTCGCTTGTAATGTTTTACAGAATCCCGGTCGCGTCGTCCCGTACGTCCCGGTGCGGACATTATATACGTCTGTAACGTTATATATCCTAACCAAAGGCAACTTAACATCTCGGATGTAGTATTTTCGAACATTCCTGGCGGGTCGGCCCCTACTTCTCCGTGGGCACATTATATACGTCTATATCGTAATATAACCTAACCTAACCCATCTAGCCCCTCGCTTGTAATGTTTTGCAGAATCCCGGTCGTGTCGGCCCGTACGTCTCGGTGCGGACATTATATACGTCTATAACGTTATATATCCTAACCAAAGGCAACCTAACATCTCGAATGTAGTATTTCACAACATTCCTGGCGGGTCGGCCCCACTTCTCGGTGGGAACATTATTTACGTCTATAACGTAATATAACCTAACCTAACCCATCTAGACCCTCGCAGGTAATGTTTTACAAAATCCCGGGCGTGTCGGCCCGTACTTCTCCGTGGGGACATTATATACGTCTATATCGTTATATATCCTAACCTAAGGCAACTTAACATCTCGGATGTAGTATTTCACAACATTCCTGGCTGGTCGGCCCCACTTCTCGGTGGGAACATTATATACGTCTATATCGTAATATAACCTAACCTAACCCATCTAGACCCTCGCTGGTAATGTTTTACAGAATCCCGGTCGTGTCGTCCCGTACGTCTCGGTGCGGACATTATATACGTCTATAACGTTATATATCCTAACCTAAGGCAGCTTAACCTCTCGGATGTAGTATTTTCCAACTGTCTTGGCGGGTCGGACCCTACTTCTCGGTGGGCACATTATATACGTCTATATCGTAATATAACCTAACCTAACCCATCTAGACCCTCGCTGGTAATGTTTTACAGAATCCCGGTCGTGTCGTCCCGTACGTCTCGGTGCGGACATTATATACGTCTATAACGTTATATATCCTAACCCAAGGCAACTTAACCTCTCGGATGTAGTATTTTCCAACAGTCTTGGCGGGTCGGACCCTACTTCTCGGTGGGCACATTATATACGTCTATATCGTAATATAACCTAACCTAAACCATCTAGAACCTCGCTGGTAATGCTTTACAGAATCCCGGTCGTGTCGTCTCGTACGTCTCGGTGCGGACATTCTATACGTCTATAACGTTATATATCCAAACCTAAGGGAACCTAACATCTCGGATGTAGTATTTCACAACATTCCTGGCGGGTCGGCCCCACTTCTCGGTGGGAACATTATATACGTCTATATCGTAATATAACCAAACCTAACCCATCTAGACCCTCGCTGGTAATGTTTTACAAAATCCCGGTCGTGTCGGCCCGTACTTCTCGGTGGGGACATTATTTACGTCTATAACGTTATATATCCTAACCTAAGGGAACCTAAAATCTCGGATGTAGTACTTCACAACATTCCTGGCGGGTCGGCCCCTACTTCTCGGTGGGCACATTACATACGTCTATATCGTAATATAACCTAACCTAACCCATCTAGACCCTCGCAGGTAATGTTTTACAAAATCCCGGTCGTGTCGGCCCGTACTTCTCCGTGGGGACATTATATACGTCTATATCGTTATATATCCTAACCTAAGGCAACCTAACATCACGGATGTAGTATTTCACAACATTCCCGGCTGGTCGGCCCCACTTCTCGGTGGGAATATTATATACGTTTATAACGTAGTATGACCTAACCTAACCCATCTAGCCCCTCGCTTGTAATGTTTTGCAGAATCCCGGTCGTGTCGGCCCGTACGTCTCGGTGCGGACATTATATACGTCTATAACGTTATATATCCTAACCTAAGGGAACCTAACATCTCGGATGTAGTATTTCACAACATTCCTGGCTGGTCGGCCCCACTTCTCGGTGGGAACATTATATACGTTTATAACGAAGTATAACCTAACCTAACCCATCTAGACCCTCGCTGGTAATGTTTTACAGAATCCCGGTCGTGTCGTCCCGTACGTCTCGGTGCGGACATTATATACGTCTATAACGTTATATATGCTAACCAAATGCAACCTAACATCTCGAATGTAGTGTTTCACAACATTCCTGGCTGGTCGGCCCCACTTCTCGGTGGGAACATTATATACGTTTATAACGAAGTATAACCTAACCTAACCCATCTAGACCCTCGCTGGTAATGTTTTACAGAATCCCGGTCGTGTCGTCCCGTACGTCTCGGTGCGGACATTATATACGTCTATAACGTTATATATGCTAACCAAATGCAACCTAACATCTCGAATGTAGTGTTTCACAACATTCCTGGCGGGTCGGCCCCACTTCTCGGTGGGAACATTATATACGTTTATAACGTAATATAACCTAACCTAACCCATCTAGTCCCTCGCTGGTTGTTTTACAAAATCCCAGTCGTGTCGGCCCGTACTTTTCCGTGTGGACATTATATACATCTATAATTTTATATATCCTAACCTAAGGCAACTTAACATCTCGGATGTAGTATTTTCCAACATTCCTGGCGGGTCAGTCCCTACTTCTCGGTGGGCACATTATATACGTCTATATCGTAATATAACCTAACCTAACCCATCTAGACCCTCGCTGGTAATGTTTTACAGAATCCCGGTCGTGTCGTCTCGTAGGTCTCGGTGCGGACATTATATACGTCTATATCGTTATATATCCTAACCTAAGGCAACCTAACATCTCGGATGTAGTACTTTCCAACATCCCTGGCGGGGCGGCCGCTACTTCTCGGTGGGAACATTATATACGTCTATATCGTAATATAACCTAACCTAACCCACCTAGACCCTCGCTGGTAATGTTTTACAAAATCCCGGTCGTGTCGGCCCGTACTTCTCGGTGGGGACATTATTTACGTCTATAACGTTATATATCCTAACCTTAGGGAACCTATCATCTCGGATGTAGTATTTCACAACATTCCTGGCTGGTCGGCCCCACTTGTCGGTGGGAACATTATATACGTTTATAACGTAATATAACCTAACCTAACCCATCTAGCCCCTCGCTTGTAATGTTTTACAGAATCCCGGTCGCGTCGTCCCGTACGTCCCGGTGCGGACAGTATATACGTCTGTAACGTTACATATCCTAACCAAAGGCAACTTAACATCTCGGATGTAGTATTTTCCAACATTCCTGGCGGGTCGGCCCCTACTTCTCCGTGGGCACATTATATACGTCTATATCGTAATATAACCTAACCTAACCCATCTAGACCCTCGCTGGTAATGTTTTACAGAATCCCGGTCGTGTCGTCTCGTACGTCTCGGTGCGGATATTATATACGTCTATAACGTTATATATCCTACCCAAAGGCAACCTAAAATCTCGAATGTAGTATTTCACAACATTCATGGCGGGTCGGTCCCACTTCTCGGTGGGAAAATTATTTACGTCTATAACGTAATATAACCTAACCTAACCCATCTAGACCCTCGCTGGTAATGTTTTACAGAATCCCGGTCGTGTCGTCCCGTACGTCTCGGTGCGGACATTATATACGTCTATAACGTTATATATCCTAACCCAAGGCAACTTAACCTCTCGGATGTAGTATTTTCCAACAGTCTTGGCGGGTCAGACCCTACTTCTCGGTGGGCACATTATATACGTCTATATCGTAATATAACCTAACCTAAACCATCTAGACCCTCGCTGGTAATGTTTCACAGAATCCCGGTCGTGTCGTCTCGTACGTCTCGGTGCGGACATTATATACGTCTATAACGTTATATATCCTAACCTAAGGGAACCTAACATCTCGAATGTAGTATTTCACAACATTCATGGCAGGTCGGCCCCACTTCTCGGTGGGAAAATTATTTACGTCTATAACGTAATATAACCTAACCTAACCCATCTAGACCCTCGCTGGCAATGTTTTACAGAATCCCGGTCGTGTCGTCCCGTACGTCTCGGTGCGGACATTATATACGTCTATAACGTTATATATCCTAACCTAAGGGAACCTAACATCTCGGATGTAGTATTTCACAACATTCCTGGCGGGTCGGCCCCACTTCTCGGTAGGAACATTATATACGTTTATAACATAATATAACCTAACCTACCCCATCTAGCCCCTCGCTGGTAATGTTTTACAAAATCCCGGTCGTGTCGTCCCGTACGTCCCGGTGCGGACATTATATACGTCTATAACGTTATATATCCTAACCTAAGGCAACTTAACCTCTCGGATGTAGTATTTTCCAACAGTCTTGGCGGGTCGGACCCTACTTCTCGGTGGGCACATTATATACGTCTATTTCGTAGTATAACCTAACCTAAACCATCTAGAACCTCGCTGGTAATGTTTTACAGAATCCCGGTCGTGTCGTCTCGTACGTCTCGGTGCGGACATTATATACGTCTATAACGTTATATATCCTAACCTAAGGGAACCTAATATCTCGGATGTAGTATTTCACAACATTCCTGGCGGGTCGGCCCCTACTTCTCGGTGGGCACATTATATACGTCTATATCGTAATATAACCTAACCTAACCCATTTGGACCCTCGCTGGTAATGTTTTACAGAATCCCGGTCGTGTCGTCTCGTACGTCTCGGTGCGGATATTATATACGTCTATAACGTTATATATCCTAACCTAAGGGAACCTAACATCTCGGATGTAGTATTTCACAACATTCCTGGCGGGTCGGCCCCTACTTCTCGGTGGGCACATTATACACATCTGTAACGTAATATAACCTAACCTAAGCCACCTACACCCTCGCTTGTAATGTTTCACAGAATCCCGTTCGTGTCTTCCCGTACGTCACGAAGCCGGACATTATATACGTCTATAAATTTATATATCCTAACCTAAGGCAACCTAACATCTCGAATGTAGTATTTCACAACATTCCTGGCGGGTCGGCCCCACTTCTCGGTGGGAACATTATTTACGTCTATGACGTAATATAACCTAACCTAACCCATCTAGACCCTCGCTGGTAATGTTGTACAGAATCCCGGTCGTGTCGTCTCGTACGTCTCGGTGCGGACATTATATATGTCTATAACGTTATATATCCTAACCTAAGGGAACCTAACTTCACGGATGTAGTATTTCACAACTTTCCTGGCGGGTCGGCCCCTACTTCTCGGTGGGCACATTATATACGTCTATATCGTAATATAACCTAACCTAACCCATCTAGACCCTCGCTGGTAATGTTTTACAGAATCCCGGTCGTGTCGTCTCGTACGTCTCGGTGCGGACATTATATACGTCTATAACGTTATATATCCTAACCTTAGGGAACCTATCATCTCGGATGTAGTATTTCACAACATTCCTGGCTGGTCGGCCCCACTTGTCGGTGGGAACATTATATACGTTTATAACGTAATATAACCTAACCTAACCCATCTAGCCCCTCGCTTGTAATGTTTTACAGAATCCCGGTCGCGTCGTCCCGTACGTCCCGGTGCGGACAGTATATACGTCTGTAACGTTACATATCCTAACCAAAGGCAACTTAACATCTCGGATGTAGTATTTTCCAACATTCCTGGCGGGTCGGCCCCTACTTCTCCGTGGGCACATTATATACGTCTATATCGTAATATAACCTAACCTAACCCATCTAGACCCTCGCTGGTAATGTTTTACAGAATCCCGGTCGTGTCGTCTCGTACGTCTCGGTGCGGATATTATATACGTCTATAACGTTATATATCCTACCCAAAGGCAACCTAAAATCTCGAATGTAGTATTTCACAACATTCATGGCGGGTCGGTCCCACTTCTCGGTGGGAAAATTATTTACGTCTATAACGTAATATAACCTAACCTAACCCATCTAGACCCTCGCTGGTAATGTTTTACAGAATCCCGGTCGTGTCGTCCCGTACGTCTCGGTGCGGACATTATATACGTCTATAACGTTATATATCCTAACCCAAGGCAACTTAACCTCTCGGATGTAGTATTTTCCAACAGTCTTGGCGGGTCAGACCCTACTTCTCGGTGGGCACATTATATACGTCTATATCGTAATATAACCTAACCTAAACCATCTAGACCCTCGCTGGTAATGTTTCACAGAATCCCGGTCGTGTCGTCTCGTACGTCTCGGTGCGGACATTATATACGTCTATAACGTTATATATCCTAACCTAAGGGAACCTAACATCTCGGATGTAGTATTTCACAACATTCCTGGCTGGTCGGCCCCACTTCTCGGTGGGAACATTATATACGTCTATATCGTAATATAACCAAACCTAACCCATCTAGACCCTCGCTGGTAATGTTTTACAAAATCCCGGTCGTGTCGGCCCGTACTTCTCGGTGGGGACATTATTTACGTCTATAACGTTATATATCCTAACCTAAGGGAACCTAAAATCTCGGATGTAGTACTTCACAACATTTCTGGCGGGTCGGCCCCTACTTCTCGGTGGGCACATTACATACGTCTATATCGTAATATAACCTAACCTAACCCATCTAGACCCTCGCAGGTAATGTTTTACAAAATCCCGGTCGTGTCGGCCCGTACTTCTCCGTGGGGACATTATATACGTCTATATCGTTATATATCCTAACCTAAGGCAACCTAACATCACGGATGTAGTATTTCACAACATTCCCGGCTGGTAGGCCCCACTTCTCGGTGGGAACATTATATACGTTTATAACGAAGTATAACCTAACCTAACCCATCTAGACCCTCGCTTGTAACGTTTTACAGAATCCCGGTCGTGTCGTCCCGTACGTCTCGGTGCGGATATTATATACGTCTATAACGTTATATATCCTAACCAAAGGCAACCTAACATCTCGAATGTAGTATTTCACAACATTCATGGCAGGTCGGCCCCACTTCTCGGTGGGAAAATTATTTACGTCTATAACGTAATATAACCTAACCTAACCCATCTAGACCCTCGCTGGCAATGTTTTACAGAATCCCGGTCGTGTCGTCCCGTACGTCTCGGTGCGGACATTATATACGTCTATAACGTTATATATCCTAACCTAAGGGAACCTAACATCTCGGATGTAGTATTTCACAACATTCCTGGCGGGTCGGCCCCACTTCTCGGTAGGAACATTATATACGTTTATAACATAATATAACCTAACCTACCCCATCTAGCCCCTCGCTGGTAATGTTTTACAAAATCCCGGTCGTGTCGTCCCGTACGTCCCGGTGCGGACATTATATACGTCTATAACGTTATATATCCTAACCTAAGGCAACTTAACCTCTCGGATGTAGTATTTTCCAACAGTCTTGGCGGGTCGGACCCTACTTCTCGGTGGGCACATTATATACGTCTATTTCGTAGTATAACCTAACCTAAACCATCTAGAACCTCGCTGGTAATGTTTTACAGAATCCCGGTCGTGTCGTCTCGTACGTCTCGGTGCGGACATTATATACGTCTATAACGTTATATATCCTAACCTAAGGGAACCTAATATCTCGGATGTAGTATTTCACAACATTCCTGGCGGGTCGGCCCCTACTTCTCGGTGGGCACATTATATACGTCTATATCGTAATATAACCTAACCTAACCCATTTGGACCCTCGCTGGTAATGTTTTACAGAATCCCGGTCGTGTCGTCTCGTACGTCTCGGTGCGGATATTATATACGTCTATAACGTTATATATCCTAACCTAAGGGAACCTAACATCTCGGATGTAGTATTTCACAACATTCCTGGCGGGTCGGCCCCTACTTCTCGGTGGGCACATTATACACATCTGTAACGTAATATAACCTAACCTAAGCCACCTACACCCTCGCTTGTAATGTTTCACAGAATCCCGTTCGTGTCTTCCCGTACGTCACGAAGCCGGACATTATATACGTCTATAAATTTATATATCCTAACCTAAGGCAACCTAACATCTCGAATGTAGTATTTCACAACATTCCTGGCGGGTCGGCCCCACTTCTCGGTGGGAACATTATTTACGTCTATGACGTAATATAACCTAACCTAACCCATCTAGACCCTCGCTGGTAATGTTGTACAGAATCCCGGTCGTGTCGTCTCGTACGTCTCGGTGCGGACATTATATATGTCTATAACGTTATATATCCTAACCTAAGGGAACCTAACTTCACGGATGTAGTATTTCACAACTTTCCTGGCGGGTCGGCCCCTACTTCTCGGTGGGCACATTATATACGTCTATATCGTAATATAACCTAACCTAACCCATCTAGACCCTCGCTGGTAATGTTTTACAGAATCCCGGTCGTGTCGTCTCGTACGTCTCGGTGCGGACATTATATACGTCTATAACGTTATATATCCTAACCTAAGGGAACCTAATATCTCGGATGTAGTATTTCACAACATTCCTGGCGGGTCGGCCCCTACTTCTCGGTGGGCACATTATATACGTCTATATCGTAATATAACCTAACCTAACCCATTTGGACCCTCGCTGGTAATGTTTTACAGAATCCCGGTCGTGTCGTCTCGTACGTCTCGGTGCGGATATTATATACGTCTATAACGTTATATATCCTAACCTAAGGGAACCTAACATCTCGGATGTAGTATTTCACAACATTCCTGGCGGGTCGGCCCCTACTTCTCGGTGGGCACATTATACACATCTGTAACGTAATATAACCTAACCTAAGCCACCTACACCCTCGCTTGTAATGTTTCACAGAATCCCGTTCGTGTCTTCCCGTACGTCACGAAGCCGGACATTATATACGTCTATAAATTTATATATCCTAACCTAAGGCAACCTAACATCTCGAATGTAGTATTTCACAACATTCCTGGCGGGTCGGCCCCACTTCTCGGTGGGAACATTATTTACGTCTATGACGTAATATAACCTAACCTAACCCATCTAGACCCTCGCTGGTAATGTTGTACAGAATCCCGGTCGTGTCGTCTCGTACGTCTCGGTGCGGACATTATATATGTCTATAACGTTATATATCCTAACCTAAGGGAACCTAACTTCACGGATGTAGTATTTCACAACTTTCCTGGCGGGTCGGCCCCTACTTCTCGGTGGGCACATTATATACGTCTATATCGTAATATAACCTAACCTAACCCATCTAGACCCTCGCTGGTAATGTTTTACAGAATCCCGGTCGTGTCGTCTCGTACGTCTCGGTGCGGACATTATATACGTCTATAACGTTATATATCCTAACCTAAGGGAACCTAACATCTCGGATGTAGTATTTCACAACATTCCTGGCGGGTCGGCCCCTACTTCTCGGTGGGCACATTATATACGTCTATATCGTAATGTAACCTAACCTAACCCATCTAGACCCTCGCTGGTAATGTTTTACAGAATCCCGGTCGTGTCGTCTGGTACGTCTCGGTGCGGACATTATATACGTCTATAACGTTATATATCCTAACCTAAGGGAACCTAACATCTCGGATGTAGTATTTCACAACATTCCTGGCTGGTCGGCCCCACTTCTCGGTGGGAACATTATTTAAGTCTATGACGTAATATAACCTAACCTAACCCATCTAGACCCTCGCTGGTAATGTTTTACAGAATCCCGGTCGTGTCGTCTCGTACGTCTCGGTGCGGACATTATATATGTCTATAACGTTATATATCCTAACCTAAGGGAACCTAACTTCACGGATGTAGTATTTCACAACATTCCTGGCTGGTCGGCCCCACTTCTCGGTGGGAACATTATATACGTTTATAACGTAGTTAACCTAACCTAACCCATCTAGCCCCTCGCTTGTAATGTTTTGCAGAATCCCGGTCGTGTCGGCCCGTACGTCTCGGTGCGGACATTATATACGTCTATAACGTTATATATCCTAACCTAAGGGAACCTAACATCTCGGATGTAGTATTTCACAACATTCCTGGCTGGTCGGCCCCACTTCTCGGTAGGAACATTATATACGTTTATAACATAATATAACCTAACCTACCCCATCTAGCCCCTCGCTGGTAATGTTTTACAGAATCCCGGTCGTGTCGTCTGGTACGTCTCGGTGCGGACATTATATACGTCTATAACGTTATATATCCTAACCTAAGGGAACCTAACATCTCGGATGTAGTATTTCACAACATTCCTGGCTGGTCGGCCCCACTTCTCGGTGGGAACATTATTTAAGTCTATGACGTAATATAACCTAACCTAACCCATCTAGACCCTCGCTGGTAATGTTTTACAGAATCCCGGTCGTGTCGTCTCGTACGTCTCGGTGCGGACATTATATATGTCTATAACGTTATATATCCTAACCTAAGGGAACCTAACTTCACGGATGTAGTATTTCACAACATTCCTGGCTGGTCGGCCCCACTTCTCGGTGGGAACATTATATACGTTTATAACGTAGTTAACCTAACCTAACCCATCTAGCCCCTCGCTTGTAATGTTTTGCAGAATCCTGGTCGTGTCGGCCCGTACGTCTCGGTGCGGACATTATATACGTCTATAACGTTATATATCCTAACCTAAGGGAACCTAACATCTCGGATGTAGTATTTCACAACATTCCTGGCTGGTCGGCCCCACTTCTCGGTGGGAACATTATATACGTTTATAACGAAGTATAACCTAACCTAACCCATCTAGACCCTCGCTTGTAATGTTTTACAGAATCCCGGTCGTGTCGTCCCCTACGTCTCGGTGCGGACATTATATACGTCTATAACGTTATATATCCTAACCAAAGGCAACCTAACATCTCGAATGTAGTATTTCACAACATTCCTGGCGGGTCGGCCCCACTTCTCGGTGGGAACATTATTTACGTCTATAACGTAATATAACCTAACCTAACCCATCTAGACCCTCGCAGGTAATGTTTTACAAAATCCCGGGCGTGTCGGCCCGTACTTCTCCGTGGGGACATTATATACGTCTACATCGTTATATATCCTAACCTAAGGCAACCTAACATCTCGGATGTAGTATTTTCCAACATTCCTGGCGGGTCGGCCCCTACTTCTCGGTGGGCACATTATATACGTCTATATCGTAATATAACCTAACCTAACCCATCTAGACCCTCGCTGGTAATGTTTTACAGAATCCCGGTCGTGTCGTCTCGTACGTCTCGGTGCGGATATTATATACGTCTATAACGTTATATACCCTAACCTAAGGGAACCTAACATCTCGGATGTAGTATTTCACAACATTCCTGGCGGGTCGGCCCCTACTTCTCGGTGGGCACATTATACACATCTGTAACGTAATATAACCTAACCTAAGCCACCTACACCCTCGCTTGTAATGTTTCACAGAATCCCGTTCGTGTCTTCCCGTACGTCACGAAGCCGGACATTATATACGTCTATAAATTTATATATCCTAACCTAAGGCAACCTAACATCTCGAATGTAGTATTTCACAACATTCCTGGCGGGTCGGCCCCACTTCTCGGTGGGAACATTATTTACGTCTATGACGTAATATAACCTAACCTAACCCATCTAGACCCTCGCTGGTAATGTTGTACAGAATCCCGGTCGTGTCGTCTCGTACGTCTCGGTGCGGACATTATATATGTCTATAACGTTATATATCCTAACCTAAGGGAACCTAACTTCACGGATGTAGTATTTCACAACTTTCCTGGCGGGTCGGCCCCTACTTCTCGGTGGGCACATTATATACGTCTATATCGTAATATAACCTAACCTAACCCATCTAGACCCTCGCTGGTAATGTTTTACAGAATCCCGGTCGTGTCGTCTCGTACGTCTCGGTGCGGACATTATATACGTCTATAACGTTATATATCCTAACCTAAGGGAACCTAACATCTCGGATGTAGTATTTCACAACATTCCTGGCGGGTCGGCCCCTACTTCTCGGTGGGCACATTATATACGTCTATATCGTAATGTAACCTAACCTAACCCATCTAGACCCTCGCTGGTAATGTTTTACAGAATCCCGGTCGTGTCGTCTGGTACGTCTCGGTGCGGACATTATATACGTCTATAACGTTATATATCCTAACCTAAGGGAACCTAACATCTCGGATGTAGTACTTCACAACATTCCTGGCTGGTCGGCCCCACTTCTCGGTGGGAACATTATTTAAGTCTATGACGTAATATAACCTAACCTAACCCATCTAGACCCTCGCTGGTAATGTTTTACAGAATCCCGGTCGTGTCGTCTCGTACGTCTCGGTGCGGACATTATATATGTCTATAACGTTATATATCCTAACCTAAGGGAACCTAACTTCACGGATGTAGTATTTCACAACATTCCTGGCTGGTCGGCCCCACTTCTCGGTGGGAACATTATATACGTTTATAACGTAGTTAACCTAACCTAACCCATCTAGCCCCTCGCTTGTAATGTTTTGCAGAATCCCGGTCGTGTCGGCCCGTACGTCTCGGTGCGGACATTATATACGTCTATAACGTTATATATCCTAACCTAAGGGAACCTAACATCTCGGATGTAGTATTTCACAACATTCCTGGCTGGTCGGCCCCACTTCTCGGTGGGAACATTATATACGTTTATAACGAAGTATAACCTAACCTAACCCATCTAGACCCTCGCTTGTAATGTTTTACAGAATCCCGGTCGTGTCGTCCCCTACGTCTCGGTGCGGACATTATATACGTCTATAACGTTATATATCCTAACCAAAGGCAACCTAACATCTCGAATGTAGTATTTCACAACATTCCTGGCGGGTCGGCCCCACTTCTCGGTGGGAACATTATTTACGTCTATAACGTAATATAACCTAACCTAACCCATCTAGACCCTCGCAGGTAATGTTTTACAAAATCCCGGGCGTGTCGGCCCGTACTTCTCTGTGGGGACATTATATACGTCTACATCGTTATATATCCTAACCTAAGGCAACCTAACATCTCGGATGTAGTATTTTCCAACATTCCTGGCGGGTCGGCCCCTACTTCTCGGTGGGCACATTATATACGTCTATATCGTAATATAACCTAACCTAACCCATCTAGACCCTCGCTGGTAATGTTTTACAGAATCCCGGTCGCGTCGTCTCGTACGTCTCCGTGCGGACATTATATACGTCTATAACGTTATATATCCTAACCTAAGGCAGCTTAACCTCTCGGATGTAGTATTTTCCAACAGTCTTGGCGGGTCGGACCCTACTTCTCGGTGGGCACATTATATACGTCTATATCGTAATATAACCTAACCTAAACCATCTAGACCCTCGCTGGTAATGTTTTACAGAATCCCGGTCGTGTCGGCCCGTACGTCTCGGTGCGGACATTATATACGTCTATAACGTTATATATCCTAACCTAAGGGAACCTAACATCTCGGATGTAGTATTTCACAACATTCCTGGCTGGTCGGCCCCACTTCTCGGTGGGAACATTATATACGTTTATAACGAAGTATAACCTAACCTAACCCATCTAGACCCTCGCTTGTAACGTTTTACAGAATCCCGGTCCTGTCGTCCCGTACGTCTCGGTGCGGACATTATATACGTCTATAACGTTATATATCCTAACCAAAGGCAACCTAACATCTCGAATGTAGTGTTTCACAACATTCCTGGCGGGTCGGCCCCACTTCTCGGTGGGAACATTATATACGTTTATAACGAAGTATAACCTAACCTAACCCATCTAGACCCTCGCTTGTAACGTTTTACAGAATCCCGGTCCTGTCGTCCCGTACGTCTCGGTGCGGACATTATATACGTCTATAACGTTATATATCCTAACCAAAGGCAACCTAACATCTCGAATGTAGTGTTTCACAACATTCCTGGCGGGTCGGCCCCACTTGTCGGTGGGCACATTATATACGTCTATATCGTAATATAACCTAACCTAAACCATCTAGACCCTCGCTGGTAATGTTTCACAGAATCCCGGTCGTGTCGTCTCGTACGTCTCGGTGCGGACATTATATACGTCTATAACGTTATATATCCTAACCTAAGGGAACCTAACATCTCGAATGTAGTATTTCACAACATTCATGGCAGGTCGGCCCCACTTCTCGGTGGGAAAATTATTTACGTCTATAACGTAATATAACCTAACCTAACCCATCTAGACCCTCGCTGGCAATGTTTTACAGAATCCCGGTCGTGTCGTCCCGTACGTCTCGGTGCGGACATTATATACGTCTATAACGTTATATATCCTAACCTAAGGGAACCTAACATCTCGGATGTAGTATTTCACAACATTCCTGGCGGGTCGGCCCCACTTCTCGGTAGGAACATTATATACGTTTATAACATAATATAACCTAACCTACCCCATCTAGCCCCTCGCTGGTAATGTTTTACAAAATCCCGGTCGTGTCGTCCCGTACGTCCCGGTGCGGACATTATATACGTCTATAACGTTATATATCCTAACCTAAGGCAACTTAACCTCTCGGATGTAGTATTTTCCAACAGTCTTGGCGGGTCGGACCCTACTTCTCGGTGGGCACATTATATACGTCTATTTCGTAGTATAACCTAACCTAAACCATCTAGAACCTCGCTGGTAATGTTTTACAGAATCCCGGTCGTGTCGTCTCGTACGTCTCGGTGCGGACATTATATACGTCTATAACGTTATATATCCTAACCTAAGGGAACCTAATATCTCGGATGTAGTATTTCACAACATTCCTGGCGGGTCGGCCCCTACTTCTCGGTGGGCACATTATATACGTCTATATCGTAATATAACCTAACCTAACCCATTTGGACCCTCGCTGGTAATGTTTTACAGAATCCCGGTCGTGTCGTCTCGTACGTCTCGGTGCGGATATTATATACGTCTATAACGTTATATATCCTAACCTAAGGGAACCTAACATCTCGGATGTAGTATTTCACAACATTCCTGGCGGGTCGGCCCCTACTTCTCGGTGGGCACATTATACACATCTGTAACGTAATATAACCTAACCTAAGCCACCTACACCCTCGCTTGTAATGTTTCACAGAATCCCGTTCGTGTCTTCCCGTACGTCACGAAGCCGGACATTATATACGTCTATAAATTTATATATCCTAACCTAAGGCAACCTAACATCTCGAATGTAGTATTTCACAACATTCCTGGCGGGTCGGCCCCACTTCTCGGTGGGAACATTATTTACGTCTATGACGTAATATAACCTAACCTAACCCATCTAGACCCTCGCTGGTAATGTTGTACAGAATCCCGGTCGTGTCGTCTCGTACGTCTCGGTGCGGACATTATATATGTCTATAACGTTATATATCCTAACCTAAGGGAACCTAACTTCACGGATGTAGTATTTCACAACTTTCCTGGCGGGTCGGCCCCTACTTCTCGGTGGGCACATTATATACGTCTATATCGTAATATAACCTAACCTAACCCATCTAGACCCTCGCTGGTAATGTTTTACAGAATCCCGGTCGTGTCGTCTCGTACGTCTCGGTGCGGACATTATATACGTCTATAACGTTATATATCCTAACCTTAGGGAACCTATCATCTCGGATGTAGTATTTCACAACATTCCTGGCTGGTCGGCCCCACTTGTCGGTGGGAACATTATATACGTTTATAACGTAATATAACCTAACCTAACCCATCTAGCCCCTCGCTTGTAATGTTTTACAGAATCCCGGTCGCGTCGTCCCGTACGTCCCGGTGCGGACAGTATATACGTCTGTAACGTTACATATCCTAACCAAAGGCAACTTAACATCTCGGATGTAGTATTTTCCAACATTCCTGGCGGGTCGGCCCCTACTTCTCCGTGGGCACATTATATACGTCTATATCGTAATATAACCTAACCTAACCCATCTAGACCCTCGCTGGTAATGTTTTACAGAATCCCGGTCGTGTCGTCTCGTACGTCTCGGTGCGGATATTATATACGTCTATAACGTTATATATCCTACCCAAAGGCAACCTAAAATCTCGAATGTAGTATTTCACAACATTCATGGCGGGTCGGTCCCACTTCTCGGTGGGAAAATTATTTACGTCTATAACGTAATATAACCTAACCTAACCCATCTAGACCCTCGCTGGTAATGTTTTACAGAATCCCGGTCGTGTCGTCCCGTACGTCTCGGTGCGGACATTATATACGTCTATAACGTTATATATCCTAACCCAAGGCAACTTAACCTCTCGGATGTAGTATTTTCCAACAGTCTTGGCGGGTCAGACCCTACTTCTCGGTGGGCACATTATATACGTCTATATCGTAATATAACCTAACCTAAACCATCTAGACCCTCGCTGGTAATGTTTCACAGAATCCCGGTCGTGTCGTCTCGTACGTCTCGGTGCGGACATTATATACGTCTATAACGTTATATATCCTAACCTAAGGGAACCTAACATCTCGGATGTAGTATTTCACAACATTCCTGGCTGGTCGGCCCCACTTCTCGGTGGGAACATTATATACGTCTATATCGTAATATAACCAAACCTAACCCATCTAGACCCTCGCTGGTAATGTTTTACAAAATCCCGGTCGTGTCGGCCCGTACTTCTCGGTGGGGACATTATTTACGTCTATAACGTTATATATCCTAACCTAAGGGAACCTAAAATCTCGGATGTAGTACTTCACAACATTTCTGGCGGGTCGGCCCCTACTTCTCGGTGGGCACATTACATACGTCTATATCGTAATATAACCTAACCTAACCCATCTAGACCCTCGCAGGTAATGTTTTACAAAATCCCGGTCGTGTCGGCCCGTACTTCTCCGTGGGGACATTATATACGTCTATATCGTTATATATCCTAACCTAAGGCAACCTAACATCACGGATGTAGTATTTCACAACATTCCCGGCTGGTAGGCCCCACTTCTCGGTGGGAACATTATATACGTTTATAACGAAGTATAACCTAACCTAACCCATCTAGACCCTCGCTTGTAACGTTTTACAGAATCCCGGTCGTGTCGTCCCGTACGTCTCGGTGCGGATATTATATACGTCTATAACGTTATATATCCTAACCAAAGGCAACCTAACATCTCGAATGTAGTATTTCACAACATTCATGGCAGGTCGGCCCCACTTCTCGGTGGGAAAATTATTTACGTCTATAACGTAATATAACCTAACCTAACCCATCTAGACCCTCGCTGGCAATGTTTTACAGAATCCCGGTCGTGTCGTCCCGTACGTCTCGGTGCGGACATTATATACGTCTATAACGTTATATATCCTAACCTAAGGGAACCTAACATCTCGGATGTAGTATTTCACAACATTCCTGGCGGGTCGGCCCCACTTCTCGGTAGGAACATTATATACGTTTATAACATAATATAACCTAACCTACCCCATCTAGCCCCTCGCTGGTAATGTTTTACAAAATCCCGGTCGTGTCGTCCCGTACGTCCCGGTGCGGACATTATATACGTCTATAACGTTATATATCCTAACCTAAGGCAACTTAACCTCTCGGATGTAGTATTTTCCAACAGTCTTGGCGGGTCGGACCCTACTTCTCGGTGGGCACATTATATACGTCTATTTCGTAGTATAACCTAACCTAAACCATCTAGAACCTCGCTGGTAATGTTTTACAGAATCCCGGTCGTGTCGTCTCGTACGTCTCGGTGCGGACATTATATACGTCTATAACGTTATATATCCTAACCTAAGGGAACCTAATATCTCGGATGTAGTATTTCACAACATTCCTGGCGGGTCGGCCCCTACTTCTCGGTGGGCACATTATATACGTCTATATCGTAATATAACCTAACCTAACCCATTTGGACCCTCGCTGGTAATGTTTTACAGAATCCCGGTCGTGTCGTCTCGTACGTCTCGGTGCGGATATTATATACGTCTATAACGTTATATATCCTAACCTAAGGGAACCTAACATCTCGGATGTAGTATTTCACAACATTCCTGGCGGGTCGGCCCCTACTTCTCGGTGGGCACATTATACACATCTGTAACGTAATATAACCTAACCTAAGCCACCTACACCCTCGCTTGTAATGTTTCACAGAATCCCGTTCGTGTCTTCCCGTACGTCACGAAGCCGGACATTATATACGTCTATAAATTTATATATCCTAACCTAAGGCAACCTAACATCTCGAATGTAGTATTTCACAACATTCCTGGCGGGTCGGCCCCACTTCTCGGTGGGAACATTATTTACGTCTATGACGTAATATAACCTAACCTAACCCATCTAGACCCTCGCTGGTAATGTTGTACAGAATCCCGGTCGTGTCGTCTCGTACGTCTCGGTGCGGACATTATATATGTCTATAACGTTATATATCCTAACCTAAGGGAACCTAACTTCACGGATGTAGTATTTCACAACTTTCCTGGCGGGTCGGCCCCTACTTCTCGGTGGGCACATTATATACGTCTATATCGTAATATAACCTAACCTAACCCATCTAGACCCTCGCTGGTAATGTTTTACAGAATCCCGGTCGTGTCGTCTCGTACGTCTCGGTGCGGACATTATATACGTCTATAACGTTATATATCCTAACCTAAGGGAACCTAATATCTCGGATGTAGTATTTCACAACATTCCTGGCGGGTCGGCCCCTACTTCTCGGTGGGCACATTATATACGTCTATATCGTAATATAACCTAACCTAACCCATTTGGACCCTCGCTGGTAATGTTTTACAGAATCCCGGTCGTGTCGTCTCGTACGTCTCGGTGCGGATATTATATACGTCTATAACGTTATATATCCTAACCTAAGGGAACCTAACATCTCGGATGTAGTATTTCACAACATTCCTGGCGGGTCGGCCCCTACTTCTCGGTGGGCACATTATACACATCTGTAACGTAATATAACCTAACCTAAGCCACCTACACCCTCGCTTGTAATGTTTCACAGAATCCCGTTCGTGTCTTCCCGTACGTCACGAAGCCGGACATTATATACGTCTATAAATTTATATATCCTAACCTAAGGCAACCTAACATCTCGAATGTAGTATTTCACAACATTCCTGGCGGGTCGGCCCCACTTCTCGGTGGGAACATTATTTACGTCTATGACGTAATATAACCTAACCTAACCCATCTAGACCCTCGCTGGTAATGTTGTACAGAATCCCGGTCGTGTCGTCTCGTACGTCTCGGTGCGGACATTATATATGTCTATAACGTTATATATCCTAACCTAAGGGAACCTAACTTCACGGATGTAGTATTTCACAACTTTCCTGGCGGGTCGGCCCCTACTTCTCGGTGGGCACATTATATACGTCTATATCGTAATATAACCTAACCTAACCCATCTAGACCCTCGCTGGTAATGTTTTACAGAATCCCGGTCGTGTCGTCTCGTACGTCTCGGTGCGGACATTATATACGTCTATAACGTTATATATCCTAACCTAAGGGAACCTAACATCTCGGATGTAGTATTTCACAACATTCCTGGCGGGTCGGCCCCTACTTCTCGGTGGGCACATTATATACGTCTATATCGTAATGTAACCTAACCTAACCCATCTAGACCCTCGCTGGTAATGTTTTACAGAATCCCGGTCGTGTCGTCTGGTACGTCTCGGTGCGGACATTATATACGTCTATAACGTTATATATCCTAACCTAAGGGAACCTAACATCTCGGATGTAGTATTTCACAACATTCCTGGCTGGTCGGCCCCACTTCTCGGTGGGAACATTATTTAAGTCTATGACGTAATATAACCTAACCTAACCCATCTAGACCCTCGCTGGTAATGTTTTACAGAATCCCGGTCGTGTCGTCTCGTACGTCTCGGTGCGGACATTATATATGTCTATAACGTTATATATCCTAACCTAAGGGAACCTAACTTCACGGATGTAGTATTTCACAACATTCCTGGCTGGTCGGCCCCACTTCTCGGTGGGAACATTATATACGTTTATAACGTAGTTAACCTAACCTAACCCATCTAGCCCCTCGCTTGTAATGTTTTGCAGAATCCCGGTCGTGTCGGCCCGTACGTCTCGGTGCGGACATTATATACGTCTATAACGTTATATATCCTAACCTAAGGGAACCTAACATCTCGGATGTAGTATTTCACAACATTCCTGGCTGGTCGGCCCCACTTCTCGGTAGGAACATTATATACGTTTATAACATAATATAACCTAACCTACCCCATCTAGCCCCTCGCTGGTAATGTTTTACAGAATCCCGGTCGTGTCGTCTGGTACGTCTCGGTGCGGACATTATATACGTCTATAACGTTATATATCCTAACCTAAGGGAACCTAACATCTCGGATGTAGTATTTCACAACATTCCTGGCTGGTCGGCCCCACTTCTCGGTGGGAACATTATTTAAGTCTATGACGTAATATAACCTAACCTAACCCATCTAGACCCTCGCTGGTAATGTTTTACAGAATCCCGGTCGTGTCGTCTCGTACGTCTCGGTGCGGACATTATATATGTCTATAACGTTATATATCCTAACCTAAGGGAACCTAACTTCACGGATGTAGTATTTCACAACATTCCTGGCTGGTCGGCCCCACTTCTCGGTGGGAACATTATATACGTTTATAACGTAGTTAACCTAACCTAACCCATCTAGCCCCTCGCTTGTAATGTTTTGCAGAATCCTGGTCGTGTCGGCCCGTACGTCTCGGTGCGGACATTATATACGTCTATAACGTTATATATCCTAACCTAAGGGAACCTAACATCTCGGATGTAGTATTTCACAACATTCCTGGCTGGTCGGCCCCACTTCTCGGTGGGAACATTATATACGTTTATAACGAAGTATAACCTAACCTAACCCATCTAGACCCTCGCTTGTAATGTTTTACAGAATCCCGGTCGTGTCGTCCCCTACGTCTCGGTGCGGACATTATATACGTCTATAACGTTATATATCCTAACCAAAGGCAACCTAACATCTCGAATGTAGTATTTCACAACATTCCTGGCGGGTCGGCCCCACTTCTCGGTGGGAACATTATTTACGTCTATAACGTAATATAACCTAACCTAACCCATCTAGACCCTCGCAGGTAATGTTTTACAAAATCCCGGGCGTGTCGGCCCGTACTTCTCCGTGGGGACATTATATACGTCTACATCGTTATATATCCTAACCTAAGGCAACCTAACATCTCGGATGTAGTATTTTCCAACATTCCTGGCGGGTCGGCCCCTACTTCTCGGTGGGCACATTATATACGTCTATATCGTAATATAACCTAACCTAACCCATCTAGACCCTCGCTGGTAATGTTTTACAGAATCCCGGTCGTGTCGTCTCGTACGTCTCGGTGCGGATATTATATACGTCTATAACGTTATATACCCTAACCTAAGGGAACCTAACATCTCGGATGTAGTATTTCACAACATTCCTGGCGGGTCGGCCCCTACTTCTCGGTGGGCACATTATACACATCTGTAACGTAATATAACCTAACCTAAGCCACCTACACCCTCGCTTGTAATGTTTCACAGAATCCCGTTCGTGTCTTCCCGTACGTCACGAAGCCGGACATTATATACGTCTATAAATTTATATATCCTAACCTAAGGCAACCTAACATCTCGAATGTAGTATTTCACAACATTCCTGGCGGGTCGGCCCCACTTCTCGGTGGGAACATTATTTACGTCTATGACGTAATATAACCTAACCTAACCCATCTAGACCCTCGCTGGTAATGTTGTACAGAATCCCGGTCGTGTCGTCTCGTACGTCTCGGTGCGGACATTATATATGTCTATAACGTTATATATCCTAACCTAAGGGAACCTAACTTCACGGATGTAGTATTTCACAACTTTCCTGGCGGGTCGGCCCCTACTTCTCGGTGGGCACATTATATACGTCTATATCGTAATATAACCTAACCTATCCCATCTAGACCCTCGCTGGTAATGTTTTACAGAATCCCGGTCGTGTCGTCTCGTACGTCTCGGTGCGGACATTATATACGTCTATAACGTTATATATCCTAACCTAAGGGAACCTAACATCTCGGATGTAGTATTTCACAACATTCCTGGCGGGTCGGCCCCTACTTCTCGGTGGGCACATTATATACGTCTATATCGTAATGTAACCTAACCTAACCCATCTAGACCCTCGCTGGTAATGTTTTACAGAATCCCGGTCGTGTCGTCTGGTACGTCTCGGTGCGGACATTATATACGTCTATAACGTTATATATCCTAACCTAAGGGAACCTAACATCTCGGATGTAGTACTTCACAACATTCCTGGCTGGTCGGCCCCACTTCTCGGTGGGAACATTATTTAAGTCTATGACGTAATATAACCTAACCTAACCCATCTAGACCCTCGCTGGTAATGTTTTACAGAATCCCGGTCGTGTCGTCTCGTACGTCTCGGTGCGGACATTATATATGTCTATAACGTTATATATCCTAACCTAAGGGAACCTAACTTCACGGATGTAGTATTTCACAACATTCCTGGCTGGTCGGCCCCACTTCTCGGTGGGAACATTATATACGTTTATAACGTAGTTAACCTAACCTAACCCATCTAGCCCCTCGCTTGTAATGTTTTGCAGAATCCCGGTCGTGTCGGCCCGTACGTCTCGGTGCGGACATTATATACGTCTATAACGTTATATATCCTAACCTAAGGGAACCTAACATCTCGGATGTAGTATTTCACAACATTCCTGGCTGGTCGGCCCCACTTCTCGGTGGGAACATTATATACGTTTATAACGAAGTATAACCTAACCTAACCCATCTAGACCCTCGCTTGTAATGTTTTACAGAATCCCGGTCGTGTCGTCCCCTACGTCTCGGTGCGGACATTATATACGTCTATAACGTTATATATCCTAACCAAAGGCAACCTAACATCTCGAATGTAGTATTTCACAACATTCCTGGCGGGTCGGCCCCACTTCTCGGTGGGAACATTATTTACGTCTATAACGTAATATAACCTAACCTAACCCATCTAGACCCTCGCAGGTAATGTTTTACAAAATCCCGGGCGTGTCGGCCCGTACTTCTCTGTGGGGACATTATATACGTCTACATCGTTATATATCCTAACCTAAGGCAACCTAACATCTCGGATGTAGTATTTTCCAACATTCCTGGCGGGTCGGCCCCTACTTCTCGGTGGGCACATTATATACGTCTATATCGTAATATAACCTAACCTAACCCATCTAGACCCTCGCTGGTAATGTTTTACAGAATCCCGGTCGCGTCGTCTCGTACGTCTCCGTGCGGACATTATATACGTCTATAACGTTATATATCCTAACCTAAGGCAGCTTAACCTCTCGGATGTAGTATTTTCCAACAGTCTTGGCGGGTCGGACCCTACTTCTCGGTGGGCACATTATATACGTCTATATCGTAATATAACCTAACCTAAACCATCTAGACCCTCGCTGGTAATGTTTTACAGAATCCCGGTCGTGTCGGCCCGTACGTCTCGGTGCGGACATTATATACGTCTATAACGTTATATATCCTAACCTAAGGGAACCTAACATCTCGGATGTAGTATTTCACAACATTCCTGGCTGGTCGGCCCCACTTCTCGGTGGGAACATTATATACGTTTATAACGAAGTATAACCTAACCTAACCCATCTAGACCCTCGCTTGTAACGTTTTACAGAATCCCGGTCCTGTCGTCCCGTACGTCTCGGTGCGGACATTATATACGTCTATAACGTTATATATCCTAACCAAAGGCAACCTAACATCTCGAATGTAGTGTTTCACAACATTCCTGGCGGGTCGGCCCCACTTGTCGGTGGGAACATTATATACGTTTATAACGTAATATAACCTAACCTAACCCATCTAGTCCCTCGCTGGTTGTTTTACAAAATCCCAGTCGTGTCGGCCCGTACTTTTCCGTGTGGACATTATATACATCTATAATTTTATATATCCTAACCTAAGGCAACTTAACATCTCGGATGTAGTATTTTCCAACATTCCTGGCGGGTCAGTCCCTACTTCTCGGTGGGCACATTATATACGTCTATATCGTAATATAACCTAACCTAACCCATCTAGACCCTCGCTGGTAATGTTTTACAGAATCCCGGTCGTGTCGTCTCGTAGGTCTCGGTGCGGACATTATATACGTCTATATCGTTATATATCCTAACCTAAGGCAACCTAACATCTCGGATGTAGTATTTTCCAACATCCCTGGCGGGGCGGCCGCTACTTCTCGGTGGGAACATTATATACGTCTATATCGTAATATAACCTATCCTAACCCACCTAGACCCTCGCTGGTAATGTTTTACAAAATCCCGGTCGTGTCGGCCCGTACTTCTCGGTGGGGACATTATTTACGTCTATAACGTTATATATCCTAACCTAAGGGAACCTATCATCTCGGATGTAGTATTTCACAACATTCCTGGCTGGTCGGCCCCACTTCTCGGTGGGAACATTATATACGTTTATAACGTAATATAACCTAACCTAACCCATCTAGCCCCTCGCTTGTAATGTTTTACAGAATCCCGGTCGCGTCGTCCCGTACGTCCCGGTGCGGACATTATATACGTCTGTAACGTTATATATCCTAACCAAAGGCAACTTAACATCTCGGATGTAGTATTTTCCAACATTCCTGGCGGGTCGGCCCCTACTTCTCCGTGGGCACATTATATACGTCTATATCGTAATATAACCTAACCTAAACCATCTAGACCCTCGCTGGTAATGTTTTACAGAATCCCGGTCGTGTCGTCTCGTACGTCTCGGTGCGGATATTATATACGTCTATAACGTTATATATCCTAACCAAAGGCAACCTAACATCTCGAATGTAGTATTTCACAACATTCATGGCAGGTCGGCCCCACTTCTCGGTGGGAAAATTATTTACGTCTATAACGTAATATAACCTAACCTAACCCATCTAGACCCTCGCTGGCAATGTTTTACAGAATCCCGGTCGTGTCGTCCTGTACGTCTCGGTGCGGACATTATATACGTCTATAACGTTATATATCCTAACCTAAGGGAACCTAACATCTCGGATGTAGTATTTCACAACATTCCTGGCTGGTCGGCCCCACTTCTCGGTGGGAACATTATATACGTTTATAACGAAGTATAACCTAACCTAACCCATCTAGACCCTCGCTTGTAACGTTTTACAGAATCCCGGTCCTGTCGTCCCGTACGTCTCGGTGCGGACATTATATACGTCTATAACGTTATATATCCTAACCAAAGGCAACCTAACATCTCGAATGTAGTGTTTCACAACATTCCTGGCGGGTCGGCCCCACTTCTCGGTGGGAACATTATATACGTTTATAACGTAATATAACCTAACCTAACCCATCTAGTCCCTCGCTGGTTGTTTTACAAAATCCCAGTCGTGTCGGCCCGTACTTTTCCGTGTGGACATTATATACATCTATAATTTTATATATCCTAACCTAAGGCAACTTAACATCTCGGATGTAGTATTTTCCAACATTCCTGGCGGATCAGTCCCTACTTCTCGGTGGGCACATTATATACGTCTATATCGTAATATAACCTAACCTAACCCATCTAGACCCTCGCTGGTAATGTTTTACAGAATCCCGGTCGTGTCGTCTCGTAGGTCTCGGTGCGGACATTATATACGTCTATATCGTTATATATCCTAACCTAAGGCAACCTAACATCTCGGATGTAGTATTTTCCAACATCCCTGGCGGGGCGGCCGCTACTTCTCGGTGGGAACATTATATACGTCTATATCGTAATATAACCTATCCTAACCCACCTAGACCCTCGCTGGTAATGTTTTACAAAATCCCGGTCGTGTCGGCCCGTACTTCTCGGTGGGGACATTATTTACGTCTATAACGTTATATATCCTAACCTAAGGGAACCTATCATCTCGGTTGTAGTATTTCACAACATTCCTGGCTGGTCGGCCCCACTTCTCGGTGGGAACATTATATACGTTTATAACGTAATATAACCTAACCTAACCCATCTAGCCCCTCGCTTGTAATGTTTTACAGAGTCCCGGTCGCGTCGTCCCGTACGTCCCGGTGCGGACATTATATACGTCTGTAACGTTATATATCCTAACCAAAGGCAACTTAACATCTCGGATGTAGTATTTTCCAACATTCCTGGCGGGTCGGCCCCTACTTCTCGGTTGGCACATTATATACGTCTATATCGTAATATAACCTAACCTAAACCATCTAGAACCTCGCTGGTAATGTTTTACAGAATCCCGGTCGTGTCGTCTCGTACGTCTCGGTGCGGACGTTATATACGTCTATAACGTTATATATCCTAACCTAAGGGAACCTAACCTCTCGGATGTAGTATTTTCCAACATTCCTGGAGGGTCGGCCCCTACTTCTCGGTGGGCACATTATATACGTCTATATCGTAATATAACCTAACCTAACCCATCTAGACCCTCGCTGGTAATGTTTCACAGAATCCCGGTCGTGTCGTCTCGTACGTCTCGGTGCGGACATTATATACGTCCATAACGTTATATATCCTAACCTAAGGCAACTTAACCTCTCGGATGTAGTATTTTCCAACAGTCTTGGCGGGTCGGACCCTACTTCTCGGTGGGCACATTATATACGTCTATATCGTAATATAACCTAACCTAACCCATCTAGACCCTCGCTGGTAATGTTTTACAGAATCCCGGTCGTGTCGTCCCGTACGTCCCGGTGCGGACATTATATACGTCTATAACGTTATATATCCTAACCTAAGGCAACTTAACCTCTCGGATGTAGTATTTTCCAACAGTCTTGTCGGGTCGGACCCTACTTCTCGGTGGGCACATTATATACGTCTATTTCGTAATATAACCTAACCTAAACCATCTAGAACCTCGCTGGTAATGCTTTGCAGAATCCCGGTCGTGTCGTCTCGTACGTCTCGGTGCGGACATTATATACGTCTATAACGTTATATATCCTAACCTAAGGGAACCTAATATCTCGGATGTAGTATTTCACTACATTCCTGGCGGGTCGGCCCCTACTTCTCGGTGGGCACATTATATACGTCTATATCGTAATATAACCTAACCTAACCCATCTAGACCCTCGCAGGTAATGTTTTACAAAATCCCGGTCGTGTCGGCCCGTACTTCTCCGTGGGGACATTATATACGTCTATATCGTTATATATCCTAACCTAAGGCAACCTAACATCTCGGATGTAGTATTTTCCAACATTCCTGGCGGGTCGGCCCCTACTTCTCGGTGGGCACATTATATACGTCTATATCGTAATATAACCTAACCTAACTCATCTAGACCCTCGCTGGTAATGTTTTACAGAATCCCGGTCGTGTCGTCTCGTACGTCTCCGTGCGGACATTATATACGTCTATAACGTTATATATCCTAACCTAAGGGAACCTAACATCTCGGATGTAGTATTTCACAACATTCCTGGCGGGTCGGCCCCTACTTCTCGGTGGGCACATTATATACGTCTATATCGCAATATAACCTAACCTAACCCATCTAGACCCTCGCTGGTAATGTTTTACAGAATGCCGGTCGTGTCGTCTCGTACGTCTCGGTGCGGATATTATATACGTCTATAACGTTATATATCCTAATCTAAGGGAACCTAACATCTCGGATGTAGTATTTCACAACATTCCTGGCGGGTCGGCCCCACTTCTCGGTGGGAACATTATATACGTTTATAACATAATATAACCTAACCTAACCCATCTATCCCCTCGCTGGTAATGTTTTACAAAATCACAGTCGTGTCGGCCCGTACTTTTCCGTGGGGACATTATATACGTCTACAATTTTATATATCCTAACCTAAGGCAACTTAACATCTCGGATGTAGTATTTTCCAACATTCCTGGCGGGTCGGCCCCTACTTCTCGGTGGGCACATTATATACGTCTATATCGTAATATAACCTAACCTAACCCATCTAGACCCTCGCTGGTAATGTTTTACAGAATCCCGGTCGTGTCGTCTCGTACGTCTCGGTGCGGACATTATATACGTCTATAACGTTATATATCCTAACCTAAGGGAACCTAACATCTCGGATGTAGTATTTCACAACATTCCTGGCTGGTCGGCCCCACTTCTCGGTGGGAACATTATATACGTCTATATCGTAATATAACCTAACCTAACCCATCTAGACCCTCGCTGGTAATGTTTTACAGAATCCCGGTCGTGTCGTCCCGTACGTCTCGGTGCGGACATTATATACGTCTATAACGTTATATATCCTAACCTAAGGCAACTTAACCTCTCGGATGTAGTATTTTCCAACAGTCTTGGCGGGTCGGACCCTACTTCTCGGTGGGCACATTATATACGTCTATATCGTAATATAACCTAACCTAACCCATCTAGACCCTCGCTGGTAATGTTTTACAGAATCCCGGTCGTGTCGTCCCGTACGTCCCGGTGCGGACATTATATACGTCTATAACGTTATATATCCTAACCTAAGGCAACTTATCCTCTCGGATGTAGTATTTTCCAACAGTCTTGTCGGGTCGGACCCTACTTCTCGGTGGGCACATTATATACGTCTATTTCGTAATATAACCTAACCTAAACCATCTAGAACCTCGCTGGTAATGCTTTGCAGAATCCCGGTCGTGTCGTCTCGTACGTCTCGGTGCGGACATTATATACGTCTATAACGTTATATATCCTAACCTAAGGGAACCTAATATCTCGGATGTAGTATTTCACTACATTCCTGGCGGGTCGGCCCCTACTTCTCGGTGGGCACATTATATACGTCTATATCGTAATATAACCTAACCTAACCCATCTAGACCCTCGCTTGTAACGTTTTACAGAATCCCGGTCCTGTCGTCCCGTACGTCTCGGTGCGGACATTATATACGTCTATAACGTTATATATCCTAACCAAAGGCAACCTAACATCTCGAATGTAGTGTTTCACAACATTCCTGGCGGGTCGGCCCCACTTCTCGGTGGGAACATTATATACGTTTATAACGTAATATAACCTAACCTAACCCATCTAGTCCCTCGCTGGTTGTTTTACAAAATCCCAGTCGTGTCGGCCCGTACTTTTCCGTGTGGACATTATATACATCTATAATTTTATATATCCTAACCTAAGGCAACTTAACATCTCGGATGTAGTATTTTCCAACATTCCTGGCGGGTCAGTCCCTACTTCTCGGTGGGCACATTATATACGTCTATATCGTAATATAACCTAACCTAACCCATCTAGACCCTCGCTGGTAATGTTTTACAGAATCCCGGTCGTGTCGTCTCGTAGGTCTCGGTGCGGACATTATATACGTCTATATCGTTATATATCCTAACCTAAGGCAACCTAACATCTCGGATGTAGTATTTTCCAACATCCCTGGCGGGGCGGCCGCTACTTCTCGGTGGGAACATTATATACGTCTATATCGTAATATAACCTATCCTAACCCACCTAGACCCTCGCTGGTAATGTTTTACAAAATCCCGGTCGTGTCGGCCCGTACTTCTCGGTGGGGACATTATTTACGTCTATAACGTTATATATCCTAACCTAAGGGAACCTATCATCTCGGTTGTAGTATTTCACAACATTCCTGGCTGGTCGGCCCCACTTCTCGGTGGGAACATTATATACGTTTATAACGTAATATAACCTAACCTAACCCATCTAGCCCCTCGCTTGTAATGTTTTACAGAATCCCGGTCGCGTCGTCCCGTACGTCCCGGTGCGGACATTATATACGTCTGTAACGTTATATATCCTAACCAAAGGCAACTTAACATCTCGGATGTAGTATTTTCCAACATTCCTGGCGGGTCGGCCCCTACTTCTCCGTGGGCACATTATATACGTCTATATCGTAATATAACCTAACCTAACCCATCTAGACCCTCGCTGGTAATGTTTTACAGAATCCCGGTCGTGTCGTCTCGTACGTCTCGGTGCGGATATTATATACGTCTATAACGTTATATATCCTAACCAAAGGCAACCTAACATCTCGAATGTAGTATTTCACAACATTCATGGCAGGTCGGCCCCACTTCTCGGTGGGAAAATTATTTACGTCTATAACGTAATATAACCTAACCTAACCCATCTAGACCCTCGCTGGCAATGTTTTACAGAATCCCGGTCGTGTCGTCCTGTACGTCTCGGTGCGGACATTATATACGTCTATAACGTTATATATCCTAACCTAAGGCAGCTTAACCTCTCGGATGTAGTATTTTCCAACAGTCTTGGCGGGTCGGACCCTACTTCTCGGTTGGCACATTATATACGTCTATATCGTAATATAACCTAACCTAAACCATCTAGAACCTCGCTGGTAATGTTTTACAGAATCCCGGTCGAGTCGTCTCGTACGTCTCGGTGCGGACGTTATATACGTCTATAACGTTATATATCCTAACCTAAGGGAACCTAACCTCTCGGATGTAGTATTTTCCAACATTCCTGGAGGGTCGGCCCCTACTTCTCGGTGGGCACATTATATACGTCTATATCGTAATATAACCTAACCTAACCCATCTAGACCCTCGCTGGTAATGTTTCACAGAATCCCGGTCGTGTCGTCTCGTACGTCTCGGTGCGGACATTATATACGTCCATAACGTTATATATCCTAACCTAAGGCAACTTAACCTCTCGGATGTAGTATTTTCCAACAGTCTTGGCGGGTCGGACCCTACTTCTCGGTGGGCACATTATATACGTCTATATCGTAATATAACCTAACCTAACCCATCTAGACCCTCGCTGGTAATGTTTTACAGAATCCCGGTCGTGTCGTCCCGTACGTCCCGGTGCGGACATTATATACGTCTATAACGTTATATATCCTAACCTAAGGCAACTTAACCTCTCGGATGTAGTATTTTCCAACAGTCTTGTCGGGTCGGACCCTACTTCTCGGTGGGCACATTATATACGTCTATTTCGTAATATAACCTAACCTAAACCATCTAGAACCTCGCTGGTAATGCTTTGCAGAATCCCGGTCGTGTCGTCTCGTACGTCTCGGTGCGGACATTATATACGTCTATAACGTTATATATCCTAACCTAAGGGAACCTAATATCTCGGATGTAGTATTTCACTACATTCCTGGCGGGTCGGCCCCTGCTTCTCGGTGGGCACATTATATACGTCTATATCGTAATATAACCTAACCTAACCCATCTAGACCCTCGCAGGTAATGTTTTACAAAATCCCGGTCGTGTCGGCCCGTACTTCTCCGTGGGGACATTATATACGTCTATATCGTTATATATCCTAACCTAAGGCAACCTAACATCTCGGATGTAGTATTTTCCAACATTCCTGGCGGGTCGGCCCCTACTTCTCGGTGGGCACATTATATACGTCTATATCGTAATATAACCTAACCTAACTCATCTAGACCCTCGCTGGTAATGTTTTACAGAATCCCGGTCGTGTCGTCTCGTACGTCTCCGTGCGGACATTATATACGTCTATAACGTTATATATCCTAACCTAAGGGAACCTAACATCTCGGATGTAGTATTTCACAACATTCCTGGCGGGTCGGCCCCTACTTCTCGGTGGGCACATTATATACGTCTATATCGCAATATAACCTAACCTAACCCATCTAGACCCTCGCTGGTAATGTTTTACAGAATGCCGGTCGTGTCGTCTCGTACGTCTCGGTGCGGATATTATATACGTCTATAACGTTATATATCCTAATCTAAGGGAACCTAACATCTCGGATGTAGTATTTCACAACATTCCTGGCGGGTCGGCCCCACTTCTCGGTGGGAACATTATATACGTTTATAACATAATATAACCTAACCTAACCCATCTATCCCCTCGCTGGTAATGTTTTACAAAATCACAGTCGTGTCGGCCCGTACTTTTCCGTGGGGACATTATATACGTCTACAATTTTATATATCCTAACCTAAGGCAACTTAACATCTCGGATGTAGTATTTTCCAACATTCCTGGCGGGTCGGCCCCTACTTCTCGGTGGGCACATTATATACGTCTATATCGTAATATAACCTAACCTAACCCATCTAGACCCTCGCTGGTAATGTTTTACAGAATCCCGGTCGTGTCGTCTCGTACGTCTCGGTGCGGACATTATATACGTCTATAACGTTATATATCCTAACCTAAGGGAACCTAACATCTCGGATGTAGTATTTCACAACATTCCTGGCTGGTCGGCCCCACTTCTCGGTGGGAACATTATATACGTCTATATCGTAATATAACCTAACCTAAACCATCTAGAACCTCGCTGGTAATGTTTTACAGAATCCCGGTCGTGTCGTCTCGTACGTCTCGGTGCGGACATTATATACGTCTATAACGTTATATATCCTAACCTAAGGGAACCTAACATCTCGGATGTAGTATTTCACAACATTCCTGGAAGGTCGGCCCCACTTCTCGGTGGGAACATTATATACGTTTATAACATAATATAACCTAACCTAACCCATCTAGCCCCTCGCTGGTAATGTTTTACAGAATCCCGGTCGTGTCGGCCCGTACGTCTCGGTGCGGACATTATATACGTCTATAACGTTATATATCCTAACCTAAGGGAACCTAACATCTCGGATGTAGTATTTCACAACATTCCTGGCTGGTCGGCCCCACTTCTCGGTGGGAACATTATATACGTTTATAACGAAGTATAACCTAACCTAACCCATCTAGACCGTCGCTTGTAATGTTTTACAGAATCCCGGTCGTGTCGTCCCGTACGTCTCGGTGCGGACATTATATACGTCTATAACGTTATATATCCTAACCAAAGGCAACCTAACATCTCGAATGTAGTATTTCACAACATTCCTGGCGGGTCGGCCCCACTTCTCGGTGGGAACATTATTTACGTCTATAACGTAATATAACCTAACCTAACCCATCTAGACCCTCGCTGGTAATGTTTCACAGAATCCCGGTCGTGTCGTCTCGTACGTCTCGGTGCGGACATTATATACGTCTATAACGTTATATATCCTAACCTAAGGGAACCTAACATCTCGGATGTAGTATTTCACAACATTCCTGGCTGGTCGGCCCCACTTCTCGGTGGGAACATTATATACGTCTATATCGTAATATAACCAAACCTAACCCATCTAGACCCTCTCTGGTAATGTTTTACAGAATCCCGGTCGTGTCGTCCCGTACGTCTCGGTGCGGACATTATATACGTCTATAACGTTATATATCCTAACCTAAGGCAACTTAACCTCTCGGATGTAGTATTTTCCAACAGTCTTGGCGGGTCGGACCCTACTTCTCGGTGGGCACATTATATACGTCTATATCGTAATATAACCTAACCTAACCCATCTAGACCCTCGCTGGTAATGTTTCACAGAATCCCGGTCGTGTCGTCCCGTACGTCCCGGTGCGGACATTATATACGTCTATAACGTTATATATCCTAACCTAAGGCAACTTAACCTCTCGGATGTAGTATTTTCCAACAGTCTTGTCGGGTCGGACCCTACTTCTCGGTGGGCACATTATATACGTCTATTTCGTAATATAACCTAACCTAAACCAACTAGAACCTCGCTGGTAATGCTTTGCAGAATCCCGGTCGTGTCGTCTCGTACGTCTCGGTGCGGACATTATATACGTCTATAACGTTATATATCCTAACCTAAGGGAACCTAATATCTCGGATGTAGTATTTCACTACATTCCTGGCGGGTCGGCCCCTACTTCTCGGTGGGCACATTATATACGTCTATATCGTAATATAACCTAACCTAACCCATCTAGACCCTCGCTGGTAATGTTTTACAGAATCCCGGTCGTGTCGTCCCGTACGTCTCGGTGCGGACATTATATACGTCTATAACGTTATATATCCTAACCTAAGGCAACTTAACCTCTCGGATGTAGTATTTTCCAACATTCCTGGCGGGTCGGCCCCTACTTCTCGGTGGGCACATTATATACGTCTATATCGTAATATAACCTAACCTAACCCATCTAGACCCTCGCTGGTAATGTTTTACAGAATCCCGGTCGTGTCGTCTCGTACGTCTCGGTGCGGACATTATATACGTCTATAACGTTATATATCCTAACCTAAGGCAACCTAACATCTCGGATGTAGTATTTTCCAACATTCCTGGCGGGTCGGCCCCTACTTCTCGGTGGGCACATTATATACGTCTATATCGTAATATAACCTAACCTAACTCATCTAGACCCTCGCTGGTAATGTTTTACAGAATCCCGGTCGTGTCGTCTCGTACGTCTCCGTGCGGACATTATATACGTCTATAACGTTATATATCCTAACCTAAGGGAACCTAACATCTCGGATGTAGTATTTCACAACATTCCTGGCGGGACGGCCCCTACTTCTCGGTGGGCACATTATATACGTATATATCGCAATATAACCTAACCTAACCCATCTAGACCCTCGCTGGTAATGTTTTACAGAATGCCGGTCGTGTCGTCTCGTACGTCTCGGTGCGGATATTATATACGTCTATAACGTTATATATCCTAATCTAAGGGAACCTAACATCTCGGATGTAGTATTTCACAACATTCCTGGCGGGTCGGCCCCACTTCTCGGTGGGAACATTATATACGTTTATAACATAATATAACCTAACCTAACCCATCTAGCCCCTCGCTGGTAATGTTTTACAAAATCACAGTCGTGTCGGCCCGTACTTTTCCGTGGGGACATTATATACGTCTACAATTTTATATATCCTAACCTAAGGCAACTTAACATCTCGGATGTAGTATTTTCCAACATTCCTGGCGGGTCGGCCCCTACTTCTCGGTGGGCACATTATATACGTCTATATCGTAATATAACCTAACCTAACCCATCTAGACCCTCGCTGGTAATGTTTTACAGAATCCCGGTCGTGTCGTCTCGTACGTCTCGGTGCGGACATTATATACGTCTATAACGTTATATATCCTAACCTAAGGGAACCTAACATCTCGGATGTAGTATTTCACAACATTCCTGGCTGGGGCCCCACTTCTCGGTGGGAACATTATATACGTCTATATCGTAATATAACCTAACCTAACCCATCTAGACCCTCGCTGGTAATGTTTTACAGAATCCCGGTCGTGTCGTCCCGTACGTCTCGGTGCGGACATTATATACGTCTGTAACGTTATATATCCTAACCCAAGGCAACTTAACCTCTCGGATGTAGTATTTTCCAACAGTCTTGGCGGGTCGAACCCTACTTCTCGGTGGGCACATTATATACGTCTATATCGTAATATAACCTAACCTAAACCATCTAGAACCTCGCTGGTAATGTTTTACAGAATCCCGGTCGTGTCGTCTCGTACGTCTCGGTGCGGACATTATATACGTCTATAACGTTATATATCCTAACCTAAGGGAACCTAACATCTCGGATGTAGTATTTCACAACATTCCTGGAAGGTCGGCCCCACTTCTCGGTGGGAACATTATATACGTTTATAACATAATATAACCTAACCTAACCCATCTAGCCCCTCGCTGGTAATGTTTTACAGAATCCCGGTCGTGTCGGCCCGTACGTCTCGGTGCGGACATTATATACGTCTATAACGTTATATATCCTAACCTAAGGGAACCTAACATCTCGGATGTAGTATTTCACAACATTCCTGGCTGGTCGGCCCCACTTCTCGGTGGGAACATTATATACGTTTATAACGAAGTATAACCTAACCTAACCCATCTAGACCGTCGCTTGTAATGTTTTACAGAATCCCGGTCGTGTCGTCCCGTACGTCTCGGTGCGGACGTTATATACGTCTATAACGTTATATATCCTAACCTAAGGGAACCTAACCTCTCGGATGTAGTATTTTCCAACATTCCTGGAGGGTCGGCCCCTACTTCTCGGTGGGCACATTATATACGTCTATATCGTAATATAACCTAACCTAACCCATCTAGACCCTCGCTGGTAATGTTTCACAGAATCCCGGTCGTGTCGTCTCGTACGTCTCGGTGCGGACATTATATACGTCTATAACGTTATATATCCTAACCTAAGGGAACCTAACATCTCGGATGTAGTATTTCACAACATTCCTGGCTGGTCGGCCCCACTTCTCGGTGGGAACATTATATACGTCTATATCGTAATATAACCAAACCTAACCCATCTAGACCCTCTCTGGTAATGTTTTACAGAATCCCGGTCGTGTCGTCCCGTACGTCTCGGTGCGGACATTATATACGTCTATAACGTTATATATCCTAACCTAAGGCAACTTAACCTCTCGGATGTAGTATTTTCCAACAGTCTTGGCGGGTCGGACCCTACTTCTCGGTGGGCACATTATATACGTCTATATCGTAATATAACCTAACCTAACCCATCTAGAACCTCGCTGGTAATGTTTTACAGAATCCCGGTCGTGTCGTCCCGTACGTCCCGGTGCGGACATTATATACGTCTATAACGTTATATATCCTAACCTAAGGCAACTTAACCTCTCGGATGTAGTATTTTCCAACAGTCTTGTCGGGTCGGACCCTACTTCTCGGTGGGCACATTATATACGTCTATTTCGTAATATAACCTAACCTAAACCATCTAGAACCTCGCTGGTAATGCTTTGCAGAATCCCGGTCGTGTCGTCTCGTACGTCTCGGTGCGGACATTATATACGTCTATAACGTTATATATCCTAACCTAAGGGAACCTAATATCTCGGATGTAGTATTTCACTACATTCCTGGCGGGTCGGCCCCTACTTCTCGGTGGGCACATTATATACGTCTATATCGTAATATAACCTAACCTAACCCATCTAGACCCTCGCAGGTAATGTTTTACAAAATCCCGGTCGTGTCGGCCCGTACTTCTCCGTGGGGACATTATATACGTCTATATCGTTATATATCCTAACCTAAGGCAACCTAACATCTCGGATGTAGTATTTTCCAACATTCCTGGCGGGTCGGCCCCTACTTCTCGGTGGGCACATTAATTACGTCTATATCGTAATATAACCTAACCTAACTCATCTAGACCCTCGCTGGTAATGTTTTACAGAATCCCGGTCGTGTCGTCTCGTACGTCTCCGTGCGGACATTATATACGTCTAGAACGTTATATATCCTAACCTAAGGGAACCTAACATCTCGGATGTAGTATTTCACAACATTCCTGGCGGGTCGGCCCCTACTTCTCGGTGGGCACATTATATACGTCTATATCGCAATATAACCTAACCTAACCCATCTAGACCCTCGCTGGTAATGTTTTACAGAATGCCGGTCGTGTCGTCTCGTACGTCTCGGTGCGGATATTATATACGTCTATAACGTTATATATCCTAATCTAAGGGAACCTAACATCTCGGATGTAGTATTTCACAACATTCCTGGCGGGTCGGCCCCACTTCTCGGTGGGAACATTATATACGTTTATAACATAATTTAACCTAACCTAACCCATCTAGCCCCTCGCTGGTAATGTTTTACAAAATCACAGTCGTGTCGGCCCGTACTTTTCCGTGGGGACATTATATACGTCTACAATTTTATATATCCTAACCTAAGGCAACTTAACATCTCGGATGTAGTATTTTCCAACATTCCTGGCGGGTCGGCCCCTACTTCTCGGTGGGCACATTATATACGTCTATATCGTAATATAACCTAACCTAACCCATCTAGACCCTCGCTGGTAATGTTTTACAGAATCCCGGTCGTGTCGTCTCGTACGTCTCGGTGCGGACATTATATACGTCTATAACGTTATATATCCTAACCTAAGGGAACCTAACATCTCGGATGTAGTATTTCACAACATTCCTGGCTGGTCGGCCCCACTTCTCGCTGGGAACATTATATACGTTTATAACGAAGTATAACCTAACCTAACCCATCTAGACCGTCGCTTGTAATGTTTTACAGAATCCCGGTCGTGTCGTCCCGTACGTCTCGGTGCGGACATTATATACGTCTATAACGTTATATATCCTAACCAAAGGCAACCTAACATCTCGAATGTAGTATTTCACAACATTCCTGGCGGGTCGGCCCCACTTCTCGGTGGGAACATTATTTACGTCTATATCGTAATATAACCTAACCTAACCCATCTAGACCCTCGCTGGTAATGTTTTACAGAATCCCGGTCGTGTCGTCTCGTACGTCTCGGTGCGGATATTATATACGTCTATAACGTTATATATCCTAATCTAAGGGAACCTAACATCTCGAATGTAGTATTTCACAACATTCCCGGCGGGTCGGCCCCACTTCTCGGTGGGAACATTATATACGTTTATAACATAATATAACCTAACCTAACCCATCTAGCCCCTCGCTGGTAATGTTTTACAAAATCACAGTCGTGTCGGCCCGTACTTTTCCGTGGGGACATTATATACGTCTACAATTTTATATATCCTAACCTAAGGCAACTTAACATCTCGGATGTAGTATCTTCCAACATTCCTGGCGGGTCGGCCCCTACTTCTCGGTGGGCACATTATATACGTCTATATGGTAATATAACCTAACCTAACCCATCTAGACCCTCGCTGGTAATGTTTTACAGAATCCCGGTCGTGTCGTCTCGTACGTCTCGGTGCGGACATTATATACGTCTATAACGTTATATATCCTAACCTAAGGGAACCTAACATCTCGGATGTAGTATTTCACAACATTCCTGGCTGGTCGGCCCCACTTCTCGGTGGGAACATTATATACGTCTATATCGTAATATAACCTAACCTAACCCATCTAGACCCTCGCTGGTAATGTTTTACAGAATCCCGGTCGTGTCGTCCCGTACGTCTCGGTGCGGACATTATATACGTCTATAACGTTATATATCCTAACCCAAGGCAACTTAACCTCTCGGATGTAGTATTTTCCAACAGTCTTGGCGGGTCGGACCCCACTTCTCGGTGGGCACATTATATACGTCTATATCGTAATATAACCTAACCTAACCCATCTAGACCCTCGCTGGTAATGTTTCACAGAATCCCGGTCGTGTCGTCTCGTACGTCTCGGTGCGGACATTATATACGTCTATAACGTTATATATCCTAACCTAAGGGAACCTAACATCTCGGATGTAGTATTTCACAACATTCCTGGCTGGTCGGCCCCACTTCTCGGTGGGAACATTATATACGTCTATATCGTAATATAACCAAACCTAACCCATCTAGACCCACGCTGGTAATGTTTTACAGAATCCCGGTCGTGTCGTCCCGTACGTCTCGGCGCGGACATTATATACGTCTATAACGTTATATATCCTAACCTAAGGCAACTTAACCTCTCGGATGTAGTATTTTCCAACAGTCTTGGCGGGTCGGACCCTACTTCTCGGTGGGCACATTATATACGTCTATATCGTAATATAACCTAACCTAACCCATCTAGACCCTCGCTGGTAATGTTTTACAGAATCCCGGTCGTGTCGTCCCGTACGTCTCGGTGCGGACATTATATACGTCTATAACGTTATATATCCTAACCCAAGGCAACTTAACCTCTCGGATGTAGTATTTTCCCACAGTCTTGGCGGGTCGAACCCTACTTCTCGGTGGGCACATTATATACGTCTATATCGTAATATAACCTAACCTAAACCATCTAGAACCTCGCTGGTAATGTTTTACAGAATCCCGGTCGTGTCGTCTCGTACGTCTCGGTGCGGACATTATATACGTCTATAACGTTATATATCCTAACCAAAGGCAACCTAACATCTCGAATGTAGTATTTCACAACATTCCTGGCGGGTCGGCCCCATTTCTCGGTGGGAACATTATTTACGTCTATAACGTAATATAACCTAACCTAACCCATCTAGACCCTCGCAGGTAATGTTTTACAAAATCCCGGTCGTGTCGGCCCGTACTTCTCGGTGGGGACATTATTTACGTCTATAACGTTATATATCCTAACCTAAGGGAACCTATCATCTCGGATGTAGTATTTCACAACATTCCTGGCTGGTTGGCCCCACTTCTCGGTGGGAACATTATATACGTTTATAACGTAATATAACCTAACCTAACCCATCTAGCCCCTCGCTTGTAATGTTTTACAGAATCCCGGTCGCGTCGTCCCGTACGTCTCGGTGCGGACATTATATACGTCTATAACGTTATATATCCTATCCTAAGGGAACCTAACATCTCGGATGTAGTATTTCACAACATTCATGGCAGGTCGGCCCCACTTCTCGGTGGGAAAATTATTTACGTCTATATCGTAATACAACCTAACCTAACCCATCTAGACCCTCGCTGGTAATGTTTTACAGAATCCCGGTCGTGTCGTCCCGTACGTCTCGGTGCGGACATTATATACGTCTATAACGTTATATATCCTAACCTAAGGCAGCTTAACCTCTCGGATGTAGTATTTTCCAACAGTCTTGGCGGGTCGGACCCTACTTCTCGGTGGGCACATTATATACGTCTATATCGTAATATAACCAACCCTAACCCATCTAGACCCTCGCTGGTAATGTTTTACAGAATCCCGGTCGTGTCGTCCCGTACGTCTCGGTGCGGACATTATATACGTCTGTAACGTTATATATCCTAACCCAAGGCAACTTAACCTCTCGGATGTAGTATTTTCCAACAGTCTTGGCGGGTCGAACCCTACTTCTCGGTGGGCACATTATATACGTCTATATCGTAATATAACCTAACCTAAACCATCTAGAACCTCGCTGGTAATGTTTTACAGAATCCCGGTCGTGTCGTCTCGTACGTCTCGGTGCGGACATTATATACGTCTATAACGTTATATATCCTAACCTAAGGGAACCTAACATCTCGGATGTAGTATTTCACAACATTCCTGGAAGGTCGGCCCCACTTCTCGGTGGGAACATTATATACGTTTATAACATAATATAACCTAACCTAACCCATCTAGCCCCTCGCTGGTAATGTTTTACAGAATCCCGGTCGTGTCGGCCCGTACGTCTCGGTGCGGACATTATATACGTCTATAACGTTATATATCCTAACCTAAGGGAACCTAACATCTCGGATGTAGTATTTCACAACATTCCTGGCTGGTCGGCCCCACTTCTCGGTGGGAACATTATATACGTCTATATCGTAATATAACCAAACCTAACCCATCTAGACCCTCTCTGGTAATGTTTTACAGAATCCCGGTCGTGTCGTCCCGTACGTCTCGGTGCGGACATTATATACGTCTATAACGTTATATATCCTAACCTAAGGCAACTTAACCTCTCGGATGTAGTATTTTCCAACAGTCTTGGCGGGTCGGACCCTACTTCTCGGTGGGCACATTATATACGTCTATATCGTAATATAACCTAACCTAACCCATCTAGACCCTCGCTGGTAATGTTTTACAGAATCCCGGTCGTGTCGTCCCGTACGTCCCGGTGCGGACATTATATACGTCTATAACGTTATATATCCTAACCTAAGGCAACTTAACCTCTCGGATGTAGTATTTTCCAACAGTCTTGTCGGGTCGGACCCTACTTCTCGGTGGGCACATTATATACGTCTATTTCGTAATATAACCTAACCTAAACCATCTAGAACCTCGCTGGTAATGCTTTGCAGAATCCCGGTCGTGTCGTCTCGTACGTCTCGGTGCGGACATTATATACGTCTATAACGTTATATATCCTAACCTAAGGGAACCTAATATCTCGGATGTAGTATTTCACTACATTCCTGGCGGGTCGGCCCCTACTTCTCGGTGGGCACATTATATACGTCTATATCGTAATATAACCTAACCTAACCCATCTAGACCCTCGCAGGTAATGTTTTACAAAATCCCGGTCGTGTCGGCCCGTACTTCTCCGTGGGGACATTATATACGTCTATATCGTTATATATCCTAACCTAAGGCAACCTAACATCTCGGATGTAGTATTTTCCAACATTCCTGGCGGGTCGGCCCCTACTTCTCGGTGGGCACATTATATACGTCTATATCGTAATATAACCTAACCTAACTCATCTAGACCCTCGCTGGTAATGTTTTACAGAATCCCGGTCGTGTCGTCTCGTACGTCTCCGTGCGGACATTATATACGTCTATAACGTTATATATCCTAACCTAAGGGAACCTAACATCTCGGATGTAGTATTTCACAACATTCCTGGCGGGTCGGCCCCTACTTCTCGGTGGGCACATTATATACGTCTATATCGCAATATAACCTAACCTAACCCATCTAGACCCTCGCTGGTAATGTTTTACAGAATGCCGGTCGTGTCGTCTCGTACGTCTCGGTGCGGATATTATATACGTCTATAACGTTATATATCCTAATCTAAGGGAACCTAACATCTCGGATGTAGTATTTCACAACATTCCTGGCGGGTCGGCCCCACTTCTCGGTGGGAACATTATATACGTTTATAACATAATATAACCTAACCTAACCCATCTAGCCCCTCGCTGGTAATGTTTTACAAAATCACAGTCGTGTCGGCCCGTACTTTTCCGTGGGGACATTATATACGTCTACAATTTTATATATCCTAACCTAAGGCAACTTAACATCTCGGATGTAGTATTTCACAACATTCCTGGCTGGTCGGCCCCACTTCTCGCTGGGAACATTATATACGTTTATAACGAAGTATAACCTAACCTAACCCATCTAGACCGTCGCTTGTAATGTTTTACAGAATCCCGGTCGTGTCGTCCCGTACGTCTCGGTGCGGACATTATATACGTCTATAACGTTATATATCCTAACCAAAGGCAACCTAACATCTCGAATGTAGTATTTCACAACATTCCTGGCGGGTCGGCCCCACTTCTCGGTGGGAACATTATTTACGTCTATATCGTAATATAACCTAACCTAACCCATCTAGACCCTCGCTGGTAATGTTTTACAGAATCCCGGTCGTGTCGTCTCGTACGTCTCGGTGCGGACATTATATACGTCTATAACGTTATATATCCTAACCTAAGGGAACCTAACATCTCGGATGTAGTATTTCACAACATTCCTGGCTGGTCGGCCCCACTTCTCGGTGGGAACATTATATACGTCTATATCGTAATATAACCTAACCTAACCCATCTAGACCCTCGCTGGTAATGTTTTACAGAATCCCGGTCGTGTCGTCCCGTACGTCTCGGTGCGGACATTATATACGTCTATAACGTTATATATCCTAAACCAAGGCAACTTAACCTCTCGGATGTAGTATTTTCCAACAGTCTTGGCGGGTCGGACCCCACTTCTCGGTGGGCACATTATATACGTCTATATCGTAATATAACCTAACCTAACCCATCTAGACCCTCGCTGGTAATGTTTCACAGAATCCCGGTCGTGTCGTCTCGTACGTCTCGGTGCGGACATTATATACGTCTATAACGTTATATATCCTAACCTAAGGGAACCTAACATCTCGGATGTAGTATTTCACAACATTCCTGGCTGGTCGGCCCCACTTCTCGGTGGGAACATTATATACGTCTATATCGTAATATAACCAAACCTAACCCATCTAGACCCACGCTGGTAATGTTTTACAGAATCCCGGTCGTGTCGTCCCGTACGTCTCGGTGCGGACATTATATACGTCTATAACGTTATATATCCTAACCTAAGGCAACTTAACCTCTCGGATGTAGTATTTTCCAACAGTCTTGGCGGGTCGGACCCTACTTCTCGGTGGGCACATTATATACGTCTATATCGTAATATAACCTAACCTAACCCATCTAGACCCTCGCTGGTAATGTTTTACAGAATCCCGGTCGTGTCGTCCCGTACGTCTCGGTGCGGACATTATATACGTCTATAACGTTATATATCCTAACCCAAGGCAACTTAACCTCTCGGATGTAGTATTTTCCCACAGTCTTGGCGGGTCGAACCCTACTTCTCGGTGGGCACATTATATACGTCTATATCGTAATATAACCTAACCTAAACCATCTAGAACCTCGCTGGTAATGTTTTACAGAATCCCGGTCGTGTCGTCTCGTACGTCTCGGTGCGGACATTATATACGTCTATAACGTTATATATCCTAACCAAAGGCAACCTAACATCTCGAATGTAGTATTTCACAACATTCCTGGCGGGTCGGCCCCATTTCTCGGTGGGAACATTATTTACGTCTATAACGTAATATAACCTAACCTAACCCATCTAGACCCTCGCAGGTAATGTTTTACAAAATCCCGGTCGTGTCGGCCCGTACTTCTCGGTGGGGACATTATTTACGTCTATAACGTTATATATCCTAACCTAAGGGAACCTATCATCTCGGATGTAGTATTTCACAACATTCCTGGCTGGTTGGCCCCACTTCTCGGTGGGAACATTATATACGTTTATAACGTAATATAACCTAACCTAACCCATCTAGCCCCTCGCTTGTAATGTTTTACAGAATCCCGGTCGCGTCGTCCCGTACGTCTCGGTGCGGACATTATATACGTCTATAACGTTATATATCCTAACCTAAGGGAACCTAACATCTCGGATGTAGTATTTTCCAACATTCCTGGCGGGTCGGCCCCTACTTCTCGGTGGGCACATTATATACGTCTATATCGTAATATAACCTGACCTAACCCATCTAGACCCTCGCTGGTAATGTTTTACAGAATCCCGGTCGTGTCGTCTCGTACGTCTCGGTGCGGACATTATATACGTCTATAACGTTATATATCCTAACCTAAGGGAACCTAACATCTCGGATGTAGTATTTCACAACATTCCTGGCTGGTCGGCCCCTACTTCTCGGTGGGCACATTATATACGTCTATATCGTAATATAACCTAACCTAACCCATCTAGACCCTCGCTGGTAATGTTTTACAGAATCCCGGTCGTGTCGTCCCGTACGTCTCGGTGCGGACATTATATACGTCTATAACGTTATATATCCTAACCCAAGGCAACTTAACCTCTCGGATGTAGTATTTTCCAACAGTCTTGGCGGGTCGGACCCCACTTCTCGGTGGGCACATTATATACATCTATATCGTAATATAACCTAACCTAACCCATCTAGACCCTCGCTGGTAATGTTTCACAGAATCCCGGTCGTGTCGTCTCGTACGTCTCGGTGCGGACATTATATACGTCTATAACGTTATATATCCTAACCTAAGGGAACCTAACATCTCGGATGTAGTATTTCACAACATTCCTGGCTGGTCGGCCCCACTTCTCGGTGGGAACATTATATACGTCTATATCGTAATATAACCAAACCTAACCCATCTAGACCCACGCTGGTAATGTTTTACAGAATCCCGGTCGTGTCGTCCCGTACGTCTCGGCGCGGACATTATATACGTCTATAACGTTATATATCCTAACCTAAGGCAACTTAACCTCTCGGATGTAGTATTTTCCAACAGTCTTGGCGGGTCGGACCCTACTTCTCGGTGGGCACATTATATACGTCTATATCGTAATATAACCTAACCTAACCCATCTAGACCCTCGCTGGTAATGTTTTACAGAATCCCGGTCGTGTCGTCCCGTACGTCTCGGTGCGGACATTATATACGTCTATAACGTTATATATCCTAACCCAAGGCAACTTAACCTCTCGGATGTAGTATTTTCCCACAGTCTTGGCGGGTCGAACCCTACTTCTCGGTGGGCACATTATATACGTCTATATCGTAATATAACCTAACCTAAACCATCTAGAACCTCGCTGGTAATGTTTTACAGAATCCCGGTCGTGTCGTCTCGTACGTCTCGGTGCGGACATTATATACGTCTATAACGTTATATATCCTAACCAAAGGCAACCTAACATCTCGAATGTAGTATTTCACAACATTCCTGGCGGGTCGGCCCCATTTCTCGGTGGGAACATTATTTACGTCTATAACGTAATATAACCTAACCTAACCCATCTAGACCCTCGCAGGTAATGTTTTACAAAATCCCGGTCGTGTCGGCCCGTACTTCTCGGTGGGGACATTATTTACGTCTATAACGTTATATATCCTAACCTAAGGGAACCTATCATCTCGGATGTAGTATTTCACAACATTCCTGGCTGGTTGGCCCCACTTCTCGGTGGGAACATTATATACGTTTATAACGTAATATAACCTAACCTAACCCATCTAGCCCCTCGCTTGTAATGTTTTACAGAATCCCGGTCGCGTCGTCCCGTACGTCTCGGTGCGGACATTATATACGTCTATAACGTTATATATCCTAACCTAAGGGAACCTAACATCTCGGATGTAGTATTTCACAACATTCATGGCAGGTCGGCCCCACTTCTCGGTGGGAAAATTATTTACGTCTATATCGTAATACAACCTAACCTAACCCATCTAGACCCTCGCTGGTAATGTTTTACAGAATCCCGGTCGTGTCGTCCCGTACGTCTCGGTGCGGACATTATATACGTCTATAACGTTATATATCCTAACCTAAGGCAGCTTAACCTCTCGGATGTAGTATTTTCCAACAGTCTTGGCGGGTCGGACCCTACTTCTCGGTGGGCACATTATATACGTCTATATCGTAATATAACCAACCCTAACCCATCTAGACCCTCGCTGGTAATGTTTTACAGAATCCCGGTCGTGTCGTCCCGTACGTCTCGGTGCGGACATTATATACGTCTGTAACGTTATATATCCTAACCCAAGGCAACTTAACCTCTCGGATGTAGTATTTTCCAACAGTCTTGGCGGGTCGAACCCTACTTCTCGGTGGGCACATTATATACGTCTATATCGTAATATAACCTAACCTAAACCATCTAGAACCTCGCTGGTAATGTTTTACAGAATCCCGGTCGTGTCGTCTCGTACGTCTCGGTGCGGACATTATATACGTCTATAACGTTATATATCCTAACCTAAGGGAACCTAACATCTCGGATGTAGTATTTCACAACATTCCTGGAAGGTCGGCCCCACTTCTCGGTGGGAACATTATATACGTTTATAACATAATATAACCTAACCTAACCCATCTAGCCCCTCGCTGGTAATGTTTTACAGAATCCCGGTCGTGTCGGCCCGTACGTCTCGGTGCGGACATTATATACGTCTATAACGTTATATATCCTAACCTAAGGGAACCTAACATCTCGGATGTAGTATTTCACAACATTCCTGGCTGGTCGGCCCCACTTCTCGGTGGGAACATTATATACGTCTATATCGTAATATAACCAAACCTAACCCATCTAGACCCTCTCTGGTAATGTTTTACAGAATCCCGGTCGTGTCGTCCCGTACGTCTCGGTGCGGACATTATATACGTCTATAACGTTATATATCCTAACCTAAGGCAACTTAACCTCTCGGATGTAGTATTTTCCAACAGTCTTGGCGGGTCGGACCCTACTTCTCGGTGGGCACATTATATACGTCTATATCGTAATATAACCTAACCTAACCCATCTAGACCCTCGCTGGTAATGTTTTACAGAATCCCGGTCGTGTCGTCCCGTACGTCCCGGTGCGGACATTATATACGTCTATAACGTTATATATCCTAACCTAAGGCAACTTAACCTCTCGGATGTAGTATTTTCCAACAGTCTTGTCGGGTCGGACCCTACTTCTCGGTGGGCACATTATATACGTCTATTTCGTAATATAACCTAACCTAAACCATCTAGAACCTCGCTGGTAATGCTTTGCAGAATCCCGGTCGTGTCGTCTCGTACGTCTCGGTGCGGACATTATATACGTCTATAACGTTATATATCCTAACCTAAGGGAACCTAATATCTCGGATGTAGTATTTCACTACATTCCTGGCGGGTCGGCCCCTACTTCTCGGTGGGCACATTATATACGTCTATATCGTAATATAACCTAACCTAACCCATCTAGACCCTCGCAGGTAATGTTTTACAAAATCCCGGTCGTGTCGGCCCGTACTTCTCCGTGGGGACATTATATACGTCTATATCGTTATATATCCTAACCTAAGGCAACCTAACATCTCGGATGTAGTATTTTCCAACATTCCTGGCGGGTCGGCCCCTACTTCTCGGTGGGCACATTATATACGTCTATATCGTAATATAACCTAACCTAACTCATCTAGACCCTCGCTGGTAATGTTTTACAGAATCCCGGTCGTGTCGTCTCGTACGTCTCCGTGCGGACATTATATACGTCTATAACGTTATATATCCTAACCTAAGGGAACCTAACATCTCGGATGTAGTATTTCACAACATTCCTGGCGGGTCGGCCCCTACTTCTCGGTGGGCACATTATATACGTCTATATCGCAATATAACCTAACCTAACCCATCTAGACCCTCGCTGGTAATGTTTTACAGAATGCCGGTCGTGTCGTCTCGTACGTCTCGGTGCGGATATTATATACGTCTATAACGTTATATATCCTAATCTAAGGGAACCTAACATCTCGGATGTAGTATTTCACAACATTCCTGGCGGTTCGGCCCCACTTCTCGGTGGGAACATTATATACGTTTATAACATAATATAACCTAACCTAACCCATCTAGCCCCTCGCTGGTAATGTTTTACAAAATCACAGTCGTGTCGGCCCGTACTTTTCCGTGGGGACATTATATACGTCTACAATTTTATATATCCTAACCTAAGGCAACTTAACATCTCGGATGTAGTATTTCACAACATTCCTGGCTGGTCGGCCCCACTTCTCGCTGGGAACATTATATACGTTTATAACGAAGTATAACCTAACCTAACCCATCTAGACCGTCGCTTGTAATGTTTTACAGAATCCCGGTCGTGTCGTCCCGTACGTCTCGGTGCGGACATTATATACGTCTATAACGTTATATATCCTAACCAAAGGCAACCTAACATCTCGAATGTAGTATTTCACAACATTCCTGGCGGGTCGGCCCCACTTCTCGGTGGGAACATTATTTACGTCTATATCGTAATATAACCTAACCTAACCCATCTAGACCCTCGCTGGTAATGTTTTACAGAATCCCGGTCGTGTCGTCCCGTACGTCTCGGTGCGGACATTATATACGTCTATAACGTTATATATCCTAACCCAAGGCAACTTAACCTCTCGGATGTAGTATTTTCCCACAGTCTTGGCGGGTCGAACCCTACTTCTCGGTGGGCACATTATATACGTCTATATCGTAATATAACCTAACCTAAACCATCTAGAACCTCGCTGGTAATGTTTTACAGAATCCCGGTCGTGTCGTCTCGTACGTCTCGGTGCGGACATTATATACGTCTATAACGTTATATATCCTAACCAAAGGCAACCTAACATCTCGAATGTAGTATTTCACAACATTCCTGGCGGGTCGGCCCCATTTCTCGGTGGGAACATTATTTACGTCTATAACGTAATATAACCTAACCTAACCCATCTAGACCCTCGCAGGTAATGTTTTACAAAATCCCGGTCGTGTCGGCCCGTACTTCTCGGTGGGGACATTATTTACGTCTATAACGTTATATATCCTAACCTAAGGGAACCTATCATCTCGGATGTAGTATTTCACAACATTCCTGGCTGGTTGGCCCCACTTCTCGGTGGGAACATTATATACGTTTATAACGTAATATAACCTAACCTAACCCATCTAGCCCCTCGCTTGTAATGTTTTACAGAATCCCGGTCGCGTCGTCCCGTACGTCTCGGTGCGGACATTATATACGTCTATAACGTTATATATCCTAACCTAAGGGAACCTAACATCTCGGATGTAGTATTTCACAACATTCATGGCAGGTCGGCCCCACTTCTCGGTGGGAAAATTATTTACGTCTATATCGTAATACAACCTAACCTAACCCATCTAGACCCTCGCTGGTAATGTTTTACAGAATCCCGGTCGTGTCGTCCCGTACGTCTCGGTGCGGACATTATATACGTCTATAACGTTATATATCCTAACCTAAGGCAGCTTAACCTCTCGGATGTAGTATTTTCCAACAGTCTTGGCGGGTCGGACCCTACTTCTCGGTGGGCACATTATATACGTCTATATCGTAATATAACCAACCCTAACCCATCTAGACCCTCGCTGGTAATGTTTTACAGAATCCCGGTCGTGTCGTCCCGTACGTCTCGGTGCGGACATTATATACGTCTGTAACGTTATATATCCTAACCCAAGGCAACTTAACCTCTCGGATGTAGTATTTTCCAACAGTCTTGGCGGGTCGAACCCTACTTCTCGGTGGGCACATTATATACGTCTATATCGTAATATAACCTAACCTAAACCATCTAGAACCTCGCTGGTAATGTTTTACAGAATCCCGGTCGTGTCGTCTCGTACGTCTCGGTGCGGACATTATATACGTCTATAACGTTATATATCCTAACCTAAGGGAACCTAACATCTCGGATGTAGTATTTCACAACATTCCTGGAAGGTCGGCCCCACTTCTCGGTGGGAACATTATATACGTTTATAACATAATATAACCTAACCTAACCCATCTAGCCCCTCGCTGGTAATGTTTTACAGAATCCCGGTCGTGTCGGCCCGTACGTCTCGGTGCGGACATTATATACGTCTATAACGTTATATATCCTAACCTAAGGGAACCTAACATCTCGGATGTAGTATTTCACAACATTCCTGGCTGGTCGGCCCCACTTCTCGGTGGGAACATTATATACGTCTATATCGTAATATAACCAAACCTAACCCATCTAGACCCTCTCTGGTAATGTTTTACAGAATCCCGGTCGTGTCGTCCCGTACGTCTCGGTGCGGACATTATATACGTCTATAACGTTATATATCCTAACCTAAGGCAACTTAACCTCTCGGATGTAGTATTTTCCAACAGTCTTGGCGGGTCGGACCCTACTTCTCGGTGGGCACATTATATACGTCTATATCGTAATATAACCTAACCTAACCCATCTAGACCCTCGCTGGTAATGTTTTACAGAATCCCGGTCGTGTCGTCCCGTACGTCCCGGTGCGGACATTATATACGTCTATAACGTTATATATCCTAACCTAAGGCAACTTAACCTCTCGGATGTAGTATTTTCCAACAGTCTTGTCGGGTCGGACCCTACTTCTCGGTGGGCACATTATATACGTCTATTTCGTAATATAACCTAACCTAAACCATCTAGAACCTCGCTGGTAATGCTTTGCAGAATCCCGGTCGTGTCGTCTCGTACGTCTCGGTGCGGACATTATATACGTCTATAACGTTATATATCCTAACCTAAGGGAACCTAATATCTCGGATGTAGTATTTCACTACATTCCTGGCGGGTCGGCCCCTACTTCTCGGTGGGCACATTATATACGTCTATATCGTAATATAACCTAACCTAACCCATCTAGACCCTCGCAGGTAATGTTTTACAAAATCCCGGTCGTGTCGGCCCGTACTTCTCCGTGGGGACATTATATACGTCTATATCGTTATATATCCTAACCTAAGGCAACCTAACATCTCGGATGTAGTATTTTCCAACATTCCTGGCGGGTCGGCCCCTACTTCTCGGTGGGCACATTATATACGTCTATATCGTAATATAACCTAACCTAACTCATCTAGACCCTCGCTGGTAATGTTTTACAGAATCCCGGTCGTGTCGTCTCGTACGTCTCCGTGCGGACATTATATACGTCTATAACGTTATATATCCTAACCTAAGGGAACCTAACATCTCGGATGTAGTATTTCACAACATTCCTGGCGGGTCGGCCCCTACTTCTCGGTGGGCACATTATATACGTCTATATCGCAATATAACCTAACCTAACCCATCTAGACCCTCGCTGGTAATGTTTTACAGAATGCCGGTCGTGTCGTCTCGTACGTCTCGGTGCGGATATTATATACGTCTATAACGTTATATATCCTAATCTAAGGGAACCTAACATCTCGGATGTAGTATTTCACAACATTCCTGGCGGGTCGGCCCCACTTCTCGGTGGGAACATTATATACGTTTATAACATAATATAACCTAACCTAACCCATCTAGCCCCTCGCTGGTAATGTTTTACAAAATCACAGTCGTGTCGGCCCGTACTTTTCCGTGGGGACATTATATACGTCTACAATTTTATATATCCTAACCTAAGGCAACTTAACATCTCGGATGTAGTATTTCACAACATTCCTGGCTGGTCGGCCCCACTTCTCGCTGGGAACATTATATACGTTTATAACGAAGTATAACCTAACCTAACCCATCTAGACCGTCGCTTGTAATGTTTTACAGAATCCCGGTCGTGTCGTCCCGTACGTCTCGGTGCGGACATTATATACGTCTATAACGTTATATATCCTAACCAAAGGCAACCTAACATCTCGAATGTAGTATTTCACAACATTCCTGGCGGGTCGGCCCCACTTCTCGGTGGGAACATTATTTACGTCTATATCGTAATATAACCTAACCTAACCCATCTAGACCCTCGCTGGTAATGTTTTACAGAATCCCGGTCGTGTCGTCTCGTACGTCTCGGTGCGGACATTATATACGTCTATAACGTTATATATCCTAACCTAAGGGAACCTAACATCTCGGATGTAGTATTTCACAACATTCCTGGCTGGTCGGCCCCACTTCTCGGTGGGAACATTATATACGTCTATATCGTAATATAACCTAACCTAACCCATCTAGACCCTCGCTGGTAATGTTTTACAGAATCCCGGTCGTGTCGTCCCGTACGTCTCGGTGCGGACATTATATACGTCTATAACGTTATATATCCTAAACCAAGGCAACTTAACCTCTCGGATGTAGTATTTTCCAACAGTCTTGGCGGGTCGGACCCCACTTCTCGGTGGGCACATTATATACGTCTATATCGTAATATAACCTAACCTAACCCATCTAGACCCTCGCTGGTAATGTTTCACAGAATCCCGGTCGTGTCGTCTCGTACGTCTCGGTGCGGACATTATATACGTCTATAACGTTATATATCCTAACCTAAGGGAACCTAACATCTCGGATGTAGTATTTCACAACATTCCTGGCTGGTCGGCCCCACTTCTCGGTGGGAACATTATATACGTCTATATCGTAATATAACCAAACCTAACCCATCTAGACCCACGCTGGTAATGTTTTACAGAATCCCGGTCGTGTCGTCCCGTACGTCTCGGTGCGGACATTATATACGTCTATAACGTTATATATCCTAACCTAAGGCAACTTAACCTCTCGGATGTAGTATTTTCCAACAGTCTTGGCGGGTCGGACCCTACTTCTCGGTGGGCACATTATATACGTCTATATCGTAATATAACCTAACCTAACCCATCTAGACCCTCGCTGGTAATGTTTTACAGAATCCCGGTCGTGTCGTCCCGTACGTCTCGGTGCGGACATTATATACGTCTATAACGTTATATATCCTAACCCAAGGCAACTTAACCTCTCGGATGTAGTATTTTCCCACAGTCTTGGCGGGTCGAACCCTACTTCTCGGTGGGCACATTATATACGTCTATATCGTAATATAACCTAACCTAAACCATCTAGAACCTCGCTGGTAATGTTTTACAGAATCCCGGTCGTGTCGTCTCGTACGTCTCGGTGCGGACATTATATACGTCTATAACGTTATATATCCTAACCAAAGGCAACCTAACATCTCGAATGTAGTATTTCACAACATTCCTGGCGGGTCGGCCCCATTTCTCGGTGGGAACATTATTTACGTCTATAACGTAATATAACCTAACCTAACCCATCTAGACCCTCGCAGGTAATGTTTTACAAAATCCCGGTCGTGTCGGCCCGTACTTCTCGGTGGGGACATTATTTACGTCTATAACGTTATATATCCTAACCTAAGGGAACCTATCATCTCGGATGTAGTATTTCACAACATTCCTGGCTGGTTGGCCCCACTTCTCGGTGGGAACATTATATACGTTTATAACGTAATATAACCTAACCTAACCCATCTAGCCCCTCGCTTGTAATGTTTTACAGAATCCCGGTCGCGTCGTCCCGTACGTCTCGGTGCGGACATTATATACGTCTATAACGTTATATATCCTAACCTAAGGGAACCTAACATCTCGGATGTAGTATTTCACAACATTCATGGCAGGTCGGCCCCACTTCTCGGTGGGAAAATTATTTACGTCTATATCGTAATATAACCTAACCTAACCAATCTAGACCCTCGCTGGTAATGTTTTACAGAATCCCGGTCGTGTCGTCCCGTACGTCTCGGTGCGGACATTATATACGTCTATAACGTTATATATCCTAACCTAAGGCAGCTTAACCTCTCGGATGTAGTATTTTCCAACATTCCTGGCGGGTCGGCCCCTACTTCTCGGTGGGCACATTAATTACGTCTATATCGTAATATAACCAAACCTAACCCATCTAGACCCTCGCTGGTAATGTTTTACAGAATCCCGGTCGTGTCGTCCCGTACGTCTCGGTGCGGACATTATATACGTCTGTAACGTTATATATCCTAACCCAAGGCAACTTAACCTCTCGGATGTAGTATTTTCCAACAGTCTTGGCGGGTCGAACCCAACTTCTCGGTGGGCACATTATATACGTCTATATCGTAATATAACCTAACCTAAACCATCTAGAACCTCGCTGGTAATGTTTTACAGAATCCCGGTCGTGTCGTCTCGTACGTCTCGGTGCGGACATTATATACGTCTATAACGTTATATATCCTAACCTAAGGGAACCTAACATCTCGGATGTAGTATTTCACAACATTCCTGGAAGGTCGGCCCCACTTCTCGGTGGGAACATTATATACGTTTATAACATAATATAACCTAACCTAACCCATCTAGCCCCTCGCTGGTAATGTTTTACAGAATCCCGGTCGTGTCGGCCCGTACGTCTCGGTGCGGACATTATATACGTCTATAACGTTATATATCCTAACCTAAGGGAACCTAACATCTCGGATGTAGTATTTCACAACATTCCTGGCTGGTCGGCCCCACTTCTCGGTGGGAACATTATATACGTTTATAACGAAGTATAACCTAACCTAACCCATCTAGACCGTCGCTTGTAATGTTTTACAGAATCCCGGTCGTGTCGTCCCGTACGTCTCGGTGCGGACATTATATACGTCTATAACGTTATATATCTTAACCAAAGGCAACCTAACATCTCGAATGTAGTATTTCACAACATTCCTGGCGTGTCGGCCCCACTTCTCGGTGGGAACATTATTTACGTCTATAACGTAATATAACCTAACCTAACCCATCTAGACCCTCGCAGGTAATGTTTTACAGAATCCCGGTCGTGTCGTCCCGTACGTCTCGGTGCGGACATTATATACGTCTATAACGTTATATATCCTAACCCAAGGCAACTTAACCTCTCGGATGTAGTATTTTCCCACAGTCTTGGCGGGTCGAACCCTACTTCTCGGTGGGCACATTATATACGTCTATATCGTAATATAACCTAACCTAAACCATCTAGAACCTCGCTGGTAATGTTTTACAGAATCCCGGTCGTGTCGTCTCGTACGTCTCGGTGCGGACATTATATACGTCTATAACGTTATATATCCTAACCAAAGGCAACCTAACATCTCGAATGTAGTATTTCACAACATTCCTGGCGGGTCGGCCCCATTTCTCGGTGGGAACATTATTTACGTCTATAACGTAATATAACCTAACCTAACCCATCTAGACCCTCGCAGGTAATGTTTTACAAAATCCCGGTCGTGTCGGCCCGTACTTCTCGGTGGGGACATTATTTACGTCTATAACGTTATATATCCTAACCTAAGGGAACCTATCATCTCGGATGTAGTATTTCACAACATTCCTGGCTGGTTGGCCCCACTTCTCGGTGGGAACATTATATACGTTTATAACGTAATATAACCTAACCTAACCCATCTAGCCCCTCGCTTGTAATGTTTTACAGAATCCCGGTCGCGTCGTCCCGTACGTCTCGGTGCGGACATTATATACGTCTATAACGTTATATATCCTAACCTAAGGGAACCTAACATCTCGGATGTAGTATTTCACAACATTCCTGGCGGGTCGGCCCCACTTCTCGGTGGGAACATTATTTACGTCTATATCGTAATATAACCTAACCTAACCCATCTAGACCCTCGCTGGTAATGTTTTACAGAATCCCGGTCGTGTCGTCCCGTACGTCTCGGTGCGGACATTATATACGTCTATAACGTTATATATCCTAACCTAAGGGAACCTAACATCTCGGATGTAGTATTTCACAACATTCCTGGCTGGTCGGCCCCACTTCTCGGTGGGAACATTATATACGTCTATATCGTAATATAACCTAACCTAACCCATCTAGACCCTCGCTGGTAATGTTTTACAGAATCCCGGTCGTGTCGTCCCGTACGTCTCGGTGCGGACATTATATACGTCTATAACGTTATATATCCTAAACCAAGGCAACTTAACCTCTCGGATGTAGTATTTTCCAACAGTCTTGGCGGGTCGGACCCCACTTCTCGGTGGGCACATTATATACGTCTATATCGTAATATAACCTAACCTAACCCATCTAGACCCTCGCTGGTAATGTTTCACAGAATCCCGGTCGTGTCGTCTCGTACGTCTCGGTGCGGACATTATATACGTCTATAACGTTATATATCCTAACCTAAGGGAACCTAACATCTCGGATGTAGTATTTCACAACATTCCTGGCTGGTCGGCCCCACTTCTCGGTGGGAACATTATATACGTCTATATCGTAATATAACCAAACCTAACCCATCTAGACCCACGCTGGTAATGTTTTACAGAATCCCGGTCGTGTCGTCCCGTACGTCTCGGTGCGGACATTATATACGTCTATAACGTTATATATCCTAACCTAAGGCAACTTAACCTCTCGGATGTAGTATTTTCCAACAGTCTTGGCGGGTCGGACCCTACTTCTCGGTGGGCACATTATATACGTCTATATCGTAATATAACCTAACCTAACCCATCTAGACCCTCGCTGGTAATGTTTTACAGAATCCCGGTCGTGTCGTCCCGTACGTCTCGGTGCGGACATTATATACGTCTATAACGTTATATATCCTAACCCAAGGCAACTTAACCTCTCGGATGTAGTATTTTCCCACAGTCTTGGCGGGTCGAACCCTACTTCTCGGTGGGCACATTATATACGTCTATATCGTAATATAACCTAACCTAAACCATCTAGAACCTCGCTGGTAATGTTTTACAGAATCCCGGTCGTGTCGTCTCGTACGTCTCGGTGCGGACATTATATACGTCTATAACGTTATATATCCTAACCAAAGGCAACCTAACATCTCGAATGTAGTATTTCACAACATTCCTGGCGGGTCGGCCCCATTTCTCGGTGGGAACATTATTTACGTCTATAACGTAATATAACCTAACCTAACCCATCTAGACCCTCGCAGGTAATGTTTTACAAAATCCCGGTCGTGTCGGCCCGTACTTCTCGGTGGGGACATTATTTACGTCTATAACGTTATATATCCTAACCTAAGGGAACCTATCATCTCGGATGTAGTATTTCACAACATTCCTGGCTGGTTGGCCCCACTTCTCGGTGGGAACATTATATACGTTTATAACGTAATATAACCTAACCTAACCCATCTAGCCCCTCGCTTGTAATGTTTTACAGAATCCCGGTCGCGTCGTCCCGTACGTCTCGGTGCGGACATTATATACGTCTATAACGTTATATATCCTAACCTAAGGGAACCTAACATCTCGGATGTAGTATTTCACAACATTCATGGCAGGTCGGCCCCACTTCTCGGTGGGAAAATTATTTACGTCTATATCGTAATATAACCTAACCTAACCAATCTAGACCCTCGCTGGTAATGTTTTACAGAATCCCGGTCGTGTCGTCCCGTACGTCTCGGTGCGGACATTATATACGTCTATAACGTTATATATCCTAACCTAAGGCAGCTTAACCTCTCGGATGTAGTATTTTCCAACAGTCTTGGCGGGTCGGACCCTACTTCTCGGTGGGCACATTATATACGTCTATATCGTAATATAACCAAACCTAACCCATCTAGACCCTCGCTGGTAATGTTTTACAGAATCCCGGTCGTGTCGTCCCGTACGTCTCGGTGCGGACATTATATACGTCTGTAACGTTATATATCCTAACCCAAGGCAACTTAACCTCTCGGATGTAGTATTTTCCAACAGTCTTGGCGGGTCGAACCCAACTTCTCGGTGGGCACATTATATACGTCTATATCGTAATATAACCTAACCTAAACCATCTAGAACCTCGCTGGTAATGTTTTACAGAATCCCGGTCGTGTCGTCTCGTACGTCTCGGTGCGGACATTATATACGTCTATAACGTTATATATCCTAACCTAAGGGAACCTAACATCTCGGATGTAGTATTTCACAACATTCCTGGAAGGTCGGCCCCACTTCTCGGTGGGAACATTATATACGTTTATAACATAATATAACCTAACCTAACCCATCTAGCCCCTCGCTGGTAATGTTTTACAGAATCCCGGTCGTGTCGGCCCGTACGTCTCGGTGCGGACATTATATACGTCTATAACGTTATATATCCTAACCTAAGGGAACCTAACATCTCGGATGTAGTATTTCACAACATTCCTGGCTGGTCGGCCCCACTTCTCGGTGGGAACATTATATACGTTTATAACGAAGTATAACCTAACCTAACCCATCTAGACCGTCGCTTGTAATGTTTTACAGAATCCCGGTCGTGTCGTCCCGTACGTCTCGGTGCGGACATTATATACGTCTATAACGTTATATATCTTAACCAAAGGCAACCTAACATCTCGAATGTAGTATTTCACAACATTCCTGGCGTGTCGGCCCCACTTCTCGGTGGGAACATTATTTACGTCTATAACGTAATATAACCTAACCTAACCCATCTAGACCCTCGCAGGTAATGTTTTACAGAATCCCGGTCGTGTCGTCCCGTACGTCTCGGTGCGGACATTATATACGTCTATAACGTTATATATCCTAACCCAAGGCAACTTAACCTCTCGGATGTAGTATTTTCCCACAGTCTTGGCGGGTCGAACCCTACTTCTCGGTGGGCACATTATATACGTCTATATCGTAATATAACCTAACCTAAACCATCTAGAACCTCGCTGGTAATGTTTTACAGAATCCCGGTCGTGTCGTCTCGTACGTCTCGGTGCGGACATTATATACGTCTGTAACGTTATATATCCTAACCCAAGGCAACTTAACCTCTCGGATGTAGTATTTTCCAACAGTCTTGGCGGGTCGAACCCAACTTCTCGGTGGGCACATTATATACGTCTATATCGTAATATAACCTAACCTAAACCATCTAGAACCTCGCTGGTAATGTTTTACAGAATCCCGGTCGTGTCGTCTCGTACGTCTCGGTGCGGACATTATATACGTCTATAACGTTATATATCCTAACCTAAGGGAACCTAACATCTCGGATGTAGTATTTCACAACATTCCTGGAAGGTCGGCCCCACTTCTCGGTGGGAACATTATATACGTTTATAACATAATATAACCTAACCTAACCCATCTAGCCCCTCGCTGGTAATGTTTTACAGAATCCCGGTCGTGTCGGCCCGTACGTCTCGGTGCGGACATTATATACGTCTATAACGTTATATATCCTAACCTAAGGGAACCTAACATCTCGGATGTAGTATTTCACAACATTCCTGGCTGGTCGGCCCCACTTCTCGGTGGGAACATTATATACGTTTATAACGAAGTATAACCTAACCTAACCCATCTAGACCGTCGCTTGTAATGTTTTACAGAATCCCGGTCGTGTCGTCCCGTACGTCTCGGTGCGGACATTATATACGTCTATAACGTTATATATCTTAACCAAAGGCAACCTAACATCTCGAATGTAGTATTTCACAACATTCCTGGCGTGTCGGCCCCACTTCTCGGTGGGAACATTATTTACGTCTATAACGTAATATAACCTAACCTAACCCATCTAGACCCTCGCAGGTAATGTTTTACAGAATCCCGGTCGTGTCGTCCCGTACGTCTCGGTGCGGACATTATATACGTCTATAACGTTATATATCCTAACCCAAGGCAACTTAACCTCTCGGATGTAGTATTTTCCCACAGTCTTGGCGGGTCGAACCCTACTTCTCGGTGGGCACATTATATACGTCTATATCGTAATATAACCTAACCTAAACCATCTAGAACCTCGCTGGTAATGTTTTACAGAATCCCGGTCGTGTCGTCTCGTACGTCTCGGTGCGGACATTATATACGTCTATAACGTTATATATCCTAACCAAAGGCAACCTAACATCTCGAATGTAGTATTTCACAACATTCCTGGCGGGTCGGCCCCATTTCTCGGTGGGAACATTATTTACGTCTATAACGTAATATAACCTAACCTAACCCATCTAGACCCTCGCAGGTAATGTTTTACAAAATCCCGGTCGTGTCGGCCCGTACTTCTCGGTGGGGACATTATTTACGTCTATAACGTTATATATCCTAACCTAAGGGAACCTATCATCTCGGATGTAGTATTTCACAACATTCCTGGCTGGTTGGCCCCACTTCTCGGTGGGAACATTATATACGTTTATAACGTAATATAACCTAACCTAACCCATCTAGCCCCTCGCTTGTAATGTTTTACAGAATCCCGGTCGCGTCGTCCCGTACGTCTCGGTGCGGACATTATATACGTCTATAACGTTATATATCCTAACCTAAGGGAACCTAACATCTCGGATGTTGTATTTCACAACATTCATGGCAGGTCGGCCCCACTTCTCGGTGGGAAAATTATTTACGTCTATATCGTAATATAACCTAACCTAACCCATCTAGACCCTCGCTGGTAATGTTTTACAGAATCCCGGTCGTGTCGTCCCGTACGTCTCGGTGCGGACATTATATACGTCTATAACGTTATATATCCTAACCTAAGGCAGCTTAACCTCTCGGATGTAGTATTTTCCAACAGTCTTGGCGGGTCGGACCCTACTTCTCGGTGGGCACATTATATACGTCTATATCGTAATATAACCAAACCTAACCCATCTAGACCCTCGCTGGTAATGTTTTACAGAATCCCGGTCGTGTCGTCCCGTACGTCTCGGTGCGGACATTATATACGTCTGTAACGTTATATATCCTAACCCAAGGCAACTTAACCTCTCGGATGTAGTATTTTCCAACAGTCTTGGCGGGTCGAACCCTACTTCTCGGTGGGCACATTATATACGTCTATATCGTAATATAACCTAACCTAAACCATCTAGAACCTCGCTGGTAATGTTTTACAGAATCCCGGTCGTGTCGTCTCGTACGTCTCGGTGCGGACATTATATACGTCTATAACGTTATATATCCTAACCTAAGGGAACCTAACGTCTCGGATGTAGTATTTCACAACATTCCTGGCGGGTCGGCCCCTACTTCTCGGTGGGCACATTATATACGTCTATATCGTAATATAACCTAACCTAACCCATCTAGACCCTCGCTGGTAATGTTTTACAGAATCCCGGTCGTGTCGTCTCGTACGTCTCGGTGCGGATATTATATACGTCTATAACGTTATATATCCTAACCTAAGGGAACCTAACATCTCGGATGTAGTATTTCACAACATTCCTGGCTGGTCGGCCCCACTTCTCGGTGGGAACATTATATACGTCTATATCGTAATATAACCTAACCTAACCCATCTAGACCCTCGCTGGTAATGTTTTACAGAATCCCGGTCGTGTCGTCCCGTACGTCTCGGTGCGGACATTATATACGTCTATAACGTTATATATCCTAACCTAAGGGAACCTAACATCTCGGATGTAGTATTTCACAACATTCCTGGCGGGTCGGCCCCTACTTCTCGGTGGGCACATTATATACGTCTATATCGTAATATAACCTAACCTAACCCATCTAGACCCTCGCTGGTAATGTTTTACAGAATCCCGGTCGTGTCGTCTCGTACGTCTCTGTGCGGATATTATATACGTCTATAACGTTATATATCCTAATCTAAGGGAACCTAACATCTCGAATGTAGTATTTCACAACATTCCCGGCGGGTCGGCCCCACTTCTCGGTGGGAACATTATATACGTTTATAACATAATATAACCTAACCTAACCCATCTAGCCCCTCGCTGGTAATGTTTTACAAAATCACAGTCGTGTCGGCCCGTACTTTTCCGTGGGGACATTATATACGTCTACAATTTTATATATCCTAACCTAAGGCAACTTAACATCTCGGATGTAGTATTTTCCAACATTCCTGGCGGGTCGGCCCCTACTTCTCGGTGGGCACATTATATACGTCTATATCGTAATATAACCTAACCTAACCCATCTAGACCCTCGCTGGTAATGTTTTACAGAATCCCGGTCGTGTCGTCTCGTACGTCTCGGTGCGGACATTATATACGTCTATAACGTTATATATCCTAACCTAAGGGAACCTAACATCTCGGATGTAGTATTTCACAACATTCCTGGCTGGTCGGCCCCACTTCTCGGTGGGAACATTATATACGTCTATATCGTAATATAACCTAACCTAACCCATCTAGAACCTCGCTGGTAATGTTTTACAGAATCCCGGTCGTGTCGTCCCGTACGTCTCGGTGCGGACATTATATACGTCTATAACGTTATATATCCTAACCCAAGGCAACTTAACCTCTCGGATGTAGTATTTTCCAACAGTCTTGGCGGGTCGGACCCCACTTCTCGGTGGGCACATTATATACGTCTATATCGTAATATAACCTAACCTAACCCATCTAGACCCTCGCTGGTAATGTTTCACAGAATCCCGGTCGTGTCGTCTCGTACGTCTCGGTGCGGACATTATATACGTCTATAACGTTATATATCCTAACCTAAGGGAACCTAACATCTCGGATGTAGTATTTCACAACATTCCTGGCTGGTCGGCCCCACTTCTCGGTGGGAACATTATATACGTCTATATCGTAATATAACCTAACCTAACCCATCTAGACCCTCGCTGGTAATGTTTTACAGAATCCCGGTCGTGTCGTCCCGTACGTCTCGGTGCGGACATTATATACGTCTATAACGTTATATATCCTAACCCAAGGCAACTTAACCTCCCGGATGTAGTATTTTCCCACAGTCTTGGCGGGTCGAAACCTACTTCTCGGTGGGCACATTATATACGTCTATATCGTAATATAACCTAACCTAAACCATCTAGAACCTCGCTGGTAATGTTTTACAGAATCCCGGTCGTGTCGTCTCGTACGTCTCGGTGCGGACATTATATACGTCTATAACGTTATATATCCTAACCAAAGGCAACCTAACATCTCGAATGTAGTATTTCACAACATTCCTGGCGGGTCGGCCCCATTTCTCGGTGGGAACATTATTTACGTCTATAACGTAATATAACCTAACCTAACCCATCTAGACCCTCGCAGGTAATGTTTTACAAAATCCCGGTCGTGTCGGCCCGTACTTCTCGGTGGGGACATTATTTACGTCTATAACGTTACATATCCTAACCTAAGGGAACCTATCATCTCGGATGTAGTATTTCACAACATTCCTGGCTGGTTGGCCCCACTTCTCGGTGGGAACATTATATACGTTTATAACGTAATATAACCTAACCTAACCCATCTAGCCCCTCGCTTGTAATGTTTTACAGAATCCCGGTCGCGTCGTCCCGTACGTCTCGGTGCGGACATTATATACGTCTATAACGTTATATATCCTAACCTAAGGGAACCTAACATCTCGGATGTAGTATTTCACAACATTCATGGCAGGTCGGCCCCACTTCTCGGTGGGAAAATTATTTACGTCTATATCGTAATATAACCTAACCTAACCCATCTAGACCCTCGCTGGTAATGTTTTACAGAATCCCGGTCGTGTCGTCCCGTACGTCTCGGTGCGGACATTATATACGTCTATAACGTTATATATCCTAACCTAAGGCAGCTTAACCTCTCGGATGTAGTATTTTCCAACAGTCTTGGCGGGTCGGACCCTACTTCTCGGTGGGCACATTATATACGTCTATATCGTAATATAACCAAACCTAACCCATCTAGACCCTCGCTGGTAATGTTTTACAGAATCCCGGTCGTGTCGTCCCGTACGTCTCGGTGCGGACATTATATACGTCTGTAACGTTATATATCCTAACCCAAGGCAACTTAACCTCTCGGATGTAGTATTTTCCAACAGTCTTGGCGGGTCGAACCCTACTTCTCGGTGGGCACATTATATACGTCTATATCGTAATATAACCTAACCTAAACCATCGAGAACCTCGCTGGTAATGTTTTACAGAATCCCGGTCGTGTCGTCTCGTACGTCTCGGTGCGGACATTATATACGTCTATAACGTTATATATCCTAACCTAAGGGAACCTAACATCTCGGATGTAGTATTTCACAACATTCCTGGAAGGTCGGCCCCACTTCTCGGTGGGAACATTATATACGTTTATAACATAATATAACCTAACCTAACCCATCTAGCCCCTCGCTGGTAATGTTTTACAGAATCCCGGTCGTGTCGGCCCGTACGTCTCGGTGCGGACATTATATACGTCTATAACGTTATATATCCTAACCTAAGGGAACCTAACATCTCGGATGTAGTATTTCACAACATTCCTGGCTGGTCGGCCCCACTTCTCGGTGGGAACATTATATACGTTTATAACGAAGTATAACCTAACCTAACCCATCTAGACCGTCGCTTGTAATGTTTTACAGAATCCCGGTCGTGTCGTCCCGTACGTCTCGGTGCGGACATTATATACGTCTATAACGTTATATATCTTAACCAAAGGCAACCTAACATCTCGAATGTAGTATTTCACAACATTCCTGGCGGGTCGGCCCCACTTCTCGGTGGGAACATTATTTACGTCTATAACGTAATATAACCTAACCTAACCCATCTAGACCCTCGCAGGTAATGTTTTACAAAATCCCGGTCGTGTCGGCCCGTACTTCTCCGTGGGGACATTATATACGTCTATATCGTTATATACCCTAACCTAAGGCAACCTAACATCTCGGATGTAGTATTTTCCAACATTCCTGGCGGGTCGGCCCCTACTTCTCGGTGGGCACATTATATACGTCTATATCGTAATATAACCTGACCTAACCCATCTAGACCCTCGCTGGTAATGTTTTACAGAATCCCGGTCGTGTCGTCTCGTACGTCTCCGTGCGGACATTATATACGTCTATAACGTTATATATCCTAACCTAAGGGAACCTAACATCTCGGATGTAGTATTTCACAACATTCCTGGCGGGTCGGCCCCTACTTCTCGGTGGGCACATTATATACGTCTATATCGTAATATAACCTAACCTAACCCATCTAGACCCTCGCTGGTAATGTTTTACAGAATCCCGGTCGTGTCGTCTCGTACGTCTCGGTGCGGATATTATATACGTCTATAACGTTATATATCCTAATCTAAGGGAACCTAACATCTCGAATGTAGTATTTCACAACATTCCTGGCGGGTCGGCCCCACTTCTCGGTGGGAACATTATATACGTTTATAACATAATATAACCTAACCTAACCCATCTAGCCCCTCGCTGGTAATGTTTTACAAAATCACAGTCGTGTCGGCCCGTACTTTTCCGTGGGGACATTATATACGTCTACAATTTTATATATCCTAACCTAAGGCAACTTAACATCTCGGATGTAGTATTTTCCAACATTCCTGGCGGGTCGGCCCCTACTTCTCGGTGGGCACATTATATACGTCTATATCGTAATATAACCTAACCTAACCCATCTAGACCCTCGCTGGTAATGTTTTACAGAATCCCGGTCGTGTCGTCTCGTACGACTCGGTGCGGACATTATATACGTCTATAACGTTATATATCCTAACCTAAGGGAACCTAACATCTCGGATGTAGTATTTCACAACATTCCTGGCTGGTCGGCCCCACTTCTCGGTGGGAACATTATATACGTCTATATCGTAATATAACCTAACCTAACCCATCTAGACCCTCGCTGGTAATGTTTTACAGAATCCCGGTCGTGTCGTCCCGTACGTCTCGGTGCGGACATTATATACGTCTATAACGTTATATATCCTAACCCAAGGCAACTTAACCTCTCGGATGTAGTATTTTCCAACAGTCTTGGCGGGTCGGACCCCACTTCTCGGTGGGCACATTATATACGTCTATATCGTAATATAACCTAACCTAACCCATCTAGACCCTCGCTGGTAATGTTTCACAGAATCCCGGTCGTGTCGTCTCGTACGTCTCGGTGCGGACATTATATACGTCTATAACGTTATATATCCTAACCTAAGGGAACCTAACATCTCGGATGTAGTATTTCACAACATTCCTGGCTGGTCGGCCCCACTTCTCGGTGGGAACATTATATACGTCTATATCGTAATATAACCAAACCTAACCCATCTAGACCCACGCTGGTAATGTTTTACAGAATCCCGGTCGTGTCGTCCCGTACGTCTCGGTGCGGACATTATATACGTCTATAACGTTATATATCCTAACCCAAGGCAACTTAACCTCTCGGATGTAGTATTTTCCCACAGTCTTGGCGGGTCGAACCCTACTTCTCGGTGGGCACATTATATACGTCTATATCGTAATATAACCTAACCTAAACCATCTAGAACCTCGCTGGTAATGTTTTACAGAATCCCGGTCGTGTCGTCTCGTACGTCTCGGTGCGGACATTATATACGTCTATAACGTTATATATCCTAACCAAAGGCAACCTAACATCTCGAATGTAGTATTTCACAACATTCCTGGCGGGTCGGCCCCATTTCTCGGTGGGAACATTATTTACGTCTATAACGTAATATAACCTAACCTAACCCATCTAGACCCTCGCAGGTAATGTTTTACAAAATCCCGGTCGTGTCGGCCCGTACTTCTCGGTGGGGACATTATTTACGTCTATAACGTTATATATCCTAACCTAAGGGAACCTATCATCTCGGATGTAGTATTTCACAACATTCCTGGCTGGTTGGCCCCACTTCTCGGTGGGAACATTATATACGTTTATAACGTAATATAACCTAACCTAACCCATCTAGCCCCTCGCTTGTAATGTTTTACAGAATCCCGGTCGCGTCGTCCCGTACGTCTCGGTGCGGACATTATATACGTCTATAACGTTATATATCCTAACCTAAGGGAACCTAACATCTCGGATGTAGTATTTCACAACATTCATGGCAGGTCGGCCCCACTTCTCGGTGGGAAAATTATTTACGTCTATATCGTAATATAACCTAACCTAACCCATCTAGACCCTCGCTGGTAATGTTTTACAGAATCCCGGTCGTGTCGTCCCGTACGTCTCGGTGCGGACATTATATACGTCTATAACGTTATATATCCTAACCTAAGGCAGCTTAACCTCTCGGATGTAGTATTTTCCAACAGTCTTGGCGGGTCGGACCCTACTTCTCGGTGGGCACATTATATACGTCTATATCGTAATATAACCAAACCTAACCCATCTAGACCCTCGCTGGTAATGTTTTACAGAATCCCGGTCGTGTCGTCCCGTACGTCTCGGTGCGGACATTATATACGTCTGTAACGTTATATATCCTAACCCAAGGCAACTTAACCTCTCGGATGTAGTATTTTCCAACAGTCTTGGCGGGTCGAACCCTACTTCTCGGTGGGCACATTATATACGTCTATATCGTAATATAAACTAACCTAAACCATCGAGAACCTCGCTGGTAATGTTTTACAGAATCCCGGTCGTGTCGTCTCGTACGTCTCGGTGCGGACATTATATACGTCTATAACGTTATATATCCTAACCTAAGGGAACCTAACATCTCGGATGTAGTATTTCACAACATTCCTGGAAGGTCGGCCCCACTTCTCCGTGGGAACATTATATACGTTTATAACATAATATAACCTAACCTAACCCATCTAGCCCCTCGCTGGTAATGTTTTACAGAATCCCGGTCGTGTCGGCCCGTACGTCTCGGTGCGGACATTATATACGTCTATAACGTTATATATCCTAACCTAAGGGAACCTAACATCTCGGATGTAGTATTTCACAACATTCCTGGCTGGTCGGCCCCACTTCTCGGTGGGAACATTATATACGTTTATAACGAAGTATAACCTAACCTAACCCATCTAGACCGTCGCTTGTAATGTTTTACAGAATCCCGGTCGTGTCGTCCCGTACGTCTCGGTGCGGACATTATATACGTCTATAACGTTATATATCTTAACCAAAGGCAACCTAACATCTCGAATGTAGTATTTCACAACATTCCTGGCGGGTCGGCCCCACTTCTCGGTGGGAACATTATTTACGTCTATAACGTAATATAACCTAACCTAACCCATCTAGACCCTCGCAGGTAATGTTTTACAAAATCCCGGTCGTGTCGGCCCGTACTTCTCCGTGGGGACATTATATACGTCTATATCGTTATATACCCTAACCTAAGGCAACCTAACATCTCGGATGTAGTATTTTCCAACATTCCTGGCGGGTCGGCCCCTACTTCTCGGTGGGCACATTATATACGTCTATATCGTAATATAACCTGACCTAACCCATCTAGACCCTCGCTGGTAATGTTTTACAGAATCCCGGTCGTGTCGTCTCGTACGTCTCCGTGCGGACATTATATACGTCTATAACGTTATATATCCTAACCTAAGGGAACCTAACATCTCGGATGTAGTATTTCACAACATTCCTGGCGGGTCGGCCCCTACTTCTCGGTGGGCACATTATATACGTCTATATCGTAATATAACCTAACCTAACCCATCTAGACCCTCGCTGGTAATGTTTTACAGAATCCCGGTCGTGTCGTCTCGTACGTCTCGGTGCGGATATTATATACGTCTATAACGTTATATATCCTAATCTAAGGGAACCTAACATCTCGAATGTAGTATTTCACAACATTCCTGGCGGGTCGGCCCCACTTCTCGGTGGGAACATTATATACGTTTATAACATAATATAACCTAACCTAACCCATCTAGCCCCTCGCTGGTAATGTTTTACAAAATCACAGTCGTGTCGGCCCGTACTTTTCCGTGGGGACATTATATACGTCTACAATTTTATATATCCTAACCTAAGGCAACTTAACATCTCGGATGTAGTATTTTCCAACATTCCTGGCGGGTCGGCCCCTACTTCTCGGTGGGCACATTATATACGTCTATATCGTAATATAACCTAACCTAACCCATCTAGACCCTCGCTGGTAATGTTTTACAGAATCCCGGTCGTGTCGTCTCGTACGTCTCGGTGCGGACATTATATACGTCTATAACGTTATATATCCTAACCTAAGGGAACCTAACATCTCGGATGTAGTATTTCACAACATTCCTGGCTGGTCGGCCCCACTTCTCGGTGGGAACATTATATACGTCTATATCGTAATATAACCTAACCTAACCCATCTAGACCCTCGCTGGTAATGTTTTACAGAATCCCGGTCGTGTCGTCCCGTACGTCTCGGTGCGGACATTATATACGTCTATAACGTTATATATCCTAACCCAAGGCAACTTAACCTCTCGGATGTAGTATTTTCCAACAGTCTTGGCGGGTCGGACCCCACTTCTCGGTGGGCACATTATATACGTCTATATCGTAATATAACCTAACCTAACCCATCTAGACCCTCGCTGGTAATGTTTCACAGAATGCCGGTCGTGTCGTCTCGTACGTCTCGGTGCGGACATTATATACGTCTATAACGTTATATATCCTAACCTAAGGGAACCTAACATCTCGGATGTAGTATTTCACAACATTCCTGGCTGGTCGGCCCCACTTCTCGGTGGGAACATTATATACGTCTATATCGTAATATAACCAAACCTAACCCATCTAGACCCTCGCTGGTAATGTTTTACAGAATCCCGGTCGTGTCGTCCCGTACGTCTCGGTGCGGACATTATATACGTCTATAACGTTATATATCCTAACCTAAGGCAACTTAACCTCTCGGATGTAGTATTTTCCAACAGTCTTGGCGGGTCGGACCCTACTTCTCGGTGGGCACATTATATACGTCTACATCGTAATATAACCTAACCTAACCCATCTAGACCCTCGCTGGTAATGTTTTACAGAATCCCGGTCGTGTCGTCCCGTACGTCTCGGTGCGGACATTATATACGTCTATAACGTTATATATCCTAACCCAAGGCAACTTAACCTCTCGGATGTAGTATTTTCCCACAGTCTTGGCGGGTCGAACCCTACTTCTCGGTGGGCACATTATATACGTCTATATCGTAATATAACCTAACCTAAACCATCTAGAACCTCGCTGGTAATGTTTTACAGAATCCCGGTCGTGTAGTCTCGTACGTCTCGGTGCGGACATTATATACGTCTATAACGTTATATATCCTAACCAAAGGCAACCTAACATCTCGAATGTAGTATTTCACAACATTCCTGGCGGGTCGGCCCCATTTCTCGGTGGGAACATTATTTACGTCTATAACGTAATATAACCTAACCTAACCCATCTAGACCCTCGCTGGTAATGTTTTACAGAATCCCGGTCGTGTCGTCTCGTACGTCTCGGTGCGGATATTATATACGTCTATAACGTTATATATCCTAATCTAAGGGAACCTAACATCTCGGATGTAGTATTTCACAACATTCCTGGCGGGTCGGCCCCACTTCTCGGTGGGAACATTATATACGTTTATAACATAATATAACCTAACCTAACCCATCTAGCCCCTCGCTGGTAATGTTTTACAAAATCACAGTCGTGTCGGCCCGTACTTTTCCGTGGGGACATTATATACGTCTACAATTTTATATATCCTAACCTAAGGCAACTTAACATCTCGGATGTAGTATTTTCCAACATTCCTGGCGGGTCGGCCCCTACTTCTCGGTGGGCACATTATATACGTCTATATCGTAATATAACCTAACCTAACCCATCTAGACCCTCGCTGGTAATGTTTTACAGAATCCCGGTCGTGTCGTCTCGTACGTCTCGGTGCGGACATTATATACGTCTATAACGTTATATATCCTAACCTAAGGGAACCTAACATCTCGGATGTAGTATTTCACAACATTCCTGGCTGGTCGGCCCCACTTCTCGGTGGGAACATTATATACGTCTATATCGTAATATAACCTAACCTAACCCATCTAGACCCTCGCTGGTAATGTTTTACAGAATCCCGGTCGTGTCGTCCCGTACGTCTCGGTGCGGACATTATATACGTCTATAACGTTATATATCCTAACCCAAGGCAACTTAACCTCTCGGATGTAGTATTTTCCAACAGTCTTGGCGGGTCGGACCCCACTTCTCGGTGGGCACATTATATACGTCTATATCGTAATATAACCAAACCTAACCCATCTAGACCCTCGCTGGTAATGTTTTACAGAATCCCGGTCGTGTCGTCCCGTACGTCTCGGTGCGGACATTATATACGTCTGTAACGTTATATATCCTAACCCAAGGCAACTTAACCTCTCGGATGTAGTATTTTCCAACAGTCTTGGCGGGTCGGACCCCACTTCTCGGTGGGCACATTATATACGTCTATATCGTAATATAACCTAACCTAACCCATCTAGACCCTCGCTGGTAATGTTTCACAGAATCCCGGTCGTGTCGTCTCGTACGTCTCGGTGCGGACATTATATACGTCTATAACGTTATATATCCTAACCTAAGGGAACCTAACATCTCGGATGTAGTATTTCACAACATTCCTGGCTGGTCGGCCCCACTTCTCGGTGGGAACATTATATACGTCTATATCGTAATATAACCAAACCTAACCCATCTAGACCCACGCTGGTAATGTTTTACAAAATCACAGTCGTGTCGGCCCGTACTTTTCCGTGGGGACATTATATACGTCTACAATTTTATATATCCTAACCTAAGGCAACTTAACATCTCGGATGTAGTATTTTCCAACATTCCTGGCGGGTCGGCCCCTACTTCTCGGTGGGCACATTATATACGTCTATATCGTAATATAACCTAACCTAACCCATCTAGACCCTCGCTGGTAATGTTTTACAGAATCCCGGTCGTGTCGTCTCGTACGTCTCGGTGCGGACATTATATACGTCTATAACGTTATATATCCTAACCTAAGGGAACCTAACATCTCGGATGTAGTATTTCACAACATTCCTGGCTGGTCGGCCCCACTTCTCGGTGGGAACATTATATACGTCTATATCGTAATATAACCTAACCTAACCCATCTAGACCCTCGCTGGTAATGTTTTACAGAATCCCGGTCGTGTCGTCCCGTACGTCTCGGTGCGGACATTATATACGTCTATAACGTTATATATCCTAACCCAAGGCAACTTAACCTCTCGGATGTAGTATTTTCCAACAGTCTTGGCGGGTCGGACCCCACTTCTCGGTGGGCACATTATATACGTCTATATCGTAATATAACCAAACCTAACCCATCTAGACCCTCGCTGGTAATGTTTTACAGAATCCCGGTCGTGTCGTCCCGTACGTCTCGGTGCGGACATTATATACGTCTGTAACGTTATATATCCTAACCCAAGGCAACTTAACCTCTCGGATGTAGTATTTTCCAACAGTCTTGGCGGGTCGGACCCCACTTCTCGGTGGGCACATTATATACGTCTATATCGTAATATAACCTAACCTAACCCATCTAGACCCTCGCTGGTAATGTTTCACAGAATCCCGGTCGTGTCGTCTCGTACGTCTCGGTGCGGACATTATATACGTCTATAACGTTATATATCCTAACCTAAGGGAACCTAACATCTCGGATGTAGTATTTCACAACATTCCTGGCTGGTCGGCCCCACTTCTCGGTGGGAACATTATATACGTCTATATCGTAATATAACCAAACCTAACCCATCTAGACCCACGCTGGTAATGTTTTACAGAATCCCGGTCGTGTCGTCCCGTACGTCTCGGTGCGGACATTATATACGTCTATAACGTTATATATCCTAACCTAAGGCAACTTAACCTCTCGGATGTAGTATTTTCCAACAGTCTTGGCGGGTCTGACCCTACTTCTCGGTGGGCACATTATATACGTCTATATCGTAATATAACCTAACCTAACCCATCTAGACCCTCGCTGGTAATGTTTTACAGAATCCCGGTCGTGTCGTCCCGTACGTCTCGGTGCGGACATTATATACGTCTATAACGTTATATATCCTAACCCAAGGCAACTTAACCTCTCGGATGTAGTATTTTCCCACAGTCTTGGCGGGTCGAACCCTACTTCTCGGTGGGCACATTATATACGTCTATATCGTAATATAACCTAACCTAAACCATCTAGAACCTCGCTGGTAATGTTTTACAGAATCCCGGTCGTGTCGTCTCGTACGTCTCGGTGCGGACATTATATACGTCTATAACGTTATATATCCTAACCAAAGGCAACCTAACATCTCGAATGTAGTATTTCACAACATTCCTGGCGGGTCGGCCCCATTTCTCGGTGGGAACATTATTTACGTCTATAACGTAATATAACCTAACCTAATCCATCTAGACCCTCGCTTGTAATGTTTTACAAAATCCCGGTCGTGTCGGCCCGTACTTCTCCGTGGGGACATTATATACGTCTATAACGTTATATATCCTAACCTAAGAGAACCTAACATCTCGGATGTAGTATTTTCCAACATTCCTGGCGGGTCGGCCCCTACTTCTCGGTGGGCACATTATTTACGTCTATATCGTAATATAACCAAACCTACCCCATCTAGACCCTCGCTTGTAATGTTTTACAGAATCCCGGTCGCGTCGTCCCGTACGTCCCGGTGCGGACATTATATACGTCTGTAACGTTATATATCCTAACCAAAGGCAACTTAACATCTCGGATGTAGTATTTTCCAACATTCCTGGCGGGTCGGCCCCTACTTCTCGGTGGGCACATTATATACGTCTATATCTTAATATAACCTAACCTAACCCATCTAGACCCTCGCTGGTAATGTTTTACAGAATCCCGGTCGTGTCGTCTCGTACGTCTCGGTGCGGATATTATATACGTCTATAACGTTATATATCCTAACCAAAGGCAACCTAACATCTCGAATGTAGTATTTCACAACATTCATGGCAGGTCGGCCCCACTTCTCGGTGGGAAAATTATTTACGTCTATATCGTAATATAACCTAACCTAACCCATCTAGACCCTCGCTGGTAATGTTTTACAGAATCCCGGTCGTGTCATCCCGTACGTCTCGGTGCGGACATTATATACGTCTATAACGTTATATATCCTAACCTAAGGCAGCTTAACCTCTCGGATGTAGTATTTTCCAGCAGTCTTGGCGGGTCGGACCCTACTTCTCGGTGGGCACATTATATACGTCTATATCGTAATATAACCAAACCTAACCCATCTAGACCCTCGCTGGTAATGTTTTACAGAATCCCGGTCGTGTCGTCCCGTACGTCTCGGTGCGGACATTATATACGTCTGTAACGTTATATATCCTAACCCAAGGCAACTTAACCTCTCGGATGTAGTATTTTCCAACAGTCTTGGCGGGTCGAACCCTACTTCTCGGTGGGCACATTATATACGTCTATATCGTAATATAACCTAACCTAAACCATCTAGAACCTCGCTGGTAATGTTTTACAGAATCCCGGTCGTGTCGTCTCGTACGTCTCGGTGCGGACATTATATACGTCTCTAACGTTATATATCCTAACCTAAGGGAACCTAACATCTCGGATGTAGTATTTCACAACATTCCTGGAAGGTCGGCCCCACTTCTCGGTGGGAACATTATATACGTTTATAACATAATATAACCTAACCTAACCCATCTAGCCCCTCGCTGGTAATGTTTTACAGAATCCCGGTCGTGTCGGCCCGTACGTCTCGGTGCGGACATTATATACGTCTATAACGTTATATATCCTAACCTAAGGGAACCTAACATCTCGGATGTAGTATTTCACAACATTCCTGGCTGGTCGGCCCCACTTCTCGGTGGGAACATTATATACGTTTATAACGAAGTATAACCTAACCTAACCCATCTAGACCGTCGCTTGTAATGTTTTACAGAATCCCGGTCGTGTCGTCCCGTACGTCTCGGTGCGGACATTATATACGTCTATAACGTTATATATCCTAACCAAAGGCAACCTAACATCTCGAATGTAGTATTTCACAACATTCCTGGCGGGTCGGCCCCACTTCTCGGTGGGAACATTATTTACGTCTATAACGTAATATAACCTAACCTAACCCATCTAGACCCTCGCAGGTAATGTTTTACAAAATCCCGGTCGTGTGGGCCCGTACTTCTCCGTGGGGACATTATATACGTCTATATCGTTATATACCCTAACCTAAGGCAACCTAACATCTCGGATGTAGTATTTTCCAACATTCCTGGCGGGTCGGCCCCTACTTCTCGGTGGGCACATTATATACGTCTATATCGTAATATAACCTGACCTAACCCATCTAGACCCTCGCTGGTAATGTTTTACAGAATCCCGGTCGTGTCGTCTCGTACGTCTCCGTGCGGACATTATATACGTCTGTAACGTTATATATCCTAACCTAAGGGAACCTAACATCTCGGATGTAGTATTTCACAACATTCCTGGCGGGTCGGCCCCTACTTCTCGGTGGGCACATTATATACGTCTATATCGTAATATAACCTAACCTAACCCATCTAGACCCTCGCTGGTAATGTTTTACAGAATCCCGGTCGTGTCGTCTCGTACGTCTCGGTGCGGACATTATATACGTCTATAACGTTATATATCCTAACCTAAGGGAACCTAACATCTCGGATGTAGTATTTCACAACATTCCTGGCTGGTCGGCCCCACTTCTCGGTGGGAACATTATATACGTCTATATCGTAATATAACCTAACCTAACCCATCTAGACCCTCGCTGGTAATGTTTTACAGAATCCCGGTCGTGTCGTCCCGTACGTCTCGGTGCGGACATTATATACGTCTATAACGTTATATATCCTAACCCAAGGCAACTTAACCTCTCGGATGTAGTATTTTCCAACAGTCTTGGCGGGTCGGACCCCACTTCTCGGTGGGCACATTATATACGTCTATATCGTAATATAACCTAACCTAACCCATCTAGACCCTCGCTGGTAATGTTTCACAGAATCCCGGTCGTGTCGTCTCGTACGTCTCGGTGCGGACATTATATACGTCTATAACGTTATATATCCTAACCTAAGGGAACCTAACATCTCGGATGTAGTATTTCACAACATTCCTGGCTGGTCGGCCCCACTTCTCGGTGGGAACATTATATACGTCTATATCGTAATATAACCAAACCTAACCCATCTAGACCCTCGCTGGTAATGTTTTACAGAATCCCGGTCGTGTCGTCCCGTACGTCTCGGTGCGGACATTATATACGTCTATAACGTTATATATCCTAACCTAAGGCAACTTAACCTCTCGGATGTAGTATTTTCCAACAGTCTTGGCGGGTCGGACCCTACTTCTCGGTGGGCACATTATATACGTCTACATCGTAATATAACCTAACCTAACCCATCTAGACCCTCGCTGGTAATGTTTTACAGAATCCCGGTCGTGTCGTCCCGTACGTCTCGGTGCGGACATTATATACGTCTATAACGTTATATATCCTAACCCAAGGCAACTTAACCTCTCGGATGTAGTATTTTCCCACAGTCTTGGCGGGTCGAACCCTACTTCTCGGTGGGCACATTATATACGTCTATATCGTAATATAACCTAACCTAAACCATCTAGAACCTCGCTGGTAATGTTTTACAGAATCCCGGTCGTGTCGTCTCGTACGTCTCGGTGCGGACATTATATACGTCTATAACGTTATATATCCTAACCAAAGGCAACCTAACATCTCGAATGTAGTATTTCACAACATTCCTGGCGGGTCGGCCCCATTTCTCGGTGGGAGCATTATTTACGTCTATAACGTAATATAACCTAACCTAACCCATCTAGACCCTCGCTGGTAATGTTTTACAGAATCCCGGTCGTGTCGTCTCGTACGTCTCGGTGCGGATATTATATACGTCTATAACGTTATATATCCTAATCTAAGGGAACCTAACATCTCGGATGTAGTATTTCACAACATTCCTGGCGGGTTGGACCCACTTCTCGGTGGGAACATTATATACGTTTATAACATAATATAACCTAACCTAACCCATCTAGCCCCTCGCTGGTAATGTTTTACAAAATCACAGTCGTGTCGGCCCGTACTTTTCCGTGGGGACATTATATACGTCTACAATTTTATATATCCTAACCTAAGGCAACTTAACATCTCGGATGTAGTATTTTCCAACATTCCTGGCGGGTCGGCCCCTACTTCTCGGTGGGCACATTATATACGTCTATATCGTAATATAACCTAACCTAACCCATCTAGACCCTCGCTGGTAATGTTTTACAGAATCCCGGTCGTGTCGTCTCGTACGTCTCGGTGCGGACATTATATACGTCTATAACGTTATATATCCTAACCTAAGGGAACCTAACATCTCGGATGTAGTATTTCACAACATTCCTGGCTGGTCGGCCCCACTTCTCGGTGGGAACATTATATACGTCTATATCGTAATATAACCTAACCTAACCCATCTAGACCCTCGCTGGTAATGTTTTACAGAATCCCGGTCGTGTCGTCCCGTACGTCTCGGTGCGGACATTATATACGTCTATAACGTTATATATCCTAACCCAAGGCAACTTAACCTCTCGGATGTAGTATTTTCCAACAGTCTTGGCGGGTCGGACCCCACTTCTCGGTGGGCACATTATATACGTCTATATCGTAATATAACCAAACCTAACCCATCTAGACCCTCGCTGGTAATGTTTTACAGAATCCCGGTCGTGTCGTCCCGTACGTCTCGGTGCGGACATTATATACGTCTGTAACGTTATATATCCTAACCCAAGGCAACTTAACCTCTCGGATGTAGTATTTTCCAACCGTCTTGGCGGGTCGAACCCTACTTCTCGGTGGGCACATTATATACGTCTATATCGTAATATAACCTAACCTAAACCATCTAGAACCTCGCTGGTAATGTTTTACAGAATCCCGGTCGTGTCGTCTCGTACGTCTCGGTGCGGACATTATATACGTCTATAACGTTATATATCCTAACCAAAGGCAACCTAACATCTCGAATGTAGTATTTCACAACATTCCTGGCGGGTCGGCCCCATTTCTCGGTGGGAACATTATTTACGTCTATAACGTAATATAACCTAACCTAACCCATCTAGACCCTCGCAGGTAATGTTTTACAAAATCCCGGTCGTGTCGGCCCGTACTTCTCGGTGGGGACATTATTTACGTCTATAACGTTATATATCCTAACCTAAGGGAACCTATCATCTCGGATGTAGTATTTCACAACATTCCTGGCTGGTTGGCCCCACTTCTCGGTGGGAACATTATATACGTTTATAACGTAATATAACCTAACCTAACCCATCTAGCCCCTCGCTTGTAATGTTTTACAGAATCCCGGTCGCGTCGTCCCGTACGTCCCGGTGCGGACATTATATACGTCTGTAACGTTATATATCCTAACCAAAGGCAACTTAACATCTCGGATGTAGTATTTTCCAACATTCCTGGCGGGTCGGCCCCTACTTCTCGGTGGGCACATTATATACGTCTATATCTTAATATAACCTAACCTAACCCATCTAGACCCTCGCTGGTAATGTTTTACAGAATCCCGGTCGTGTCGTCTCGTACGTCTCGGTGCGGATATTATATACGTCTATAACGTTATATATCCTAACCAAAGGCAACCTAACATCTCGAATGTAGTATTTCACAACATTCATGGCAGGTCGGCCCCACTTCTCGGTGGGAAAATTATTTACGTCTATATCGTAATATAACCTAACCTAACCCATCTAGACCCTCGCTGGTAATGTTTTACAGAATCCCGGTCGTGTCGTCCCGTACGTCTCGGTGCGGACATTATATACGTCTATAACGTTATATATCCTAACCTAAGGCAGCTTAACCTCTCGGATGTAGTATTTTCCAACAGTCTTGGCGGGTCGGACCCTACTTCTCGGTGGGCACATTATATACGTCTATATCGTAATATAACCAAACCTAACCCATCTAGACCCTCGCTGGTAATGTTTTACAGAATCCCGGTCGTGTCGTCCCGTACGTCTCGGTGCGGACATTATATACGTCTGTAACGTTATATATCCTAACCCAAGGCAACTTAACCTCTCGGATGTAGTATTTTCCAACAGTCTTGGCGGGTCGAACCCTACTTCTCGGTGGGCACATTATATACGTCTATATCGTAATATAACCTAACCTAAACCATCTAGAACCTCGCTGGTAATGTTTTACAGAATCCCGGTCGTGTCGTCTCGTACGTCTCGGTGCGGACATTATATACGTCTATAACGTTATATATCCTAACCTAAGGGAACCTAACATCTCGGATGTAGTATTTCACAACATTCCTGGAAGGTCGGCCCCACTTCTCGGTGGGAACATTATATACGTTTATAACATAATATAACCTAACCTAACCCATCTAGCCCCTCGCTGGTAATGTTTTACAGAATCCCGGTCGTGTCGGCCCGTACGTCTCGGTGCGGACATTATATACGTCTATAACGTTATATATCCTAACCTAAGGGAACCTAACATCTCGGATGTAGTATTTCACAACATTCCTGGCTGGTCGGCCCCACTTCTCGGTGGGAACATTATATACGTTTATAACGAAGTATAACCTAACCTAACCCATCTAGACCGTCGCTTGTAATGTTTTACAGAATCCCGGTCGTGTCGTCCCGTACGTCTCGGTGCGGACATTATATACGTCTATAACGTTATATATCCTAACCAAAGGCAACCTAACATCTCGAATGTAGTATTTCACAACATTCCTGGCGGGTCGGCCCCACTTCTCGGTGGGAACATTATTTACGTCTATAACGTAATATAACCTAACCTAACCCATCTAGACCCTCGCAGGTAATGTTTTACAAAATCCCGGTCGTGTCGGCCCGTACTTCTCCGTGGGGACATTATATACGTCTATATCGTTATATACCCTAACCTAAGGCAACCTAACATCTCGGATGTAGTATTTTCCAACATTCCTGGCGGGTCGGCCCCTACTTCTCGGTGGGCACATTATATACGTCTATATCGTAATATAACCTGACCTAACCCATCTAGACCCTCGCTGGTAATGTTTTACAGAATCCCGGTCGTGTCGTCTCGTACGTCTCCGTGCGGACATTATATACGTCTATAACGTTATATATCCTAACCTAAGGGAACCTAACATCTCGGATGTAGTATTTCACAACATTCCTGGCGGGTCGGCCCCTACTTCTCGGTGGGCACATTATATACGTCTATATCGTAATATAACCTAACCTAACCCATCTAGACCCTCGCTGGTAATGTTTTACAGAATCCCGGTCGTGTCGTCCCGTACGTCTCGGTGCGGACATTATATACGTCTATAACGTTATATATCCTAACCTAAGGGAACCTAACATCTCGGATGTAGTATTTCACAACATTCCTGGCTGGTCGGCCCCACTTCTCGGTGGGAACATTATATACGTCTATATCGTAATATAACCTAACCTAACCCATCTAGACCCTCGCTGGTAATGTTTTACAGAATCCCGGTCGTGTCGTCCCGTACGTCTCGGTGCGGACATTATATACGTCTATAACGTTATATATCCTAACCCAAGGCAACTTAACCTCTCGGATGTAGTATTTTCCAACAGTCTTGGCGGGTCGGACCCCACTTCTCGGTGGGCACATTATATACGTCTATATCGTAATATAACCTAACCTAACCCATCTAGACCCTCGCTGGTAATGTTTCACAGAATCCCGGTCGTGTCGTCTCGTACGTCTCGGTGCGGACATTATATACGTCTATAACGTTATATATCCTAACCTAAGGGAACCTAACATCTCGGATGTAGTATTTCACAACATTCCTGGCTGGTCGGCCCCACTTCTCGGTGGGAACATTATATACGTCTATATCGTAATATAACCAAACCTAACCCATCTAGACCCTCGCTGGTAATGTTTTACAGAATCCCGGTCGTGTCGTCCCGTACGTCTCGGTGCGGACATTATATACGTCTATAACGTTATATATCCTAACCTAAGGCAACTTAACCTCTCGGATGTAGTATTTTCCAACAGTCTTGGCGGGTCGGACCCTACTTCTCGGTGGGCACATTATATACGTCTACATCGTAATATAACCTAACCTAACCCATCTAGACCCTCGCTGGTAATGTTTTACAGAATCCCAGTCGTGTCGTCCCGTACGTCTCGGTGCGGACATTATATACGTCTATAACGTTATATATCCTAACCCAAGGCAACTTAACCTCTCGGATGTAGTATTTTCCCACAGTCTTGGCGGGTCGAACCCTACTTCTCGGTGGGCACATTATATACGTCTATATCGTAATATAACCTAACCTAAACCATCTAGAACCTCGCTGGTAATGTTTTACAGAATCCCGGTCGTGTCGTCTCGTACGTCTCGGTGCGGACATTATATACGTCTATAACGTTATATATCCTAACCAAAGGCAACCTAACATCTCGAATGTAGTATTTCACAACATTCCTGGCGGGTCGGCCCCATTTCTCGGTGGGAACATTATTTACGTCTATAACGTAATATAACCTAACCTAACCCATCTAGACCCTCGCAGGTAATGTTTTACAAAATCCCGGTCGTGTCGGCCCGTACTTCTCGGTGGGGACATTATTTACGTCTATAACGTTATATATCCTAACCTAAGGGAACCTATCATCTCGGATGTAGTATTTCACAACATTCCTGGCTGGTTGGCCCCACTTCTCGGTGGGAACATTATATACGTTTATAACGTAATATAACCTAACCTAACCCATCTAGCCCCTCGCTTGTAATGTTTTACAGAATCCCGGTCGCGTCGTCCCGTACGTCCCGGTGCGGACATTATATACGTCTGTAACGTTATATATCCTAACCAAAGGCAACTTAACATCTCGGATGTAGTATTTTCCAACATTCCTGGCGGGTCGGCCCCTACTTCTCGGTGGGCACATTATATACGTCTATATCTTAATATAACCTAACCTAACCCATCTAGACCCTCGCTGGTAATGTTTTACAGAATCCCGGTCGTGTCGTCTCGTACGTCTCGGTGCGGATATTATATACGTCTATAACGTTATATATCCTAACCAAAGGCAACCTAACATCTCGAATGTAGTATTTCACAACATTCATGGCAGGTCGGCCCCACTTCTCGGTGGGAAAATTATTTACGTCTATATCGTAATATAACCTAACCTAACCCATCTAGACCCTCGCTGGTAATGTTTCACAGAATCCCGGTCGTGTCGTCTCGTACGTCTCGGTGCGGACATTATATACGTCTATAACGTTATATATCCTAACCTAAGGGAACCTAACATCTCGGATGTAGTATTTCACAACATTCCTGGCTGGTCGGCCCCACTTCTCGGTGGGAACATTATATACGTCTATATCGTAATATAACCAAACCTAACCCATCTAGACCCTCGCTGGTAATGTTTTACAGAATCCCGGTCGTGTCGTCCCGTACGTCTCGGTGCGGACATTATATACGTCTATAACGTTATATATCCTAACCTAAGGCAACTTAACCTCTCGGATGTAGTATTTTCCAACAGTCTTGGCGGGTCGGACCCTACTTCTCGGTGGGCACATTATATACGTCTACATCGTAATATAACCTAACCTAACCCATCTAGACCCTCGCTGGTAATGTTTTACAGAATCCCGGTCGTGTCGTCCCGTACGTCTCGGTGCGGACATTATATACGTCTATAACGTTATATATCCTAACCCAAGGCAACTTAACCTCTCGGATGTAGTATTTTCCCACAGTCTTGGCGGGTCGAACCCTACTTCTCGGTGGGCACATTATATACGTCTATATCGTAATATAACCTAACCTAAACCATCTAGAACCTCGCTGGTAATGTTTTACAGAATCCCGGTCGTGTCGTCTCGTACGTCTCGGTGCGGACATTATATACGTCTATAACGTTATATATCCTAACCAAAGGCAACCTAACATCTCGAATGTAGTATTTCACAACATTCCTGGCGGGTCGGCCCCATTTCTCGGTGGGAACATTATTTACGTCTATAACGTAATATAACCTAACCTAACCCATCTAGACCCTCGCTGGTAATGTTTTACAGAATCCCGGTCGTGTCGTCTCGTACGTCTCGGTGCGGATATTATATACGTCTATAACGTTATATATCCTAATCTAAGGGAACCTAACATCTCGGATGTAGTATTTCACAACATTCCTGGCGGGTCGGCCCCACTTCTCGGTGGGAACATTATATACGTTTATAACATAATATAACCTAACCTAACCCATCTAGCCCCTCGCTGGTAATGTTTTACAAAATCACAGTCGTGTCGGCCCGTACTTTTCCGTGGGGACATTATATACGTCTACAATTTTATATATCCTAACCTAAGGCAACTTAACATCTCGGATGTAGTATTTTCCAACATTCCTGGCGGGTCGGCCCCTACTTCTCGGTGGGCACATTATATGCGTCTATATCGTAATATAACCTAACCTAACCCATCTAGACCCTCGCTGGTAATGTTTTACAGAATCCCGGTCGTGTCGTCTCGTACGTCTCGGTGCGGACATTATATACGTCTATAACGTTATATATCCTAACCTAAGGGAACCTAACATCTCGGATGTAGTATTTCACAACATTCCTGGCTGGTCGGCCCCACTTCTCGGTGGGAACATTATATACGTCTATATCGTAATATAACCTAACCTAACCCATCTAGACCCTCGCTGGTAATGTTTTACAGAATCCCGGTCGTGTCGTCCCGTACGTCTCGGTGCGGACATTATATACGTCTATAACGTTATATATCCTAACCCAAGGCAACTTAACCTCTCGGATGTAGTATTTTCCAACAGTCTTGGCGGGTCGGACCCCACTTCTCGGTGGGCACATTATATACGTCTATATCGTAATATAACCAAACCTAACCCATCTAGACCCTCGCTGGTAATGTTTTACAGAATCCCGGTCGTGTCGTCCCGTACGTCTCGGTGCGGACATTATATACGTCTGTAACGTTATATATCCTAACCCAAGGCAACTTAACCTCTCGGATGTAGTATTTTCCAACAGTCTTGGTGGGTCGAACCCTACTTCTCGGTGGGCACATTATATACGTCTATATCGTAATATAACCTAACCTAAACCATCTAGAACCTCGCTGGTAATGTTTTACAGAATCCTGGTCGTGTCGTCTCGTACGTCTCGGTGCGGACATTATATACGTCTATAACGTTATATATCCTAACCTAAGGGAACCTAACATCTCGGATGTAGTATTTCACAACATTCCTGGAAGGTCGGCCCCACTTCTCGGTGGGAACATTATATACGTTTATAACATAATATAACCTAACCTAACCCATCTAGCCCCTCGCTGGTAATGTTTTACAGAATCCCGGTCGTGTCGGCCCGTACGTCTCGGTGCGGACATTATATACGTCTATAACGTTATATATCCTAACCTAAGGGAACCTAACATCTCGGATGTAGTATTTCACAACATTCCTGGCTGGTCGGCCCCACTTCTCGGTGGGAACATTATATACGTTTATAACGAAGTATAACCTAACCTAACCCATCTAGACCGTCGCTTGTAATGTTTTACAGAATCCCGGTCGTGTCGTCCCGTACGTCTCGGTGCGGACATTATATACGTCTATAACGTTATATATCCTAACCAAAGGCAACCTAACATCTCGAATGTAGTATTTCACAACATTCCTGGCGGGTCGGCCCCACTTCTCGGTGGGAACATTATTTACGTCTATAACGTAATATAACCTAACCTAACCCATCTAGACCCTCGCAGGTAATGTTTTACAAAATCCCGGTCGTGTCGGCCCGTACTTCTCCGTGGGGACATTATATACGTCTATATCGTTATATATCCTAACCTAAGGCAACCTAACATCTCGGATGTAGTATTTTCCAACATTCCTGGCGGGTCGGCCCCTACTTCTCGGTGGGCACATTATATACGTCTATATCGTAATATAACCTGACCTAACCCATCTAGACCCTCGCTGGTAATGTTTTACAGAATCCCGTTCGTGTCGTCTCGTACGTCTCCGTGCGGACATTATATACGTCTATAACGTTATATATCCTAACCTAAGGGAACCTAACATCTCGGATGTAGTATTTCACAACATTCCTGGCGGGTCGGCCCCTACTTCTCGGTGGGCACATTATATACGTCTATATCGTAATATAACCTAACCTAACCCATCTAGACCCTCGCTGGTAATGTTTTACAGAATCCCGGTCGTGTCGTCTCGTACGTCTCGGTGCGGATATTATATACGTCTATAACGTTATATATCCTAATCTAAGGGAACCTAACATCTCGAATGTAGTATTTCACAACATTCCCGGCGGGTCGGCCCCACTTCTCGGTGGGAACATTATATACGTTTATAACATAATATAACCTAACCTAACCCATCTAGCCCCTCGCTGGTAATGTTTTACAAAATCACAGTCGTGTCGGCCCGTACTTTTCCGTGGGGACATTATATACGTCTACAATTTTATATATCCTAACCTAAGGCAACTTAACATCTCGGATGTAGTATTTTCCAACATTCCTGGCGGGTCGGCCCCTACTTCTCGGTGGGCACATTATATACGTCTATATCGTAATATAACCTAACCTAACCCATCTAGACCCTCGCTGGTAATGTTTTACAGAATACCGGTCGTGTCGTCTCGTACGTCTCGGTGCGGACATTATATACGTCTATAACGTTATATATCCTAACCTAAGGGAACCTAACATCTCGGATGTAGTATTTCACAACATTCCTGGCTGGTCGGCCCCACTTCTCGGTGGGAACATTATATACGTCTATATCGTAATATAACCTAACCTAACCCATCTAGACCCTCGCTGGTAATGTTTTACAGAATCCCGGTCGTGTCGTCCCGTACGTCTCGGTGCGGACATTATATACGTCTATAACGTTATATATCCTAACCTAAGGCAACTTAACCTCTCGGATGTAGTATTTTCCAACAGTCTTGGCGGGTCGGACCCTACTTCTCGGTGGGCACATTATATACGTCTACATCGTAATATAACCTAACCTAACCCATCTAGACCCTCGCTGGTAATGTTTTACAGAATCCCGGTCGTGTCGTCCCGTACGTCTCGGTGCGGACATTATATACGTCTATAACGTTATATATCCTAACCCAAGGCAACTTAACCTCTCGGATGTAGTATTTTCCCACAGTCTTGGCGGGTCGAACCCTACTTCTCGGTGGGCACATTATATACGTCTATATCGTAATATAACCTAACCTAAACCATCTAGAACCTCGCTGGTAATGTTTTACAGAATCCCGGTCGTGTCGTCTCGTACGTCTCGGTGCGGACATTATATACGTCTATAACGTTATATATCCTAACCAAAGGCAACCTAACATCTCGAATGTAGTATTTCACAACATTCCTGGCGGGTCGGCCCCATTTCTCGGTGGGAACATTATTTACGTCTATAACGTAATATAACCTAACCTAACCCATCTAGACCCTCGCAGGTAATGTTTTACAAAATCCCGGTCGTGTCGGCCCGTACTTCTCGGTGGGGACATTATTTACGTCTATAACGTTATATATCCTAACCTAAGGGAACCTATCATCTCGGATGTAGTATTTCACAACATTCCTGGCTGGTTGGCCCCACTTCTCGGTGGGAACATTATATACGTTTATAACGTAATATAACCTAACCTAACCCATCTAGCCCCTCGCTTGTAATGTTTTACAGAATCCCGGTCGCGTCGTCCCGTACGTCCCGGTGCGGACATTATATACGTCTGTAACGTTATATATCCTAACCAAAGGCAACTTAACATCTCGGATGTAGTATTTTCCAACATTCCTGGCGGGTCGGCCCCTACTTCTCGGTGGGCACATTATATACGTCTATATCTTAATATAACCTAACCTAACCCATCTAGACCCTCGCTGGTAATGTTTTACAGAATCCCGGTCGTGTCGTCTCGTACGTCTCGGTGCGGATATTATATACGTCTATAACGTTATATATCCTAACCAAAGGCAACCTAACATCTCGAATGTAGTATTTCACAACATTCATGGCAGGTCGGCCCCACTTCTCGGTGGGAAAATTATTTACGTCTATATCGTAATATAACCTAACCTAACCCATCTAGACCCTCGCTGGTAATGTTTTACAGAATCCCGGTCGTGTCGTCCCGTACGTCTCGGTGCGGACATTATATACGTCTATAACGTTATATATCCTAACCTAAGGCAGCTTAACCTCTCGGATGTAGTATTTTCCAACAGTCTTGGCGGGTCGGACCCTACTTCTCGGTGGGCACATTATATACGTCTATATCGTAATATAACCAAACCTAACCCATCTAGACCCTCGCTGGTAATGTTTTACAGAATCCCGGTCGTGTCGTCCCGTACGTCTCGGTGCGGACATTATATACGTCTATAACGTTATATATCCTAACCCAAGGCAACTTAACCTCTCGGATGTAGTATTTTCCAACAGTCTTGGCGGGTCGAACCCTACTTCTCGGTGGGCACATTATATACGTCTATATCGTAATATAACCTAACCTAAACCATCTAGAACCTCGCTGGTAATGTTTTACAGAATCCCGGTCGTGTCGTCTCGTACGTCTCGGTGCGGACATTATATACGTCTATAACGTTATATATCCAAACCTAAGGGAACCTAACATCTCGGATGTAGTATTTCACAACATTCCTGGAAGGTCGGCCCCACTTCTCGGTGGGAACATTATATACGTTTATAACATAATATAACCTAACCTAACCCATCTAGCCCCTCGCTGGTAATGTTTTACAGAATCCCGGTCGTGTCGGCCCGTACGTCTCGGTGCGGACATTATATACGTCTATAACGTTATATATCCTAACCTAAGGGAACCTAACATCTCGGATGTAGTATTTCACAACATTCCTGGCTGGTCGGCCCCACTTCTCGGTGGGAACATTATATACGTTTATAACGAAGTATAACCTAACCTAACCCATCTAGACCGTCGCTTGTAATGTTTTACAGAATCCCGGTCGTGTCGTCCCGTACGTCTCGGTGCGGACATTATATACGTCTATAACGTTATATATCCTAACCAAAGGCAACCTAACATCTCGAATGTAGTATTTCACAACATTCCTGGCTGGTCGGCCCCACTTCTCGGTGGGAACATTATATACGTCTATATCGTAATATAACCAAACCTAACCCATCTAGACCCTCGCTGGTAATGTTTTACAGAATCCCGGTCGTGTCGTCCCGTACGTCTCGGTGCGGACATTATATACGTCTATAACGTTATGTATCCTAACCTAAGGCAACTTAACCTCTCGGATGTAGTATTTTCCAACAGTCTTGGCGGGTCGGACCCTACTTCTCGGTGGGCACATTATATACGTCTACATCGTAATATAACCTAACCTAACCCATCTAGACCCTCGCTGGTAATGTTTTACAGAATCCCGGTCGTGTCGTCCCGTACGTCTCGGTGCGGACATTATATACGTCTATAACGTTATATATCCTAACCCAAGGCAACTTAACCTCTCGGATGTAGTATTTTCCCACAGTCTTGGCGGGTCGAACCCTACTTCTCGGTGGGCACATTATATACGTCTATATCGTAATATAACCTAACCTAAACCATCTAGAACCTCGCTGGTAATGTTTTACAGAATCCCGGTCGTGTCGTCTCGTACGTCTCGGTGCGGACATTATATACGTCTATAACGTTATATATCCTAACCAAAGGCAACCTAACATCTCGAATGTAGTATTTCACAACATTCCTGGCGGGTCGGCCCCATTTCTCGGTGGGAACATTATTTACGTCTATAACGTAATATAACCTAACCTAACCCATCTAGACCCTCGCTGGTAATGTTTTACAGAATCCCGGTCGTGTCGTCTCGTACGTCTCGGTGCGGATATTATATACGTCTATAACGTTATATATCCTAATCTAAGGGAACCTAACATCTCGGATGTAGTATTTCACAACATTCCTGGCGGGTCGGCCCCACTTCTCGGTGGGAACATTATATACGTTTATAACATAATATAACCTAACCTAACCCATCTAGCCCCTCGCTGGTAATGTTTTACAAAATCACAGTCGTGTCGGCCCGTACTTTTCCGTGGGGACATTATATACGTCTACAATTTTATATATCCTAACCTAAGGCAACTTAACATCTCGGATGTAGTATTTTCCAACATTCCTGGCGGGTCGGCCCCTACTTCTCGGTGGGCACATTATATACGTCTATATCGTAATATAACCTAACCTAACCCATCTAGACCCTCGCTGGTAATGTTTTACAGAATCCCGGTCGTGTCGTCTCGTACGTCTCGGTGCGGACATTATATACGTCTATAACGTTATATATCCTAACCTAAGGGAACCTAACATCTCGGATGTAGTATTTCACAACATTCCTGGCTGGTCGGCCCCACTTCTCGGTGGGAACATTATATACGTCTATATCGTAATATAACCTAACCTAACCCATCTAGACCCTCGCTGGTAATGTTTTACAGAATCCCGGTCGTGTCGTCCCGTACGTCTCGGTGCGGACATTATATACGTCTATAACGTTATATATCCTAACCCAAGGCAACTTAACCTCTCGGATGTAGTATTTTCCAACAGTCTTGGCGGGTCGGACCCCACTTCTCGGTGGGCACATTATATACGTCTATATCGTAATATAACCAAACCTAACCCATCTAGACCCTCGCTGGTAATGTTTTACAGAATCCCGGTCGTGTCGTCCCGTACGTCTCGGTGCGGACATTATATACGTCTGTAACGTTATATATCCTAACCCAAGGCAACTTAACCTCTCGGATGTAGTATTTTCCAACAGTCTTGGTGGGTCGAACCCTACTTCTCGGTGGGCACATTATATACGTCTATATCGTAATATAACCTAACCTAAACCATCTAGAACCTCGCTGGTAATGTTTTACAGAATCCCGGTCGTGTCGTCTCGTACGTCTCGGTGCGGACATTATATACGTCTATAACGTTATATATCCTAACCTAAGGGAACCTAACATCTCGGATGTAGTATTTCACAACATTCCTGGAAGGTCGGCCCCACTTCTCGGTGGGAACATTATATACGTTTATAACATAATATAACCTAACCTAACCCATCTAGCCCCTCGCTGGTAATGTTTTACAGAATCCCGGTCGTGTCGGCCCGTACGTCTCGGTGCGGACATTATATACGTCTATAACGTTATATATCCTAACCTAAGGGAACCTAACATCTCGGATGTAGTATTTCACAACATTCCTGGCTGGTCGGCCCCACTTCTCGGTGGGAACATTATATACGTTTATAACGAAGTATAACCTAACCTAACCCATCTAGACCGTCGCTTGTAATGTTTTACAGAATCCCGGTCGTGTCGTCCCGTACGTCTCGGTGCGGACATTATATACGTCTATAACGTTATATATACTAACCAAAGGCAACCTAACATCTCGAATGTAGTATTTCACAACATTCCTGGCGGGTCGGCCCCACTTCTCGGTGGGAACATTATTTACGTCTATAACGTAATATAACCTAGCCTAACCCATCTAGACCCTCGCAGGTAATGTTTTACAAAATCCCGGTCGTGTCGGCCCGTACTTCTCCGTGGGGACATTATATACGTCTATATCGTTATATATCCTAACCTAAGGCAACCTAACATCTCGGATGTAGTATTTTCCAACATTCCTGGCGGGTCGGCCCCTACTTCTCGGTGGGCACATTATATACGTCTATATCGTAATATAACCTGACCTAACCCATCTAGACCCTCGCTGGTAATGTTTTACAGAATCCCGTTCGTGTCGTCTCGTACGTCTCCGTGCGGACATTATATACGTCTATAACGTTATATATCCTAACCTAAGGGAACCTAACATCTCGGATGTAGTATTTCACAACATTCCTGGCGGGTCGGCCCCTACTTCTCGGTGGGCACATTATATACGTCTATATCGTAATATAACCTAACCTAACCCATCTAGACCCTCGCTGGTAATGTTTTACAGAATCCCGGTCGTGTCGTCTCGTACGTCTCGGTGCGGATATTATATACGTCTATAACGTTATATATCCTAATCTAAGGGAACCTAACATCTCGAATGTAGTATTTCACAACATTCCCGGCGGGTCGGCCCCACTTCTCGGTGGGAACATTATATACGTTTATAACATAATATAACCTAACCTAACCCATCTAGCCCCTCGCTGGTAATGTTTTACAAAATCACAGTCGTGTCGGCCCGTACTTTTCCGTGGGGACATTATATACGTCTACAATTTTATATATCCTAACCTAAGGCAACTTAACATCTCGGATGTAGTATTTTCCAACATTCCTGGCGGGTCGGCCCCTACTTCTCGGTGGGCACATTATATACGTCTATATCGTAATATAACCTAACCTAACCCATCTAGACCCTCGCTGGTAATGTTTTACAGAATACCGGTCGTGTCGTCTCGTACGTCTCGGTGCGGACATTATATACGTCTATAACGTTATATATCCTAACCTAAGGGAACCTAACATCTCGGATGTAGTATTTCACAACATTCCTGGCTGGTCGGCCCCACTTCTCGGTGGGAACATTATATACGTCTATATCGAAATATAACCTAACCTAACCCATCTAGACCCTCGCTGGTAATGTTTTACAGAATCCCGGTCGTGTCGTCCCGTACGTCTCGGTGCGAACATTATATACGTCTATAACGTTATATATCCTAACCCAAGGCAACTTAACCTCTCGGATGTAGTATTTTCCAACAGTCTTGGCGGGTCGGACCCCACTTCTCGGTGGGCACATTATATACGTCTATATCGTAATATAACCTAACCTAACCCATCTAGACCCTCGCTGGTAATGTTTCACAGAATCCCGGTCGTGTCGTCTCGTACGTCTCGGTGCGGACATTATATACGTCTATAACGTTATATATCCTAACCTAAGGGAACCTAACATCTCGGATGTAGTATTTCACAACATTCCTGGCTGGTCGGCCCCACTTCTCGGTGGGAACATTATATACGTCTATATCGTAATATAACCAAACCTAACCCATCTAGACCCACGCTGGTAATGTTTTACAGAATCCCGGTCGTGTCGTCCCGTACGTCTCGGTGCGGACATTATATACGTCTATAACGTTATATATCCTAACCTAAGGCAACTTAACCTCTCGGATGTAGTATTTTCCAACAGTCTTGGCGGGTCGGACCCTACTTCTCGGTGGGCACATTATATACGTCTATATCGTAATATAACCTAACCTAACCCATCTAGACCCTCGCTGGTAATGTTTTACAGAATCCCGGTCGTGTCGTACCGTATGTCTCGGTGCGGACATTATATACGTCTATAACGTTATATATCCTAACCCAAGGCAACTTAACCTCTCGGATGTAGTATTTTCCCACAGTCTTGGCGGGTCGAACCCTACTTCTCGGTGGGCACATTATATACGTCTATATCGTAATATAACCTAACCTAAACCATCTAGAACCTCGCTGGTAATGTTTTACAGAATCCCGGTCGTGTCGTCTCGTACGTCTCGGTGCGGACATTATATACGTCTATAACGTTATATATCCTAACCAAAGGCAACCTAACATCTCGAATGTAGTATTTCACAACATTCCTGGCGGGTCGGCCCCATTTCTCGGTGGGAACATTATTTACGTCTATAACGTAATATAACCTAACCTAACCCATCTAGACCCTCGCAGGTAATGTTTTACAAAATCCCGGTCGTGTCGGCCCGTACTTCTCGGTGGGGACATTATTTACGTCTATAACGTTATATATCCTAACCTAAGGGAACCTATCATCTCGGATGTAGTATTTCACAACATTCCTGGCTGGTTGGCCCCACTTCTCGGTGGGAACATTATATACGTTTATAACGTAATATAACCTAACCTAACCCATCTAGCCCCTCGCTTGTAATGTTTTACAGAATCCCGGTCGCGTCGTCCCGTACGTCCCGGTGCGGACATTATATACGTCTGTAACGTTATATATCCTAACCAAAGGCAACTTAACATCTCGGATGTAGTATTTTCCAACATTCCTGGCGGGTCGGCCCCTACTTCTCGGTGGGCACATTATATACGTCTATATCGTAATATAACCTAACCTAACCCATCTAGAACCTCGCTGGTAATGTTTTACAGAATCCCGGTCGTGTCGTCTCGTACGTCTCGGTGCGGACATTATATACGTCTATAACGTTATATATCCTAACCTAAGGGAACCTAACATCTCGAATGTAGTATTTCACAACATTCCTGGCGAGTCGGCCCCACTTCTCGGTGGGAACATTATATACGTTTATAACATAATATAACCTAACCTAACCCATCTAGCCCCTCGCTGGTAATGTTTTACAAAATCACAGTCGTGTCGGCCCGTACTTTTCCGTGGGGACATTATATACGTCTACAATTTTATATATCCTAACCTAAGGCAACTTAACATCTCGGATGTAGTATTTTCCAACATTCCTGGCGGGTCGGCCCCTACTTCTCGGTGGGCACATTATATACGTCTATATCGTAATATAACCTAACCTAACCCATCTAGACCCTCGCTGGTAATGTTTTACAGAATCCCGGTCGTGTCGTCTCGTACGTCTCGGTGCGGACATTATATACGTCTATAACGTTATATATCCAAACCTAAGGGAACCTAACATCTCGGATGTAGTATTTCACAACATTCCTGGAAGGTCGGCCCCACTTCTCGGTGGGAACATTATATACGTTTATAACATAATATAACCTAACCTAACCCATCTAGCCCCTCGCTGGTAATGTTTTACAGAATCCCGGTCGTGTCGGCCCGTACGTCTCGGTGCGGACATTATATACGTCTATAACGTTATATATCCTAACCTAAGGGAACCTAACATCTCGGATGTAGTATTTCACAACATTCCTGGCTGGTCGGCCCCACTTCTCGGTGGGAACATTATATACGTTTATAACGAAGTATAACCTAACCTAACCCATCTAGACCGTCGCTTGTAATGTTTTACAGAATCCCGGTCGTGTCGTCCCGTACGTCTCGGTGCGGACATTATATACGTCTATAACGTTATATATCCTAACCAAAGGCAACCTAACATCTCGAATGTAGTATTTCACAACATTCCTGGCTGGTCGGCCCCACTTCTCGGTGGGAACATTATATACGTCTATATCGTAATATAACCAAACCTAACCCATCTAGACCCTCGCTGGTAATGTTTTACAGAATCCCGGTCGTGTCGTCCCGTACGTCTCGGTGCGGACATTATATACGTCTATAACGTTATATATCCTAACCTAAGGCAACTTAACCTCTCGGATGTAGTATTTTCCAACAGTCTTGGCGGGTCGGACCCTACTTCTCGGTGGGCACATTATATACGTCTACATCGTAATATAACCTAACCTAACCCATCTAGACCCTCGCTGGTAATGTTTTACAGAATCCCGGTCGTGTCGTCCCGTACGTCTCGGTGCGGACATTATATACGTCTATAACGTTATATATCCTAACCCAAGGCAACTTAACCTCTCGGATGTAGTATTTTCCCACAGTCTTGGCGGGTCGAACCCTACTTCTCGGTGGGCACATTATATACGTCTATATCGTAATATAACCTAACCTAAACCATCTAGAACCTCGCTGGTAATGTTTTACAGAATCCCGGTCGTGTCGTCTCGTACGTCTCGGTGCGGACATTATATACGTCTATAACGTTATATATCCTAACCAAAGGCAACCTAACATCTCGAATGTAGTATTTCACAACATTCCTGGCGGGTCGGCCCCATTTCTCGGTGGGAACATTATTTACGTCTATAACGTAATATAACCTAACCTAACCCATCTAGACCCTCGCTGGTAATGTTTTACAGAATCCCGGTCGTGTCGTCTCGTACGTCTCGGTGCGGATATTATATACGTCTATAACGTTATATATCCTAATCTAAGGGAACCTAACATCTCGGATGTAGTATTTCACAACATTCCTGGCGGGTCGGCCCCACTTCTCGGTGGGAACATTATATACGTTTATAACATAATATAACCTAACCTAACCCATCTAGCCCCTCGCTGGTAATGTTTTACAAAATCACAGTCGTGTCGGCCCGTACTTTTCCGTGGGGACATTATATACGTCTACAATTTTATATATCCTAACCTAAGGCAACTTAACATCTCGGATGTAGTATTTTCCAACATTCCTGGCGGGTCGGCCCCTACTTCTCGGTGGGCACATTATATACGTCTATATCGTAATATAACCTAACCTAACCCATCTAGACCCTCGCTGGTAATGTTTTACAGAATCCCGGTCGTGTCGTCTCGTACGTCTCGGTGCGGACATTATATACGTCTATAACGTTATATATCCTAACCTAAGGGAACCTAACATCTCGGATGTAGTATTTCACAACATTCCTGGCTGGTCGGCCCCACTTCTCGGTGGGAACATTATATACGTCTATATCGTAATATAACCTAACCTAACCCATCTAGACCCTCGCTGGTAATGTTTTACAGAATCCCGGTCGTGTCGTCCCGTACGTCTCGGTGCGGACATTATATACGTCTATAACGTTATATATCCTAACCCAAGGCAACTTAACCTCTCGGATGTAGTATTTTCCAACAGTCTTGGCGGGTCGGACCCCACTTCTCGGTGGGCACATTATATACGTCTATATCGTAATATAACCAAACCTAACCCATCTAGACCCTCGCTGGTAATGTTTTACAGAATCCCGGTCGTGTCGTCCCGTACGTCTCGGTGCGGACATTATATACGTCTGTAACGTTATATATCCTAACCCAAGGCAACTTAACCTCTCGGATGTAGTATTTTCCAACAGTCTTGGTGGGTCGAACCCTACTTCTCGGTGGGCACATTATATACGTCTATATCGTAATATAACCTAACCTAAACCATCTAGAACCTCGCTGGTAATGTTTTACAGAATCCCGGTCGTGTCGTCTCGTACGTCTCGGTGCGGACATTATATACGTCTATAACGTTATATATCCTAACCTAAGGGAACCTAACATCTCGGATGTAGTATTTCACAACATTCCTGGAAGGTCGGCCCCACTTCTCGGTGGGAACATTATATACGTTTATAACATAATATAACCTAACCTAACCCATCTAGCCCCTCGCTGGTAATGTTTTACAGAATCCCGGTCGTGTCGGCCCGTACGTCTCGGTGCGGACATTATATACGTCTATAACGTTATATATCCTAACCTAAGGGAACCTAACATCTCGGATGTAGTATTTCACAACATTCCTGGCTGGTCGGCCCCACTTCTCGGTGGGAACATTATATACGTTTATAACGAAGTATAACCTAACCTAACCCATCTAGACCGTCGCTTGTAATGTTTTACAGAATCCCGGTCGTGTCGTCCCGTACGTCTCGGTGCGGACATTATATACGTCTATAACGTTATATATACTAACCAAAGGCAACCTAACATCTCGAATGTAGTATTTCACAACATTCCTGGCGGGTCGGCCCCACTTCTCGGTGGGAACATTATTTACGTCTATAACGTAATATAACCTAACCTAACCCATCTAGACCCTCGCAGGTAATGTTTTACAAAATCCCGGTCGTGTCGGCCCGTACTTCTCCGTGGGGACATTATATACGTCTATATCGTTATATATCCTAACCTAAGGCAACCTAACATCTCGGATGTAGTATTTTCCAACATTCCTGGCGGGTCGGCCCCTACTTCTCGGTGGGCACATTATATACGTCTATATCGTAATATAACCTGACCTAACCCATCTAGACCCTCGCTGGTAATGTTTTACAGAATCCCGTTCGTGTCGTCTCGTACGTCTCCGTGCGGACATTATATACGTCTATAACGTTATATATCCTAACCTAAGGGAACCTAACATCTCGGATGTAGTATTTCACAACATTCCTGGCGGGTCGGCCCCTACTTCTCGGTGGGCACATTATATACGTCTATATCGTAATATAACCTAACCTAACCCATCTAGACCCTCGCTGGTAATGTTTTACAGAATCCCGGTCGTGTCGTCTCGTACGTCTCGGTGCGGATATTATATACGTCTATAACGTTATATATCCTAATCTAAGGGAACCTAACATCTCGAATGTAGTATTTCACAACATTCCCGGCGGGTCGGCCCCACTTCTCGGTGGGAACATTATATACGTTTATAACATAATATAACCTAACCTAACCCATCTAGCCCCTCGCTGGTAATGTTTTACAAAATCACAGTCGTGTCGGCCCGTACTTTTCCGTGGGGACATTATATACGTCTACAATTTTATATATCCTAACCTAAGGCAACTTAACATCTCGGATGTAGTATTTTCCAACATTCCTGGCGGGTCGGCCCCTACTTCTCGGTGGGCACATTATATACGTCTATATCGTAATATAACCTAACCTAACCCATCTAGACCCTCGCTGGTAATGTTTTACAGAATACCGGTCGTGTCGTCTCGTACGTCTCGGTGCGGACATTATATACGTCTATAACGTTATATATCCTAACCTAAGGGAACCTAACATCTCGGATGTAGTATTTCACAACATTCCTGGCTGGTCGGCCCCACTTCTCGGTGGGAACATTATATACGTCTATATCGAAATATAACCTAACCTAACCCATCTAGACCCTCGCTGGTAATGTTTTACAGAATCCCGGTCGTGTCGTCCCGTACGTCTCGGTGCGAACATTATATACGTCTATAACGTTATATATCCTAACCCAAGGCAACTTAACCTCTCGGATGTAGTATTTTCCAACAGTCTTGGCGGGTCGGACCCCACTTCTCGGTGGGCACATTATATACGTCTATATCGTAATATAACCTAACCTAACCCATCTAGACCCTCGCTGGTAATGTTTCACAGAATCCCGGTCGTGTCGTCTCGTACGTCTCGGTGCGGACATTATATACGTCTATAACGTTATATATCCTAACCTAAGGGAACCTAACATCTCGGATGTAGTATTTCACAACATTCCTGGCTGGTCGGCCCCACTTCTCGGTGGGAACATTATATACGTCTATATCGTAATATAACCAAACCTAACCCATCTAGACCCACGCTGGTAATGTTTTACAGAATCCCGGTCGTGTCGTCCCGTACGTCTCGGTGCGGACATTATATACGTCTATAACGTTATATATCCTAACCTAAGGCAACTTAACCTCTCGGATGTAGTATTTTCCAACAGTCTTGGCGGGTCGGACCCTACTTCTCGGTGGGCACATTATATACGTCTATATCGTAATATAACCTAACCTAACCCATCTAGACCCTCGCTGGTAATGTTTTACAGAATCCCGGTCGTGTCGTACCGTATGTCTCGGTGCGGACATTATATACGTCTATAACGTTATATATCCTAACCCAAGGCAACTTAACCTCTCGGATGTAGTATTTTCCCACAGTCTTGGCGGGTCGAACCCTACTTCTCGGTGGGCACATTATATACGTCTATATCGTAATATAACCTAACCTAAACCATCTAGAACCTCGCTGGTAATGTTTTACAGAATCCCGGTCGTGTCGTCTCGTACGTCTCGGTGCGGACATTATATACGTCTATAACGTTATATATCCTAACCAAAGGCAACCTAACATCTCGAATGTAGTATTTCACAACATTCCTGGCGGGTCGGCCCCATTTCTCGGTGGGAACATTATTTACGTCTATAACGTAATATAACCTAACCTAACCCATCTAGACCCTCGCAGGTAATGTTTTACAAAATCCCGGTCGTGTCGGCCCGTACTTCTCGGTGGGGACATTATTTACGTCTATAACGTTATATATCCTAACCTAAGGGAACCTATCATCTCGGATGTAGTATTTCACAACATTCCTGGCTGGTTGGCCCCACTTCTCGGTGGGAACATTATATACGTTTATAACGTAATATAACCTAACCTAACCCATCTAGCCCCTCGCTTGTAATGTTTTACAGAATCCCGGTCGCGTCGTCCCGTACGTCCCGGTGCGGACATTATATACGTCTGTAACGTTATATATCCTAACCAAAGGCAACTTAACATCTCGGATGTAGTATTTTCCAACATTCCTGGCGGGTCGGCCCCTACTTCTCGGTGGGCACATTATATACGTCTATATCGTAATATAACCTAACCTAACCCATCTAGAACCTCGCTGGTAATGTTTTACAGAATCCCGGTCGTGTCGTCTCGTACGTCTCGGTGCGGACATTATATACGTCTATAACGTTATATATCCTAACCTAAGGGAACCTAACATCTCGAATGTAGTATTTCACAACATTCCTGGCGGGTCGGCCCCACTTCTCGGTGGGAACATTATATACGTTTATAACATAATATAACCTAACCTAACCCATCTAGCCCCTCGCTGGTAATGTTTTACAAAATCACAGTCGTGTCGGCCCGTACTTTTCCGTGGGGACATTATATACGTCTACAATTTTATATATCCTAACCTAAGGCAACTTAACATCTCGGATGTAGTATTTTCCAACATTCCTGGCGGGTCGGCCCCTACTTCTCGGTGGGCACATTATATACGTCTATATCGTAATATAACCTAACCTAACCCATCTAGACCCTCGCTGGTAATGTTTTACAGAATCCCGGTCGTGTCGTCTCGTACGTCTCGGTGCGGACATTATATACGTCTATAACGTTATATATCCTAACCTAAGGGAACCTAACATCTCGGATGTAGTATTTCACAACATTCCTGGCTGGTCGGCCCCACTTCTCGGTGGGAACATTATGTACGTCTATATCGTAATATAACCTAACCTAACCCATCTAGACCCTCGCTGGTAATGTTTTACAGAATCCCGGTCGTGTCGTCCCGTACGTCTCGGTGCGGACATTATATACGTCTATAACGTTATATATCCTAACCCAAGGCAATTTAACCTCTCGGATGTAGTATTTTCCAACAGTCTTGGCGGGTCGGACCCCACTTCTCGGTGGGCACATTATATACGTCTATATCGTAATATAACCTAACCTAACCCATCTAGACCCTCGCTGGTAATGTTTCACAGAATCCCGGTCGTGTCGTCTCGTACGTCTCGGAGCGGACATTATATACGTCTATAACGTTATATATCCTAACCTAAGGGAACCTAACATCTCGGATGTAGTATTTCACAACATTCCTGGCTGGTCGGCCCCACTTCTCGGTGGGAACATTATATACGTCTATATCGTAATATAACCAAACCTAACCCATCTAGACCCTCGCTGGTAATGTTTTACAGAATCCCGGTCGTGTCGTCCCGTACGTCTCGGTGCGGACATTATATACGTCTATAACGTTATTTATCCTAACCTAAGGCAACTTAACCTCTCGGATGTAGTATTTTCCAACAGTCTTGGCGGGTCGGACCCTACTTCTCGGTGGGCACATTATATACGTCTACATCGTAATATAACCTAACCTAACCCATCTAGACCCTCGCTGGTAATGTTTTACAGAATCCCGGTCGTGTCGTCCCGTACGTCTCGGTGCGGACATTATATACGTCTATAACGTTATATATCCTAACCCAAGGCAACTTAACCTCTCGGATGTAGTATTTTCCCACAGTCTTGGCGGGTCGAACCCTACTTCTCGGTGGGCACATTATATACGTCTATATCGTAATATAACCTAACCTAAACCATCTAGAACCTCGCTGGTAATGTTTTACAGAATCCCGGTCGTGTCGTCTCGTACGTCTCGGTGCGGACATTATATACGTCTATAACGTTATATATCCTAACCAAAGGCAACCTAACATCTCGAATGTAGTATTTCACAACATTCCTGGCGGGTCGGCCCCATTTCTCGGTGGGAACATTATTTACGTCTATAACGTAATATAACCTAACCTAACCCATCTAGACCCTCGCAGGTAATGTTTTACAAAATCCCGGTCGTGTCGGCCCGTACTTCTCGGTGGGGACATTATTTACGTCTATAACGTTATATATCCTAACCTAAGGGAACCTATCATCTCGGATGTAGTATTTCACAACATTCCTGGCTGGTTGGCCCCACTTCTCGGTGGGAACATTATATACGTTTATAACGTAATATAACCTAACCTAACCCATCTAGCCCCTCGCTTGTAATGTTTTACAGAATCCCGGTCGCGTCGTCCCGTACGTCCCGGTGCGGACATTATATACGTCTGTAACGTTATATATCCTAACCAAAGGCAACTTAACATCTCGGATGTAGTATTTTCCAACATTCCTGGCGGGTCGGCCCCTACTTCTCGGTGGGCACATTATATACGTCTATATCGTAATATAACCTAACCTAACCCATCTAGAACCTCGCTGGTAATGTTTTACAGAATCCCGGTCGTGTCGTCTCGTACGTCTCGGTGCGGACATTATATACGTCTATAACGTTATATATCCTAACCTAAGGGAACCTAACATCTCGGATGTAGTATTTCACAACATTCCTGGAAGGTCGGCCCCACTTCTCGGTGGGAACATTATATACGTTTATAACATAATATAACCTAACCTAACCCATCTAGCCCCTCGCTGGTAATGTTTTACAGAATCCCGGTCGTGTCGGCCCGTACGTCTCGGTGCGGACATTATATACGTCTATAACGTTATATATCCTAACCTAAGGGAACCTAACATCTCGGATGTAGTATTTCACAACATTCCTGGCTGGTCGGCCCCACTTCTCGGTGGGAACATTATATACGTCTATAACGTAATATAACCTAACCTAACCCATCTAGACCCTCGCAGGTAATCTTTTACAAAATCCCGGTCGTGTCGGCCCGTACTTCTCCGTGGGGACATTATATACGTCTATATCGTTATATACCCTAACCTAAGGCAACCTAACATCTCGGATGTAGTATTTTCCAACATTCCTGGCGGGTCGGCCCCTACTTCTCGGTGGGCACATTATATACGTCTATATCGTAATATAACCTGACCTAACCCATCTAGACCCTCGCTGGTAATGTTTTACAGAATCCCGGTCGTGTCGTCTCGTACGTCTCCGTGCGGACATTATATACGTCTATAACGTTATATATCCTAACCTAAGGGAACCTAACATCTCGGATGTAGTATTTCACAACATTCCTGGCGGGTCGGCCCCTACTTCTCGGTGGGCACATTATATACGTCTATATCGTAATATAACCTAACCTAACCCATCTAGACCCTCGCTGGTAATGTTTTACAGAATCCCGGTCGTGTCGTCTCGTACGTCTCGGTGCGGATATTATATACGTCTATAACGTTATATATCCTAATCTAAGGGAACCTAACATCTCGAATGTAGTATTTCACAACATTCCTGGCGGGTCGGCCCCACTTCTCGGTAGGAACATTATATACGTTTATAACATAATATAACCTAACCTAACCCATCTAGCCCCTCGCTGGTAATGTTTTACAAAATCACAGTCATGTCGGCCCGTACTTTTCCGTGGGGACATTATATACGTCTACAATTTTATATATCCTAACCTAAGGCAACTTAACATCTCGGATGTAGTATTTTCCAACATTCCTGGCGGGTCGGCCCCTACTTCTCGGTGGGCACATTATATACGTCTATATCGTAATATAACCTAACCTAACCCATCTAGACCCTCGCTGGTAATGTTTTACAGAATCCCGGTCGTGTCGTCTCGTACGTCTCGGTGCGGACATTATATACGTCTATAACGTTATATATCCTAACCTAAGGGAACCTAACATCTCGGATGTAGTATTTCACAACATTCCTGGCTGGTCGGCCCCACTTCTCGGTGGGAACATTATATACGTCTATATCGTAATATAACCTAACCTAACCCATCTAGACCCTCGCTGGTAATGTTTTACAGAATCCCGGTCGTGTCGTCCCGTACGTCTCGGTGCGGACATTATATACGTCTATAACGTTATATATCCTAACCCAAGGCAACTTAACCTCTCGGATGTAGTATTTTCCAACAGTCTTGGCGGGTCGGACCCCACTTCTCGGTGGGCACATTATATACGTCTATATCGTAATATAACCTAACCTAACCCATCTAGACCCTCGCTGGTAATGTTTCACAGAATCCCGGTCGTGTCGTCTCGTACGTCTCGGAGCGGACATTATATACGTCTATAACGTTATATATCCTAACCTAAGGGAACCTAACATCTCGGATGTAGTATTTCACAACATTCCTGGCTGGTCGGCCCCACTTCTCGGTGGGAACATTATATACGTCTATATCGTAATATAACCAAACCTAACCCATCTAGACCCTCGCTGTTAATGTTTTACAGAATCCCGGTCGTGTCGTCCCGTACGTCTCGGTGCGGACATTATATACGTCTATAACGTTATATATCCTAACCTAAGGCAACTTAACCTCTCGGATGTAGTATTTTCCAACAGTCTTGGCGGGTCGGACCCTACTTCTCGGTGGGCACATTATATACGTCTACATCGTAATATAACCTAACCTAACCCATCTAGACCCTCGCTGGTAATGTTTTACAGAATCCCGGTCGTGTCGTCCCGTACGTCTCGGTGCGGACATTATATACGTCTATAACGTTATATATCCTAACCCAAGGCAACTTAACCTCTCGGATGTAGTATTTTCCCACAGTCTTGGCGGGTCGAACCCTACTTCTCGGTGGGCACATTATATACGTCTATATCGTAATATAACCTAACCTAAACCATCTAGAACCTCGCTGGTAATGTTTTACAGAATCCCGGTCGTGTCGTCTCGTACGTCTCGGTGCGGACATTATATACGTCTATAACGTTATATATCCTAACCAAAGGCAACCTAACATCTCGAATGTAGTATTTCACAACATTCCTGGCGGGTCGGCCCCATTTCTCGGTGGGAACATTATTTACGTCTATAACGTAATATAACCTAACCTAACCCATCTAGACCCTCGCTGGTAATGTTTTACAGAATCCCGGTCGTGTCGTCTCGTACGTCTCGGTGCGGATATTATATACGTCTATAACGTTATATATCCTAATCTAAGGGAACCTAACATCTCGGATGTAGTATTTCACAACATTCCTGGCGGGTCGGCCCCACTTCTCGGTGGGAACATTATATACGTTTATAACATAATATAACCTAACCTAACCCATCTAGCCCCTCGCTGGTAATGTTTTACAAAATCACAGTCGTGTCGGCCCGTACTTTTCCGTGGGGACATTATATACGTCTACAATTTTATATATCCTAACCTAAGGCAACTTAACATCTCGGATGTAGTATTTTCCAACATTCCTGGCGGGTCGGCCCCTACTTCTCGGTGGGCACATTATATACGTCTATATCGTAATATAACCTAACCTAACCCATCTAGACCCTCGCTGGTAATGTTTTACAGAATCCCGGTCGTGTCGTCTCGTACGTCTCGGTGCGGACATTATATACGTCTATAACGTTATATATCCTAACCTAAGGGAACCTAACATCTCGGATGTAGTATTTCACAACATTCCTGGCTGGTCGGCCCCACTTCTCGGTGGGAACATTATATACGTCTATATCGTAATATAACCTAACCTAACCCATCTAGACCCTCGCTGGTAATGTTTTACAGAATCCCGGTCGAGTCGTCCCGTACGTCTCGGTGCGGACATTATATACGTCTATAACGTTATATATCCTAACCCAAGGCAACTTAACCTCTCGGATGTAGTATTTTCCAACAGTCTTGGCGGGTCGGACCCCACTTCTCGGTGGGCACATTATATACGTCTATATCGTAATATAACCAAACCTAACCCATCTAGACCCTCGCTGGTAATGTTTTACAGAATCCCGGTCGTGTCGTCCCGTACGTCTCGGTGCGGACATTATATACGTCTGTAACGTTATATATCCTAACCCAAGGCAACTTAACCTCTCGGATGTAGTATTTTCCAACAGTCTTGGTGGGTCGAACCCTACTTCTCGGTGGGCACATTATATACGTCTATATCGTAATATAACCTAACCTAAACCATCTAGAACCTCGCTGGTAATGTTTTACAGAATCCCGGTCGTGTCGTCTCGTACGTCTCGGTGCGGACATTATATACGTCTATAACGTTATATATCCTAACCTAAGGGAACCTAACATCTCGGATGTAGTATTTCACAACATTCCTGGAAGGTCGGCCCCACTTCTCGGTGGGAACATTATATACGTTTATAACATAATATAACCTAACCTAACCCATCTAGCCCCTCGCTGGTAATGTTTTACAGAATCCCGGTCGTGTCGGCCCGTACGTCTCGGTGCGGACATTATATACGTCTATAACGTTATATATCCTAACCTAAGGGAACCTAACATCTCGGATGTAGTATTTCACAACATTCCTGGCTGGTCGGCCCCACTTCTCGGTGGGAACATTATATACGTTTATAACGAAGTATAACCTAACCTAACCCATCTAGACCGTCGCTTGTAATGTTTTACAGAATCCCGGTCGTGTCGTCCCGTACGTCTCGGTGCGGACATTATATACGTCTATAACGTTATATATCCTAACCAAAGGCAACCTAACATCTCGAATGTAGTATTTCACAACATTCCTGGCGGGTCGGCCCCATTTCTCGGTGGGAACATTATTTACGTCTATAACGTAATATAACCTAACCTAACCCATCTAGACCCTCGCAGGTAATGTTTTACAAAATCCCGGTCGTGTCGGCCCGTACTTCTCCGTGGGGACATTATATACGTCTATATCGTTATATATCCTAACCTAAGGCAACCTAACATCTCGGATGTAGTATTTTCCAACATTCCTGGCGGGTCGGCCCCTACTTCTCGGTGGGCACATTATATACGTCTATATCGTAATATAACCTGACCTAACCCATCTAGACCCTCGCTGGTAATGTTTTACAGAATCCCGTTCGTGTCGTCTCGTACGTCTCCGTGCGGACATTATATACGTCTATAACGTTATATATCCTAACCTAAGGGAACCTAACATCTCGGATGTAGTATTTCACAACATTCCTGGCGGGTCGGCCCCTACTTCTCGGTGGGCACATTATATACGTCTATATCGTAATATAACCTAACCTAACCCATCTAGAACCTCGCTGGTAATGTTTTACAGAATCCCGGTCGTGTCGTCTCGTACGTCTCGGTGCGGACATTATATACGTCTATAACGTTATATATCCTAACCTAAGGGAACCTAACATCTCGAATGTAGTATTTCACAACATTCCTGGCGGGTCGGCCCCACTTCTCGGTGGGAACATTATATACGTTTATAACATAATATAACCTAACCTAACCCATCTAGCCCCTCGCTGGTAATGTTTTACAAAATCACAGTCGTGTCGGCCCGTACTTTTCCGTGGGGACATTATATACGTCTACAATTTTATATATCCTAACCTAAGGCAACTTAACATCTCGGATGTAGTATTTTCCAACATTCCTGGCGGGTCGGCCCCTACTTCTCGGTGGGCACATTATATACGTCTATATCGTAATATAACCTAACCTAACCCATCTAGACCCTCGCTGGTAATGTTTTACAGAATCCCGGTCGTGTCGTCTCGTACGTCTCGGTGCGGACATTATATACGTCTATAACGTTATATATCCTAACCTAAGGGAACCTAACATCTCGGATGTAGTATTTCACAACATTCCTGGCTGGTCGGCCCCACTTCTCGGTGGGAACATTATATACGTCTATATCGTAATATAACCTAACCTAACCCATCTAGACCCTCGCTGGTAATGTTTTACAGAATCCCGGTCGTGTCGTCCCGTACGTCTCGGTGCGGACATTATATACGTCTATAACGTTATATATCCTAACCCAAGGCAACTTAACCTCTCGGATGTAGTATTTTCCAACAGTCTTGGCGGGTCGGACCCCACTTCTCGGTGGGCACATTATATACGTCTATATCGTAATATAACCTAACCTAACCCATCTAGACCCTCGCTGGTAATGTTTCACAGAATCCCGGTCGTGTCGTCTCGTACGTCTCGGAGCGGACATTATATACGTCTATAACGTTATATATCCTAACCTAAGGGAACCTAACATCTCGGATGTAGTATTTCACAACATTCCTGGCTGGTCGGCCCCACTTCTCGGTGGGAACATTATATACGTCTATATCGTAATATAACCAAACCTAACCCATCTAGACCCTCGCTGGTAATGTTTTACAGAATCCCGGTCGTGTCGTCCCGTACGTCTCGGTGCGGACATTATATACGTCTATAACGTTATATATCCTAACCTAAGGCAACTTAACCTCTCGGATGTAGTATTTTCCAACAGTCTTGGCGGGTCGGACCCTACTTCTCGGTGGGCACATTATATACGTCTACATCGTAATATAACCTAACCTAACCCATCTAGACCCTCGCTGGTAATGTTTTACAGAATCCCGGTCGTGTCGTCCCGTACGTCTCGGTGCGGACATTATATACGTCTATAACGTTATATATCCTAACCCAAGGCAACTTAACCTCTCGGATGTAGTATTTTCCCACAGTCTTGGCGGGTCGAACCCTACTTCTCGGTGGGCACATTATATACGTCTATATCGTAATATAACCTAACCTAAACCATCTAGAACCTCGCTGGTAATGTTTTACAGAATCCCGGTCGTGTCGTCTCGTACGTCTCGGTGCGGACATTATATACGTCTATAACGTTATATATCCTAACCAAAGGCAACCTAACATCTCGAATGTAGTATTTCACAACATTCCTGGCGGGTCGGCCCCATTTCTCGGTGGGAACATTATTTACGTCTATAACGTAATATAACCTAACCTAACCCATCTAGACCCTCGCAGGTAATGTTTTACAAAATCCCGGTCGTGTCGGCCCGTACTTCTCGGTGGGGACATTATTTACGTCTATAACGTTATATATCCTAACCTAAGGGAACCTATCATCTCGGATGTAGTATTTCACAACATTCCTGGCTGGTTGGCCCCACTTCTCGGTGGGAACATTATATACGTTTATAACGTAATATAACCTAACCTAACCCATCTACCCCCTCGCTTGTAATGTTTTACAGAATCCCGGTCGCGTCGTCCCGTACGTCCCGGTGCGGACATTATATACGTCTGTAACGTTATATATCCTAACCAAAGGCAACTTAACATCTCGGATGTAGTATTTTCCAACATTCCTGGCGGGTCGGCCCCTACTTCTCGGTGGGCACATTATATACGTCTATATCGTAATATAACCTAACCTAACCCATCTAGAACCTCGCTGGTAATGTTTTACAGAATCCCGGTCGTGTCGTCTCGTACGTCTCGGTGCGGACATTATATACGTCTATAACGTTATATATCCTAACCTAAGGGAACCTAACATCTCGGATGTAGTATTTCACAACATTCCTGGAAGGTCGGCCCCACTTCTCGGTGGGAACATTATATACGTTTATAACATAATATAACCTAACCTAACCCATCTAGCCCCTCGCTGGTAATGTTTTACAGAATCCCGGTCGTGTCGGCCCGTACGTCTCGGTGCGGACATTATATACGTCTATAACGTTATATATCCTAACCTAAGGGAACCTAACATCTCGAATGTAGTATTTCACAACATTCCTGGCGGGTCGGCCCCACTTCTCGGTAGGAACATTATATACGTTTATAACATAATATAACCTAACCTAACCCATCTAGCCCCTCGCTGGTAATGTTTTACAAAATCACAGTCATGTCGGCCCGTACTTTTCCGTGGGGACATTATATACGTCTACAATTTTATATATCCTAACCTAAGGCAACTTAACATCTCGGATGTAGTATTTTCCAACATTCCTGGCGGGTCGGCCCCTACTTCTCGGTGGGCACATTATATACGTCTATATCGTAATATAACCTAACCTAACCCATCTAGACCCTCGCTGGTAATGTTTTACAGAATCCCGGTCGTGTCGTCTCGTACGTCTCGGTGCGGACATTATATACGTCTATAACGTTATATATCCTAACCTAAGGGAACCTAACATCTCGGATGTAGTATTTCACAACATTCCTGGCTGGTCGGCCCCACTTCTCGGTGGGAACATTATATACGTCTATATCGTAATATAACCTAACCTAACCCATCTAGACCCTCGCTGGTAATGTTTTACAGAATCCCGGTCGTGTCGTCCCGTACGTCTCGGTGCGGACATTATATACGTCTATAACGTTATATATCCTAACCCAAGGCAACTTAACCTCTCGGATGTAGTATTTTCCAACAGTCTTGGCGGGTCGGACCCCACTTCTCGGTGGGCACATTATATACGTCTATATCGTAATATAACCTAACCTAACCCATCTAGAACCTCGCTGGTAATGTTTTACAAAATCACAGTCGTGTCGGCCCGTACTTTTCCGTGGGGACATTATATACGTCTATAATTTTATATATCCTAACCTAAGGCAACTTAACATCTCGGATGTAGTATTTTCCAACATTCCTGGCGGGACGGCCCCTACTTCTCGGTGGGCACATTATATACGTCTATATCGTAATATAACCTAACCTAACCCATCTAGACCCTCGCTGGTAATGTTTCACAGAATCCCGGTCGTGTCGTCTCGTACGTCTCGGTGCGGACATTATATACGTCTATAACGTTATATATCCTAACCTAAGGGAACCTAACATCTCGGATGTAGTATTTCACAACATTCCTGGCTGGTCGGCCCCACTTCTCGGTGGGAACATTATATACGTCTATATCGTAATATAACCAAACCTAACCCATCTAGACCCTCGCTGGTAATGTTTTACAGAATCCCGGTCGTGTCGTCCCGTACGTCTCGGTGCGGACATTATATACGTCTATAACGTTATATATCCTAACCCAAGGCAACTTAATCTCTCGGATGTAGTATTTTCCAACAGTCTTGGCGGGTCGAACCCTACTTCTCGGTGGGCACATTATATACGTCTATATCGTAATATAACCTAACCTAAACCATCTAGAACCTCGCTGGTAATGTTTTACAGAATCCCGGTCGTGTCGTCTCGTACGTCTCGGTGCGGACATTATATACGTCTATAACGTTATATATCCTAACCTAAGGGAACCTAACATCTCGGATGTAGTATATCACAACATTCCTGGAGGGTCGGCCCCACTTCTCGGTGGGAACATTATATACGTTTATAACATAATATAACCTAACCTAACCCATCTAGCCCCTCGCTGGTAATGTTTTACAGAATCCCGGTCGTGTCGTCCCGTAGGTCTCGGTGCGGACATTATATACGTCTATAACGTTATATATCCTAACCAAAGGCAACCTAACATCTCGAATGTAGTATTTCACAACATTCCTGGCGGGGCGGCCCCACTTCTCGGTGGGAACATTATTTACGTCTATAACGTAATATAACCTAACCTAACCCATCTAGACCCTCGCAGGTAATGTTTTACAAAATCCCGGTCGTGTCGGCCCGTACTTCTCCGTGGGGACATTATATACGTCTATATCGTTATATATCCTAACCTAAGGCAACCTAACATCTCGGATGTAGTATTTTCCAACATTCATGGCGGGTCGGCCCCTGTCTTCTCGGTGGGCACATTATATACGTCTATATCGTAATATAACCTAACCTAACCCATCTAGACCCTCGCTGGTAATGTTTTACAAAATCCCGGGCGTGTCGGCCCGTACTTCTCCGTGGGGACATTATATACGTCTATATCGTTATATATCCTAACCTAAGGCAACCTAACATCTCGGATGTAGTATTTTCCAACATTCATGGCGGGTCGGCCCCTACTTCTCGGTGGGCACATTATATACGTCTATATCGTAATATAACCTAACCTAACCCATCTAGACCCTCGCTGGTAATGTTTTACAGAATCCCGGTCGTGTCGTCCCGTACGTCTCGGTGCGGACATTATATACGTCTATAACGTTATATATCCTAACCCAAGGCAACTTAACCTCTCGGATGTAGTATTTTCCAACAGTCTTGGCGGGTCGGACCCCACTTCTCGGTGGGCACATTATATACGTCTATATCGTAATATAACATAACCTAAACCATCTAGAACCTCGCTGGTAATGTTTTACAGAATCCCGGTCGTGTCGTCACGTACGTCTCGGTGCGGACATTATATACGTCTATAACGTTATATATCCTAACCAAAGGCAACCTAACATCTCGAATGTAGTATTTCACAACATTCCTGGCGGGTCGGCCCCATTTCTCGGTGGGAACATTATTTACGTCTATAACGTAATATAACCTAACCTAACCCATCTAGACCCTCGCTGGTAATGTTTTACAGAATCCCGGTCGTGTCGTCTCGTACGTCTCGGTGCGGATATTATATACGTCTATAACGTTATATATCCTAATCTAAGGGAACCTAACATCTCGGATGTAGTATTTCACAACATTCCTGGCGGGTCGGCCCCACTTCTCGGTGGGAACATTATATACGTTTATAACATAATATAACCTAACCTAACCCATCTAGCCCCTCGCTGGTAATGTTTTACAAAATCACAGTCGTGTCGGCCCGTACTTTTCCGTGGGGACATTATATACGTCTACAATTTTATATATCCTAACCTAAGGCAACTTAACATCTCGGATGTAGTATTTTCCAACATTCCTGGCGGGTCGGCCCCTACTTCTCGGTGGGCACATTATATACGTCTATATCGTAATATAACCTAACCTAACCCATCTAGACCCTCGCTGGTAATGTTTTACAGAATCCCGGTCGTGTCGTCCCGTACGTCTCGGTGCGGACATTATATACGTCTATAACGTTATATATCCTAACCCAAGGCAACTTAACCTCTCGGATGTAGTATTTTCCAACAGTCTTGGCGGGTCGGACCCCACTTCTCGGTGGGCACATTATATACGTCTATAACGTAATATAACCTAACCTAAACCATCTAGAACCTCGCTGGTAATGTTTTACAAAATCACAGTCGTGTCGGCCCGTACTTTTCCGTGGGAACATTATATACGTCTATAATTTTATATATCCTAACCTAAGGCAACTTAACATCTCGGATGTAGTATTTTCCAACATTCCTGGCGGGACGGCCCCTACTTCTCGGTGGGCACATTATATACGTCTATATCGTAATATAACCTAACCTAACCCATCTAGACCCTCGCTGGTAATGTTTCACAGAATCCCGGTCGTGTCGTCTCGTACGTCTCGGTGCGGACATTATATACGTCTATAACGTTATATATCCTAACCTAAGGGAACCTAACATCTCGGATGTAGTATTTCACAACATTCCTGGCTGGTCGGCCCCACTTCTCGGTGGGAACATTATATACGTCTATATCGTAATATAACCAAACCTAACCCATCTAGACCCTCGCTGGTAATGTTTTACAGAATCCCGGTCGTGTCGTCCCGTACGTCTCGGTGCGGACATTATATACGTCTATAACGTTATATATCCTAACCCAAGGCAACTTAATCTCTCGGATGTAGTATTTTCCAACAGTCTTGGCGGGTCGAACCCTACTTCTCGGTGGGAACATTATATACGTTTATAACATAATATAACCTAACCTAACCCATCTAGCCCCTCGCTGGTAATGTTTTACAGAATCCCGGTCGTGTCGTCCCGTACGTCTCGGTGCGGACATTATATACGTCTATAACGTTATATATCCTAACCAAAGGCAACCTAACATCTCGAATGTAGTATTTCACAACATTCCTGGCGGGGCGGCCCCACTTCTCGGTGGGAACATTATTTACGTCTATAACGTAATATAACCTAACCTAACCCATCTAGACCCTCGCAGGTAATGTTTTACAAAATCCCGGTCGTGTCGGCCCGTACTTCTCGGTGCGGACATTATATACGTCTATAACGTTATATATCCTAACCTAAGGGAACCTAACATCTCGGATGTAGTATTTCACAACATTCCTGGCTGGTCGGCCCCACTTCTCGGTGGGAACATTATATACGTTTATAACGAAGTATAACCTAACCTAACCCATCTAGACCCTCGCTTGTAATGTTTTACAGAATCCCGGTCGTGTCGTCCCGTACGTCTCGGTGCGGACATTATATACGTCTATAACGTTATATATCCTAACCAAAGGCAACCTAACATCTCGAATGTAGTATTTCACAACATTCCTGGCGGGGCGGCCCCACTTCTCGGTGGGAACATTATTTACGTCTATAACGTAATATAACCTAACCTAACCCATCTAGAACCTCGCAGGTAATGTTTTACAAAATCCCGGTCGTGTCGGCCCGTACTTCTCCGTGGGGACATTATATACGTCTATATCGTTATATATCCTAACCTAAGGCAACCTAACATCTCGGATGTAGTATTTTCCAACATTCATGGCGGGTCGGCCCCTACTTCTCGGTGGGCACATTATATACGTCTATATCGTAATATAACCTAACCTAACCCATCTAGACCCTCGCTGGTAATGTTTTACAGAATCCCGGTCGTGTCGTCCCGTACGTCTCGGTGCGGACATTATATACGTCTATAACGTTATATATCCTAACCCAAGGCAACTTAACCTCTCGGATGTAGTATTTTCCCACAGTCTTGGCGGGTCGAACCCTACTTCTCGGTGGGCACATTATATACGTCTATATCGTAATATAACCTAACCTAAACCATCTAGAACCTCGCTGGTAATGTTTTACAGAATCCCGGTCGTGTCGTCTCGTACGTCTCGGTGCGGACATTATATACGTCTATAACGTTATATATCCTAACCAAAGGCAACCTAACATCTCGAATGTAGTATTTCACAACATTCCTGGCGGGTCGGCCCCATTTCTCGGTGGGAACATTATTTACGTCTATAACGTAATATAACCTAACCTAACCCATCTAGACCCTCGCTGGTAATGTTTTACAGAATCCCGGTCGTGTCGTCTCGTACGTCTCGGTGCGGATATTATATACGTCTATAACGTTATATATCCTAATCTAAGGGAACCTAACATCTCGGATGTAGTATTTTACAACATTCCTGGCGGGTCGGCCCCACTTCTCGGTGGGAACATTATATACGTTTATAACATAATATAACCTAACCTAACCCATCTAGCCCCTCGCTGGTAATGTTTTACAAAATCACAGTCGTGTCGGCCCGTACTTTTCCGTGGGGACATTATATACGTCTACAATTTTATATATCCTAACCTAAGGCAACTTAACATCTCGGATGTTGTATTTTCCAACATTCCTGGCGGGTCGGCCCCTACTTCTCGGTGGGCACATTATATACGTCTATATCGTAATATAACCTAACCTAACCCATCTAGACCCTCGCTGGTAATGTTTTACAGAATCCCGGTCGTGTCGTCTCGTACGTCTCGGTGCGGACATTATATACGTCTATAACGTTATATATCCTAACCTAAGGGAACCTAACATCTCGGATGTAGTATTTCACAACATTCCTGGCTGGTCGGCCCCACTTCTCGGTGGGAACATTATATACGTCTATATCGTAATATAACCTAACCTAACCCATCTAGACCCTCGCTGGTAATGTTTTACAGAATCCCGGTCGTGTCGTCCCGTACGTCTCGGTGCGGACATTATATACGTCTATAACGTTATATATCCTAACCCAAGGCAACTTAACCTCTCGGATGTAGTATTTTCCAACAGTCTTGGCGGGTCGGACCCCACTTCTCGGTGGGCACATTATATACGTCTGTAACGTAATATAACCTAACCTAAACCATCTAGAACCTCGCTGGTAATGTTTTACAAAATCACAGTCGTGTCGGCCCGTACTTTTCCGTGGGGACATTATATACGTCTATAATTTTATATATCCTAACCTAAGGCAACTTAACATCTCGGATGTAGTATTTTCCAACATTCCTGGCGGGACGGCCCCTACTTCTCGGTGGGCACATTATATACGTCTATATCGTAATATAACCTAACCTAACCCATCTAGACCCTCGCTGGTAATGTTTCACAGAATCCCGGTCGTGTCGTCTCGTACGTCTCGGTGCGGACATTATATACGTCTATAACGTTATATATCCTAACCTAAGGGAACCTAACATCTCGGATGTAGTATATCACAACATTCCTGGAGGGTCGGCCCCACTTCTCGGTGGGAACATTATATACGTTTATAACATAATATAACCTAACCTAACCCATCTAGCCCCTCGCTGGTAATGTTTTACAGAATCCCGGTCGTGTCGTCCCGTACGTCTCGGTGCGGACATTATATACGTCTATAACGTTATATATCCTAACCAAAGGCAACCTAACATCTCGAATGTAGTATTTCACAACATTCCTGGCGGGGCGGCCCCACTTCTCGGTGGGAACATTATTTACGTCTATAACGTAATATAACCTAACCTAACCCATCTAGACCCTCGCAGGTAATGTTTTACAAAATCCCGGTCGTGTCGGCCCGTACTTCTCCGTGGGGACATTATATACGTCTATATCGTTATATATCCTAACCTAAGGCAACCTAACATCTCGGATGTAGTATTTTCCAACATTCATGGCGGGTCGGCCCCTGTCTTCTCGGTGGGCACATTATATACGTCTATATCGTAATATAACCTAACCTAACCCATCTAGACCCTCGCTGGTAATGTTTTACAAAATCCCGGGCGTGTCGGCCCGTACTTCTCCGTGGGGACATTATATACGTCTATATCGTTATATATCCTAACCTAAGGCAACCTAACATCTCGGATGTAGTATTTTCCAACATTCATGGCGGGTCGGCCCCTACTTCTCGGTGGGCACATTATATACGTCTATATCGTAATATAACCTAACCTAACCCATCTAGACCCTCGCTGGTAATGTTTTACAGAATCCCGGTCGTGTCGTCCCGTACGTCTCGGTGCGGACATTATATACGTCTATAACGTTATATATCCTAACCCAAGGCAACTTAACCTCTCGGATGTAGTATTTTCCAACAGTCTTGGCGGGTCGGACCCCACTTCTCGGTGGGCACATTATATACGTCTATATCGTAATATAACATAACCTAAACCATCTAGAACCTCGCTGGTAATGTTTTACAGAATCCCAGTCGTGTCGTCACGTACGTCTCGGTGCGGACATTATATACGTCTATAACGTTATATATCCTAACCAAAGGCAACCTAACATCTCGAATGTAGTATTTCACAACATTCCTGGCGGGTCGGCCCCATTTCTCGGTGGGAACATTATTTACGTCTATAACGTAATATAACCTAACCTAACCCATCTAGACCCTCGCTGGTAATGTTTTACAGAATCCCGGTCGTGTCGTCTCGTACGTCTCGGTGCGGATATTATATACGTCTATAACGTTATATATCCTAATCTAAGGGAACCTAACATCTCGGATGTAGTATTTCACAACATTCCTGGCGGGTCGGCCCCACTTCTCGGTGGGAACATTATATACGTTTATAACATAATATAACCTAACCTAACCCATCTAGCCCCTCGCTGGTAATGTTTTACAAAATCACAGTCGTGTCGGCCCGTACTTTTCCGTGGGGACATTATATACGTCTACAATTTTATATATCCTAACCTAAGGGAACCTAACATCTCGGATGTAGTATTTCACAACATTCCTGGCTGGTCGGCCCCACTTCTCGGTGGGAACATTATATACGTTTATAACGAAGTATAACCTAACCTAACCCATCTAGACCCTCGCTTGTAATGTTTTACAGAATCCCGGTCGTGTCGTCCCGTACGTCTCGGTGCGGACATTATATACGTCTATAACGTTATATATCCTAACCAAAGGCAACCTAACATCTCGAATGTAGTATTTCACAACATTCCTGGCGGGGCGGCCCCACTTCTCGGTGGGAACATTATTTACGTCTATAACGTAATATAACCTAACCTAACCCATCTAGAACCTCGCAGGTAATGTTTTACAAAATCCCGGTCGTGTCGGCCCGTACTTTTCCGTGGGAACATTATATACGTCTACAATTTTATATATCCTAACCTAAGGCAACTTAACATCTCGGATGTAGTATTTTCCAACATTCCTGGCGGGTCGGCCCCTACTTCTCGGTGGGCACATTATATACGTCTATATCGTAATATAACCTAACCTAACCCATCTAGACCCTCGCTGGTAATGTTTTACAGAATCCCGGTCGTGTCGTCCCGTACGTCTCGGTGCGGACATTATATACGTCTATAACGTTATATATCCTAACCCAAGGCAACTTAACCTCTCGGATGTAGTATTTTCCAACAGTCTTGGCGGGTCGGACCCCACTTCTCGGTGGGCACATTATATACGTCTGTAACGTAATATAACCTAACCTAAACCATCTAGAACCTCGCTGGTAATGTTTTACAAAATCACAGTCGTGTCGGCCCGTACTTTTCCGTGGGGACATTATATACGTCTATAATTTTATATATCCTAACCTAAGGCAACTTAACATCTCGGATGTAGTATTTTCCAACATTCCTGGCGGGACGGCCCCTACTTCTCGGTGGGCACATTATATACGTCTATATCGTAATATAACCTAACCTAACCCATCTAGACCCTCGCTGGTAATGTTTCACAGAATCCCGGTCGTGTCGTCTCGTACGTCTCGGTGCGGACATTATATACGTCTATAACGTTATATATCCTAACCTAAGGGAACCTAACATCTCGGATGTAGTATTTCACAACATTCCTGGCTGGTCGGCCCCACTTCTCGGTGGGAACATTATATACGTCTATATCGTAATATAACCAAACCTAACCCATCTAGACCCTCGCTGGTAATGTTTTACAGAATCCCGGTCGTGTCGTCCCGTACGTCTCGGTGCGGACATTATATACGTCTATAACGTTATATATCCTAACCCAAGGCAACTTAATCTCTCGGATGTAGTATTTTCCAACAGTCTTGGCGGGTCGAACCCTACTTCTCGGTGGGCACATTATATACGTCTATATCGTAATATAACCTAACCTAAACCATCTAGAACCTCGCTGGTAATGTTTTACAGAATCCCGGTCGTGTCGTCTCGTACGTCTCGGTGCGGACATTATATACGTCTATAACGTTATATATCCTAACCTAAGGGAACCTAACATCTCGGATGTAGTATATCACAACATTCCTGGAGGGTCGGCCCCACTTCTCGGTGGGAACATTATATACGTTTATAACATAATATAACCTAACCTAACCCATCTAGCCCCTCGCTGGTAATGTTTTACAGAATCCCGGTCGTGTCGTCCCGTACGTCTCGGTGCGGACATTATATACGTCTATAACGTTATATATCCTAACCAAAGGCAACCTAACATCTCGAATGTAGTATTTCACAACATTCCTGGCGGGGCGGCCCCACTTCTCGGTGGGAACATTATTTACGTCTATAACGTAATATAACCTAACCTAACCCATCTAGACCCTCGCAGGTAATGTTTTACAAAATCCCGGTCGTGTCGGCCCGTACTTCTCCGTGTGGACATTATATACGTCTATATCGTTATATATCCTAACCTAAGGCAACCTAACATCTCGGATGTAGTATTTTCCAACATTCATGGCGGGTCGGCCCCTGTCTTCTCGGTGGGCACATTATATACGTCTATATCGTAATATAACCTAACCTAACCCATCTAGACCCTCGCTGGTAATGTTTTACAAAATCCCGGGCGTGTCGGCCCGTACTTCTCCGTGGGGACATTATATACCTCTATATCGTAATATAACCTAACCTAACCCATCTAGACCCTCGCTGTTAATGTTTTACAAAATCCGGGTCGTGTCGGCCCGTACTTCTCCGTGGGGACATTATATACGTCTATATCGTTATATATCCTAACCTAAGGCAACCTAACATCTCGGATGTAGTATTTTCCAACATTCCTGGCGGGTCGGACCCTACTTCTCGGTGGGCACATTATATACGTCTATAACGTTATATATCCTAACCCAAGGCAACTTAACCTCTCGGATGTAGTATTTTCCAACAGTCTTGGCGGGTCGGACCCCACTTCTCGGTGGGCACATTATATACGTCTATATCGTAATATAACATAACCTAAACCATCTAGAACCTCGCTGGTAATGTTTTACAGAATCCCGGTCGTGTCGTCACGTACGTCTCGGTGCGGACATTATATACGTCTATAACGTTATATATCCTAACCAAAGGCAACCTAACATCTCGAATGTAGTATTTCACAACATTCCTGGCGGGTCGGCCCCATTTCTCGGTGGGAACATTATTTACGTCTATAACGTAATATAACCTAACCTAACCCATCTAGACCCTCGCTGGTAATGTTTTACAGAATCCCGGTCGTGTCGTCTCGTACGTCTCGGTGCGGATATTATATACGTCTATAACGTTATATATCCTAATCTAAGGGAACCTAACATCTCGGATGTAGTATTTCACAACATTCCTGGCGGGTCGGCCCCACTTCTCGGTGGGAACATTATATACGTTTATAACATAATATAACCTAACCTAACCCATCTAGCCCCTCGCTGGTAATGTTTTACAAAATCACAGTCGTGTCGGCCCGTACTTTTCCGTGGGGACATTATATACGTCTACAATTTTATATATCCTAACCTAAGGCAACTTAACATCTCGGATGTAGTATTTTCCAACATTCCTGGCGGGTCGGCCCCTACTTCTCGGTGGGCACATTATATACGTCTATATCGTAATATAACCTAACCTAACCCATCTAGACCCTCGCTGGTAATGTTTTACAGAATCCCGGTCGTGTCGTCCCGTACGTCTCGGTGCGGACATTATATACGTCTATAACGTTATATATCCTAACCCAAGGCAACTTAACCTCTCGGATGTAGTATTTTCCAACAGTCTTGGCGGGTCGGACCCCACTTCTCGGTGGGCACATTATATACGTCTATAACGTAATATTACCTAACCTAAACCATCTAGAACCTCGCTGGTAATGTTTTACAAAATCACAGTCGTGTCGGCCCGTACTTTTCCGTGGGAACATTATATACGTCTATAATTTTATATATCCTAACCTAAGGCAACTTAACATCTCGGATGTAGTATTTTCCAACATTCCTGGCGGGACGGCCCCTACTTCTCGGTGGGCACATTATATACGTCTATATCGTAATATAACCTAACCTAACCCATCTAGACCCTCGCTGGTAATGTTTCACAGAATCCCGGTCGTGTCGTCTCGTACGTCTCGGTGCGGACATTATATACGTCTATAACGTTATATATCCTAACCTAAGGGAACCTAACATCTCGGATGTAGTATTTCACAACATTCCTGGCTGGTCGGCCCCACTTCTCGGAGGGAACATTATATACGTCTATATCGTAATATAACCAAACCTAACCCATCTAGACCCTCGCTGGTAATGTTTTACAGAATCCCGGTCGTGTCGTCCCGTACGTCTCGGTGCGGACATTATATACGTCTATAACGTTATATATCCTAACCCAAGGCAACTTAATCTCTCGGATGTAGTATTTTCCAACAGTCTTGGCGGGTCGAACCCTACTTCTCGGTGGGAACATTATATACGTTTATAACATAATATAACCTAACCTAACCCATCTAGCCCCTCGCTGGTAATGTTTTACAGAATCCCGGTCGTGTCGTCCCGTACGTCTCGGTGCGGACATTATATACGTCTATAACGTTATATATCCTAACCAAAGGCAACCTAACATCTCGAATGTAGTATTTCACAACATTCCTGGCGGGGCGGCCCCACTTCTCGGTGGGAACATTATTTACGTCTATAACGTAATATAACCTAACCTAACCCATCTAGATCCTCGCAGGTAATGTTTTACAAAATCCCGGTCGTGTCGGCCCGTACTTCTCGGTGCGGACATTATATACGTCTATAACGTTATATATCCTAACCTAAGGGAACCTAACATCTCGGATGTAGTATTTCACAACATTCCTGGCTGGTCGGCCCCACTTCTCGGTGGGAACATTATATACGTTTATAACGAAGTATAACCTAACCTAACCCATCTAGACCCTCGCTTGTAATGTTTTACAGAATCCCGGTCGTGTCGTCCCGTACGTCTCGGTGCGGACATTATATACGTCTATAACGTTATATATCCTAACCAAAGGCAACCTAACATCTCGAATGTAGTATTTCACAACATTCCTGGCGGGGCGGCCCCACTTCTCGGTGGGAACATTATTTACGTCTATAACGTAATATAACCTAACCTAACCCATCTAGAACCTCGCAGGTAATGTTTTACAAAATCCCGGTCGTGTCGGCCCGTACTTCTCCGTGGGGACATTATATACGTCTATATCGTTATATATCCTAACCTAAGGCAACCTAACATCTCGGATGTAGTATTTTCCAACATTCATGGCGGGTCGGCCCCTACTTCTCGGTGGGCACATTATATACGTCTATATCGTAATATAACCTAACCTAACCCATCTAGACCCTCGCTGGTAATGTTTTACAGAATCCCGGTCGTGTCATCTCGTACGTCTCGGTGCGGACATTATATACGTCTATAACGTTATATATCCTAACCTAAGGCAGCTTATCCTTTCGAATGTAGTATTTTCCAACAGTCTTGGCGGGTCGAACCCTACTTCTCGGTGGGCACATTATATACGTCTATATCGTAATATAACCTAACCTAAACCATCTAGAACCTCGCTGGTAATGTTTTACAGAATCCCGGTCGTGTCGTCTCGTACGTCTCGGTGCGGACATTATATACGTCTATAACGTTATATATCCTAACCCAAGGGAACCTAACATCTCGGATGTAGTATTTCACAACATTCCTGGAGGGTCGGCCCCACTTCTCGGTGGGAACATTATATACGTTTATAACATAATATAACCTAACCTAACCCATCTAGCCCCTCGCTGGTAATGTTTTACAGAATCCCGGTCGTGTCGGCCCGTACGTCTCGGTGCGGACATTATATACGTCTATAACGTTATATATCCTAACCTAAGGGAACCTAACATCTCGGATGTAGTATTTCACAACATTCCTGGCTGGTCGGCCCCACTTCTCGGTGGGAACATTATATACGTTTATAACGAAGTATAACCTAACCTAACCCATCTAGACCCTCGCTTGTAATGTTTTACAGAATCCCGGTCGTGTCGTCCCGTACGTCTCGGTGCGGACATTATATACGTCTATAACGTTATATATCCTAACCAAAGGCAACCTAACATCTCGAATGTAGTATTTCACAACATTCCTGGCGGGGCGGCCCCACTTCTCGGTGGGAACATTATTTACGTCTATAACGTAATATAACCTAACCTAACCCATCTAGAACCTCGCAGGTAATGTTTTACAAAATCCCGGTCGTGTCGGCCCGTACTTCTCCGTGGGGACATTATATACGTCTATATCGTTATATATCCTAACCTAAGGCAACCTAACATCTCGGATGTAGTATTTTCCAACATTCATGGCGGGTCGGCCCCTACTTCTCGGTGGGCACATTATATACGTCTATATCGTAATATAACCTAACCTAACCCATCTAGACCCTCGCTGGTAATGTTTTACAAAATCCCGGGCGTGTCGGCCCGTACTTCTCCGTGGGGACATTATATACGTCTATATCGTTATATATCCTAACCTAAGGCAACCTAACATCTCGGATGTAGTATTTTCCAACATTCATGGCGGGTCGGCCCCTACTTCTCGGTGGGCACATTATATACGTCTATATCGTAATATAACCTAACCTAACCCATCTAGACCCTCGCTGGTAATGTTTTACAGAATCCCGGTCGTGTCGTCCCGTACGTCTCGGTGCGGACATTATATACGTCTATAACGTTATATATCCTAACCCAAGGCAACTTAACCTCTCGGATGTAGTATTTTCCAACAGTCTTGGCGGGTCGGACCCTACTTCTCGGTGGGCACATTATATACGTCTATATCGTAATATAACCTAACCTAAACCATCTAGAACCTCGCTGGTAATGCTTTACAGAATCCCGGTCGTGTCATCTCGTACGTCTCGGTGCGGACATTATATACGTCTATAACGTTATATATCCTAACCTAAGGCAGCTTATCCTCTCGAATGTAGTATTTTCCAACAGTCTTGGCGGGTCGGACCCTACTTCTCGGTGGGCACATTATATACGTCTATATCGTAATATAACCTAACCTAACCCATCTAGACCCTCGCTGGTAATGTTTTACAGAATCCCGGTCGTGTCGTCCCGTACGTCTCGGTGCGGACATTATATACGTCTATAACGTTATATATCCTAACCCAAGGCAACTTAACCTCTCGGATGTAGTATTTTCCAACAGTCTTGGCGGGTCGGACCCTACTTCTGGGTGGGCACATTATATACGTCTATATCGTAATATAACCTAACCTAAACCTTCTAGAACCTCGCTGGTAATGCTTTGCAGAATCCCGGTCGTGTCGTCTCGTACGTCTCGGTGCGGACATTATATACGTCTATAACGTTATATATCCTAACCAAAGGCAACCTAACATCTCGAATGTAGTATTTCACAACATTCCTGGCGGGTCGGCCCCACTTCTCGGTGGGAACATTATTTACGTCTATAACGTAATATAACCTAACCTAACCCATCTAGACACTCGCAGGTAATGTTTTACAAAATCCCGGTCGTGTCGGCCCGTACTTCTCCGTGGGGACATTATATACGTCTATATCGTTATATATCCTAACCTAAGGCAACCTAACATCTCGGATGTAGTATTTTCCAACATTCATGGCGGGTCGGCCCCTACTTCTCGGTGGGCACATTATATACGTCTATATCGTAATATAACCTAACCTAACCCATCTAGACCCTCGCTGGTAATGTTTTACAAAATCCCGGGCGTGTCGGCCCGTACTTCTCCGTGGGGACATTATATACGTCTATATCGTTATATATCCTAACCTAAGGGAACCTAACATCTCGGATGTAGTATTTCACAACATTCCTGGCTGGTCGGCCCCACTTCTCGGTGGGAACATTATATACGTCTATATCGTAATATAACCTAACCTAACCCATCTAGACCCTCGCTGGTAATGTTTTACAGAATCCCGGTCGTGTCGTCCCGTACGTCTCAGTGCGGACATTATATACGTCTATAACGTTATATATCCTAACCTAAGGCAACTTAACATCTCGGATGTAGTATTTTCCAACATTCCTGGCGGGTCGGACCCTACTTCTCGGTGGGCACATTATATACGTCTATAACGTAATATAACCTAACCTAAACCATCTAGAACCTCGCTGGTAATGTTTTACAAAATCACAGTCGTGTCGGCCCGTACTTTTCCGTGGGGACATTATATACGTCTATAATTTTATATATCCTAACCTAAGGCAACTTAACATCTCGGATGTAGTATTTTCCAACATTCCTGGCGGGACGGCCCCTACTTCTCGGTGGGCACATTATATACTTCTATATCGTAATATAACCTAACCTAACCCATCTAGACCCTCGCTGGTAATGTTTTACAGAATCCCGGTCGTGTCGTCTCGTACGTCTCGGTGCGGACATTATATACGTCTATAACGTTATATATCCTAACCTAAGGGAACCTAACATCTCGGATGTAGTATTTCACAACATTCCTGGAGGGTCGGCCCCACTTCTCGGTGGGAACATTATATACGTTTATAACATAATATAACCTAACCTAACCCATCTAGCCCCTCGCTGGTAATGTTTTACAGAATCCCGGTCGTGTCGGCCCGTACGTCTCGGTGCGGACATTATATACGTCTATAACGTTATATATCCTAACCTAAGGGAACCTAACATCTCGGATGTAGTATTTCACAACATTCCTGGCTGGTCGGCCCCACTTCTCGGTGGGAACATTATATACGTTTATAACGAAGTATAACCTAACCTAACCCATCTAGACCCTCGCTTGTAATGTTTTACAGAATCCCGGTCGTGTCGTCCCGTACGTCTCGGTGCGGACATTATATACGTCTATAACGTTATATATCCTAACCAAAGGCAACCTAACATCTCGAATGTAGTATTTCACAACATTCCTGGCGGGGCGGCCCCACTTCTCGGTGGGAACATTATTTACGTCTATAACGTAATATAACCTAACCTAACCCATCTAGAACCTCGCAGGTAATGTTTTACAAAATCCCGGTCGTGTCGGCCCGTACTTCTCCGTGGGGACATTATATACGTCTATATCGTTATATATCCTAACCTAAGGCAACCTAACATCTCGGATGTAGTATTTTCCAACATTCATGGCGGGTCGGCCCCTACTTCTCGGTGGGCACATTATATACGTCTATATCGTAATATAACCTAACCTAACCCATCTAGACCCTCGCTGGTAATGTTTTACAGAATCCCGGTCGTGTCGTCCCGTACGTCTCGGTGCGGACATTATATACGTCTATAACGTTATATATCCTAACCCAAGGCAACTTAACCTCTCGGATGTAGTATTTTCCAACAGTCTTGGCGGGTCGGACCCTACTTCTCGGTGGGCACATTATATACGTCTATATCGTAATATAACCTAACCTAAACCATCTAGAACCTCGCTGGTAATGCTTTACAGAATCCCGGTCGTGTCATCTCGTACGTCTCGGTGCGGACATTATATACGTCTATAACGTTATATATCCTAACCTAAGGCAGCTTATCCTTTCGAATGTAGTATTTTCCAACAGTCTTGGCGGGTCGAACCCTACTTCTCGGTGGGCACATTATATACGTCTATATCGTAATATAACCTAACCTAAACCATCTAGAACCTCGCTGGTAATGTTTTACAGAATCCCGGTCGTGTCGTCTCGTACGTCTCGGTGCGGACATTATATACGTCTATAACGTTATATATCCTAACCCAAGGGAACCTAACATCTCGGATGTAGTATTTCACAACATTCCTGGAGGGTCGGCCCCACTTCTCGGTGGGAACATTATATACGTTTATAACATAATATAACCTAACCTAACCCATCTAGCCCCTCGCTGGTAATGTTTTACAGAATCCCGGTCGTGTCGGCCCGTACGTCTCGGTGCGGACATTATATACGTCTATAACGTTATATATCCTAACCTAAGGGAACCTAACATCTCGGATGTAGTATTTCACAACATTCCTGGCTGGTCGGCCCCACTTCTCGGTGGGAACATTATATACGTTTATAACGAAGTATAACCTAACCTAACCCATCTAGACCCTCGCTTGTAATGTTTTACAGAATCCCGGTCGTGTCGTCCCGTACGTCTCGGTGCGGACATTATATACGTCTATAACGTTATATATCCTAACCAAAGGCAACCTAACATCTCGAATGTAGTATTTCACAACATTCCTGGCGGGGCGGCCCCACTTCTCGGTGGGAACATTATTTACGTCTATAACGTAATATAACCTAACCTAACCCATCTAGAACCTCGCAGGTAATGTTTTACAAAATCCCGGTCGTGTCGGCCCGTACTTCTCCGTGGGGACATTATATACGTCTATATCGTTATATATCCTAACCTAAGGCAACCTAACATCTCGGATGTAGTATTTTCCAACATTCATGGCGGGTCGGCCCCTACTTCTCGGTGGGCACATTATATACGTCTATATCGTAATATAACCTAACCTAACCCATCTAGACCCTCGCTGGTAATGTTTTACAAAATCCCGGGCGTGTCGGCCCGTACTTCTCCGTGGGGACATTATATACGTCTATATCGTTATATATCCTAACCTAAGGCAACCTAACATCTCGGATGTAGTATTTTCCAACATTCATGGCGGGTCGGCCCCTACTTCTCGGTGGGCACATTATATACGTCTATATCGTAATATAACCTAACCTAACCCATCTAGACCCTCGCTGGTAATGTTTTACAGAATCCCGGTCGTGTCGTCCCGTACGTCTCGGTGCGGACATTATATACGTCTATAACGTTATATATCCTAACCCAAGGCAACTTAACCTCTCGGATGTAGTATTTTCCAACAGTCTTGGCGGGTCGGACCCTACTTCTCGGTGGGCACATTATATACGTCTATATCGTAATATAACCTAACCTAAACCATCTAGAACCTCGCTGGTAATGCTTTACAGAATCCCGGTCGTGTCATCTCGTACGTCTCGGTGCGGACATTATATACGTCTATAACGTTATATATCCTAACCTAAGGCAGCTTATCCTCTCGAATGTAGTATTTTCCAACAGTCTTGGCGGGTCGGACCCTACTTCTCGGTGGGCACATTATATACGTCTATATCGTAATATAACCTAACCTAACCCATCTAGACCCTCGCTGGTAATGTTTTACAGAATCCCGGTCGTGTCGTCCCGTACGTCTCGGTGCGGACATTATATACGTCTATAACGTTATATATCCTAACCCAAGGCAACTTAACCTCTCGGATGTAGTATTTTCCAACAGTCTTGGCGGGTCGGACCCTACTTCTGGGTGGGCACATTATATACGTCTATATCGTAATATAACCTAACCTAAACCTTCTAGAACCTCGCTGGTAATGCTTTGCAGAATCCCGGTCGTGTCGTCTCGTACGTCTCGGTGCGGACATTATATACGTCTATAACGTTATATATCCTAACCAAAGGCAACCTAACATCTCGAATGTAGTATTTCACAACATTCCTGGCGGGTCGGCCCCACTTCTCGGTGGGAACATTATTTACGTCTATAACGTAATATAACCTAACCTAACCCATCTAGACACTCGCAGGTAATGTTTTACAAAATCCCGGTCGTGTCGGCCCGTACTTCTCCGTGGGGACATTATATACGTCTATATCGTTATATATCCTAACCTAAGGCAACCTAACATCTCGGATGTAGTATTTTCCAACATTCATGGCGGGTCGGCCCCTACTTCTCGGTGGGCACATTATATACGTCTATATCGTAATATAACCTAACCTAACCCATCTAGACCCTCGCTGGTAATGTTTTACAAAATCCCGGGCGTGTCGGCCCGTACTTCTCCGTGGGGACATTATATACGTCTATATCGTTATATATCCTAACCTAAGGGAACCTAACATCTCGGATGTAGTATTTCACAACATTCCTGGCTGGTCGGCCCCACTTCTCGGTGGGAACATTATATACGTCTATATCGTAATATAACCTAACCTAACCCATCTAGACCCTCGCTGGTAATGTTTTACAAAATCACAGTCGTGTCGGCCCGTACTTTTCCGTGGGGACATTATATACGTCTATAATTTTATATATCCTAACCTAAGGCAACTTAACATCTCGGATGTAGTATTTTCCAACATTCCTGGCGGGACGGCCCCTACTTCTCGGTGGGCACATTATATACTTCTATATCGTAATATAACCTAACCTAACCCATCTAGACCCTCGCTGGTAATGTTTTACAGAATCCCGGTCGTGTCGTCTCGTACGTCTCGGTGCGGACATTATATACGTCTATAACGTTATATATCCTAACCTAAGGGAACCTAACATCTCGGATGTAGTATTTCACAACATTCCTGGAGGGTCGGCCCCACTTCTCGGTGGGAACATTATATACGTTTATAACATAATATAACCTAACCTAACCCATCTAGCCCCTCGCTGGTAATGTTTTACAGAATCCCGGTCGTGTCGGCCCGTACGTCTCGGTGCGGACATTATATACGTCTATAACGTTATATATCCTAACCTAAGGGAACCTAACATCTCGGATGTAGTATTTCACAACATTCCTGGCTGGTCGGCCCCACTTCTCGGTGGGAACATTATATACGTTTATAACGAAGTATAACCTAACCTAACCCATCTAGACCCTCGCTTGTAATGTTTTACAGAATCCCGGTCGTGTCGTCCCGTACGTCTCGGTGCGGACATTATATACGTCTATAACGTTATATATCCTAACCAAAGGCAACCTAACATCTCGGATATAGTATTTTCCAACATTCATGGCGGGTCGGCCCCTACTTCTCGGTGGGCACATTATATACGTCTATATCGTAATATAACCTAACCTAACCCATCTAGACCCTCGCTGGTAATGTTTTACAAAATCCCGGGCGTGTCGGCCCGTACTTCTCCGTGGGGACATTATATACGTCTATATCGTTATATATCCTAACCTAAGGCAACCTAACATCTCGGATGTAGTATTTTCCAACATTCATGGCGGGTCGGCCCCTACTTCTCGGTGGGCACATTATATACGTCTATATCGTAATATAACCTAACCTAACCCATCTAGACCCTCGCTGGTAATGTTTTACAGAATCCCGGTCGTGTCGTCCCGTACGTCTCGGTGCGGACATTATATACGTCTATAACGTTATATATCCTAACCCAAGGCAACTTAACCTCTCGGATGTAGTATTTTCCAACAGTCTTGGCGGGTCGGACCCCACTTCTCGGTGGGCACATTATATACGTCTATATCGTAATATAACCTAACCTAAACCATCTAGAACCTCGCTGGTAATGTTTTACAAAATCACAGTCGTGTCGGCCCGTACTTTTCCGTGGGGACATTATATACGTCTATAACGTTATATATCCTAACCTAAGGGAACCTAACATCTCGTATGTAGTATTTCACAACATTCCTGGCTGGTCGGCCCCACTTCTCGGTGGGAACATTATATACGTCTATATCGTAATATAACCAAACCTAACCCATCTAGACCCTCGCTGGTAATGTTTTACAGAATCCCGGTCGTGTCGTCCCGTACGTCTCGGTGCGGACATTATATACGTCTATAACGTTATATATCCTAACCTAAGGCAACCTAACATCTCGAATGTAGTATTTTCCAACATTCATGGCGGGTCGGCCCCTACTTCTCGGTGGGCACATTATATACGTCTATATCGTAATATAACCTAACCTAACCCATCTAGACCCTCGCTGGTAATGTTTTACAAAATCCCGGGCGTGTCGGCCCGTACTTCTCCGTGGGGACATTATATACGTCTATATCGTTATATATCCTAACCTAAGGCAACCTAACATCTCGGATGTAGTATTTTCCAACATTCATGGCGGGTCGGCCCCTACTTCTCGGTGGGCACATTATATACGTCTATATCGTAATATAACCTAACCTAACCCATCTAGACCCTCGCTGGTAATGTTTTACAGAATCCCGGTCGTGTCGTCCCGTACGTCTCGGTGCGGACATTATATACGTCTATAACGTTATATATCCTAACCCAAGGCAACTTAACCTCTCGGATGTAGTATTTTCCAACAGTCTTGGCGGGTCGGACCCCACTTCTCGGTGGGCACATTATATACGTCTATATCGTAATATAACCTAACCTAAACCATCTAGAACCTCGCTGGTAATGTTTTACAAAATCACAGTCGTGTCGGCCCGTACTTTTCCGTGGGGACATTATATACGTCTATAATTTTATATATCCTAACCTAAGGCAACTTAACATCTCGGATGTAGTATTTTCCAACATTCCTGGCGGGACGGCCCCTACTTCTCGGTGGGCACATTATATACGTCTATATCGTAATATAACCTAACCTAACCCATCTAGACCCTCGCTGGTAATGTTTCATAGAATCCCGGTCGTGTCGTCTCGTACGTCTCGGTGCGGACATTATATACGTCTATAACGTTATATATCCTAACCTAAGGGAACCTAACATCTCGGATGTAGTATTTCACAACATTCCTGGCTGGTCGGCCCCACTTCTCGGTGGGAACATTATATACGTCTATATCGTAATATAACCAAACCTAACCCATCTAGACCCTCGCTGGTAATGTTTTACAGAATCCCGGTCGTGTCGTCCCGTACGTCTCGGTGCGGACATTATATACGTCTATAACGTTATATATCCTAACCCAAGGCAACTTAATCTCTCGGATGTAGTATTTTCCAACAGTCTTGGCGGGTCGAACCCAACTTCTCGGTGGGCACATTATATACGTCTATATCGTAATATAACCTAACCTAAACCATCTAGAACCTCGCTGGTAATGTTTTACAGAATCCCGGTCGTGTCGTCTCGTACGTCTCGGTGCGGACATTATATACGTCTATAACGTTATATATCCTAACCTAAGGGAACCTAACATCTCGGATGTAGTATTTCACAACATTCCTGGAGGGTCGGCCCCACTTCTCGGTGGGAACATTATATACGTTTATAACATAATATAACCTAACCTAACCCATCTAGCCCCTCGCTGGTAATGTTTTACAGAATCCCGGTCGTGTCGGCCCGTACGTCTCGGTGCGGACATTATATACGTCTATAACGTTATATATCCTAACCTAAGGGAACCTAACATCTCGGATGTAGTATTTCACAACATTCCTGGCTGGTCGGCCCCACTTCTCGGTGGGAACATTATATACGTTTATAACGAAGTATAACCTAACCTAACCCATCTAGACCCTCGCTTGTAATGTTTTACAGAATCCCGGTCGTGTCGTCCCGTACGTGTCGGTGCGGACATTATATACGTCTATAACGTTATATATCCTAACCAAAGGCAACCTAACATCTCGAATGTAGTATTTCACAACATTCCTGGCGGGGCGGCCCCACTTCTCGGTGGGAACATTATTTACGTCTATAACGTAATATAACCTAACCTAACCCATCTAGACCCTCGCAGGTAATGTTTTACAAAATCCCGGTCGTGTCGGCCCGTACTTCTCCGTGGGGACATTATATACGTCTATATCGTTATATATCCTAACCTAAGGCAACCTAACATCTCGGATGTAGTATTTTCCAACATTCATGGCGGGTCGGCCCCTACTTCTCGGTGGGCACATTATATACGTCTATATCGTAATATAACCTAACCTAACCCATCTAGACCCTCGCTGGTAATGTTTCACAAAATCCCGGGCGTGTCGGCCCGTACTTCTCCGTGGGGACATTATATACGTCTATATCGTTATATATCCTAACCTAAGGCAACCTAACATCTCGGATGTAGTATTTTCCAACATTCATGGCGGGTCGGCCCCTACTTCTCGGTGGGCACATTATATACTTCTATATCGTAATATAACCTAACCCAACCCATCTAGACCCTCGCTGGTAATGTTTTACAGAATCCCGGTCGTGTCGTCCTGTACGTCTCGGTGCGGACATTATATACGTCTATAACGTTATATATCCTAACCCAAGGCAACTTAACCTCTCGGATGTAGTATTTTCCAACAGTCTTGGCGGGTCGGACTCCACTTCTCGGTGGGCACATTATATACGTCTATATCGTAATATAACCTAACCTAAACCATCTAGAACCTCGCTGGTAATTTTTTACAAAATCACAGTCGTGTCGGCCCGTACTTTTCCGTGGGGACATTATATACGTCTATAAGTTTATATATCCTAACCTAAGGCAACTTAACATGTCGGATGTAGTATTTTCCAACATTCCTGGCGGGACGGCCCCTACTTCTCGGTGGGCACATTATATACGTCTATATCGTAATATAACCTACCGTAACCCATCTAGAACCTCGCTGGTAATGTTTTGCAGAATCCCGGTCGTGTCGTCTCGTACGTCTCAGTGCGGACATTATATACGTCTATAACGTTATATATCCTAACCTAAGGGAACCTAACATCTCGGATGTAGTATTTCACAACATTCCTGGCGGGTCGGCCCCACTTCTCGGTGGGAACATTATATACGTTTATAACATAATATAACCTAACCTAACCCATCTAGCCCCTCGCTGGTAATGTTTTACAGAATCCCGGTCGTGTCGGCCCGTACGTCTCGGTGCGGACATTATATACGTCTATAACGTTATATATCCTAACCTAAGGGAACCTAACATCTCGGATGTAGTATTTCACAACATTCCTGGCTGGTCGGCCCCACTTCTCGGTGGGAACATTATATACGTTTATAACGAAGTATAACCTAACCTAACCCATCTAGACCCTCGCTTGTAATGTTTTACAGAATCCCGGACGTGTCGTCCCGTACGTCTCGGTGCGGACATTATATACGTCTATAACGTTATATATCCTAACCAAAGGCAACCTAACATCTCGAATGTAGTATTTCACAACATTCCTGGCGGGTCGGCCCCACTTCTCGGTGGGAACATTATTTACGTCTATAACGTAATATAACCTAACCTAACCCATCTAGACCCTCGCAGGTAATGTTTTACAAAATCCCGGTCGTGTCGGCCCGTACTTCTCCGTGGGGACATTATATACGTCTATATCGTTATATATCCTAACCTAAGGCAACCTAACATCTCGGATGTAGTATTTTCCAACATTCCTGGCGGGTCGGCCCCTACTTCTCGGTGGGCACATTATATACGTCTATATCGTAATATAACCTAACCTAACCCATCTAGACCCTCGCTGGTAATGTTTTACAGAATCCCGGTCGTGTCGTCTCGTACGTCTCGGTGCGGATATTATATACGTCTATAACGTTATATATCCTAACCTAAGGGAACCTAACATCTCGGATGTAGTATTTTCCAACATTCCTGGCGGGTCGGCCCCTACTTCTCGGTGGGCACATTATATACGTCTATATCGTAATATAACCTAACCTAACCCATCTAGACCCTCGCTGGTAATGTTTCACAGAATCCCGGTCGTGTCGTCTCGTACGTCTCGGTGCGGACATTATATACGTCTATAACGTTATATATCCTAACCTAAGGGAACCTAACATCTCGGATGTAGTATTTCACAACATTCCTGGCGGGACGGCCCCTACTTCTCGGTGGGCACATTATATACGTCTATATCGTAATATAACCTAACCTAACCCATCTAGACCCTCGCTGGTAATGTTTTACAGAATCCCGGTCGTGTCGTCCCGTACGTCTCGGTGCGGACATTATATACGTCTATAACGTTATATATCCTAACCTAAGGCAGCTTATCCTCTCGGATGTAGTATTTTCCAACAGTCTTGGCGGGTCGGACCCTACTTCTCGGTGGGCACATTATATACGTCTATATCGTAATATAACCTAACCTAACCCATCTAGACCCTCGCTGGTAATGTTTTACAGAATCCCGGTCGTGTCGTCCCGTACGTCTCGGTGCGGACATTATATACGTCTATAACGTTATATATCCTAACCCGAGGCAACTTAACCTCTCGGATGTAGTATTTTCCAACAGTCTTGGCGGGTCGGACCCTACTTCTCGGTGGGCACATTATATACGTCTATATCGTAATATAACCTAACCTAACCCATCTAGCCCCTCGCTGGTAATGTTTTACAGAATCCCGGTCGTGTCGGCCCGTACGTCTCGGTGCGGACATTATATACGTCTATAACGTTATATATCCTAACCTAAGGGAACCTAACATCTCGGATGTAGTATTTCACAACATTCCTGGCTGGTCGGCCCCACTTCTCGGTGGGAACATTATATACGTTTATAACGAAGTATAACCTAACCTAACCCATCTAGACCCTCGCTTCTAATGTTTTACAGAATCCCGGACGTGTCGTCCCGTACGTCTCGGTGCGGACATTATATACGTCTATAACGTTATATATCCTAACCAAAGGCAACCTAACATCTCGAATGTAGTATTTCACAACATTCCTGGCGGGTCGGCCCCACTTCTCGGTGGGAACATTATTTACGTCTATAACGTAATATAACCTAACCTAACCCATCTAGACCCTCGCAGGTAATGTTTTACAAAATCCCGGTCGTGTCGGCCCGTACTTCTCCGTGGGGACATTATATACGTCTATATCGTTATATATCCTAACCTAAGGCAACCTAACATCTCGGATGTAGTATTTTCCAACATTCCTGGCGGGTCGGCCCCTACTTCTCGGTGGGCACATTATATACGTCTATATCGTAATATAACCTAACCTAACCCATCTAGACCCTCGCTGGTAATGTTTTACAGAATCCCGGTCGTGTCGTCTCGTACGTCTCGGTGCGGATATTATATACGTCTATATCGTTATATATCCTAACCTAAGGCAACCTAACATCTCGGATGTAGTATTTTCCAACATTCATGGCGGGTCGGCCCCTACTTCTCGGTGGGCACATTATATACTTCTATATCGTAATATAACCTAACCTAACCCATCTAGACCCTCGCTGGTAATGTTTTACAGAATCCCGGTCGTGTCGTCCTGTACGTCTCGGTGCGGACATTATATACGACTATAACGTTATATATCCTAACCCAAGGCAACTTAACCTCTCGGATGTAGTATTTTCCAACAGTCTTGGCGGGTCGGACCCCACTTCTCGGTGGGCACATTATATACGTCTATATCGTAATATAACCTAACCTAAACCATCTAGAACCTCGCTGGTAATGTTTTACAAAATCACAGTCGTGTCGGCCCGTACTTTTCCGTGGGGACATTATATACGTCTATAAGTTTATATATCCTAACCTAAGGCAACTTAACATGTCGGATGTAGTATTTTCCAACATTCCTGGCGGGACGGCCCCTACTTCTCGGTGGGCACATTATATACGTCTATATCGTAATATAACCTAACGTAACCCATCTAGAACCTCGCTGGTAATGTTTTGCAGAATCCCGGTCGTGTCGTCTCGTACGTCTCAGTGCGGACATTATATACGTCTATAACGTTATATATCCTAACCTAGGGGAACCTAACATCTCGGATGTAGTATTTCACAACATTCCTGGCGGGTCGGCCCCACTTCTCGGTGGGAACATTATATACGTTTATAACATAATATAACCTAACCTAACCCATCTAGCCCCTCGCTGGTAATGTTTTACAGAATCCCGGTCGTGTCGGCCCGTACGTCTCGGTGCGGACATTATATACGTCTATAACGTTATATATCCTAACCTAAGGGAACCTAACATCTCGGATGTAGTATTTCACAACATTCCTGGCTGGTCGGCCCCACTTCTCGGTGGAAACATTATATACGTTTATAACGAAGTATAACCTAACCTAACCCATCTAGACCCTCGCTTCTAATGTTTTACAGAATCCCGGACGTGTCGTCCCGTACGTCTCGGTGCGGACATTATATACGTCTATAACGTTATATATCCTAACCAAAGGCAACCTAACATCTCGAATGTAGTATTTCACAACATTCCTGGCGGGTCGGCCCCACTTCTCGGTGGGAACATTATTTACGTCTATAACGTAATATAACCTAACCTAACCCATCTAGACCCTCGCAGGTAATGTTTTACAAAATCCCGGTCGTGTCGGCCCGTACTTCTCCGTGGGGACATTATATACGTCTATATCGTTATATATCCTAACCTAAGGCAACCTAACATCTCGGATGTAGTATTTTCCAACATTCCTGGCGGGTCGGCCCCTACTTCTCGGTGGGCACATTATATACGTCTATATCGTAATATAACCTAACCTAACCCATCTAGACACTCGCTGGTAATGTTTTACAAAATCCCGGTAGTGTCGGCCCGTACTTCTCCGTGGGGACATTATATACGTCTATATCGTTATATATCCTAACCTAAGGGAACCTAACATCTCGGATGTAGTATTTCACAAAATTCCTGGCTGGTCGGCCCCACTTCTCGGTGGGAACATTATATACGTTTATAACGTAGTATAACCTAACATAACCCATCTAGCCCCTCGCTTGTAATGTTTTACAGAATCCCGGTCGTGTCGTCTCGTACGTCTCGGTGCGGACATTATTTACGTCTATAACGTTATATATCCTAACCTAAGGGAACCTAACATTTCGGATGTTGTATTTCACAACATTCCTGGCAGGTCGGCCCCTACTTCTCGGTGGGCACATTATATACGTCTATATCGTAATATAACCTAACCTAACCCATCTAGACCCCCGCTGTTAATGTTTTACAAAATCCCGGTCGTGTCGGCCCGTACTTTTCCGTGGGGACATTATATACGTCTATAATTTTATATATCCTAACCTAAGGCAACTTAACATCTCGAATGTAGTATTTTCCAACATTCCTGGCGGGTCGGCCCCTACTTCCCGGTGGGCACATTATATACGTCTATATCGTAATATAACCTAACCTAACCCATCTAGACCCTCGCTGGTAATGTTTTACAGAATCCCGGTCGTGTCGTCTCGTACATCTCGGTGCGGACATTATATACGTCTATAACGTTATATATCCTAACCTAAGGGAACCTAACATCTCGGATGTAGTATTTCACAACATTTCTGGCGGGTCGGCCCCTACTTCTCGGTGGGCACATTATATACGTCTATATCGTAAGATAACCTAACCTAAACCATCTAGAACCTCGCTGGTAATGTTTTGCAGAATCCCGGTCGTGTCGTCTCGTACGTCTCAGTGCGGACATTATATACGTCTATAACGTTATATATCCTAACCTAAGGGAACCTAACATCTCGGATGTAGTATTTCACAACATTCCTGGCGGGTCGGCCCCACTTCTCGGTGGGAACATTATATACGTTTATAACATAATATAACCTAACCTAACCCATCTAGCCCCTCGCTGGTAATGTTTTACAGAATCCCGGTCGTGTCGGCCCGTACGTCTCGGTGCGGACATTATATACGTCTATAACGTTATATATCCTAACCTAAGGGAACCTAACATCTCGGATGTAGTATTTCACAACATTCCTGGCTGGTCGGCCCCACTTCTCGGTGGGAACATTATATACGTTTATAACGAAGTATAACCTAACCTAACCCATCTAGACCCTCGCTTGTAATGTTTTACAGAATCCCGGTCGTGTCGTCCCGTACGTCTCGGTGCGGACATTATATACGTCTATAACGTTATATATCCTAACCAAAGGCAACCTAACATCTCGAATGTAGTATTTCACAACATTCCTGGCGGGTCGGCCCCACTTCTCGGTGGGAACATTATTTACGTCTATAACGTAATATAACCTAACCTAACCCATCTAGACCCTCGCAGGTAATGTTTTACAAAATCCCGGTCGTGTCGGCCCGTACTTTTCCGTGGGGACATTATATACGTCTATATCGTTATATATCCTAACCTAAGGCAACCTAACATCTCGGATGTAGTATTTTCCAACATTCCTGGCGGGTCGGCCCCTACTTCTCGGTGGGCACATTATATACGTCTATATCGTAATATAACCTAACCTAACCCATCTAGACCCTCGCTGTTAATGTTTTACAAAATCCCGGTCGTGTCGGCCCGTACTTTTCCGTGGGGACATTATATACGTCTATAATTTTATATATCCTACCCTAAGGCAACTTAACATCTCGAATGTAGTATTTTCCAACATTCCTGGCGGGTCGGCCCCTACTTCTCGGTGGGCACATTATATACGTCTATATCGTAATATAACCTAACCTAACCCATCTAGACCCTCGCTTGTAATGTTTTACAGAATCCCGGTCGTGTCGTCTCGTACGTCTCGGTGCGGACATTATATACGTCTATAACGTTATATATCCTAACCTAAGGGAACCTAACATCTCGGATGTAGTATTTCACAACATTCCTGGCGGGTCGGCCCCACTTCTCGGTGGGAACATTATATACGTTTATAACATAATATAACCTAACCTAACCCATCTAGCCCCTCGCTGGTAATGTTTTACAGAATCCCGGTCGTGTCGGCCCGTACGTCTCGGTGCGGACATTATATACGTCTATAACGTTATATATCCTAACCTAAGGGAACCTAACATCTCGGATGTAGTATTTCACAACATTCCTGGCTGGTCGGCCCCACTTCTCGGTGGGAACATTATATACGTTTATAACGAAGTATAACCTAACCTAACCCATCTAGACCCTCGCTTGTAATGTTTTACAGAATCCCGGTCGTGTCGTCCCGTACGTCTCGGTGCGGACATTATATACGTCTATAACGTTATATATCCTAACCAAAGGCAACCTAACATCTCGAATGTAGTATTTCACAACATTCCTGGCGGGTCGGCCCCTACTTCTCGGTGGGCACATTATATACGTCTATATCGTAATATAACCTAACCTAACCCATCTAGACCCTCGCTGGTAATGTTTCACAGAATCCCGGTCGTGTCGTCTCGTACGTCTCGGTGCGGACATTATATACGTCTATATCGTTATATATCCTAACCTAAGGCAACCTAACATCTCGGATGTAGTATTTCACAACATTCCTGGCGGGTCGGCCCCACTTCTCGGTGGGAACATTATATACGTTTATAACATAATATAACCTAACCTAACCCATCTAGCCCCTCGCTGGTAATGTTTTACAGAATCCCGGTCGTGTCGGCCCGTAAGTCTCGGTGCGGACATTATATACGTCTATAACGTTATATATCCTAACCTAAGGGAACCTAACATCTCGGATGTAGTATTTCACAACATTCCTGGCTGGTCGGCCCCACTTCTCGGTGGGAACATTATATACGTTTATAACGAAGTATAACCTAACCTAACCCATCTAGACCCTCGCTTGTAATGTTTTACAGAATCCCGGTCGTGTCGTCCCGTACGTCTCGGTGCGGACATTATATACGTCTATAACGTTATATATCCTAACCAAAGGCAACCTAACATCTCGAATGTAGTATTTCACAACATTCCTGGCGGGTCGGCCCCTACTTCTCGGTGGGCACATTATATACGTCTATATCGTAATATAACCTAACCTAACCCATCTAGACCCTCGCTGGTAATGTTTCACAGAATCCCGGTCGTGTCGTCTCGTACGTCTCGGTGCGGACATTATATACGTCTATATCGTTATATATACTAACCTAAGGCAACCTAACATCTCGGATGTAGTATTTTCCAACATTCCTGGCGGGTCGGCCCCTACTTCTCGGTGGGCACATTATATACGTCTATATCGTAATATAACCTATCCTAACCCATCTAGACCCTCGCTGGTAATGTTTTACAGAATCCCGGTCGTGTCGTCTCGTACGTCTCGGTGCGGATATTATATACGTCTATAACGTTATATATCCTAACCTAAGGGAACCTAACATCTCGGATGTAGTATTTTCCAACATTCCTGGCGGGTCGGCCCCTACTTCTCGGTGGGCACATTATATACGTCTATATCGTAATATAACCTAACCTAACCCATCTAGACCCTCGCTTGTAATGTTTTACAGAATCCCGGTCGTGTCGTCTCGTACGTCTCGGTGCGGACATTATATACGTCTATAACGTTATATATCCTAACCTAAGGGAACCTAACATCTCGGATGTAGTATTTCACAACATTCCTGGCGGGTCGGCCCCACTTCTCGGTGGGAACATTATATACGTTTATAACATAATATAACCTAACCTAACCCATCTAGCCCCTCGCTGGTAATGTTTTACAGAATCCCGGTCGTGTCGGCCCGTACGTCTCGGTGCGGACATTATATACGTCTATAACGTTATATATCCTAACCTAAGGGAACCTAACATCTCGGATGTAGTATTTCACAACATTCCTGGCTGGTCGGCCCCACTTCTCGGTGGGAACATTATATACGTTTATAACGAAGTATAACCTAACCTAACCCATCTAGACCCTCGCTTGTAATGTTTTACAGAATCCCGTTCGTGTCGTCCCGTACGGCTCGGTGCGGACATTATATACGTCTATAACGTTATATATCCTAACCAAAGGCAACCTAACATCTCGAATGTAGTATTTCACAACATTCCTGGCGGGTCGGCCCCACTTCTCGGTGGGAACATTATTTACGTCTATAACGTAATATAACCTAACCTAACCCATCTAGACCCTCGCAGGTAATGTTTTACAAAATCCCGGTCGTGTCGGCCCGTACTTTTCCGTGGGGACATTATATACGTCTATATCGTTATATATCCTAACCTAAGGCAACCTAACATCTCGGATGTAGTATTTTCCAACATTCCTGGCGGGTCGGCCCCTACTTCTCGGTGGGCACATTATATACGTCTATATCGTAATATAACCTAACCTAACCCATCTAGACCCTCGCTGTTAATGTTTTACAAAATCCCGGTCGTGTCGGCCCGTACTTTTCCGTGGGGACATTATATACGTCTATAATTTTATATATCCTACCCTAAGGCAACTTAACATCTCGAATGTAGTATTTTCCAACATTCCTGGCGGGTCGGCCCCTACTTCTCGGTGGGCACATTATATACGTCTATATCGTAATATAACCTAACCTAACCCATCTAGACCCTCGCTTGTAATGTTTTACAGAATCCCGGTCGTGTCGTCTCGTACGTCTCGGTGCGGACATTATATACGTCTATAACGTTATATATCCTAACCTAAGGGAACCTAACATCTCGGATGTAGTATTTCACAACATTCCTGGCGGGTCGGCCCCACTTCACGGTGGGAACATTATATACGTTTATAACATAATATAACCTAACCTAACCCATCTAGCCCCTCGCTGGTAATGTTTTACAGAATCCCGGTCGTGTCGGCCCGTACGTCTCGGTGCGGACAATATATACGTCTATAACGCTATATATCCTAACCTAAGGGAACCTAACATCTCGGATGTAGAATTTCACAACATTCCTGGCTGGTCGGCCCCACTTCTCGGTGGGAACATTATATACGTTTATAACGAAGTATAACCTAACCTAACCCATCTAGACCCTCGCTTGTAATGTTTTACAGAATCCCGGTCGTGTCGTCCCGTACGTCTCGGTGCGGACATTATATACGTCTATAACGTTATATATCCTAACCAAAGGCAACCTAACATCTCGAATGTAGTATTTCACAACATTCCTGGCGGGTCGGCCCCACTTCTCGGTGGGAACATTATTTACGTCTATAACGTAATATAACCTAACCTAACCCATCTAGACCCTCGCAGGAAATGTTTTACAAAATCCCGGTCGTGTCGGCCCGTACTTTTCCGTGGGGACATTATATACGTCTATATCGTTATATATCCTAACCTAAGGCAACCTAACATCTCGGATGTAGTATTTTCCAACATTCCTGGCGGGTCGGCCCCTACTTCTCGGTGGGCACATTATATACGTCTATATCGTAATATAACCTAACCTAACCCATCTAGACCCTCGCTGTTAATGTTTTACAAAATCCCGGTCGTGTCGGCCCGTACTTTTCCGTGGGGACATTATATACGTCTATAATTTTATATATCCTACCCTAAGGCAACTTAACATCTCGAATGTAGTATTTTCCAACATTCCTGGCGGGTCGGCCCCTACTTCTCGGTGGGCACATTATATACGTCTATATCGTAATATAACCTAACCTAACCCATCTAGACCCTCGCTGGTAATGTTTTACAGAATCCCGGTCGTGTCGTCCCGTACGTCTCGGTGCGGACATTATATACGTCTATAACGTTATATATCCTAACCAAAGGCAACCTAACATCTCGAATGTAGTATTTCACAACATTCCTGGCGGGTCGGCACCACTTCTCGGTGGGAACATTATTTACGTCTATAACGTAATATAACCTAACCTAACCCATCTAGAACCTCGCAGGTAATGTTTTACAAAATCCCTGTCGTGTCGGCCCGTACATCTCCGTGGGTACATTATATACGTCTATATCGTTATATATCCTAACCTAAGGCAACTTAACATCTCCGATGTAGTATTTTCCAACATTCCTGGCGGGTCGGCCCCTACTTCTCGGTGGGCACATTATATACGTCTATATCGTAATATAACCTAACCCAACCCATCTAGACCCTCGCTGGTAATGTTTTACAGAATCCCGGTCGTGTCGTCTCGTACATCTCGGTGCGGACATTATATACGTCTATAACGTTATATATCCTAACCTAAGGGAACCTAACATCTCGGATGTAGTATTTTCCAAAAGTCTTGGCGGGTCGGACCCTACTTCTCGGTGGGCACATTATATACTTCTATATCGTAATATAACCTAACCTAACCCATCTAGACCCCCGCTGTTAATGTTTTACAAAATCCCGGTCGTGTCGGCTCGTACTTTTCCGTGGGGACATTATATACGTCTATAATTTTATATATCCTAACCTAAGGCAACTTAACATCTCGAATGTAGTATTTTCCAACATTCCTGGCGGGTCGGCCCCTACTTCCCGGTGGGCACATTATATACGTCTATATCGTAATATAACCTAACCTAACCCATCTAGACCCTCGCTGGTAATGTTTTACAGAATCCCGGTCGTGTCGTCTCGTACATCTCGGTGCGGACATTATATACGTCTATAACGTTATATATCCTAACCTAAGGGAACCTAACATCTCAGATGTAGTATTTCACAACATTCCTGGCGGGTCGGCCCCTACTTCTCGGTGGGCACATTATATACGTCTATATCGTAATATAACCTAACCTAACCCATCTACACCCTCGCTGGTAATGTTTTACAGAATCCCGGTCGTGTCGTCTCGTACGTCTCGGTGCGGATATTATATACGTCTATAACGTTATATATTCTAACCTAAGGCAACTTAACATCTCCGATGTAGAATTTTCCAACATTCCTGGCGGCTCGGCCCCTACTTCTCGGTGGGCACATTATATACGTCTATAACGTAATATAACCTAACCTAACCCATCTAGACCCTCGCTGGTAATGTTTTACAGAATCCCGGTCGTGTCGTCTCGTACGTCTCGGTGCGGAAATTATATACGGCTATAACGTTATATATCCTAACCTAAGGGAACCTAACATCTCGGATGTAGTATTTTCCAACATTCCTGGTGGGTCGGCCCCTACTTCTCGGTGGGCACATTATATACGTCTATATCGTAAAATAACCTAACCTAACCCATCTAGACCCTCGCTGGTAATGTTTTACAGAATCCCGGTCGTGTCGTCTCGTACGTCTCGGTGCGGATATTATATACGTCTATAACGTTATATATTCTAACCTAAGGCAACTTAACATCTCCGATGTAGTATTTTCCAACATTCCTGGCGGGTCGGCCCCTACTTCTCGGTGGGCACATTATATACGTCTATAACGTAATATAACCTAACCTAACCCATCTAGCCCCTAGCTGGGAATGTTTTACAGAATCCCGGTCGTGTCGTCCCGTACGTCTCGGTGCGGACATTATATACGTCTATAACGTTATATATCCTAACCAAAGGCAACCTAACATCTCGAATGTAGTATTACACAACATTCCTGGCGGGTCGGCACCACTTCTCGGTGGGAACATTATTTACGTCTATAACGTAATATAACCTAACCTAACCCATCTAGAACCTCGCAGGTAATGTTTTACAAAATCCCGGTCGTGTCGGCCCGTACTTCTCCGTGGGGACATTATATACGTCTATATCGTTATATATCCTAACCTAAGGCAACCTAACATCTCGGATGTAGTATTTTCCAACATTCCTGGCGGGTCGGCCCCTACTTCTCGGTGGGCACATTATATACGTCTATATCGTAATATAACCTAACCTAACCCATCTAGACATTCGCTGGTAATGTTTTACAAAATCCCGGTAGTGTCGGCCCGTACTTCTCCGTGGGGACATTATATACGTCTATATCGTTATATATCCTAACCTAAGGCAACTTAACATCTCCGATGCAGTATTTCACAAAATTCCTGGCTGGTCGGCCCCACTTCTCGGTGGGAACATTATATACGTTTATAACGTAGTATAACCTAACATAACCCATCTAGCCCCTCGCTTGTAATGTTGTACAGAATCCCGGTCGTGTCGTCTCGTACGTCTCGGTGCGGACATTATTTACGTCTATAACGTTATATATCCTAACCTAAGGGAACCTAACATTTCGGATGTTGTATTTCACAACATTTCTGGCAGGTCGGCCCCTACTTCTCGGTGGGCACATTATATACGTCTATATCGTAATATAACCTAACCTAACCCATCTAGACCCTCGCTGGTAATGTTTTACAAAATCCCGGTCGTGTCGGCCTGTACTTCTCGGTGCGGACATTATATACGTCTATAACGTTATATATCCTAACCAAAGGCAAGCTAACATCTCGAATGTAGTATTTTACAACATTCCTGGCGGGTCGGCCCCACTTCTCGGTGGGAACATTATTCACGTCTATAACGTAATATAACCTAACCTAACCCATCTAGCCCCTCGCTGGTTATGTTTTACAAAATTCCAGTCGTGTCGGCCAGTACTTTTCCGTGTGGACATTATATACGTCTATATCGTTATATATCCTAACCTAAGGCAACCCAACATCTCGGATGTAGTATTTTCCAACATTCCTGGCGGGTCGGCCCCAACTTCTCGGTGGCCACATTATATACGTCTATATCGTAATATAACCTAACCTAACCGATCTAGACCCTCGCTGGTAATGTTTTACAAAATCCCGGACGTGTCGGCTCGTACTTCACGGTGGGGACATTATTTACGTCTATAACGTTATATATCCTAACCTAAGGGAACCTAACATCTCGGATGTAGCAGTTCACAACATTCCTGGCGGGGCGGCGCCAATTCTCGGTGGGAACATGATATACGTCTACAACGTAATATAACCTAACCTAACCCATCTAGCCCCCAGCTGGGAATGTTTTACAGAATCCCGGTCGTGTCGTCCCGTACGTCTCGGTGCGTACATTATATACGTCTATAACGTTATATATCCTAACCTAAGGGAACCTAACATTTCGGATGTAGTATTTCACAACAATCCTGGCAGGTCGGCCCCTACTTCTCGGTGGGCACATTACATACGTCTATATCGTAATATAACCTAACTTAACCCATCTAGACCCTCGCAGGTAATGTTTTACAAAATCCCGGTCGTGTCGGCCCGTACTTCTCCGTGGGGACATTATATACGTCTATATCGTTATATATCCCAACCTAAGGCAACCTAACATATCGGATGTAGTATTTTCCAACATTCCTGGCGGGTCGGCCCCTACTTCTCGGTGGGCACATTATATACGTCTATATCGAAATATAACCTAACCTAACCCATCTAGACACTCGCTGGTAATGTTTTACAAAATCCCGGTCGTGTCGGCCCGTAGTTCTCCGTGGGGACATTATATACGTCTATATCGTTATATACCCTAACCTAAGGCAACCTAACATATCGGATGTAGTATTTTCCAACATTCCTGGCGGGTCGGCCCCTACTTCTCGGTGGGCACATTATATACGTCTATATCGTAATATAACCTAACCTAACCCATCTAGACACTCGCTGGTAATGTTTTACAAAATCCCGGTCGCGTCGGCCCGTAGTTCTCCGTGGGGACATTATATACGTCTATATCGTTATATACCCTAACCTAAGGCAACTTACCATCTCCGATGTAGTATTTTCCAACATTCCTGGCGGGTCGGCCCCACTTCTCGGTGGGCACATTATATACGTCTATATCGTAATATAACCTAACCCAACCCATCTAGACCCTCGCTGGTAATGTTTTACAAAATCCCGGTCGTGTCGGCCCGTACTTCTCCGTGGGAACATTATATACGTCTATATCGTTATATATCCTAACCTAAGGGAACCTAACATCTCGGATGTATTATTTCACAACATTCCTGGATGGTCGGCCCCACTTCTCGGTGGGAAAATTATATACGTTTATAACGTAGTATAACCTAACCTAACCCATCTAGCCCCTCGCTTGTAATGTTTTACAGAATCCCGGTCAAGTCGTCCCGTACGTCTCGGTGCGGACATTATATACGTCTATAACGTTATATATCCTAACCAAAGGCAACCTAACATCTCGAATGTAGTATTTTACAACATTCCTGGCGGGTCGGCCCCACTTCTCGGTGGGAAAATTATTCACGTCTATAACGTAATATAACCTAACCTAACCCATCTAGCCCCTCGCTGGTTATGTTTTACAAAATTCCAGTCGTGTCGGCCAGTACTTTTCCGTGTGGACATTATATACGTCTATAATTTTATATATCCTAACCTAAGGCAACTTAACATCTCGGATGTAGTATTTTCCAACATTCCTGGCGAGTCAGTCCCTACTTCTCGGTGGGTACATTATATACGTCTATGTCGTAATATAACCTAACCTAACCCATCTAGACCCTCGCTGGTAATGTTTTACAGAATCCCGGTCGTGTCGTCTCGTAGGTCTCGGTGCGGACATTATATACGTCTATATCGTTATATATCCTAACCTAAGGCAACCTAACATCTCGGATGTAGTATTTTCCAACATCCCTGGCGGGGCGGCCGCTACTTCTCGGTGGGAACATTATATACGTCTATATCGTAATATAACCTAACCTAACCCACCTAGACCCTCGCTGGTAATGTTTTACAGAATACCGGTCGTGTCGGCCCGTACTTCTCGGTGGGGACATTATTTACGTCTATAACGTTATATATCCTTACCTAAGGGAACCAATCATCTCGGATGTAGTATTTCACAACATTCCTGGCTGGTCGGCCCCACTTCTCGGTGGGAACATTATATACGTTTATAACGTAATATAACCTAACCTAATCCATCTAGCCCCTCGCTTGTAATGTTTTACAGAATCCCGGTCGCGTCGTCCCGTACGTCCCGGTGCGGACATTATATACGTCTGTAACGTTATATATCCTAACCAAAGGCAACTTAACATCTCGGATGTAGTATTTTCCAACATTCCTGGCGGGTCGGCCCCTACTTCTCGGTGGGCACATTATATACGTCTATATCGTAATATAACCTAACCTAACCCATCTAGACCCTCGCTGGTAATGTTTTACAGAATACCGGTCGTGTCGTCTCGTACGTCTCGGTGCGGATATTATATACGTCTATAACGTTATATATCCTAACCAAAGGCAACCTAACATCTCGAATGTAGTATTTCACAACATTCCTGGCGGGTCGGCCCCACTTCTCGGTGGGAAAATTATTTACGTCTATAACGTAATATAACCTAACCTAACCCATCTAGACCCTCGCTGGTAATGTTTTACAGAATCCCGGTCGTGTCGTCCCGTACGTCTCGGTGCGGACATTATATACGTCTATAACGTTATATATCCTAACCAAAGGCAACCTAACTTCTCGAATGTAGTGTTTCACAACATTCTTGGCGGGTCGGCCCCACTTCTCGGTGGGAACATTATATACGTTTATAACGTAATATAACCTAACCTAACCCATCTAGCCCCTCGCTGGTTATGTTTTACAAAATCCCAGTCGTGTCGGCCCGTACTTTTCCGTGTGGACATTATATACGTCTATAATTTTATATATCCTAACCTAAGGCAACTTAACATCTCGGATGTAGTATTTTCCAACATTCCTGGCGGGTCAGTCCCTACTTCTCGGTGGGCACATTATATACGTCTATATCGTAATATAACCTACCCTAACCCATCTAGACCCTCGCTGGTAATGTTTTACAAAATCCCGGTCGTGTCGGCCCGTACTTCTCGTTGGGGACATTATTTACGTCTATAACGTTATATATCCTAACCTAAGGGAACCTAACATTTCGGATGTAGTATTTCACAACAATCCTGGCAGGTCGGCCCCTACTTCTCGGTGGGCACATTACATACGTCTATATCGTAATATAACCTAACCTAACCCATCTAGACCCTCGCAGGTAATGTTTTACAAAATCCCGGTCGTGTCGGCCCGTACTTCTCCGTGGGGACATTATATACGTCTATATCGTTATATATCCTAACCTAAGGCAACCTAACATCTCGGATGTAGTATTTTCCAACATTCCTGGCGGGTCGGCCCCAACTTCTCGGTGGCCACATTATATACGTCTATATCGTAATATAACCTAACCTAACCGATCTAGACCCTCGCTGGTAATGTTTTACAAAATCCCGGTCGTGTCGGCTCGTACTTCACGGTGGGGACATTATTTACGTCTATAACGTTATATATCCTAACCTAAGGGAACCTAACATCTCGGATGTAGCAGTTCACAACATTCCTGGCGGGGCGGCGCCAATTCTCGGTGGGAACATTATATACGTCTACAACGTAATATAACCTAACCTAACCCATCTAGCCCCCAGCTGGGAATGTTTTACAGAATCCCGGTCGTGTCGTCCCGTACGTCTCGGTGCGTACATTATATACGTCTATAACGTTATATATCCTAACCTAAGGGAACCTAACATTTCGGATGTAGTATTTCACAACAATCCTGGCAGGTCGGCCCCTACTTCTCGGTGGGCACATTACATACGTCTATATCGTAATATAACCTAACTTAACCCATCTAGACCCTCGCAGGTAATGTTTTACAAAATCCCGGTCGTGTCGGCCCGTACTTCTCCGTGGGGACATTATATACGTCTATATCGTAATATATCCTAACCTAAGGCAACCTAACATATCGGATGTAGTATTTTCCAACATTCCTGGCGGGCCGGCCCCTACTTCTCGGTGGGCACATTATATACGTCTATATCGAAATATAACCTAACCTAACCCATCTAGACACTCGCTGGTAATGTTTTACAAAATCCCGGTCGTGTCGGCCCGTAGTTCTCCGTGGGGACATTATATACGTCTATATCGTTATATACCCTAACCTAAGGCAACCTAACATATCGGATGTAGTATTTTCCAACATTCCTGGCGGGTCGGCCCCTACTTCTCGGTGGGCACATTATATACGTCTATATCGTAATATAACCTAACCTAACCCATCTAGACACTCGCTGGTAATGTTTTACAAAATCCCGGTCGTGTCGGCCCGTAGTTCTCCGTGGGGACACTATATACGTCTATATCGTTATATACCCTAACCTAAGGCATCTTACCATCTCCGATGTAGTATTTTCCAACATTCCTGGCGGGTCGGCCCCACTTCTCGGTGGGCACATTATATACGTCTATATCGTAATATAACCTAACCCAACCCATCTAGACCCTCGCTGGTAATGTTTTACAAAATCCCGGTCGTGTCGGCCCGTACTTCTCCGTGGGAACATTATATACGTCTATATCGTTATATATCCTAACCTAAGGGAACCTAACATCTCGGATGTATTATTTCACAACATTCCTGGCTGGTCGGCCCCACTTCTCGGTGGGAAAATTATATACGTTTATAACGTAGTATAACCTAACCTAACCCATCTAGCCCCTCGCTTGTAATGTTTTACAGAATCCCGGTCAAGTCGTCCCGTACGTCTCGGTGCGGACATTATATACGTCTATAACGTTATATATCCTAACCAAAGGCAACCTAACATCTCGGATGTAGCAGTTCACAACATTCCTGGCGGGGCGGCGCCAATTCTCGGTGGGAACATTATATACGTCTACAACGTAATATAACCTAACCTAACCCATCTAGCCCCCAGCTGGGAATGTTTTACAGAATCCCGTGTCGTGTCGTCCCGTACGTCTCGGTGCGTACATTATATACGTCTATAACGTTATATATCCTAACCTAAGGGAACCTAACATTTCGGATGTAGTATTTCACAACAATCCTGGCAGGTCGGCCCCTACTTCTCGGTGGACACATTACATACGTCTATATCGTAATATAACCTAACTTAACCCATCTAGACCCTCGCAGGTAATGTTTTACAAAATCCCGGTCGTGTCGGCCCGTACTTCTCCGTGGGGACATTATATACGTCTATATCGTTATATATCCCAACCTAAGGCAACCTAACATATCGGATGTAGTATTTTCCAACATTCCTGGCGGGTCGGCCCCTACTTCTCGGTGGGCACATTATATACGTCTATATCGAAATATAACCTAACCTAACCCATCTAGACACTCGCTGGTAATGTTTTACAAAATCCCGGTCGTGTCGGCCCGTAGTTCTCCGTGGGGACATTATATACGTCTATATCGTTATATACCCTAACCTAAGGCAACCTAACATATCGGATGTAGTATTTTCCAACATTCCTGGCGGGTCGGCCCCTACTTCTCGGTGGGCACATTATATACGTCTATATCGTAATATAACCTAACCTAACCCATCTAGACCCTCGCTGGTAATGTTTTACAAAATCCCGGTCGTGTCGGCCCGTACTTCTCCGTGGGAACATTATATACGTCTATATCGTTATATATCCTAACCTAAGGGAACCTAACATCTCGGATGTATTATTTCACAACATTCCTGGCTGGTCGGCCCCACTTCTCGGTGGGAAAATTATATACGTTTATAACGTAGTATAACCTAACCTAACCCATCTAGCCCCTCGCTTGTAATGTTTTACAGAATCCCGGTCAAGTCGTCCCGTACGGCTCGGTGCGGACATTATATACGTCTATAACGTTATATATCCTAACCAAAGGCAACCTAACATCTCGAATGTAGTATTTTACAACATTCCTGGCGAGTCAGTCCCTACTTCTCGGTGGGCACATTATATACGTCTATGTCGTAATATAACCTAACCTAACCCATCTAGACCCTCGCTGGTAATGTTTTACAGAATCCCGGTCGTGTCGTCTCGTAGGTCTCGGTGCGGACATTATATACGTCTATATCGTTATATACCCTAACCTAAGGCAACTTACCATCTCCGATGTAGTATTTTCCAACATTCCTGGCGGGTCGGCCCCACTTCTCGGTGGGCACATTATATACGTCTATATCGTAATATAACCTAACCCAACCCATCTAGACCCTCGCTGGTAATGTTTTACAAAATCCCGGTCGTGTCGGCCCGTACTTCTCCGTGGGAACATTATATACGTCTATATCGTTATATATCCTAACCTAAGGGAACCTAACATCTCGGATGTATTATTTCACAACATTCCTGGCTGGTCGGCCCCACTTCTCGGTGGGAAAATTATATACGTTTATAACGTAGTATAACCTAACCTAACCCATCTAGCCCCTCGCTTGTAATGTTTTACAGAATCCCGGTCAAGTCGTCCCGTACGGCTCGGTGCGGACATTATATACGTCTATAACGTTATATATCCTAACCAAAGGCAACCTAACATCTCGAATGTAGTATTTTACAACATTCCTGGCGGGTCGGCCCCACTTCTCGGTGGGAAAATTATTCACGTCTATAACGTAATATAACCTAACCTAACCCATCTAGCCCCTCGCTGGTTATGTTTTACAAAATTCCAGTCGTGTCGGCCAGTACTTTTCCGTGTGGACATTATATACGTCTATAATTTTATATATCCTAACCTAAGGCAACTTAACATCTCGGATGTAGTATTTTCCAACATTCCTGGCGAGTCAGTCCCTACTTCTCGGTGGGCACATTATATACGTCTATGTCGTAATATAACCTAACCTAACCCATCTAGACCCTCGCTGGTAATGTTTTACGGAATCCCGGTCGTGTCGTCTCGTAGGTCTCGCTGCGGACATTATATACGTCTATATCGTTATATATCCTAACCTAAGGCAACCTAACATCTCGAATGTAGTATTTCACAACATTCCTGGCGGGTCGGCCCCACTTCTCGGTGGGAAAATTATTTACGTCTATAACGTAATATAACCTAACCTAACCCATCTAGACCCTCGCTGGTAATGTCTTACAGAATCCCGGTCGTGTCGTCCCGTACGTCTCGGTGCGGACATTATATACGTCTATAACGTTATATATCCTAACCAAAGGCAACCTAACTTCTCGAATGTAGTGTTTCACAACATTCTTGGCGGGTCGGCCCCACTTCTCGGTGGGAACATTATATACGTTTATAACGTAATATAACCTAACCTAACCCATCTAGCCCCTCGCTGGTTATGTTTTACAAAATCCCAGTCGTGTCGGCCCGTACTTTTCCGTGTGGACATTATATACGTCTATAATTTTATATATCCTAACCTAAGGCAACTTAACATCTCGGATGTAGTATTTTCCAAAATTCCTGGCGGGTCAGACCCTACTTCTCGGTGGGCACATTATATACGTCTATATCGTAATATAACCTACCCTAACCCATCTAGACCCTCGCTGGTAATGTTTTACAAAATCCTGGTCGTGTCGGCCCGTACTTCTCGTTGGGGACATTATTTACGTCTATAACGTTATATATCCTAACCTAAGGGAACCTATCATCTCGGATGTAGTATTTCACAACATTCCTGGCGGGGCGGCCGCTACTTCTCGGTGGGAACATTATATACGTTTATAACGTAATATAACCTAACCTAACCCACCTAGACCCTCGCTGGTAATGTTTTACAAAATCCCGGTCGTGTCGGCCCGTACTTCTCGGTGGGGACATTATTTACGTCTATAACGTTATATATCCTTACCTAAGGGAACCTATCATCTCGGATGTAGTATTTCACAACATTCCTGGCTGGTCGGCCCCACTTCTCGGTGGGAACATTATATACGTTTATAACGTAATATAACCTAACCTAATCCATCTAGCCCCTCGCTTGTAATGTTTTACAGAATCCCGGTCGCGTCGTCCCGTACGTCCCGGTGCGGACATTATATACGTCTCTAACGTTATATATCCTAACCAAAGGCAACTTAACATCTCGGATGTAGTATTTTCCAACATTCCTGGCGGGTCGGCCCCTACTTCTCGGTGGGCACATTATATACGTCTATATCGTAATATAACCTAACCTAACCCATCTAGACCCTCGCTGGTAATGTTTTACAGAATACCGGTCGTGTCGTCTCGTACGTCTCGGTGCGGATATTATATACGTCTATAACGTTATATATCCTAACCAAAGGCAACCTAACATCTCGAATGTAGTATTTCACTACATTCCTGGCGGGTCGGCCCCACTTCTCGGTGGGAAAATTATTTACGTCTATAACGTAATATAACCTAACCTAACCCATCTAGACCCTCGCTGGTAATGTCTTACAGAATCCCGGTCGTGTCGTCCCGTACGTCTCGGTGCGGACATTATATACGTCTATAACGTTATATATCCTAACCAAAGGCAACCTAACTTCTCGAATGTAGTGTTTCACAACATTCTTGGCGGGTCGGCCCCACTTCTCGGTGGGAACATTATATACGTTTATAACGTAATATAACCTAACCTAACCCATCTAGCCCCTCGCTGGTTATGTTTTACAAAATCCCAGTCGTGTCGGCCCGTACTTTTCCGTGTGGACATTATATACGTCTATAATTTTATATATCCTAACCTAAGGCAACTTAACATCTCGGATGTAGTATTTTCCAAAATTCCTGGCGGGTCAGACCCTACTTCTCGGTGGGCACATTATATACGTCTATATCGTAATATAACCTACCCTAACCCATCTAGACCCTCGCTGGTAATGTTTTACAAAATCCTGGTCGTGTCGGCCCGTACTTCTCGTTGGGGACATTATTTACGTCTATAACGTTATATATCCTAACCTAAGGGAACCTATCATCTCGGATGTAGTATTTCACAACATTCCTGGCGGGGCGGCCGCTACTTCTCGGTGGGAACATTATATACGTTTATAACGTAATATAACCTAACCTAACCCACCTAGACCCTCGCTGGTAATGTTTTACAAAATCCCGGTCGTGTCGGCCCGTACTTCTCGGTGGGGACATTATTTACGTCTATAACGTTATATATCCTTACCTAAGGGAACCTATCATCTCGGATGTAGTATTTCACAACATTCCTGGCTGGTCGGCCCCACTTCTCGGTGGGAACATTATATACGTTTATAACGTAATATAACCTAACCTAATCCATCTAGCCCCTCGCTTGTAATGTTTTACAGAATCCCGGTCGCGTCGTCCCGTACGTCCCGGTGCGGACATTATATACGTCTCTAACGTTATATATCCTAACCAAAGGCAACTTAACATCTCGGATGTAGTATTTTCCAACATTCCTGGCGGGTCGGCCCCTACTTCTCGGTGGGCACATTATATACGTCTATATCGTAATATAACCTAACCTAACCCATCTAGACCCTCGCTGGTAATGTTTTACAGAATACCGGTCGTGTCGTCTCGTACGTCTCGGTGCGGATATTATATACGTCTATAACGTTATATATCCTAACCAAAGGCAACCTAACATCTCGAATGTAGTATTTCACTACATTCCTGGCGGGTCGGCCCCACTTCTCGGTGGGAAAATTATTTACGTCTATAACGTAATATAACCTAACCTAACCCATCTAGACCCTCGCTGGTAATGTCTTACAGAATCCCGGTCGTGTCGTCCCGTACGTCTCGGTGCGGACATTATATACGTCTATAACGTTATATATCCTAACCAAAGGCAACCTAACTTCTCGAATGTAGTGTTTCACAACATTCTTGGCGGGTCGGCCCCACTTCTCGGTGGGAACATTATATACGTTTAGAACGTAATATAACCTAACCTAACCCATCTAGCCCCTCGCTGGTTATGTTTTACAAAATCCCAGTCGTGTCGGCCCGTACTTTTCCGTGTGGACATTATATACGTCTATAATTTTATATATCCTAACCTAAGGCAACTTAACATCTCGGATGTAGTATTTTCCAACATTCCTGGCGGGTCAGTCCCTACTTCTCGGTGGGCACATTATATACGTCTATATCGTAATATAACCTAACCTAACCCATCTAGACCCTCGCTGGTAATGTTTTACAAAATCCCGGTCGTATCGGCCCGTACTTTTCCGTGGGGACATTATATACGTCTATAATTTTATATATCCTAACCTAAGGCAACATAACATCTCGAATGTAGTATTTTCCAACATTCCTGGCGGGTCAGTCCCTACATCTCGGTGGGCACATTATATACGTCTATATCGTAATATAACCTAACCTAACCCATCTAGACCCTCGCTGGTAATGTTTTACAGAATCCCGGTCATGTCGGCTTGTACGTCCCGGTGCGGACATTATATACGTCTACAACGTTATATATACTAACCTAAGGGAACCTAACATCACGGATGTAGTATTTCACAACATTCCTGGCTGGTCGGCCCCACTTCTCGGTGGGAATATTATATACGTTTATAACGTAGTATAACCTAACCTAACCCATCTAGCCCCTCGCTTGTAATGTTTTGCAGAATCCCGGTCGTGTCGGCCTGTACGTCTCGGTGCGGACATTATATACGTCTATAACGTTATATATCCTAACCTAAGTTAACCTAACATCTCGGATGTAGTATTTCACAACATTCCTGGCTGGTCGGCCCCACTTCTCGGTGGGAACATTATATACGTTTATAAGGAAGTATAACCTACCCTAACCCATCTAGACCCTCGCTGGTAATGTTTTACAAAATCACGGTCGTGTCGGCCCGTACTTCTCGTTGGGGACATTATTTACGTCTATAACGTTATATATCCTAACCTAAGGGAACCTATCATCTCGGATGTAGTATTTCACAACATTCCTGGCGGGGCGGCCGCTACTTCTCGGTGGGAACATTATATACGTTTATAACGTAATATAACCTAACCTAACCCATCTAGCACCTCGCTTGTAATGTTTTACAGAATCCCGGTCGCGTCGTCCCGTACGTCCCGGTGCGGACATTATATACGTCTATAACGTTATATATCCTAACCTAAGGGAACCTAACATTTCGGATGTAGTATTTCACAACAATCCTGGCAGGTCGGCCCCTACTTCTCGGTGGGCACATTACATACGTCTATATCGTAATATAACCTAACCTAACCCATCTAGACCCTCGCAGGTAATGTTTTACAAAATCCCGGTCGTGTCGGCCCGTACTTCTCCGTGGGGACATTATATACGTCTATATCGTTATATATCCTAACCTAAGGCAACCTAACATCTCGGATGTAGTATTTTCCAACATTCCTGGCGGGTCGGCCCCAACTTCTCGGTGGCCACATTATATACGTCTATATCGTAATATAACCTAACCTAACCGATCTAGACCCTCGCTGGTAATGTTTTACAAAATCCCGGTCGTGTCGGCTCGTACTTCACGGTGGGGACATTATTTACGTCTATAACGTTATATATCCTAACCTAAGGGAACCTAACATCTCGGATGTAGCAGTTCACAACATTCCTGGCGGGGCGGCGCCAATTCTCGGTGGGAACATTATATACGTCTACAACGTAATATAACCTAACCTAACCCATCTAGCCCCCAGCTGGGAATGTTTTACAGAATCCCGGTCGTGTCGTCCCGTACGTCTCGGTGCGGACATTATATACGTCTATAACGTTATATATCCTAACCTAAGGCAACTTAACCTCTCAGATGTAGTATTTTGCAACAGTCTTGGCGGGTCGGGCCCTACTTCTCGGTGGGCACAATATATACTTCTATATCGTAATATAACCTAACCCAACCCATCTAGCACCTCGCTCGTTATGTTTTACAAAATCCCAGTCGTGTCGGCCCGTACTTTTCCGTGTGGACATTATATACGTCTATAATTTTATATATCCTAACCTAAGGCAACTTAACATCTCGGATGTAGTATTTTCCAACATTCCTGGCGGGTCAGTCCCTACTTCTCGGTGGGCACATTATATACGTCTATATCGTAATATAACCTAACCTAACCCATCTAGACCCTCGCTGGTAATGTTTTACAGAACCCCGGTCGTGTCGTCTCGTAGGTCTCGGTGCGGACATTATATACGTCTATATCGTTATATATAGTAACCTAAGGCAACCTAACATCTCGGATGTAGTATTTTCCAACATCCCTGGCGGGGCGGCCGCTACTTCTCGGTGGGAACATTTTATACGTCTATATCGTAATATAACCTAACCTAACCCACCTAGACCCTCGCTGGTAATGTTTTACAAAATCCCGGTCGTGTCGGCCCGTACTTCTCGGTGGGGACATTATTTACGTCTATAACGTTATATATCCTTACCTAAGGGAACCTATCATCTCGGATGTAGTATATCACAACATTCCTGGCTGGTCGGCCCCACTTCTCGGTGGGAACATTATATACGTTTATAACGTAATATAACCTAACCTAACCCATCTAGACCCTCGCTGGTAATGTTTTACAAAATCCCGGTCGTGTCGGCCCGTACTTCTCGTTGGGGACATTATTTACGTCTATAACGTTATATATCCTAACCTAAGGGAACCTATCATCTCGGATGTAGTATTTCACAACATTCCTGGCGGGGCGGCCGCTACTTCTCGGTGGGAACATTATATACGTTTATAACGTAATATAACCTAACCTAACCCATCTAGCACCTCGCTTGTAATGTTTTACAGAATCCCGGTCGCGTCGTCCCGTACGTCCCGGTGCGGACATTATATACGTCTATAACGTTATATATCCTAACCTAAGGGAACCTAACATTTCGGATGTAGTATTTCACAACAATCCTGGCAGGTCGGCCCCTACTTCTCGGTGGGCACATTACATACGTCTATATCGTAATATAACTTAACCTAACCCATCTAGACCCTCGCAGGTAATGTTTTACAAAATCCCGGTCGTGTCGGCCCGTACTTCTCCGTGGGGACATTATATACGTCTATATCGTTATATATCCTAACCTAAGGCAACCTAACATCTCGGATGTAGTATTTTCCAACATTCCTGGCGGGTCGGCCCCTATTTCTCGGTGGGCACATTATATACGTCTATATCGTAATATAACCTAACCTAACCCATCTAGACCCTCGCTGGTAATGTTTTACAAAATCCCGGTCGTGTCGGCTCGTACTTCACGGTGGGGACATTATTTACGTCTATAACGTTATATATCCTAACCTAAGGGAACCTAACATCTCGGATGTAGTAGTTCACAACATTCCTGGCGGGGCGGCGCCAATTCTCGGTGGGAACATTATATACGTCTACAACGTAATATAACCTAACCTAACCCATCTAGCCCCCAGCTGGGAATGTTTTACAGAATCCCGGTCGTGTCGTCCCGTACGTCTCGGTGCGGACATTATATACGTCTATAACGTTATATATCCTAACCTAAGGCAACTTAACCTCTCGGATGTAGTATTTTCCAACAGTCTTGGCGGGTCGGGCCCTACTTCCCGGTGGGCACAATATATACTTCTATATCGTAATATAACCTAACCCAACCCATCTAGACCCTCGCTGTTAATGTTTTACAAAATCCCGGTCGTGTCGGCCCGTACTTTTCCGTGGGGACATTATATACGTCTATAATTTTATATATCCTAACCTAAGGCAACTTAACATCTCGGATGTAGTATTTTCCAACATTCCTGGCGGGTCAGTCCCTACTTCTCGGTGGGCACATTATATACGTCTATATCGTAATATAACCTAACCTAACCCATCTAGACCCTCGCTGGTAATGTTTTACAGAATCCCGGTCGTGTCGTCTCGTAGGTCTCGGTGCGGACATTATATACGTCTATATCGTTATATATCCTAACCTAAGGCAACCTAACATCTCGGATGTAGTATTTTGCAACATCCCTGGCGGGGCGGCCGCTACTTCTCGGTGGGAACATTATATACGTCTATATCGTAATATAACCTAACCTAACCCACCTAGACCCTCGCTGGTTATGTTTTACAAAATCCCGGTCGTGTCGGCCCGTACTTCTCGGTGGGGACATTATTTACGTCTATAACGTTATATATCCTAACCTAAGGGAACCTATCATCTCGGATGTAGTATTTCACAACATTCCTGGCTGGTCGGCCCCACTTCTCGGTGGGAACATTATATACGTTTATAACGTAATATAACCTAACCTAACCCATCTAGCCCCTCGCTTGTAATGTTTTACAGAATCCCGGTCGCGTCGTCCCGTACGTCCCGGTGCGGACATTATATACGTCTGTAACGTTATATATCCTAACCAAAGGCAACTTAACATCTCGGATGTAGTATTTTCCAACATTCCTAGCGGGTCGGCCCCCACTTCTCGGTGGGCACATTGTATACGTCTGTATCGTAATATAACCTAACCTAACCAATCTAGACCCTCGCTGGTAATGTTTTACAACGTCCCGGTCGTGTCGGCCCGTACATCTCGGTGGGGACATTATATACGTCTATAACGTTATACGTCCTAACATAAGGGAACCTAACATCTCGGATGTAGTATTGTCCAACATTCCTGGCGGGTCGGCCCCACTTCTCGGTGGGAAAATTATTTACGTCTATAACGTAATATAACCTAACCTAACCCATCTAGACCCTCGCTGGTAATGTTTTACAGAATCCCGGTCGTGTCGTCCCGTACGTCTCGGTGCGGACATTATATACGTCTATAACGTTATATATCCTAACCAAAGGCAACCTAACATCTCGAATGTAGTGTTTCACAACATTCTTGGCGGGTCGGCCCCACTTCTCGGTGGGAACATTATATACGTCTATATCGTAATATAACCTAACCTAACCCATCTAGACCCTCGCTGGTAATGTTTTACAGAATCCCGGTCGTGTCGTCTTGTACGTCTCGGTGCGGACATTATATACGTCTATAACTTTATATATCCTAACCTAAGGCAACTTAACCTGTCGGATGTAGTATTTTCCAACAGTCTTGGCTGGTCGGACCCTACTTCTCGGTGGGCACAATATATACGTCTATATCGTAATATAACCTAACCTAACCCATCTAGCCCCTCGCTGGTTATGTTTTACAAAATCCCAGTCGTGTCGGCCCGTACTTTTCCGTGGGGACATTATATACGTCTATAATTTTATATATCCTAACCTAAGGCAACTTAACATCTCGGATGTAGTATTTTCCAACATTCCTGGCGGGTCAGTCCCTACTCCTCGGTGGGCACATTATATACGTCTATATCGTAATATAACCTAACCTAACCCATCTAGCCCCTCGCTGGTAATGTTTTACAAAATCCCAGTCGTGTCGGCCCGTACTTTTCCGTGGGGACATTATATACGTCTATAATTTTATATATCCTAACCTAAGGCAACTTAACATCTCGGATGTAGTATTTTCCAACATTCCTGGCGGGTCAGTCCCTACTTCTCGGTGGGCACATTATATACGTCTATATCGTAATATAACCTAACCTAACCCATCTAGACCCTCGCTGGTAATGTTCTACAAAATCCCGGTCGCGTCGTCCCGTACGTCCCGGTGCGGACATTATATACGTCTATAACGTTATATATCCTAACCTAAGGGAACCTAACATTTCGGATGTAGTATTTTCCAACATTCCTGGCGGGTCGGCCCCAACTTCTCGGTGGCCACATTATATACGTCTATATCGTAATATAACCTAACCTAACCGATCTAGACCCTCGCTGGTAATGTTTTACAAAATCCCGGTCGTGTCGGCCCGTACTTCTCGTTGGGGACATTATTTACGTCTATAACGTTATATATCCTAACCTAAGGGAACCTATCATCTCGGATGTAGTATTTCACAACATTCCTGGCGGGGCGGCCGCTACTTCTCGGTGGGAACATTATATACGTTTATAACGTAATATAACCTAACCTAACCCATCTAGCACCTCGCTTGTAATGTTTTACAGAATCCCGGTCGCGTCGTCCCGTACGTCCCGGTGCGGACATTATATACGTCTATAACGTTATATATCCTAACCTAAGGGAACCTAACATTTCGGATGTAGTATTTCACAACAATCCTGGCAGGTCGGCCCCTACTTCTCGGTGGGCACATTACATACGTCTATATCGTAATATAACCTAACCTAACCCATCTAGACCCTCGCAGGTAATGTTTTACAAAATCCCGGTCGTGTCGGCCCGTACTTCTCCGTGGGGACATTATATACGTCTATATCGTTATATATCCTAACCTAAGGCAACCTAACATCTCGGATGTAGTATTTTCCAACATTCCTGGCGGGTCGGCCCCAACTTCTCGGTGGCCACATTATATACGTCTATATCGTAATATAACCTAACCTAACCGATCTAGACCCTCGCTGGTAATGTTTTACAAAATCCCGGTCGTGTCGGCTCGTACTTCACGGTGGGGACATTATTTACGTCTATAACGTTATATATCCTAACCTAAGGGAACCTAACATCTCGGATGTAGCAGTTCACAACATTCCTGGCGGGGCGGCGCCAATTCTCGGTGGGAACATTATATACGTCTACAACGTAATATAACCTAACCTAACCCATCTAGCCCCCAGCTGGGAATGTTTTACAGAATCCCGGTCGTGTCGTCCCGTACGTCTCGGTGCGGACATTATATACGTCTATAACGTTATATATCCTAACCTAAGGCAACTTAACCTCTCAGATGTAGTATTTTGCAACAGTCTTGGCGGGTCGGGCCCTACTTCTCGGTGGGCACAATATATACTTCTATATCGTAATATAACCTAACCCAACCCATCTAGCACCTCGCTCGTTATGTTTTACAAAATCCCAGTCGTGTCGGCCCGTACTTTTCCGTGTGGACATTATATACGTCTATAATTTTATATATCCTAACCTAAGGCAACTTAACATCTCGGATGTAGTATTTTCCAACATTCCTGGCGGGTCAGTCCCTACTTCTCGGTGGGCACATTATATACGTCTATATCGTAATATAACCTAACCTAACCCATCTAGACCCTCGCTGGTAATGTTTTACAGAACCCCGGTCGTGTCGTCTCGTAGGTCTCGGTGCGGACATTATATACGTCTATATCGTTATATATAGTAACCTAAGGCAACCTAACATCTCGGATGTAGTATTTTCCAACATCCCTGGCGGGGCGGCCGCTACTTCTCGGTGGGAACATTTTATACGTCTATATCGTAATATAACCTAACCTAACCCACCTAGACCCTCGCTGGTAATGTTTTACAAAATCCCGGTCGTGTCGGCCCGTACTTCTCGGTGGGGACATTATTTACGTCTATAACGTTATATATCCTTACCTAAGGGAACCTATCATCTCGGATGTAGTATATCACAACATTCCTGGCTGGTCGGCCCCACTTCTCGGTGGGAACATTATATACGTTTATAACGTAATATAACCTAACCTAACCCATCTAGACCCTCGCTGGTAATGTTTTACAAAATCCCGGTCGTGTCGGCCCGTACTTCTCGTTGGGGACATTATTTACGTCTATAACGTTATATATCCTAACCTAAGGGAACCTATCATCTCGGATGTAGTATTTCACAACATTCCTGGCGGGGCGGCCGCTACTTCTCGGTGGGAACATTATATACGTTTATAACGTAATATAACCTAACCTAACCCATCTAGCACCTCGCTTGTAATGTTTTACAGAATCCCGGTCGCGTCGTCCCGTACGTCCCGGTGCGGACATTATATACGTCTATAACGTTATATATCCTAACCTAAGGGAACCTAACATTTCGGATGTAGTATTTCACAACAATCCTGGCAGGTCGGCCCCTACTTCTCGGTGGGCACATTACATACGTCTATATCGTAATATAACTTAACCTAACCCATCTAGACCCTCGCAGGTAATGTTTTACAAAATCCCGGTCGTGTCGGCCCGTACTTCTCCGTGGGGACATTATATACGTCTATATCGTTATATATCCTAACCTAAGGCAACCTAACATCTCGGATGTAGTATTTTCCAACATTCCTGGCGGGTCGGCCCCTATTTCTCGGTGGGCACATTATATACGTCTATATCGTAATATAACCTAACCTAACCCATCTAGACCCTCGCTGGTAATGTTTTACAAAATCCCGGTCGTGTCGGCTCGTACTTCACGGTGGGGACATTATTTACGTCTATAACGTTATATATCCTAACCTAAGGGAACCTAACATCTCGGATGTAGTAGTTCACAACATTCCTGGCGGGGCGGCGCCAATTCTCGGTGGGAACATTATATACGTCTACAACGTAATATAACCTAACCTAACCCATCTAGCCCCCAGCTGGGAATGTTTTACAGAATCCCGGTCGTGTCGTCCCGTACGTCTCGGTGCGGACATTATATACGTCTATAACGTTATATATCCTAACCTAAGGCAACTTAACCTCTCGGATGTAGTATTTTCCAACAGTCTTGGCGGGTCGGGCCCTACTTCCCGGTGGGCACAATATATACTTCTATATCGTAATATAACCTAACCCAACCCATCTAGACCCTCGCTGTTAATGTTTTACAAAATCCCGGTCGTGTCGGCCCGTACTTTTCCGTGGGGACATTATATACGTCTATAATTTTATATATCCTAACCTAAGGCAACTTAACATCTCGGATGTAGTATTTTCCAACATTCTTGGCGGGTCAGTCCCTACTTCTCGGTGGGCACATTATATACGTCTATATCGTAATATAACCTAACCTAACCCATCTAGACCCTCGCTGGTAATGTTTTACAGAATCCCGGTCGTGTCGTCTCGTAGGTCTCGGTGCGGACATTATATACGTCTATATCGTTATATATCCTAACCTAAGGCAACCTAACATCTCGGATGTAGTATTTTGCAACATCCCTGGCGGGGCGGCCGCTACTTCTCGGTGGGAACATTATATACGTCTATATCGTAATATAACCTAACCTAACCCACCTAGACCCTCGCTGGTTATGTTTTACAAAATCCCGGTCGTGTCGGCCCGTACTTCTCGGTGGGGACATTATTTACGTCTATAACGTTATATATCCTAACCTAAGGGAACCTATCATCTCGGATGTAGTATTTCACAACATTCCTGGCTGGTCGGCCCCACTTCTCGGTGGGAACATTATATACGTTTATAACGTAATATAACCTAACCTAACCCATCTAGCCCCTCGCTTGTAATGTTTTACAGAATCCCGGTCGCGTCGTCCCGTACGTCCCGGTGCGGACATTATATACGTCTGTAACGTTATATATCCTAACCAAAGGCAACTTAACATCTCGGATGTAGTATTTTCCAACATTCCTGGCGGGTCAGTCCCTACTCCTCGGTGGGCACATTATATACGTCTATATCGTAATATAACCTAACCTAACCCATCTAGCCCCTCGCTGGTAATGTTTTACAAAATCCCAGTCGTGTCGGCCCGTACTTTTCCGTGGGGACATTATATACGTCTATAATTTTATATATCCTAACCTAAGGCAACTTAACATCTCGGATGTAGTATTTTCCAACATTCCTGGCGGGTCAGTCCCTACTTCTCGGTGGGCACATTATATACGTCTATATCGTAATATAACCTAACCTAACCCATCTAGACCCTCGCTGGTAATGTTCTACAAAATCCCGGTCGCGTCGTCCCGTACGTCCCGGTGCGGACATTATATACGTCTATAACGTTATATATCCTAACCTAAGGGAACCTAACATTTCGGATGTAGTATTTTCCAACATTCCTGGCGGGTCGGCCCCAACTTCTCGGTGGCCACATTATATACGTCTATATCGTAATATAACCTAACCTAACCGATCTAGACCCTCGCTGGTAATGTTTTACAAAATCCCGGTCGTGTCGGCCCGTACTTCTCGTTGGGGACATTATTTACGTCTATAACGTTATATATCCTAACCTAAGGGAACCTATCATCTCGGATGTAGTATTTCACAACATTCCTGGCGGGGCGGCCGCTACTTCTCGGTGGGAACATTATATACGTTTATAACGTAATATAACCTAACCTAACCCATCTAGCACCTCGCTTGTAATGTTTTACAGAATCCCGGTCGCGTCGTCCCGTACGTCCCGGTGCGGACATTATATACGTCTATAACGTTATATATCCTAACCTAAGGGAACCTAACATTTCGGATGTAGTATTTCACAACAATCCTGGCAGGTCGGCCCCTACTTCTCGGTGGGCACATTACATACGTCTATATCGTAATATAACTTAACCTAACCCATCTAGACCCTCGCAGGTAATGTTTTACAAAATCCCGGTCGTGTCGGCCCGTACTTCTCCGTGGGGACATTATATACGTCTATATCGTTATATATCCTAACCTAAGGCAACCTAACATCTCGGATGTAGTATTTTCCAACATTCCTGGCGGGTCGGCCCCTATTTCTCGGTGGGCACATTATATACGTCTATATCGTAATATAACCTAACCTAACCCATCTAGCCCCTCGCTTGTAATGTTTTGCAGAATCCCGGTCGTGTCGGCCCGTACGTCTCGGTGCGGACATTATATACGTCTATAACGTTATATATCCTAACCTAAGGCAACCTAACATCTCGGATGTGGTATTTCACAACATTCCTGGCTGGTCGGCCCCACTTCTCGGTGGGAACATTATATACGTTTATAACGAAGTATAACCTAACCTAACCCATCTAGACCCTCGCTTGTAATGTTTTACAGAATCCCGGTCGTGTCGTCCCGTACGTCTCGGTGCGGAGATTATATACGTCTATAACGTTATATATCCTAACCAAAGGCAACTTAACATCTCGGATGTAGTATTTTCCAACATTTCTGGCGGGTCGGCCCCTACTTCTCGGTGGGCACATTATATACGTCTATATCGTAATATAACCTAACCTAACCCATCTAGACCCTCGCTGGTAATGTTTCACAGAATCCCGGTCGTGTCGTCCCGTACGTCTCGGTGCGGACATTATATACGTCTATAACGTTATATATCCTAACCTAAGGCAGCTTAACCTCTCGGATGTAGTATTTTCCAACAGTCTTGGCGGGTCGGACACTACTTCTCGGTGGGCACATTATATACGTCTATATCGTAATATAACCTAACCTAACCCATCTAGACCCTCGCTGGTAGTGTTTTACAGAATCCCGGTCGTGTCGTCCCGTACGTCTCGGTGCGGACATTATATACGTCTATAACATTATATATCCTAACCTAAGGCAATTTAACCTCTCGGATGTAGTATTTTCCAACAGTCTTGGCGGGTCGGACCCTACTTCTCGGTGGGCACATTATATACGTCTATATCGTAATATAACCTAACCTAACCCATCTAGACCCTCGCTGGTAATGTTTTACAGAATCCCGGTCGTGTCGTCCCGTACGTCTCGGTGCGGACATTATATACGTCTATAACGTTATATATCCTAACCTAAGGGAACCTAACATCTCGGATGTAGTATTTCACAACATTCCTGGCTGGTCGGACCCTACTTCTCGGTGGGCACAATACATACTTCTATAACGTAATATAACCTAACCTAACCCATCTAGAACCTCGCAGGTAATGTTTTACAAAATCCGGGTCGTGTCGGCCCGTACTTCTCCGTGGGGACATTATATACGTCTATATCGTTATATATCCTAACCTAAGGCAACCTAACATCTCGGATGTAGTATTTTCCAACATTCCTGGCGGGTCGGCCCCTACTTCTCGGTGGGCACATTATATACGTCTATATCGTAATATAACCTAACCTAACCCATCTAGACCCTCGCTGGTAATGCTTTACAAAATCCCGGTCGTGTCGGCCCGTACTTCTCCGTGGGGACATCATATACGTCTATATCGTTATATATCCTAACCTAAGGCAACTTAACATCTCCGATGTAGTATTTTCCAACATTCCTGGCGGGTCGGCCCCTACTTCTCGGTGGGCACATTATATACGTCTATATCGTAATATAACCTAACCCAACCCATCTAGACCCTCGCTGGTAATGGTTTACAGAATCCCGGTCGTGTCGTCTCGTACGTCTCGGTGCGGACATTATATACGTCTATAACGTTATATATCCTAACCTAAGGGAACCTAACATCTCGGATGTAGTATTTCACAAAATTCCTGGCTGGTCGGCCCCACTTCTCGGTGGGAACATTATATACGTTTATAACGTAGTATAACCTAACATAACCCATCTAGCCCCTCGCTTGTAATGTTTTACAGAATCCCGGTCGCGTCGTCCCGTACGTCCCGGTGCGGACATTATATACGTCTGTAACGTTATATACCCTAACCAAAGGCAACTTAACATCTCGGATGTAGTATTTTCCAACAGTCTTGGCGGGTCGGACCCTACTTCTCGGTGGGCACATTATATACTTCTATATCATAATATAACCTAACCTAACCCATCTAGACCCTCTCTGTTAATGTTTTACAAAATCCCGGTCGTGTCGGCCCGTACTTTTCCGTGGGGACATTATATACGTCTATAATTTTATATATCCTAACCTAAGGCAACTTAACATCTCGAATGTAGTATTTTCCAACTTTCCTGGCGGGTCGGCCCCTACTTCCCGGTGGGCACATTATATACGTCTATATCGTAATATAACCTAACCTAACCCATCTAGACCCTCGCTGGTAATGGGTTACAGAATCCCGGTCGTGTCGTCTCGTACATCTCGGTGCGGACATTATATACGTCTATAACGTTATATATCCTAACCTAAGGGAACCTAACATCTCGGATGTAGTATTTTCCAACATTCCTGGCGGGTCGGCCCCTACTTCTCGGTGGGCACATTATATACGTCTATATCGTAATATAACCTAACCTAACCCATCTACACCCTCGCTGGTAATGTTTTACAGAATCCCGGTCGTGTCGTCTCGTACGTCTCGGTGCGGATATTATATACGTCTATAACTTTATATATTCTAACCTAAGGCAACTTAACATCTCCGAGGTAGTATTTTCCAACATTCCTGGCGGCTCGGCCCCTACTTCTCGGTGGGCACATTATATACGTCTATAACGTAATATAACCTAACCTAACCCATCTAGACCCTCGCTGGTAATGTTTTACAGAATCCCGGTCGTGTCGTCTCGTACGTCTCGGTGCGGAAATTATATACGGCTATAACGTTATATATCCTAACCTAAGGGAACCTAACATCTCGGATGTAGTATTTTCCAACATTCCTGGTGGGTCGGCCCCTACTTCTCGGTGGGCACATTATATACGTCTATATCGTAAAATAACCTAACCTAACCCATCTAGACCCTCGCTGGTAATGTTTTACAGAATCCCGGTCGTGTCGTCTCGTACGTATCGGTGCGGATATTATATACGTCTATAACGTTATATATTCTAACCTAAGGCAACTTAACATCTCCGATGTAGTATTTTCCAACATTCCTGGCGGGTCGGCCCCTACTTCTCGGTGGGCACATTATATACGTCTATAACGTAATATAACCTAACCTAACCCATCTAGCCCCTAGCTGGTAATGTTTTACAGAATCCCGGTCGTGTCGTCCCGTACGTCTCGGTGCGGACATTATATACGTCTATAACGTTATATATCCTAACCAAAGGCAACCTAACATCTCGAATGTAGTGTTTCACAACATTCCTGGCGGGTCGGCCCCACTTCTCGGTGGGAACATTATATACGTTTATAACGTAATATAACCTAACCTAACCCATCTAGCCCCTCGCTGCTTATGTTTTACAAAATCCCAGTCGTGTCGGCCCGTACTTTTCCGTGTGGACATTATATACGTCTATAATTTTATATATCCTAACCTAAGGGAACCTAACATCTCGGATGTAGTATTTCACAAAATTCCTGGCTGGTCGGCCCCACTTCTCGGTGGGAACATTATATACGTTTATAACGTAGTATAACCTGACATAACCCATCTAGCCCCTCGCTTGTAATGTTTTACAGAATCCCGGTCGTGTCGTCTCGTACGTCTCGGTGCGGACATTATTTACGTCTATAACGTTATATATCCTAACCTAAGGGAACCTAACATTTCGGATGTTGTATTTCACAACATTCCTGGCAGGTCGGCCCCTACTTCTCGGTGGGCACATTATATACGTCTATATCGTAATATAACCTAACCTAACCCATCTAGACCCTCGCTGGTAATGTTTTACAAAATCCCGGTCGTGTCGGCCCGTACTTCTCGGTGCGGACATTATATACGTCTATAACGTTATATATCCTAACCTAAGGCAACTTAACCTCTCGGATGTAGTATTTTCCAACAGTCTTGGCGGGTCGGACCCTACTTCTCGGTGGGCACATTATATACTTCTATATCATAATATAACCTAACCTAACCCATCTAGACCCTCGCTGTTAATGTTTTACAAAATCCCGGTCGTGTCGGCCCGTACTTTTCCGTGGGGACATTATATACGTCTATAATTTTATATATCCTAACCTAAGGCAACTTAACATCTCGAATGTAGTATTTTCCAACTTTCCTGGCGGGTCGGCCCCTACTTCCCGGTGGGCACATTATATACGTCTATATCGTGATATAACCTAACCTAACCCATCTAGACCCTCGCTGGTAATGGGTTACAGAATCCCGGTCGTGTCGTCTCGTACATCTCGGTGCGGACATTATATACGTCTATAACGTTATATATCCTAACCTAAGGGAACCTAACATCTCGGATGTAGTATTTTCCAACATTCCTGGCGGGTCGGCCCCTACTTCTCGGTGGGCACATTATATACGTCTATATCGTAATATAACCTAACCTAACCCATCTACACCCTCGCTGGTAATGTTTTACAGAATCCCGGTCGTGTCGTCTCGTACGTCTCGGTGCGGATATTATATACGTCTATAACTTTATATACTCTAACCTAAGGCAACTTAACATCTCCGATGTAGTATTTTCCAACATTCCTGGCGGCTCGGCCCCTACTTCTCGGTGGGCACATTATATACGTCTATAACGTAATATAACCTAACCTAACCCATCTAGACCCTCGCTGGTAATGTTTTACAGAATCCCGGTCGTGTCGTCTCGTACGTCTCGGTGCGGAAATTATATACGGCTATAACGTTATATATCCTAACCTAAGGGAACCTAACATCTCGGATGTAGTATTTTCCAACATTCCTGGTGGGTCGGCCCCTACTTCTCGGTGGGCACATTACATACGTCTATATCGTAATATAACCTAACCTAACCCATCTAGAACCTCGCAGGTAATGTTTTACAAAATCCCGGTCGTGTCGGCCCGTACTTCTCCGTGGGGACATTATATACGTCTATATCGTTATATATCCTAACCTAAGGCAAGCTAACATCTCGGATGTAGTATTTTCCAACATTCCTGGCGGGTCGGCCCCTACTTCTCGGTGGGCACATTATATACGTCTATATCGTAATATAACTTAACCTAACCCATCTAGACCCTCGCTGGTAATGTTTTACAAAATCCCGGTCGTGTCGGCTCGTACTTCTCGGTGGGGACATTATTTACGTCTATAACGTTATATATCCTAACCTAAGGGAACCTAACATCTCGGATGTAGTAGTTCACAACATTCCTGGCGGGGCGGCGCCAATTCTCGGTGGGAACATTATATACGTCTACAACGTAATATAACCTAACTTAACCCATCTAGCCCCCAGCTGGGAATGTTTTACAGAATCCCGGTCGTGTCGTCCCGTACGTCTCGGTGCGGACATTATATACGTCTATAACGTTATATATCCTAACCTAAGGCAACTTAACCTCTCGGATGTAGTATTTTCCAACAGTCTTGGCGGGTCGGACCCTACTTCTCGGTGGGCACAATATATACTTCTATATCGTAATATAACCTAACCCAACCCATCTAGACCCTCGCTGTTAATGTTTTACAAAATCCCGGTCGTATCGGCCCGTACTTTTCCGTGGGGACATTATATACGTCTATAATTTTATATATCCTAACCTAAGGCAACATAACATCTCGAATGTAGTATTTTCCAACATTCCTGGCGGGTCAGTCCCTACATCTCGGTGGGCACATTATATACGTCTATATCGTAATATAACCTAACCTAACCCATCTAGACCCTCGCTGGTAATGTTTTACAGAATCCCGGTCATGTCGGCTTGTACGTCCCGGTGCGGACATTATATACGTCTACAACGTTATATATACTAACCTAAGGGAACCTAACATCACGGATGTAGTATTTCACAACATTCCTGGCTGATCGGCCCCACTTCTCGGTGGGAATATTATATACGTTTATAACGTAGTATAACCTAACCTAACCCATCTAGCCCCTCGCTTGTAATGTTTTGCAGAATCCCGGTCGTGTCGGCCTGTACGTCTCGGTGCGGACATTATATACGTCTATAACGTTATATATCCTAACCTAAGTTAACCTAACATCTCGGATGTAGTATTTCACAACATTCCTGGCTGGTCGGCCCCACTTCTCGGTGGGAACATTATATACGTTTATAAGGAAGTATAACCTAACCTAACCCATCTAGACCCTCGCTTGTAACGTTTTACAGAATCCCGGTCGTGTCGTCCCGTACGTCTCGGTGCGGACATTATATACGTCTATAACGTTATATATCCTAACCAAAGGCAACCTAACATCTCGAATGTAGTGTTTCACAACATTCCTGGCGGGTCGGCCCCACTTCTCGGTGGGAACATTATATACGTTTATAACGTAATATAACCTAACCTAACCCATCTAGCCCCTCGCTGGTTATGTTTTACAAAATCCCAGTCGTGTCGGCCCGTACTTTTCCGTGGGGACATTATATACGTCTATAATTTTATATATCCTAACCTAAGGCAACTTAACATCTCGGATGTAGTATTTTCCAACATTCCTGGCGGGTCAGTCCCTACTTCTCGGTGGGCACATTATATACGTCTATATCGTAATATAACCTAACCTAACCCATCTAGACCCTCGCTGGTAATGTTTTACAAAATCGCGGTCGTGTCGGCCCGTACTTCTCCGTGGGGACATTATATACGTCTATATCGTTATATATCCTAACCTAAGGCAACCTAACATCTCGGATGTAGTATTTTCCAACATTCCTGGCGGGGCGGACGCTACTTCTCTTTGGGAACATTATATACGTCTATATCGTAATATAACCTAACCTAACCCATCTAGACCCTCGCTGGTAATGTTCTACAAAATCCCGGTCGTGTCGGCCCGTACTTCTCGATGGGGACATTATTTACGTCTATAACGTTATATATCCTAATGTAAGGGAACCTAACATCTCGGATGTAGTATTTCACAACATTCCTGGCGGGTCGGCCCCACTTCTGGGTGGGAACATTATATACGTTTATAACGTAGTATAGCCTAACCTAACCCATCTAGCCCGTCGCTTGTAATGTTTTACAGTATCCCGGTCGTGTCGTCCCGTGCGTCTCGGTGCGGACATTATATACGTCTATATCGTTATATATCCTAACCAAAGGCAACTTAACATCTCGGATGTAGTATTTTCCAACATTCCTGGCGGGTCGGACCCTACTTCTCGGTGGGCACATTATATACGTCTATATCGTAATATAACCTAACCTAACCCATCTAGACCCTCGCTGGTAATGTTTTACAAAATCCCGGTCCTGTCGGCCCGTACTTCTCGGTGGGGCATTATATACGTCTATAACTTTATATATCCTAACCTAGGGGAACCTAACATCTCGGATGTAGTATTTCACAACATTCCTGGCGGGTCGGCCCCACTTCTCGGTGGGAACATTATATACGTTTATAACATAATATAACCTAATCTAACCCATCTAGCCCCTCGCTGGTAATGTTTTACAAAATCACAGTCGTGTCGGCCCGTACTTTTCCGTGGGGACATTATATACGTCTATAATTTTATATATCCTAACCTAAGGCAACTTAACATCTCGAATGTAGTATTTCACAACATTCCTGGCGGGTCGGCCCCACTTCTCGGTGGGAACATTATTTACGTCTATAACGTAATATAACCTAACCTAACCCATCTAGACCCTCGCTGGTAATGTTTTACAAAATCCCGGTCGTGTCGGCCCGTACTTCTCCGTGGGAACATTATATACGTCTATATCGTTATATATCCTAACCTAAGGGAACCTAACATCTCGGATGTATTATTTCACAACATTCCTGGCGGGTCAGTCCCTACTTCTCGGTGGGCACATTATATACGTCTATATCGTAATATAACCTAACCTAACCCATCTAGACCCTCGCTGGTAATGTTTTACAAAATCCCGGTCGTGTCGGCCCGTACTTCTTCGTGGGGACATTATATACGTCTATATAGTTATATATCCTAACCTAAGGCAACTTAACATCTCCGATGTAGTATTTTCCAACATTCCTGGCGGGTCGGCCCCTACTTCTCGGTGGGCACATTATATAAGTCTATATCGTAATATAACCTAACCCAACCCATCTAGACCCTCGCTGGTAATGTTTTACAGAATCCCGGTCGTGTCGTCTCGTACGTCTCGGTGCGGACATTATTTACGTCTATAACGTTATATATCCTAACCTAAGGAAACCTAACATTTCGGATGTTGTATTTCACAACATTCCTGGCAGGTCGGCCCCTACTTCTCGGTGGGCACATTATATACGTCTATATCGTAATATAACCTAACCTAACCCATCTACACCCTCGCTGGTAATGTTTTACAGAATCCCGGTCGTGTCGTCTCGTACGTCTCGGTGTGGATATTATTTACGTCTATAACTTTATATATTCTAACCTAAGGCAACTTAACATCTCCGATGTAGTATTTTCCAACATTCCTGGCGGGTCGGCCTCTACTTCTCGGTGGGCACATTATATACGTCTATAACGTAATATAACCTAACCTAACCCATCTAGCCCCTAGCTGGGAATGTTTTACAGAATCCCGGTCGTGTCGTCCCGTACGTCTCGGTGCGGACATTATATACGTCTATAACGTTATATATCCTAACCTAAGGGAACCTAACATTTCGGATGTAGTATTTCACAACAATCCTGGCAGGTCGGCCCCTACTTCTCGGTGGGCACATTACATACGTCTATATCGTAATATAACCTAACCTAACCCATCTAGACCCTCGCAGGTAATGTTTTACAAAATCCCGGTCGTGTCGGCCCGTACTTCTCCGTGGGGACATTATATACGTCTATATCGTTATATATCCTAACCTAAGGCAACCTAACATCTCGGATGTAGTATTTTCCAACATTCCTGGCGGGTCGGCCCCTACTTCTCGGTGGGCACATTATATACGTCTATATCGTAATATAACCTAACCTAACCCATCTAGACCCTCGCTGGTAATGTTTTACAAAATCCCGGTCGTGTCGTCTCGTACTTCTCGGTGGGGACATTATTTACGTCTATAACGTTATATATCCTAACCTAAGGGAACCTAACATCTCGGATGTAGTAGTTCACAACATTCCTGGGGGGGCGGCGCCAATTCTCGGTGGGAACATTATATACGTCTACAACGTAATATAACCTAACCTAACCCATCTAGCCCCCAGCTGGGAATGTTTTACAGAATCCCGGTCGTGTCGTCCCGTACGTCTCGGTGCGGACATTATATACGTCTATAACGTTATATATCCTAACCTAAGGCAACTTAACCTCTCGGATGTAGTATTTTCCAACAGTCTTGGCGGGTCGGACCCTACTTCTCGGTGGGCACAATATATACTTCTATATCGTAATATAACCTAACCCAACCCATCTAGACCCTCGCTGTTAATGTTTTACAAAATCCCGGTCGTGTCGGCCCTTACTTTTCCGTGGGGACATTATATACGTCTATAATTTTATATATCCTAACCTAAGGCAACATAACATCTCGAATGTAGTATTTTCCAACATTCCTGGCGGGTCAGTCCCTACATCTCGGTGGGCACATTATATACGTCTATATCGTAATATAACCTAACCTAACCCATCTAGACCCTCGCTGGTAATGTTTTACAGAATCCCGGTCATGTCGGCTTGTACGTCCCGGTGCGGACATTATATACGTCTACAACGTTATATATACTAACCTAAGTTAACCTAACATCTCGGATGTAGTATTTGACAACATTCCTGGCTGGTCGGCCCCACTTCTCGGTGGGAACATTATATACGTTTATAAGGAAGTATAACCTAACCTAACCAATCTAGACCCTCGCTTGTAACGTTTTACAGAATCCAGGTCGTGTCGTCCCGTACGTCTCGGTGCGGACATTATATACGTCTATAACGTTATATATCCTAACCAAAGGCAACCTAACATCTCGAATGTAGTGTTTCACAACATTCCTGGCGGGTCGGCCCCACTTCTCGGTGGGAACATTATATACGTTTATAACGTAATATAACCTAACCTAACCCATCTATCCCCTCGCTGGTTATGTTTTACAAAATCCCAGTCGTGTCGGCCCGTACTTTTCCGTGTGGACATTATATACGTGTATAATTTTATATATCCTAACCTAAGGCAACTTAACATCTCGAATGTAGTATTTCACAACATTCCTGGCGGGTCGGCCCCACTTCTCGGTGGGAACATTATTTACGTCTATAACGTAATATAACCTAACCTAACCCATCTAGACCCTCGCTGGTAATGTTTTACAAAATCCCGGTCGTGTCGGCCCGTACTTCTCCGTGGGAACATTATATACGTCTATATCGTTATATATCCTAACCTAAGGGAACCTAACATCTCGGATGTATTATTTCACAACATTCCTGGCTGGTCGGCCCCACTTCTCGGTGGGAACATTATATACGTTTATAACGTAGTATAACCTAACCTAACCCATCTAGCCCCTCGCTTGTAATGTTTTACAGAATCCCGGTCGTGTCGTACCGTACGTCTCGGTGCGGACATTACATACGTCTATAACGTTATATATCCTAACCAAAGGCAACCTAACATCTCGAATGTAGTATTTTACAACATTCCTGGCGGGTCGGCCCCTACTTCTCGGTGGGCACATTATATAAGTCTATATCGTAATATAACCTAACCCAACCCATCTAGACCCTCGCTGGTAATGTTTTACAGAATCCCGGTCGTGTCGTCTCGTACGTCTCGGTGCGGACATTATTTACGTCTATAACGTTATATATCCTAACCTAAGGAAACCTAACATTTCGGATGTTGTATTTCACAACATTCCTGGCAGGTCGGCCCCTACTTCTCGGTGGGCACATTATATACGTCTATATCGTAATATAACCTAACCTAACCCATCTACACCCTCGCTGGTAATGTTTTACAGAATCCCGGTCGTGTCGTCTCGTACGTCTCGGTGTGGATATTATTTACGTCTATAACTTTATATATTCTAACCTAAGGCAACTTAACATCTCCGATGTAGTATTTTCCAACATTCCTGGCGGGTCGGCCTCTACTTCTCGGTGGGCACATTATATACGTCTATAACGTAATATAACCTAACCTAACCCATCTAGCCCCTAGCTGGGAATGTTTTACAGAATCCCGGTCGTGTCGTCCCGTACGTCTCGGTGCGGACATTATATACGTCTATAACGTTATATATCCTAACCTAAGGGAACCTAACATTTCGGATGTAGTATTTCACAACAATCCTGGCAGGTCGGCCCCTACTTCTCGGTGGGCACATTACATACGTCTATATCGTAATATAACCTAACCTAACCCATCTAGACCCTCGCAGGTAATGTTTTACAAAATCCCGGTCGTGTCGGCCCGTACTTCTCCGTGGGGACATTATATACGTCTATATCGTTATATATCCTAACCTAAGGCAACCTAACATCTCGGATGTAGTATTTTCCAACATTCCTGGCGGGTCGGCCCCTACTTCTCGGTGGGCACATTATATACGTCTATATCGTAATATAACCTAACCTAACCCATCTAGACCCTCGCTGGTAATGTTTTACAAAATCCCGGTCGTGTCGTCTCGTACTTCTCGGTGGGGACATTATTTACGTCTATAACGTTATATATCCTAACCTAAGGGAACCTAACATCTCGGATGTAGTAGTTCACAACATTCCTGGGGGGGCGGCGCCAATTCTCGGTGGGAACATTATATACGTCTACAACGTAATATAACCTAACCTAACCCATCTAGCCCCCAGCTGGGAATGTTTTACAGAATCCCGGTCGTGTCGTCCCGTACGTCTCGGTGCGGACATTATATACGTCTATAACGTTATATATCCTAACCTAAGGCAACTTAACCTCTCGGATGTAGTATTTTCCAACAGTCTTGGCGGGTCGGACCCTACTTCTCGGTGGGCACAATATATACTTCTATATCGTAATATAACCTAACCCAACCCATCTAGACCCTCGCTGTTAATGTTTTACAAAATCCCGGTCGTGTCGGCCCGTACTTTTCCGTGGGGACATTATATACGTCTATAATTTTATATATCCTAACCTAAGGCAACATAACATCTCGAATGTAGTATTTTCCAACATTCCTGGCGGGTCAGTCCCTACATCTCGGTGGGCACATTATATACGTCTATATCGTAATATAACCTAACCTAACCCATCTAGACCCTCGCTGGTAATGTTTTACAGAATCCCGGTCATGTCGGCTTGTACGTCCCGGTGCGGACATTATATACGTCTACAACGTTATATATACTAACCTAAGTTAACCTAACATCTCGGATGTAGTATTTGACAACATTCCTGGCTGGTCGGCCCCACTTCTCGGTGGGAACATTATATACGTTTATAAGGAAGTATAACCTAACCTAACCAATCTAGACCCTCGCTTGTAACGTTTTACAGAATCCAGGTCGTGTCGTCCCGTACGTCTCGGTGCGGACATTATATACGTCTATAACGTTATATATCCTAACCAAAGGCAACCTAACATCTCGAATGTAGTGTTTCACAACATTCCTGGCGGGTCGGCCCCACTTCTCGGTGGGAACATTATATACGTTTATAACGTAATATAACCTAACCTAACCCATCTATCCCCTCGCTGGTTATGTTTTACAAAATCCCAGTCGTGTCGGCCCGTACTTTTCCGTGTGGACATTATATACGTGTATAATTTTATATATCCTAACCTAAGGCAACTTAACATCTCGGATGTAGTATTTTCCAACATTCCTGGCGGGTCAGTCCCTACTTCTCGGTGGGCACATTATATACGTCTATATCGTAATATAACCTAACCTAACCCATCTAGACCCTCGCTGGTAATGCTTTACAGAATCCCGGTCGTGTCGTCTCGTAGGTCTCGGTGCGGACATTATATACGTCTATATCGTTATATATCCTAACGTAAGGCAACCTAACATCTCCGATGTAGTATTTTCCAACATCCCTGGCGGGGCGGCCGCTACTTCTCGGTGGGAACATTATATACGTCTATATCGTAATATAACCTAACCTAACCCACCTAGACCCTCGCTGGTAATGTTTTACAAAATCCCGGTCGTGTCTGCCCGTACTTCTCGGTGGGGACATTATTTACGTCTATAATTTTATATATCCTAACCTAAGGCAACTTAACATCTCGGATGTAGTATTTTCCAACATTCCTGGCGGGTCAGTCCCTACTTCTCGGTGGGCACATTATATACGTCTATATCGTAATATAACCTAACCTAACCCATCTAGCCCCTCGCTGGTAATGTTTTACAAAATCCCAGTCGTGTCGGCCCGTACTTTTCCGTGGGGACATTATATACGTCTATAATTTTATATATCCTAACCTAAGGCAACTTAACATCTCGGATGTAGTATTTTCCAACATTCCTGGCGGGTCAGTCCCTACTTCTCGGTGGGCACATTATATACGTCTATATCGTAATATAACCTAACCTAACCCATCTAGACCCTCGCTGGTAATGTTTTACAAAATCGCGGTCGTGTCGGCCCGTACTTCTCCGTGGGGACATTATATACGTCTATATCGTTATATATCCTAACCTAAGGCAACCTAACATCTCGGATGTAGTATTTTCCAACATTCCTGGCGGGGCGGACGCTACTTCTCTTTGGGAACATTATATACGTCTATATCGTAATATAACCTAACCTAACCCATCTAGACCCTCGCTGGTAATGTTCTACAAAATCCCGGTCGTGTCGGCCCGTACTTCTCGATGGGGACATTATTTACGTCTATAACGTTATATATCCTAATGTAAGGGAACCTAACATCTCGGATGTAGTATTTCACAACATTCCTGGCGGGTCGGCCCCACTTCTGGGTGGGAACATTATATACGTTTATAACGTAGTATAGCCTAACCTAACCCATCTAGCCCCTCGCTTGTAATGTTTTACAGAATCCCGGTCGCGTCGTCCCGTACGTCCCGGTGCGGACATTATATACGTCTGTAACGTTATATATCCTAACCAAAGGCAACTTAACATCTCGGATGTAGTATTTTCCAACATTCCTGGCGGGTCGGCCCCTACTTCTCGGTGGGCACATTATATACGTCTATATCGTAATATAACCTAACCTAACCCATCTAGACCCTCGCTTGTAATGTTTTACAGAATCCCGGTCGTGTCGTCCCGTACGTCTCGGTGCGGACATTATATACGTCTATAACTTTATATATCCTAACCTAAGGCAACTTAACCTCTCGGATGTAGTATTTTCCAACAGTCTTGGCTGGTCGGACCCTACTTCTCGGTGGGCACAATACATACTTCTATATCGTAATATAACCTAACCCAACCCATCTAGACCCTCGCTGTTAATGTTTTACAAAATCCCGGTCGTGTCGGCCCGTACTTTTCCGTGGGGACATTATATACGTCTATAATTTTATATATCCTAACCTAAGGCAACATAACATCTCGAATGTAGTATTTTCCAACATTCCTGGCGGGTCGGCCCCTACTTCTCGGTGGGAACATTATATACGTCTATATCGTAATATAACCTAACCTAACCCATCTAGACCCTCGCTGTTAATGTTTTACAAAATCCCAGTCGTGTCGGCCCGTACTTTTCCGTGGGGACATTATATACGTCTATAATTTTATATATCCTAACCTAAGGCAACTTAACATCTCGGATGTAGTATTTTCCAACATTCCTGGCGGGTCAGTCCCTACTTCTCGGTGGGCACATTATATACGTCTATATCGTAATATAACCTAACCTAACCCATCTAGACCCTCGCTGGTAATGTTTTACAAAATCGCGGTCGTGTCGGCCCGTACTTCTCCGTGGGGACATTATATACGTCTATATCGTTATATATCCTAACCTAAGGCAACCTAACATCTCGGATGTAGTATTTTCCAACATTCCTGGCGGGGCGGACGCTACTTCTCTTTGGGAACATTATATACGTCTATATCGTAATATAACCTAACCTAACCCATCTAGACCCTCGCTGGTAATGTTCTACAAAATCCCGGTCGTGTCGGCCCGTACTTCTCGATGGGGACATTATTTACGTCTATAACGTTATATATCCTAATGTAAGGGAACCTAACATCTCGGATGTAGTATTTCACAACATTCCTGGCGGGTCGGCCCCACTTCTGGGTGGGAACATTATATACGTTTATAACGTAGTATAGCCTAACCTAACCCATCTAGCCCGTCGCTTGTAATGTTTTACAGTATCCCGGTCGTGTCGTCCCGTGCGTCTCGGTGCGGACATTATATACGTCTATATCGTTATATATCCTAACCAAAGGCAACTTAACATCTCGGATGTAGTATTTTCCAACATTCCTGGCGGGTCGGACCCTACTTCTCGGTGGGCACATTATATACGTCTATATCGTAATATAACCTAACCTAACCCATCTAGACCCTCGCTGGTAATGTTTTACAAAATCCCGGTCCTGTCGGCCCGTACTTCTCGGTGGGGCATTATATACGTCTATAACTTTATATATCCTAACCTAGGGGAACCTAACATCTCGGATGTAGTATTTCACAACATTCCTGGCGGGTCGGCCCCACTTCTCGGTGGGAACATTATATACGTTTATAACATAATATAACCTAATCTAACCCATCTAGCCCCTCGCTGGTAATGTTTTACAAAATCACAGTCGTGTCGGCCCGTACTTTTCCGTGGGGACATTATATACGTCTATAATTTTATATATCCTAACCTAAGGCAACTTAACATCTCGAATGTAGTATTTCACAACATTCCTGGCGGGTCGGCCCCACTTCTCGGTGGGAACATTATTTACGTCTATAACGTAATATAACCTAACCTAACCCATCTAGACCCTCGCTGGTAATGTTTTACAAAATCCCGGTCGTGTCGGCCCGTACTTCTCCGTGGGAACATTATATACGTCTATATCGTTATATATCCTAACCTAAGGGAACCTAACATCTCGGATGTATTATTTCACAACATTCCTGGCTGGTCGGCCCCACTTCTCGGTGGGAACATTATATACGTTTATAACGTAGTATAACCTAACCTAACCCATCTAGCCCCTCGCTTGTAATGTTTTACAGAATCCCGGTCGTGTCGTACCGTACGTCTCGGTGCGGACATTACATACGTCTATAACGTTATATATCCTAACCAAAGGCAACCTAACATCTCGAATGTAGTATTTTACAACATTCCTGGCGGGTAGGCCCCACTTCTCGGTGGGAACATTATTCACGTCTATAACGTAATATAACCTAACCTAACCCATCTAGACCCTCGCTGGTAATGTTTTACAGAATCCCGGTCGTGTCGTCTCGTACGTCTCGGTGCGGACATTATATACGTCTATAACGTTATATATCCTAACCTAAGGGAACCTAACATCTCGGATGTAGTATTTCACAACATTCCTGTCTGGTCGGCCCCACTTCTCGGTGGGAAAATTATTTACGTCTATAACGTAATATAACCTAACCTAACCCATCTAGACCCTCACTGGTAATGTTTTACAGAATCCCGGTCGTGTCGTCCCGTACGTCTCGGTGCGGACATTATATACGTCTATAACGTTATATATCCTAACCAAAGGCAACCTAACATCTCGAATGTAGTGTTTCGCAACATTCCTGGCGGGTCGGCCCCACTTCTCGGTGGGAACATTATATACGTTTATAACGTAATATAACCTAACCTAACCCATCTAGCCCCTCGCTGGTTATGTTTTACAAAATCCCAGTCGTGTCGGCCCGTACTTTTCCGTGTGGACATTATATACGTCTATAATTTTATATATCCTAACCTAAGGCAACTTAACATCTCGGATGTAGTATTTTCCAACATTCCTGGCGGGTCAGTCCCTACTTCTCCGTGGGCACATTATATACGTCTATATCGTAATATAACCTAACCTAACCCATCTAGACCCTCGCTGGTAATGTTTTACAGAATCCCGGTCGTGTCGTCTCGTAGGTCTCGGTGCGGACATTATATACGTCTATATCGTTATATATCCTAACCTAAGGCAACCTAACATCTCGGATGTAGTATTTTCCAACATCCCTGGCGGGGCGGCCGCTACTTCTCGGTGGGAACATTATGTACGTCTATATCGTAATATAACCTAACCTAACCCACCTAGACCCTCGCTGGTAATGTTTTACAGACTCCCGGTCGCGTCGTCCCGTACGTCCCTGTGGGGACATTATATACGTCTGTAACGTTATATATCCTAACCTAAGGGAACCTAACTTCACGGATGTAGTATTTCACAACATTCCTGGCTGGTCGGCCCCACTTCTCGGTGGGAACATTATGTACGTTTATAACGTAGTATAACCTAACCTAACCCATCTAGCCCCTCGCTTGTAATGTTTTGCAGAATCCCGGTCGTGTCGGCCCGTACGTCTCGGTGCGGACATTATATACGTCTATAACGTTATATATCCTAACCTAAGGCAACCTAACATCTCGGATGTAGTATTTCACAACATTCCTGGCTGGTCGGCCCCACTTCTCGGTGGGAACATTATATACGTTTATAACGAAGTATAACCTAACCTAACCCATCTAGACCCTCGCTTGTAATGTTTTACAGAATCCCGGTCGTGTCGTCCCGTACGTCTCGGTGCGGACATTATATACGTCTATAACGTTATATATCCTAACCAAAGGCAACCTAACATCTCGAATGTAGTATTTCACAACATTCCTGGCGGGTCGGCCCCACTTCTCGGTGGGAACATTATTTACGTCTGTAACGTAATATAACCTAACCTAACCCATCTAGACCCTCGCTGGTAATGTTTTACAGAATCCCGGTCGAGTCGTCCCGTACGTCTCGGTGCGGACATTATATACGTCTATAACGTTATATATCCTAACCTAAGGCAACTTAACCTCTCGGATGTAGTATTTTCCAACAGTCTTGGCGGGTCGGACCCTACTTCTCGGTGGGCACATTATATACGTCTATATCGTAATATAACCTAACCTAACCCATCTAGACCCTCGCTGGTAATGTTTTACAGAATCCCGATCGTGTCGTCTCGTACGTCTCGGTGCGGACATTATATACGTCTATAACGTTATATATCCTAACATAAGGGAACCTAACATCTCGGATGTAGTATTTCACAACATTCCTGGCGGGTCGGCCCCTACTTCTCGGTGGGCACATTATATACGTCTATATCGTAATATAACCTAACCTAACCCATCTAGACCCTCGCTGGTAATGTTTTACATAATCCCGGTCGTGTCGTCTCGTACGTCTCGGTGCGGATATTATATACGTCTATAACGTTATATATCCTAACCTAAGGGAACCTAACATCTCGGATGTAGTATTTCACAACATTCCTGGCGGGTCGGCCCCTACTTCTCGGTGGGCACATTATATACGTCTGTAACGTAATATAACCTAACCTAAGCCACCTACACCCTCGCTTGTAATGTTTCACAGAATCCCGTTCGTGTCTTCCCGTACGTCTCGAAGCCGGACATTATATACGTCTATAAAGTTATATATCCTAACCTAAGGCAACCTAACATCTCGAATGTAGTACTTCACAACATTCCTGGCGGGTCGGCCCCACTTCTCGGTGGGAACATTATTTACGTCTATGACGTAATATAACCTAACCTAACCCATCTAGACCCTCGCTGGTAATGTTTTACAGAATCCCGGTCGTGTCGTCTCGTACGCCTCGGTGCGGACATTATATACGTCTATAACGTTATATATCCTAACCAAAGGCAACCTAACATCTCGAATGTAGTATTTCAAAACATTCCTGGCGGGTCGGCCCCACTTCTCGGTGGGAACATTATTTACGTCTATAACGTAATATAACCTAACCTAATCCATTTAGACCCTCGCTGGTAATGTTTTACAAAATCCCAGTCGTGTCGGCCCGTACTTCTCTGTGGGGACATTATATACGTCTATATCGTTATATATCCTAACCTAAGGCAACCTAACATCTCGGATGTAGTATTTTCCAACATTCCTGGCAGGTCGGCCCCTACTTCTCGGTGGGCACATTACATACGTCTATATCGTAATATAACCTAACCTAACCCATCTAGACCCTCGCAGGTAATGTTTTACAAAATCCCGGTCGTGTCGGCCCGTACTTCTCCGTGGGGACATTATATACGTCTATATCGTTATATATCCTAACCTAAGGCAACCTAACATCTCGGATGTAGTATTTTCCAACATTCCTGGCGGGTCGGCCCCTACTTCTCGGTGGGCACATTATATACGTCTATATCGTAATATAACCTAACCTAACCCATCTAGACCGTCGCTGGTAATGTTTTCCAAAATCCCGGTCATGTCGGGCCGTACTTTTCCGTGGGGACATTTTATACGTCTATAATTTTATATATCCTAACCTAAGGCAACTTAACATCTCGATTGTAGTATTTTCCAACATTCCTGGCGGGGCGGCCGCTACTTCTCGGTGGGAACATTATATACGTCTATATCGTAATATAACCTAACCTAACCCAGCTAGACCCTCGCTGGTAATGTTTTACAAAATGCCGGTCGTGTCGGCCCGTACTTGTCGGTGGGGACATTATTTACGTCTATAACGTTATATATCTTAACCTAAGCGAACCTAACATCTCGGATGTAGTATTTCACAACATTCCTGGCAGGTCGGCCCCACCTCTCGGTGGGAACATTATATACGTTTATAACGTAATATAACCTAACCTAACCCATCTAGCCCCTCGCTGGTTATGTTTTACAAAATCCCAGTCGTGTCGGCCCGTACTTTTCCGTGGTGACATTATATACGTCTATAATTTTATATATCCTAACCTAAGGCAACTTAACATCTCGGATGTAGTATTTTCCAACATTCCTGGCGGGTCAGACCCTACTTCTCGGTCGGCACATTATATACGTCTATATCGTAATATAACCTAACCTAACCCATCTAGACCCTCGCTGGTAATGTTTTACAGAATCCCGGTCGTGTCGTCTCGTACGTCTCGGTGCGGACATTATATACGTCTATAACGTTATATATCCTAACCTAAGGGAACCTAACATCTCGGATGTATTATTTCACAACATTCCTGGCTGGTCGGCCCCACTTCTCGGTGGGAACATTATATACGTTTATAACGTAGTATAACCTAACCTAACCCATCTAGCCCCTCGCTTGTAATGTTTTACAGAATCCCGGTCGTGTCGTACCGTACGTCTCGGTGCGGACATTACATACGTCTATAACGTTATATATCCTAACCAAAGGCAACCTAACATCTCGAATGTAGTATTTTACAACATTCCTGGCGGGTAGGCCCCACTTCTCGGTGGGAACATTATTCACGTCTATAACGTAATATAACCTAACCTAACCCATCTAGACCCTCGCTGGTAATGTTTTACAGAATCCCGGTCGTGTCGTCTCGTACGTCTCGGTGCGGACATTATATACGTCTATAACGTTATATATCCTAACCTAAGGGAACCTAACATCTCGGATGTAGTATTTCACAACATTCCTGTCTGGTCGGCCCCACTTCTCGGTGGGAAAATTATTTACGTCTATAACGTAATATAACCTAACCTAACCCATCTAGACCCTCACTGGTAATGTTTTACAGAATCCCGGTCGTGTCGTCCCGTACGTCTCGGTGCGGACATTATATACGTCTATAACGTTATATATCCTAACCAAAGGCAACCTAACATCTCGAATGTAGTGTTTCGCAACATTCCTGGCGGGTCGGCCCCACTTCTCGGTGGGAACATTATATACGTTTATAACGTAATATAACCTAACCTAACCCATCTAGCCCCTCGCTGGTTATGTTTTACAAAATCCCAGTCGTGTCGGCCCGTACTTTTCCGTGTGGACATTATATACGTCTATAATTTTATATATCCTAACCTAAGGCAACTTAACATCTCGGATGTAGTATTTTCCAACATTCCTGGCGGGTCAGTCCCTACTTCTCCGTGGGCACATTATATACGTCTATATCGTAATATAACCTAACCTAACCCATCTAGACCCTCGCTGGTAATGTTTTACAGAATCCCGGTCGTGTCGTCTCGTAGGTCTCGGTGCGGACATTATATACGTCTATATCGTTATATATCCTAACCTAAGGCAACCTAACATCTCGGATGTAGTATTTTCCAACATCCCTGGCGGGGCGGCCGCTACTTCTCGGTGGGAACATTATGTACGTCTATATCGTAATATAACCTAACCTAACCCACCTAGACCCTCGCTGGTAATGTTTTACAGACTCCCGGTCGCGTCGTCCCGTACGTCCCGGTGGGGACATTATATACGTCTGTAACGTTATATATCCTAACCTAAGGGAACCTAACTTCACGGATGTAGTATTTCACAACATTCCTGGCTGGTCGGCCCCACTTCTCGGTGGGAACATTATGTACGTTTATAACGTAGTATAACCTAACCTAACCCATCTAGCCCCTCGCTTGTAATGTTTTGCAGAATCCCGGTCGTGTCGGCCCGTACGTCTCGGTGCGGACATTATATACGTCTATAACGTTATATATCCTAACCTAAGGCAACCTAACATCTCGGATGTAGTATTTCACAACATTCCTGGCTGGTCGGCCCCACTTCTCGGTGGGAACATTATATACGTTTATAACGAAGTATAACCTAACCTAACCCATCTAGACCCTCGCTTGTAATGTTTTACAGAATCCCGGTCGTGTCGTCCCGTACGTCTCGGTGCGGACATTATATACGTCTATAACGTTATATATCCTAACCAAAGGCAACCTAACATCTCGAATGTAGTATTTCACAACATTCCTGGCGGGTCGGCCCCACTTCTCGGTGGGAACATTATTTACGTCTGTAACGTAATATAACCTAACCTAACCCATCTAGACCCTCGCTGGTAATGTTTTACAGAATCCCGGTCGAGTCGTCCCGTACGTCTCGGTGCGGACATTATATACGTCTATAACGTTATATATCCTAACCTAAGGCAACTTAACCTCTCGGATGTAGTATTTTCCAACAGTCTTGGCGGGTCGGACCCTACTTCTCGGTGGGCACATTATATACGTCTATATCGTAATATAACCTAACCTAACCCATCTAGACCCTCGCTGGTAATGTTTTACAGAATCCCGATCGTGTCGTCTCGTACGTCTCGGTGCGGACATTATATACGTCTATAACGTTATATATCCTAACATAAGGGAACCTAACATCTCGGATGTAGTATTTCACAACATTCCTGGCGGGTCGGCCCCTACTTCTCGGTGGGCACATTATATACGTCTATATCGTAATATAACCTAACCTAACCCATCTAGACCCTCGCTGGTAATGTTTTACATAATCCCGGTCGTGTCGTCTCGTACGTCTCGGTGCGGATATTATATACGTCTATAACGTTATATATCCTAACCTAAGGGAACCTAACATCTCGGATGTAGTATTTCACAACATTCCTGGCGGGTCGGCCCCTACTTCTCGGTGGGCACATTATATACGTCTGTAACGTAATATAACCTAACCTAAGCCACCTACACCCTCGCTTGTAATGTTTCACAGAATCCCGTTCGTGTCTTCCCGTACGTCTCGAAGCCGGACATTATATACGTCTATAAAGTTATATATCCTAACCTAAGGCAACCTAACATCTCGAATGTAGTACTTCACAACATTCCTGGCGGGTCGGCCCCACTTCTCGGTGGGAACATTATTTACGTCTATGACGTAATATAACCTAACCTAACCCATCTAGACCCTCGCTGGTAATGTTTTACAGAATCCCGGTCGTGTCGTCTCGTACGCCTCGGTGCGGACATTATATACGTCTATAACGTTATATATCCTAACCAAAGGCAACCTAACATCTCGAATGTAGTATTTCAAAACATTCCTGGCGGGTCGGCCCCACTTCTCGGTGGGAACATTATTTACGTCTATAACGTAATATAACCTAACCTAATCCATTTAGACCCTCGCTGGTAATGTTTTACAAAATCCCAGTCGTGTCGGCCCGTACTTCTCTGTGGGGACATTATATACGTCTATATCGTTATATATCCTAACCTAAGGCAACCTAACATCTCGGATGTAGTATTTTCCAACATTCCTGGCAGGTCGGCCCCTACTTCTCGGTGGGCACATTACATACGTCTATATCGTAATATAACCTAACCTAACCCATCTAGACCCTCGCAGGTAATGTTTTACAAAATCCCGGTCGTGTCGGCCCGTACTTCTCCGTGGGGACATTATATACGTCTATATCGTTATATATCCTAACCTAAGGCAACCTAACATCTCGGATGTAGTATTTTCCAACATTCCTGGCGGGTCGGCCCCTACTTCTCGGTGGGCACATTATATACGTCTATATCGTAATATAACCTAACCTAACCCATCTAGACCGTCGCTGGTAATGTTTTCCAAAATCCCGGTCATGTCGGGCCGTACTTTTCCGTGGGGACATTTTATACGTCTATAATTTTATATATCCTAACCTAAGGCAACTTAACATCTCGATTGTAGTATTTTCCAACATTCCTGGCGGGGCGGCCGCTACTTCTCGGTGGGAACATTATATACGTCTATATCGTAATATAACCTAACCTAACCCAGCTAGACCCTCGCTGGTAATGTTTTACAAAATGCCGGTCGTGTCGGCCCGTACTTGTCGGTGGGGACATTATTTACGTCTATAACGTTATATATCTTAACCTAAGCGAACCTAACATCTCGGATGTAGTATTTCACAACATTCCTGGCAGGTCGGCCCCACCTCTCGGTGGGAACATTATATACGTTTATAACGTAATATAACCTAACCTAACCCATCTAGCCCCTCGCTGGTTATGTTTTACAAAATCCCAGTCGTGTCGGCCCGTACTTTTCCGTGGTGACATTATATACGTCTATAATTTTATATATCCTAACCTAAGGCAACTTAACATCTCGGATGTAGTATTTTCCAACATTCCTGGCGGGTCAGACCCTACTTCTCGGTCGGCACATTATATACGTCTATATCGTAATATAACCTAACCTAACCCATCTAGACCCTCGCTGGTAATGTTTTACAGAATCCCGGTCGTGTCGTCTCGTACGTCTCGGTGCGGACATTATATACGTCTATAACGTTATATATCCTAACCTAAGGGAACCTAACATCACGGATGTAGTATTTCACAACATTCCTGGCTGGTCGGCCCCACTTCTCGATGGGAAAATTATATACGTTTATAACGTAGTATAACCTAACCTAACCCATCTAGCCCCTCGCTTGTAATGTTTTGCAGAATCCCGGTCGTGTCGGCCCGTACGACTCGGTGCGGACATTATATACGTCTATAACGTAATATATCGTAACCTAAGGGAACCTAACATCTCGGATGTAGTATTTTCCAACATTCCTGGCGGGGCGGCCGCTACTTCTTGGTGGGAACATTATATACGTCTATATCGTAATATAACCTAACCTAACCCATCTAGACCCTCGCTGGTAATGTTTTACAGAATCCCGGTCGTGTCGTCTCGTACGTCTCGGTGCGGACATTATATACGTCTATAACGTTATATATCCTAACCTAAGGGAACCTAACATCACGGATGTAGTATTTCACAACATTCCTGGCTTGTCGGCCCCACTTCTCGGTGGGAAAATTATATACGTTTATAACGTAGTATAACCCAACCTAACCCATCTAGCCCCTCGCTTGTAATGTTTTGCAGAATCCCGGTCGTTTCGGCCCGTACGTCTCCGTGCGGATATTATATACGTCTATAACGTTATATATCCTAACCTAAGGGTACCTAACATCTCGCATGTAGTATTTCACAACATTCCTGGCTGGTCGGCCCCACTTCTCGGTGGGAACATTATTTACGTCTATGACGTAATATAACCTAACCTAACCCATCTAGACCCTCGCTGGTAATGTTTTACAGAATCCCGGTCGTGTCGTCTCGTACGCCTCGGTGCGGACATTATATACGTCTATAATGTTATATATCCTAACCTAAGGCAACCTAACATCTCGAATGTAGTACTTCACAACATTCCTGGCGGGTCGGCCCCACTTCTCGGTGGGAACATTATTTACGTCTATGACGTAATATAACCTAACCTAACCCATCTAGACCCTCGCTTGTAATGTTTTACAGAATCCCGGTCGTGTCGTCTCGTACGCCTCGGTGCGGACATTATATACGTCTATAACGTTATATATCCTAACCAAAGGCAACCTAACATCTCGAATGTAGTATTTCAAAACATTCCTGGCGGGTCGGCCCCACTTCTCGGTGGGAACATTATTTACGTCTATAACGTAATATAACCTAACCTAATCCATCTAGACCCTCGCTGGTAATGTTTTACAAAATCCCAGTCGTGTCGGCCCGTACTTCTCTGTGGGGACATTATATATGTCTATATCGTTATATATCCTAACCTAAGGCAACCTAACATCTCGGATGTAGTATTTTCCAACATTCCTGGCAGGTCGGCCCCTACTTCTCCGTGGGCACATTACATACGTCTATATCGTAATATAACCTAACCTAACCCATCTAGACCCTCGCAGGTAATGTTTTACAAAATCCCGGTCGTGTCGGCCCGTACTTCTCCGTGGGGACATCATATACGTCTATATCGTTATATATCCTAACCTAAGGCAACCTAACATCTCGGATGTAGTATTTTCCAACATTCCTGGCGGGTCGGCCCCTACTTCTCGGTGGGCACATTATATACGTCTATATCGTAATATAACCTAACCTAACCCATCTAGACCGTCGCTGGTAATGTTTTACAAAATCCCGGTCGTGTCGGCCCGTACTTCTCCGTGCGGACATTATATACGTCTATATCGTTATATATCCTAACCTAAGGCAACTTAACATCTCCGATGTAGTATTTTCCAACATTCCTGGCGGGTCCGCCCCAACTTCTCGGTGGGCACATTATATACGTCTATATCGTAATATAACCTAACCTAACCCATCTAGACCCTCGCTGGTAATGTTTTACAAAATCCCGGTCGTGTCGGCTCGTACTTCTCGGTGGGGACATTATTTACGTCTATAACCTTATATATCCTAACCTAAGGGAACCTAACATCTCGGATGTAGTAGTTCACAACATTCCTGGCGGGGCGGCGCCAATTCTCGGTGGGAACATTATATACGTCTACAACGTAATATAACCTAACCTAACCCATCTAGCCCCTCGCTGGTAATGTTTTACAAAATCCCAGTCGTGTCGGCCCGTACTTTTCCGTGGGGACATTTTATACGTCTATAATTTTATATATCCTAACCTAAGGCAACTTAACATCTCGATTGTAGTATTTCACAACATTCCTGGCGGGTCGGCCCCACTTCTCGGTGGGAACATTATTTACGTCTATAACGTAATATAACCTAACCTAATCCATCTAGACCCTCACTGGTAATGTTTTACAAAATCCGAGTCGTGTCGGCCCGGACTTCTCTGTGGGGACATTATATACGTCTATATCGTTATATATCCTAACCTAAGGCAACCTAACATCTCGGATGTAGTATTTTCCAACATTCCTGGCGGGTCGGCCCCTACTTCTCGGTGGGCACATTATATACGTCTATATCGTAATATAACCTAACCTTACCCATCTAGACACTCGCAGGTAATGTTTTACAAAATCCCGGTCGTGTCGGCCCGTACTTCTCCGTGGGGACATTATATACGTCTATATCGTTATATATCCTAACCTAAGGCAACCTAACATCTCGGATGTAGTATTTTCCAACATTCCTAGCGGGTCGGCCCCTACTTCTCGGTGGGCACATTATATACGTCTATATCGTAATATAACCTAACCTAACCCATCTAGACCGTCGCTGGTAATGTTTTCCAAAATCCCGGTCATGTCCGGCCGTACTTTTCCGTGGGGACATTTTATACGTCTATAATTTTATATATCCTAACCTAAGGCAACTTAACATCTCGATTGTAGTATTTTCCAACATTCCTGGCGGGGCGGCCGCTACTTCTCGGTGGGAACATTATATACGTCTATATCGTAATATAACCTAACCTAACCCAGCTAGACCCTCGCTGGTAATGTTTTACAAAATCCCGGTCGTGTCGGCCCGTACTTCTCGGTGGGGACATTATTTACGTCTATAACGTTATATATCCTAACCTAAGGGAACCTAACATCTCGGATGTAGTATTTCACAACATTCCTGGCAGGTCGGCCCCACTTCTCGGTGGGAACATTATATACGTTTATAACGTAGTATAACCTAACCTAACCCATCTAGCCCCTCGCTTGTAATGTTTTGCAGAATCCCGGTCGTGTCGGCCCGTACGTCTCGGTGCGGACATTATATACGTCTATAACGTTATATATCCTAACCTGAGGGTACCTAACATCTCGGATGTAGTATTTCACAACATTCCTGGCTGGTCGGCCCCACTTCTCGGTGGGAACATTATATACGTTTATAACGAAGTATAACCTAACCTAACCCATCTAGACCCTCGCTTGTAATGTTTTACAGAATCCCGGCCGTGTCGTCCCGTACGTCTCGGCGCGGACATTATATACGTCTATAACGTTTTATATCCTAACCAAAGGCAACCTAACATCTCGAATGTAGTATTTCACAACATTCCTGGCGGGTCGGCCCCACTACTCGGTGGGAGCATTATTTACGTCTATATCGTAATATAACCAAACCTAACCCATCTAGACCCTCGCTGGTAATGTTTTACAAAATCCCGGTCGTGTCGGCCCGTACTTCTCCGTGGGGACATTATATACGTCTATATCGTTATATATCCTAACCTAAGGCAACTTAACATCTCCGATGTAGTATTTTCCAACATTCCTGGCGGGTCGGCCCCTACTTCTCGGTGGGCACATTATATACGTTTATATCGTAATATAACCTAACCTAACCCATCCAGCCCCTCGCTTGTAATGTTTTGCAGAATCCCGGTCGTGTCGGCCCGTAAGTCTCGGTGCGGACATTATATACGTCTATAACGTTATATATCCTAACCAAAGGCAACCTAACATCTCGGATGTAGTATTTTCCAACATTCCTGGCAGGTCGGCCCCACCTCTCGGTGGGAACATTATATACGTTTATAACGTAATATAACCTAACCTAACCCATCTAGCCCCTCGCTGGTTATGTTTTACAAAATCCCAGTCGTGTCGGCCCGTACTTTTCCGTGGTGACATTATATACGTCTATAATTTTATATATCCTAACCTAAGGCAACTTAACATCTCGGATGTAGTATTTTCCAACATTCCTGGCGGGTCAGTCCCTACTTCTCGGTCGGCACATTATATACGTCTATATCGTAATATAACCTAACCTAACCCATCTAGACCCTCGCTGGTAATGTTTTACAGAATCCCGGTCGTGTCGTCTCGTACGTCTCGGTGCGGACATTATATACGTCTATAACGTTATATATCCTAACCTAAGGGAACCTAGCATCACGGATGTAGTATTTCACAACATTCCTGGCTGGTCGGCCCCACTTCTCGGTGGGAAAATTATATACGTTTATAACGTAGTATAACCTAACCTAACCCATCTAGCCCCTCGCTTGTAATGTTTTGCAGAATCCCGGTCGTGTCGGCCCGTACGTCTCGGTGCGGACATTATATACGTCTATAACGTAATATATCGTAACCTAAGGGAACCTAACATCTCGGATGTAGTATTTTCCAACATTCCTGGCGGGGCGGCCGCTACTTCTTGGTGGGAACATTATATACCTTTATATCGTAATATAACCTAACCTAACCCATCTAGACCCTCGCTGGTAATGTTTTACAGAATCCCGGTCGTGTCGTCTCGTACGTCTCAGTGCGGACATTATATACGTCTATAACGTTATATATCCTAACCTAAGGGAACCTAACATCACGGATGTAGTATTTCACAACATTCCTGGCTTGTCGGCCCCACTTCTCGGTGGGAAAATTATATACGTTCATAACGTAGTATAACCTAACCTAACCCATCTAGCCCCTCGCTTGTAATGTTTTGCAGAATCCCGGTCGTGTCGGCCCGTACGTCTCCGTGCGGACATTATATACGTCTATAACGTTATATATCCTAACCTAAGGGTACCTAACATCTCGCATGTAGTATTTCACAACATTCCTGGCTGGTCGGCCCCACTTCTCGGTGGGAACATTATTTACGTCTATAACGTAATATAACCTAACCTAATCCATCTAGACCGTCGCTTGTAATGTTTTACAAAATCCCGGTCGTGTCGGCCCGTACTTCTCCGTGGGGACATTATATACGTCTATATCGTTATATATCGTAACCTAAGGGAACCTAACATCTCGGATGTAGTATTTTCCAACATTCCTGGCGGGTCGGCCCCACTTCTCGGTGGGAACATTATTCACGTCTATAACGTAATATAACCTAACCTAACCCATCTAGACCCTCGCTGGTAATGTTTTACAAAATACCGGTCGTGTTGGCCCGTACTTCTCCGTGCGGACATTATATACGTCTATATCGTTATATATCCTAACCTAAGGCAACTTAACATCTCCGATGTAGTATTTTCCAACATTCCTGGCGGGTCCGCCCCAACTTCCCGGTGGGCACATTATATACGTCTATATCGTAATATAACCTAACCTAACCCATCTAGACCCTCGCTGGTAATGTTTTACAAAATCCCGGTCGTGTCGGCTCGTACTTCTCGGTGGGGACATTATTTACGTCTATAACTTTATATATCCTAACCTAAGGGAACCTAACATCTCGGATGTAGTAGTTCACAACATTCCTGGCGGGGCGGCCCCAATTCTCGGTGGGAACATTATATACGTCTACAACGTAATATAACCTAACCTAACCCATCTAGCCCCTCGCTGGTAATGTTTTACAAAATCACAGTCGTGTCGGCCCGTACTTTTCCGTGGGGACATTTTATACGTCTATAATTTTATATATCCTAACCTAAGGCAACTTAACATCTCGATTGTAGTATTTCACAACATTCCTGGCGGGTCGGCCCCACTTCTCGGTGGGAACATTATTTACGTCTATAACGTAATATAACCTAACCTAATCCATCTAGACCCTCACTGGTAATGTTTTACAAAATCCGAGTCGTGTCGGCCCGTGCTTCTCTGTGGGGACATTATATACGTCTATATCGTTATATATCCTAACCTAAGGCAACCTAACATCTCGGATGTAGTATTTTCCAACATTCCTGGCGGGTCGGCCCCTACTTCTCGGTGGGCACATTACATACGTCTATATCGTAATATAACCTAACCTAACCCATCTAGACACTCGCAGGTAATGTTTTACAAAATCCCGGTCGTGTCGGCCCGTACTTCTCCGTGGGGACATTATATACGTCTATATCGTTATATATCCTAACCTAAGGCAACCTAACATCTCGGATGTAGTATTTTCCAACATTCCTGGCGGGTCGGCCCCTACTTCTCGGTGGGCACATTATATACGTCTATATCGTAATATAACCTAACCTAACCCATCTAGACCGTCGCTGGTAATGTTTTCCAAAATCCCGGTCATGTCGGGCCGTACTTTTCCGTGGGGACATTTTATACGTCTATAATTTTATATATCCTAACCTAAGGGAACCTAACATCTCGGATGTAGTAGTTCACAACATTCCTGGCGGGGCGGCGCCAATTCTCGGTGGGAACATTATATACGTCTACAACGTAATATAACCTAACCTAACCCATCTAGCCCCTCGCTGGTAATGTTTTACAAAATCCCGGTCGTGTCGGCCCGTACTTCTCCGTGGGGACATTATATACGTCTATATCGTTATATATCCTAACCTAAGGCAACCTAACATCTCGGATGTAGTATTTTCCAACATTCCTGGCGGGTCGGCCCCTACTTCTCGGTGGGCACATTACATACGTCTATATCGTAATATAACCTAACCTAACCCATCTAGACCCTCGCAGGTAATGTTTTACAAAATCCCGGTCGTGTCGGCCCGTACTTCTCGGTGGGGACATTATTTACGTCTATAACGTTATATATCCTAACCTAAGGGAACCTAACATCTCGGATGTAGTATTTCACAACATTCCTGGCGGGTCAGTCCCTACTTCTCGGTCGGCACATTATATACGTCTATATCGTAATATAACCTAACCTAACCCATCTAGACCCTCGCTGGTAATGTTTTACAGAATCCCGGTCGTGTCGTCTCGTACGTCTCGGTGCGGACATTATATACGTCTATAACGTTATATATCCTAACCTAAGGGAACCTAACATCACGGATGTAGTATTTCACAACATTCCTGGCTGGTCGGCCCCACTTCTCGGTGGAAAAATTATATACGTTTATAACGTAGTATAACCTAACCTAACCCATCTAGCCCCTCGCTTGTAATGTTTTGCAGAATCCCGGTCGTGTCGGCCCGTACGTCTCGGTGCGGACATTATATACGTCTATAACGTAATATATCGTAACCTAAGGGAACCTAACATCTCGGATGTAGTATTTTCCAACATTCCTGGCGGGGCGGCCGCTACTTCTTGGTGGGAACATTATATACGTCTATATCGTAATATAACCTAACCTAACCCATCTAGACCCTCGCTGGTAATGTTTTACAGAATCCCGGTCGTGTCGTCTCGTACGTCTCGGTGCGGACATTATATACGTCTATAACGTTATATATCCTAACTTAAGGGAACCTAACATCACGGATGTAGTATTTCACAACATTCCTGGCTTGTCGGCCCCACTTCTCGGTGGGAAAATTATATACGTTTATAACGTAGTATAACCTAACCTAACCCATCTAGCCCCTCGCTTGTAATGTTTTGCAGAATCCCGGTCGTGTCGGCCCGTACGTCTCCGTGCGGACATTATATACGTCTATAACGTTATATATCCTAACCTAAGGGTACCTAACATCTCGCATGTAGTATTTCACAACATTCCTGGCTGGTCGGCCCCACTTCTCGGTGGGAACATTATTTACGTCTATAACGTAATATAACCTAACCTAATCCATCTAGACCCTCGCTTGTAATGTTTTACAAAATCCCGGTCGTGTCGGCCCGTACTTCTCCGTGGGGACATTATATACGTCTATATCGTTATATATCCTAACCTAAGGCAACCTAACATCTCGGATGTAGTATTTTCCAACATTCCTGGCGGGTCGGCCCCACTTCTCGGTGGGAACATTGTTCACGTCTATAACGTAATATAACCTAACCTAACCCATCTAGACCCTCGCTGGTAATGTTTTACAAAATCCCGGTCGTGTTGGCCCGTACTTCTCCGTGCGGACATTATATACGTCTATATCGTTATATATCCTAACCTAAGGCAACTTAACATCTCCGATGTAGTATTTTCCAACATTCCTGGCGGGTCCGCCCCAACTTCCCGGTGGGCACATTATATACGTCTATATCGTAATATAACCTAACCTAACCCATCTAGACCCTCGCTGGTAATGTTTTACAAAATCCCGGTCGTGTCGGCTCGTACTTCTCGGTGGGGACATTATTTACGTCTATAACTTTATATATCCTAACCTAAGGGAACCTAACATCTCGGATGTAGTAGTTCACAACATTCCTGGCGGGGCGGCCCCAATTCTCGGTGGGAACATTATATACGTCTACAACGTAATATAACCTAACCTAACCCATCTAGCCCCTCGCTGGTAATGTTTTACAAAATCCCAGTCGTGTCGGCCCGTACTTTTCCGTGGGGACATTTTATACGTCTATAATTTTATATATCCTAACCTAAGGCAACTTAACATCTCGATTGTAGTATTTCACAACATTCCTGGCGGGTCGGCCCCACTTCTCGGTGGGAACATTATTTACGTCTATAACGTAATATAACCTAACCTAATCCATCTAGACCCTCACTGGTAATGTTTTACAAAATCCGAGTCGTGTCGGCCCGTACTTCTCTGTGGGGACATTATATACGTCTATATCGTTATATATCCTAACCTAAGGCAACCTAACATCTCGGATGTAGTATTTTCCAACATTCCTGGCGGGTCGGCCCCTACTTCTCGGTGGGCACATTACATACGTCTATATCGTAATATAACCTAACCTAACCCATCTAGACACTCGCAGGTAATGTTTTACAAAATCCCGGTCGTGTCGGTCCGTACTTCTCCGTGGGGACATTATATACGTCTATATCGTTATATATCCTAACCTAAGGCAACCTAACATCTCGGATGTAGTATTTTCCAACATTCCTGGCGGGTCGGCCCCTACTTCTCGGTGGGCACATTATATACGTCTATATCGTAATATAACCTAACCTAACCCATCTAGACCGTCGCTGGTAATGTTTTCCAAAATCCCGGTCATGTCGGGCCGTACTTTTCCGTGGGGACATTTTATACGTCTATAATTTTATATATCCTAACCTAAGGGAACCTAACATCTCGGATGTAGTAGTTCACAACATTCCTGGCGGGGCGGCGCCAATTCTCGGTGGGAACATTATATACGTCTACAACGTAATATAACCTAACCTAACCCATCTAGCCCCTCGCTGGTAATGTTTTACAAAATCCCGGTCGTGTCGGCCCGTACTTCTCCGTGGGGACATTATATACGTCTATATCGTTATATATCCTAACCTAAGGCAACCTAACATCTCGGATGTAGTATTTTCCAACATTCCTGGCGGGTCGGCCCCTACTTCTCGGTGGGCACATTACATACGTCTATATCGTAATATAACCTAACCTAACCCATCTAGACCCTCGCAGGTAATGTTTTACAAAATCCCGGTCGTGTCGGCCCGTACTTCTCGGTGGGGACATTATTTACGTCTATAACGTTATATATCCTAACCTAAGGGAACCTAACATCTCGGATGTAGTATTTCACAACATTCCTGGCGGGTCAGTCCCTACTTCTCGGTCGGCACATTATATACGTCTATATCGTAATATAACCTAACCTAACCCATCTAGACCCTCGCTGGTAATGTTTTACAGAATCCCGGTCGTGTCGTCTCGTACGTCTCGGTGCGGACATTATATACGTCTATAACGTTATATATCCTAACCTAAGGGAACCTAACATCACGGATGTAGTATTTCACAACATTCCTGGCTGGTCGGCCCCACTTCCCGGTGGGAAAATTATATACGTTTATAACGTAGTATAACCTAACCTAACCCATCTAGCCCCTCGCTTGTAATGTTTTGCAGAATCCCGGTCGTGTCGGCCCGTACGTCTCGGTGCGGACATTATATACGTCTATAACGTAATATATCGTAACCTAAGGGAACCTAACATCTCGGATGTAGTATTTTCCAACATTCCTGGCGGGGCGGCCGCTACTTCTTGGTGGGAACATTATATACGTCTATATCGTAATATAACCTAACCTAACCCATCTAGACCCTCGCTGGTAATGTTTTACAGAATCCCGGTCGTGTCGTCTCGTACGTCTCGGTGCGGACATTATATACGTCTATAACGTTATATATCCTAACCTAAGGGAACCTAACATCACGGATGTAGTATTTCACAACATTCCTGGCTTGTCGGCCCCACTTCTCGGTGGGAAAATTATATACGTTTATAACGTAGTATAACCTAACCTAACCCATCTAGCCCCTCGCTTGTAATGTTTTGCAGAATCCCGGTCGTGTCGGCCCGTACGTCTCCGTGCGGACATTATATACGTCTATAACGTTATATATCCTAACCTAAGGGTACCTAACATCTCGCATGTAGTATTTCACAACATTCCTGGCTGGTCGGCCCCACTTCTCGGTGGGAACATTATTTACGTCTATAACGTAATATAACCTAACCTAACCCATCTAGACCCTCGCTGGTAATGTTTTACAGAATCCCGGTCGTGTCGTCTCGTACGTCTCGGTGCGGACATTATATACGTCTATAACGTTATATATCCTAACTTAAGGGAACCTAACATCACGGATGTAGTATTTCACAACATTCCTGGCTTGTCGGCCCCACTTCTCGGTGGGAAAATTATATACGTTTATAACGTAGTATAACCTAACCTAACCCATCTAGCCCCTCGCTTGTAATGTTTTGCAGAATCCCGGTCGTGTCGGCCCGTACGTCTCCGTGCGGACATTATATACGTCTATAACGTTATATATCCTAACCTAAGGGTACCTAACATCTCGCATGTAGTATTTCACAACATTCCTGGCTGGTCGGCCCCACTTCTCGGTGGGAACATTATTTACGTCTATAACGTAATATAACCTAACCTAATCCATCTAGACCCTCGCTTGTAATGTTTTACAAAATCCCGGTCGTGTCGGCCCGTACTTCTCCGTGGGGACATTATATACGTCTATATCGTTATATATCCTAACCTAAGGCAACCTAACATCTCGGATGTAGTATTTTCCAACATTCCTGGCGGGTCGGCCCCACTTCTCGGTGGGAACATTATTCACGTCTATAACGTAATATAACCTAACCTAACCCATCTAGACCCTCGCTGGTAATGTTTTACAAAATCCCGGTCGTGTTGGCCCGTACTTCTCCGTGCGGACATTATATACGTCTATATCGTTATATATCCTAACCTAAGGCAACTTAACATCTCCGATGTAGTATTTTCCAACATTCCTGGCGGGTCCGCCCCAACTTCCCGGTGGGCACATTATATACGTCTATATCGTAATATAACCTAACCTAACCCATCTAGACCCTCGCTGGTAATGTTTTACAAAATACCGGTCGTGTCGGCTCGTACTTCTCGGTGGGGACATTATTTACGTCTATAACTTTATATATCCTAACCTAAGGGAACCTAACATCTCGGATGTAGTAGTTCACAACATTCCTGGCGGGGCGGCCCCAATTCTCGGTGGGAACATTATATACGTCTACAACGTAATATAACCTAACCTAACCCATCTAGCCCCTCGCTGGTAATGTTTTACAAAATCCCAGTCGTGTCGGCCCGTACTTTTCCGTGGGGACATTTTATACGTCTATAATTTTATATATCCTAACCTAAGGCAACTTAACATCTCGATTGTAGTATTTCACAACATTCCTGGCGGGTCGGCCCCACTTCTCGGTGGGAACATTATTTACGTCTATAACGTAATATAACCTAACCTAATCCATCTAGACCCTCACTGGTAATGTTTTACAAAATCCGAGTCGTGTCGGCCCGTACTTCTCTGTGGGGACATTATATACGTCTATATCGTTATATATCCTAACCTAAGGCAACCTAACATCTCGGATGTAGTATTTTCCAACATTCCTGGCGGGTCGGCCCCTACTTCTCGGTGGGCACATTACATACGTCTATATCGTAATATAACCTAACCTAACCCATCTAGACACTCGCAGGTAATGTTTTACAAAATCCCGGTCGTGTCGGCCCGTACTTCTCCGTGGGGACATTATATACGTCTATATCGTTATATATCCTAACCTAAGGCAACCTAACATCTCGGATGTAGTATTTTCCAACATTCCTGGCGGGTCGGCCCCTACTTCTCGGTGGGCACATTATATACGTCTATATCGTAATATAACCTAACCTAACCCATCTAGACCGTCGCTGGTAATGTTTTCCAAAATCCCGGTCATGTCGGGCCGTACTTTTCCGTGGGGACATTTTATACGTCTATAATTTTATATATCCTAACCTAAGGGAACCTAACATCTCGGATGTAGTAGTTCACAACATTCCTGGCGGGGCGGCGCCAATTCTCGGTGGGAACATTATATACGTCTACAACGTAGTATAACCTAACCTAACCCATCTAGCCCCTCGCTTGTAATGTTTTGCAGAATCCCGGTCGTGTCGGCCCGTACGTCTCGGTGCGGACATTATATACGTCTATAACGTAATATATCGTAACCTAAGGGAACCTAACATCTCGGATGTAGTATTTTCCAACATTCCTGGCGGGGCGGCCGCTACTTCTTGGTGGGAACATTATATACGTCTATATCGTAATATAACCTAACCTAACCCATCTAGACCCTCGCTGGTAATGTTTTACAGAATCCCGGTCGTGTCGTCTCGTACGTCTCGGTGCGGACATTATATACGTCTATAACGTTATATATCCTAACCTAAGGGAACCTAACATCACGGATGTAGTATTTCGCAACATTCCTGGCTTGTCGGCCCCACTTCTCGGTGGGAAAATTATATACGTTTATAACGTAGTATAACCTAACCTAACCCATCTAGCCCCTCGCTTGTAATGTTTTGCAGAATCCCGGTCGTGTCGGCCCGTACGTCTCCGTGCGGACATTATATACGTCTATAACGTTATATATCCTAACCTAAGGGTACCTAACATCTCGCATGTAGTATTTCACAACATTCCTGGCTGGTCGGCCCCACTTCTCGGTGGGAACATTATTTACGTCTATAACGTAATATAACCTAACCTAATCCATCTAGACCCTCGCTTGTAATGTTTTACAAAATCCCGGTCGTGTCGGCCCGTACTTCTCCGTGGGGACGTTATATACGTCTATATCGTTATATATCCTAACCTAAGGCAACCTAACATCTCGGATGTAGTATTTTCCAACATTCCTGGCGGGTCGGCCCCACTTCTCGGTGGGAACATTATTCACGTCTATAACGTAATATAACCTAACCTAACCCATCTAGACCCTCGCTGGTAATGTTTTACAAAATCCCGGTCGTGTCGGCTCGTACTTCTCGGTGGGGACATTATTTACGTCTATAACTTTATATATCCTAACCTAAGGGAACCTAACATCTCGGATGTAGTAGTTCACAACATTCCTGGCGGGGCGGCGCCAATTCTCGGTGGGAACATTATATACGTCTACAACGTAATATAACCTAACCTAACCCATCTAGCCCCTCGCTGGTAATGTTTTACAAAATCCCAGTCGTGTCGGCCCGTACTTTTCCGTGGGGACATTTTATACGTCTATAATTTTATATATCCTAACCTAAGGCAACTTAACATCTCGATTGTAGTATTTCACAACATTCCTGGCGGGTCGGCCCCACTTCTCGGTGGGAACATTATTTACGTCTATAACGTAATATAACCTAACCTAATCCATCTAGACCCTCACTGGTAATGTTTTACAAAATCCGAGTCGTGTCGGCCCGTACTTCTCTGTGGGGACATTATATACGTCTATATCGTTATATATCCTAACCTAAGGCAACCTAACATCTCGGATGTAGTATTTTCCAACATTCCTGGCGGGTCGGCCCCTACTTCTCGGTGGGCACATTACATACGTCTATATCGTAATATAACCTAACCTAACCCATCTAGACACTCGCAGGTAATGTTTTACAAAATCCCGGTCGTGTCGGCCCGTACTTCTCCGTGGGGACATTATATACGTCTATATCGTTATATATCCTAACCTAAGGCAACCTAACATCTCGGATGTAGTATTTTCCAACATTCCTAGCGGGTCGGCCCCTACTTCTCGGTGGGCACATTATATACGTCTATATCGTAATATAACCTAACCTAACCCATCTAGACCGTCGCTGGTAATGTTTTCCAAAATCCCGGTCATGTCGGGCCGTACTTTTCCGTGGGGACATTTTATACGTCTATAATTTTATATATCCTAACCTAAGGCAACTTAACATCTCGATTGTAGTATTTTCCAACATTCCTGGCGGGGCGGCCGCTACTTCTCGGTGGGAACATTATATACGTCTATATCGTAATATAACCTAACCTAACCCAGCTAGACCCTCGCTGGTAATGTTTTACAAAATGCCGGTCGTGTCGGCCCGTACTTCTCGCTGGGGACATTATTTACGTCTATAACGTTATATATCTTAACCTAAGGGAACCTAACATCTCGGATGTAGTATTTCACAACATTCCTGGCGGGTCGGCCCCACTTCTCGGTGGGAACATTATTTACGTCTATAACGTAATATAACCTAACCTAATCCATCTAGACCCTCGCTGGTAATGTTTTACAAAATCCCAGTCGTGTCGGCCCGTACTTCTCTGTGGGGACATTATGTACGTCTATATCGTTATATATCCTAACCTAAGGCAACCTAACATCTCGGATGTAGTATTTTCCAACATTCCTGGCGGGTCGGCCCCTACTTCTCGGTGGGCACATTACATACGTCTATATCGTAATATAACCTAACCTAACCCATCTAGACCCTCGCAGGTAATGTTTTACAAAATCCCGGTCGTGTCGGCTCGTACTTCTCGGTGGGGACATTATTTACGTCTATAACGTTATATATCCTAACCTAAGGGAACCTAACATCTCGGATGTAGTATTTCACAACATTCCTGGCAGGTCGGCCCCACTTCTCGGTGGGAACATTATATACGTTTATAACGTAGTATAACCTAACCTAACCCATCTAGCCCCTCGCTTGTAATGTTTTGCAGAATCCCGGTCGTGTCGGCCCGTACGTCTCGGTGCGGACATTATATACGTCTATAACGTTATATATCCTAACCTGAGGGTACCTAACATCTCGGATGTAGTATTTCACAACATTCCTGGCTGGTCGGCCCCACTTCTCGGTGGGAACATTATATACGTTTATAACGAAGTATAACCTAACCTAACCCATCTAGACCCTCGCTTGTAATGTTTTACAGAATCCCGGCCGTGTCGTCCCGTACGTCTCGGCGCGGACATTATATACGTCTATAACGTTTTATATCCTAACCAAAGGCAACCTAACATCTCGAATGTAGTATTTCACAACATTCCTGGCGGGGCGGCCGCTACTTCTTGGTGGGAACATTATATACGTCTATATCGTAATATAACCTAACCTAACCCATCTAGACCCTCGCTGGTAATGTTTTACAGAATCCCGGTCGTGTCGTCTCGTACGTCTCGGTGCGGACATTATATACGTCTATAACGTTATATATCCTAACCTAAGGGAACCTAACATCACGGATGTAGTATTTCACAACATTCCTGGCTTGTCGGCCCCACTTCTCGGTGGGAAAATTATATACGTTTATAACGTAGTATAACCTAGCCTAACCCATCTAGCCCCTCGCTTGTAATGTTTTGCAGAATCCCGGTCGTGTCGGCCCGTACGTCTCCGTGCGGACATTATATACGTCTATAACGTTATATATCCTAACCTAAGGGTACCTAACATCTCGCATGTAGTATTTCACAACATTCCTGGCTGGTCGGCCCCACTTCTCGGTGGGAACATTATTTACGTCTATAACGTAATATAACCTAACCTAATCCATCTAGACCCTCGCTTGTAATGTTTTACAAAATCCCGGTCGTGTCGGCCCGTACTTCTCCGTGGGGACATTATATACGTCTATATCGTTATATATCCTAACCTAAGGGAACCTAACTTCTCGGATGTAGTATTTTCGAACATTCCTGGCGGGGCGGCCGCTACTTCTCGGTGGGAACATTATATACGTCTATATCGTAATATAACCTAACCTAACCCATCTAGACCCTCGCTGGTAATGTTTTACAAAATCCCGGTCGTGTCGGCCCGTACTTCTCGGTGGGGACATTATTTACGTCTATAACGTTATATATCCTAACCTAAGGGAACCTAACATCTCGGATGTAGTATTTCACAACATTCCTGGCAGGTCGGCCCCACTTCACGGTGGGAACATTATATACGTTTATAACGTAGTATAACCTAACCTAACCCATCTAGCCCCTCGCTTGTAATGTTTTACAGAATCCCGGCCGTGTCGTCCCGTACGTCTCGGCGCGGACATTATATACGTCTATAACGTTTTATATCCTAACCAAAGGCAACCTAACATCTCGAATGTAGTATTTCACAACATTCCTGGCGGGTCGGCCCCACTTCTTGGTGGGAGCATTATTTACGTCTATATCGTAATATAACCAAACCTAACCCATCTAGACCCTCGCTGGTAATGATTTACAAAATCCCGGTCGCGTCGGCCCGTACTTCTCCGTGGGGACATTATATACGTCTATAACGTTATATATCCTAACCTAAGGCAACTTAACATCTCCGATGTAGTATTTTCCAACATTCCTGGCGGGTCGGCCCCTACTTCTCGGTGGGCACATTATATACGTTTATATCGTAATATAACCTAACCTAACCCATCCAGCCCCTCGCTTGTAATGTTTTGCAGAATCCCGGTCGTGTCGGCCCGTACGTCTCGGTGCGGACATTATATACGTCTATAACGTAATATATCGTAACCTAAGCGAACCTAACATCTCGGATGTAGTATTTCACAACATTCCTGGCTGGTCGGCCCCACTTCTAGGTGGGAACATTATATACGTTTATAACGAAGTATAACTTAACCTAACCCATCTAGACCCTCGCTTGTAATGTTTTACAGAATCCCGGTCGTGTCGTCCCGTACGTCTCGGTGCGGACATTATATACGTCTATAACGTTATATATCCTAACCAAAGGCAACCTAACATCTCGGATGTAGTATTTTCCAACATTCCTGGCGGGGCGGACGCTACTTCTCGGTGGGAACATTATATACGTCTATATCGTAATATAACCTAACCTAACCCAGCTAGACCCTCGCTGGTAATGTTTTACAAAATGCCGGTCATGTCGGCCCGTACTTCTGGGTGGGGACATTATTTACGTCTATAACGTTATATATATTAACCTAAGGGAACCTAACATCTCGGATGTAGTATTTCACAACATTCCTGGCAGGTCGGCCCCACCTCTCGGTGGGAACATTATATACGTTTATAACGTAATATAACCTAACTTAACCCATCTAGCCCCTCCCTGGTTATGTTTTACAAAATCCCAGTCGTGTCGGCCCGTACGTCTCGGTGCGGACATTATATACGTCTATAACGTTATGTATCCTAACCTAAGGGAACCTAACATCACGGATGTAGTATTTCACAACATTCCTGTCTGGTCGGCCCCACTTCTCGGTGGGAGCATTATATACGTCTATATCGTAATATAACCTATCCTAACCAATCTAGTCCCTCGCTGGTAATGTTTTACAGAATCCCGGTCGTGTCGTCTCGTACGTCTCGGTGCGGACATTATATACGTCTATAACGTTATATATCCTAACCAAAGGCAACTAAACATCTCGGATGTAGTATTTTCCAACATTCCTGGCGGGTCGGCCCCACACTTCGGTGGGAACATTATTTACGTCTATAACGTAATATAACCTAACCTAATCCATCTAGACCCTCGCTGGTAATGTTTTACAAAATCCCGGTCGTGTCGGCCCGTACTTCTCCGTGGGGACATTATATACGTCTATAACGTTATATATCCTAACCTAAGGGAACCTAACATCTCGGATGTAGTATTTTCCAACATTCCTGGCGGAGCGGCCGCTACTTCTTGGTGGGAACATTATATACGTCTATATCGTAATATAACCTAACCTAACCCATCTAGACCCTCGCTGGTAATGTTCTACAAAATCCCGGTCGTGTCGTCTCGTACGTCTCGGTGCGGACATTATATACGTCTATAACGTTATATATCCTAACCTAAGGGAACCTAACATCACGGATGTAGTATTTCACAATATTCCTGGCTTGTCGGCCCCACTTCTCGGTGGGAAAATTATATACGTTTATAACGTAGTATAACCTAACCTAACCCATCTAGCCCCTCGCTTGTAATGTTTTGCAGAATCCCGGTCGTGTCGGCCCGTACGTCTCCGTGCGGACATTATATACGTCTATAACGTTATATATCCTAACCTAAGGGTACCTAACATCTCGCATGTAGTATTTCACAACGTTCCTGGCTGGTCGGCCCCACTTCTCGGTGGGAACATTATTTACGTCTATAACGTAATATAACCTAACCTAATCCATCTAGACCCTCGCTTGTAATGTTTTACAAAATCCCGGTCGTGTCGGCCCGTACTTCTCCGTGGGGACATTATATACGTCTATATCGTTATATATCCTAACCTAAGGCAACCTAACATCTCGGATGTAGTATTTTCCAACATTCCTGGCGGGTCGGCCCCTACTTCTCGGTGGGCACATTATTTACGTCTATATCGTAATATAACCAAACCTAACCCATCTAGACCTTCGGTGGTAATGTTTTACAAAATCCCGGTCGTGTCGGCCCGTACTTCTCCGTGGGGACATTATATACGTCTATAACGTTATATATCCTAACCTAAGGGAACCTAACATCTCGGATGTAGTATTTTCCAACATTCCTGGCGGGTCGGCCCCACTTCTCGGTGGGAACATTATTCACGTCTATAACGTAATATAACCTAACCTAACCCATCTAGACCCTCGCTGGTAATGTTTTACAGAATCCCGGTCGTGTCGTCTCGTACTTCTCCGTGGGGACATTATATACGTCTATAACGTTATATATCCTAACCAAAGGGAACCTAACATCACGGATGTAGTATTTCACAACATTCCTGGCTGGTCGGCCCCACTTCTCGGTGGGAAAATTATATACGTTTATAACGTAGTATAACCTAACCTAACCCATCTAGCCCCTCGCTTGTAATGTTTTGCAGAATCCCGGCCGTGTCGGCCCGTACGTCTCGGTGCGGACATTATATACGTCTATAACGTAATATATCGTAACCTAAGCGAACCTAACATCTCGGATGTAGTATTTCACAACATTCCTGGCTGGTCGGCCCCACTTCTCGGTGGGAACATTATATACGTTTATAACGAAGTATAACTTAACCTAACCCATCTAGACCCTCGCTTGTAATGTTTTACAGAATCCCGGTCGTGTCGTCCCGTACGTCTCGGTGCGGACATTATATACGTCTATAACGTTATATATCCTAACCAAAGGCAACCTAACATCTCGTATGTAGTATTTTCCAACATTCCTGGCGAGTCGGCCCCACTTCTCGGTGGGAACATTATTCACGTCTATAACGTAATATAACCTAACCTAACCCATCTAGACCCTCGCTGGTAATGTTTTACAAAATCCCGGTCGTGTCGGCCCGTACTTCTCCGTGGGGACATTATATACGTCTATAACGTTATATATCCTAACCTAAGGGAACCTAACATCTCGGATGTAGTATTTTCCAACATTCCTGGCGGGTCGGCCCCACTTCTCGGTGGGAACATTATTCACGTCTATAACGTAATATAACCTAACCTAACCCATCTAGACCCTCGCTGGTAATGTTTTACAGAATCCCGGTCGTGTCGTCTCGTACTTCTCCGTGGGGACATTATATACGTCTATAACGTTATATATCCTAACCAAAGGGAACCTAACATCACGGATGTAGTATTTCACAACATTCCTGGATGGTCGGCCCCACTTCTCGGTGGGAAAATTATATACGTTTATAACGTAGTATAACCTAACCTAACCCATCTAGCCCCTCGCTTGTAATGTTTTGCAGAATCCCGGCCGTGTCGGCCCGTACGTCTCGGTGCGGACATTATATACGTCTATAACGTAATATATCGTAACCTAAGCGAACCTAACATCTCGGATGTAGTATTTCACAACATTCCTGGCTGGTCGGCCCCACTTCTCGGTGGGAACATTATATACGTTTATAACGAAGTATAACTTAACCTAACCCATCTAGACCCTCGCTTGTAATGTTTCACAGAATCCCGGTCGTGTCGTCCCGTACGTCTCGGTGCGGACATTATATACGTCTATAACGTTATATATCCTAACCAAAGGCAACCTAACATCTCGGATGTAGTATTTTCCAACATACCTGGCGGGGCGGCCGCTACTTCTCGGTGGGAACATTATATACGTCTATATCGTAATATAACCTAACCTAACCCAGCTAGACCCTCGCTGGTAATGTTTTACAAAATCCCGGTCGTGTCGGCCCGTACTTCTCCGTGGGGACATTATATACGTCTATATCGTTATATATCCTAACCTAAGGCAACCTAACATCTCGGATGTAGTATTTTCCAACATTCCTGGCGGGTCGGCCCCTACTTCTCGGTGGGCACATTATTTACGTCTATATCGTAATATAACCAAACCTAACCCATCTAGACCCTCGGTGGTAATGTTTTACAAAATCCCGGTCGTGTCGGCCCGTACTTCTCCGTGGGGACATTATATACGTCTATATCGTTATATATCCTAACCTAAGGCAACTTAACATCTCCGATGTAGTATTTTCCAACATTCCTGGCGGGTCGGCCCCTACTTCTCGGTGGGAAAATTATATACGTTTATAACGTAGTATAACCTAACCTAACCCATCTAGACCCTCGCTTGTAATGTTTTACAGAATCCCGGTCGTGTGGTCCCGTACGTCTCGGCGCGGACATTATATACGTCTATAACGTTTTATATCCTAACCAAAGGCAACCTAACATCTCGAATGTAGTATTTCACAACATTCCTGGCTGGTCGGCCCCACTTCTCGGTGGGAACATTATTTACGTCTATAGCGTAATATAACCTAACCTAATCCATCTAGACCCTCGCTTGTAATGTTTTACAAAATCCCGGTCGTGTCGGCCCGTACTTCTCCGTGGGGACATTATATACGTCTATATCGTTATATATCCTAACCTAAGGCAACCTAACATCTCGGATGTAGTATTTTCCAACATTCCTGGCGGGTCGGCCCCACTTCTCGGTGGGAACATTATTCACGTCTATAACGTAATATAACCTAACCTAACCCATCTAGACCCTCGCTGGTAATGTTTTGCAGAATCCCGGTCGTGTCGGCCCGTGCATCTCCGTGCGGACATTATATACGTCTATAACGTTATATATCCTAACCTAAGGGTACCTAACATCTCGCATGTAGTATTTCACAACATTCCTGGCTGGTCGGCCCCACTTCTCGGTGGGAACATTATTTACGTCTATAACGTAATATAACCTAACCTAATCCATCTAGACCCTCGCTTGTAATGTTTTACAAAATCCCGGTCGTGTCGGCCCGTACTTCTCCGTGGGGACATTATATACGTCTATAACGTTATATATCCTAACCTAAGAGAACCTAACATCTCGGATGTAGTATTTTCCAACATTCCTGGCGGGTCGGCCCCTACTTCTCGGTGGGCACATTATTTACGTCTATATCGTAATATAACCAAACCTACCCCATCTAGACCCTCGCTGGTAATGTTTTACAAAATCCCGGTCGTGTCGGCCCGTACTTCTCCGTGGGGACATTATATACGTCTATAACGTTATATATCCTAACCAAAGGCAACCTAATATCTCGAAAGTAGTATTTCACAACATTCCTGGCGGGTCGGCCGCACTTCTCGGTGGGAACATTATTTACGTCTATAACGTAATATAACCTAACCTAATCCATCTAGAACCTCGCTGGTAATGTTTTACAAAATCCCGGTCGTGTCGGCCCGTACTTCTCCGTGGGGACATTATATACGTCTATAACGTTATATATCCTAACCTAAGGGAACCTAACATCTCGGATGTAGTATTTTCCAACATTCCTGGCGGGGCGGCCGCTACTTCTTGGTGGGAACATTATATACGTCTATATCGTAATATAACCTAACCTAACCCATCTAGACCCTCGCTTGTAATGTTCTACAAAATCCCGGTCGTGTCGTCTCGTACGTCTCGGTGCGGACATTATATACGTCTATAACGTTATATATCCTAACCTAAGGGAACCTAACATCACGGATGTAGTATTTCACAACATTCCTGGCTTGTCGGCCCCACTTCTCGGTGGGAAAATTATATACGTTTATAACGTAGTATAACCTAACCTAACACATCTAGCCCCTCGATTGTAATGTTTTGCAGAATCCCGGTCGTGTCGGCCCGTACGTCTCCGTGCGGACATTATATACGTCTATAACGTTATATATCCTAACCTAAGGGTACCTAACATCTCGCATGTAGTATTTCACAACATTCCTGGCTGGTCGGCCCCACTTCTCGGTGGGAACATTATTTACGTCTATAACGTAATATAACCTAACCTAATCCATCTAGACCCTCGCTTGTAATGTTTTACAAAATCCCGGTCGTGTCGGCCCGTACTTCTCCGTGGGGACATTATATACGTCTATATCGTTATATATCCTAACCTAAGGCAACCTAACATCTCGGATGTAGTATTTTCCAACATTCCTGGCGGGTCGGCCCCACTTCTCGGTGGGAACATTATTCACGTCTATAACGTAATATAACCTAACCTAACCCATCTAGACCCTCGCTGGTAATGTTTTACAAAATCCCGGTCGTGTCGGCCCGTACTTCTCCGTGGGGACATTATATACGTCTATAACGTTATATATCCTAACCTAAGGGAACCTAACATCTCGGATGTAGTATTTTCCAACATTCCTGGCGGGTCGGCCCCACTTCTCGGTGGGAACATTATTCACGTCTATAACGTAATATAACCTAACCTAACCCATCTAGACCCTCGCTGGTAATGTTTTACAGAATCCCGGTCGTGTCGTCCCGTACGTCTCGGTGCGGACATTATATACGTCTATAACGTTATATATCCTAACCAAAGGCAACCTAATATCTCGAATGTAGTATTTCACAACATTCCTGGCGGGTCGGCCCCACTTCTCGGTGGGAACATTATTCACGTCTATAACGTAATATAACCTAACCTAACCCATCTAGACCCTCGCTGGTAATGTTTTACAAAATCCCGGTCGTGTCGGCCCGTACTTCTCCGTGGGGACATTATATACGTCTATATCGTTATATATCCTAACCTAAGGGAACCTAACATCTCGGATGTAGTATTTTCCAACATTCCTGGCGGGTCGGCCCCACTTCTCGGTGGGAACATTATATACGTTTATAACGAAGTATAACTTAACCTAACCCATCTAGAGCCTCGCTTGTAATGTTTTACAGAATCCCGGTCGTGTCGTCTCGTACGTCTCGGTGCGGACATTATATACGTCTATAACGTTATATATCCTAACCTAAGGGAACCTAACATCACGGATGTAGTATTTCACAACATTCCTGGCTTGTCGGCCCCACTTCTCGGTGGGAAAATTATATACGTTTATAACGTAGTATAACCTAACCTAACACATCTAGCCCCTCGATTGTAATGTTTTGCAGAATCCCGGTCGTGTCGGCCCGTACGTCTCCGTGCGGACATTATATACGTCTATAACGTTATATATCCTAACCTAAGGGTACCTAACATCTCGCATGTAGTATTTCACAACATTCCTGGCTGGTCGGCCCCACTTCTCGGTGGGAACATTATTTACGTCTATAACGTAATATAACCTAACCTAATCCATCTAGACCCTCGCTTGTAATTATTTACAAAATCCCGGTCGTGTCGGCCCGTACTTCTCCGTGGGGACATTATATACGTCTATATCGTTATATATCCTAACCTAAGGCAACCTAACATCTCGGATGTAGTATTTTCCAACATTCTTGGCGGGTCGGCCCCTACTTCTCGGTGGGCACATTATTTACGTCTATATCGTAATATAACCAAACCTAACCCATCTAGACCCTCGCTGGTAATGTTTTACAAAATCCCGGTCGTGTCGGCCCGTACTTCTCCGTGGGGACATTATATACGTCTATATCGTTATATATCCTAACCTGGGGCAACTTAACATCTCCGATGTAGTATTTTCCAACATTCCTGGCGGGTCGGCCCCTACTTCTCGGTGGGCACATTATATACGTCTATATCGTAATATAACCTAACCTAACCCATCTAGACCCTCGCTTGTAATGTTTTGCAGAATCCCGGTCGTGTCGTCCCGTACGTCTCGGTGCGGACATTATATACGTCTATAACGTTATATATCCTAACCAAAGGCAACCTAATATCTCGAATGTAGTATTTCACAACATTCCTGGCGGGTCGGCCGCACTTCTCGGTGGGAACATTATTTACGTCTATAACGTAATATAACCTAACCTAATCCATCTAGAACCTCGCTGGTAATGTTTTACAAAATCCCGGTCGTGTCGGCCCGTACGTCTCGGTGCGGACATTATATACGTCTATAACGTTATATATCCTAACCTAAGGGAACCTAACATCACGGATGTAGTATTTCACAACATTCCTGGCTGGTCGGCCCCACTTCTCGGTGGGAAAATTATATACGTTTATAACGTAGTATAACCTAACCTAAGCCATCTAGCCCCTCGCTTGTAATGTTTTACAGAATCCCGGTCGTGTCGTCCCGTACGTCTCGGCGCGGACATTATATACGTCTATAACGTTTTATATCCTAACCAAAGGCAACCTAACATCTCGAATGTAGTATTTCACAACATTCCTGGCGGGTCGGTCCCACTTCTCGGTGGGAACATTATTTACGTCTATAACGTAATGTAACCTAACCTAACCCATCTAGACCCTCGCTGGTAATGTTTTACAAAATCCCGGTCGTGTCGGCCCGTACTTCTCCGTGGGGACATTATATACGTCTATATCGTTATATATCCTAACCTAAGGCAACCTAACATCTCGGATGTAGTATTTTCCAACATTCCTGGCGGGTCGGCCCCTACTTCTCGGTGGGCACATTATTTACGTCTATATCGTAATATAACCAAACCTAACCCATCTAGACCCTCGGTGGTAATGTTTTACAAAATCCCGGTCGTGTCGGCCCGTACTTCTCCGTAGGGACATTATATACGTCTATATCGTTATATATCCTAACCTAAGGCAACTTAACATCTCCGATGTAGTATTTTCCAACATTCCTGGCGGGTCGGCCCCTACTTCTCGGTGGGAAAATTATATACGTTTATAACGTAGTATAACCTAACCTAACCCATCTAGACCCTCGCTTGTAATGTTTTACAGAATCCCGGTCGTGTCGTCCCATACGTCTCGGCGCGGACATTATATACGTCTATAACGTTTTATATCCTAACCAAAGGCAACCTAACATCTCGAATGTAGTATTTCACAACATTCCTGGCGGGTCGGTCCCACTTCTCGGTGGGAACATTATTTACGTCTATAACGTAATATAACCTAACCTAATCCATCTAGACCCTGGCTGGTAATGTTTTACAAAATCCCGGTCGTGTCGGCCCGTACTTCTCCGTGGGGACATTATATACGTCTATATCGTTATATATCCTAACCTAAGGCAACCTAACATCTCGGATGTAGTATTTTCCAACATTCCTGGCGGGTCGGCTCCACTTCTCGGTGGGAACATTATATACGTTTATAACGAAGTATAACTTAACCTAACCCATCTAGAGCCTCGCTGGTAATGTTTTACAAAATCCCGGTCGTGTCGGCCCGTACTTCTCCGTGGGGACATTATATACGTCTATAACGTTATATATCCTAACCTAAGAGAACCTAACATCTCGGATGTAGTATTTTCCAACATTCCTGGCGGGTCGGCCCCTACTTCTCGGTGGGCACATTATTTACGTCTATATCGTAATATAACCAAACCTACCCCATCTAGACCCTCGCTGGTAATGTTTTACAAAATCCCGGTCGTGTCGGCCCGTACTTCTCCGTGGGGACATCATATACGTCTATATCGTTATGTATTCTAACCTAAGGCACCTTAACATCTCCGATGTAGTATTTTCCAACATTCCTGGCGGGTCGGCCCCTACTTCTCGGTGGGCACATTATATACTTCTATATCGTAATATAACCTAACCTAACCCATCTAGACCCTCGCTTGTAATGTTTTGCAGAATCCCGGTCGTGTCGTCCCGTACGTCTCGGTGCGGACATTATATACGTCTATAACGTTATATATCCTAACCAAAGGCAACCTAATATCTCGAAAGTAGTATTTCACAACATTCCTGGCGGGTCGGCCGCACTTCTCGGTGGGAACATTATTTACGTCTATAACGTAATATAACCTAACCTAATCCATCTAGAACCTCGCTGGTAATGTTTTACAAAATCCCGGTCGTGTCGGCCCGTACTTCTCCGTGGGGACATTATATACGTCTATAACGTTATATATCCTAACCTAAGGGAACCTAACATCTCGGATGTAGTATGTTCCAACATTCCTGGCGGGGCGGCCGCTACTTCTTGGTGGGAACATTATATACGTCTATATCGTAATATAACCTAACCTAACCAATCTAGACCCTCGCTTGTAATGTTCTACAAAATCCCTGTCGTGTCGTCTCGTACGTCTCGGTGCGGACATTATATACGTCTATAACGTTATATATCCTAACCTAAGGGAACCTAACATCACGGATGTAGTATTTCACAACATTCCTGGCTTGTCGGCCCCACTTCTCGGTGGGAAAATTATATACGTTTATAACGTAGTATAACCTAACCTAACACATCTAGCCCCTCGATTGTAATGTTTTGCAGAATCCCGGTCGTGTCGGCCCGTACGTCTCCGTGCGGACATTATATACGTCTATAACGTTATATATCCTAACCTAAGGGTACCTAACATCTCGCATGTAGTATTTCACAACATTCCTGGCTGGTCGGCCCCACTTCTCGGTGGGAACATTATTTACGTCTATAACGTAATATAACCTAACCTAATCCATCTAGACCCTCGCTTGTAATGTTTTACAAAATCCCGGTCGTGTCGGCCCGTACTTCTCCGTGGGGACATTATATACGTCTATATCGTTATATATCCTAACCTAAGGCAACCTAACATCTCGGATGTAGTATTTTCCAACATTCCTGGCGGGTCGGCCCCTACTTCTCGGTGGGCACATTATTTACGTCTATATCGTAATATAACCAAACCTAACCCATCTAGACCCTCGGTGGTAATGTTTTACAAAATCCCGGTCGTGTCGGCCCGTACTTCTCCGTAGGGACATTATATACGTCTATATCGTTATATATCCTAACCTAAGGCAACTTAACATCTCCGATGTAGTATTTTCCAACATTCCTGGCGGGTCGGCCCCTACTTCTCGGTGGGAAAATTATATACGTTTATAACGTAGTATAACCTAACCTAACCCATCTAGACCCTCGCTTGTAATGTTTTACAGAATCCCGGTCGTGTCGTCCCATACGTCTCGGCGCGGACATTATATACGTCTATAACGTTTTATATCCTAACCAAAGGCAACCTAACATCTCGAATGTAGTATTTCACAACATTCCTGGCGGGTCGGTCCCACTTCTCGGTGGGAACATTATTTACGTCTATAACGTAATATAACCTAACCTAATCCATCTAGACCCTGGCTGGTAATGTTTTACAAAATCCCGGTCGTGTCGGCCCGTACTTCTCCGTGGGGACATTATATACGTCTATATCGTTATATATCCTAACCTAAGGCAACCTAACATCTCGGATGTAGTATTTTCCAACATTCCTGGCGGGTCGGCTCCACTTCTCGGTGGGAACATTATATACGTTTATAACGAAGTATAACTTAACCTAACCCATCTAGAGCCTCGCTGGTAATGTTTTACAAAATCCCGGTCGTGTCGGCCCGTACTTCTCCGTGGGGACATTATATACGTCTATAACGTTATATATCCTAACCTAAGAGAACCTAACATCTCGGATGTAGTATTTTCCAACATTCCTGGCGGGTCGGCCCCTACTTCTCGGTGGGCACATTATTTACGTCTATATCGTAATATAACCAAACCTACCCCATCTAGACCCTCGCTGGTAATGTTTTACAAAATCCCGGTCGTGTCGGCCCGTACTTCTCCGTGGGGACATCATATACGTCTATATCGTTATATATTCTAACCTAAGGCACCTTAACATCTCCGATGTAGTATTTTCCAACATTCCTGGCGGGTCGGCCCCTACTTCTCGGTGGGCACATTATATACTTCTATATCGTAATATAACCTAACCTAACCCATCTAGACCCTCGCTTGTAATGTTTTGCAGAATCCCGGTCGTGTCGTCCCGTACGTCTCGGTGCGGACATTATATACGTCTATAACGTTATATATCCTAACCAAAGGCAACCTAATATCTCGAAAGTAGTATTTCACAACATTCCTGGCGGGTCGGCCGCACTTCTCGGTGGGAACATTATTTACGTCTATAACGTAATATAACCTAACCTAAACCATCTAGAACCTCGCTGGTAATGTTTTACAAAATCCCGGTCGTGTCGGCCCGTACTTCTCCGTGGGGACATTATATAAGTCTATAACGTTATATATCCTAACCTAAGGGAACCTAACATCTCGGATGTAGTATTTTCCAACATTCCTGGCGGGGCGGCCGCTACTTCTTGGTGGGAACATTATATACGTCTATATCGTAATATAACCTAACCTAACCAATCTAGACCCTCGCTTGTAATGTTCTACAAAATCCCGGTCGTGTCGTCTCGTACGTCTCGGTGCGGACATTATATACGTCTATAACGTTATATATCCTAACCTAAGGGAACCTAACATCACGGATGTAGTATTTCACAACATTCCTGGCTTGTCGGCCCCACTTCTCGGTGGGAAAATTATATACGTTTATAACGTAGTATAACCTAACCTAACACATCTAGCCCCTCGATTGTAATGTTTTGCAGAATCCCGGTCGTGTCGGCCCGTACGTCTCCGTGCGGACATTATATACGTCTATAACGTTATATATCCTAACCTAAGGGTACCTAACATCTCGCATGTAGTATTTCACAACATTCCTGGCTGGTCGGCCCCACTTCTCGGTGGGAACATTATTTACGTCTATAACGTAATATAACCTAACCTAATCCATCTAGACCCTCGCTTGTAATGTTTTACAAAATCCCGGTCGTGTCGGCCCGTACTTCTCCGTGGGGACATTATATACGTCTATATCGTTATATATCCTAACCTAAGGCACCTTAACATCTCCGATGTAGTATTTTCCAACATTCCTGGCTTGTCGGCCCCACTTCTCGGTGGGAAAATTATATACGTTTATAACGTAGTATAACCTAACCTAACACATCTAGCCCCTCGATTGTAATGTTTTGCAGAATCCCGGTCGTGTCGGCCCGTACGTCTCCGTGCGGACATTATATATGTCTATAACGTTATATATCCTAACCTAAGGGTACCTAACATCTTGCATGTAGTATTTCACAACATTCCTGGCTGGTCGGCCCCACTTCTCGGTGGGAACATTATTTACGTCTATAACGTAATATAACCTAACCTAATCCATCTAGACCCTCGCTTGTAATGTTTTACAAAATCCCGGTCGTGTCGGCCCGTACTTCTCCGTGGGGACATTATATACGTCTATATCGTTATATATCCTAACCTAAGGCAACCTAACATCTCGGATGTAGTATTTTCCAACATTCCTGGCGGGTCGGCCCCACTTCTCGGTGGGAACATTATTCACGTCTATAACGTAATATAACCTAACCTAACCCATCTAGACCCTCGCTGGTAATGTTTTACAAAATCCCGGTCGTGTCGGCCCGTACTTCTCCGTGGGGACATTATATACGTCTATAACGTTATATATCCTAACCTAAGGCAACCTAACATCTCGGATGTAGTATTTTCCAACATTCCTGGCGGGTCGGCCCCACTTCTCGGTGGGAACATTATTCACGTCTATAACGTAATATAACCTAACCTAACCCATCTAGACCCTCGCTGGTAATGTTTTACAGAATCCCGGTCGTGTCGTCCCGTACGTCTCGGTGCGGACATTATATACGTCTATAACGTTATATATCCTAACCAAAGGCAACCTAATATCTCGAATGTAGTATTTCACAACATTCCTGGCGGGTCGGCCGCACTTCTCGGTGGGAACATTATTTACGTCTATAACGTAATATAACCTAACTTAATCCATCTAGAACCTCGCTGGTAATGTTTTACAAAATCCCGGTCGTGTCGGCCCGTACTTCTCCGTGGGGACATTATATACGTCTATAACGTTATATATCCTAACCTAAGGGAACCTAACATCTCGGATGTAGTATTTTCCAACATTCCTGGCGGGTCGGCCCCACTTCTCGGTGGGAACATTATTCACGTCTATAACGTAATATAACCTAACCTAACCCATCTAGACCCTCGCTGGTAATGTTTTACAAAATCCCGGTCGTGTCGGCCCGTACTTCTCCGTGGGGACATTATATACGTCTATATCGTTATATATCCTAACCTAAGGGAACCTAACATCTCGGATGTAGTATTTTCCAACATTCCTGGCGGGTCGGCCCCACTTCTCGGTGGGAACATTATATACGTTTATAACGAAGTATAACTTAACCTAACCCATCTAGAGCCTCGCTTGTAATGTTTTACAGAATCCCGGTCGTGTCGTCCCGTACGTCTCGGTGCGGACATTATATACGTCTATAACGTTATATATCCTAACCTAAGGGAACCTAACATCACGGATGTAGTATTTCACAACATTCCTGGCTGGTCGGCCCCACTTCTCGGTGGGAAAATTATATACGTTTATAACGTAGTATAACCTAACCTAACCCATCTAGACCCTCGCTTGTAATGTTTTACAGAATCCCGGTCGTGTCGTCCCGTACGTCTCGGCGCGGACATTATATACGTCTATAACGTTTTATATCCTAACCAAAGGCAACCTAACATCTCGAATGTAGTATTTCACAACATTCCTGGCGGGTCGGCTCCACTTCTCGGTGGGAACATTATTCACGTCTGTAACGTAATATAACCTAACCTAACTCATCTAGACCCTCGCTGGTAATGTTTTACAGAATCCCGGTCGTGTCGTCTCGTACGTCTCGGTGCGGACATTATATACGTCTATAACGTTATATATCCTAACCTAAGGGAACCTAACATCACGGATGTAGTATTTCACAACATTCCTGGCTTGTCGGCCCCACTTCTCGGTGGGAAAATTATATACGTTTATAACGTAGTATAACCTAACCTAACACATCTAGCCCCTCGATTGTAATGTTTTGCAGAATCCCGGTCGTGTCGGCCCGTACGTCTCCGTGCGGACATTATATACGTCTATAACGTTATATATCCTAACCTAAGGGTACCTAACATCTCGCATGTAGTATTTCACAACATTCCTGGCTGGTCGGCCCCACTTCTCGGTGGGAACATTATTTACGTCTATAACGTAATATAACCTAACCTAATCCATCTAGACCCTCGCTTGTAATTATTTACAAAATCCCGGTCGGGTCGGCCCGTACTTCTCCGTGGGGACATTATATACGTCTATATCGTTATATATCCTAACCTAAGGCAACCTAACATCTCGGATGTAGTATTTTCCAACATTCCTGGCGGGTCGGCCCCTACTTCTCGGTGGGCACATTATTTACGTCTATATCGTAATATAACCAAACCTAACCCATCTAGACCCTCGCTGGTAATGTTTTACAAAATCCCGGTCGTGTCGGCCCGTACTTCTCCGTGGGGACATTATATACGTCTATATCGTTATATATCCTAACCTAAGGCAACTTAACATCTCCGATGTAGTATTTTCCAACATACCTGGCGGGTCGGCCCCTACTTCTCGGTGGGCACATTATATACGTCTATATCGTAATATAACCTAACCTAACCCATCTAGACCCTCGCTTGTAATGTTTTGCAGAATCCCGGTCGTGTCGTCCCGTACGTCTCGGTGCGGACATTATATACGTCTATAACGTTATATATCCTAACCAAAGGCAACCTAATATCTCGAATGTAGTATTTCACAACATTCCTGGCGGGTCGGCCGCACTTCTCGGTGGGAACATTATTTACGTCTATAACGTAATATAACCTAACCTAATCCATCTAGAACCTCGCTGGTAATGTTTTACAAAATCCCGGTCGTGTCGTACCGTACGTCTCGGTGCGGACATTATATACGTCTATAACGTTATATATCCTAACCAAAGGCAACCTAATATCTCGAAAGTAGTATTTCACAACATTCCTGGCGGGTCGGCCCACTTCTCGGTGGGAACATTATTTACGTTTATAACGTAGTATAACCTAACCTAACCCATCTAGACCCTCGCTTGTAATGTTTTACAGAATCCCGGTCGTGTCGTCCCGTACGTCTCGGCGCGGACATTATATACGTCTATAACGTTTTATATCCTAACCAAAGGCAACCTAACATCTCGAATGTAGTATTTCACAACATTCCTGGCGGGTCGGTCCCACTTCTCGGTGGGAACATTATTTACGTCTATAACGTAATGTAACCTAACCTAACCCATCTAGACCCTCGCTGGTAATGTTTTACAAAATCCCGGTCGTGTCGGCCCGTACTTCTCCGTGGGGACATTATATACGTCTATATCGTTTTATATCCTAACCAAAGGCAACCTAACATCTCGAATGTAGTATTTCACAACATTCCTGGCGGGTCGGTCCCACTTCTCGGTGGGAACATTATTTACGTCTATAACGTAATATAACCTAACCTAATCCATCTAGACCCTGGCTGGTAATGTTTTACAAAATCCCGGTCGTGTCGGCCCGTACTTCTCCGTGGGGACATTATATACGTCTATATCGTTATATATCCTAACCTAAGGCAACCTAACATCTCGGATGTAGTATTTTCCAACATTCCTGGCGGGTCGGCTCCACTTCTCGGTGGGAACATTATATACGTTTATAACGAAGTATAACTTAACCTAACCCATCTAGAGCCTCGCTGGTAATGTTTTACAAAATCCCGGTCGTGTCGGCCCGTACTTCTCCGTGGGGACATTATATACGTCTATAACGTTATATATCCTAACCTAAGAGAACCTAACATCTCGGATGTAGTATTTTCCAACATTCCTGGCGGGTCGGCCCCTACTTCTCGGTGGGCACATTATTTACGTCTATATCGTAATATAACCAAACCTACCCCATCTAGACCCTCGCTGGTAATGTTTTACAAAATCCCGGTCGTGTCGGCCCGTACTTCTCCGTGGGGACATCATATACGTCTATATCGTTATATATTCTAACCTAAGGCACCTTAACATCTCCGATGTAGTATTTTCCAACATTCCTGGCGGGTCGGCCCCTACTTCTCGGTGGGCACATTATATACTTCTATATCGTAATATAACCTAACCTAACCCATCTAGACCCTCGCTTGTAATGTTTTGCAGAATCCCGGTCGTGTCGTCCCGTACGTCTCGGTGCGGACATTATATACGTCTATAACGTTATATATCCTAACCAAAGGCAACCTAATATCTCGAAAGTAGTATTTCACAACATTCCTGGCGGGTCGGCCCACTTCTCGGTGGGAACATTATTTACGTCTATATCGTAATATAACCTAACCTAACCCATCTAGACCCTCGCTTGTAATGTTCTACAAAATCCCGGTCGTGTCGTCTCGTACGTCTCGGTGCGGACATTATATACGTCTATAACGTTATATATCCTAACCTAAGGGAACCTAACATCACGGATGTAGTATTTCACAACATTCCTGGCTTGTCGGCCCCACTTCTCGGTGGGAAAATTATATACGTTTATAACGTAGTATAACCTAACCTAACACATCTAGCCCCTCGATTGTAATGTTTTGCAGAATCCCGGTCGTGTCGGCCCGTACGTCTCCGTGCGGACATTATATACGTCTATAACGTTATATATCCTAACCTAAGGGTACCTAACATCTCGCATGTAGTATTTCACAACATTCCTGGCTGGTCGGCCCCACTTCTCGGTGGGAACATTATTTACGTCTATAACGTAATATAACCTAACCTAATCCATCTAGAACCTCGCTGGTAATGTTTTACAAAATCCCGGTCGTGTCGTCCCGTACGTCTCGGTGCGGACATTATATACGTCTATAACGTTATATATCCTAACCAAAGGCAACCTAATATCTCGAAAGTAGTATTTCACAACATTCCTGGCGGGTCGGCCCACTTCTCGGTGGGAACATTATTTACGTTTATAACGTAGTATAACCTAACCTAACCCATCTAGACCCTCGCTTGTAATGTTTTACAGAATCCCGGTCGTGTCGTCCCGTACGTCTCGGCGCGGACATTATATACGTCTATAACGTTTTATATCCTAACCAAAGGCAACCTAACATCTCGAATGTAGTATTTCACAACATTCCTGGCGGGTCGGTCCCACTTCTCGGTGGGAACATTATTTACGTCTATAACGTAATGTAACCTAACCTAACCCATCTAGACCCTCGCTGGTAATGTTTTACAAAATCCCGGTCGTGTCGGCCCGTACTTCTCCGTGGGGACATTATATACGTCTATATCGTTATATATCCTAACCTAAGGCAACCTAACATCTCGGATGTAGTATTTTCCAACATTCCTGGCGGGTCGGCTCCACTTCTCGGTGGGAACATTATATACGTTTATAACGAAGTATAACTTAACCTAACCCATCTAGAGCCTCGCTGGTAATGTTTTACAAAATCCCGGTCGTGTCGGCCCGTACTTCTCCGTGGGGACATTATATACGTCTATATCGTTATATATCCTAACCAAAGGCAACCTAACATCTCGAATGTAGTATTTCACAACATTCCTGGCGGGTCGGTCCCACTTCTCGGTGGGAACATTATTTACGTCTATAACGTAATATAACCTAACCTAATCCATCTAGACCCTGGCTGGTAATGTTTTACAAAATCCCGGTCGTGTCGGCCCGTACTTCTCCGTGGGGACATTATATACGTCTATATCGTTATATATCCTAACCTAAGGCAACCTAACATCTCGGATGTAGTATTTTCCAACATTCCTGGCGGGTCGGCTCCACTTCTCGGTGGGAACATTATATACGTTTATAACGAAGTATAACTTAACCTAACCCATCTAGAGCCTCGCTGGTAATGTTTTACAAAATCCCGGTCGTGTCGGCCCGTACTTCTCCGTGGGGACATTATATACGTCTATAACGTTATATATCCTAACCCAAGAGAACCTAACATCTCGGATGTAGTATTTTCCAACATTCCTGGCGGGTCGGCCCCTACTTCTCGGTGGGCACATTATTTACGTCTATATCGTAATATAAACAAACCTACCCCATCTAGACCCTCGCTGGTAATGTTTTACAAAATCCCGGTCGTGTCGGCCCGTACTTCTCCGTGGGGACATCATATACGTCTATATCGTTATATATTCTAACCTAAGACACCTTAACATCTCCGATGTAGTATTTTCCAACATTCCTGGCGGGTCGGCCCCTACTTCTCGGTGGGCACATTATATACTTCTATATCGTAATATAACCTAACCTAACCCATCTAGACCCTCGCTTGTAATGTTTTGCAGAATCCCGGTCGTGTCGTCCCGTACGTCTCGGTGCGGACATTATATACGTCTATAACGTTATATATCCTAACCAAAGGCAACCTAATATCTCGAAAGTAGTATTTCACAACATTCCTGGCGGGTCGGCCCACTTCTCGGTGGGAACATTATTTACGTCTATATCGTAATATAACCTAACCTAACCCATCTAGACCCTCGCTTGTAATGTTCTACAAAATCCCGGTCGTGTCGTCTCGTACGTCTCGGTGCGGACATTATATACGTCTATAACGTTATATATCCTAACCTAAGGGAACCTAACATCACGGATGTAGTATTTCACAACATTCCTGGCTTGTCGGCCCCACTTCTCGGTGGGAAAATTATATACGTTTATAACGTAGTATAACCTAACCTAACACATCTAGCCCCTCGATTGTAATGTTTTGCAGAATCCCGGTCGTGTCGGCCCGTACGTCTCCGTGCGGACATTATATACGTCTATAACGTTATATATCCTAACCTAAGGGTACCTAACATCTCGCATGTAGTATTTCACAACATTCCTGGCTGGTCGGCCCCACTTCTCGGTGGGAACATTATTTACGTCTATAACGTAATATAACCTAACCTAATCCATCTAGACCCTCGCTTGTAATGTTTTACAAAATCCCGGGCGTGTCGGCCCGTACTTCTCCGTGGGGACATTATATACGTCTATATCGTTATATATCCTAACCTAAGGCAACCTAACATCTCGGATGTAGTATTTTCCAACATTCCTGGCGGGTCGGCCCCACTTCTCGGTGGGAACATTATTCACGTCTATAACGTAATATAACCTAACCTAACCCATCTAGACCCTCGCTGGTAATGTTTTACAAAATCCCGGTCGTGTCGGCCCGTACTTCTCCGTGGGGACATTATATACGTCTATAACGTTATATATCCTAACCTAAGGGAACCTAACATCTCGGATGTAGTATTTTCCAACATTCCTGGCGGGTCGGCCCCACTTCTCGGTGGGAACATTATTCACGTCTATAACGTAATATAACCTAACCTAACCCATCTAGACCCTCGCTGGTAATGTTTTACAGAATCCCGGTCGTGTCGTCCCGTACGTCTCGGTGCGGACATTATATACGTCTATAACGTTATATATCCTAACCAAAGGCAACCTAATATCTCGAATGTAGTATTTCACAACATTCCTGGCGGGTCGGCCGCACTTCGCGGTGGGAACATTATTTACGTCTATAACGTAATATAACCTAACCTAATCCATCTAGAACCTCGCTGGTAATGTTTTACAAAATCCCGGTCGTGTCGGCCCGTACTTCTCCGTGGGGACATTATATACGTCTATAACGTTATATATCCTAACCTAAGGGAACCTAACATCTCGGATGTAGTATTTTCCAACATTCCTGGCGGGTCGGCCCCACTTCTCGGTGGGAACATTATTCACGTCTATAACGTAATATAACCTAACCCAACCCATCTAGACCCTCGCTGGTAATGTTTTACAAAATCCCGGTCGTGTCGGCCCGTACTTCTCCGTGGGGACATTATATACGTCTATATCGTTATATATCCTAACCTAAGGGAACCTAACATCTCGGATGTAGTATTTTCCAACATTCCTGGCGGGTCGGCCCCACTTCTCGGTGGGAACATTATATACGTTTATAACGAAGTATAACTTAACCTAACCCATCTAGAGCCTCGCTTGTAATGTTTTACAGAATCCCGGTCGTGTCGTCCCGTACGTCTCGGTGCGGACATTATATACGTCTATAACGTTATATATCCTAACCTAAGGGAACCTAACATCACGGATGTAGTATTTCACAACATTCCTGGCTGGTCGGCCCCACTTCTCGGTGGGAAAATTATATACGTTTATAACGTAGTATAACCTAACCTAACCCATCTAGACCCTCGCTTGTAATGTTTTACAGAATCCCGGTCGTGTCGTCCCGTACGTCTCGGCGCGGACATTATATACGTCTATAACGTTTTATATCCTAACCAAAGGCAACCTAACATCTCGAATGTAGTATTTCACAACATTCCTGGCGGCTCGGCTCCACTTCTCGGTAGGAACATTATTCACGTCTGTAACGTAATATAACCTAACCTAACCCATCTAGACCCTCGCTGGTAATGTTTTACAGAATCCCGGTCGTGTCGTCTCGTACGTCTCGGTGCGGACATTATATATGTCTATAACGTTATATATCCTAACCTAAGGGAACCTAACATCACGGATGTAGTATTTCACAACATTCCTGGCTTGTCGGCCCCACTTCTCGGTGGGAAAATTATATACGTTTATAACGTAGTATAACCTAACCTAACACATCTAGCCCCTCGATTGTAATGTTTTGCAGAATCCCGGTCGTGTCGGCCCGTACGTCTCCGTGCGGACATTATATACGTCTATAACGTTATAGATCCTAACCTAAGGGTACCTAACATCTCGCATGTAGTATTTCACAACATTCCTGGCTGGTCGGCCCCACTTCTCGGTGGGAACATTATTTACGTCTATAACGTAATATAACCTAACCTAATCCATCTAGACCCTCGCTTGTAATTATTTACAAAATCCCGGTCGGGTCGGCCCGTACTTCTCCGTGGGGACATTATATACGTCTATATCGTTATATATCCTAACCTAAGGCAACCTAACATCTCGGATGTAGTATTTTCCAACATTCCTGGCGGGTCGGCCCCTACTTCTCGGTGGGCACATTATTTACGTCTATATCGTAATATAACCAAACCTAACCCATCTAGACCCTCGCTGGTAATGTTTTACAAAATCCCGGTCGTGTCGGCCCGTACTTCTCCGTGGGGACATTATATACGTCTATATCGTTATATATCCTAACCTAAGGCAACTTAACATCTCCGATGTAGTATTTTCCAACATACCTGGCGGGTCGGCCCCTACTTCTCGGTGGGCACATTATATACGTCTATATCGTAATATAACCTAACCTAACCCATCTAGACCCTCGCTTGTAATGTTTTGCAGAATCCCGGTCGTGTCGTCCCGTACGTCTCGGTGCGGACATTATATACGTCTATAACGTTATATATCCTAACCAAAGGCAACCTAATATCTCGAATGTAGTATTTCACAACATTCCTGGCGGGTCGGCCGCACTTCTCGGTGGGAACATTATTTACGTCTATAACGTAATATAACCTAACCTAATCCATCTAGAACCTCGCTGGTAATGTTTTACAAAATCCCGGTCGTGTCGGCCCGTACGTCTCGGTGCGGACATTATATACGTCTATAACGTTATATATCCTAACCTAAGGGAACCTAACATCACGGATGTAGTATTTCACAACATTCCTGGCTGGTCGGCCCCACTTCTCGGTGGGAAAATTATATACGTTTATAACGTAGTATAACCTAACCTAACCCATCTAGACCCTCGCTTGTAATGTTTTACAGAATCCCGGTCGTGTCGTCCCGTACGTCTCGGCGCGGACATTATATACGTCTATAACGTTTTATATCCTAACCAAAGGCAACCTAACATCTCGAATGTAGTATTTCACAACATTCCTGGCGGGTCGGTCCCACTTCTCGGTGGGAACATTATTTACGTCTATAACGTAATGTAACCTAACCTAACCCATCTAGACCCTCGCTGGTAATGTTTTACAAAATCCCGGTCGTGTCGGCCCGTACTTCTCCGTGGGGACATTATATACGTCTATATCGTTTTATATCCTAACCAAAGGCAACCTAACATCTCGAATGTAGTATTTCACAACATTCCTGGCGGGTCGGTCCCACTTCTCGGTGGGAACATTATTTACGTCTATAACGTAATATAACCTAACCTAATCCATCTAGACCCTCGCTGGTAATGTTTTACAAAATCCCGGTCGTGTCGGCCCGTACTTCTCCGTGGGGACATTATATACGTCTATATCGTTATATATCCTAACCTAAGGCAACCTAACATCTCGGATGTAGTATTTTCCAACATTCCTGGCGGGTCGGCCCCACTTCTCGGTGGGAACATTATATACGTTTATAACGAAGTATAACTTAACCTAACCCATCTAGAGCCTCGCTTGTAATGTTTTACAGAATCCCGGTCGTGTCGTCCCGTACGTCTCGGTGCGGACATTATATACGTCTATAACGTTATATATCCTAACCAAAGGCAACCTAACATCTCGAATGTAGTATTTCACAACATTCCTGGCGGGTCGGCCCCACTTCTCGGTGGGAACATTATTTACGTCTATAACGTAATATAACCTAACCTAATGCATCTAGACCCTCGCTGGTAATGTTTTACAAAATCCCGGTCGTGTCGGCCCGTACTTCTCCGTGGGGACATTATATACGTCTATAACGTTATATATCCTAACCTAAGGGAACCTAACATCTCGGATGTAGTATTTTCCAACATTCCTGGCGGGTCGGCCCCTACTTCTCGGTGGGCACATTATTTACGTCTATAACGTAATATAACCTAACCTAATCCATCTAGACCCTCGCTGGTAATGTTTTACAAAATCCCGGTCGTGTCGGCCCGTACTTCTCCGTGGGGACATTATATACGTCTATATCGTTATATATCCTAACCTAAGGCAACCTAACATCTCGGATGTAGTATTTTCCAACATTCCTGGCGGGTCGGCCCCACTTCTCGGTGGGAACATTATATACGTTTATAACGAAGTATAACTTAACCTAACCCATCTAGAGCCTCGCTTGTAATGTTTTACAGAATCCCGGTCGTGTCGTCCCGTACGTCTCGGTGCGGACATTATATACGTCTATAACGTTATATATCCTAACCAAAGGCAACCTAACATCTCGAATGTAGTATTTCACAACATTCCTGGCGGGTCGGCCCCACTTCTCGGTGGGAACATTATTTACGTCTATAACGTAATATAACCTAACCTAATCCATCTAGAACCTCGCTGGTAATGTTTTACAAAATCCCGGTCGTGTCGGCCCGTACGTTTCGGTGCGGACATTATATACGTCTATAACGTTATATATCCTAACCTAAGGGAACCTAACATCACGGATGTAGTATTTCACAACATTCCTGGCGGGTCGGTCCCACTTCTCGGTGGGAACATTATTTACGTCTATAACGTAATATAACCTAACCTAATCCATCTAGACCCTCGCTGGTAATGTTTTACAAAATCCCGGTCGTGTCGGCCCGTACTTCTCCGTGGGGACATTATATACGTCTATATCGTTATATATCCTAACCTAAGGCAACCTAACATCTCGGATGTAGTATTTTCCAACATTCCTGGCGGGTCGGCCCCACTTCTCGGTGGGAACATTATATACGTTTATAACGAAGTATAACTTAACCTAACCCATCTAGAGCCTCGCTTGTAATGTTTTACAGAATCCCGGTCGTGTCGTCCCGTACGTCTCGGTGCGGACATTATATACGTCTATAACGTTATATATCCTAACCAAAGGCAACCTAACATCTCGAATGTAGTATTTCACAACATTCCTGGCGGGTCGGCCCCACTTCTCGGTGGGAACATTATTTACGTCTATAACGTAATATAACCTAACCTAATGCATCTAGACCCTCGCTGGTAATGTTTTACAAAATCCCGGTCGTGTCGGCCCGTACTTCTCCGTGGGGACATTATATACGTCTATAACGTTATATATCCTAGCCTAAGGGAACCTAACATCTCGGATGTAGTATTTTCCAACATTCCTGGCGGGTCGGCCCCTACTTCTCGGTGGGCACATTATTTACGTCTATATCGTAATATAACCAAACCTACCCCATCTAGACCCTCGCTGGTAATGTTTTACAAAATCCCGGTCGTGTCGGCCCGTACTTCTCCGTGGGGACATCATATACGTCTATATCGTTATATATCCTAACCTAAGGCACCTTAACATCTCCGATGTAGTATTTTCCAACATTCCTGGCGGGTCGGCCCCTACTTCTCGGTGGGCACATTATATACGTCTATATCGTAATATAACCTAACCTAACCCATCTAGACCCTCGCTTGTAATGTTTTGCAGAATCCCGGTCGTGTCGTCCCGTACGTCTCGGTGCGGACATTATATACGTCTATAACGTTATATATCCTAACCAAAGGCAACCTAATATCTCGAATGTAGTATTTCACAACATTCCTGGCGGGTCGGCCGCACTTCTCGGTGGGAACATTATTTACGTCTATAACGTAATATAACCTAACCTAATCCATCTAGAACCTCGCTGGTAATGTTTTACAAAATCCCGGTCGTGTCGGCCCGTACGTCTCCGTGCGGACATTATATACGTCTATAACGTTATATATCCTAACCTAAGGGAACCTAACATCACGGATGTAGTATTTCACAACATTCCTGGCTGGTCGGCCCCACTTCTCGGTGGGAAAATTATATACGTTTATAACGTAGTATAACCTAACCTAACCCATCTAGACCCTCGCTTGTAATGTTTTACAGAATCCCGGTCGTGTCGTCCCGTACGTCTCGGCGCGGACATTATATACGTCTATAACGTTTTATATCCTAACCAAAGGCAACCTAACATCTCGAATGTAGTATTTCACAACATTCCTGGCGGGTCGGTCCCACTTCTCGGTGGGAACATTATTTACGTCTATAACGTAATGTAACCTAACCTAACCCATCTAGACCCTCGCTGGTAATGTTTTACAAAATCCCGGTCGTGTCGGCCCGTACTTCTCCGTGGGGACATTATATACGTCTATATCGTTTTATATCCTAACCAAAGGCAACCTAATATCTCGAATGTAGTATTTCACAACATTCCTGGCGGGTCGGTCCCACTTCTCGGTGGGAACATTATTTACGTCTATAACGTAATATAACCTAACCTAATCCATCTAGACCCTCGCTGGTAATGTTTTACAAAATCCCGGTCGTGTCGGCCCGTACTTCTCCGTGGGGACATTATATACGTCTATATCGTTATATATCCTAACCTAAGGCAACCTAACATCTCGGATGTAGTATTTTCCAACATTCCTGGCGGGTCGGCCCCACTTCTCGGTGGGAACATTATATACGTTTATAACGAAGTATAACTTAACCTAACCCATCTAGAGCCTCGCTTGTAATGTTTTACAGAATCCCGGTCGTGTCGTCCCGTACGTCTCGGTGCGGACATTATATACGTCTATAACGTTATATATCCTAACCAAAGGCAACCTAACATCTCGAATGTAGTATTTCACAACATTCCTGGCGGGTCGGCCCCACTTCTCGGTGGGAACATTATTTACGTCTATAACGTAATATAACCTAACCTAATGCATCTAGACCCTCGCTGGTAATGTTTTACAAAATCCCGGTCGTGTCGGCCCGTACTTCTCCGTGGGGACATTATATACGTCTATAACGTTATATATCCTAACCTAAGGGAACCTAACATCTCGGATGTAGTATTTTCCAACATTCCTGGCGGGTCGGCCCCTACTTCTCGGTGGGCACATTATTTACGTCTATAACGTAATATAACCTAACCTAATCCATCTAGACCCTCGCTGGTAATGTTTTACAAAATCCCGGTCGTGTCGGCCCGTACTTCTCCGTGGGGACATTATATACGTCTATATCGTTATATATCCTAACCTAAGGCAACCTAACATCTCGGATGTAGTATTTTCCAACATTCCTGGCGGGTCGGCCCCACTTCTCGGTAGGAACATTATATACGTTTATAACGAAGTATAACTTAACCTAACCCATCTAGAGCCTCGCTTGTAATGTTTTACAGAATCCCGGTCGTGTCGTCCCGTACGTCTCGGTGCGGACATTATATACGTCTATAACGTTATATATCCTAACCAAAGGCAACCTAACATCTCGAATGTAGTATTTCACAACATTCCTGGCGGGTCGGCCCCACTTCTCGGTGGGAACATTATTTACGTCTATAACGTAATATAACCTAACCTAATCCATCTAGAACCTCGCTGGTAATGTTTTACAAAATCCCGGTCGTGTCGGCCCGTACGTCTCGGTGCGGACATTATATACGTCTATAACGTTATATATCCTAACCTAAGGGAACCTAACATCACGGATGTAGTATTTCACAACATTCCTGGCGGGTCGGTCCCACTTCTCGGTGGGAACATTATTTACGTCTATAACGTAATATAACCTAACCTAATCCATCTAGACCCTCGCTGGTAATGTTTTACAAAATCCCGGTCGTGTCGGCCCGTACTTCTCCGTGGGGACATTATATACGTCTATATCGTTATATATCCTAACCTAAGGCAACCTAACATCTCGGATGTAGTATTTTCCAACATTCCTGGCGGGTCGGCCCCACTTCTCGGTGGGAACATTATATACGTTTATAACGAAGTATAACTTAACCTAACCCATCTAGAGCCTCGCTTGTAATGTTTTACAGAATCCCGGTCGTGTCGTCCCGTACGTCTCGGTGCGGACATTATATACGTCTATAACGTTATATATCCTAACCAAAGGCAACCTAACATCTCGAATGTAGTATTTCACAACATTCCTGGCGGGTCGGCCCCACTTCTCGGTGGGAACATTATTTACGTCTATAACGTAATATAACCTAACCTAATGCATCTAGACCCTCGCTGGTAATGTTTTACAAAATCCCGGTCGTGTCGGCCCGTACTTCTCCGTGGGGACATTATATACGTCTATAACGTTATATATCCTAACCTAAGGGAACCTAACATCTCGGATGTAGTATTTTCCAACATTCCTGGCGGGTCGGCCCCTACTTCTCGGTGGGCACATTATTTACGTCTATATCGTAATATAACCAAACCTACCCCATCTAGACCCTCGCTGGTAATGTTTTACAAAATCCCGGTCGTGTCGGCCCGTACTTCTCCGTGGGGACATCATATACGTCTATATCGTTATATATCCTAACCTAAGGCACCTTAACATCTCCGATGTAGTATTTTCCAACATTCCTGGCGGGTCGGCCCCTACTTCTCGGTGGGCACATTATATACGTCTATATCGTAATATAACCTAACCTAACCCATCTAGACCCTCGCTTGTAATGTTTTGCAGAATCCCGGTCGTGTCGTCCCGTACGTCTCGGTGCGGACATTATATACGTCTATAACGTTATATATCCTAACCTAAGGGAACCTAACATCACGGATGTAGTATTTCACAACATTCCTGGCTGGTCGGCCCCACTTCTCGGTGGGAAAATTATATACGTATATAACGTAGTATAACCTAACCTAACCCATCTAGACCCTCGCTTGTAATGTTTTACAGAATCCCGGTCGTGTCGTCCCGTACGTCTCGGCGCGGACATTATATACGTCTATAACGTTTTATATCCTAACCAAAGGCAACCTAACATCTCGAATGTAGTATTTCACAACATTCCTGGCGGGTCGGTCCCACTTCTCGGTGGGAACATTATTTACGTCTATAACGTAATGTAACCTAACCTAACCCATCTAGACCCTCGCTGGTAATGTTTTACAAAATCCCGGTCGTGTCGGCCCGTACTTCTCCGTGGGGACATTATATACGTCTATAACGTTATATATCCTAACCTAAGGGAACCTAACATCTCGGACGTAGTATTTTCCAACATTCCTGGCGGGTCGGCTCCTCTTCTCGGTGGGAACATTATTCACGTCTATAACGTAATATAACCTAACCTAACCCATCTAGACCCTCGCTGGTAATGTTTTACAGAATCCCGGTCGTGTCGTCTCGTACGTCTCGGTGCGGACATTATATACGTCTATAACGTTATATATCCTAACCTAAGGGAACCTAACATCTCGGATGTAGTATTTCACAACATTCCTGTCTGGTCGACCCCACTTCTCGGTGGGAACATTATATACGTCTATATCGTAATATAACCTAACCTAACCAATCTAGACCCTCGCTGGTAATGTTTTACAGAATCCCGGTCGTGTCGTCTCGTACGTCTCAGTGCGGACATTATATACGTCTATAACGTTATATATCCTAACCAAAGGCAACCTAATATCGCGAATGTAGTATTTTCCAACATTCCTGGCGGGTCGGCCCCACACTTCGGTGGGAACATTATTTACGTCTATAACGTAATATAACCTAACCTAATCCATCTAGACCCTCGCTGGTAATGTTTTACAAAATCCCGGTCGTGTCGGCCCGTACTTCTCCGTGGGGACATTATATACGTCTATAACGTTATATATCCTAACCTAAGGGAACCTAACATCTCGGATGTAGTATTTTCCAACATTCCTGGCGGGGCGGCCGCTACTTCTTGGTGGGAACATTATATACGTCTATATCGTAATATAACCTAACCTAACCCATCTAGACCCTCGCTTGTAATGTTCTACAAAATCCCGGTCGTGTCGTCTCGTACGTCTCGGTGCGGACATTATATACGTCTATAACGTTATATATCCTAACCTAAGGGAACCTAACATCACGGATGTAGTATTTCACAACATTCCTGGCTTGTCGGCCCCACTTCTCGGTGGGAAAATTATATACGTTTATAACGTAGTATAACCTAACCTAACACATCTAGCCCCTCGATTGTAATGTTTTGCAGAATCCCGGTCGTGTCGGCCCGTACGTCTCCGTGCGGACATTATATACGTCTATAACGTTATATATCCTAACCTAAGGGTACCTAACATCTCGCATGTAGTATTTCACAACATTCCTGGCTGGTCGGCCCCACTTCTCGGTGGGAACATTATTTACGTCTATAACGTAATATAACCTAACCTAATCCATCTAGACCCTCGCTTGTAATGTTTTACAAAATCCCGGTCGTGTCGGCCCGTACTTCTCCGTGGGGACATTATATACGTCTATATCGTTATATATCCTAACCTAAGGCAACCTAACATCTCGGATGTAGTATTTTCCAACATTCCTGGCGGGTCGGCCCCACTTCTCGGTGGGAACATTATATACGTTTATAACGAAGTATAACTTAACCTAACCCATCTAGAGCCTCGCTTGTAATGTTTTACAGAATCCCGGTCGTGTCGTCCCGTACGTCTCGGTGCGGACATTATATACGTCTATAACGTTATATATCCTAACCTAAGGGAACCTAACACCACGGATGTAGTATTTCACAACATTCCTGGCTGGTCGGCCCCACTTCTCGGTGGGAAAATTATATACGTTTATAACGTAGTATAACCTAACCTAACCCATCTAGACCCTCGCTTGTAATGTTTTACAGAATCCCGGTCGTGTCGTCCCGTACGTCTCGGCGCGGACATTATATACGTCTATAACGTTTTATATCCTAACCAAAGGCAACCTAACATCTCGAATGTAGTATTTCACAACATTCCTGGCGGGTCGGTCCCACTTCTCGGTGGGAACATTATTTACGTCTATAACGTAATGTAACCTAACCTAACCCATCTAGACCCTCGCTGGTAATGTTTTACAAAATCCCGGTCGTGTCGGCCCGTACTTCTCCGTGGGGACATTATATACGTCTATAACGTTATATATCCTAACCTAAGGGAACCTAACATCTCGGACGTAGTATTTTCCAACATTCCTGGCGGGTCGGCTCCACTTCTCGGTGGGAACATTATTCACGTCTATAACGTAATATAACCTAACCTAACCCATCTAGACCCTCGCTGGTAATGTTTTACAGAATCCCGGTCGTGTCGTCTCGTACGTCTCGGTGCGGACATTATATACGTCTATAACGTTATATATCCTAACCTAAGGGAACCTAACATCTCGGATGTAGTATTTCACAACATTCCTGTCTGGTCGACCCCACTTCTCGGTGGGAACATTATATACGTCTATATCGTAATATAACCTAACCTAACCAATCTAGACCCTCGCTGGTAATGTTTTACAGAATCCCGGTCGTGTCGTCTCGTACGTCTCGGTGCGGACATTATATACGTCTATAACGTTATATATCCTAACCAAAGGCAACTAAACATCTCGGATGTAGTATTTTCCAACATTCCTGGCGGGTCGGCCCCTACTTCTCGGTGGGCACATTATATACGTCTATATCGCAATATAACCTAACCTAACCCATATAGACACTCGCTGGTAATGTTTTACAAAATCCCGGTCGTGTCGGCCCGTACTTCTCCGTGGGGACATTATATACGTCTATAACGTTATATATCCTAACCTAAGGGTACCTAACATCTCGCATGTAGTATTTCACAACATTCCTGGCTGGTCGGCCCCACTTCTCGGTGGGAACATTATTTACGTCTATAACGTAATATAACCTAACCTAATCCATCTAGACCCTCGCTTGTAATGTTTTACAAAATCCCGGTCGTATCGGCCCGTACTTCTCCGTGGGGACATTATATACGTCTATATCGTTATATATCCTAACCTAAGGCAACTTAACATCTCCGATGTAGTATTTTCCAACATTCCTGGCGGGTCGGCCCCTACTTCTCGGTGGGCACATTATATACGTCTATATCGTAATATAACCTAACCTAACCCATCTAGACCCTCGCTTGTAATGTTTTGCAGAATCCCGGTCGTGTCGTCCCGTACGTCTCGGTGCGGACATTATATACGTCTATAACGTTATATATCCTAACCAAAGGCAACCTAATATCGCGAATGTAGTATTTTCCAACATTCCTGGCGGGTCGGCCCCACACTTCGGTGGGAACATTATTTACGTCTATAACGTAATATAACCTAACCTAATCCATCTAGACCCTCGCTGGTAATGTTTTACAAAATCCCGGTCGTGTCGGCCCGTACTTCTCCGTGGGGACATTATATACGTCTATAACGTTATATATCCTAACCTAAGGGAACCTAACATCTCGGATGTAGTATTTTCCAACATTCCTGGCGGGTCGGCCCCACTTCTCGGTGGGAACATTATTCACGTCTATAACGTAATATAACCTAACCTAACCCATCTAGACCCTCGCTGGTAATGTTTTACAAAATCCCGGTCGTGTCGGCCCGTACTTCTCCGTGGGGACATTATATACGTCTATATCGTTATATATCCTAACCTAAGGCAACCTAACATCTCGGATGTAGTATTTTCCAACATTCCTGGCGGGTCGGCCCCACTTCTCGGTGGGAACATTATATACGTTTATAACGAAGTATAACTTAACCTAACCCATCTAGAGCCTCGCTTGTAATGTTTTACAGAATCCCGGTCGTGTCGTCTCGTACGTCTCGGTGCGGACATTATATACGTCTATAACGTTATATATCCTAACCTAAGGGAACCTAACATCACGGATGTAGTATTTCACAACATTCCTGGCTGGTCGGCCCCACTTCTCGGTGGGAAAATTATATACGTTTATAACGTAGTATAACCTAACCTAACCCATCTAGACCCTCGCTGGTAATGTTTTACAGAATCCCGGTCGTGTCGTCTCGTACGTCTCGGTGCGGACATTATATACGTCTATAACGTTATATATCCTAACCAAAGGCAACTAAACATCTCGGATGTAGTATTTTCCAACATTCCTGGCGGGTCGGCCCCACACTTCGGTGGGAACATTATTTACGTCTATAACGTAATACAACCTAACCTAATCCATCTAGACCCTCGCTGGTAATGTTTTACAAAATCCCGGTCGTGTCGGCCCGTACTTCTCCGTGGGGACATTATATACGTCTATAACGTTATATATCCTAACCTAAGGGAACCTAACATCTCGGATGTAGTATTTTCCAACATTCCTGGCGGGGCGGCCGCTACTTCTTGGTGGGAACATTATATACGTCTATATCGTAATATAACCTAACCTAACCCATCTAGACCCTCGCTTGTAATGTTCTACAAAATCCCGGTCGTGTCGTCTCGTACGTCTCGGTGCGGACATTATATACGTCTATAACGTTATATATCCTAACCTAAGGGAACCTAACATCACGGATGTAGTATTTCACAACATTCCTGGCTTGTCGGCCCCACTTCTCGGTGGGAAAATTATATACGTTTATAACGTAGTATAACCTAACCTAACACATCTAGCCCCTCGATTGTAATGTTTTGCAGAATCCCGGTCGTGTCGGCCCGTACGTCTCCGTGCGGACATTATATACGTCTATAACGTTATATATCCTAACCTAAGGGTACCTAACATCTCGCATGTAGTATTTCACAACATTCCTGGCTGGTCGGCCCCACTTCTCGGTGGGAACATTATTTACGTCTATAACGTAATATAACCTAACCTAATCCATCTAGACCCTCGCTTGTAATGTTTTACAAAATCCCGGTCGTATCGGCCCGTACTTCTCCGTGGGGACATTATATACGTCTATATCGTTATATATCCTAACCTAAGGCAACTTAACATCTCCGATGTAGTATTTTCCAACATTCCTGGCGGGTCGGCCCCTACTTCTCGGTGGGCACATTATATACGTCTATATCGTAATATAACCTAACCTAACCCATCTAGACCCTCGCTTGTAATGTTTTGCAGAATCCCGGTCGTGTCGTCCCGTACGTCTCGGTGCGGACATTATATACGTCTATAACGTTATATATCCTAACCAAAGGCAACCTAATATCGCGAATGTAGTATTTTCCAACATTCCTGGCGGGTCGGCCCCACACTTCGGTGGGAACATTATTTACGTCTATAACGTAATATAACCTAACCTAATCCATCTAGACCCTCGCTGGTAATGTTTTACAAAATCCCGGTCGTGTCGGCCCGTACTTCTCCGTGGGGACATTATATACGTCTATAACGTTATATATCCTAACCTAAGGGAACCTAACATCTCGGATGTAGTATTTTCCAACATTCCTGGCGGGGCGGCCGCTACTTCTTGGTGGGAACATTATATACGTCTATATCGTAATATAACCTAACCTAACCCATCTAGACCCTCGCTTGTAATGTTCTACAAAATCCCGGTCGTGTCGTCTCGTACGTCTCGGTGCGGACATTATATACGTCTATAACGTTATATATCCTAACCTAAGGGAACCTAACATCACGGATGTAGTATTTCACAACATTCCTGGCTTGTCGGCCCCACTTCTCGGTGGGAAAATTATATACGTTTATAACGTAGTATAACCTAACCTAACACATCTAGCCCCTCGATTGTAATGTTTTGCAGAATCCCGGTCGTGTCGGCCCGTACGTCTCCGTGCGGACATTATATACGTCTATAACGTTATATATCCTAACCTAAGGGTACCTAACATCTCGCATGTAGTATTTCACAACATTCCTGGCTGGTCGGCCCCACTTCTCGGTGGGAACATTATTTACGTCTATAACGTAATATAACCTAACCTAATCCATCTAGACCCTCGCTTGTAATGTTTTACAAAATCCCGGTCGTATCGGCCCGTACTTCTCCGTGGGGACATTATATACGTCTATATCGTTATATATCCTAACCTAAGGCAACTTAACATCTCCGATGTAGTATTTTCCAACATTCCTGGCGGGTCGGCCCCTACTTCTCGGTGGGCACATTATATACGTCTATATCGTAATATAACCTAACCTAACCCATCTAGACCCTCGCTTGTAATGTTTTGCAGAATCCCGGTCGTGTCGTCCCGTACGTCTCGGTGCGGACATTATATACGTCTATAACGTTATATATCCTAACCAAAGGCAACCTAATATCGCGAATGTAGTATTTTCCAACATTCCTGGCGGGTCGGCCCCACACTTCGGTGGGAACATTATTTACGTCTATAACGTAATATAACCTAACCTAATCCATCTAGACCCTCGCTGGTAATGTTTTACAAAATCCCGGTCGTGTCGGCCCGTACTTCTCCGTGGGGACATTATATACGTCTATAACGTTATATATCCTAACCTAAGGGAACCTAACATCTCGGATGTAGTATTTTCCAACATTCCTGGCGGGGCGGCCGCTACTTCTTGGTGGGAACATTATATACGTCTATATCGTAATATAACCTAACCTAACCCATCTAGACCCTCGCTTGTAATGTTCTACAAAATCCCGGTCGTGTCGTCTCGTACGTCTCGGTGCGGACATTATATACGTCTATAACGTTATATATCCTAACCTAAGGGAACCTAACATCACGGATGTAGTATTTCACAACATTCCTGGCTTGTCGGCCCCACTTCTCGGTGGGAAAATTATATACGTTTATAACGTAGTATAACCTAACCTAACACATCTAGCCCCTCGATTGTAATGTTTTGCAGAATCCCGGTCGTGTCGGCCCGTACGTCTCCGTGCGGACATTATATACGTCTATAACGTTATATATCCTAACCTAAGGGTACCTAACATCTCGCATGTAGTATTTCACAACATTCCTGGCTGGTCGGCCCCACTTCTCGGTGGGAACATTATTTACGTCTATAACGTAATATAACCTAACCTAATCCATCTAGACCCTCGCTTGTAATGTTTTACAAAATCACGGTCGTGTCGGCCCGTACTTCTCCGTGAGGACATTATATACGTCTATATCGTTATATATCCTAACCTAAGGCAACCTAACATCTCGGATGTAGTATTTTCCAACATTCCTGGCGGGTCGGCCCCACTTCTCGGTGGGAACATTATATACGTTTATAACGAAGTATAACTTAACCTAACCCATCTAGAGCCTCGCTTGTAATGTTTTACAGAATCCCGGTCGTGTCGTCCCGTACGTCTCGGTGCGGACATTATATACGTCTATAACGTTATATATCCTAACCTAAGGGAACCTAACATCACGGATGTAGTATTTCACAACATTCCTGGCTGGTCGGCCCCACTTCTCGGTGGGAAAATTATATACGTTTATAACGTAGTATAACCTAACCTAACCCATCTAGACCCTCGCTTGTAATGTTTTACAGAATCCCGGTCGTGTCGTCCCGTACGTCTCGGCGCGGACATTATATACGTCTATAACGTTTTATATCCTAACCAAAGGCAACCTAACATCTCGAATGTAGTATTTCACAACATTCCTGGCGGGTCGGTCCCACTTCTCGGTGGGAACATTATTTACGTCTATAACGTAATGTAACCTAACCTAACCCATCTAGACCCTCGCTGGTAATGTTTTACAAAATCCCGGTCGTGTCGGCCCGTACTTCTCCGTGGGGACATTATATACGTCTATAACGTTATATATCCTAACCTAAGGGAACCTAACATCTCGGACGTAGTATTTTCCAACATTCCTGGCGGGTCGGCTCCACTTCTCGGTGGGAACATTATTCACGTCTATAACGTAATATAACCTAACCTAACCCATCTAGACCCTCGCTGGTAATGTTTTACAGAATCCCGGTCGTGTCGTCTCGTACGTCTCGGTGCGGACATTATATACGTCTATAACGTTATATATCCTAACCTAAGGGAACCTAACATCTCGGATGTAGTATTTCACAACATTCCTGTCTGGTCGACCCCACTTCTCGGTGGGAACATTATATACGTCTATATCGTAATATAACCTAACCTAACCAATCTAGACCCTCGCTGGTAATGTTTTACAGAATCCCGGTCGTGTCGTCTCGTACGTCTCGGTGCGGACATTATATACGTCTATAACGTTATATATCCTAACCAAAGGCAACTAAACATCTCCGATGTAGTATTTTCCAACATTCCTGGCGGGTCGGCCCCTACTTCTCGGTGGGCACATTATATACGTCTATATCGCAATATAACCTAACCTAACCCATATAGACACTCGCTGGTAATGTTTTGCAGAATCCCGGTCGTGTCGGCCCGTACGTCTCCGTGCGGACATTATATACGTCTATAACGTTATATATCCTAACCTAAGGGTACCTAACATCTCGCATGTAGTATTTCACAACATTCCTGGCTGGTCGGCCCCACTTCTCGGTGGGAACATTATTTACGTCTATAACGTAATATAACCTAACCTAATCCATCTAGACCCTCGCTTGTAATGTTTTACAAAATCCCGGTCGTATCGGCCCGTACTTCTCCGTGGGGACATTATATACGTCTATATCGTTATATATCCTAACCTAAGGCAACTTAACATCTCCGATGTAGTATTTTCCAACATTCCTGGCGGGTCGGCCCCTACTTCTCGGTGGGCACATTATATACGTCTATATCGTAATATAACCTAACCTAACCCATCTAGACCCTCGCTTGTAATGTTTTGCAGAATCCCGGTCGTGTCGTCCCGTACGTCTCGGTGCGGACATTATATACGTCTATAACGTTATATATCCTAACCAAAGGCAACCTAATATCGCGAATGTAGTATTTTCCAACATTCCTGGCGGGTCGGCCCCACACTTCGGTGGGAACATTATTTACGTCTATAACGTAATATAACCTAACCTAATCCATCTAGACCCTCGCTGGTAATGTTTTACAAAATCCCGGTCGTGTCGGCCCGTACTTCTCCGTGGGGACATTATATACGTCTATAACGTTATATATCCTAACCTAAGGGAACCTAACATCTCGGATGTAGTATTTTCCAACATTCCTGGCGGGGCGGCCGCTACTTCTTGGTGGGAACATTATATACGTCTATATCGTAATATAACCTAACCTAACCCATCTAGACCCTCGCTTGTAATGTTCTACAAAATCCCGGTCGTGTCGTCTCGTACGTCTCGGTGCGGACATTATATACGTCTATAACGTTATATATCCTAACCTAAGGGAACCTAACATCACGGATGTAGTATTTCACAACATTCCTGGCTTGTCGGCCCCACTTCTCGGTGGGAAAATTATATACGTTTATAACGTAGTATAACCTAACCTAACACATCTAGCCCCTCGATTGTAATGTTTTGCAGAATCCCGGTCGTGTCGGCCCGTACGTCTCCGTGCGGACATTATATACGTCTATAACGTTATATATCCTAACCTAAGGGTACCTAACATCTCGCATGTAGTATTTCACAACATTCCTGGCTGGTCGGCCCCACTTCTCGGTGGGAACATTATTTACGTCTATAACGTAATATAACCTAACCTAATCCATCTAGACCCTCGCTTGTAATGTTTTACAAAATCACGGTCGTGTCGGCCCGTACTTCTCCGTGAGGACATTATATACGTCTATATCGTTATATATCCTAACCTAAGGCAACCTAACATCTCGGATGTAGTATTTTCCAACATTCCTGGCGGGTCGGCCCCACTTCTCGGTGGGAACATTATATACGTTTATAACGAAGTATAACTTAACCTAACCCATCTAGAGCCTCGCTTGTAATGTTTTACAGAATCCCGGTCGTGTCGTCCCGTACGTCTCGGTGCGGACATTATATACGTCTATAACGTTATATATCCTAACCTAAGGGAACCTAACATCACGGATGTAGTATTTCACAACATTCCTGGCTGGTCGGCCCCACTTCTCGGTGGGAAAATTATATACGTTTATAACGTAGTATAACCTAACCTAACCCATCTAGACCCTCGCTTGTAATGTTTTACAGAATCCCGGTCGTGTCGTCCCGTACGTCTCGGCGCGGACATTATATACGTCTATAACGTTTTATATCCTAACCAAAGGCAACCTAACATCTCGAATGTAGTATTTCACAACATTCCTGGCGGGTCGGTCCCACTTCTCGGTGGGAACATTATTTACGTCTATAACGTAATGTAACCTAACCTAACCCATCTAGACCCTCGCTGGTAATGTTTTACAAAATCCCGGTCGTGTCGGCCCGTACTTCTCCGTGGGGACATTATATACGTCTATAACGTTATATATCCTAACCTAAGGGAACCTAACATCTCGGACGTAGTATTTTCCAACATTCCTGGCGGGTCGGCTCCACTTCTCGGTGGGAACATTATTCACGTCTATAACGTAATATAACCTAACCTAACCCATCTAGACCCTCGCTGGTAATGTTTTACAGAATCCCGGTCGTGTCGTCTCGTACGTCTCGGTGCGGACATTATATACGTCTATAACGTTATATATCCTAACCTAAGGGAACCTAACATCTCGGATGTAGTATTTCACAACATTCCTGTCTGGTCGACCCCACTTCTCGGTGGGAACATTATATACGTCTATATCGTAATATAACCTAACCTAACCAATCTAGACCCTCGCTGGTAATGTTTTACAGAATCCCGGTCGTGTCGTCTCGTACGTCTCGGTGCGGACATTATATACGTCTATAACGTTATATATCCTAACCAAAGGCAACTAAACATCTCGGATGTAGTATTTTCCAACATTCCTGGCGGGTCGGCCCCTACTTCTCGGTGGGCACATTATATACGTCTATATCGCAATATAACCTAACCTAACCCATATAGACACTCGCTGGTAATGTTTTACAAAATCCCGGTCGTGTCGGCCCGTACTTCTCCGTGGGGACATTATATACGTCTATAACGTTATATATCCTAACCTAAGGGTACCTAACATCTCGCATGTAGTATTTCACAACATTCCTGGCTGGTCGGCCCCACTTCTCGGTGGGAACATTATTTACGTCTATAACGTAATATAACCTAACCTAATCCATCTAGACCCTCGCTTGTAATGTTTTACAAAATCACGGTCGTGTCGGCCCGTACTTCTCCGTGAGGACATTATATACGTCTATATCGTTATATATCCTAACCTAAGGCAACCTAACATCTCGGATGTAGTATTTTCCAACATTCCTGGCGGGTCGGCCCCACTTCTCGGTGGGAACATTATATACGTTTATAACGAAGTATAACTTAACCTAACCCATCTAGAGCCTCGCTTGTAATGTTTTACAGAATCCCGGTCGTGTCGTCCCGTACGTCTCGGTGCGGACATTATATACGTCTATAACGTTATATATCCTAACCTAAGGGAACCTAACATCACGGATGTAGTATTTCACAACATTCCTGGCTGGTCGGCCCCACTTCTCGGTGGGAACATTATTTACGTCTATAACGTAATGTAACCTAACCTAACCCATCTAGACCCTCGCTGGTAATGTTTTACAAAATCCCGGTCGTGTCGGCCCGTACTTCTCCGTGGGGACATTATATACGTCTATAACGTTATATATCCTAACCTAAGGGAACCTAACATCTCGGACGTAGTATTTTCCAACATTCCTGGCGGGTCGGCTCCACTTCTCGGTGGGAACATTATTCACGTCTATAACGTAATATAACCTAACCTAACCCATCTAGACCCTCGCTGGTAATGTTTTACAGAATCCCGGTCGTGTCGTCTCGTACGTCTCGGTGCGGACATTATATACGTCTATAACGTTATATATCCTAACCTAAGGGAACCTAACATCTCGGATGTAGTATTTCACAACATTCCTGTCTGGTCGACCCCACTTCTCGGTGGGAACATTATATACGTCTATATCGTAATATAACCTAACCTAACCAATCTAGACCCTCGCTGGTAATGTTTTACAGAATCCCGGTCGTGTCGTCTCGTACGTCTCGGTGCGGACATTATATACGTCTATAACGTTATATATCCTAACCAAAGGCAACTAAACATCTCGGATGTAGTATTTTCCAACATTCCTGGCGGGTCGGCCCCTACTTCTCGGTGGGCACATTATATACGTCTATATCGCAATATAACCTAACCTAACCCATATAGACACTCGCTGGTAACGTTTTACAAAATCCCGGTCGTGTCGGCCCGTACTTCTCCGTGGGGACATTATATACGTCTATAACGTTATATATCCTAACCTAAGGGTACCTAACATCTCGCATGTAGTATTTCACAACATTCCTGCCTGGTCGGCCCCACTTCTCGGTGGGATCATTATTTACGTCTATAACGTAATATAACCTAACCTAATCCATCTAGACCCTCGCTTGTAATGTTTTACAAAATCCCGGTCGTATCGGCCCGTACTTCTCCGTGGGGACATTATATACGTCTATATCGTTATATATCCTAACCTAAGGCAACTTAACATCTCCGATGTAGTATTTTCCAACATTCCTGGCGGGTCGGCCCCTACTTCTCGGTGGGCACATTATATACGTCTATATCGTAATATAACCTAACCTAACCCATCTAGACCCTCGCTTGTAATGTTTTGCAGAATCCCGGTCGTGTCGTCCCGTACGTCTCGGTGCGGACATTATATACGTCTATAACGTTATATATCCTAACCAAAGGCAACCTAATATCGCGAATGTAGTATTTTCCAACATTCCTGGCGGGTCGGCCCCACACTTCGGTGGGAACATTATTTACGTCTATAACGTAATATAACCTAACCTAATCCATCTAGACCCTCGCTGGTAATGTTTTACAAAATCCCGGTCGTGTCGGCCCGTACTTCTCCGTGGGGACATTATATACGTCTATAACGTTATATATCCTAACCTAAGGGAACCTAACATCTCGGATGTAGTATTTTCCAACATTCCTGGCGGGGCGGCCGCTACTTCTTGGTGGGAACATTATATACGTCTATATCGTAATATAACCTAACCTAACCCATCTAGACCCTCGCTTGTAATGTTCTACAAAATCCCGGTCGTGTCGTCTCGTACGTCTCGGTGCGGACATTATATACGTCTATAACGTTATATATCCTAACCTAAGGGAACCTAACATCACGGATGTAGTATTTCACAACATTCCTGGCTTGTCGGCCCCACTTCTCGGTGGGAAAATTATATACGTTTATAACGTAGTATAACCTAACCTAACACATCTAGCCCCTCGATTGTAATGTTTTGCAGAATCCCGGTCGTGTCGGCCCGTACGTCTCCGTGCGGACATTATATACGTCTATAACGTTATATATCCTAACCTAAGGGTACCTAACATCTCGCATGTAGTATTTCACAACATTCCTGGCTGGTCGGCCCCACTTCTCGGTGGGAACATTATTTACGTCTATAACGTAATATAACCTAACCTAACCCATCTAGACCCTCGCTTGTAATGTTTTGCAGAATCCCGGTCGTGTCGTCCCGTACGTCTCGGTGCGGACATTATATACGTCTATAACGTTATACATCCTAACCAAAGGCAACCTAATATCTCGAATGTAGTATTTCACAACATTCCTGGCGGGTCGGCCGCACTTCTCGGTGGGAACATTATTTACGTCTATAACGTAATATAACCTAACCTAATCCAACTAGAACCTCGCTGGTAATGTTTTACAAAATCCCGGTCGTGTCGGCCCGTACTTCTCCGTGGGGACATTATATACGTCTATAACGTTATATATCCTAACCTAAGGGAACCTAACATCTCGGATGTAGTATTTTCCAACATTCCTGGCGGGGCGGCCGCTACTTCTTGGTGGGAACATTATATACGTCTATATCGTAATATAACCTAACCTAACCCATCTAGACCCTCGCTTGTAATGTTCTACAAAATCCCGGTCGTGTCGTCTCGTACGTCTCGTTGCGGACATTATATACGTCTATAACGTTATATATCCTAACCTAAGGGAACCTAACATCACGGATGTAGTATTTCACAACATTCCTGGCTTGTCGGCCCCACTTCTCGGTGGGAAAATTATATACGTTTATAACGTAGTATAACCTAACCTAACACATCTAGCCCCTCGATTGTAATGTTTTGCAGAATCCCGGTCGTGTCGGCCCGTACGTCTCCGTGCGGACATTATATACGTCTATAACGTTATATATCCTAACCTAAGGGTACCTAACATCTCGCATGTAGTATTTCACAACATTCCTGGCTGGTCGGCCCCACTTTTCGGTGGGAACATTATTTACGTCTATAACGTAATATAACCTAACCTAACCCATCTAGACCCTCGCTTGTAATGTTTTGCAGAATCCCGGTCGTGTCGTCCCGTACGTCTCGGTGCGGACACTATATACGTCTATAACGTTATATATCCTAACCAAAGGCAACCTAATATCTCGAATGTAGTATTTCACAACATTCCTGGCGGGTCGGTCCACTTCTCGGTGGGAACATTATTTACGTCTATAACGTAATATAACCTAACCTAATCCATCTAGACCCTCGCTGGTAATGTTTTACAAAATCCCGGTCGTGTCGGCCCGTACTTCTCCGTGGGGACATTATATACGTCTATATCGTTATATATCCTGACCTAAGGCAACCTAACATCTCGGATGTAGTATTTTCCAACATTCCTGGCGGGTCGGCCCCACTTCTCGGTGGGAACATTATATACGTTTATAACGAAGTATAACTTCACCTAACCCATCTAGAGCCTCGCTTGTAATGTTTTACAGAATCCCGGTCGTGTCGTCCCGTACGTCTCGGTGCGGACATTATATACGTCTATAACGTTATATATCCTAACCAAAGGCAACCTAACATCTCGAATGTAGTATTTCACAACATTCCTGGCGGGTCGGCCCCACTTCTCGGTGGGAACATTATTTACGTCTATAACGCAATATAACCTAACCTAATCCATCTAGACCCTCGCTGGTAATGTTTTACAAAATCCCGGTCGTGTCGGCCCGTACTTCTCCGTGGGGACATTATATACGTCTATAACGTTATATATCCTAACCTAAGGGAACCTAACATCTCGGATGTAGTATTTCACAACATTCCTGTCTGGTCGGCCCCACTTCTCGGTGGGAACATTATTCACGTCTATAACGTAATATAACCTAACCTAACCCATCTAGACCCTCGCTGGTAATGTTTTACAAAATCCCGGTCGTGTCGGCCCGTACTTCTCCGTGGGGACATTATATACGTCTATATCGTTATATATCCTAACCTAAGGCAACCTAACATCTCGGATGTAGTATTTTCCAACATTCCTGGCGGGTCGGCCCCACTTCTCGGTGGGAACATTATATACGTTTATAACGAAGTATAACTTAACCTAACCCATCTAGAGCCTCGCTTGTAATGTTTTACAGAATCCCGGTTGTGTCGTCCCGTACGTCTCGGTGCGGACATTATATACGTCTATAACGTTATATATCCTAACCTAAGGGAACCTAACATCACGGATGTAGTATTTCACAACATTCCTGGCTGGTCGGCCCCACTTCTCGGTGGGAAAATTATATACGTTTATAACGTAGTATAACCTAACCTAACCCATCTAGACCCTCGCTTGTAATGTTTTACAGAATCCCGGTCGTGTCGTCCCGTACGTCTCGGCGCGGACATTATATACGTCTATAACGTTTTATATCCTAACCAAAGGCAACCTAACATCTCGAATGTAGTATTTCACAACATTCCTGGGGGGTCGGTCCCACTTCTCGGTGGGAACATTATTTACGTCTATAACGTAATATAACCTAACCTAATCCATCTAGACCCTCGCTGGTAATGTTTTACAAAATCCCGGTCGTGTCGGCCCGTACTTCTCCGTGGGGACATTATATACGTCTATATCGTTATATATCCTGACCTAAGGCAACCTAACATCTCGGATGTAGTATTTTCCAACATTCCTGGCGGGTCGGCCCCACTTCTCGGTGGGAACATTATATACGTTTATAACGAAGTATAACTTAACCTAACCCATCTAGAGCCTCGCTTGTAATGTTTTACAGAATCCCGGTCGTGTCGTCCCGTACGTCTCGGTGCGGACATTATATACGTCTATAACGTTATATATCCTAACCAAAGGCAACCTAACATCTCGAATGTAGTATTTCACAACATTCCTGGCGGGTCGGCCCCACTTCTCGGTGGGAACATTATTTACGTCTATAACGTAATATAACCTAACCTAATCCATCTAGACCCTCGCTGGTAATGTTTTACAAAATCCCGGTCGTGTCGGCCCGTACTTCTCCGTGGGGACATTATATACGTCTATAACGTTATATATCCTAACCTAAGGGAACCTAACATCACGGATGTAGTATTTCACAACATTCCTGGCTGGTCGGCCCCACTTCTCGGTGGGAAAATTATATACGTTTATAACGTAGTATAACCTAACCTAACACATCTAGCCCCTCGATTGTAATGTTTTGCAGAATCCCGGTCGTGTCGGCCCGTACGTCTCCGTGCGGACATTATATACGTCTATAACGTTATATATCCTAACCTAAGGGTACCTAACATCTCGCATGTAGTATTTCACAACATTCCTGGCTGGTCGGCCCCACTTCTCGGTGGGAACATTATTTACGTCTATAACGTAATATAACCTAACCTAATCCATCTAGACCCTCGCTTGTAATGTTTTACAAAATCCCGGTCGTATCGGCCCGTACTTCTCCGTGGGGACATTATATACGTCTATATCGTTATATATCCTAACCTAAGGCACCTTAACATCTCCGATGTAGTATTTTCCAACATTCCTGGCGGGTCGGCCCCTACTTCTCGGTGGGCACATTATATACGTCTATATCGTAATATAACCTAACCTAACCCATCTAGAGCCTCGCTTGTAATGTTTTGCAGAATCCCGGTCGTGTCGTCCCGTACGTCTCGGTGCGGACATTATATACGTCTATAACGTTATATATCCTAACCAAAGGCAACCTAATATCTCGAATGTAGTATTTTCCAACATTCCTGGCGGGTCGGCCCCACACTTCGGTGGGAACATTATTTACGTCTATAACGTAATATAACCTAACCTAATCCATCTAGACCCTCGCTGGTAATGTTTTACAAAATCCCGGTCGTGTCGGCCCGTACTTCTCCGTGGGGACATTATATACGTCTATAACGTTATATATCCTAACCTAAGGGAACCTAACATCTCGGATGTAGTATTTTCCAACATTCCTGGCGGGGCGGCCGCTACTTCTTGGTGGGAACATTATATACGTCTATACCGTAATATAACCTAACCTAACCCATCTAGACCCTCGCTGGTAATGTTCTACAAAATCCCGGTCGTGTCGTCTCGTACGTCTCGGTGCGGACATTATATACGTCTATAACGTTATATATCCTAACCTAAGGGAACTTAACATCACGGATGTAGTATTTCACAACATTCCTGGCTGGTCGGCCCCACTTCTCGGTGGGAAAATTATATACGTTTATAACGTAGTATAACCTAACCTAACCCATCTAGACCCTCGCTTGTAATGTTTTACAGAATCCCGGTCGTGTCGTCCCGTACGTCTCGGCGCGGACATTATATACGTCTATAACGTTTTATATCCTAACCAAAGGCAACCTAACATCTCGAATGTAGTATTTCACAACATTCCTGGCGGGTCGGTCCCACTTCTCGGTGGGAACATTATTTACGTCTATAACGTAATATAACCTAACCTAATCCATCTAGACCCTCGCTGGTAATGTTTTACAAAATCCCGGTCGTGTTGGCCCGTACTTCTCCGTGGGGACATTATATACGTCTATAACGTTATATATCCTAACCTAAGGGAACCTAACATCACGGATGTAGTATTTCACAACATTCCTGGCTTGTCGGCCCCACTTCTCGGTGGGAAAATTATATACGTTTATAACGTAGTATAACCTAACCTAACACATCTAGCCCCTCGATTGTAATGTTTTGCAGAATCCCGGTCGTGTCGGCCCGTACGTCTCCGTGCGGACATTATATACGTCTATAACGTTATATATCCTAACCTAAGGGTACCTAACATCTCGCATGTAGTATTTCACAACATTCCTGGCTGGTCGGCCCCACTTCTCGGTGGGAACATTATTTACGTCTATAACGTAATATAACCTAACCTAATCCATCTAGACCCTCGCTTGTAATGTTTTACAAAATCCCGGTCGTATCGGCCCGTACTTCTCCGTGGGGACATTATATACGTCTATATCGTTATATATCCTAACCTAAGGCAACTTAACATCTCCGATGTAGTATTTTCCAACATTCCTGGCGGGTCGGCCCCTACTTCTCGGTGGGCACATTATATACGTCTATATCGTAATATAACCTAACCTAACCCATCTAGAGCCTCGCTTGTAATGTTTTGCAGAATCCCGGTCGTGTCGTCCCGTACGTCTCGGTGCGGACATTATATACGTCTATAACGTTATATAACCTAACCAAAGGCAACCTAATATCTCGAATGTAGTATTTTCCAACATTCCTGGCGGGTCGGCCCCGCACTTCGGTGGGAACATTATTTACGTCTATAACGTAATATAACCTAACCTAATCCATCTAGACCCTCGCTGGTAATGTTTTACAAAATCCCGGTCGTGTCGGCCCGTACTTCTCCGTGGGGACATTATATACGTCTATAACGTTATATATCCTAACCTAAGGGAACCTAACATCTCGGATGTAGTATTTTCCAACATTCCTGGCGGGGCGGCCGCTACTTCTTGGTGGGAACATTATATACGTCTATACCGTAATATAACCTAACCTAACCCATCTAGACCCTCGCTGGTAATGTTCTACAAAATCCCGGTCGTGTCGTCTCGTACGTCTCGGTGCGGACATTATATACGTCTATAACGTTATATATCCTAACCTAAGGGAACTTAACATCACGGATGTAGTATTTCACAACATTCCTGGCTGGTCGGCCCCACTTCTCGGTGGGAAAATTATATACGTTTATAACGTAGTATAACCTAACCTAACCCATCTAGCCCCTCGCTTGTAATGTTTTGCAGAATCCCGGTCGTGTCGGCCCGTACGTCTCCGTGCGGACATTATATACGTCTATAACGTTATATATCCTAACCTAAGGGTACCTAACATCTCGCATGTAGTATTTCACAACATTCCTGGCTGGTCGGCCCCACTTCTCGGTGGGAACATTATATACGTTTATAACGAAGTATAACCTAACCTAACCCATCTAGACCCTCGCTTGTAATGTTTTGCAGAATCCCGGTCGTGTCGTCCCGTACGTCTCGGTGCGGACATTATATACGTCTATAACGTTATATATCCTAACCAAAGGCAACCTAATATCTCGAATGTAGTATTTCACAACATTCCTGGCGGGTCGGCCGCACTTCTCGGTGGGAACATTATTTACGTCTATAACGTAATATAACCTAACCTAATCCATCTAGAACCTCGCTGGTAATGTTTTACAAAATCCCGGTCGTGTCGGCCCGTACTTCTCCGTGGGGACATTATATACGTCTATAACGTTATATATCCTAACCTAAGGGAACCTAACATCTCGGATGTAGTATTTTCCAACATTCCTGGCGGGGCGGCCGCTACTTCTTGGTGGGAACATTATATACGTCTATATCGTAATATAACCTAACCTAACCCATCTAGACCCTCGCTGGTAATGTTTTACAGAATCCCGGTCGTGTCGTCTCGTACGTCTCGGTGCGGAAATTACATACGTCTATATCGTTATATATCCTAACCTAAGGGAACCTAACATCACGGATGTAGTATTTCACAACATTCCTGGCTTGTCGGCCCCACTTCTCGGTGGGAAAATTATATACGTTTATAACGTAGTATAACCTAACCTAACCCATCTAGCCCCTCGCTTGTAATGTTTTGCAGAATCGCGGTCGTGTCGGCCCGTACGTCTCCGTGCGGACATTATATACGTCTATATCGTTACACATCCTAACCTAAGGGAACCTAACAGCACGGATGTAGTATTTCACAACATTCCTGGCTTGTCGGCCCCACTTCTCGGTGGGAAAATTATATACGTTTATAACGTAGCATAACCTAACCTAACCCATCTAGCCCCTCGCTTGTAATGTTTTGCAGAATCCCTGCCGTGTCGTCCCGTACGTCTCGGTGCGGACATTATATACGTCTATAACGTTATATATCCTAACCAAAGGCAACCTAATATCTCGAATGTAGTATTTTCCAACATTCCTGGCGGGTCGGCCCCACACTTCGGTGGGAACATTATTTACGTCTATAACGTAATATAACCTAACCTAATCCATCTAGACCCTCGCTGGTAATGATTTACAAAATCCCGGTCGTGTCGGCCCGTACTTCTCCGTGGGGACTTTATATACGTCTATAACGTTATATATCCTAACCTAAGGGAACCTAACATCTCGGATGTAGTATTTTCCAACATTCCTGGCGGGGCGGCCGCTACTTCTTGGTGGGAACATTATATACGTCTATATCGTAATATAACCTAACCTAACCCATCTAGACCCTCGCTGGTAATGTTCTACAAAATCCCGGTCGTGTCGTCTCGTACGTCTCGGTGCGGACATTATATACGTCTATAACGTTATATATCCTAACCTAAGGGAACCTAACATCACGGATGTAGTATTTCACAACATTCCTGGCTGGTCGGCCCCACTTCTCGGTGGGAAAATTATATACCTTTATAACGTAGTATAACCTAACCTAACCCATCTATCCCCTCGCTTGTAATGTTTTGCAGAATCCCGGTCGTGTCGGCCCGTACGTCTCCGTGCGGACATTATATACGTCTATAACGTTATATATCCTAACCTAAGGGTACCTAACATCTCGCATGTAGTATTTCACAACATTCCTGGCTGGTCGGCCCCACTTCTCGGTGGGAACATTATATACGTTTATAACGAAGTATAACCTAACCTAACCCATCTAGACCCTCGCTTGTAATGTTTTACAAAATCCCGGTCGTGTCGTCCCGTACGTCTCGGCGCGGACATTATATACGTCTATAACGTTATATATCCTAACCTAAGGGTACCTAACATCTCGCATGTAGTATTTCACAACATTCCTGGCTGGTCGGCCCCACTTCTCGGTGGGAACATTATTTACGTCTATAACGTAATATAACCTAACCTAATCCATCTAGACCCTCGCTTGTAATGTTTTACAAAATCCCGGTCGTGTCGGCCCGTACTTCTCCATGGGGACATTATATACGTCTATATCGTTATATATCCTAACCTAAGGCAACCTAACATCTCGGATGTAGTATTTTCCAACATTCCTGGCGGGTCGGCCCTTACTTCTCGGTGGGCACATTATTTACGTCTATATCGTGATATAACCAAACCTAACCCATCTAGACCCTCGCTGGTAATGTTTTACAAAATCCCGGTCGTGTCGGCCCGTACTTCTCCGTGGGGACATTATATACGTCTATATCGTTATATATCCTAACCTAAGGCAACTTAACATCTCCGATGTAGTATTTTCCAACATTCCTGGCGGGTCGGCCCCTACTTCTCGGTGGGCACATTATATACGTCTATATCGTAATATAACCTAACCTAACCCATCTAGAACCTCGCTTGTAATGTTTTGCGGAATCCCGGTCGTGTCGTCCCGTACGTCTCGGTGCGGACATTATATACGTCTATAACGTTATATATCCTAACCAAAGGCAACCTAATATCTCGAATGTAGTATTTCACAACATTCCTGGCTGGTCGGCCCCACTTCTCGGTGGGAACATTATTCACGTCTATAACGTAATATAACCTAACCTAACCCATCTAGACCCTCGCTGGTAATGTTTTACAAAATCCCGGTCGTGTCGGCCAGTACTTCTCCGTGGGGACATTATATACGTCTATAACGTTATACATCCTAACCAAAGGCAACCTAATATCTCGAATGTAGTATTTCACAACATTCCTGGCGGGTCGGCCGCACTTCTCGGTGGGAACATTATTTACGTCTATAACGTAATATAACCTAACCTAATCCATCTAGAACCTCGTTGGTAATGTTTTACAAAATCCCGGTCGTGTCGTCCCGTACGTCTCGGTGCGGACATTATATACGTCTATAACGTTATATATCCTAACCAAAGGCAACCTAATATCTCGAATGTAGTATTTCACAACATTCCTGGCGGGTCGGCCCCACTTCTCGGTGGGAACATTATATACGTCTATATCGTAATATAACCTAACCTAACCAATCTAGACCCTCGCTGGTAATGTTTTACAGAATCCCGGTCGTGTCGTCTCGTACGTCTCGGTGCGGACATTATATACGTCTATAACGTTATATATCCTAACCAAAGGCAACTAAACATCTCGGATGTAGTATTTTCCAACATTCCTGGCGGGTCGGCCCCACACTTCGGTGGGAACATTATTTACGTCTATAACGTAATATAACCTAACCTAATCCATCTAGACCCTCGCTGGTAATGTTTTACAAAATTCCCGGTCGTGTCGGCCCGTACTTCTCCGTGGGGACATTATATACGTCTATAACGTTATATATCCTAACCTAAGGGAACCTAGCATCTCGGATGTAGTATTTTCCAACATTCCTGGCGGGGCGGCCGCTACTTCTTGGTGGGAACATTATATACGTCTATATCGTAATATAACCTAACCTAACCCATCTAGACCCTCGCTGGTAATGTTCTACAAAATCCCGGTCGTGTCGTCTCGTACGTCTCGGTGCGGACATTATATACGTCTATAACGTTATATATCCTAACCTAAGGGAACCTAACATCACGGATGTAGTATTTCACAACATTCCTGGCTGGTCGGCCCCACTTCTCGGTGGGAAAATTATATACGTTTATAACGTAGTATAACCTAACCTAACCCATCTAGCCCCTCGCTTGTAATGTTTTGCAGAATCCCGGTCGTGTCGGCCCGTACGTCTCCGTGGGGACATTATATACGTCTATAACGTTATATATCCTAACCTAAGGCAACCTAACATCTCGGATGTAGTATTTTCCAACATTCCTGGCGGGTCGGCCCTACTTCTCGGTGGGCACATTATATACGTCTATGTCGTAATATAACCTAACCTAACCCATCTAGACCCTCGCTTGTAATGTTTTGCAGAATCCCGGTCGTGTCGTCCCGTACGTCTCGGTGCGGACATTATATACGTCTATAACGTTATATATCCTAACCAAAGGCAACCTAATATCTCGAATGTAGTATTTCACAACATTCCTGGCGGGTCGGCCGCACTTCTCGGTGGGAACATTATTTACGTCTATAACGTAATATAACCTAACCTAATCCATCTAGAACCTCGCTGGTAATGTTTTACAAAATCCCGGTCGTGTCGGCCCGCACTTCTCCGTGGGGACATTATATACGTCTATAACGTTATATATCCTAACCTAAGGGAACCTAACATCTCGGATGTAGTATTTTCCAACATTCCTGGCGGGTCGGCCCCACTTCTCGGTGGGAACATTATTCACGTCTATAACGTAATGTAACCTAACCTAACCCATCTAGACCCTCGCTGGTAATGTTTTACAAAATCCCGGTCGTGTCGGCCCGTACTTCTCCGTGGGGACATTATATACGTCTATAACGTTATATATCCTAACCTAAGGGAACCTAACATGTCGGATGTAGTATTTTCCAACATTCCTGGCGGGTCGGCCCCACTTCTCGGTGGGAACATTACTCACGTCTATAACGTAATATAACCTAACCTAACCCATCTAGACCCTCGCTGGTAATGTTTTACAGAATCCCGGTCGTGTCGTTTCGTACGTCTCGGTGCGGACATTATATACGTCTATAACGTTATATATCCTAACCTAAGGGAACCTAACATCTCGGATGTAGTATTTCACAACATTCCTGTCTGGTCGGCCCCACTTCTCGGTGGGAACATTATATACGTCTATATCGTAATATAACCTAACCTAACCAATCTAGACCCTCGCTGGTAATGTTTTACAGAATCCCGGTCGTGTCGTCTCGTACGTCTCGGTGCGGACATTATATACGTCTATAACGTTATATATCCTAACCAAAGGCAACTAAACATCTCGGATGTAGTATTTTCCAACATTCCTGGCGGGTCGGCCCCACACTTCGGTGGGAACATTATTTACGTCTATAACGTAATATAACCTAACCTAATCCATCTAGACCCTCGCTGGTAATGTTTTACAAAATTCCCGGTCGTGTCGGCCCGTACTTCTACGTGGGGACATTATATACGTCTATAACGTTATATATCCTAACCTAAGGGAACCTAGCATCTCGGATGTAGTATTTTCCAACATTCCTGGCGGGGCGGCCGCTACTTCTTGGTGGGAACATTATATACGTCTATATCGTAATATAACCTAACCTAACCCATCTAGACCCTCGCTGGTAATGTTCTACAAAATCCCGGTCGTGTCGTCTCGTACGTCTCGGTGCGGACATTATATACGTCTATAACGTTATATATCCTAACCTAAGGGAACCTAACATCACGGATGTAGTATTTCACAACATTCCTGGCTGGTCGGCCCCACTTCTCGGTGGGAAAATTATATACGTTTATAACGTAGTATAACCTAACCTAACCCATCTAGCCCCTCGCTTGTAATGTTTTGCAGAATCCCGGTCGTGTCGGCCCGTACGTCTCCGTGGGGACATTATATACGTCTATAACGTTATATATCCTAACCTAAGGGAACCTAACATCTCGCATGTAGTATTTCACAACATTCCTGGCTGGTCGGCCCCACTTCTCGGTGGGAACATTATATACGTTTATAACGAAGTATAACCTAACCTAACCCATCTAGACCCTCGCTTGTAATGTTTTACAGAATCCCGGTCGTGTCGTCCCGTATGTCTCGGCGCGGACATTATATACGTCTATAACGCTTTATATCCTAACCAAAGGCAACCTAACATCTCGAATGTAGTATTTCACAACATTCCTGGCGGGTCGGCCCCACTTCTCGGTGGGAACATTATTCACGTCTATAACGTAATGTAACCTAACCTAACCCATCTAGACCCTCGCTGGTAATGTTTTACAAAATCCCGGTCGTGTCGGCCCGTACTTCTCCGTGGGGACATTATATACGTCTATATCGTTATATATCCTAACCTAAGGCAATATCTATATCGTAATATAACCAAACCTAACCCATCTAGACCCTCGCTGGTAATGTTTTACAAAATCCCGGTCGTGTCGGCCCGTACTTCTCCGTGGGGACATTATATACGTCTATATCGTAATATAACCTAACCTAACCAATCTAGACCCTCGTTGGTAATGTTTTACAGAATCCCGGTCGTGTCGTCTCGTACGTCTCGGTGCGGACATTATATACGTCTATAACGTTATATATCCTAACCAAAGGCAACTAAACATCTCGGATGTAGTATTTTCCAACATTCCTGGCGGGTCGGCCCCACACTTCGGTGGGAACATTATTTACGTCTATAACGTAATATAACCTAACCTAATCCATCTAGACCCTCGCTGGTAATGTTTTACAAAATCCCGGTCGTGTCGGCCCGTACTTCTCCGTGGGGACATTATATACGTCTATAACGTTATATATCCTAACCTAAGGGAACCTAACATCACGGATGTAGTATTTCACAACATTCCTGGCTTGTCGGCCCCACTTCTCGGTGGGAAAATTATATACGTTTATAACGTAGTATAACCTAACCTAACCCATCTAGCCCCTCGCTTGTAATGTTTTGCAGAATCCCGGTCGTGTCGGCCCGTACGTCTCCGTGCGGACATTATATACGTCTATTATGTTATATATCCTAACCTAAGGGAACCTAACATCACGGATGTAGTATTTCACAACATTCCTGGCTGGTCGGCCCCACTTCTCGGTGGGAAAATTATATACGTTTATAACGTAGTATAACCTAACCTAACCCATCTAGCCCCTCGCTTGTAATGTTTTGCAGAATCCCGGTCGTGTCGGCCCGTACGTCTCCGTGCGGACATTATATACGTCTATAACGTTATATATCCTAACCTAAGGGTACCTAACATCTCGCATGTAGTATTTCACAACATTCCTGGCTGGTCGGCCCCACTTCTCGGTGGTAACATTATATACGTTTATAACGAAGTATAACCTAACCTAACCCATCTAGACCCTCGCTTGTAATGTTTTACAGAATCCCGGTCGTGTCGTCCCGTACGTCTCGGCGCGGACATTATATACGTCTATAACGTTTTATATCCTAACCAAAGGCAACCTAACATCTCGAATGTAGTATTTCACAACATTCCTGGCGAGTCGGTCCCACTTCTCGGTGGGAAAATTATATACGTTTATAACGTAGTATAACCTAACCTAACCCATCTAGCCCCTCGCTTGTAATGTTTTGCAGAATCCCGGTCGTGTCGTCTCGTACGTCTCCGTGCGGACATTATATACGTCTATAACGTTATATATCCTAACCTAAGGGAACCTATCATCTCGGATGTAGTATTTCACAACATTCCTGTCTGGTCGGCCCCACTTCTCGGTGGGAACATTATATACGTCTATATCGTAATATAACCTAACCTAAACAATCTAGACCCTCGCTGGTAATGTTTTACAGAATCCCGGTCGTGTCGTCTCGTACGTCTCGGTGCGGACATTATATACGTCTATAACGTTATATATCCTAACCAAAGGCAACTAAACATCTCGGATGTAGTATTTTCCAACATTCCTGGCGGGTCGGCCCCACACTTCGGTGGGAATATTATTTACGTCTATAACGTAATATGACCTAACCAAATCCATCTAGACCCTCGCTGGTAATGTTTTACAAAATCCCGGTCGTGTCGGCCCGTACTTCTCCGTGGGTACATTATATACGTCTATAACGTTATATATCCTAACCTAAGGGAACCTAACATCTCGGATGTAGTATTTTCCAACATTCCTGGCGGGGCGGCCGCTACTTCTTGGTGGGAACATTATATACGTCTATATCGTAATATAACCTAACCTAACCCATCTAGACCCTCGCTGGTAATGTTTTACAGAATCCCGGTCGTGTCGTCTCGTACGTCTCGGTGCGGACATTATATATGTCTATAACGTTATATATCCTAACCTAAGGGAACCTAACATCACGGATGTAGTATTTCACAACATTCCTGGCTTGTCGGCCCCACTTCTCGGTGGGAAAATTATATACGTTTATAACGTAGTATAACCTAACCTAACCCATCTAGCCCCTCGCTTGTAATGTTTTGCAGAATCCCGGTCGTGTCGGCCCGTACGTCTCCGTGCGGACATTATATACGTCTATAACGTTATATATCCTAACCTAAGGGTATCTAACATCTCGCATGTAGTATTTCACAACATTCCTGGCTGGTCGGCCCCACTTCTCGGTGGGAACATTATTTACGTCTATAACGTAATATAACCTAACCTAATCCATCTAGACCCTCGCTTGTAATGTTTTACAAAATCCCGGTCGTGTCGGCCCGTACTTCTCCGTGGGGACATTATATACGTCTATATCGTTATATATCCTAACCTAAGGCAACCTAACATCTCGGATGTAGTATTTTCCAACATTCCTGGCGGGGCGGCCGCTACTTCTTGGTGGGAACATTATATACGTCTATATCGTAATATAACCTAACCTAACCCATCTAGACCCTCGCTGGTAATGTTTTACAGAATCCCGGTCGTGTCGTCTCGTACGTCTCGGTGCGGACATTATATACGTCTATAACGTTATATATCCTAACCAAAGGCAACCTAATATCTCGAATGTAGTATTTCACAACATTCCTGGCGGGTCGGCCGCACTTCTCGGTGGGAACATTATTTACGTCTATAACGTAATATAACCTAACCTAATCCATCTAGAACCTCGCTGGTAATGTTTTACAAAATCCCGGTCGTGTCGGCCCGTACTTCTCCGTGGGGACATTATATACGTCTATAACGTTATATATCCTAACCTAAGGGAACCTAACATCTCGGATGTAGTATTTTCCAACATTCCTGGCGGGGCGGCCGCTACTTCTTGGTGGGAACATTATATACGTCTATATCGTAATATAACCTAACCTAACCCATCTAGACCCTCGCAGGTAATGTTTTACAGAATCCCGGTCGTGTCGTCTCGTACGTCTCGGTGCGGACATTATATACGTCTATAACGTTATATATCCTAACCTAACGGAACCTAACATCACGGATGTAGTATTTCACAACATTTCTGGCTTGTCGGCCCCACTTCTCGGTGGGAAAATTATATACGTTTATAACGTAGTATAACCTAACCTAACCCATCTAGCCCCTCGCTTGTAATGTTTTGCAGAATCCCGGTCGTGTCGGCCCGTACGTCTCCGTGCGGACATTATATACGTCTATAACGTTATATATCCTAACCTAAGGGTATCTAACATCTCGCATGTAGTATTTCACAACATTCCTGGCTGGTCGGCCCCACTTCTCGGTGGGAACATTATTTACGTCTATAACGTAATATAACCTAACCTAATCCATCTAGACCCTCGCTTGTAATGTTTTACAAAATCCCGGTCGTGTCGGCCCGTACTTCTCCGTGGGGACATTATATACGTCTATATCGTTATATATCCTAACCTAAGGCAACCTAACATCTCGGATGTAGTATTTTCCAACATTCCTGGCGGGTCGGTCCCTACTTCTCGGTGGGCACATTATTTACGTCTATATCGTAATATAACCAAACCTAACCCATCTCGACCCTCGCTGGTAATGTTTTACAAAATCCCGGTCGTGTCGGCCCGTACTTCTCCGTGGGGACATTATATACGTCTATATCGTTATATATCCTAACCTAAGGCACCTTAACATCTCCGATGTAGTATTTTCCAACATTCCTGGCGGGTCGGCCCCTACTTCTCGGTGGGCACATTATATACGTCTATATAGTAATATAACCTAACCTAACCCATCTATACCCTCGCTTGTAATGTTTTGCAGAATCCCGGTCGTGTCGTCCCGTACGTCTCGGTGCGGACATTATATACGTCTATAACGTTATATATCCTAACCAAAGGCAACCTAATATCTCGAATGTAGTATTTCACAACATTCCTGGCGGGTCGGCCGCACTTCTCGGTGGGAACATTATTTACGTCTATAACGTAATATAACCTAACCTAATCCATCTAGAACCTCGCTGGTAATGTTTTACAAAATCCCGGTCGTGTCGGCCCGTACTTCTCCGTGGGGACATTATACACGTCTATAACGTTATATATCCTAACCTAAGGGAACCTAACATCTCGGATGTAGTATTTTCCAACATTCCTGGCGGGGCGGCCGCTACTTCTTGGTGGGAACATTATATACGTCTATATCGTAATATAACCTAACCTAACCCATCTAGACCCTCGCTTGTAATGTTTTACAAAATCCCGGTCGTGTCGGCCCGTACTTCTCCGTGGGGACATTATATACGTCTATATCGTTATATATCCTAACCTAAGGCAACCTAACATCTCGGATGTAGTATTTTCCAACATTCCTGGCGGGTCGGCCCCTACTTCTCGGTGGGCACATTATATACGTCAATGTCGTAATATAACCTATCCTAACCCATCTAGACCCTCGCTTGTAATGTTTTGCAGAATCCCGGTCGTGTCGTCCCGTACGTCTCGGTGCGGACATTATATACGTCTATAACGTTATATATCCTAACCAAAGGCAACCTAATATCTCGAATGTAGTATTTCACAACATTCCTGGCGGGTCGGCCGCACTTCTCGGTGGGAACATTATTTACGTCTATAACGTAATATAACCTAACCTAACCCATCTAGGCCCTCGCTGGTAATGTTCTACAAAATCCCGGTCGTGTCGTCTCGTACGTCTCGGTGCGGACATTATATACGTCTATAACGTTATATATCCTAACCTAAGGGAACCTAACATCACGGATGTAGTATTTCACAACATTCCTGGCTGGTCGGCCCCACTTCTCGGTGGGAAAATTATATACGTTTATAACGTAGTATAACCTAACCTAACCCATCTAGCCCCTCGCTTGTAATGTTTTGGAGAATCCCGGTCGTGTCGGCCCGTACGTCTCCGTGCGGACATTATATACGTCTATAACGTTATATATCCTAACCTAAGGGTACCTAACATCTCGCATGTAGTATTTCACAACATTCCTGGTTGGTCGGCCCCACTTCTCGGTGGGAACATTATATACGTTTATAACGAAGTATAACCTAACCTAACCCATCTAGACCCTCGCTTGTAATGTTTTACAGAATCCCGGTCGTGTCGTCCCGTACGTCTCGGCGCGGACATTATATACGTCTATAACGTTTTATATCCTAACCAAAGGCAACCTAACATCTCGAATGTAGTATTTCACAACATTCCTGGCGGGTCGGCCCCACTTCTCGGTGGGAACATTATTTACGTCTATAACGTAATATAACCTAACCTAATCCATCTAGACCCTCGCTGGTAATGTTTTACAAAATCCCGGTCGTGTCGGCCCGTACTTCTCCGTGGGGACATTATATACGTCTATATCGTTATATATCCTAACCTAAGGCAACCTAACATCTCGGATGTAGTATTTTCCAACATTCCTGGCGGGTCGGCCCCTACTTCTCGGTGGGCACATTATTTACGTCTATATCGTAATATAACCAAACCTAACCCATCTAGACCCTCGCTGGTAATGTTTTACAAAATCCCGGTCGTGTCGGCCCGTACTTCTCCGTGGGGACATTATATACGTCTATAACGTTATATATCCTAACCTAAGGGAACCTAACATCTCGGATGTAGTATTTTCCAACATTCCTGGCGGGTCGGCCCCTCTTCTCGGTGGGAACATTATTCACGTCTATAACGTAATATAACCTAACCTAACCCATCTAGACCCTCGCTGGTAATGTTTTACAGAATCCCGGTCGTGTCGTCTCGTACGTCTCGGTGCGGACATTATATACGTCTATAACGTTATATATCCTAACCTAAGGGAACCTAACATCTCGGATGTAGTATTTCACAACATTCCTGTCTGGTCGGCCCCACTTCTCGGTGGGAACATTATATACGTCTATATCGTAATATAACCTAACCTAACCAATCTAGACCCTCGCTGGTAATGTTTTACAGAATCCCGGTCGTGTCGTCTCGTACGTCTCGGTGCGGACATTATATACGTCTATAACGTTATATATCCTAACCAAAGGCAACTAAACATCCCGGATGTAGTATTTTCCAACATTCCTGGCGGGTCGGCCCCACACTTCGGTGGGAACATTATTTACGTCTATAACGTAATATAACCTAACCTAATCCATCTAGACCCTCGCTTGTAATGTTTTACAAAATCCCGGTCGTGTCGGCCCGTACGTCTCCGTGCGGACATTATATACGTCTATAACGTTATATATCCTAACCTAAGGGTACCTAACATCTCGCATGTAGTATTTCACAACATTCCTGGCGGGTCGGCCCCTACTTCTCGGTGGGCACATTATATACGTCAATGTCGTAATATAACCTATCCTAACCCATCTAGACCCTCGCTTGTAATGTTTTGCAGAATCCCGGTCGTGTCGTCCCGTAAGTCTCGGTGCGGACATTATATACGTCTATAACGTTATATATCCTAACCAAAGGCAACCTAATATCTCGAATGTAGTATTTCACAACATTCCTGGCGGGTCGGCCGCACTTCTCGGTGGGAACATTATTTACGTCTATAACGTAATATAACCTAACCTAATCCATCTAGAACCTCGCTGGTAATGTTTTACAAAATCCCGGTCGTGTCGTCCCGTACGTCTCGGCGCGGACATTATATACGTCTATAACGTTTTATATCCTAACCAAAGGCAACCTAACATCTCGAATGTAGTATTTCACAACATTCCTGGCGGGTCGGTCCCACTTCTCGGTGGGAAAATTATATACGTTTATAACGTAGTATAACCTAACCTAACCCATCTAGCCCCTCGCTTGTAATGTTTTGCAGAATCCCGGTCGTGTCGTCTCGTACGTCTCCGTGCGGACATTATATACGTCTATAACGTTATATATCCTAACCTAAGGGAACCTAACATCTCGGATGTAGTATTTCACAACATTCCTGTCTGGTCGGCCCCACTTCTCGGTGGGAACATTATATACGTCTATACCGTAATATAACCTAACGTAACCAATCTAGACCCTCGCTGGTAATGTTTTACAGAATCCCGGTCGTGTCGTCTCGTACGTCTCGGTGCGGACATTATATACGTCTATAACGTTATATATCCTAACCAAAGGCAACTAAACATCTCGGATGTAGTATTTTCCAACATTCCTGGCGGGTCGGCCCCACACTTCGGTGGGAACATTATTTACGTCTATAACGTAATATGACCTAACCTAATCCATCTAGACCCTCGCTGGTAATGTTTTACAAAATCCCGGTCGTGTCGGCCCGTACTTCTCCGTGGGGACATTATATACGTCTATAACGTTATATATCCTAACCTAAGGGAACCTAACATCTCGGATGTAGTTTTTTCCAACATTCCTGGCGGGGCGGCCGCTACTTCTTGGTGGGAACATTATATACGTCTATATCGTAATATAACCTAACCTAACCCATCTAGACCCTCGCTGGTAATGTTCTACAAAATCCCGGTCGTGTCGTCTCGTACGTCTCGGTGCGGACATTATATACGTCTATAACGTTATATATCCTAACCTAAGGGAACCTAACATCACGGATGTAGTATTTCACAACATTCCTGGCTGGTCGGCCCCACTTCTCGGTGGGAAAATTATATACGTTTATAACGTAGTATAACCTAACCTAACCCATCTAGCCCCTCGCTTGTAATGTTTTGGAGAATCCCGGTCGTGTCGGCCCGTACGTCTCCGTGCGGACATTATATACGTCTATAACGTTATATATCCTAACCTAAGGGTACCTAACATCTCGCATGTAGTATTTCACAACATTCCTGGCTGGTCGGCCCCACTTCTCGGTGGGAACATTATATACGTTTATAACGAAGTATAACCTAACCTAACCCATCTAGACCCTCGCTTGTAATGTTTTACAGAATCCCGGTCGTGTCGTCCCGTACGTCTCGGCGCGGACATTATATACGTCTATAACGTTTTATATCCTAACCAAAGGCAACCTAACATCTCGAATGTAGTATTTCACAACATTCCTGGCGCGTCGGCCCCACTTCTCGGTGGGAACATTATTTACGTCTATAACGTAATATAACCTAACCTAATCCATCTAGACCCTCGCTGGTAATGTTTTACAAAATCCCGGTCGTGTCGGCCCGTACTTCTCCGTGGGGACATTATATACGTCTATATCGTTATATATCCTAACCTAAGGCAACCTAACATCTCGGATGTAGTATTTTCCAACATTCCTGGCGGGTCGGCCCCTACTTCTCGGTGGGCACATTATTTACGTCTATATCGTAATATAACCAAACCTAACCCATCTAGACCCTCGCTGGTAATGTTTTACAAAATCCCGGTCGTGTCGGCCCGTACTTCTCCGTGGGGACATTATATACGTCTATAACGTTATATATCCTAACCTAAGGGAACCTAACATCTCGGATGTAGTATTTTCCAACATTCCTGGCGGGTCGGCCCCACTTCTCGGTGGGAACATTATTCACGTCTATAACGTAATATAACCTAACCTAACCCATCTAGACCCTCGCTGGTAATGTTTTACAGAATCCCGGTCGTGTCGTCTCGTACGTCTCGGTGCGGACATTATATACGTCTATAACGTTATATATCCTAACCTAAGGGAACCTAACATCTCGGATGTAGTATTTCACAACATTCCTGTCTGGTCGGCCCCACTTCTCGGTGGGAACATTATATACGTCTATATCGTAATATAACCTAACCTAACCAATCTAGACCCTCGCTGGTAATGTTTTACAGAATCCCGGTCGTGTCGTCTCGTACGTCTCGGTGCGGACATTATATACGTCTATAACGTTATATATCCTAACCAAAGGCAACTAAACATCCCGGATGTAGTATTTTCCAACATTCCTGGCGGGTCGGCCCCACACTTCGGTGGGAACATTATTTACGTCTATAACGTAATATAACCTAACCTAATCCATCTAGACCCTCGCTTGTAATGTTTTACAAAATCCCGGTCGTGTCGGCCCGTACGTCTCCGTGCGGACATTATATACGTCTATAACGTTATATATCCTAACCTAAGGGTACCTAACATCTCGCATGTAGTATTTCACAACATTCCTGGCTGGTCGGCCCCACTTCTCGGTGGGAACATTATATACGTTTATAACGAAGTATAACCTAACCTAACCCATCTAGACCCTCGCTTGTAATGTTTTACAGAATCCCGGTCGTGTCGTCCCGTACGTCTCGGCGCGGACATTATATACGTCTATAACGTTTTATATCCTAACCAAAGGCAACCTAACATCTCGAATGTAGTATTTCACAACATTCCTGGCGGGTCGGCCCCACTTCTCGGTGGGCACATTATTTACGTCTATATCGTAATATAACCAAACCTAACCCATCTAGACCCTCGCTGGTAATGTTTTACAAAATCCCGGTCGTGTCGGCCCGTACTTCTCCGTGGGGACATTATATACGTCTATAACGTTATATATCCTAACCTAAGGGAACCTAACATCTCGGATGTAGTATTTTCCAACATTCCTGGCGGGTCGGCCCCACTTCTCGGTGGGAACATTATTCACGTCTATAACGTAATATAACCTAACCTAACCCATCTAGACCCTCGCTGGTAATGTTTTACAGAATCCCGGTCGTGTCGTCTCGTACGTCTCGGTGCGGACATTATATACGTCTATAACGTTATATATCCTAACCTAAGGGAACCTAACATCTCGGATGTAGTATTTCACAACATTCCTGTCTGGTCGGCCCCACTTCTCGGTGGGAACATTATATACGTCTATATCGTAATATAACCTAACCTAACCAATCTAGACCCTCGCTGGTAATGTTTTACAGAATCCCGGTCGTGTCGTCTCGTACGTCTCGGTGCGGACATTATATACGTCTATAACGTTATATATCCTAACCAAAGGCAACCTAATATCTCGAATGTAGTATTTCACAACATTCCTACGCGCTATCTCAGAGTTCTCGGTGGGAACATTATTTACGTCTATAACGTAATATAACCTAACCTAATCCATCTAGAACCTCGCTGGTAATGTTTTACAAAATCCCGGTCGTGTCGTCTCGTACGTCTCGGTGCGGACATTATATACGTCTATAACGTTATATATCCTAACCTAAGGGAACCTAACATCTCGGATGTAGTATTTTCCAACATTCCTGGCGGGTCGGCCCCACTTCTCGGTGGGAACATTATTTACGTCTATAACGTAATATGACCTAACCTAATCCATCTAGGCCCTCGCTGGTAATGTTTTACAAAATCCCGGTCGTGTCGGCCCGTACTTCTCCGTGGGGACATTATATACGTCTATAACGTTATATATCCTAACCTAAGGGAACCTAACATCTCGGATGTAGTATTTTCCAACATTCCTGGCGGGGCGGCCGCTACTTCTTGGTGGGAACATTATATACGTCTATATCGTAATATAACCTAACCTAACCCATCTAGACCCTCGCTGGTAATGTTCTACAAAATCCCGGTCGTGTCGTCTCGTACGTCTCGGTGCGGACATTATATACGTCTATAACGTTATATATCCTAACCTAAGGGAACCTAACATCACGGATGTAGTATTTCACAACATTCCTGGCTGGTCGGCCCCACTTCTCGGTGGGAAAATTATATACGTTTATAACGTAGTATAACCTAACCTAACCCATCTAGCCCCTCGCTTGTAATGTTTTGGAGAATCCCGGTCGTGTCGGCCCGTACGTCTCCGTGCGGACATTATATACGTCTATAACGTTATATATCCTAACCTAAGGGTACCTAACATCTCGCATGTAGTATTTCACAACATTCCTGGCTGGTCGGCCCCACTTCTCGGTGGGAACATTATATACGTTTATAACGAAGTATAACCTAACCTAACCCATCTAGACCCTCGCTTGTAATGTTTTACAGAATCCCGGTCGTGTCGTCCCGTACGTCTCGGCGCGGACATTATATACGTCTATAACGTTTTATATACTAACCAAAGGCAACCTAACATCTCGAATGTAGTATTTCACAACATTCCTGGCGGGTCGGCCCCACTTCTCGGTGGGAACATTATTTACGTCTATAACGTAATATAACCTAACCTAATCCATCTAGACCCTCGCTGGTAATGTTTTACAAAATCCCGGTCGTGTCGGCCCGTACTTCTCCGTGGGGACATTATATACGTCTATATCGTTATATATCCTAACCTAAGGCAACCTAACATCTCGGATGTAGTATTTTCCAACATTCCTGGCGGGTCGGCCCCTACTTCTCGGTGGGCACATTATTTACGTCTATATCGTAATATAACCAAACCTAACCCATCTAGACCCTCGCTGGTAATGTTTTACAAAATCCCGGTCGTGTCGGCCCGTACTTCTCCGTGGGGACATTATATACGTCTATAACGTTATATATCCTAACCTAAGGGAACCTAACATCTCGGATGTAGTATTTTCCAACATTCCTGGCGGGTCGGCCCCACTTCTCGGTGGGAACATTATTCACGTCTATAACGTAATATAACCTAACCTAACCCATCTAGACCCTCGCTGGTAATGTTCTACAAAATCCCGGTCGTGTCGTCTCGTACGTCTCGGTGCGGACATTATATACGTCTATAACGTTATATATCCTAACCTAAGGGAACCTAACATCACGGATGTAGTATTTCACAACATTCCTGGCTGGTCGGCCCCACTTCTCGGTGGGAAAATTATATACGTTTATAACGTAGTATAACCTAACCTAACCCATCTAGCCCCTCGCTTGTAATGTTTTACAGAATCCCGGTCGTGTCGTCTCGTACGTCTCGGTGCGGACATTATATACGTCTATAACGTTATATATCCTAACCAAAGGCAACCTAATATCTCGAATGTAGTATTTCACAACATTCCTGGCGGGTCGGCCGCACTTCTCGGTGGGAACATTATTTACGTCTATAACGTAATATAACCTAACCTAATCCATCTAGAACCTCGCTGGTAATGTTTTACAAAATCCCGGTCGTGTCGTCTCGTACGTCTCGGTGCGGACATTATATACGTCTATAACGTTATATATCCTAACCTAAGGGAACCTAACATCACGGATGTAGTATTTCACAACATTCCTGGCTGGTCGGCCCCACTTCTCGGTGGGAAAATTATATACGTTTATAACGTAGTATAACCTAACCTAACCCATCTAGCCCCTCGCTTGTAATGTTTTGGAGAATCCCGGTCGTGTCGGCCCGTACGTCTCCGTGCGGACATTATATACGTCTATAACGTTATATATCCTAACCTAAGGGTACCTAACATCTCGCATGTAGTATTTCACAACATTCCTGGCTGGTCGGCCCCACTTCTCGGTGGGAACATTATATACGTTTATAACGAAGTATAACCTAACCTAACCCATCTAGACCCTCGCTTGTAATGTTTTACAGAATCCCGGTCGTGTCGTCCCGTACGTCTCGGCGCGGACATTATATACGTCTATAACGTTTTATATCCTAACCAAAGGCAACCTAACATCTCGAATGTAGTATTTCACAACATTCCTGGCGGGTCGGCCCCACTTCTCGGTGGGAACATTATTTACGTCTATAACGTAATATAACCTAACCTAATCCATCTAGACCCTCGCTGGTAATGTTTTACAAAATCCCGGTCGTGTCGGCCCGTACTTCTCCGTGGGGACATTATATACGTCTATAACGTTATATATCCTAACCTAAGGGAACCTAACATCTCGGATGTAGTATTTTCCAACATTCCTGGCGGGTCGGCCCCACTTCTCGGTGGGAACATTATTCACGTCTATAACGTAATATAACCTAACCTAACCCATCTAGACCCTCGCTGGTAATGTTCTACAAAATCCCGGTCGTGTCGTCTCGTACGTCTCGGTGCGGACATTATATACGTCTATAACGTTATATATCCTAACCTAAGGGAACCTAACATCACGGATGTAGTATTTCACAACATTCCTGGCTGGTCGGCCCCACTTCTCGGTGGGAAAATTATATACGTTTATAACGTAGTATAACCTAACCTAACCCATCTAGCCCCTCGCTTGTAATGTTTTGGAGAATCCCGGTCGTGTCGGCCCGTACGTCTCCGTGCGGACATTATATACGTCTATAACGTTATATATCCTAACCTAAGGGTACCTAACATCTCGCATGTAGTATTTCACAACATTCCTGGCTGGTCGGCCCCACTTCTCGGTGGGAACATTATATACGTTTATAACGAAGTATAACCTAACCTAACCCATCTAGACCCTCGCTTGTATTGTTTCACAGAATCCCGGTCGTGTCGTCCCGTACGTCTCGGCGCGGACATTATATACGTCTATAACGTTTTATATCCTAACCAAAGGCAACCTAACATCTCGAATGTAGTATTTCACAACATTCCTGGCGGGTCGGCCCCACTTCTCGGTGGGAACATTATTCACGTCTATAACGTAATATAACCTAACCTAACCCATCTAGACCCTCGCTGGTAATGTTTTACAGAATCCCGGTCGTGTCGTCTCGTACGTCTCGGTGCGGACATTATATACGTCTATAACGTTATATATCCTAACCTAAGGGAACCTAACATCTCGGATGTAGTATTTCACAACATTCCTGTCTGGTCGGCCCCACTTCTCGGTGGGAACATTATATACGTCTATATCGTAATATAACCTAACCTAACCAATCTAGAACCTCGCTGGTAATGTTTTACAGAATCCCGGTCGTGTCGTCTCGTACGTCTCGGTGCGGACATTATATACGTCTATAACGTTATATATCCTAACCAAAGGCAACTAAACATCTCGGATGTAGTATTTTCCAACATTCCTGGCGGGTCGGCCCCACACTTCGGTGGGAACATTATTTACGTCTATAACGTAATATAACCTAACCTAATCCATCTAGACCCTCGCTTGTAATGTTTTACAAAATCCCGGTCGTGTCGGACCGTACTTCTCCGTGGGGACATTATATACGTCTATATCGTTATATATCCTAACCTAAGGCAACCTAACATCTCGGATGTAGTATTTTCCAACATTTCTGGCGGGTCGGCCCCTACTTCTCGGTGGGCACATTATTTACGTCTATATCGTAATATAACCAAACCTAACCCATCTAGACCCTTGCTGGTAATGTTTTACAAAATCCCGGTCGTGTCGGCCCGTACTTCTCCGTGGGGACATTATATACGTCTATATCGTTATATATCCTAACCTAAGGCAACTTAACATCTCCGATGTAGTATTTTCCAACATTCCTGGCGGGTCGGCCCCTACTTCTCGGTGGGCACATTATATACGTCTATATCGTAATATAACCTAACCTAACCCATCTAGACCCTCGCTTGTAATGTTTTGCAGAATCCCGGTCGTGTCGTCCCGTACGTCTCGGTGCGGACATTATATACGTCTATAACGTTATATATCCTAACCAAAGGCAACCTAATATCTCGAATGTAGTATTTCACAACATTCCTGGCGGGTCGGCCGCACTTCTCGGTGGGAACATTATTTACGTCTATAACGTAATATAACCTAACCTAATCCATCTAGAACCTCGCTGGTAATGTTTTACAAAATCCCGGTCGTGTCGTCTCGTACGTCTCGGTGCGGACATTATATACGTCTATAACGTTATATATCCTAACCTAAGGGAACCTAACATCTCGGATATAGTATTTTCCAACATTCCTGGCGGGGCGGACGCTACTTCTTGGTGGGAACATTATATACGTCTATATCGTAATATAACCTAACCTAACCCATCTAGACCCTCGCTGGTAATGTTCTACAAAATCCCGGTCGTGTCGTCTCGTACGTCTCGGTGCGGACATTATATACGTCTATAACGTTATATATCCTAACCTAAGGCAACCTAACATCTCGGATGTAGTATTTTCCAACATTCCTGGCGGGTCGGCCCCTACTTCTCGGTGGGCACATTATTTACGTCTATATCGTAATATAACCAAACCTAACCCATCTAGACCCTCGCTGATAATGTTTTACAAAATCCCGGTCGTGTCGGCCCGTACTTCTCCGTGGGGACATTATATACGTCTATATCGTTATATATCCTAACCTAAGGCACCTTAACATCTCCGATGTAGTATTTTCCAACATTCCTGGCGGGTCGGCCCCTACTTCTCGGTGGGCACATTATTTACGTCTATAACGTAATATAACCTAACCTAATCCATCTAGACCCTCGCTTGTAATGTTTTACAAAATCCCCGTCGTGTCGGCCCGTACTTCTCCGTGGGGACATTATATACGTCTATATCGTTATATATCCTAACCTAAGGCAACCTAACATCTCGGATGTAGTATTTTCCAACATTCCTGGCGGGTCGGCCCCTACTTCTCGGTGGGCACATTATATACGTCTATATCGTAATATAACCTAACCTAACCCATCTAGACCCTCGCTTGTAATGTTTTGCAGAATCCCGGTCGTGTCGTCCCGTACGTCTCGGCGCGGACATTATATACGTCTATAACGTTTTATATCCTAACCAAAGGCAACCTAACATCTCGAATGTAGTATTTCACAACATTCCTGGCGGGTCGGTCCCACTTCTCGGTGGGAAAATTATATACGTTTATAACGTAGTATAACCTAACCTAACCCATCTAGCCCCTCGCTTGTAATGTTTTGCAGAATCCCGGTCGTGTCGTCTCGTACGTCTCCGTGCGGACATTATATACGTCTATAACGTTATATATCCTAACCTAAGGGAACCTAACATCTCGGATGTAGTATTTCACAACATTCCTGTCTGGTCGGCCCCACTTCTCGGTGGGAACATTATATACGTCTATATCGTAATATAACCTAACCTAACCAATCTAGACCCTCGCTGGTAATGTTTTACAGAATCCCGGTCGTGTCGTCTCGTACGTCTCGGTGCGGACATTATATACGTCTATAACGTTATATATCCTAACCAAAGGCAACTAAACATCTCGGATGTAGTATTTTCCAACATTCCTGGCGGGTCGGCCCCACTTCTCGGTGGGAACATTATATACGTTTATAACGAAGTATAACCTAACCTAACCCATCTAGACCCTCGCTTGTATTGTTTCACAGAATCCCGGTCGTGTCGTCCCGTACGTCTCGGTGCGGACATTATATACGTCTATAACGTTATATATCCTAACCAAAGGCAACCTAATATCTCGAATGTAGTATTTCACAACATTCCTGGCGGGTCGGCCGCACTTCTCGGTGGGAACATTATTTACGTCTATAACGTAATATAACCTAACCTAATCCATCTAGAACCTCGCTGGTAATGTTTTACAAAATCCCGGTCGTGTCGGCCCGTACTTCTCCGTGGGGACATTATACACGTCTATAACGTTATATATCCTAACCTAAGGGAACCTAACATCTCGGATGTAGTATTTTCCAACATTCCTGGCGGGGCGGCCGCTACTTCTTGGTGGGAACATTATATACGTCTATATCGTAATATAACCTAACCTAACCCATCTAGACCCTCGCTTGTAATGTTTTACAAAATCCCGGTCGTGTCGGCCCGTACTTCTCCGTGGGGACATTATATACGTCTATATCGTTATATATCCTAACCTAAGGCAACCTAACATCTCGGATGTAGTATTTTCCAACATTCCTGGCGGGTCGGCCCCTACTTCTCGGTGGGCACATTATATACGTCAATGTCGTAATATAACCTATCCTAACCCATCTAGACCCTCGCTTGTAATGTTTTGCAGAATCCCGGTCGTGTCGTCCCGTACGTCTCGGTGCGGACATTATATACGTCTATAACGTTATATATCCTAACCAAAGGCAACCTAATATCTCGAATGTAGTATTTCACAACATTCCTGGCGGGTCGGCCGCACTTCTCGGTGGGAACATTATTTACGTCTATAACGTAATATAACCTAACCTAACCCATCTAGGCCCTCGCTGGTAATGTTCTACAAAATCCCGGTCGTGTCGTCTCGTACGTCTCGGTGCGGACATTATATACGTCTATAACGTTATATATCCTAACCTAAGGGAACCTAACATCACGGATGTAGTATTTCACAACATTCCTGGCTGGTCGGCCCCACTTCTCGGTCGGAAAATTATATACGTTTATAACGTAGTATAACCTAACCTAACCCATCTAGCCCCTCGCTTGTAATGTTTTGGAGAATCCCGGTCGTGTCGGCCCGTACGTCTCCGTGCGGACATTATATACGTCTATAACGTTATATATCCTAACCTAAGGGTACCTAACATCTCGCATGTAGTATTTCACAACATTCCTGGTTGGTCGGCCCCACTTCTCGGTGGGAACATTATATACGTTTATAACGAAGTATAACCTAACCTAACCCATCTAGACCCTCGCTTGTAATGTTTTACAGAATCCCGGTCGTGTCGTCCCGTACGTCTCGGCGCGGACATTATATACGTCTATAACGTTTTATATCCTAACCAAAGGCAACCTAACATCTCGAATGTAGTATTTCACAACATTCCTGGCGGGTCGGCCCCACTTCTCGGTGGGAACATTATTTACGTCTATAACGTAATATAACCTAACCTAATCCATCTAGACCCTCGCTGGTAATGTTTTACAAAATCCCGGTCGTGTCGGCCCGTACTTCTCCGTGGGGACATTATATACGTCTATATCGTTATATATCCTAACCTAAGGCAACCTAACATCTCGGATGTAGTATTTTCCAACATTCCTGGCGGGTCGGCCCCTACTTCTCGGTGGGCACATTATTTACGTCTATATCGTAATATAACCAAACCTAACCCATCTAGACCCTCGCTGGTAATGTTTTACAAAATCCCGGTCGTGTCGGCCCGTACTTCTCCGTGGGGACATTATATACGTCTATAACGTTATATATCCTAACCTAAGGGAACCTAACATCTCGGATGTAGTATTTTCCAACATTCCTGGCGGGTCGGCCCCTCTTCTCGGTGGGAACATTATTCACGTCTATAACGTAATATAACCTAACCTAACCCATCTAGACCCTCGCTGGTAATGTTTTACAGAATCCCGGTCGTGTCGTCTCGTACGTCTCGGTGCGGACATTATATACGTCTATAACGTTATATATCCTAACCTAAGGGAACCTAACATCTCGGATGTAGTATTTCACAACATTCCTGTCTGGTCGGCCCCACTTCTCGGTGGGAACATTATATACGTCTATATCGTAATATAACCTAACCTAACCAATCTAGACCCTCGCTGGTAATGTTTTACAGAATCCCGGTCGTGTCGTCTCGTACGTCTCGGTGCGGACATTATATACGTCTATAACGTTATATATCCTAACCAAAGGCAACTAAACATCCCGGATGTAGTATTTTCCAACATTCCTGGCGGGTCGGCCCCACACTTCGGTGGGAACATTATTTACGTCTATAACGTAATATAACCTAACCTAATCCATCTAGACCCTCGCTTGTAATGTTTTACAAAATCCCGGTCGTGTCGGCCCGTACGTCTCCGTGCGGACATTATATACGTCTATAACGTTATATATCCTAACCTAAGGGTACCTAACATCTCGCATGTAGTATTTCACAACATTCCTGGCGGGTCGGCCCCTACTTCTCGGTGGGCACATTATATACGTCAATGTCGTAATATAACCTATCCTAACCCATCTAGACCCTCGCTTGTAATGTTTTGCAGAATCCCGGTCGTGTCGTCCCGTAAGTCTCGGTGCGGACATTATATACGTCTATAACGTTATATATCCTAACCAAAGGCAACCTAATATCTCGAATGTAGTATTTCACAACATTCCTGGCGGGTCGGCCGCACTTCTCGGTGGGAACATTATTTACGTCTATAACGTAATATAACCTAACCTAATCCATCTAGAACCTCGCTGGTAATGTTTTACAAAATCCCGGTCGTGTCGTCCCGTACGTCTCGGCGCGGACATTATATACGTCTATAACGTTTTATATCCTAACCAAAGGCAACCTAACATCTCGAATGTAGTATTTCACAACATTCCTGGCGGGTCGGTCCCACTTCTCGGTGGGAAAATTATATACGTTTATAACGTAGTATAACCTAACCTAACCCATCTAGCCCCTCGCTTGTAATGTTTTGCAGAATCCCGGTCGTGTCGTCTCGTACGTCTCCGTGCGGACATTATATACGTCTATAACGTTATATATCCTAACCTAAGGGAACCTAACATCTCGGATGTAGTATTTCACAACATTCCTGTCTGGTCGGCCCCACTTCTCGGTGGGAACATTATATACGTCTATACCGTAATATAACCTAACGTAACCAATCTAGACCCTCGCTGGTAATGTTTTACAGAATCCCGGTCGTGTCGTCTCGCACGTCTCGGTGCGGACATTATATACGTCTATAACGTTATATATCCTAACCAAAGGCAACTAAACATCTCGGATGTAGTATTTTCCAACATTCCTGGCGGGTCGGCCCCACACTTCGGTGGGAACATTATTTACGTCTATAACGTAATATGACCTAACCTAATCCATCTAGACCCTCGCTGGTAATGTTTTACAAAATCCCGGTCGTGTCGGCCCGTACTTCTCCGTGGGGACATTATATACGTCTATAACGTTATATATCCTAACCTAAGGGAACCTAACATCTCGGATGTAGTATTTTCCAACATTCCTGGCGGGGCGGCCGCTACTTCTTGGTGGGAACATTATATACGTCTATATCGTAATATAACCTAACCTAACCCATCTAGACCCTCGCTGGTAATGTTCTACAAAATCCCGGTCGTGTCGTCTCGTACGTCTCGGTGCGGACATTATATACGTCTATAACGTTATATATCCTAACCTAAGGGAACCTAACATCACGGATGTAGTATTTCACAACATTCCTGGCTGGTCGGCCCCACTTCTCGGTGGGAAAATTATATACGTTTATAACGTAGTATAACCTAACCTAACCCATCTAGCCCCTCGCTTGTAATGTTTTGGAGAATCCCGGTCGTGTCGGCCCGTACGTCTCCGTGCGGACATTATATACGTCTATAACGTTATATATCCTAACCTAAGGGTACCTAACATCTCGCATGTAGTATTTCACAACATTCCTGGCTGGTCGGCCCCACTTCTCGGTGGGAACATTATATACGTTTATAACGAAGTATAACCTAACCTAACCCATCTAGACCCTCGCTTGTAATGTTTTACAGAATCCCGGTCGTGTCGTCCCGTACGTCTCGGCGCGGACATTATATACGTCTATAACGTTTTATATCCTAACCAAAGGCAACCTAACATCTCGAATGTAGTATTTCACAACATTCCTGGCGGGTCGGCCCCACTTCTCGGTGGGAACATTATTTACGTCTATAACGTAATATAACCTAACCTAATCCATCTAGACCCTCGCTGGTAATGTTTTACAAAATCCCGGTCGTGTCGGCCCGTACTTCTCCGTGGGGACATTATATACGTCTATATCGTTATATATCCTAACCTAAGGCAACCTAACATCTCGGATGTAGTATTTTCCAACATTCCTGGCGGGTCGGCCCCTACTTCTCGGTGGGCACATTATTTACGTCTATATCGTAATATAACCAAACCTAACCCATCTAGACCCTCGCTGGTAATGTTTTACAAAATCCCGGTCGTGTCGGCCCGTACTTCTCCGTGGGGACATTATATACGTCTATAACGTTATATATCCTAACCTAAGGGAACCTAACATCTCGGATGTAGTATTTTCCAACATTCCTGGCGGGTCGGCCCCACTTCTCGGTGGGAACATTATTCACGTCTATAACGTAATATAACCTAACCTAACCCATCTAGACCCTCGCTGGTAATGTTTCACAGAATCCCGGTCGTGTCGTCTCGTACGTCTCGGTGCGGACATTATATACGTCTATAACGTTATATATCCTAACCTAAGGGAACCTAACATCTCGGATGTAGTATTTCACAACATTCCTGTCTGGTCGGCCCCACTTCTCGGTGGGAACATTATATACGTCTATATCGTAATATAACCTAACCTAACCAATCTAGACCCTCGCTGGTAATGTTTTACAGAATCCCGGTCGTGTCGTCTCGTACGTCTCGGTGCGGACATTATATACGTCTATAACGTTATATATCCTAACCAAAGGCAACTAAACATCCCGGATGTAGTATTTTCCAACATTCCTGGCGGGTCGGCCCCACACTTCGGTGGGAACATTATTTACGTCTATAACGTAATATAACCTAACCTAATCCATCTAGACCCTCGCTTGTAATGTTTTACAAAATCCCGGTCGTGTCGGCCCGTACGTCTCCGTGCGGACATTATATACGTCTATAACGTTATATATCCTAACCTAAGGGTACCTAACATCTCGCATGTAGTATTTCACAACATTCCTGGCTGGTCGGCCCCACTTCTCGGTGGGAACATTATATACGTTTATAACGAAGTATAACCTAACCTAACCCATCTAGACCCTCGCTTGTAATGTTTTACAGAATCCCGGTCGTGTCGTCCCGTACGTCTCGGCGCGGACATTATATACGTCTATAACGTTTTATATCCTAACCAAAGGCAACCTAACATCTCGAATGTAGTATTTCACAACATTCCTGGCGGGTCGGCCCCACTTCTCGGTGGGCACATTATTTACGTCTATATCGTAATATAACCAAACCTAACCCATCTAGACCCTCGCTGGTAATGTTTTACAAAATCCCGGTCGTGTCGGCCCGTACTTCTCCGTGGGGACATTATATACGTCTATAACGTTATATATCCTAACCTAAGGGAACCTAACATCTCGGATGTAGTATTTTCCAACATTCCTGGCGGGTCGGCCCCACTTCTCGGTGGGAACATTATTCACGTCTATAACGTAATATAACCTAACCTAACCCATCTAGACCCTCGCTGGTAATGTTTTACAGAATCCCGGTCGTGTCGTCTCGTACGTCTCGGTGCGGACATTATATACGTCTATAACGTTATATATCCTAACCTAAGGGAACCTAACATCTCGGATGTAGTATTTCACAACATTCCTGGCTGGTCGGCCCCACTTCTCGGTGGGAACATTATATACGTTTATAACGAAGTATAACCTAACCTAATCCATCTAGGCCCTCGCTGGTAATGTTTTACAAAATCCCGGTCGTGTCGGCCCGTACTTCTCCGTGGGGACATTATATACGTCTATAACGTTATATATCCTAACCTAAGGGAACCTAACATCTCGGATGTAGTATTTTCCAACATTCCTGGCGGGGCGGCCGCTACTTCTTGGTGGGAACATTATATACGTCTATATCGTAATATAACCTAACCTAACCCATCTAGACCCTCGCTGGTAATGTTCTACAAAATCCCGGTCGTGTCGTCTCGTACGTCTCGGTGCGGACATTATATACGTCTATAACGTTATATATCCTAACCTAAGGGAACCTAACATCACGGATGTAGTATTTCACAACATTCCTGGCTGGTCGGCCCCACTTCTCGGTGGGAAAATTATATACGTTTATAACGTAGTATAACCTAACCTAACCCATCTAGCCCCTCGCTTGTAATGTTTTGGAGAATCCCGGTCGTGTCGGCCCGTACGTCTCCGTGCGGACATTATATACGTCTATAACGTTATATATCCTAACCTAAGGGTACCTAACATCTCGCATGTAGTATTTCACAACATTCCTGGCTGGTCGGCCCCACTTCTCGGTGGGAACATTATATACGTTTATAACGAAGTATAACCTAACCTAACCCATCTAGACCCTCGCTTGTAATGTTTTACAGAATCCCGGTCGTGTCGTCCCGTACGTCTCGGCGCGGACATTATATACGTCTATAACGTTTTATATCCTAACCAAAGGCAACCTAACATCTCGAATGTAGTATTTCACAACATTCCTGGCGTGTCGGCCCCACTTCTCGGTGGGAACATTATTTACGTCTATAACGTAATATAACCTAACCTAATCCATCTAGACCCTCGCTGGTAATGTTTTACAAAATCCCGGTCGTGTCGGCCCGTACTTCTCCGTGGGGACATTATATACGTCTATATCGTTATATATCCTAACCTAAGGCAACCTAACATCTCGGATGTAGTATTTTCCAACATTCCTGGCGGGTCGGCCCCTACTTCTCGGTGGGCACATTATTTACGTCTATATCGTAATATAACCAAACCTAACCCATCTAGACCCTCGCTGATAATGTTTTACAAAATCCCGGTCGTGTCGGCCCGTACTTCTCCGTGGGGACATTATATACGTCTATATCGTTATATATCCTAACCTAAGGCACCTTAACATCTCCGATGTAGTATTTTCCAACATTCCTGGCGGGTCGGCCCCTACTTCTCGGTGGGCACATTATATACGTCTATATCGTAATATAACCTAACCTAACCCATCTAGACCCTCGCTGGTAATGTTTTACAGAATCCCGGTCGTGTCGTCTCGTACGTCTCGGTGCGGACATTATATACGTCTATATCGTTATATATCCTAACCTAAGGCAACCTAACATCTCGGATGTAGTATTTTCCAACATTCCTGGCGGGTCGGCCCCACTTCTCGGTGGGAACATTATTTACGTCTATAACGTAATATAACCTAACCTAATCCATCTAGACCCTCGCTGGTAATGTTTTACAAAATCCCGGTCGTGTCGGCCCGTACTTCTCCGTGGGGACATTATATACGTCTATATCGTTATATATCCTAACCTAAGGCAACCTAACATCTCGGACGTAGTATTTTCCAACATTCCTGGCGGGTCGGCCCCTACTTCTCGGTGGGCACATTATTTACGTCTATATCGTAATATATCCAAACCTAATCCATCTAGAACCTCGCTGGTAATGTTTTACAAAATCCCGGTCGTGTCGGCCCGTACTTCTCCGTGGGGACATTATATACGTCTATAACGTTATATATCCTAACCTAAGGGAACCTAACATCTCAGATGTAATATTTTCCAACATTCCTGGCGGGGCGGCCGCTACTTCTTGGTGGGAACATTATATACGTCTATATCGTAATATAACCTAACCTAACCCATCTAGACCCTCGCTGGTAATGTTTTACAGAATCCCGGTCGTGTCGTCTCGTACGTCTCGGTGCGGACATTATATACGTCTATAACGTTATATATCCTAACCTAACGGAACCTAACATCACGGATGTAGTATTTCACAACATTCCTGGCTTGTCGGCCCAACTTCTCGGTGGGAAAATTATATACGTTTATAACGTAGTATAACCTAACCTAACCCATCTAGCCCCTCGCTTGTAATGTTTTGCAGAATCCCGGTCGTGTCGGCCCGTACGTCTCCGTGCGGACATTATATACGTCTATAACGTTATATATCCTAACCTAAGGGTATCTAACATCTCGCATGTAGTATTTCACAACATTCCTGGCTGGTCGGCCCCACTTCTCGGTGGGAACATTATTTACGTCTATAACGTAATATAACCTAACCTAATCCATCTAGACCCTCGCTTGTAATGTTTTACAAAATCCCCGTCGTGTCGGCCCGTACTTCTCCGTGGGGACATTATATACGTCTATATCGTTATATATCCTAACCTAAGGCAACCTAACATCTCGGATGTAGTATTTTCCAACATTCCTGGCGGGTCGGCCCCTACTTCTCGGTGGGCACATTATATACGTCTATATCGTAATATAACCTAACCTAACCCATCTAGACCCTCGCTTGTAATGTTTTGCAGAATCCCGGTCGTGTCGTCCCGTACGTCTCGGTGCGGACATTATATACGTCTATGACGTTATATATCCTAACCAAAGGCAACCTAATATCTCGAATGTAGTATTTCACAACATTCCTGGCGGGTCGGCCGCACTTCTCGGTGGGAACATTATTTACGTCTATAACGTAATATAACCTAACCTAATCCATCTAGAACCTCGCTGGTAATGTTTTACAAAATCCCGGTCGTGTCGTCTCGTACGTCTCGGTGCGGACATTATATACGTCTATAACGTTATATATCCTAACCTAAGGGAACCTAACATCTCGGATGTAGTACTTTCCAACATTCCTGGAGTGTCGGCCCCACTTCACGGTGGGAACATTATTCACGACTATAACGTAATGTAACCTAACCTAAACCATCTAGACCCTCGCTGGTAATGTTTTACAAAATCCCGGTCGTGTCGGCCCGTACTTCTCCGTGGGGACATTATATACGTCTATAACGTTATATATCCTAACCTAAGGGAACCTAACATCTCGGATGTAGTATTTTCCAACATTCCTGGCGGGTCGGCCCCACTTCTCGGTGGGAACATTATTCACGTCTATAACGTAATATAACCTAACCTAACCCATCTAGACCCTCGCTGGTAATGTTTTACAGAATCCCGGTCGTGTCGTCTCGTACGTCTCGGTGCGGACATTATATACGTCTATAACGTTATATATCCTAACCTAAGGGAACCTAACATCTCGGATGTAGTATTTCACAACATTCCTGTCTGGTCGGCCCCACTTCTCGGTGGGAACATTATATACGTTTATAACGAAGTATAACCTAACCTAACCCATCTAGACCCTCGCTTGTAATGTTTTACAGAATCCCGGTCGTGTCGTCCCGTACGTCTCGGCGCGGACATTATATACGTCTATAACGTTTTATATCCTAACCAAAGGCAACCTAACATCTCGAATGTAGTATTTCACAACATTCCTGGCGGGTCGGTCCCACTTCTCGGTGGGAAAATTATATACGTTTATAACGTAGTATAACCTAACCTAACCCATCTAGCCCCTCGCTTGTAATGTTTTGCAGAATCCCGGTCGTGTCGTCTCGTACGTCTCCGTGCGGACATTATATACGTCTATAACGTTATATATCCTAACCTAAGGGAACCTAACATCTCGGATGTAGTATTTCACAACATTCCTGTCTGGTCGGCCCCACTTCTCGGTGGGAACATTATATACGTCTATATCGTAATATAACCTAACCTAACCAATCTAGACCCTCGCTGGTAATGTTTTCCAGAATCCCGGTCGTGTCGTCTCGTACGTCTCGGTGCGGACATTATATACGTCTATAACGTTATATATCCTAACCAAAGGCAACTAAACATCTTGGATGTAGTATTTTCCAACATTCCTGGCGGGTCGGCCCCACTTCTCGGTGGGAACATTATATACGTTTATAACGAAGTATAACCTAACCTAACCCATCTAGACCCTCGCTTGTATTGTTTCACAGAATCCCGGTCGTGTCGTCCCGTACGTCTCGGCGCGGACATTATATACGTCTATAACGTTATATATCCTAACCAAAGGCAACCTAACATCTCGAATGTAGTATTTCACAACATTCCTGGCGGGTCGGCCCCACTTCTCGGTGGGAACATTATTCACGTCTATAACGTAATATAACCTAACCTAACCCATCTAGACCCTCGCTGGTAATGTTTTACAGAATCCCGGTCGTGTCGTCTCGTACGTCTCGGTGCGGACATTATATACGTCTATAACGTTATATATCCTAACCTAAGGGAACCTAACATCTCGGATGTAGTATTTCACAACATTCCTGTCTGGTCGGCCCCACTTCTCGGTGGGAACATTATATACGTCTATATCGTAATATAACCTAACCTAACCAATCTAGACCCTCGCTGGTAATGTTTTACAGAATCCCGGTCGTGTCGTCTCGTACGTCTCGGTGCGGACATTATATACGTCTATAACGTTATATATCCTAACCAAAGGCAACTAAACATCTCGGATGTAGTATTTTCCAACATTCCTGGCGGGTCGGCCCCACACTTCGGTGGGAACATTATTTACGTCTATAACGTAATATAACCTAACCTAATCCATCTAGACCCTCGCTTGTAATGTTTTACAAAATCCCGGTCGTGTCGGCCCGTACTTCTCCGTGGGGACATTATATACGTCTATAACGTTATATATCCTAACCTAAGGCAACCTAACATCTCGGATGTAGTATTTTCCAACATTCCTGGCGGGTCGGCCCCTACTTCTCGGTGGGCACATTATTTACGTCTATATCGTAATATAACCAAACCTAACCCATCTAGACCCTTGCTGGTAATGTTTTACAAAATCCCGGTCGTGTCGGCCCGTACTTCTCCGTGGGGACATTATATACGTCTATATCGTTATATATCCTAACCTAAGGCAACTTAACATCTCCGATGTAGTATTTTCCAACATTCCTGGCGGGTCGGCCCCTACTTCTCGGTGGTCACATTATATACGTCTATATCGTAATATAACCTAACCTAACCCATCTAGACCCTCGCTTGTAATGTTTTGCAGAATCCCGGTCGTGTCGTCCCGTACGTCTCGGTGCGGACATTATATACGTCTATAACGTTATATATCCTAACCAAAGGCAACCTAATATCTCGAATGTAGTATTTCACAACATTCCTGGCGGGTCGGCCGCACTTCTCGGTGGGAACATTATTTACGTCTATAACGTAATATAACCTAACCTAATCCATCTAGATCCTCGCTGGTAATGTTTTACAAAATCCCGGTCGTGTCGTCTCGTACGTCTCGGTGCGGACATTATATACGTCTATAACGTTATATATCCTAACCTAAGGGAACCTAACATCTCGGATGTAGTATTTTCCAACATTCCTGGCGGGGCGGCCGCTACTTCTTGGTGGGAACATTATATACGTCTATATCGTAATATAACCTAACCTAACCCATCTAGACCCTCGCTGGTAATGTTCTACAAAATCCCGGTCGTGTCGTCTCGTACGTCTCGGTGCGGACATTATATACGTCTATAACGTTATATATCCTAACCTAAGGGAACCTAACATCACGGATGTAGTATTTCACAACATTCCTGGCTGGTCGGCCCCACTTCTCGGTGGGAAAATTATATACGTTTATAACGTAGTATAACCTAACCTAACCCATCTAGCCCCTCGCTTGTAATGTTTTGGAGAATCCCGGTCGTGTCGGCCCGTACGTCTCCGTGCGGACATTATATACGTCTATAACGTTATATATCCTAACCTAAGGGTACCTAACATCTCGCATGTAGTATTTCACAACATTCCTGGCTGGTCGGCCCCACTTCTCGGTGGGAACATTATATACGTTTATAACGAAGTATAACCTAACCTAACCCATCTAGACCCTCGCTTGTAATGTTTTACAGAATCCCGGTCGTGTCGTCCCGTACGTCTCGGCGCGGACATTATATACGTCTATAACGTTTTATATCCTAACCAAAGGCAACCTAACATCTCGAATGTAGTATTTCACAACATTCCTGGCGGGTCGGCCCCACTTCTCGGTGGGAACATTATTTACGTCTATAACGTAATATAACCTAACCTAATCCATCTAGACCCTCGCTGGTAATGTTTTACAAAATCCCGGTCGTGTCGGCCCGTACTTCTCCGTGGGGACATTATATACGTCTATATCGTTATATATCCTAACCTAAGGCAACCTAACATCTCGGATGTAGTATTTTCCAACATTCCTGGCGGGTCGGCCCCTACTTCTCGGTGGGCACATTATTTACGTCTATATCGTAATATAACCAAACCTAACCCATCTAGACCCTCGCTGATAATGTTTTACAAAATCCCGGTCGTGTCGGCCCGTACTTCTCCGTGGGGACATTATATACGTCTATATCGTTATATATCCTAACCTAAGGCACCTTAACATCTCCGATGTAGTATTTTCCAACATTCCTGGCGGGTCGGCCCCTACTTCTCGGTGGGCACATTATATACGTCTATATCGTAATATAACCTAACCTAACCCATCTAGACCCTCGCTGGTAATGTTTTACAGAATCCCGGTCGTGTCGTCTCGTACGTCTCGGTGCGGACATTATATACGTCTATATCGTTATATATCCTAACCTAAGGCAACCTAACATCTCGGATGTAGTATTTTCCAACATTCCTGGCGGGTCGGCCCCACTTCTCGGTGGGAACATTATTTACGTCTATAACGTAATATAACCTAACCTAATCCATCTAGACCCTCGCTGGTAATGTTTTACAAAATCCCGGTCGTGTCGGCCCGTACTTCTCCGTGGGGACATTATATACGTCTATATCGTTATATATCCTAACCTAAGGCAACCTAACATCTCGGACGTAGTATTTTCCAACATTCCTGGCGGGTCGGCCCCTACTTCTCGGTGGGCACATTATTTACGTCTATATCGTAATATATCCAAACCTAATCCATCTAGAACCTCGCTGGTAATGTTTTACAAAATCCCGGTCGTGTCGGCCCGTACTTCTCCGTGGGGACATTATATACGTCTATAACGTTATATATCCTAACCTAAGGGAACCTAACATCTCGGATGTAATATTTTCCAACATTCCTGGCGGGGCGGCCGCTACTTCTTGGTGGGAACATTATATACGTCTATATCGTAATATAACCTAACCTAACCCATCTAGACCCTCGCTGGTAATGTTTTACAGAATCCCGGTCGTGTCGTCTCGTACGTCTCGGTGCGGACATTATATACGTCTATAACGTTATATATCCTAACCTAACGGAACCTAACATCACGGATGTAGTATTTCACAACATTCCTGGCTTGTCGGCCCCACTTCTCGGTGGGAAAATTATATACGTTTATAACGTAGTATAACCTAACCTAACCCATCTAGCCCCTCGCTTGTAATGTTTTGCAGAATCCCGGTCGTGTCGGCCCGTACGTCTCCGTGCGGACATTATATACGTCTATAACGTTATATATCCTAACCTAAGGGTATCTAACATCTCGCATGTAGTATTTCACAACATTCCTGGCTGGTCGGCCCCACTTCTCGGTGGGAACATTATTTACGTCTATAACGTAATATAACCTAACCTAATCCATCTAGACCCTCGCTTGTAATGTTTTACAAAATCCCCGTCGTGTCGGCCCGTACTTCTCCGTGGGGACATTATATACGTCTTTATCGTTATATATCCTAACCTAAGGCAACCTAACATCTCGGATGTAGTATTTTCCAACATTCCTGGCGGGTCGGCCCCTACTTCTCGGTGGGCACATTATATACGTCTATATCGTAATATAACCTAACCTAACCCATCTAGACCCTCGCTTGTAATGTTTTGCAGAATCCCGGTCGTGTCGTCCCGTACGTCTCGGTGCGGACATTATATACGTCTATAACGTTATATATCCTAACCAAAGGCAACCTAATATCTCGAATGTAGTATTTCACAACATTCCTGGCGGGTCGGCCGCACTTCTCGGTGGGAACATTATTTACGTCTATAACGTAATATAACCTAACCTAATCCATCTAGAACCTCGCTGGTAATGTTTTACAAAATCCCGGTCGTGTCGGCCCGTACTTCTCCGTGGGGACATTATATACGTCTATAACGTTATATATCCTAACCTAAGGGAACCTAACATCTCGGATGTAGTATTTTCCAACATTCCTGGCGGGTCGGCCCCACTTCTCGGTGGGAACATTATTCACGTCTATAACGTAATATAACCTAACCTAACCCATCTAGACCCTCGCTGGTAATGTTTTACAGAATCCCGGTCGTGTCGTCTCGTACGTCTCGGTGCGGACATTATATACGTCTATAACGTTATATATCCTAACCTAAGGGAACCTAACATCTCGGATGTAGTATTTCACAACATTCCTGTCTGGTCGGCCCCACTTCTCGGTGGGAACATTATATACGTTTATAACGAAGTATAACCTAACCTAACCCATCTAGACCCTCGCTTGTAATGTTTTACAGAATCCCGGTCGTGTCGTCCCGTACGTCTCGGCGCGGACATTATATACGTCTATAACGTTTTATATCCTAACCAAAGGCAACCTAACATCTCGAATGTAGTATTTCACAACATTCCTGGCGGGTCGGTCCCACTTCTCGGTGGGAAAATTATATACGTTTATAACGTAGTATAACCTAACCTAACCCATCTAGCCCCTCGCTTGTAATGTTTTGCAGAATCCCGGTCGTGTCGTCTCGTACGTCTCCGTGCGGACATTATATACGTCTATAACGTTATATATCCTAACCTAAGGGAACCTAACATCTCGGATGTAGTATTTCACAACATTCCTGTCTGGTCGGCCCCACTTCTCGGTGGGAACATTATATACGTCTATATCGTAATATAACCTAACCTAACCAATTTAGACCCTCGCTGGTAATGTTTTACAGAATCCCGGTCGTGTCGTCTCGTACGTCTCGGTGCGGACATTATATACGTCTATAACGTTATATATCCTAACCAAAGGCAACTAAACATCTCGGATGTAGTATTTTCCAACATTCCTGGCGGGTCGGCCCCACACTTCGGTGGGAACATTATTTACGTCTATAACGTAATATGACCTAACCTAATCCATCTAGACCCTCGCTGGTAATGTTTTACAAAATCCCGGTCGTGTCGGCCCGTACTTCTCCGTGGGGACATTATATACGTCTATAACGTTATATATCCTAACCTAAGGGAACCTAACATCTCGGATGTAGTATTTTCCAACATTCCTGGCGGGGCGGCCGCTACTTCTTGGTGGGAACATTATATACGTCTATATCGTAATATAACCTAACCTAACCCATCTAGACCCTCGCTTGTAATGTTTTGCAGAATCCCGGTCGTGTCGTCCCGTACGTCTCGGTGCGGACATTATATACGTCTATAACGTTATATATCCTAACCAAAGGCAACCTAATATCTCGAATGTAGTATTTCACAACATTCCTGGCGGGTCGGCCGCACTTCTCGGTGGGAACATTATTTACGTCTATAACGTAATATAACCTAACCTAATCCATCTAGAACCTCGCTGGTAATGTTTTACAGAATCCCGGTCGTGTCGTCTCGTACGTCTCGGTGCGGACATTATATACGTCTATAACGTTATATATCCTAACCTAAGGGAACCTAACATCTCGGATGTAGTATTTCACAACATTCCTGTCTGGTCGGCCCCACTTCTCGGTGGGAACATTATATACGTTTATAACGAAGTATAACCTAACCTAACCCATCTAGACCCTCGCTTGTAATGTTTTACAGAATCCCGGTCGTGTCGTCCCGTACGTCTCGGCGCGGACATTATATACGTCTATAACGTTTTATATCCTAACCAAAGGCAACCTAACATCTCGAATGTAGTATTTCACAACATTCCTGGCGGGTCGGTCCCACTTCTCGGTGGGAAAATTATATACGTTTATAACGTAGTATAACCTAACCTAACCCATCTAGCCCCTCGCTTGTAATGTTTTGCAGAATCCCGGTCGTGTCGTCTCGTACGTCTCCGTGCGGACATTATATACGTCTATAACGTTATATATCCTAACCTAAGGGAACCTAACATCTCGGATGTAGTATTTCACAACATTCCTGTCTGGTCGGCCCCACTTCTCGGTGGGAACATTATATACGTCTATATCGTAATATAACCTAACCTAACCAATCTAGACCCTCGCTGGTAATGTTTTACAGAATCCCGGTCGTGTCGTCTCGTACGTCTCGGTGCGGACATTATATACGTCTATAACGTTATATATCCTAACCAAAGGCAACCTAATATCTCGAATGTAGTATTTCACAACATTCCTGGCGGGTCGGCCGCACTTCTCGGTGGGAACATTATTCACGTCTATAACGTAATATAACCTAACCTAACCCATCTAGACCCTCGCTGGTAATGTTTTACAGAATCCCGGTCGTGTCGTCTCGTACGTCTCGGTGCGGACATTATATACGTCTATAACGTTATATATCCTAACCTAAGGGAACCTAACATCTCGGATGTAGTATTTCACAACATTCCTGTCTGGTCGGCCCCACTTCTCGGTGGGAACATTATATACGTTTATAACGAAGTATAACCTAACCTAACCCATCTAGACCCTAGCTTGTAATGTTTTACAGAATCCCGGTCGTGTCGTCCCGTACGTCTCGGCGCGGACATTATATACGTCTATAACGTTTTATATCCTAACCAAAGGCAACCTAACATCTCGAATGTAGTATTTCACAACATTCCTGGCGGGTCGGTCCCACTTCTCGGTGGGAAAATTATATACGTTTATAACGTAGTATAACCTAACCTAACCCATCTAGCCCCTCGCTTGTAATGTTTTGCAGAATCCCGGTCGTGTCGTCTCGTACGTCTCCGTGCGGACATTATATACGTCTATAACGTTATATATCCTAACCTAAGGGAACCTAACATCTCGGATGTAGTATTTCACAACATTCCTGTCTGGTCGGCCCCACTTCTCGGTGGGAACATTATATACGTCTATATCGTAATATAACCTAACCTAACCAATTTAGACCCTCGCTGGTAATGTTTTACAGAATCCCGGTCGTGTCGTCTCGTACGTCTCGGTGCGGACATTATATACGTCTATAACGTTATATATCCTAACCAAAGGCAACTAAACATCTCGGATGTAGTATTTTCCAACATTCCTGGCGGGTCGGCCCCACACTTCGGTGGGAACATTATTTACGTCTATAACGTAATATGACCTAACCTAATCCATCTAGACCCTCGCTGGTAATGTTTTACAAAATCCCGGTCGTGTCGGCCCGTACTTCTCCGTGGGGACATTATATACGTCTATAACGTTATATATCCTAACCTAAGGGAACCTAACATCTCGGATGTAGTATTTTCCAACATTCCTGGCGGGGCGGCCGCTACTTCTTGGTGGGAACATTATATACGTCTATATCGTAATATAACCTAACCTAACCCATCTAGACCCTCGCTTGTAATGTTTTGCAGAATCCCGGTCGTGTCGTCCCGTACGTCTCGGTGCGGACATTATATACGTCTATAACGTTATATATCCTAACCAAAGGCAACCTAATATCTCGAATGTAGTATTTCACAACATTCCTGGCGGGTCGGCCGCACTTCTCGGTGGGAACATTATTTACGTCTATAACGTAATATAACCTAACCTAATCCATCTAGAACCTCGCTGGTAATGTTTTACAGAATCCCGGTCGTGTCGTCTCGTACGTCTCGGTGCGGACATTATATACGTCTATAACGTTATATATCCTAACCTAAGGGAACCTAACATCTCGGATGTAGTATTTCACAACATTCCTGTCTGGTCGGCCCCACTTCTCGGTGGGAACATTATATACGTTTATAACGAAGTATAACCTAACCTAACCCATCTAGACCCTCGCTTGTAATGTTTTACAGAATCCCGGTCGTGTCGTCCCGTACGTCTCGGCGCGGACATTATATACGTCTATAACGTTTTATATCCTAACCAAAGGCAACCTAACATCTCGAATGTAGTATTTCACAACATTCCTGGCGGGTCGGTCCCACTTCTCGGTGGGAAAATTATATACGTTTATAACGTAGTATAACCTAACCTAACCCATCTAGCCCCTCGCTTGTAATGTTTTGCAGAATCCCGGTCGTGTCGTCTCGTACGTCTCCGTGCGGACATTATATACGTCTATAACGTTATATATCCTAACCTAAGGGAACCTAACATCTCGGATGTAGTATTTCACAACATTCCTGTCTGGTCGGCCCCACTTCTCGGTGGGAACATTATATACGTCTATATCGTAATATAACCTAACCTAACCAATCTAGACCCTCGCTGGTAATGTTTTACAGAATCCCGGTCGTGTCGTCTCGTACGTCTCGGTGCGGACATTATATACGTCTATAACGTTATATATCCTAACCAAAGGCAACCTAATATCTCGAATGTAGTATTTCACAACATTCCTGGCGGGTCGGCCGCACTTCTCGGTGGGAACATTATTTACGTCTATAACGTAATATAACCTAACCTAATCCATCTAGTACCTCGCTGGTAATGTTTTACAAAATCCCGGTCGTGTCGGCCCGTACTTCTCCGTGGGGACATTATACACGTCTATAACGTTATATATCCTAACCTAAGGGAACCTAACATCTCGGATGTAGTATTTTCCAACATTCCTGGCGGGGCGGCCGCTACTTCTTGGTGGGAACATTATATACGTCTATATCGTAATATAACCTAACCTAACCCATCTAGACCCTCGCTTGTAATGTTTTACAAAATCCCGGTCGTGTCGGCCCGTACTTCTCCGTGGGGACATTATATACGTCTATAACGTTATATATCCTAACCTAAGGGAACCTAACATCTCGGATGTAGTATTTTCCAACATTCCTGGCGGGTCGGCCCCACTTCTCGGTGGGAACATTATTCACGTCTATAACGTAATATAACCTAACCTAACCCATCTAGACCCTCGCTGGTAATGTTTTACAGAATCCCGTTCGTGTCGTCTCGTACGTCTCGGTGCGGACATTATATACGTCTATAACGTTATATATCCTAACCTAAGGGAACCTAACATCACGGATGTAGTATTTCACAACATTCCTGGCTGGTCGGCCCCACTTCTCGGTGGGAAAATTATATACGTTTATAACGTAGTATAACCTAACCTAACCCATCTAGCCCCTCGCTTGTAATGTTTTGGAGAATCCCGGTCGTGTCGGCCCGTACGTCTCCGTGCGGACATTATATACGTCTATAACGTTATATATCCTAACCTAAGGGTACCTAACATCTCGCATGTAGTATTTCACAACATTCCTGGCTGGTCGGCCCCACTTCTCGGTGGGAACATTATATACGTTTATAACGAAGTATAACCTAACCTAACCCATCTAGACCCTCGCTTGTAATGTTTTACAGAATCCCGGTCGTGTCGTCCCGTACGTCTCGGCGCGGACATTATATACGTCTATAACGTTTTATATCCTAACCAAAGGCAACCTAACATCTCGAATGTAGTATTTCACAACATTCCTGGCGGGTCGGCCCCACTTCTCGGTGGGAACATTATTTACGTCTATAACGTAATATAACCTAACCTAATCCATCTAGACCCTCGCTGGTAATGTTTTACAAAATCCCGGTCGTGTCGGCCCGTACTTCTCCGTGGGGACATTATATACGTCTATATCGTTATATATCCTAACCTAAGGCAACCTAACATCTCGGATGTAGTATTTTCCAACATTCCTGGCGGGTCGGCCCCTACTTCTCGGTGGGCACATTATTTACGTCTATATCGTAATATAACCAAACCTAACCCATCTAGACCCTCGCTGATAATGTTTTACAAAATCCCGGTCGTGTCGGCCCGTACTTCTCCGTGGGGACGTTATATACGTCTATATCGTTATATATCCTAACCTAAGGCACCTTAACATCTCCGATGTAGTATTTTCCAACATTCCTGGCGGGTCGGCCCCTACTTCTCGGTGGGCACATTATATACGTCTATATCGTAATATAACCTAACCTAACCCATCTAGACCCTCGCTGGTAATGTTTTACAGAATCCCGGTCGTGTCGTCTCGTACGTCTCGGTGCGGACATTATATACGTCTATATCGTTATATATCCTAACCTAAGGCAACCTAACATCTCGGATGTAGTATTTTCCAACATTCCTGGCGGGTCGGCCCCACTTCTCGGTGGGAACATTATTTACGTCTATAACGTAATATGACCTAACCTAATCCATCTAGGCCCTCGCTGGTAATGTTTTACAAAATCCCGGTCGTGTCGGCCCGTACTTCTCCGTGGGGACATTATATACGTCTATAACGTTATATATCCTAACCTAAGGGAACCTAACATCTCGGATGTAGTATTTTCCAACATTCCTGGCGGGGCGGCCGCTACTTCTTGGTGGGAACATTATATACGTCTATATCGTAATATAACCTAACCTAACCCATCTAGACCCTCGCTGGTAATGTTCTACAAAATCCCGGTCGTGTCGTCTCGTACGTCTCGGTGCGGACATTATATACGTCTATAACGTTATATATCCTAACCTAAGGGAACCTAACATCACGGATGTAGTATTTCACAACATTCCTGGCTGGTCGGCCCCACTTCTCGGTGGGAAAATTATATACGTTTATAACGTAGTATAACCTAACCTAACCCATCTAGCCCCTCGCTTGTAATGTTTTGGAGAATCCCGGTCGTGTCGGCCCGTACGTCTCCGTGCGGACATTATATACGTCTATAACGTTATATATCCTAACCTAAGGGTACCTAACATCTCGCATGTAGTATTTCACAACATTCCTGGCTGGTCGGCCCCACTTCTCGGTGGGAACATTATATACGTTTATAACGAAGTATAACCTAACCTAACCCATCTAGACCCTCGCTTGTATTGTTTCACAGAATCCCGGTCGTGTCGTCCCGTACGTCTCGGCGCGGACATTATATACGTCTATAACGTTTTATATCCTAACCAAAGGCAACCTAACATCTCGAATGTAGTATTTCACAACATTCCTGGCGGGTCGGCCCCACTTCTCGGTGGGAACATTATTCACGTCTATAACGTAATATAACCTAACCTAACCCATCTAGACCCTCGCTGGTAATGTTTTACAGAATCCCGGTCGTGTCGTCTCGTACGTCTCGGTGCGGACATTATATACGTCTATAACGTTATATATCCTAACCTAAGGGAACCTAACATCTCGGATGTAGTATTTCACAACATTCCTGTCTGGTCGGCCCCACTTCTCGGTGGGAACATTATATACGTCTATATCGTAATATAACCTAACCTAACCAATCTAGACCCTCGCTGGTAATGTTTTACAGAATCCCGGTCGTGTCGTCTCGTACGTCTCGGTGCGGACATTATATACGTCTATAACGTTGTATATCCTAACCAAAGGCAACTAAACATCTCGGATGTAGTATTTTCCAACATTCCTGGCGGGTCGGCCCCACACTTCGGTGGGAACATTATTTACGTCTATAACGTAATATAACCTAACCTAATCCATCTAGACCCTCGCTTGTAATGTTTTACAAAATCCCGGTCGTGTCGGCCCGTACTTCTCCGTGGGGACATTATATACGTCTATATCGTTATATATCCTAACCTAAGGCAACCTAACATCTCGGATGTAGTATTTTCCAACATTCCTGGCGGGTCGGCCCCTACTTCTCGGTGGGCACATTATTTACGTCTATATCGTAATATAACCAAACCTAACCCATCTAGACCCTTGCTGGTAATGTTTTACAAAATCCCGGTCGTGTCGGCCCGTACTTCTCCGTGGGGACATTATATACGTCTATATCGTTATATATCCTAACCTAAGGCAACTTAACATCTCCGATGTAGTATTTTCCAACATTCCTGGCGGGTCGGCCCCTACTTCTCGGTGGGCACATTATATACGTCTATATCGTAATATAACCTAACCTAACCCATCTAGACCCTCGCTTGTAATGTTTTGCAGAATCCCGGTCGTGTCGTCCCGTACGTCTCGGTGCGGACATTATATACGTCTATAACGTTATATATCCTAACCAAAGGCAACCTAATATCTCGAATGTAGTATTTCACAACATTCCTGGCGGGTCGGCCGCACTTCTCGGTGGGAAAATTATATACGTTTATAACGTAGTATAACCTAACCTAACCCATCTAGCCCCTCGCTTGCAATGTTTTGGAGAATCCCGGTCGTGTCGGCCCGTACGTCTCCGTGCGGACATTATATACGTCTATAACGTTATATATCCTAACCTAAGGGTACCTAACATCTCGCATGTAGTATTTCACAACATTCCTGGCTGGTCGGCCCCACTTCTCGGTGGGAACATTATATACGTTTATAACGAAGTATAACCTAACCTAACCCATCTAGACCCTCGCTTGTAATGTTTTACAGAATCCCGGTCGTGTCGTCCCGTACGTCTCGGCGCGGACATTATATACGTCTATAACGTTTTATATCCTAACCAAAGGGAACCTAACATCTCGAATGTAGTATTTCACAACATTCCTGGCGGGTCGGCCCCACTTCTCGGTGGGAACATTATTTACGTCTATAACGTAATATAACCTAACCTAATCGATCTAGACCCTCGCTGGTAATGTTTTACAAAATCCCGGTCGTGTCGGCCCGTACTTCTCCGTGGGGACATTATATACGTCTATATCGTTATATATCCTAACCTAAGGCAACCTAACATCTCGGATGTAGTATTTTCCAACATTCCTGGCGGGTCGGCCCCTACTTCTCGGTGGGCACATTATTTACGTCTATATCGTAATATAACCAAACCTAACCCATCTAGACCCTCGCTGGTAATGTTTTACAAAATCCCGGTCGTGTCGGCCCTTACTTCTCCGTGGGGACATTATATACGTCTATAACGTTATATATCCTAACCTAAGGGAACCTAACATCTCGGATGTAGTATTTTCCAACATTCCTGGCGGGTCGGCCCCACTTCTCGGTGGGAACATTATTCACGTCTATAACGTAATATAACCTAACCTAACCCATCTAGACCCTCGCTGGTAATGTTTTACAGAATCCCGTTCGTGTCGTCTCGTACGTCTCGGTGCGGACATTATATACGTCTATAACGTTATATATCCTAACCTAAGGGAACCTAACATCACGGATGTAGTATTTCACAACATTCCTGGCTGGTCGGCCCCACTTCTCGGTGGGAAAATTATATACGTTTATAACGTAGTATAACCTAACCTAACCCATCTAGCCCCTCGCTTGTAATGTTTTGGAGAATCCCGGTCGTGTCGGCCCGTACGTCTCCGTGCGGACATTATATACGTCTATAACGTTATATAACCTAACCTAAGGGTACCTAACATCTCGCATGTAGTATTTCACAACATTCCTGGCTGGTCGGCCCCACTTCTCGGTGGGAACATTATATACGTTTATAACGAAGTATAACCTAACCTAACCCATCTAGACCCTCGCTTGTAATGTTTTACAGAATCCCGTTCGTGTCGTCCCGTACGTCTCGGCGCGGACATTATATACGTCTATAACGTTTTATATCCTAACCAAAGGCAACCTAACATCTCGAATGTAGTATTTCACAACATTCCTGGCGGGTCGGCCCCACTTCTCGGTGGGAACATTATTTACGTCTATAACGTAATATAACCTAACCTAATCCATCTAGACCCTCGCTGGTAATGTTTTACAAAATCCCGGTCGTGTCGGCCCGTACTTCTCCGTGGGGACATTATATACGTCTATATCGTTATATATCCTAACCTAAGGCAACCTAACATCTCGGATGTAGTATTTTCCAACATTCCTGGCGGGTCGGCCCCTACTTCTCGGTGGGCACATTATATACGTCTATATCGTAATATAACCTAACCTAACCCATCTAGACCCTCGCTTGTAATGTTTTACAAAATCCCGGTCGTGTCGTCTCGTACGTCTCGGTGCGGACATTATATACGTCTATAACGTTATATATCCTAACCTAAGGGAACCTAACATCTCGGATGTAGTACTTTCCAACATTCCTGGAGTGCCGGCCCCACTTCTCGGTGGGAACATTATTCACGACTATAACGTAATGTAACCTAACCTAAACCATCTAGACCCTCGCTGGTAATGTTTTACAAAATCCCGGTCGTGTCGGCCCGTACTTCTCCGTGGGGACATTATATACGTCTATAACGTTATATATCCTGACCTAAGGGAACCTAACATCTCGGATGTAGTATTTTCCAACATTCCTGGCGGGTCGGCCCCACTTCTCGGTGGGAACATTATTCACGTCTATAACGTAATATAACCTAACCTAACCCATCTAGACCCTCGCTGGTAATGTTTTACAGAATCCCGGTCGTGTCGTCTCGTACGTCTCGGTGCGGACATTATATACGTCTATAACGTTATATATCCTAACCTAAGGGAACCTAACATCTCGGATGTAGTATTTCACAACATTCCTGTCTGGTCGGCCCCACTTCTCGGTGGGAACATTATATACGTTTATAACGAAGTATAACCTAACCTAACCCATCTAGACCCTCGCTTGTAATGTTTTACAGAATCCCGGTCGTGTCGTCCCGTACGTCTCGGCGCGGACATTATATACGTCTATAACGTTTTATATCCTAACCAAAGGCAACCTAACATCTCGAATGTAGTATTTCACAACATTCCTGGCGGGTCGGTCCCACTTCTCGGTGGGAAAATTATATACGTTTATAACGTAGTATAACCTAACCTAACCCATCTAGCCCCTCGCTTGTAATGTTTTGCAGAATCCCGGTCGTGTCGGCCCGTACTTCTCCGTGGGGACATTATATACGTCTGAAGCCCTCGTTGTCGACACCGTGTTGGTGGGGGCTGAACGCCTGGCTTCAATTATACTGTTGTAAAGAGAACGTGAGAGGGTAGGAAGGAAAAAGAGAGGGAAGAACGTTTCGTCCTGGGCCTGCTAGTGGACTCATCAGTAAGGCTACCTAGCAGACCCTGCCTTAGACGCTGGGATGGTAGGGATAGGTCCGAATTTCTATTATATAGAAACGGAGTAGGACATGGAGTGCTCGCGGGAAACTGACGAGTGTGCTGTCCCCCTAGTGGCGAAGACCGCCACACGTCTATAACGTTATATATCCTAACCTAAGGGAACCTAACATCTCGGATGTAGTATTTTCCAACATTCCTGGCGGGTCGGCCCCACTTCTCGGTGGGAACATTATTCACGTCTATAACGTAATATAACCTAACCTAACCCATCTAGACCCTCGCTGGTAATGTTTTACAGAATCCCGTTCGTGTCGTCTCGTACGTCTCGGTGCGGACATTATATACGTCTATAACGTTATATATCCTAACCTAAGGGAACCTAACATCTCGGATGTAGTATTTCACAACATTCCTGTCTGGTCGGCCCCACTTCTCGGTGGGAACATTATATACGTCTATATCGTAATATAACCTAACCTAACCAATCTAGACCCTCGCTGGTAATGTTTTACAGAATCCCGGTCGTGTCGTCTCGTACGTCTCGGTGCGGACATTATATACGTCTATAACGTTATATATCCTAACCAAAGGCAACTAAACATCTCGGATGTAGTATTTTCCAACATTCCTGGCGGGTCGGCCCCTACTTCTCGGTGGGCACATTATATACGTCTATATCGTAATATAACCTAACCTAACCCATCTAGACCCTCGCTGGTAATGTTCTACAAAATCCCGGTCGTGTCGTCTCGTACGTCTCGGTGCGGACATTATATACGTCTATAACGTTATATATCCTAACCTAAGGGAACCTAACATCACGGATGTAGTATTTCACAACATTCCTGGCTGGTCGGCCCCACTTCTCGGTGGGAAAATTATATACGTTTATAACGTAGTATAACCTAACCTAACCCATCTAGCCCCTCGCTTGTAATGTTTTGGAGAATCCCGGTCGTGTCGGCCCGTACATCTCCGTGCGGACATTATATACGTCTATAACGTTATATATCCTAACCTAAGGGTACCTAACATCTCGCATGTAGTATTTCACAACATTCCTGGCTGGTCGGCCCCACTTCTCGGTGGGAACATTATATACGTTTATAACGAAGTATAACCTAACCTAACCCATCTTGACCCTCGCTTGTAATGTTTTACAGAATCCCGGTCGTGTCGTCCCGTACGTCTCGGCGCGGACATTATATACGTCTATAACGTTTTATATCCTAACCAAAGGCAACCTAACATCTCGAATGTAGTATTTCACAACATTCCTGGCGGGTCGGCCCCACTTCTCGGTGGGAACATTATTTACGTCTATAACGTAATATAACCTAACCTAATCGATCTAGACCCTCGCTGGTAATGTTTTACAAAATCCCGGTCGTGTCGGCCCGTACTTCTCCGTGGGGACATTATATACGTCTATATCGTTATATATCCTAACCTAAGGCAACCTAACATCTCGGATGTAGTATTTTCCAACATTCCTGGCGGGTCGGCCCCTACTTCTCGGTGGGCACATTATTTACGTCTATATCGTAATATAACCAAACCTAACCCATCTAGACCCTCGCTGGTAATGTTTTACAAAATCCCGGTCGTGTCGGCCCGTACTTCTCCGTGGGGACATTATATACGTCTATAACGTTATATATCCTAACCTAAGGGAACCTTACATCTCGGATGTAGTATTTTCCAACATTCCTGGCGGATCGGCCCCACTTCTCGGTGGGAACATTATTCACGTCTATAACGTAATATAACCTAACCTAACCCATCTAGACCCTCGCTGGTAATGTTTTACAGAATCCCGTTCGTGTCGTCTCGTACGTCTCGGTGCGGACATTATATACGTCTATAACGTTATATATCCGAACCTAAGGGAACCTAACATCTCGGATGTAGTATTTCACAACATTCCTGTCTGGTCGGCCCCACTTCTCGGTGGGAACATTATATACGTCTATATCGTAATATAACCTAACCTAACCAATCTAGACCCTCGCTGGTAATGTTTTACAGAATCCCGGTCGTGTCGTCTCGTACGTCTTGGTGCGGACATTATATACGTCTATAACGTTATATATCCTAACCAAAGGCAACTAAACATCTCGGATGTAGTATTTTCCAACATTCCTGGCGGGTCGGCCCCACACTTCGGTGGGAACATTATTTACGTCTATAACGTAATATAACCTAACCTAATCCATCTAGACCCTCGCTTGTAATGTTTTACAAAATCCCGGTCGTGTCGGCCCGTACTTCTCCGTGGGGACATTATATACGTCTATATCGTTATATATCCTAACCTAAGGCAACCTAACATCTCGGATGTAGTATTTTCCAACATTCCTGGCGGGTCGGCCCCTACTTCTCGGTGGGCACATTATTTATGTCTATATCGTAATATAACCAAACCTAACCCATCTAGACCCTTGCTGGTAATGTTTTACAAAATCCCGGTCGTGTCGGCCCGTACTTCTCCGTGGGGACATTATATACGTCTATATCGTTATATATCCTAACCTAAGGCAACTTAACATCTCGGATGTAGTATTTTCCAACATTCCTGGCGGGTCGGCCCCTACTTCTCGGTGGGCACATTATATACGTCTATATCGTAATATAACCTAACCTAACCCATCTAGACCCTCGCTTGTAATGTTTTGCAGAATCCCGGTCGTGTCGTCCCGTACGTCTCGGTGCGGACATTATATACGTCTATAACGTTATATATCCTAACCAAAGGCAACCTAATATCTCGAATGTAGTATTTCACAACATTCCTGGCGGGTCGGCCGCACTTCTCGGTGGGAACATTATTTACGTCTATAACGTAATATAACCTAACCTAATCCATCTAGAACCTCGCTGGTAATGTTTTACAAAATCCCGGTCGTGTCGGCCCGTACTTCTCCGTGGGGACATTATATACGTCTATAACGTTATATATCCTAACCTAAGGGAACCTAACATCTCGGATGTAGTATTTTCCAACATTCCTGGCGGGGCGGCCGCTACTTCTTGGTGGGAACATTATATACGTCTATATCGTAATATAACCTAACCTAACCCATCTAGACCCTCGCTGGTAATGTTCTACAAAATCCCGGTCGTGTCGTCTCGTACGTCTCGGTGCGGACATTATATACGTCTATAACGTTATATATCCTAACCTAAGGGAACCTAACATCACGGATGTAGTATTTCACAACATTCCTGGCTGGTCGGCCCCACTTCTCGGTGGGAAAATTATATACGTTTATAACGTAGTATAACCTAACCTAACCCATCTAGCCCCTCGCTTGTAATGTTTTGGAGAATCCCGGTCGTGTCGGCCCGTACGTCTCCGTGCGGACATTATATACGTCTATAACGTTATATATCCTAACCTAAGGGTACCTAACATCTCGCATGTAGTATTTCACAACATTCCTGGCTGGTCGGCCCCACTTCTCGGTGGGAACATTATATACGTTTATAACGAAGTATAACCTAACCTAACCCATCTAGACCCTCGCTTGTAATGTTTTACAGAATCCCGGTCGTGTCGTCCCGTACGTCTCGGCGCGGACATTATATACGTCTATAACGTTTTATATCCTAACCAAAGGCAACCTAACATCTCGAATGTAGTATTTCACAACATTCCTGGCGGGTCGGCCCCACTTCTCGGTGGGAACATTATTTACGTCTATAACGTAATATAACCTAACCTAATCGATCTAGACCCTCGCTGGTAATGTTTTACAAAATCCCGGTCGTGTCGGCCCGTACTTCTCCGTGGGGACATTATATACGTCTATATCGTTATATATCCTAACCTAAGGCAACCTAACATCTCGGATGTAGTATTTTCCAACATTCCTGGCGGGTCGGCCCCTACTTCTCGGTGGGCACATTATTTACGTCTATATCGTAATATAACCAAACCTAACCCATCTAGACCCTCGCTGGTAATGTTTTACAAAATCCCGGTCGTGTCGGCCCGTACTTCTCCGTGGGGACATTATATACGTCTATAACGTTATATATCCTAACCTAAGGGAACCTAACATCTCGGATGTAGTATTTTCCAACATTCCTGGCGGGTCGGCCCCACTTCTCGGTGGGAACATTATTCACGTCTATAATGTAATATAACCTAACCTAACCCATCTAGACCCTCGCTGGTAATGTTTTACAGAATCCCGTTCGTGTCGTCTCGTACGTCTCGGTGCGGACATTATATACGTCTATAACGTTATATATCCTAACCTAAGGGAACCTAACATCTCGGATGTAGTATTTCACAACATTCCTGTCTGGTCGGCCCCACTTCTCGGTGGGAACATTATATACGTCTATATCGTAATATAACCTAACCTAACCAATCTAGACCCTCGCTGGTAATGTTTTACAGAATCCCGGTCGTGTCGTCTCGTACGTCTCGGTGCGGACATTATATACGTCTATAACGTTATATATCCTAACCAAAGGCAACTAAACATCTCGGATGTAGTATTTTCCAACATTCCTGGCGGGTCGGCCCCTACTTCTCGGTGGGCACATTATATACGTCTATATCGTAATATAACCTAACCTAACCCATCTAGACCCTCGCTGGTAATGTTCTACAAAATCCCGGTCGTGTCGTCTCGTACGTCTCGGTGCGGACATTATATACGTCTATAACGTTATATATCCTAACCTAAGGGAACCTAACATCACGGATGTAGTATTTCACAACATTCCTGGCTGGTCGGCCCCACTTCTCGGTGGGAAAATTATATACGTTTATAACGTAGTATAACCTAACCTAACCCATCTAGCCCCTCGCTTGTAATGTTTTGGAGAATCCCGGTCGTGTCGGCCCGTACGTCTCCGTGCGGACATTATATACGTCTATAACGTTATATATCCTAACCTAAGGGTACCTAACATCTCGCATGTAGTATTTCACAACATTCCTGGCTGGTCGGCCCCACTTCTCGGTGGGAACATTATATACGTTTATAACGAAGTATAACCTAACCTAACCCATCTAGACCCTCGCTTGTAATGTTTTACAGAATCCCGGTCGTGTCGTCCCGTACGTCTCGGCGCGGACATTATATACGTCTATAACGTTTTATATCCTAACCTAAGGCAACTTAACATCTCGGATGTAGTATTTTCCAACATTCCTGGCGGGTCGGCCCCTACTTCTCGGTGGGCACATTATATACGTCTATATCGTAATATAACCTAACCTAACCCATCTAGACCCTCGCTTGTAATGTTTTGCAGAATCCCGGTCGTGTCGTCCCGTACGTCTCGGTGCGGACATTATATACGTCTATAACGTTATATATCCTAACCAAAGGCAACCTAATATCTCGAATGTAGTATTTCACAACATTCCTGGCGGGTCGGCCGCACTTCTCGGTGGGAACATTATTTACGTCTATAACGTAATATAACCTAACCTAATCCATCTAGAACCTCGCTGGTAATGTTTTACAAAATCCCGGTCGTGTCGGCCCGTACTTCTCCGTGGGGACATTATATACGTCTATAACGTTATATATCCTAACCTAAGGGAACCTAACATCTCGGATGTAGTATTTTCCAACATTCCTGGCGGGGCGGCCGCTACTTCTTGGTGGGAACATTATATACGTCTATATCGTAATATAACCTAACCTAACCCATCTAGACCCTCGCTGGTAATGTTCTACAAAATCCCGGTCGTGTCGTCTCGTACGTCTCGGTGCGGACATTATATACGTCTATAACGTTATATATCCTAACCTAAGGGAACCTAACATCACGGATGTAGTATTTCACAACATTCCTGGCTGGTCGGCCCCACTTCTCGGTGGGAAAATTATATACGTTTATAACGTAGTATAACCTAACCTAACCCATCTAGCCCCTCGCTTGTAATGTTTTGGAGAATCCCGGTCGTGTCGGCCCGTACGTCTCCGTGCGGACATTATATACGTCTATAACGTTATATATCCTAACCTAAGGGTACCTAACATCTCGCATGTAGTATTTCACAACATTCCTGGCTGGTCGGCCCCACTTCTCGGTGGGAACATTATATACGTTTATAACGAAGTATAACCTAACCTAACCCATCTAGACCCTCGCTTGTAATGTTTTACAGAATCCCGGTCGTGTCGTCCCGTACGTCTCGGCGCGGACATTATATACGTCTATAACGTTTTATATCCTAACCAAAGGCAACCTAACATCTCGGATGTAGTATTTTCCAACATTCCTGGCGGGTCGGCCCCACTTCTCGGTGGGAACATTATTCACGTCTATAACGTAATATAACCTAACCTAACCCATCTAGACCCTCGCTGGTAATGTTTTACAGAATCCCGTTCGTGTCGTCTCGTACGTCTCGGTGCGGACATTATATACGTCTATAACGTTATATATCCTAACCTAAGGGAACCTAACATCTCGGATGTAGTATTTCACAACATTCCTGTCTGGTCGGCCCCACTTCTCGGTGGGAACATTATATACGTCTATATCGTAATATAACCTAACCTAACCAATCTAGACCCTCGCTGGTAATGTTTTACAGAATCCCGGTCGTGTCGTCTCGTACGTCTCGGTGCGGACATTATATACGTCTATAACGGTATATATCCTAACCAAAGGCAACTAAACATCTCGGATGTAGTATTTTCCAACATTCCTGGCGGGTCGGCCCCTACTTCTCGGTGGGCACATTATATACGTCTATATCGTAATATAACCTAACCTAACCCATCTAGACCCTCGCTGGTAATGTTCTACAAAATCCCGGTCGTGTCGTCTCGTACGTCTCGGTGCGGACATTATATACGTCTATAACGTTATATATCCTAACCTAAGGGAACCTAACATCACGGATGTAGTATTTCACAACATTCCTGGCTGGTCGGCCCCACTTCTCGGTGGGAAAATTATATACGTTTATAACGTAGTATAACCTAACCTAACCCATCTAGCCCCTCGCTTGTAATGTTTTGGAGAATCCCGGTCGTGTCGGCCCGTACGTCTCCGTGCGGACATTATATACGTCTATAACGTTATATATCCTAACCTAAGGGTACCTAACATCTCGCATGTAGTATTTCACAACATTCCTGGCGGGTCGGCCCCTACTTCTCGGTGGGCACATTATTTACGTCTATATCGTAATATAACCATACCTAACCCATCTAGACCCTCGCTGGTAATGTTTTACAAAATCCCGGTCGTGTCGGCCCGTACGTCTCCGTGCGGACATTATATACGTCTATAACGTTATATATCCTAACCTAAGGGTACCTAACATCTCGCATGTAGTATTTCACAACATTCCTGGCGGGTCGGCCCCTACTTCTCGGTGGGCACATTATTTACGTCTATAACGTAATATAACCTAACCTAATCCATCTAGAACCTCGCTGGTAATGTTTTACAAAATCCCGGTCGTGTCGGCCCGTACTTCTCCGTGGGGACATTATATACGTCTGTAACGTTATACATCCTAACCTAAGGGAACCTAACATCTCGGATGTAGTACTTTCCAACATTCCTGGCGGGTCGGCCCCACTTCTCGGTGGGAACATTATTCACGTCTATAACGTAATGTGACCTAACCTAACCCATCTAGACCCTCGCTGGTAATGTTTTACAAAATCCCGGTCGTGTCGGCCCGTACTTCTCCGTGGGGACATTATATACGTCTATAACGTTATATATCCTAACCTAAGGGAACCTAACATCTCGGATGTAGTATTTTCCAACATTCCTGGCGAGTCGGCCCCACTTCTCGGTGGGAACATTATTCACGTCTATAACGTAATATAACCTAACCTAACCCATCTAGACCCTCGCTGGTAATGTTTTACAGAATCCCGGTCGTGTCGTCTCGTACGTCTCGGTGCGGACATTATATACGTCTATAACGTTATATATCCTAACCTAAGGGAACCTAACATCTCGGATGTAGTATTTCACAACATTCCTGTCTGGTCGGCCCCACTTCTCGGTGGGAACATTATATACGTCTATATCGTAATATAACCTAACCTAACCAATCTAGACCCTCGCTGGTAATGTTTTACAGAATCCCGGTCGTGTCGGCCCGTACTTCTCCGTGGGGACATTATATACGTCTATAACGTTATATATCCTAACCTAAGGGAACCTAACATCTCGGATGTAGTATTTTCCAACATTCCTGGCGGGGCGGCCGCTACTTCTTGGTGGGAACATTATATACGTCTATATCGTAATATAACCTAACCTAACCCATCTAGACCCTCGCTGGTAATGTTCTACAAAATCCCGGTCGTGTCGTCTCGTACGTCTCGGTGCGGACATTATATACGTCTATAACGTTATATATCCTAACCTAAGGGAACCTAACATCTCGGATGTAGTATTTTCCAACATTCCTGGCGGGTCGGCCCCACTTCTCGGTGGGAACATTATTCACGTCTATAACGTAATATAACCTAACCTAACCCATCTAGACCCTCGCTGGTAATGTTTTACAGAATCCCGGTCGTGTCGTCTCGTACGTCTCGGTGCGGACATTATATACGTCTATAACGTTATATATCCTAACCTAAGGGAACCTAACATCTCGGATGTAGTATTTCACAACATTCCTGTCTGGTCGGCCCCACTTCTCGGTGGGAACATTATATACGTCTATATCGTAATATAACCTAACCTAACCAATCTAGACCCTCGCTGGTAATGTTTTACAGAATCCCGGTCGTGTCGTCTCGTACGTCTCGGTGCGGACATTATATACGTCTATAACGTTATATATCCTAACCAAAGGCAACTAAACATCTCGGATGTAGTATTTTCCAACATTCCTGGCGGGTCGGCCCCACACTTCGGTGGGAACATTATTTACGTCTATAACGTAATATAACCTAACCTAATCCATCTAGACCCTCGCTGGTAATGTTCTACAAAATCCCGGTCGTGTCGTCTCGTACGTCTCGGTGCGGACATTATATACGTCTATAACGTTATATATCCTAACCTAAGGGAACCTAACATCACGGATGTAGTATTTCACAACATTCCTGGCTGGTCGGCCCCACTTCTCGGTGGGAAAATTATATACGTTTATAACGTAGTATAACCTAACCTAACCCATCTAGCCCCTCGCTTGTAATGTTTTGGAGAATCCCGGTCGTGTCGGCCCGTACGTCTCCGTGCGGACATTATATACGTCTATAACGTTATATATCCTAACCTAAGGGTACCTAACATCTCGCATGTAGTATTTCACAACATTCCTGGCTGGTCGGCCCCACTTCTCGGTGGGAACATTATATACGTTTATAACGAAGTATAACCTAACCTAACCCATCTAGACCCTCGCTTGTAATGTTTTACAGAATCCCGGTCGTGTCGTCCCGTACGTCTCGGCGCGGACATTATATACGTCTATAACGTTTTATATCCTAACCAAAGGCAACCTAACATCTCGAATGTAGTATTTCACAACATTCCTGGCGGGTCGGCCCCACTTCTCGGTGGGAACATTATTTACGTCTATAACGTAATATAACCTAACCTAATCGATCTAGACCCTCGCTGGTAATGTTTTACAAAATCCCGGTCGTGTCGGCCCGTACTTCTCCGTGGGGACATTATATACGTCTATATCGTTATATATCCTAACCTAAGGCAACCTAACATCTCGGATGTAGTATTTTCCAACATTCCTGGCGGGTCGGCCCCACTTCTCGGTGGGAACATTATTCACGTCTATAACGTAATATAACCTAACCTAACCCATCTAGACCCTCGCTGGTAATGTTTTACAGAATCCCGTTCGTGTCGTCTCGTACGTCTCGGTGCGGACATTATATACGTCTATAACGTTATATATCCTAACCTAAGGGAACCTAACATCTCGGATGTAGTATTTCACAACATTCCTGTCTGGTCGGCCCCACTTCTCGGTGGGAACATTATATACGTCTATATCGTAATATAACCTAACCTAACCAATCTAGACCCTCGCTGGTAATGTTTTACAGAATCCCGGTCGTGTCGTCTCGTACGTCTCGGTGCGGACATTATATACGTCTATAACGTTATATATCCTAACCAAAGGCAACTAAACATCTCGGATGTAGTATTTTCCAACATTCCTGGCGGGTCGGCCCCTACTTCTCGGTGGGCACATTATATACGTCTATATCGTAATATAACCTAACCTAACCCATCTAGACCCTCGCTGGTAATGTTCTACAAAATCCCGGTCGTGTCGTCTCGTACGTCTCGGTGCGGACATTATATACGTCTATAACGTTATATATCCTAACCTAAGGGAACCTAACATCACGGATGTAGTATTTCACAACATTCCTGGCTGGTCGGCCCCACTTCTCGGTGGGAAAATTATATACGTTTATAACGTAGTATAACCTAACCTAACCCATCTAGCACCTCGCTTGGAATGTTTTGGAGAATCCCGGTCGTGTCGGCCCGTACGTCTCCGTGCGGACATTATATACGTCTATAACGTTATATATCCTAACCTAAGGGTACCTAACATCTCGCATGTAGTATTTCACAACATTCCTGGCGGGTCGGCCCCTACTTCTCGGTGGGCACATTATTTACGTCTATATCGTAATATAACCATACCTAACCCATCTAGACCCTCGCTGGTAATGTTTTACAAAATCCCGGTCGTGCCGGCCCGTACTTCTCCGTGGGGACATTATATACGTCTATATCGTTATATATCCTAACCTAAGGCACCTTAACATCTCCGATGTAGTATTTTCCAACATTCCTGGCGGGTCGGCCCCTACTTCTCGGTGGGCACATTATATACGTCTATATCGTAATATAACCTAACCTAACCCATCTAGACCCTCGCTTGTAATGTTTTGCAGAATCCCGGTCGTGTCGTCCCGTACGTCTCGGTGCGGACATTATATACGTCTATAACGTTATATATCCTAACCAAAGGCAACCTAATATCTCGAATGTAGTATTTCACAACATTCCTGGCGGGACGGCCGCACTTCTCGGTGGGAACATTATTTACGTCTATAACGTAATATAACCTAACCTAATCCATCTAGAACCTCGCTGGTAATGTTTTACAAAATCCCGGTCGTGTCGGCCCGTACTTCTCCGTGGGGACATTATATACGTCTGTAACGTTATATATCCTAACCTAAGGGAACCTAACATCTCGGATGTAGTACTTTCCAACATTCCTGGCGGGTCGGCCCCACTTCTCGGTGGGAACATTATTCACGTCTATAACGTAATGTGACCTAACCTAACCCATCTAGACCCTCGCTGGTAATGTTTTACAAAATCCCGGTCGTGTCGGCCCGTACTTCTCCGTGGGGACATTATATACGTCTATAACGTTATATATCCTAACCTAAGGGAACCTAACATCTCGGATGTAGTATTTTCCAACATTCCTGGCGGGTCGGCCCCACTTCTCGGTGGGAACATTATTCACGTCTATAACGTAATATAACCTAACCTAACCCATCTAGACCCTCGCTGGTAATGTTTTACAGAATCCCGGTCGTGTCGTCTCGTACGTCTCGGTGCGGACATTATATACGTCTATAACGTTATATATCCTAACCTAAGGGAACCTAACATCTCGGATGTAGTATTTTCCAACATTCCTGGCGGGTCGGCCCCACTTCTCGGTGGGAACATTATTCACGTCTATAACGTAATATAACCTAACCTAACCCATCTAGACCCTCGCTGGTAATGTTTTACAGAATCCCGGTCGTGTCGTCTCGTACGTCTCGGTGCGGACATTATATACGTCTATAACGTTATATATCCTAACCTAAGGGAACCTAACATCTCGGATGTAGTATTTCACAACATTCCTGTCTGGTCGGCCCCACTTCTCGGTGGGAACATTATATACGTCTATATCGTAATATAACCTAACCTAACCAATCTAGACCCTCGCTGGTAATGTTTTACAGAATCCCGGTCGTGTCGTCTCGTACGTCTCGGTGCGGACATTATATACGTCTATAACGTTATATATCCTAACCAAAGGCAACTAAACATCTCGGATGTAGTATTTTCCAACATTCCTGGCGGGTCGGCCCCACACTTCGGTGGGAACATTATTTACGTCTATAACGTAATATAACCTAACCTAATCCATCTAGACCCTCGCTTGTAATGTTTTACAAAATCCCGGACGTGTCGGCCCGTACTTCTCCGTGGGGACATTATATACGTCTATAACGTTATATATCCTAACCTAAGGGAACCTAACATCTCGGATGTAGTATTTTCCAACATTCCTGGCGGGGCGGCCGCTACTTCTTGGTGGGAACATTATATACGTCTATATCGTAATATAACCTAACCTAACCCATCTAGACCCTCGCTGGTAATGTTCTACAAAATCCCGGTCGTGTCGTCTCGTACGTCTCGGTGCGGACATTATATACGTCTATAACGTTATATATCCTAACCTAAGGGAACCTAACATCTCGGATGTAGTATTTTCCAACATTCCTGGCGGGTCGGCCCCACTTCTCGGTGGGAACATTATTCACGTCTATAACGTAATATAACCTAACCTAACCCATCTAGACCCTCGCTGGTAATGTTTTACAGAATCCCGGTCGTGTCGTCTCGTACGTCTCGGTGCGGACATTATATACGTCTATAACGTTATATATCCTAACCTAAGGGAACCTAACATCTCGGATGTAGTATTTCACAACATTCCTGTCTGGTCGGCCCCACTTCTCGGTGGGAACATTATATACGTCTATATCGTAATATAACCTAACCTAACCAATCTAGACCCTCGCTGGTAATGTTTTACAGAATCCCGGTCGTGTCGTCTCGTACGTCTCGGTGCGGACATTATATACGTCTATAACGTTATATATCCTAACCAAAGGCAACTAAACATCTCGGATGTAGTATTTTCCAACATTCCTGGCGGGTCGGCCCCACACTTCGGTGGGAACATTATTTACGTCTATAACGTAATATAACCTAACCTAATCCATCTAGACCCTCGCTTGTAATGTTTTACAAAATCCCGGTCGTGTCGGCCCGTACTTCTCCGTGGGGACATTATATACGTCTATATCGTTATATATCCTAACCTAAGGCAACTTAACATCTCCGATGTAGTATTTTCCAACATTCCTGGCGGGTCGGCCCCTACTTCTCGGTGGGCACATTATATACGTCTATATCGTAATATAACCTAACCTAACCCATCTAGACCCTCGCTTGTAATGTTTTGCAGAATCCCGGTCGTGTCGTCCCGTACGTCTCGGTGCGGACATTATATACGTCTATAACGTTATATATCCTAACCAAAGGCAACCTAATATCTCGAATGTAGTATTTCACAACATTCCTGGCGGGTCGGCCGCACTTCTCGGTGGGAACATTATTTACGTCTATAACGTAATATAACCTAACCTAATCCATCTAGAACCTCGCTGGTAATGTTTTACAAAATCCCGGTCGTGTCGGCCCGTACTTCTCCGTGGGGACATTATATACGTCTATAACGTTATATATCCTAACCTAAGGGAACCTAACATCTCGGATGTAGTATTTTCCAACATTCCTGGCGGGGCGGCCGCTACTTCTTGGTGGGAACATTATATACGTCTATATCGTAATATAACCTAACCTAACCCATCTAGACCCTCGCTGGTAATGTTCTACAAAATCCCGGTCGTGTCGTCTCGTACGTCTCGGTGCGGACATTATATACGTCTATAACGTTATATATCCTAACCTAAGGGAACCTAACATCACGGATGTAGTATTTCACAACATTCCTGGCTGGTCGGCCCCACTTCTCGGTGGGAAAATTATATACGTTTATAACGTAGTATAACCTAACCTAACCCATCTAGCCCCTCGCTTGTAATGTTTTGGAGAATCCCGGTCGTGTCGGCCCGTACGTCTCCGTGCGGACATTATATACGTCTATAACGTTATATATCCTAACCTAAGGGTACCTAACATCTCGCATGTAGTATTTCACAACATTCCTGGCTGGTCGGCCCCACTTCTCGGTGGGAACATTATATACGTTTATAACGAAGTATAACCTAACCTAACCCATCTAGACCCTCGCTTGTAATGTTTTACAGAATCCCGGTCGTGTCGTCCCGTACGTCTCGGCGCGGACATTATATACGTCTATAACGTTTTATATCCTAACCAAAGGCAACCTAACATCTCGAATGTAGTATTTCACAACATTCCTGGCGGGTCGGCCCCACTTCTCGGTGGGAACATTATTTACGTCTATAACGTAATATAACCTAACCTAATCGATCTAGACCCTCGCTGGTAATGTTTTACAAAATCCCGGTCGTGTCGGCCCGTACTTCTCCGTGGGGACATTATATACGTCTATATCGTTATATATCCTAACCTAAGGCAACCTAACATCTCGGATGTAGTATTTTCCAACATTCCTGGCGGGTCGGCCCCACTTCTCGGTGGGAACATTATTCACGTCTATAACGTAATATAACCTAACCTAACCCATCTAGACCCTCGCTGGTAATGTTTTACAGAATCCCGTTCGTGTCGTCTCGTACGTCTCGGTGCGGACATTATATACGTCTATAACGTTATATATCCTAACCTAAGGGAACCTAACATCTCGGATGTAGTATTTCACAACATTCCTGTCTGGTCGGCCCCACTTCTCGGTGGGAACATTATATACGTCTATATCGTAATATAACCTAACCTAATCAATCTAGACCCTCGCTGGTAATGTTTTACAGAATCCCGGTCGTGTCGTCTCGTACGTCTCGGTGCGGACATTATATACGTCTATAACGTTATATATCCTAACCAAAGGCAACTAAACATCTCGGATGTAGTATTTTCCAACATTCCTGGCGGGTCGGCCCCTACTTCTCGGTGGGCACATTATATACGTCTATATCGTAATATAACCTAACCTAACCCATCTAGACCCTCGCTGGTAATGTTCTACAAAATCCCGGTCGTGTCGTCTCGTACGTCTCGGTGCGGACATTATATACGTCTATAACGTTATATATCCTAACCTAAGGGAACCTAACATCACGGATGTAGTATTTCACAACATTCCTGGCTGGTCGGCCCCACTTCTCGGTGGGAAAATTATATACGTTTATAACGTAGTATAACCTAACCTAACCCATCTAGCCCCTCGCTTGTAATGTTTTGGAGAATCCCGGTCGTGTCGGCCCGTACGTCTCCGTGCGGACATTATATACGTCTATAACGTTATATATCCTAACCTAAGGGTACCTAACATCTCGCATGTAGTATTTCACAACATTCCTGGCGGGTCGGCCCCTACTTCTCGGTGGGCACATTATTTACGTCTATATCGTAATATAACCATACCTAACCCATCTAGACCCTCGCTGGTAATGTTTTACAAAATCCCGGTCGTGCCGGCCCGTACTTCTCCGTGGGGACATTATATACGTCTATATCGTTATATATCCTAACCTAAGGCACCTTAACATCTCCGATGTAGTATTTTCCAACATTCCTGGCGGGTCGGCCCCTACTTCTCGGTGGGCACATTATATACGTCTATATCGTAATATAACCTAACCTAACCCATCTAGACCCTCGCTTGTAATGTTTTGCAGAATCCCGGTCGTGTCGTCCCGTACGTCTCGGTGCGGACATTATATACGTCTATAACGTTATATATCCTAACCAAAGGCAACCTAATATCTCGAATGTAGTATTTCACAACATTCCTGGCGGGACGGCCGCACTTCTCGGTGGGAACATTATTTACGTCTATAACGTAATATAACCTAACCTAATCCATCTAGAACCTCGCTGGTAATGTTTTACAAAATCCCGGTCGTGTCGGCCCGTACTTCTCCGTGGGGACATTATATACGTCTGTAACGTTATATATCCTAACCTAAGGGAACCTAACATCTCGGATGTAGTACTTTCCAACATTCCTGGCGGGTCGGCCCCACTTCTCGGTGGGAACATTATTCACGTCTATAACGTAATGTGACCTAACCTAACCCATCTAGACCCTCGCTGGTAATGTTTTACAAAATCCCGGTCGTGTCGGCCCGTACTTCTCCGTGGGGACATTATATACGTCTATAACGTTATATATCCTAACCTAAGGGAACCTAACATCTCGGATGTAGTATTTTCCAACATTCCTGGCGGGTCGGCCCCACTTCTCGGTGGGAACATTATTCACGTCTATAACGTAATATAACCTAACCTAACCCATCTAGACCCTCGCTGGTAATGTTTTACAGAATCCCGGTCGTGTTGTCTCGTACGTCTCGGTGCGGACATTATATACGTCTATAACGTTATATATCCTAACCTAAGGGAACCTAACATCTCGGATGTAGTATTTTCCAACATTCCTGGCGGGTCGGCCCCACTTCTCGGTGGGAACATTATTCACGTCTATAACGTAATATAACCTAACCTAACCCATCTAGACCCTCGCTGGTAATGTTTTACAGAATCCCGGTCGTGTCGTCTCGTACGTCTCGGTGCGGACATTATATACGTCTATAACGTTATATATCCTAACCTAAGGGAACCTAACATCTCGGATGTAGTATTTCACAACATTCCTGTCTGGTCGGCCCCACTTCTCGGTGGGAACATTATATACGTCTATATCGTAATATAACCTAACCTAACCAATCTAGACCCTCGCTGGTAATGTTTTACAGAATCCCGGTCGTGTCGTCTCGTACGTCTCGGTGCGGACATTATATACGTCTATAACGTTATATATCCTAACCAAAGGCAACTAAACATCTCGGATGTAGTATTTTCCAACATTCCTGGCGGGTCGGCCCCACACTTCGGTGGGAACATTATTTACGTCTATAACGTAATATAACCTAACCTAATCCATCTAGACCCTCGCTTGTAATGTTTTACAAAATCCCGGTCGTGTCGGCCCGTACTTCTCCGTGGGGACATTATATACGTCTATATCGTTATATATCCTAACCTAAGGCAACCTAACATCTCGGATGTAGTATTTTCCAACATTCCTGGCGGGTCGGCCCCTACTTCTCGGTGGGCACATTATTTACGTCTATATCGTAATATAACCAAACCTAACCCATCTAGACCCTTGCTGGTAATGTTTTACAAAATCCCGGTCGTGTCGGCCCGTACTTCTCCGTGGGGACATTATATACGTCTATATCGTTATATATCCTAACCTAAGGGAACCTAACATCTCGGATGTAGTATTTTCCAACATTCCTGGCGGGTCGGCCCCACTTCTCGGTGGGAACATTATTTACGTCTATAACGTAATATGACCTAACCTAATCCATCTAGACCCTCGCTGGTAATGTTTTACAAAATCCCGGTCGTGTCGGCCCGTACTTCTCCGTGGGGACATTATATACGTCTATAACGTTATATATCCTAACCTAAGGGAACCTAACATCTCGGATGTAGTATTTTCCAACATTCCTGGCGGGTCGGCCCCACTTCTCGGTGGGAACATTATTCACGTCTATAACGTAATATAACCTAACCTAACCCATCTAGACCCTCGCTGGTAATGTTTTACAGAATCCCGGTCGTGTCGTCTCGTACGTCTCGGTGCGGACATTATATACGTCTATAACGTTATATATCCTAACCTAAGGGAACCTAACATCTCGGATGTAGTATTTCACAACATTCCTGTCTGGTCGGCCCCACCTCTCGGTGGGAACATTATATACGTCTATATCGTAATATAACCTAACCTAACCAATCTAGACCCTCGCTGGTAATGTTTTACGGAATCCCGGTCGTGTCGGCCCGTACTTCTCCGTGGGGACATTATATACGTCTATAACGTTATATATCCTAACCTAAGGGAACCTAACATCTCGGATGTAGTATTTTCCAACATTCCTGGCGGGGCGGCCGCTACTTCTTGGTGGGAACATTATATACGTCTATATCGTAATATAACCTAACCTAACCCATCTAGACCCTCGCTGGTAATGTTCTACAAAATCCCGGTCGTGTCGTCTCGTACGTCTCGGTGCGGACATTATATACGTCTATAACGTTATATATCCTAACCTAAGGGAACCTAACATCACGGATGTAGTATTTCACAACATTCCTGGCTTGTCGGCCCCACTTCTCGGTGGGAACATTATTCACGTCTATAACGTAATATAACCTAACCTAACCCATCTAGACCCTCGCTGGTAATGTTTTACAAAATCCCGGTCGTGTCGGCCCGTACTTCTCCGTGGGGACATTATATACGTCTATAACGTTATATATCCTAACCTAAGGGAAGCTAACATCTCGGATGTAGTATTTTCCAACATTCCTGGCGGGGCGGCCGCTACTTCTTGGTGGGAACATTATATACGTCTATATCGTAATATAACCTAACCTAACCCATCTAGACCCTCGCTGGTAATGTTCAACAAAATCCCGGTCGTGTCGTCTCGTACGTCTCGGTGCGGACATTATATACGTCTATAACGTTATATATCCTAACCTAAGGGAACCTAACATCACGGATGTAGTATTTCACAACATTCCTAGCTGGTCGGCCCCACTTCTCGGTGGGAAAATTATATACGTTTATAACGTAGTATAACCTAACCTAACCCATCTAGCCCCTCGCTTGTAATGTTTTGCAGAATCCCGGTCGTGTCGGCCCGTACGTCTCCGTGCGGACATTATATACGTCTATAACGTTATATATCCTAACCTAAGGGTACCTAACATCTCGCATGTAGTATTTCACGACATTCCTGGCTGGTCGGCCCCACTTCTCGGTGGGAACATTATATACGTCTATAACGTAATATAACCTAACCTAACCCATCTAGAACCTCGCTGGTAATGTTTTACAAAATCCCGGTCGTGTCGGCCCGTACTTCTCCGTGGGGACATTATATACGTCTATAACGTTATATATCCTAACCTAAGGGAACCTAACATCTCGGATGTAGTATTTTCCAACATTCCTGGCGGGGCGGCCGCTACTTCTTGGTGGGAACATTATATACGTCTATATCGTAATATAACCTAACCTAACCCATCTAGACCCTCGCTGGTAATGTTCAACAAAATCCCGGTCGTGTCGTCTCGTACGTCTCGGTGCGGACATTATATACGTCTATAACGTTATATATCCTAACCTAAGGGAACCTAACATCACGGATGTAGTATTTCACAACATTCCTAGCTGGTCGGCCCCACTTCTCGGTGGGAAAATTATATACGTTTATAACGTAGTATAACCTAACCTAACCCATCTAGCCCCTCGCTTGTAATGTTTTGCAGAATCCCGGTCGTGTCGGCCCGTACGTCTCCGTGCGGACATTATATACGTCTATAACGTTATATATCCTAACCTAAGGGTACCTAACATCTCGCATGTAGTATTTCACAACATTCCTGGCTGGTCGGCCCCACTTCTCGGTGGGAACATTATATACGTTTATAACGAAGTATAACCTAACCTAACCCATCTAGACCCTCGCTTGTAATGTTTTACAGAATCCCGGTCGTATCGTCCCGTACGTCTCGGCGCGGACATTATATACGTCTATAACGTTTTATATCCTAACCAAAGGCAACCTAACATCTCGAATGTAGTATTTCACAACATTCCTGGCGGGTCGGTCCCACTTCTCGGTGGGAACATTATTTACGTCTATAACGTAATATAACCTAACCTAATCCATCTAGACCCTCGCTTGTAATGTTTTACAAAATCCCGGTCGTGTCGGCCCGTACTTCTCCGTGGGGACATTATATACGTCTATATCGTTATATATCCTAACCTAAGGGAACCTAACATCTCGGATGTAGTATTTTCCAACATTCCTGGCGGGTCGGCCCCACTTCTCGGTGGGAACATTATTCACGTCTATAACGTAATATAACCTAACCTAACCCATCTAGACCCTCGCTGGTAATGTTTTACAGAATCCCGGTCGTGTCGTCTCGTACGTCTCGGTGCGGACATTATATACGTCTATAACGTTATATATCCTAACCTAAGGGAACCTAACATCTCGGATGTAGTATTTTCCAACATTCCTGGCGGGTCGGCCCCACTTCTCGGTGGGAACATTATTCACGTCTATAACGTAATATAACCTAACCTAACCCATCTAGACCCTCGCTGGTAATGTTTTACAAAATCCCGGTCGTGTCGGCCCGTACTTCTCCGTGGGGACATTATATAAGTCTATAACGTTATATATCCTAACCTAAGGGAACCTAACATCTCGGATGTAGTATTTTCCAACATTCCTGGCGGGTCGGCCCCTACTTCTCGGTGGGCACATTATTTACGTCTATATCGTAATATAACCAAACCTAACCCATCTAGACCCTTGCTGGTAATGTTTTACAAAATCCCGGTCGTGTCGGCCCGTACTTCTCCGTGGGGACATTATATACGTCTATATCGTTATATATCCTAACCTAAGGGAACCTAACATCTCGGATGTAGTATTTTCCAACATTCCTGGCGGGTCGGCCCCACTTCTCGGTGGGAACATTATTTACGTCTATAACGTAATATGACCTAACCTAATCCATCTAGACCCTCGCTGGTAATGTTTTACAAAATCCCGGTCGTGTCGGCCCGTACTTCTCCGTGGGGACATTATATACGTCTATAACGTTATATATCCTAACCTAAGGGAACCTAACATCTCGGATGTAGTATTTTCCAACATTCCTGGCGGGTCGGCCCCACTTCTCGGTGGGAACATTATTCACGTCTATAACGTAATATAACCTAACCTAACCCATCTAGACCCTCGCTGGTAATGTTTTACAGAATCCCGGTCGTGTCGTCTCGTACGTCTCGGTGCGGACATTATATACGTCTATAACGTTATATATCCTAACCTAAGGGAACCTAACATCTCGGATGTAGTATTTCACAACATTCCTGTCTGGTCGGCCCCACCTCTCGGTGGGAACATTATATACGTCTATATCGTAATATAACCTAACCTAACCAATCTAGACCCTCGCTGGTAATGTTTTACGGAATCCCGGTCGTGTCGGCCCGTACTTCTCCGTGGGGACATTATATACGTCTATAACGTTATATATCCTAACCTAAGGGAACCTAACATCTCGGATGTAGTATTTTCCAACATTCCTGGCGGGGCGGCCGCTACTTCTTGGTGGGAACATTATATACGTCTATATCGTAATATAACCTAACCTAACCCATCTAGACCCTCGCTGGTAATGTTCTACAAAATCCCGGTCGTGTCGTCTCGTACGTCTCGGTGCGGACATTATATACGTCTATAACGTTATATATCCTAACCTAAGGGAACCTAACATCACGGATGTAGTATTTCACAACATTCCTGGCTTGTCGGCCCCACTTCTCGGTGGGAACATTATTCACGTCTATAACGTAATATAACCTAACCTAACCCATCTAGACCCTCGCTGGTAATGTTTTACAAAATCCCGGTCGTGTCGGCCCGTACTTCTCCGTGGGGACATTATATACGTCTATAACGTTATATATCCTAACCTAAGGGAACCTAACATCTCGGATGTAGTATTTTCCAACATTCCTGGCGGGGCGGCCGCTACTTCTTGGTGGGAACATTATATACGTCTATATCGTAATATAACCTAACCTAACCCATCTAGACCCTCGCTGGTAATGTTCAACAAAATCCCGGTCGTGTCGTCTCGTACGTCTCGGTGCGGACATTATATACGTCTATAACGTTATATATCCTAACCTAAGGGAACCTAACATCACGGATGTAGTATTTCACAACATTCCTAGCTGGTCGGCCCCACTTCTCGGTGGGAAAATTATATACGTTTATAACGTAGTATAACCTAACCTAACCCATCTAGCCCCTCGCTTGTAATGTTTTGCAGAATCCCGGTCGTGTCGGCCCGTACGTCTCCGTGCGGACATTATATACGTCTATAACGTTATATATCCTAACCTAAGGGTACCTAACATCTCGCATGTAGTATTTCACGACATTCCTGGCTGGTCGGCCCCACTTCTCGGTGGGAACATTATATACGTCTATAACGTAATATAACCTAACCTAACCCATCTAGAACCTCGCTGGTAATGTTTTACAAAATCCCGGTCGTGTCGGCCCGTACTTCTCCGTGGGGACATTATATACGTCTATAACGTTATATATCCTAACCTAAGGGAACCTAACATCTCGGATGTAGTATTTTCCAACATTCCTGGCGGGGCGGCCGCTACTTCTTGGTGGGAACATTATATACGTCTATATCGTAATATAACCTAACCTAACCCATCTAGACCCTCGCTGGTAATGTTCAACAAAATCCCGGTCGTGTCGTCTCGTACGTCTCGGTGCGGACATTATATACGTCTATAACGTTATATATCCTAACCTAAGGGAACCTAACATCACGGATGTAGTATTTCACAACATTCCTAGCTGGTCGGCCCCACTTCTCGGTGGGAAAATTATATACGTTTATAACGTAGTATAACCTAACCTAACCCATCTAGCCCCTCGCTTGTAATGTTTTGCAGAATCCCGGTCGTGTCGGCCCGTACGTCTCCGTGCGGACATTATATACGTCTATAACGTTATATATCCTAACCTAAGGGTACCTAACATCTCGCATGTAGTATTTCACAACATTCCTGGCTGGTCGGCCCCACTTCTCGGTGGGAACATTATATACGTTTATAACGAAGTATAACCTAACCTAACCCATCTAGACCCTCGCTTGTAATGTTTTACAGAATCCCGGTCGTATCGTCCCGTACGTCTCGGCGCGGACATTATATACGTCTATAACGTTTTATATCCTAACCAAAGGCAACCTAACATCTCGAATGTAGTATTTCACAACATTCCTGGCGGGTCGGTCCCACTTCTCGGTGGGCACATTATTTACGTCTATATCGTAATATAACCAAACCTAACCCATCTAGACCCTCGCTGGTAATGTTTTACAAAATCCCGGTCGTGTCGGCCCGTACTTCTCCGTGGGGACATTTTATACGTCTATATCGTTATATATCCTAACCTAAGGCAACCTAACATCTCGGATGTAGTATTTTCCAACATTCCTGGCGGGGCGGCCGCTACTTCTTGGTGGGAACATTATATACGTCTATATCGTAATATAACCTAACCTAACCCATCTAGACCCTCGCTGGTAATGTTCAACAAAATCCCGGTCGTGTCGTCTCGTACGTCTCGGTGCGGACATTATATACGTCTATAACGTTATATATCCTAACCTAAGGGAACCTAACATCACGGATGTAGTATTTCACAACATTCCTAGCTGGTCGGCCCCACTTCTCGGTGGGAAAATTATATACGTTTATAACGTAGTATAACCTAACCTAACCCATCTAGCCCCTCGCTTGTAATGTTTTGCAGAATCCCGGTCGTGTCGGCCCGTACGTCTCCGTGCGGACATTATATACGTCTATAACGTTATATATCCTAACCTAAGGGTACCTAACATCTCGCATGTAGTATTTCACAACATTCCTGGCTGGTCGGCCCCACTTCTCGGTGGGAACATTATATACGTTTATAACGAAGTATAACCTAACCTAACCCATCTAGACCCTCGCTTGTAATGTTTTACAGAATCCCGGTCGTGTCGTCCCGTACGTCTCGGCGCGGACATTATATACGTCTATAACGTTTTATATCCTAACCAAAGGCAACCTAACATCTCGAATGTAGTATTTCACAACATTCCTGGCGGGTCGGTCCCACTTCTCGGTGGGAACATTATTTACGTCTATAACGTAATATAACCTAACCTAATCCATCTAGACCCTCGCTTGTAATGTTTTACAAAATCCCGGTCGTGTCGGCCCGTACTTCTCCGTGGGGACATTATATACGTCTATATCGTTATATATCCTAACCTAAGGCAACCTAACATCTCGGATGTAGTATTTTCCAACATTCCTGGCGGGTCGGCCCCTACTTCTCGGTGGGCACATTATTTACGTCTATATCGTAATATAACCAAACCTAACCCATCTAGACCCTCGCTGGTAATGTTTTACAAAATCCCGGTCGTGTCGGCCCGTACTTCTCCGTGGGGACATTTTATACGTCTATATCGTTATATATCCTAACCTAAGGCAACCTAACATCTCGGATGTAGTATTTTCCAACATTCCTGGCGGGTCGGCCCCACTTCTCGGTGGGAACATTATTTACGTCTATAACGTAATATAACCTAACCTAATCCATCTAGAACCTCGCTGGTAATGTTTTACAAAATCCCGGTCGTGTCGTCTCGTACGTCTCGGTGCGGACATTATATACGTCTATAACGTTATATATCCTAACCTAAGGGAACCTAACATCTCGGATGTAGTATTTTCCAACATTCCTGGCGGGTCCGCCCCACTTCTCGGTGGGAACATTATTCACGTCTATAACGTAATATAACCTAACCTAACCCATCTAGACCCTCGCTGGTAATGTTTTACAAAATCCCGGTCGTGTCGGCCCGTACTTCTCCGTGGGGACATTATATACGTCTATAACGTTATATATCCTAACCTAAGGGAACCTAACATCTCGGATGTAGTATTTTCCAACATTCCTGGCGGGGCGGCCGCTACTTCTTGGTGGGAACATTATATACGTCTATATCGTAATATAACCTAACCTAACCCATCTAGACCCTCGCTGGTAATGTTCAACAAAATCCCGGTCGTGTCGTCTCGTACGTCTCGGTGCGGACATTATATACGTCTATAACGTTATATATCCTAACCTAAGGGAACCTAACATCACGGATGTAGTATTTCACAACATTCCTAGCTGGTCGGCCCCACTTCTCGGTGGGAAAATTATATACGTTTATAACGTAGTATAACCTAACCTAACCCATCTAGCCCCTCGCTTGTAATGTTTTGCAGAATCCCGGTCGTGTCGGCCCGTACGTCTCCGTGCGGACATTATATACGTCTATAACGTTATATATCCTAACCTAAGGGTACCTAACATCTCGCATGTAGTATTTCACAACATTCCTGGCTGGTCGGCCCCACTTCTCGGTGGGAACATTATATACGTTTATAACGAAGTATAACCTAACCTAACCCATCTAGACCCTCGCTTGTAATGTTTTACAGAATCCCGGTCGTGTCGTCCCGTACGTCTCGGCGCGGACATTATATACGTCTATAACGTTTTATATCCTAACCAAAGGCAACCTAACATCTCGAATGTAGTATTTCACAACATTCCTGGCGGGTCGGTCCCACTTCTCGGTGGGAACATTATTTACGTCTATAACGTAATATAACCTAACCTAATCCATCTAGACCCTCGCTGGTAATGTTTTACAAATTCCCGGTCGTGTCGGCCCGTACTTCTCCGTGGGGACATTATATACGTCTATATCGTTATATATCCTAACCTAAGTCAACCTAACATCTCGGATGTAGTATTTTCCAACATTCCTGGCGGGTCGGCCCCTACTTCTAGGTGGGCACATTATATACGTCTATATCGTAATATAACCAAACCTAACCCATCTAGACCCTCGCTGGTAATGTTTTACAAAATCCCGGTCGTGTCGGCCCGTACTTCTCCGTGGGGACATTATATACGTCTATATCGTTATATATCCTAACCTAAGGCAACTTAACATCTCCGATGTAGTATTTTCCAACATTCCTGGCGGGTCGGCCCCTACTTCTCGGTGGGCACATTATATACGTCTATATCGTAATATAACCTAACCTAACCCATCTAGCCCCTCGCTTGTAATGTTTTGCAGAATCCCTGTCGTGTCGGCCCGTACGTCTCGGTGCGGACATTATATACGTCTATAACGTTATATATACTAACCTAAGCGAACCTAACATCTCGGATGTAGTATTTCATAACATTCCTGGCTGGTCGGCCCCACTTCTCGGTGGGAACATTATATACGTTTATAACGTAATATAACCTAACCTAACCCATCTAGCCCCTCGCTGGTTATGTTTTACAAAATCTCAGTCTTGTCGGCCGTACTTTTCCGTGGGGACATTATATACGTCTATAATTTTATATATCCTAACCTAAGGCAACTTAACATCTCGGATGTAGTATTTTCCAACATTCCTGGCGGGTCAGTCCCTACTTCTCGGTGGGCACATTATATACGTCTATATCGTAATATAACCTAACCTAACCCATCTAGACCCTCGCTGGTAATGTTTTACAGAATCCCGGTCGTGTCGTCTCGTACGTCTCGGTGCGGACATTATATACGTCTATAACGTTATATATCCTAACCAAAGGCAACCTAACATCTCGGATGCAGTATTTTCCAACATTCCTGGCTGGTCGGCCCCACTTCTCGGTGGGAACATTATTTACGTCTATAACGTAATATAACCTAACCTAATCCATCTAGACCCTCGCTTGTAATGTTTTACAAAATCCCGGTCGTGTCGGCCCGTACTTCTCCGTGGGGACATTATATACGTCTATATCGTTACATATCCTAACCTAAGGCAACCTAACATCTCGGATGTAGTATTTTCCAACATTCCTGGCGGGTCGGCCCCTACTTCTCGGTGGGCACATTATTTACGTCTATATCGTAATATAACCTAACCTAATCCATCTAGAACCTCGCTGGTAATGTTTTACAAAATCCCGGTCGTGTCGTCTCGTACGTCTCGGTGCGGACATTATATACGTCTATAACGTTATATATCCTAACCTAAGGGAACCTAACATCTCGGATGTAGTATTTTCCAACATTCCTGGCGGGTCGGCCCCAGTTCTCGGTGGGAACATTATTCACGTCTATAACGTAATATAACCTAACCTAACCCATCTAGACCCTCGCTGGTAATGTTTTGCAGAATCCCGGTCGTGTCGGCCCGTACGTCTCCGTGCGGACATTATATACGTCTTTAACGTTATATATCCTAACCTAAGGGTACCTAACATCTCGCATGTAGTATTTCACAACATTCCTGGCTGGTCGGCCCCACTTCTCGGTGGGAACATTATATACGTTTATAACGAAGTATAACCTAACCTAACCCATCTAGACCCTCGCTTGTAATGTTTTACAGAATCCCGGTCGTGTCGTCCCGTACGTCTCGGCGCGGACATTATATACGTCTATAACGTTTTATATCCTAACCAAAGGCAACCTAACATCTCGAATGTAGTATTTCACAACATTCCTGGCGGGTCGGTCCCACTTCTCGGTGGGAACATTATTTACGTCTATAACGTAATATAACCTAACCTAATCCATCTAGACCCTCGCTGGTAATGTTTTACAAATTCCCGGTCGTGTCGGCCCGTACTTCTCCGTGGGGACATTATATACGTCTATATCGTTATATATCCTAACCTAAGGCAACCTAACATCTCGGATGTAGTATTTTCCAACATTCCTGGCGGGTCGGCCCCTACTTCTAGGTGGGCACATTATATACGTCTATATCGTAATATAACCAAACCTAACCCATCTAGACCCTCGCTGGTAATGTTTTACAAAATCCCGGTCGTGTCGGCCCGTACTTCTCCGTGGGGACATTATATACGTCTATATCGTTATATATCCTAACCTAGGGCAACTTAACATCTCCGATGTAGTATTTTCCAACATTCCTGGCGGGTCGGCCCCTACTTCTCGGTGGGCACATTATATACGTCTATATCGTAATATAACCTAACCTAACCCATCTAGCCCCTCGCTTGTAATGTTTTGCAGAATCCCTGTCGTGTCGGCCCGTACGTCTCGGTGCGGACATTATATACGTCTATAGCGTTATATATACTAACCTAAGCGAACCTAACATCTCGGATGTAGTATTTCATAACATTCCTGGCTGGTCGGCCCCACTTCTCGGTGGGAACATTATATACCTTTATAACGTAATATAACCTAACCTAACCCATCTAGCCCCTCGCTGGTAATGTTTTACAAAATCCCGGTCGTGTCGGCCCGTACTTCTCCGTGGGGACATTATATACGTCTATATCGTTATATATCCTAACCTAAGGCAACTTAACATCTCCGATGTAGTATTTTCCAACATTCCTGGCGGGTCGGCCCCAACTTCTCGGTGGGCACATTATATACGTCTATATCGTAATATAACCTAACCTAACCCATCTAGACCCTCGCTTGTAATGTTTTCCAGAATCCCGGTCGTGTCGTCCCGTACGTCTCGGTGCGGACATTATATACGTCTATAACGTTATATATCCTAACCAAAGGCAACCTAATATCTCGAATGTAGTATTTCACAACATTCCTGGCGGGTCGGCCGTACTTCTCGGTGGGAACATTATTTACGTCTATAACGTAATATAACCTAACCTAATCCATCTAGAACCTCGCTGGTAATGTTTTACAAAATCCCGGTCGTGTCGGCCCGTACTTCTCCGTGGGATCATTATATACGTCTATAACGTTATATATCCTAACCTAAGGGAACCTAACATCTCGGATGTAGTACTTTCCAACATTCCTGGCGGGTCTGCCCCACTTCTCGGTGGGAACATTATTCACGTCTATAACGTAATATAACCTAACCTAACCCATCTAGACCCTCGCTGGTAATGTTTTACAAAATCCCGGTCGTGTCGGCCCGTACTTCTCCGTGGGGACATTATATACGTCTATAACGTTATATATCCTAACCTAAGGGAACCTAACATCTCGGATGTAGTATTTTCCAACATTCCTGGCGGGTCGGCCCCACTTCTCGGTGGGCACATTATATACGTCTATATCGTAATATAACCTAACCTAACCCATCTAGCCCCTCGCTTGTAATGTTTTGCAGAATCCCTGTCGTGTCGGCCCGTACGTCTCGGTGCGGACATTATATACGTCTATAACGTTATATATACTAACCTAAGCGAACCTAACATCTCGGATGTAGTATTTCATAACATTCCTGGCTGGTCGGCCCCACTTCTCGGTGGGAACATTATATACGTTTATAACGTAATATAACCTAACCTAACCCATCTAGCCCCTCGCTGGTTATGTTTTACAAAATCTCAGTCTTGTCGGCCGTACTTTTCCGTGGGGACATTATATACGTCTATAATTTTATATATCCTAACCTAAGGCAACTTAACATCTCGGATGTAGTATTTTCCAACATTCCTGGCGGGTCAGTCCCTACTTCTCGGTGGGCACATTATATACGTCTATATCGTAATATAACCTAACCTAACCCATCTAGACCCTCGCTGGTAATGTTTTACAGAATCCCGGTCGTGTCGTCTCGTACGTCTCGGTGCGGACATTATATACGTCTATAACGTTATATATCCTAACCAAAGGCAACCTAACATCTCGGATGTAGTATTTTCCAACATTCCTGGCTGGTCGGCCCCACTTCTCGGTGGGAACATTATTTACGTCTATAACGTAATATAACCTAACCTAATCCATCTAGACCCTCGCTTGTAATGTTTTACAAAATCCCGGTCGTGTCGGCCCGTACTTCTCCGTGGGGACATTATATACGTCTATATCGTTATATATCCTAACCTAAGGCAACCTAACATCTCGGATGTAGTATTTTCCAACATTCCTGGCGGGTCGGCCCCTACTTCTCGGTGGGCACATTATTTACGTCTATATCGTAATATAACCAAACCTAACCCATCTAGACCCTCGCTGGTAATGTTTTACAAAATCCCGGTCGTGTCGGCCCGTACTTCTCCGTGGGGACATTATATACGTCTATATCGTTATATATCCTAACCTAAGGCAACCTAACATCTCGGATGTAGTATTTTCCAACATTCCTGGCGGGTCGGCCCCACTTCTCGGTGGGAACATTATTTACGTCTATAACGTAATATAACCTAACCTAATCCATCTAGAACCTCGCTGGTAATGTTTTACAAAATCCCGGTCGTGTCGACTCGTACGTCTCGGTGCGGACATTATATACGTCTATAACGTTATATATCCTAACCTAAGGGAACCTAACATCTCGGATGTAGTATTTTCCAACATTCCTGGCGGGTCGGCCCCACTTCTCGGTGGGAACATTATTCACGTCTATAACGTAATATAACCTAACCTAACCCATCTAGACCCTCGCTGGTAACGTTTTACAAAATCCCGGTCGTGTCGGCCCGTACTTCTCCGTGGGGACATTATATACGTCTATAACGTTATATATCCTAACCTAAGGGTACCTAACATCTCGCATGTAGTATTTCACAACATTCCTGGCTGGTCGGCCCCACTTCTCGGTGGGAACATTATATACGTTTATAACGAAGTATAACCTAACCTGACCCATCTAGACCCTCGCTTGTAATGTTTTACAGAATCCCGGTCGTGTCGTCCCGTACGTCTCGGCGCGGACATTATATACGTCTATAACGTTTTATATCCTAACCAAAGGCAACCTAACATCTCGAATGTAGTATTTCACAACACTCCTGGCGGGTCGGTCCCACTTCTCGGTGGGAACATTATTTACGTCTATAACGTAATATAACCTAACCTAATCCATCTAGACCCTCGCTGGTAATGTTTTACAAATTCCCGGTCGTGTCGGCCCGTACTTCTCCGTGGGGACATTATATACGTCTATATCGTTATATATCCTAACCTAAGGCAACTTAACATCTCCGATGTAGTATTTTCCAACATTCCTGGCGGGTCGGCCCCTACTTCTCGGTGGGCACATTATATACGTCTATATCGTAATATAACCTAACCTAACCCATCTAGCCCCTCGCTTGTAATGTTTTGCAGAATCCCTGTCGTGTCGGCCCGTACGTCTCGGTGCGGACATTATATACGTCTATAACGTTATATATACTAACCTAAGCGAACCTAACATCTCGGATGTAGTATTTCATAACATTCCTGGCTGGTCGGCCCCACTTCTCGGTGGGAACATTATATACGTTTATAACGTAATATAACCTAACCTAACCCATCTAGCCCCTCGCTGGTTATGTTTTACAAAATCTCAGTCTTGTCGGCCGTACTTTTCCGTGGGGACATTATATACGTCTATAATTTTATATATCCTAACCTAAGGCAACTTAACATCTCGGATGTAGTATTTTCCAACATTCCTGGCGGGTCAGTCCCTACTTCTCGGTGGGTACATTATATACGTCTATATCGTAATATAACCTAACCTAACCCATCTAGACCCTCGCTGGTAATGTTTTACAGAATCCCGGTCGTGTCGTCTCGTACGTCTCGGTGCGGACATTATATACGTCTATAACGTTATATATCCTAACCAAAGGCAACCTAACATCTCGGATGTAGTATTTTCCAACATTCCTGGCGGGGCGGCCGCTACTTCTCGGTGGGAACGTTATTTACGTCTATAACGTAATATAACCTAACCTAATCCATCTAGACCCTCGCTGGTAATGTTTTACAAAATCCCGGTCGTGTCGGCCCGTACTTCTCCGTGGGGACATTATATACGTCTAAAACGTTATATATCCTAACCTAAGGCAACCTAACATCTCGGATGTAGTATTTTCCAACATTCCTGGCGGGTCGGCCCCTACTTCTCGGTGGGCACATTATTTACGTCTATATCGTAATATAACCAAACCTAACCCATCTAGACCCTCGCTGGTAATGTTTTACAAAATCCCGGTCGTGTCGGCCCGTACTTCTCCGTGGGGACATTATATACGTCTATATCGTTATATATCCTAACCTAAGGCAACTTAACATCTCCGATGTAGTATTTTCCAACATTCCTGGCGGGTCGGCCCCAACTTCTCGGTGGGCACATTATATACGTCTATATCGTAATATAACCTAACCTAACCCATCTAGACCCTCGCTTGTAATGTTTTGCAGAATCCCGGTCGTGTCGTCCCGTACGTCTCGGTGCGGACATTATATACGTCTATAACGTTATATATCCTAACCAAAGGCAACCTAATATCTCGAATGTAGTATTTCACAACATTCCTGGCGGGTCGGCCGTACTTCTCGGTGGGAACATTATTTACGTCTATAACGTAATATAACCTAACCTAATCCATCTAGAACCTCGCTGGTAATGTTTTACAAAATCCCGGTCGTGTCGGCCCGTACTTCTCCGTGGGGACATTATATACGTCTATAACGTTATATATCCTAACCTAAGGGAACCTAACATCTCGGATGTAGTACTTTCCAACATTCCTGGCGGGTCGGCCCCACTTCTCGGTGGGAACATTATTCACGTCTATAACGTAATATAACCTAACCTAACCCATCTAGACCCTCGCTGGTAATGTTTTACAAAATCCCGGTCGTGTCGGCCCGTACTTCTCCGTGGGGACATTATATACGTCTATAACGTTATATATCCTAACCTAAGGGAACCTAACATCTCGGATGTAGTACTTTCCAACATTCCTGGCGGGTCGGCCCCACTTCTCGGTGGGAAAATTATATACGTTTATAACGTAGTATAACCTAACCTAACCCATCTAGCCCCTCGCTTGTAATGTTTTGCAGAATCCCGGTCGTGTCGGCCCGTACGTCTCCGTGCGGACATTATATACGTCTATAACGTTATATATCCTAACCTAAGGGTACCTAACATCTCGCATGTAGTATTTCACAACATTCCTGGCTGGTCGGCCCCACTTCTCGGTGGGAACATTATATACGTTTATAACGAAGTATAACCTAACCTAACCCATCTAGACCCTCGCTTGTAATGTTTTACAGAATCCCGGTCGTGTCGTCCCGTACGTCTCGGCGCGGACATTATATACGTCTATAACGTTTTATATCCTAACCAAAGGCAACCTAACATCTCGAATGTAGTATTTCACAACATTCCTGGCGGGTCGGTCCCACTTCTCGGTGGGAACATTATTTACGTCTATAACGTAATATAACCTAACCTAATCCATCTAGACCCTCGCTGGTAATGTTTTACAAATTCCCGGTCGTGTCGGCCCGTACTTCTCCGTGGGGACATTATATACGTCTATATCGTTATATATCCTAACCTAAGGCAACCTAACATCTCGGATGTAGTATTTTCCAACATTCCTGGCGGGTCGGCCCCTACTTCTAGGTGGGCACATTATATAAGTCTATATCGTAATATAACCAAACCTAACCCATCTAGACCCTCGCTGGTAATGTTTTACAAAATCCCGGTCGTGTCGGCCCGTACTTCTCCGTGGGGACATTATATACGTCTATATCGTTATATATCCTAACCTAAGGCAACTTAACATCTCCGATGTATTATTTTCCAACATTCCTGGCGGGTCGGCCCCTACTTCTCGGTGGGCACATTATATACGTCTATATCGTAATATAACCTAACCTAACCCATCTAGCCCCTCGCTTGTAATGTTTTGCAGAATCCCTGTCGTGTCGGCCCGTACGTCTCGGTGCGGACATTATATACGTCTATAACGTTATATATACTAACCTAAGCGAACCTAACATCTCGGATGTAGTATTTCATAACATTCCTGGCTGGTCGGCCCCACTTCTCGGTGGGAACATTATATACGTTTATAACGTAATATAACCTAACCTAACCCATCTAGCCCCTCGCTGGTTATGTTTTACAAAATCTCAGTCTTGTCGGCCGTACTTTTCCGTGGGGACATTATATACGTCTATAATTTTATATATCCTAACCTAAGGCAACTTAACATCTCGGATGTAGTATTTTCCAACATTCCTGGCGGGTCAGTCCCTACTTCTCGGTGGGCACATTATATACGTCTATATCGTAATATAACCTAACCTAACCCATCTAGACCCTCGCTGGTAATGTTTTACAGAATCCCGGTCGTGTCGTCTCGTACGTCTCGGTGCGGACATTATATACGTCTATAACGTTATATATCCTAACCAAAGGCAACCTAACATCTCGGATGTAGTATTTTCCAACATTCCTGGCGGGGCGGCCGCTACTTCTCGGTGGGAACATTATTTACGTCTATAACGTAATATAACCTAACCTAATCCATCTAGACCCTCGCTGGTAATGTTTTACAAAATCCCGGTCGTGTCGGCCCGTACTTCTCCGTGGGGACATTATATACGTCTAAAACGTTATATATCCTAACCTAAGGCAACCTAACATCTCGGATGTAGTATTTTCCAACATTCCTGGCGGGTCGGCCCCTACTTCTCGGTGGGCACATTATTTACGTCTATATCGTAATATAACCAAACCTAACCCATCTAGACCCTCGCTGGTAATGTTTTACAAAATCCCGGTCGTGTCGGCCCGTACTTCTCCGTGGGGACATTATATACGTCTATATCGTTATATATCCTAACCTAAGGCAACTTAACATCTCCGATGTAGTATTTTCCAACATTCCTGGCGGGTCGGTCCCAACTTCTCGGTGGGCACATTATATACGTCTATATCGTAATATAACCTAACCTAACCCATCTAGACCCTCGCTGGTAATGTTTTACAGAATCCCGGTCGTGTCGTCTCGTACGTCTCGGTGCGGACATTATATACGTCTATAACGTTATATATCCTAACCAAAGGCAACCTAACATCTTGGATGTAGTATTTTCCAACATTCCTGGCTGGTCGGCCCCACTTCTCGGTGGGAACATTATTTACGTCTATAACGTAATATAACCTAACCTAATCCATCTAGACCCTCGCTTGTAATGTTTTACAAAATCCCGGTCGTGTCGGCCCGTACTTCTCCGTGGGGACATTATATACGTCTATATCGTTATATATCCTAACCTAAGGCAACCTAACATCTCGGATGTAGTATTTTCCAACATTCCTGGCGGGTCGGCCCCTACTTCTCGGTGGGCACATTATTTACGTCTATATCGTAATATAACCAAACCTAACCCATCTAGACCCTCGCTGGTAATGTTTTACAAAATCCCGGTCGTGTCGGCCCGTACTTCTCCGTGGGGACATTATATACGTCTATATCGTTATATATCCTAACCTAAGGCAACCTAACATCTCGGATGTAGTATTTTCCAACATTCCTGGCGGGTCGGCCCCACTTCTCGGTGGGAACATTATTTACGTCTATAACGTAATATAACCTAACCTAATCCATCTAGAACCTCGCTGGTAATGTTTTACAAAATCCCGGTCGTGTCGACTCGTACGTCTCGGTGCGGACATTATATACGTCTATAACGTTATATATCCTAACCTAAGGGAACCTAACATCTCGGATGTAGTATTTTCCAACATTCCTGGCGGGTCGGCCCCACTTCTCGGTGGGAACATTATTCACGTCTATAACGTAATATAACCTAACCTAACCCATCTAGACCCTCGCTGGTAACGTTTTACAAAATCCCGGTCGTGTCGGCCCGTACTTCTCCGTGGGGACATTATATACGTCTATAACGTTATATATCCTAACCTAAGGGTACCTAACATCTCGCATGTAGTATTTCACAACATTCCTGGCTGGTCGGCCCCACTTCTCGGTGGGAACATTATATACGTTTATAACGAAGTATAACCTAACCTGACCCATCTAGACCCTCGCTTGTAATGTTTTACAGAATCCCGGTCGTGTCGTCCCGTACGTCTCGGCGCGGACATTATATACGTCTATAACGTTTTATATCCTAACCAAAGGCAACCTAACATCTCGAATGTAGTATTTCACAACACTCCTGGCGGGTCGGTCCCACTTCTCGGTGGGAACATTATTTACGTCTATAACGTAATATAACCTAACCTAATCCATCTAGACCCTCGCTGGTAATGTTTTACAAATTCCCGGTCGTGTCGGCCCGTACTTCTCCGTGGGGACATTATATACGTCTATATCGTTATATATCCTAACCTAAGGCAACTTAACATCTCCGATGTAGTATTTTCCAACATTCCTGGCGGGTCGGCCCCTACTTCTCGGTGGGCACATTATATACGTCTATATCGTAATATAACCTAACCTAACCCATCTAGCCCCTCGCTTGTAATGTTTTGCAGAATCCCTGTCGTGTCGGCCCGTACGTCTCGGTGCGGACATTATATACGTCTATAACGTTATATATACTAACCTAAGCGAACCTAACATCTCGGATGTAGTATTTCATAACATTCCTGGCTGGTCGGCCCCACTTCTCGGTGGGAACATTATATACGTTTATAACGTAATATAACCTAACCTAACCCATCTAGCCCCTCGCTGGTTATGTTTTACAAAATCTCAGTCTTGTCGGCCGTACTTTTCCGTGGGGACATTATATACGTCTATAATTTTATATATCCTAACCTAAGGCAACTTAACATCTCGGATGTAGTATTTTCCAACATTCCTGGCGGGTCAGTCCCTACTTCTCGGTGGGTACATTATATACGTCTATATCGTAATATAACCTAACCTAACCCATCTAGACCCTCGCTGGTAATGTTTTACAGAATCCCGGTCGTGTCGTCTCGTACGTCTCGGTGCGGACATTATATACGTCTATAACGTTATATATCCTAACCAAAGGCAACCTAACATCTCGGATGTAGTATTTTCCAACATTCCTGGCGGGGCGGCCGCTACTTCTCGGTGGGAACGTTATTTACGTCTATAACGTAATATAACCTAACCTAATCCATCTAGACCCTCGCTGGTAATGTTTTACAAAATCCCGGTCGTGTCGGCCCGTACTTCTCCGTGGGGACATTATATACGTCTAAAACGTTATATATCCTAACCTAAGGCAACCTAACATCTCGGATGTAGTATTTTCCAACATTCCTGGCGGGTCGGCCCCTACTTCTCGGTGGGCACATTATTTACGTCTATATCGTAATATAACCAAACCTAACCCATCTAGACCCTCGCTGGTAATGTTTTACAAAATCCCGGTCGTGTCGGCCCGTACTTCTCCGTGGGGACATTATATACGTCTATATCGTTATATATCCTAACCTAAGGCAACTTAACATCTCCGATGTAGTATTTTCCAACATTCCTGGCGGGTCGGCCCCAACTTCTCGGTGGGCACATTATATACGTCTATATCGTAATATAACCTAACCTAACCCATCTAGACCCTCGCTTGTAATGTTTTGCAGAATCCCGGTCGTGTCGTCCCGTACGTCTCGGTGCGGACATTATATACGTCTATAACGTTATATATCCTAACCAAAGGCAACCTAATATCTCGAATGTAGTATTTCACAACATTCCTGGCGGGTCGGCCGTACTTCTCGGTGGGAACATTATTTACGTCTATAACGTAATATAACCTAACCTAATCCATCTAGAACCTCGCTGGTAATGTTTTACAAAATCCCGGTCGTGTCGGCCCGTACTTCTCCGTGGGGACATTATATACGTCTATAACGTTATATATCCTAACCTAAGGGAACCTAACATCTCGGATGTAGTACTTTCCAACATTCCTGGCGGGTCGGCCCCACTTCTCGGTGGGAACATTATTCACGTCTATAACGTAATATAACCTAACCTAACCCATCTAGACCCTCGCTGGTAATGTTTTACAAAATCCCGGTCGTGTCGGCCCGTACTTCTCCGTGGGGACATTATATACGTCTATAACGTTATATATCCTAACCTAAGGGAACCTAACATCTCGGATGTAGTACTTTCCAACATTCCTGGCGGGTCGGCCCCACTTCTCGGTGGGAAAATTATATACGTTTATAACGTAGTATAACCTAACCTAACCCATCTAGCCCCTCGCTTGTAATGTTTTGCAGAATCCCGGTCGTGTCGGCCCGTACGTCTCCGTGCGGACATTATATACGTCTATAACGTTATATATCCTAACCTAAGGGTACCTAACATCTCGCATGTAGTATTTCACAACATTCCTGGCTGGTCGGCCCCACTTCTCGGTGGGAACATTATATACGTTTATAACGAAGTATAACCTAACCTAACCCATCTAGACCCTCGCTTGTAATGTTTTACAGAATCCCGGTCGTGTCGTCCCGTACGTCTCGGCGCGGACATTATATACGTCTATAACGTTTTATATCCTAACCAAAGGCAACCTAACATCTCGAATGTAGTATTTCACAACATTCCTGGCGGGTCGGTCCCACTTCTCGGTGGGAACATTATTTACGTCTATAACGTAATATAACCTAACCTAATCCATCTAGACCCTCGCTGGTAATGTTTTACAAATTCCCGGTCGTGTCGGCCCGTACTTCTCCGTGGGGACATTATATACGTCTATATCGTTATATATCCTAACCTAAGGCAACCTAACATCTCGGATGTAGTATTTTCCAACATTCCTGGCGGGTCGGCCCCTACTTCTAGGTGGGCACATTATATAAGTCTATATCGTAATATAACCAAACCTAACCCATCTAGACCCTCGCTGGTAATGTTTTACAAAATCCCGGTCGTGTCGGCCCGTACTTCTCCGTGGGGACATTATATACGTCTATATCGTTATATATCCTAACCTAAGGCAACTTAACATCTCCGATGTAGTATTTTCCAACATTCCTGGCGGGTCGGCCCCTACTTCTCGGTGGGCACATTATATACGTCTATATCGTAATATAACCTAACCTAACCCATCTAGCCCCTCGCTTGTAATGTTTTGCAGAATCCCTGTCGTGTCGGCCCGTACGTCTCGGTGCGGACATTATATACGTCTATAACGTTATATATACTAACCTAAGCGAACCTAACATCTCGGATGTAGTATTTCATAACATTCCTGGCTGGTCGGCCCCACTTCTCGGTGGGAACATTATATACGTTTATAACGTAATATAACCTAACCTAACCCATCTAGCCCCTCGCTGGTTATGTTTTACAAAATCTCAGTCTTGTCGGCCGTACTTTTCCGTGGGGACATTATATACGTCTATAATTTTATATATCCTAACCTAAGGCAACTTAACATCTCGGATGTAGTATTTTCCAACATTCCTGGCGGGTCAGTCCCTACTTCTCGGTGGGCACATTATATACGTCTATATCGTAATATAACCTAACCTAACCCATCTAGACCCTCGCTGGTAATGTTTTACAGAATCCCGGTCGTGTCGTCTCGTACGTCTCGGTGCGGACATTATATACGTCTATAACGTTATATATCCTAACCAAAGGCAACCTAACATCTCGGATGTAGTATTTTCCAACATTCCTGGCGGGGCGGCCGCTACTTCTCGGTGGGAACATTATTTACGTCTATAACGTAATATAACCTAACCTAACCCATCTAGACCCTCGCTTGTAATGTTTTGCAGAATCCCGGTCGTGTCGTCCCGTACGTCTCGGTGCGGACATTATATACGTCTATAACGTTATATATCCTAACCAAAGGCAACCTAATATCTCGAATGTAGTATTTCACAACATTCCTGGCGGGTCGGCCGTACTTCTCGGTGGGAACATTATTTACGTCTATAACGTAATATAACCTAACCTAATCCATCTAGAACCTCGCTGGTAATGTTTTACAAAATCCCGGTCGTGTCGGCCCGTACTTCTCCGTGGGGACATTATATACGTCTATAACGTTATACATCCTAACCTAAGGGAACCTAACATCTCGGATGTAGTACTTTCCAACATTCCTGGCGGGTCGGCCCCACTTCTCGGTGGGAACATTATTCACGTCTATAACGTAATATAACCTAACCTAACCCATCTAGACCCTCGCTGGTAATGTTTTACAAAATCACGGTCGTGTCGGCCCGTACTTCTCCGTGGGGACATTATATACGTCTATAACGTTATATATCCTAACCTAAGCGAACCTAACATCTCGGATGTAGTATTTTCCAACATTCCTGGCGGGTCGGCCCCACTTCTCGGTGGGAACATTATTCACGTCTATAACGTAATATAACCTAACCTAACCCATCTAGACCCTCGCTGGTAATGTTTTACAGAATCCCGGTCGTGTCGTCTCGTACGTCTCGGTGCGGACATTATATACGTCTATAACGTTATATATCCTAACCTAAGGGAACCTAACATCTCGGATGTAGTATTTCATAACATTCCTGTCTGGTCGGCCCCACTTCTCGGTGGGAACATTATATACGTCTATATCGTAATATAACCTAACCTAACCAATCTAGACCCTCGCTGGTAATGTTTTACAGAATCCCGGTCGTGTCGGCCCGTACTTCTCCGTGGGGACATTATATACGTCTATAACGTTATATATCCTAACCTAAGCGAACCTAACATCTCGGATGTAGTATTTTCCAACATTTCTGGCGGGGCGGCCGCTACTTCTTGGTGGGAACATTATATACGTCTATATCGTAATATAACCTAACCTAACCCATCTAGACCCCCGCTGGTAATGTTCTACAAAATCCCGGTCGTGTCGTCTCGTACGTCTCGGTGCGGACATTATATACGTCTATAACGTTATATATCCTAACCTAAGGGAACCTAACATCACGGATGTAGTATTTCACAACATTCCTGGCTTGTCGGCCCCACTTCTCGGTGGGAAAATTATATACGTTTATAACGTAGTATAACCTAACCTAACCCATCTAGCCCCTCGCTTGTAATGTTTTGCAGAATCCCGGTCGTGTCGGCCCGTACGACTCCGTGCGGACATTATATACGTCTATAACGTTATATATCCTAACCTAAGGATACCTAACATCTCGCATGTAGTATTTCACAACATTCCTGACTGGTCGGCCCCACTTCTCGGTGGGAACATTATTTACGTCTGTAACGTAATATAACCTAACCTAATCCATCTAGACCCTCGCTTGTAATGTTTTACAAAATCCCGGTCGTGTCGGCCCGTACTTCTCCGTGGGGACATTATATACGTCTATATCGTTATATATCCTAACCTAAGGCAACCTAACATCTCGGATGTAGTATTTTCCAACATTCCTGGCGGGTCGGCCCCTACTTCTCGGTGGGCACATTATTTACGTCTATATCGTAATATAACCAAACCTAACCCATCTAGACCCTCGCTGGTAATGTTTTACAAAATCCCGGTCGTGTCGTCTCGTACGTCTCGGTGCGGACATTATATACGTCTATAACGTTATATATCCTAACCAAAGGCAACCTAACATCTCGGATGTAGTATTTTCCAACATTCCTGGCGGGGCGGCCGCTACTTCTCGGTGGGAACGTTATTTACGTCTATAACGTAATATAACCTAACCTAATCCATCTAGACCCTCGCTGGTAATGTTTTACAAAATCCCGGTCGTGTCGGCCCGTACTTCTCCGTGGGGACATTATATACGTCTAAAACGTTATATATCCTAACCTAAGGCAACCTAACATCTCGGATGTAGTATTTTCCAACATTCCTGGCGGGTCGGCCCCTACTTCTCGGTGGGCACATTATTTACGTCTATATCGTAATATAACCAAACCTAACCCATCTAGACCCTCGCTGGTAATGTTTTACAAAATCCCGGTCGTGTCGGCCCGTACTTCTCCGTGGGGACATTATATACGTCTATATCGTTATATATCCTAACCTAAGGCAACTTAACATCTCCGATGTAGTATTTTCCAACATTCCTGGCGGGTCGGCCCCTACTTCTCGGTGGGCACATTATATACGTCTATATCGTAATATAACCTAACCTAACCCATCTAGCCCCTCGCTTGTAATGTTTTGCAGAATCCCTGTCGTGTCGGCCCGTACGTCTCGGTGCGGACATTATATACGTCTATAACGTTATATATACTAACCTAAGCGAACCTAACATCTCGGATGTAGTATTTCATAACATTCCTGGCTGGTCGGCCCCACTTCTCGGTGGGAACATTATATACGTTTATAACGTAATATAACCTAACCTAACCCATCTAGCCCCTCGCTGGTTATGCTTTACAAAATCTCAGTCTTGTCGGCCGTACTTTTCCGTGGGGACATTATATACGTCTATAATTTTATATATCCTAACCTAAGGCAACTTAACATCTCGGATGTAGTATTTTCCAACATTCCTGGCGGGTCAGTCCCTACTTCTCGGTGGGCACATTATATACGTCTATATCGTAATATAACCTAACCTAACCCATCTAGACCCTCGCTGGTAATGTTTTACAGAATCCCGGTCGTGTCGACTCGTACGTCTCGGTGCGGACATTATATACGTCTATAACGTTATATATCCTAACCAAAGGCAACCTAACATCTCGGATGTAGTATTTTCCAACATTCCTGGCGGGGCGGCCGCTACTTCTCGGTGGGAACATTATTTACGTCTATAACGTAATATAACCTAACCTAATCCATCTAGACCATCGCTGGTAATGTTTTACAAAATCCCGGTCGTGTCGGCCCGTACTTCTCCGTGGGGACATTATATACGTCTAAAACGTTATATATCCTAACCTAAGGCAACCTAACATCTCGGATGTAGTATTTTCCAACATTCCTGGCGGGTCGGCCCCTACTTCTCGGTGGGCACATTATTTACGTCTATATCGTAATATAACCAAACCTAACCCATCTAGAACCTCGCTGGTAATGTTTTACAAAATCCCGGTCGTGTCGGCCCGTACTTCTCCGTGGGGACATTATATACGTCTATATCGTTATATATCCTAACCTAAGGCAACTTAACATCTCCGATGTAGTATTTTCCAACATTCCTGGCGGGTCGGCCCCAACTTCTCGGTGGGCACATTATATACGTCTATATCGTAATATAACCTAACCTAACCCATCTAGACCCTCGCTTGTAATGTTTTGCAGAATCCCGGTCGTGTCGTCCCGTACGTCTCGGTGCGGACATTATATACGTCTATAACGTTATATGTCCTAACTAAAGGCAACCTAATATCTCGAATGTAGTATTTCACAACATTCCTGGCGGGTCGGCCGTACTTCTCGGTGGGAACATTATTTACGTCTATAACGTAATATAACCTAACCTAATCCATCTAGAACCTCGCTGGTAATGTTTTACAAAATCCCGGTCGTGTCGGCCCGTACTTCTCCGTGGGGACATTATATACGTCTATAACGTTATATATCCTAACCTAAGGGAACCTAACATCTCGGATGTAGTACTTTCCAACATTCCTGGCGGGTCGGCCCCACTTCTCGGTGGGAACATTATTCACGTCTATAACGTAATATAACCTAGCCTAACCCATCTAGACCCTCGCTGGTAATGTTTTACAAAATCACGGTCGTGTCGGCCCGTACTTCTCCGTGGGGACATTATATACGTCTATAACGTTATATATCCTAACCTAAGGGAACCTAACATCTCGGATGTAGTATTTTCCAACATTCCTGGCGGGTCGGCCCCACTTCTCGGTGGGAACATTATTCACGTCTATAACGTAATATAACCTAACCTAACCCATCTAGACCCTCGCTGGTAATGTTTTACAGAATCCCGGTCGTGTCGTCTCGTACGTCTCGGTGCGGACATTATATACGTCTATAACGTTATATATCCTAACCTAAGGGAACCTAACATCTCGGATGTAGTATTTCATAACATTCCTGTCTGGTCGGCCCCACTTCTCGGTGGGAACATTATATACGTCTATATCGTAATATAACCTAACCTAACCAATCTAGACCCTCGCTGGTAATGTTTTACAGAATCCCGGTCGTGTCGGCCCGTACTTCTCCGTGGGGACATTATATACGTCTATAACGTTATATATCCTAACCTAAGCGAACCTAACATCTCGGATGTAGTATTTTCCAACATTCCTGGCGGGGCGGCCGCTACTTCTTGGTGGGAACATTATATACGTCTATATCGTAATATAACCTAACCTAACCCATCTAGACCCCCGCTGGTAATGTTCTACAAAATCCCGGTCGTGTCGTCTCGTACGTCTCGGTGCGGACATTATATACGTCTATAACGTTATATATCCTAACCTAAGGGAACCTAACATCACGGATGTAGTATTTCACAACATTCCTGGCTTGTCGGCCCCACTTCTCGGTGGGAAAATTATATACGTTTATAACGTAGTATAACCTAACCTAACCCATCTAGCCCCTCGCTTGTAATGTTTTGCAGAATCCCGGTCGTGTCGGCCCGTACGTCTCCGTGCGGACATTATATACGTCTATAACGTTATATATCCTAACCTAAGGGTACCTAACATCTCGCATGTAGTATTTCACAACATTCCTGACTGGTCGGCCCCACTTCTCGGTGGGAACATTATTTACGTCTGTAACGTAATATAACCTAACCTAATCCATCTAGACCCTCGCTTGTAATGTTTTACAAAATCCCGGTCGTGTCGGCCCGTACTTCTCCGTGGGGACATTATATACGTCTATATCGTTATATATCCTAACCTAAGGCAACCTAACATCTCGGATGTAGTATTTTCCAACATTCCTGGCGGGTCGGCCCCTACTTCTCGGTGGGCACATTATTTACGTCTATATCGTAATATAACCAAACCTAACCCATCTAGACCCTCGCTGGTAATGTTTTACAAAATCCCGGTCGTGTCGTCTCGTACGTCTCGGTGCGGACATTATATACGTCTATAACGTTATATATCCTAACCAAAGGCAACCTAACATCTCGGATGTAGTATTTTCCAACATTCCTGGCGGGGCGGCCGCTACTTCTCGGTGGGAACGTTATTTACGTCTATAACGTAATATAACCTAACCTAATCCATCTAGACCCTCGCTGGTAATGTTTTACAAAATCCCGGTCGTGTCGGCCCGTACTTCTCCGTGGGGACATTATATACGTCTAAAACGTTATATATCCTAACCTAAGGCAACCTAACATCTCGGATGTAGTATTTTCCAACATTCCTGGCGGGTCGGCCCCTACTTCTCGGTGGGCACATTATTTACGTCTATATCGTAATATAACCAAACCTAACCCATCTAGACCCTCGCTGGTAATGTTTTACAAAATCCCGGTCGTGTCGGCCCGTACTTCTCCGTGGGGACATTATATACGTCTATATCGTTATATATCCTAACCTAAGGCAACTTAACATCTCCGATGTAGTATTTTCCAACATTCCTGGCGGGTCGGCCCCTACTTCTCGGTGGGCACATTATATACGTCTATATCGTAATATAACCTAACCTAACCCATCTAGCCCCTCGCTTGTAATGTTTTGCAGAATCCCTGTCGTGTCGGCCCGTACGTCTCGGTGCGGACATTATATACGTCTATAACGTTATATATACTAACCTAAGCGAACCTAACATCTCGGATGTAGTATTTCATAACATTCCTGGCTGGTCGGCCCCACTTCTCGGTGGGAACATTATATACGTTTATAACGTAATATAACCTAACCTAACCCATCTAGCCCCTCGCTGGTTATGTTTTACAAAATCTCAGTCTTGTCGGCCGTACTTTTCCGTGGGGACATTATATACGTCTATAATTTTATATATCCTAACCTAAGGCAACTTAACATCTCGGATGTAGTATTTTCCAACATTCCTGGCGGGTCAGTCCCTACTTCTCGGTGGGCACATTATATACGTCTATATCGTAATATAACCTAACCTAACCCATCTAGACCCTCGCTGGTAATGTTTTACAGAATCCCGGTCGTGTCGACTCGTACGTCTCGGTGCGGACATTATATACGTCTATAACGTTATATATCCTAACCAAAGGCAACCTAACATCTCGGATGTAGTATTTTCCAACATTCCTGGCGGGGCGGCCGCTACTTCTCGGTGGGAACATTATTTACGTCTATAACGTAATATAACCTAACCTAATCCATCTAGACCCTCGCTGGTAATGTTTTACAAAATCCCGGTCGTGTCGGCCCGTACTTCTCCGTGGGGACATTATATACGTCTAAAACGTTATATATCCTAACCTAAGGCAACCTAACATCTCGGATGTAGTATTTTCCAACATTCCTGGCGGGTCGGCCCCTACTTCTCGGTGGGCACATTATTTACGTCTATATCGTAATATAACCAAACCTAACCCATCTAGAACCTCGCTGGTAATGTTTTACAAAATCCCGGTCGTGTCGGCCCGTACTTCTCCGTGGGGACATTATATACGTCTATATCGTTATATATCCTAACCTAAGGCAACTTAACATCTCCGATGTAGTATTTTCCAACATTCCTGGCGGGTCGGCCCCAACTTCTCGGTGGGCACATTATATACGTCTATATCGTAATATAACCTAACCTAACCCATCTAGACCCTCGCTTGTAATGTTTTGCAGAATCCCGGTCGTGTCGTCCCGTACGTCTCGGTGCGGACATTATATACGTCTATAACGTTATATGTCCTAACTAAAGGCAACCTAATATCTCGAATGTAGTATTTCACAACATTCCTGGCGGGTCGGCCGTACTTCTCGGTGGGAACATTATTTACGTCTATAACGTAATATAACCTAACCTAATCCATCTAGAACCTCGCTGGTAATGTTTTACAAAATCCCGGTCGTGTCGGCCCGTACTTCTCCGTGGGGACATTATATACGTCTATAACGTTATATATCCTAACCTAAGGGAACCTAACATCTCGGATGTAGTACTTTCCAACATTCCTGGCGGGTCGGCCCCACTTCTCGGTGGGAACATTATTCACGTCTATAACGTAATATAACCTAGCCTAACCCATCTAGACCCTCGCTGGTAATGTTTTACAAAATCACGGTCGTGTCGGCCCGTACTTCTCCGTGGGGACATTATATACGTCTATAACGTTATATATCCTAACCTAAGGGAACCTAACATCTCGGATGTAGTATTTTCCAACATTCCTGGCGGGTCGGCCCCACTTCTCGGTGGGAACATTATTCACGTCTATAACGTAATATAACCTAACCTAACCCATCTAGACCCTCGCTGGTAATGTTTTACAGAATCCCGGTCGTGTCGTCTCGTACGTCTCGGTGCGGACATTATATACGTCTATAACGTTATATATCCTAACCTAAGGGAACCTAACATCTCGGATGTAGTATTTCATAACATTCCTGTCTGGTCGGCCCCACTTCTCGGTGGGAACATTATATACGTCTATATCGTAATATAACCTAACCTAACCAATCTAGACCCTCGCTGGTAATGTTTTACAGAATCCCGGTCGTGTCGGCCCGTACTTCTCCGTGGGGACATTATATACGTCTATAACGTTATATATCCTAACCTAAGCGAACCTAACATCTCGGATGTAGTATTTTCCAACATTCCTGGCGGGGCGGCCGCTACTTCTTGGTGGGAACATTATATACGTCTATATCGTAATATAACCTAACCTAACCCATCTAGACCCCCGCTGGTAATGTTCTACAAAATCCCGGTCGTGTCGTCTCGTACGTCTCGGTGCGGACATTATATACGTCTATAACGTTATATATCCTAACCTAAGGGAACCTAACATCACGGATGTAGTATTTCACAACATTCCTGGCTTGTCGGCCCCACTTCTCGGTGGGAAAATTATATACGTTTATAACGTAGTATAACCTAACCTAACCCATCTAGCCCCTCGCTTGTAATGTTTTGCAGAATCCCGGTCGTGTCGGCCCGTACGTCTCCGTGCGGACATTATATACGTCTATAACGTTATATATCCTAACCTAAGGGTACCTAACATCTCGCATGTAGTATTTCACAACATTCCTGACTGGTCGGCCCCACTTCTCGGTGGGAACATTATTTACGTCTGTAACGTAATATAACCTAACCTAATCCATCTAGACCCTCGCTTGTAATGTTTTACAAAATCCCGGTCGTGTCGGCCCGTACTTCTCCGTGGGGACATTATATACGTCTATATCGTTATATATCCTAACCTAAGGCAACCTAACATCTCGGATGTAGTATTTTCCAACATTCCTGGCGGGTCGGCCCCTACTTCTCGGTGGGCACATTATTTACGTCTATATCGTAATATAACCAAACCTAACCCATCTAGACCCTCGCTGGTAATGTTTTACAAAATCCCGGTCGTGTCGTCTCGTACGTCTCGGTGCGGACATTATATACGTCTATAACGTTATATATCCTAACCAAAGGCAACCTAACATCTCGGATGTAGTATTTTCCAACATTCCTGGCGGGGCGGCCGCTACTTCTCGGTGGGAACGTTATTTACGTCTATAACGTAATATAACCTAACCTAATCCATCTAGACCCTCGCTGGTAATGTTTTACAAAATCCCGGTCGTGTCGGCCCGTACTTCTCCGTGGGGACATTATATACGTCTAAAACGTTATATATCCTAACCTAAGGCAACCTAACATCTCGGATGTAGTATTTTCCAACATTCCTGGCGGGTCGGCCCCTACTTCTCGGTGGGCACATTATTTACGTCTATATCGTAATATAACCAAACCTAACCCATCTAGACCCTCGCTGGTAATGTTTTACAAAATCCCGGTCGTGTCGGCCCGTACTTCTCCGTGGGGACATTATATACGTCTATATCGTTATATATCCTAACCTAAGGCAACTTAACATCTCCGATGTAGTATTTTCCAACATTCCTGGCGGGTCGGCCCCAACTTCTCGGTGGGCACATTATATACGTCTATATCGTAATATAACCTAACCTAACCCATCTAGACCCTCGCTTGTAATGTTTTGCAGAATCCCGGTCGTGTCGTCCCGTACGTCTCGGTGCGGACATTATATACGTCTATAACGTTATATATCCTAACCAAAGGCAACCTAATATCTCGAATGTAGTATTTCACAACATTCCTGGCGGGTCGGCCGTACTTCTCGGTGGGAACATTATTTACGTCTATAACGTAATATAACCTAACCTAATCCATCTAGAACCTCGCTGGTAATGTTTTACAAAATCCCGGTCGTGTCGGCCCGTACTTCTCCGTGGGGACATTATATACGTCTATAACGTTATATATCCTAACCTAAGGGAACCTAACATCTCGGATGTAGTACTTTCCAACATTCCTGGCGGGTCGGCCCCACTTCTCGGTGGGAACATTATTCACGTCTATAACGTAATATAACCTAACCTAACCCATCTAGACCCTCGCTGGTAATGTTTTACAAAATCCCGGTCGTGTCGGCCCGTACTTCTCCGTGGGGACATTATATACGTCTATAACGTTATATATCCTAACCTAAGGGAACCTAACATCTCGGATGTAGTATTTCATAACATTCCTGTCTGGTCGGCCCCACTTCTCGGTGGGAACATTATATACGTCTATATCGTAATATAACCTAACCTAACCAATCTAGACCCTCGCTGGTAATGTTTTACAGAATCCCGGTCGTGTCGGCCCGTACTTCTCCGTGGGGACATTATATACGTCTATAACGTTATATATCCTAACCTAAGCGAACCTAACATCTCGGATGTAGTATTTTCCAACATTCCTGGCGGGGCGGCCGCTACTTCTTGGTGGGAACATTATATACGTCTATATCGTAATATAACCAAACCTAACCCATCTAGACCCTCGCTGGTAATGTTTTACAAAATCCCGGTCGTGTCGGCCCGTACTTCTCCGTGGGGACATTATATACGTCTATATCGTTATATATCCTAACCTAAGGCAACTTAACATCTCCGATGTAGTATTTTCCAACATTCCTGGCGGGTCGGCCCCTACTTCTCGGTGGGCACATTATATACGTCTATATCGTAATATAACCTAACCTAACCCATCTAGCCCCTCGCTTGTAATGTTTTGCAGAATCCCTGTCGTGTCGGCCCGTACGTCTCGGTGCGGACATTATATACGTCTATAACGTTATATATACTAACCTAAGCGAACCTAACATCTCGGATGTAGTATTTCATAACATTCCTGGCTGGTCGGCCCCACTTCTCGGTGGGAACATTATATACGTTTATAACGTAATATAACCTAACCTAACCCATCTAGCCCCTCGCTGGTTATGTTTTACAAAATCTCAGTCTTGTCGGCCGTACTTTTCCGTGGGGACATTATATACGTCTATAATTTTATATATCCTAACCTAAGGCAACTTAACATCTCGGATGTAGTATTTTCCAACATTCCTGGCGGGTCAGTCCCTACTTCTCGGTGGGCACATTATATACGTCTATATCGTAATATAACCTAACCTAACCCATCTAGACCCTCGCTGGTAATGTTTTACAGAATCCCGGTCGTGTCGTCTCGTACGTCTCGGTGCGGACATTATATACGTCTATAACGTTATATATCCTAACCAAAGGCAACCTAACATCTCGGATGTAGTATTTTCCAACATTCCTGGCGGGGCGGCCGCTACTTCTTGGTGGGAACATTATTTACGTCTATAACGTAATATAACCTAACCTAATCCATCTAGACCCTCGCTGGTAATGTTTTACAAAATCCCGGTCGTGTCGGCCCGTACTTCTCCGTGGGGACATTATATACGTCTAAAACGTTATATATCCTAACCTAAGGCAACCTAACATCTCGGATGTAGTATTTTCCAACATTCCTGGCGGGTCGGCCCCTACTTCTCGGTGGGCACATTATTTACGTCTATATCGTAATATAACCAAACCTAACCCATCTAGACCCTCGCTGGTAATGTTTTACAAAATCCCGGTCGTGTCGGCCCGTACTTCTCCGTGGGGACATTATATACGTCTATATCGTTATATATCCTAACCTAAGGCAACTTAACATCTCCGATGTAGTATTTTCCAACATTCCTGGCGGGTCGGCCCCAACTTCTCGGTGGGCACATTATATACGTCTATATCGTAATATAACCTAACCTAACCCATCTAGACCCTCGCTTGTAATGTTTTGCAGAATCCCGGTCGTGTCGTCCTGTACGTCTCGGTGCGGACATTATATACGTCTATAACGTTATATATCCTAACCAAAGGCAACCTAATATCTCGAATGTAGTATTTCACAACATTCCTGGCGGGTCGGCCGTACTTCTCGGTGGGAACATTATTTACGTCTATAACGTAATATAACCTAACCTAATCCATCTAGAACCTCGCTAGTTATGTTTTACAAAATCTCAGTCTTGTCGGCCGTACTTTTCCGTGGGGACATTATATACGTCTATAATTTTATATATCCTAACCTAAGGCAACTTAACATCTCGGATGTAGTATTTTCCAACATTCCTGGCGGGTCAGTCCCTACTTCTCGGTGGGCACATTATATACGTCTATATCGTAATATAACCTAACCTAACCCATCTAGACCCTCGCTGGTAATGTTTTACAGAATCCCGGTCGTGTCGTCTCGTACGTCTCGGTGCGGACATTATATACGTCTATAACGTTATATATCCTAACCAAAGGCAACCTAACATCTCGGATGTAGTATTTTCCAACATTCCTGGCGGGGCGGCCGCTACTTCTCGGTGGGAACATTATTCACGTCTATAACGTAATATAACCTAACCTAACCCATCTAGACCCTCGCTGGTAATGTTTTACAGAATCCCGGTCGTGTCGTCTCGTACGTCTCGGTGCGGACATTATATACGTCTATAACGTTATATATCCTAACCTAAGGGAACCTAACATCTCGGATGTAGTATTTCATAACATTCCTGGCGGGTCGGCCCCTACTTCTCGGTGGGCACATTATTTACGTCTATATCGTAATATAACCAAACCTAACCCATCTAGACCCTCGCTGGTAATGTTTTACAAAATCCCGGTCGTGTCGGCCCGTACTTCTCCGTGGGGACATTATATACGTCTATATCGTTATATATCCTAACCTAAGGCAACTTAACATCTCCGATGTAGTATTTTCCAACATTCCTGGCGGGTCGGCCCCAACTGCTCGGTGGGCACATTATATACGTCTATATCGTAATATAACCTAACCTAACCCATCTAGACCCTCGCTTGTAATGTTTTGCAGAATCCCGGTCGTGTCGTCCCGTACGTCTCGGTGCGGACATTATATACGTCTATAACGTTATATATCCTAACCAAAGGCAACCTAATATCTCGAATGTAGTATTTCACAACATTCCTGGCGGGTCGGCCGTACTTCTCGGTGGGAACATTATTTACGTCTATAACGTAATATAACCTAACCTAATCCATCTAGAACCTCGCTGGTTATGTTTTACAAAATCTCAGTCTTGTCGGCCGTACTTTTCCGTGGGGACATTATATACGTCTATAATTTTATATATCCTAACCTAAGGCAACTTAACATCTCGGATGTAGTATTTTCCAACATTCCTGGCGGGTCAGTCCCTACTTCTCGGTGGGCACATTATATACGTCTATATCGTAATATAACCTAACCTAACCCATCTAGACCCTCGCTGGTAATGTTTTACAGAATCCCGGTCGTGTCGTCTCGTACGTCTCGGTGCGGACATTATATACGTCTATAACGTTATATATCCTAACCAAAAGCAACCTAACATCTCGGATGTAGTATTTTCCAACATTCCTGGCGGGGCGGCCGCTACTTCTCGGTGGGAACATTATTCACGTCCATAACGTAATATAACCTAACCTAACCCATCTAGACCCTCGCTGGTAATGTTTTACAGAATCCCGGTCGTGTCGTCTCGTACGTCTCGGTGCGGACATTATATACGTCTATAACGTTATATATCCTAACCTAAGGGAACCTAACATCTCGGATGTAGTATTTTCCAACATTCCTGGCGGGTCGGCCCCACTTCTCGGTGGGCACATTATATACGTCTATATCGTAATATAACCTAACCTAACCAATCTAGACCCTCGCTGGTAATGTTTTACAGAATCCCGGTCGTGTCGGCCCGTACTTCTCCGTGGGGACATTATATACGTCTATAACGTTATATATCCTAACCTAAGCGAACCTAACATCTCGGATGTAGTATTTTCCAACATTCCTGGCGGGGCGGCCGCTACTTCTTGGTGGGAACATTATATACGTCTATATCGTAATATAACCTAACCTAACCCATCTAGACCCCCGCTGGTAATGTTCTACAAAATCCCGGTCGTGTCGTCTCGTACGTCTCGGTGCGGACATTATATACGTCTATAACGTTATATATCCTAACCTAAGGGAACCTAACATCACGGATGTAGTATTTCACAACATTCCTGGCTTGTCGGCCCCACTTCTCGGTGGGAAAATTATATACGTTTAGAACGTAGTATAACCTAACCTAACCCATCTAGCCCCTCGCTTGTAATGTTTTGCAGAATCCCGGTCGTGTCGGCCCGTACGTCTCCGTGCGGACATTATATACGTCTATAACGTTATATATCCTAACCTAAGTGTACCTAACATCTCGCATGTAGTATTTCACAACATTCCTGACTGGTCGGCCCCACTTCTCGGTGGGAACATTATTTACGTCTATAACGTAATATAACCTAACCTAATGCATCTAGACCCTCGCTTGTAATGTTTTACAAAATCCCGGTCGTGTCGGCCCGTACTTCTCCGTGGGGACATTATATACGTCTATATCGTTATATATCCTAACCTAAGGCAACCTAACATCTCGGATGTAGTATTTTCCAACATTCCTGGCGGGTCGGCCCCTACTTCTCGGTGGGCACATTATTTACGTCTATATCGTAATATAACCAAACCTAACCCATCTAGACCCTCGCTGGTAATGTTTTACAAAATCCCGGTCGTGTCGGCCCGTACTTCTCCGTGGGGACATTATATACGTCTATATCGTAATATAACCTAACCTAACCCATCTAGACCCTCGCTTGTAATGTTTTACAAAATCCCGGTCGTGTCGGCCTGTACTTCTCCGTGGGGACATTATATACGTCTATATCGTTATATATCCTAACCTAAGGCAACTTAACATCTCCGATGTAGTATTTTCCAACATTCCTGGCGGGTCGGCCCCTACTTCTCGGTGGGCACATTATATACGTCTATATCGTAATATAACCTAACCTAACCCATCTAGCCCCTCGCTTGTAATGTTTTGCAGAATCCCTGTCGTGTCGTCCCGTACGTCTCGGTGCGGACATTATATACGTCTATAACGTTATATATACTAACCTACGCGAACCTAACTTCTCGGATCTGGTATTTCATAACATTCCTGGCTGGTCGGCCCCACTTCTCGGTGGGAACATTATATACGTTTATAACGTAATATAACCTAACCTAACCCATCTAGACCCTCGCTGGTAATGTTTTACAGAATCCCGGTCGTGTCGGCCCGTACTTCTCCGTGGGGACATTATATACGTCTATAACGTTATATATCCTAACCTAAGCGAACCTAACATCTCGGATGCAGTATTTTCCAACATTCCTGGCGGGGCGGCCGCTACTTCTTGGTGGGAACATTATATACGTCTATATCGTAATATAACCAAACCTAACCCATCTAGACCCTCGCTGGTAATGTTTTACAAAATCCCGGTCGTGTCGGCCCGTACTTCTCCGTGGGGACATTATATACGTCTATATCGTTATATATCCTAACCTAAGGCAACTTAACATCTCCGATGTAGTATTTTCCAACATTCCTGGCGGGTCGGCCCCTACTTCTCGGTGGGCACATTATATACGTCTATATCGTAATATAACCTAACCTAACCCATCTAGCCCCTCGCTTGTAATGTTTTGCAGAATCCCTGTCGTGTCGGCCCGTACGTCTCGGTGCGGACATTATATACGTCAATAACGTTATATATACTAACCTAAGCGAACCTAACATCTCGGATGTAGTATTTCATAACATTCCTGGCTGGTCGGCCCCACTTCTCGGTGGGAACATTATATACGTTTATAACGTAATATAACCTAACCTAACCCATCTAGCCCCTCGCTGGTTATGTTTTACAAAATCTCAGTCTTGTCGGCCGTACTTTTCCGTGGGGACATTATATACGTCTATAATTTTATATATCCTAACCTAAGGCAACTTAACATCTCGGATGTAGTATTTTCCAACATTCCTGGCGGGTCAGTCCCTACTTCTCGGTGGGCACATTATATACGTCTATATCGTAATATAACCTAACCTAACCCATCTAGACCCTCGCTGGTAATGTTTTACAGAATCCCGGTCGTGTCGTCTCGTACGTCTCGGTGCGGACATTATATACGTCTATAACGTTATATATCCTAACCTAAGGGAACCTAACATCTCGGATGTAGTATTTCATAACATTCCTGTCTGGTCGGCCCCACTTCTCGGTGGGAACATTATATACGTCTATATCGTAATATAACCTAACCTAACCAATCTAGACCCTCGCTGGTAATGTTTTACAGAATCCCGGTCGTGTCGGCCCGTACTTCTCCGTGGGGACATTATATACGTCTATAACGTTATATATCCTAACCTAAGCGAACCTAACATCTCGGATGTAGTATTTTCCAACATTCCTGGCGGGGCGGCCGCTACTTCTTGGTGGGAACATTATATACGTCTATATCGTAATATAACCTAACCTAACCCATCTAGACCCCCGCTGGTAATGTTCTACAAAATCCCGGTCGTGTCGTCTCGTACGTCTCGGTGCGGACATTATATACGTCTATAACGTTATATATCCTAACCTAAGGGAACCTAACATCACGGATGTAGTATTTCACAACATTCCTGGCTTGTCGGCCCCACTTCTCGGTGGGAAAATTATATACGTTTAGAACGTAGTATAACCTAACCTAACCCATCTAGCCCCTCGCTTGTAATGTTTTGCAGAATCCCGGTCGTGTCGGCCCGTACGTCTCCGTGCGGACATTATATACGTCTATAACGTTATATATCCTAACCTAAGTGTACCTAACATCTCGCATGTAGTATTTCACAACATTCCTGACTGGTCGGCCCCACTTCTCGGTGGGAACATTATTTACGTCTATAACGTAATATAACCTAACCTAATGCATCTAGACCCTCGCTTGTAATGTTTTACAAAATCCCGGTCGTGTCGGCCCGTACTTCTCCGTGGGGACATTATATACGTCTATAACGTTATATATCCTAACCTAAGGGAACCTAACATCTCGGATGTAGTACTTTCCAACATTCCTGGCGGGTCGGCCCCACTTCTCGGTGGGAACATTATTCACGTCTATAACGTAATATAACCTAACCTAACCCATCTAGACCCTCGCTGGTAATGTTTTACAAAATCCCGGTCGTGTCGGCCCGTACTTCTCCGTGGGGACATTATATACGTCTATAACGTTATATATCCTAACCTAAGGGAACCTAACATCTCGGATGTAGTATTTCATAACATTCCTGTCTGGTCGGCCCCACTTCTCGGTGGGAACATTATATACGTCTATATCGTAATATAACCTAACCTAACCAATCTAGACCCTCGCTGGTAATGTTTTACAGAATCCCGGTCGTGTCGGCCCGTACTTCTCCGTGGGGACATTATATACGTCTATAACGTTATATATCCTAACCTAAGCGAACCTAACATCTCGGATGTAGTATTTTCCAACATTCCTGGCGGGGCGGCCGCTACTTCTTGGTGGGAACATTATATACGTCTATATCGTAATATAACCAAACCTAACCCATCTAGACCCTCGCTGGTAATGTTTTACAAAATCCCGGTCGTGTCGGCCCGTACTTCTCCGTGGGGACATTATATACGTCTATATCGTTATATATCCTAACCTAAGGCAACTTAACATCTCCGATGTAGTATTTTCCAACATTCCTGGCGGGTCGGCCCCTACTTCTCGGTGGGCACATTATATACGTCTATATCGTAATATAACCTAACCTAACCCATCTAGCCCCTCGCTTGTAATGTTTTGCAGAATCCCTGTCGTGTCGGCCCGTACGTCTCGGTGCGGACATTATATACGTCTATAACGTTATATATACTAACCTAAGCGAACCTAACATCTCGGATGTAGTATTTCATAACATTCCTGGCTGGTCGGCCCCACTTCTCGGTGGGAACATTATATACGTTTATAACGTAATATAACCTAACCTAACCCATCTAGCCCCTCGCTGGTTATGTTTTACAAAATCTCAGTCTTGTCGGCCGTACTTTTCCGTGGGGACATTATATACGTCTATAATTTTATATATCCTAACCTAAGGCAACTTAACATCTCGGATGTAGTATTTTCCAACATTCCTGGCGGGTCAGTCCCTACTTCTCGGTGGGCACATTATATACGTCTATATCGTAATATAACCTAACCTAACCCATCTAGACCCTCGCTGGTAATGTTTTACAGAATCCCGGTCGTGTCGTCTCGTACGTCTCGGTGCGGACATTATATACGTCTATAACGTTATATATCCTAACCAAAGGCAACCTAACATCTCGGATGTAGTATTTTCCAACATTCCTGGCGGGGCGGCCGCTACTTCTTGGTGGGAACATTATTTACGTCTATAACGTAATATAACCTAACCTAATCCATCTAGACCCTCGCTGGTAATGTTTTACAAAATCCCGGTCGTGTCGGCCCGTACTTCTCCGTGGGGACATTATATACGTCTAAAACGTTATATATCCTAACCTAAGGCAACCTAACATCTCGGATGTAGTATTTTCCAACATTCCTGGCGGGTCGGCCCCTACTTCTCGGTGGGCACATTATTTACGTCTATATCGTAATATAACCAAACCTAACCCATCTAGACCCTCGCTGGTAATGTTTTACAAAATCCCGGTCGTGTCGGCCCGTACTTCTCCGTGGGGACATTATATACGTCTATATCGTTATATATCCTAACCTAAGGCAACTTAACATCTCCGATGTAGTATTTTCCAACATTCCTGGCGGGTCGGCCCCAACTTCTCGGTGGGCACATTATATACGTCTATATCGTAATATAACCTAACCTAACCCATCTAGACCCTCGCTTGTAATGTTTTGCAGAATCCCGGTCGTGTCGTCCTGTACGTCTCGGTGCGGACATTATATACGTCTATAACGTTATATATCCTAACCAAAGGCAACCTAATATCTCGAATGTAGTATTTCACAACATTCCTGGCGGGTCGGCCGTACTTCTCGGTGGGAACATTATTTACGTCTATAACGTAATATAACCTAACCTAATCCATCTAGAACCTCGCTGGTTATGTTTTACAAAATCTCAGTCTTGTCGGCCGTACTTTTCCGTGGGGACATTATATACGTCTATAATTTTATATATCCTAACCTAAGGCAACTTAACATCTCGGATGTAGTATTTTCCAACATTCCTGGCGGGTCAGTCCCTACTTCTCGGTGGGCACATTATATACGTCTATATCGTAATATAACCTAACCTAACCCATCTAGACCCTCGCTGGTAATGTTTTACAGAATCCCGGTCGTGTCGTCTCGTACGTCTCGGTGCGGACATTATATACGTCTATAACGTTATATATCCTAACCAAAGGCAACCTAACATCTCGGATGTAGTATTTTCCAACATTCCTGGCGGGGCGGCCGCTACTTCTCGGTGGGAACATTATTCACGTCTATAACGTAATATAACCTAACCTAACCCATCTAGACCCTCGCTGGTAATGTTTTACAGAATCCCGGTCGTGTCGTCTCGTACGTCTCGGTGCGGACATTATATACGTCTATAACGTTATATATCCTAACCTAAGGGAACCTAACATCTCGGATGTAGTATTTCATAACATTCCTGGCGGGTCGGCCCCTACTTCTCGGTGGGCACATTATTTACGTCTATATCGTAATATAACCAAACCTAACCCATCTAGACCCTCGCTGGTAATGTTTTACAAAATCCCGGTCGTGTCGGCCCGTACTTCTCCGTGGGGACATTATATACGTCTATATCGTTATATATCCTAACCTAAGGCAACTTAACATCTCCGATGTAGTATTTTCCAACATTCCTGGCGGGTCGGCCCCAACTGCTCGGTGGGCACATTATATACGTCTATATCGTAATATAACCTAACCTAACCCATCTAGACCCTCGCTTGTAATGTTTTGCAGAATCCCGGTCGTGTCGTCCCGTACGTCTCGGTGCGGACATTATATACGTCTATAACGTTATATATCCTAACCAAAGGCAACCTAATATCTCGAATGTAGTATTTCACAACATTCCTGGCGGGTCGGCCGTACTTCTCGGTGGGAACATTATTTACGTCTATAACGTAATATAACCTAACCTAATCCATCTAGAACCTCGCTGGTTATGTTTTACAAAATCTCAGTCTTGTCGGCCGTACTTTTCCGTGGGGACATTATATACGTCTATAATTTTATATATCCTAACCTAAGGCAACTTAACATCTCGGATGTAGTATTTTCCAACATTCCTGGCGGGTCAGTCCCTACTTCTCGGTGGGCACATTATATACGTCTATATCGTAATATAACCTAACCTAACCCATCTAGACCCTCGCTGGTAATGTTTTACAGAATCCCGGTCGTGTCGTCTCGTACGTCTCGGTGCGGACATTATATACGTCTATAACGTTATATATCCTAACCAAAAGCAACCTAACATCTCGGATGTAGTATTTTCCAACATTCCTGGCGGGGCGGCCGCTACTTCTCGGTGGGAACATTATTCACGTCCATAACGTAATATAACCTAACCTAACCCATCTAGACCCTCGCTGGTAATGTTTTACAGAATCCCGGTCGTGTCGTCTCGTACGTCTCGGTGCGGACATTATATACGTCTATAACGTTATATATCCTAACCTAAGGGAACCTAACATCTCGGATGTAGTATTTCATAACATTCCTGTCTGGTCGGCCCCACTTCTCGGTGGGAACATTATATACGTCTATATCGTAATATAACCTAACCTAACCAATCTAGACCCTCGCTGGTAATGTTTTACAGAATCCCGGTCGTGTCGGCCCGTACTTCTCCGTGGGGACATTATATACGTCTATAACGTTATATATCCTAACCTAAGCGAACCTAACATCTCGGATGTAGTATTTTCCAACATTCCTGGCGGGGCGGCCGCTACTTCTTGGTGGGAACATTATATACGTCTATATCGTAATATAACCTAACCTAACCCATCTAGACCCCCGCTGGTAATGTTCTACAAAATCCCGGTCGTGTCGTCTCGTACGTCTCGGTGCGGACATTATATACGTCTATAACGTTATATATCCTAACCTAAGGGAACCTAACATCACGGATGTAGTATTTCACAACATTCCTGGCTTGTCGGCCCCACTTCTCGGTGGGAAAATTATATACGTTTAGAACGTAGTATAACCTAACCTAACCCATCTAGCCCCTCGCTTGTAATGTTTTGCAGAATCCCGGTCGTGTCGGCCCGTACGTCTCCGTGCGGACATTATATACGTCTATAACGTTATATATCCTAACCTAAGTGTACCTAACATCTCGCATGTAGTATTTCACAACATTCCTGACTGGTCGGCCCCACTTCTCGGTGGGAACATTATTTACGTCTATAACGTAATATAACCTAACCTAATGCATCTAGACCCTCGCTTGTAATGTTTTACAAAATCCCGGTCGTGTCGGCCCGTACTTCTCCGTGGGGACATTATATACGTCTATATCGTTATATATCCTAACCTAAGGCAACCTAACATCTCGGATGTAGTATTTTCCAACATTCCTGGCGGGTCGGCCCCTACTTCTCGGTGGGCACATTATTTACGTCTATATCGTAATATAACCAAACCTAACCCATCTAGACCCTCGCTGGTAATGTTTTACAAAATCCCGGTCGTGTCGGCCCGTACTTCTCCGTGGGGACATTATATACGTCTATATCGTAATATAACCTAACCTAACCCATCTAGACCCTCGCTTGTAATGTTTTACAAAATCCCGGTCGTGTCGGCCTGTACTTCTCCGTGGGGACATTATATACGTCTATATCGTTATATATCCTAACCTAAGGCAACTTAACATCTCCGATGTAGTATTTTCCAACATTCCTGGCGGGTCGGCCCCTACTTCTCGGTGGGCACATTATATACGTCTATATCGTAATATAACCTAACCTAACCCATCTAGCCCCTCGCTTGTAATGTTTTGCAGAATCCCTGTCGTGTCGTCCCGTACGTCTCGGTGCGGACATTATATACGTCTATAACGTTATATATACTAACCTACGCGAACCTAACTTCTCGGATCTGGTATTTCATAACATTCCTGGCTGGTCGGCCCCACTTCTCGGTGGGAACATTATATACGTTTATAACGTAATATAACCTAACCTAACCCATCTAGACCCTCGCTGGTAATGTTTTACAGAATCCCGGTCGTGTCGGCCCGTACTTCTCCGTGGGGACATTATATACGTCTATAACGTTATATATCCTAACCTAAGCGAACCTAACATCTCGGATGCAGTATTTTCCAACATTCCTGGCGGGGCGGCCGCTACTTCTTGGTGGGAACATTATATACGTCTATATCGTAATATAACCAAACCTAACCCATCTAGACCCTCGCTGGTAATGTTTTACAAAATCCCGGTCGTGTCGGCCCGTACTTCTCCGTGGGGACATTATATACGTCTATATCGTTATATATCCTAACCTAAGGCAACTTAACATCTCCGATGTAGTATTTTCCAACATTCCTGGCGGGTCGGCCCCTACTTCTCGGTGGGCACATTATATACGTCTATATCGTAATATAACCTAACCTAACCCATCTAGCCCCTCGCTTGTAATGTTTTGCAGAATCCCTGTCGTGTCGGCCCGTACGTCTCGGTGCGGACATTATATACGTCAATAACGTTATATATACTAACCTAAGCGAACCTAACATCTCGGATGTAGTATTTCATAACATTCCTGGCTGGTCGGCCCCACTTCTCGGTGGGAACATTATATACGTTTATAACGTAATATAACCTAACCTAACCCATCTAGCCCCTCGCTGGTTATGTTTTACAAAATCTCAGTCTTGTCGGCCGTACTTTTCCGTGGGGACATTATATACGTCTATAATTTTATATATCCTAACCTAAGGCAACTTAACATCTCGGATGTAGTATTTTCCAACATTCCTGGCGGGTCAGTCCCTACTTCTCGGTGGGCACATTATATACGTCTATATCGTAATATAACCTAACCTAACCCATCTAGACCCTCGCTGGTAATGTTTTACAGAATCCCGGTCGTGTCGTCTCGTACGTCTCGGTGCGGACATTATATACGTCTATAACGTTATATATCCTAACCAAAGGCAACCTAACATCTCGGATGTAGTATTTTCCAACATTCCTGGCGGGGCGGCCGCTACTTCTCGGTGGGAACATTATTTACGTCTATAACGTAATATAACCTAACCTAATCCATCTAGACCCTCGCTGGTAATGTTTTACAAAATCCCGGTCGTGTCGGCCCGTACTTCTCCGTGGGGACATTATATACGTCTAAAACGTTATATATCCTAACCTAAGGCAACCTAACATCTCGGATGTAGTATTTTCCAACATTCCTGGCGGGTCGGCCCCTACTTCTCGGTGGGCACATTATTTACGTCTATATCGTAATATAACCAAACCTAACCCATCTAGACCCTCGCTGGTAATGTTTTACAAAATCCCGGTCGTGTCGGCCCGTACTTCTCCGTGGGGACATTATATACGTCTATATCGTTATATATCCTAACCTAAGGCAACTTAACATCTCCGATGTAGTATTTTCCAACATTCCTGGCGGGTCGGCCCCAACTTCTCGGTGGGCACATTATATACGTCTATATCGTAATATAACCTAACCTAACCCATCTAGACCCTCGCTTGTAATGTTTTGCAGAATCCCGGTCGTGTCGTCCCGTACGTCTCGGTGCGGACATTATATACGTCTATAACGTTATATATCCTAACCAAAGGCAACCTAATATCTCGAATGTAGTATTTCACAACATTCCTGGCGGGTCGGCCGTACTTCTCGGTGGGAACATTATTTACGTCTATAACGTAATATAACCTAACCTAATCCATCTAGAACCTCGCTGGTTATGTTTTACAAAATCTCAGTCTTGTCGGCCGTACTTTTCCGTGGGGACATTATATACGTCTATAATTTTATATATCCTAACCTAAGGCAACTTAACATCTCGGATGTAGCATTTTCCAACATTCCTGGCGGGTCAGTCCCTACTTCTCGGTGGGCACATTATATACGTCTATATCGTAATATAACCTAACCTAACCCATCTAGACCCTCGCTGGTAATGTTTTACAGAATCCCGGTCGTGTCGTCTCGTACGTCTCGGTGCGGACATTATATACGTCTATAACGTTATATATCCTAACCAAAGGCAACCTAACATCTCGGATGTAGTATTTTCCAACATTCCTGGCGGGGCGGCCGCTACTTCTCGGTGGGAACATTATTCACGTCTATAACGTAATATAACCTAACCTAACCCATCTAGACCCTCGCTGGTAATGTTTTACAGAATCCCGGTCGTGTCGTCCCGTACGTCTCGGTGCGGACATTATATACGTCTATAACGTTATATATCCTAACCAAAGGCAACCTAATATCTCGAATGTAGTATTTCACAACATTCCTGGCGGGTCGGCCGTACTTCTCGGTGGGAACATTATTTACGTCTATAACGTAATATAACCTAACCTAATCCATCTAGAACCTCGCTGGTTATGTTTTACAAAATCTCAGTCTTGTCGGCCGTACTTTTCCGTGGGGACATTATATACGTCTATAATTTTATATATCCTAACCTAAGGCAACTTAACATCTCGGATGTAGCATTTTCCAACATTCCTGGCGGGTCAGTCCCTACTTCTCGGTGGGCACATTATATACGTCTATATCGTAATATAACCTAACCTAACCCATCTAGACCCTCGCTGGTAATGTTTTACAGAATCCCGGTCGTGTCGTCTCGTACGTCTCGGTGCGGACATTATATACGTCTATAACGTTATATATCCTAACCAAAGGCAACCTAACATCTCGGATGTAGTATTTTCCAACATTCCTGGCGGGGCGGCCGCTACTTCTCGGTGGGAACATTATTCACGTCTATAACGTAATATAACCTAACCTAACCCATCTAGACCCTCGCTGGTAATGTTTTACAGAATCCCGGTCGTGTCGTCTCGTACGTCTCGGTGCGGACATTATATACGTCTATAACGTTATATATCCTAACCTAAGGGAACCTAACATCTCGGATGTAGTATTTCATAACATTCCTGGCGGGTCGGCCCCTACTTCTCGGTGGGCGCATTATTTACGTCTATATCGTAATATAACCAAACCTAACCCATCTAGACCCTCGCTGGTAATGTTTTACAAAATCCCGGTCGTGTCGGCCCGTACTTCTCCGTGGGGACATTATATACGTCTATATCGTTATATATCCTAACCTAAGGCAACTTAACATCTCCGATGTAGTATTTTCCAACATTCCTGGCGGGTCGGCCCCAACTTCTCGGTGGGCACATTATATACGTCTATATCGTAATATAACCTAACCTAACCCATCTAGACCCTCGCTTGTAATGTTTTGCAGAATCCCGGTCGTGTCGTCCCGTACGTCTCGGTGCGGACATTATATACGTCTATAACGTTATATATCCTAACCAAAGGCAACCTAATATCTCGAATGTAGTATTTCACAACATTCCTGGCGGGTCGGCCGTACTTCTCGGTGGGAACATTATTTACGTCTATAACGTAATATAACCTAACCTAATCCATCTAGAACCTCGCTGGTTATGTTTTACAAAATCTCAGTCTTGTCGGCCGTACTTTTCCGTGGGGACATTATATACGTCTATAATTTTATATATCCTAACCTAAGGCAACTTAACATCTCGGATGTAGTATTTTCCAACATTCCTGGCGGGTCAGTCCCTACTTCTCGGTGGGCACATTATATACGTCTATATCGTAATATAACCTAACCTAACCCATCTAGACCCTCGCTGGTAATGTTTTACAGAATCCCGGTCGTGTCGTCTCGTACGTCTCGGTGCGGACATTATATACGTCTATAACGTTATATATCCTAACCAAAGGCAACCTAACATCTCGGATGTAGTATTTTCCAACATTCCTGGCGGGGCGGCCGCTACTTCTCGGTGGGAACATTATTCACGTCCATAACGTAATATAACCTAACCTAACCCATCTAGACCCTCGCTGGTAATGTTTTACAGAATCCCGGTCGTGTCGTCTCGTACGTCTCGGTGCGGACATTATATACGTCTATAACGTTATATATCCTAACCTAAGGGAACCTATCATCTCGGATGTAGTATTTCATAACATTCCTGTCTGGTCGGCCCCACTTCTCGGTGGGAACATTATATACGTCTATATCGTAATATAACCTAACCTAACCAATCTAGACCCTCGCTGGTAATGTTTTACAGAATCCCGGTCGTGTCGGCCCGTACTTCTCCGTGGGGACATTATATACGTCTATAACGTTATATATCCTAACCTAAGCGAACCTAACATCTCGGATGTAGTATTTTCCAACATTCCTGGCGGGGCGGCCGCTACTTCTTGGTGGGAACATTATATACGTCTATATCGTAATATAACCTAACCTAACCCATCTAGACCCCCGCTGGTAATGTTCTACAAAATCCAGGTCGTGTCGTCTCGTACGTCTCGGTGCGGACATTATATACGTCTATAACGTTATATATCCTAACCTAAGGGAACCTAACATCACGGATGTAGTATTTCACAACATTCCTGGCTTGTCGGCCCCACTTCTCGGTGGGAAAATTATATACGTTTAGAACGTAGTATAACCTAACCTAACCCATCTAGCCCCTCGCTTGTAATGTTTTGCAGAATCCCGGTCGTGTCGGCCCGTACGTCTCCGTGCGGACATTATATACGTCTATAACGTTATATATCCTAACCTAAGTGTACCTAACATCTCGCATGTAGTATTTCACAACATTCCTGACTGGTCGGCCCCACTTCTCGGTGGGAACATTATTTACGTCTATAACGTAATATAACCTAACCTAATCCATCTAGACCCTCGCTTGTAATGTTTTACAAAATCCCGGTCGTGTCGGCCCGTACTTCTCCGTGGGGACATTATATACGTCTATATCGTTATATATCCTAACCTAAGGCAACTTAACATCTCCGATGTAGTATTTTCCAACATTCCTGGCGGGTCGGCCCCTACTTCTCGGTGGGCACATTATATACGTCTATATCGTAATATAACCTAACCTAACCCATCTAGCCCCTCGCTTGTAATGTTTTGCAGAATCCCTGTCGTGTCGTCCCGTACGTCTCGGTGCGGACATTATATACGTCTATAACGTTATATATACTAACCTACGCGAACCTAACTTCTCGGATCTGGTATTTCATAACATTCCTGGCTGGTCGGCCCCACTTCTCGGTGGGAACATTATATACGTTTATAACGTAATATAACCTAACCTAACCCATCTAGCCCCTCGCTGGTTATGTTTTACAAAATCTCAGTCTTGTCGGCCGTACTTTTCCGTGGGGACATTATATACGTCTATAATTTTATATATCCTAACCTAAGGCAACATAACATCTCGGATGTAGTATTTTCCAACATTCCTGGCGGGTCAGTCCCTACTTCTCGGTGGGCACATTATATACGTCTATATCGTAATATAACCTAACCTAACCCATCTAGACCCTCGCTGGTAATGTTTTACAGAATCCCGGTCGTGTCGTCTCGTACGTCTCGGTGCGGACATTATATACGTCTATAACGTTATATATCCTAACCAAAGGCAACCTAACATCTCGGATGTAGTATTTTCCAACATTCCTGGCGGGGCGGCCGCTACTTCTCGGTGGGAACATTATTTACGTCTATAACGTAATATAACCTAACCTAATCCATCTAGACCCTCGCTGGTAATGTATTACAAAATCCCGGTCGTGTCGGCCCGTACTTCTCCGTGGGGACATTATATACGTCTAAAACGTTATATATCCTAACCTAAGGCAACCTAACATCTCGGATGTAGTATTTTCCAACATTCCTGGCGGGTCGGCCCCTACTTCCCGGTGGGCACATTATTTACGTCTATATCGTAATATAACCAAACCTAACCCATCTAGACCCTCGCTGGTAATGTTTTACAAAATCCCGGTCGTGTCGGCCCGTACTTCTCCGTGGGGACATTATATACGTCTATATCGTTATATATCCTAACCTAAGGCAACTTAACATCTCCGATGTAGTATTTTCCAACATTCCTGGCGGGTCGGCCCCTACTTCTCGGTGGGCACATTATATACGTCTATATCGTAATATAACCTAACCTAACCCATCTAGACCCTCGCTTGTAATGTTTTGCAGAATCCCGGTCGTGTCGTCCCGTACGTCTCGGTGCGGACATTATATACGTCTATAACGTTATATATCCTAACCAAAGGCAACCCAATATCTCGAATGTAGTATTTCACAACATTCCTGGCGGGTCGGCCGTACTTCTCGGTGGGAACATTATTTACGTCTATAACGTAATATAACCTAACCTAATCCATCTAGAACCTCGCTGGTAATGTTTTACAAAATCCCGGTCGTGTCGGCCCGTACTTCTCCGTGGGGACATTATATACGTCTATAACGTTATATATCCTAACCTAAGGGAACCTAACATCTCGGATGTAGTACTTTCCAACATTCCTGGCAGGTCGGCCCCACTTCTCGGTGGGAACATTATTCACGTCTATAACGTAATGTAACCTAACCTAACCCATCTAGACCCTCGCTGGTAATGTTTTACAAAATCCCGGTCGTGTCGGCCCTTACTTCTCCGTGGGGACATTATATACGTCTATAACGTTATATATCCTAACCTAAGGGAACCTAACATCTCGGATGTAGTATTTCACAACATTCCTGTCTGGTCGGCCCCACTTCTCGGTGGGAACAGTATATACGTCTATATCGTAATATAACCTAACCTAACCAATCTAGACCCTCGCTGGTAATGTTTTACAGAATCCCGGTCGTGTCGGCCCGTACTTCTCCGTGGGGACATTATATACGTCTATAACGTTATACATCCTAACCTAAGCGAACCTAACATCTCGGATGTAGTATTTTCCAACATTCCTGGCGGGGCGGCCGCTACTTCTTGGTGGGAACATTATATACGTCTATATCGTAATATAACCTAACCTAACCCATCTAGACCCTCGCTGGTAATGTTCCACAAAATCCCGGTCGTGTCGTCTCGTACGTCTCGGTGCGGACATTATATACGTCTATAACGTTATATATCCTAACCTAAGGGATCCTAACATCACGGATGTAGTATTTCACAACATTCCTGGCTTGTCGGCCCCACTTCTCGGTGGGAAAATTATATACGTTTATAACGTAGTATAACCTAACCTAACCCATCTAGCCCCTCGCTTGTAATGTTTTGCAGAATCCCGGTCGTGTCGGCCCGTACGTCTCCGTGCGGACATTATATACGTCTATAACGTTATATTTCCTAACCTAAGGGTACCTAACATCTCGCATGTAGTATTTCACAACATTCCTGACTGGTCGGCCCCACTTCTCGGTGGGAACATTATTTACGTCCATAACGTAATATAACCTAACCTAATCCATCTAGACCCTCGCTTGTAATGTTTTACAAAATCCCGGTCGTGTCGGCCCGTACTTCTCCGTGGGGACATTATATACGTCTATATCGTTATATATCCTAACCTAAGGCAACCTAACATCTCGGATGTAGTATTTTCCAACATTCCTGGCGGGTCGGCCCCTACTTCTCGGTGGGCACATTATTTACGTCTATATCGTAATATAACCAAACCTAACCCATCTAGACCCTCGCTGGTAATGTTTTACAAAATCCCGGTCGTGTCGGCCCGTACTTCTCCGTGGGGACATTATATACGTCTATATCGTTATATATCCTAACCTAAGGCAACTTAACATCTCGGATGTAGTATTTTCCAACATTCCTGGCTTGTCGGCCCGTACTTCTCGGTGGGCACATTATATACGTCTATATCGTAATATAACCTAACCTAACCCATCTAGACCCTCGCTTGTAATGTTTTACAAAATCCCGGTCGTGTCGGCCCGTACTTCTCCGTGGGGACATTATATACGTCTATATCGTTATATATCCTAACCTAAGGCAACTTAACTTCTCCGATGTAGTATTTTCCAACATTCCTGGCGGGTCGGCCCCTACTTCTCGGTGGGCACATTATATACGTCTATATCGTAATATAACCTAACCTAACCCATCTAGCCCCTCGCTTGTAATGTTTTGCAGAATCCCTGTCGTGTCGTTCCGTACGTCTCGGTGCGGACATTATATACGTCTATAACGTTATATATACTAACCTACGCGAACCTAACTTCTCGGATCTGGTATTTCATAACATTCCTGGCTGGTCGGCCCCACTTCTCGGTGGGAACATTATATACGTTTATAACGTAATATAACCTAACCTAACCCATCTAGCCCCTCGCTGGTTATGTTTTACAAAATCTCAGTCTTGTCGGCCGTACTTTTCCGTGGGGACATTATATACGTCTATAATTTTATATATCCTAACCTAAGGCAACATAACATCTCGGATGTAGTATTTTCCAACATTCCTGGCGGGTCAGTCCCTACTTCTCGGTGGGCACATTATATACGTCTATATCGTAATATAACCTAACCTAACCCATCTAGACCCTCGCTGGTAATGTTTTACAGAATCCCGGTCGTGTCGTCTCGTACGTCTCGGTGCGGACATTATATACGTCTATAACGTTATATATCCTAACCAAAGGCAACCTAACATCTCGGATGTAGTATTTTCCAACATTCCTGGCGGGGCGGCCGCTACTTCTCGGTGGGAACATTATTTACGTCTATAACGTAATATAACCTAACCTAATCCATCTAGACCCTCGCTGGTAATGTATTACAAAATCCCGGTCGTGTCGGCCCGTACTTCTCCATGGGGACATTATATACGTCTAAAACGTTATATATCCTAACCTAAGGCAACCTAACATCTCGGATGTAGTATTTTCCAACATTCCTGGCGGGTCGGCCCCTACTTCCCGGTGGGCACATTATTTACGTCTATATCGTAATATAACCAAACCTAACCCATCTAGACCCTCGCTGGTAATGTTTTACAAAATCCCGGTCGTGTCGGCCCGTACTTCTCCGTGGGGACATTATATACGTCTATATCGTTATATATCCTAACCTAAGGCAACTTAACATCTCCGATGTAGTATTTTCCAACATTCCTGGCGGGTCGGCCCCTACTTCTCGGTGGGCACATTATATACGTCTATATCGTAATATAACCTAACCTAACCCATCTAGACCCTCGCTTGTAATGTTTTGCAGAATCCCGGTCGTGTCGTCCCGTACGTCTCGGTGCGGACATTATATACGTCTATAACGTTATATATCCTAACCAAAGGCAACCTAATATCTCGAATGTAGTATTTCACAACATTCCTGGCGCGTCGGCCGTACTTCTCGGTGGGAACATTATTTACGTCTATAACGTAATATAACCTAACCTAATCCATCTAGAACCTCGCTGGTAATGTTTTACAAAATCCCGGTCGTGTCGGCCCGTACTTCTCCGTGGGGACATTATATACGTCTATAACGTTATATATCCTAACCTAAGGGAACCTAACATCTCGGATGTAGTACTTTCCAACATTCCTGGCAGGTCGGCCCCACTTCTCGGTGGGAACATTATTCACGTCTATAACGTAATGTAACCTAACCTAACCCATCTAGACCCTCGCTGGTAATGTTTTACAAAATCCCGGTCGTGTCGGCCCTTACTTCTCCGTGGGGACATTATATACGTCTATAACGTTATATATCCTAACCTAAGGGAACCTAACATCTCGGATGTAGTATTTCACAACATTCCTGTCTGGTCGGCCCCACTTCTCGGTGGGAACAGTATATACGTCTATATCGTAATATAACCTAACCTAACCAATCTAGACCCTCGCTGGTAATGTTTTACAGAATCCCGGTCGTGTCGGCCCGTACTTCTCCGTGGGGACATTATATAGGTCTATAACGTTATACATCCTAACCTAAGCGAACCTAACATCTCGGATGTAGTATTTTCCAACATTCCTGGCGGGGCGGCCGCTACTTCTTGGTGGGAACATTATATACGTCTATATCGTAATATAACCTAACCTAACCCATCTAGACCCTCGCTGGTAATGTTCTACAAAATCCCGGTCGTGTCGTCTCGTACGTCTCGGTGCGGACATTATATACGTCTATAACGTTATATATCCTAACCTAAGGGAACCTAACATCACGGATGTAGTATTTCACAACATTCCTGGCTTGTCGGCCCCACTTATCGGTGGGAAAATTATATACGTTTATAACGTAGTATAACCTAACCTAACCCATCTAGCCCCTCGCTTGTAATGTTTTGCAGAATCCCGGTCGTGTCGGCCCGTACGTCTCCGTGCGGACATTATATACGTCTATAACGTTATATTTCCTAACCTAAGGGTACCTAACATCTCGCATGTAGTATTTCACAACATTCCTGACTGGTCGGCCCCACTTCTCGGTGGGAACATTATTTACGTCCATAACGTAATATAACCTAACCTAATCCATCTAGACCCTCGCTTGTAATGTTTTACAAAATCCCGGTCGTGTCGGCCCGTACTTCTCCGTGGGGACATTATATACGTCTAAAACGTTATAAATCCTAACCTAAGGCAACCTAACATCTCGGATGTAGTATTTTCCAACATTCCTGGCGGGTCGGCCCCTACTTCTCGGTGGGCACATTATTTACGTCTATATCGTAATATAACCAAACCTAACCCATCTAGACCCTCGCTGGTAATGTTTTGCAAAATCCCGGTCGTGTCGGCCCGTACTTCTCCGTGGGGACATTATATACGTCTATATCGTTATATATCCTAACCTAAGGCAACTTAACATCTCCGATGTAGTATTTTCCAACATTCCTGGCGGGTCGGCCCCTACTTCTCGGTGGGCACATTATATACGTCTATATCGTAATATAACCTAACCTAACCCATCTAGACCCTCGCTTGTAATGTTTTGCAGAATCCCGGTCGTGTCGTCCCGTACGTCTCGGTGCGGACATTATATACGTCTATAACGTTATATATCCTAACCAAAGGCAACCTAATATCTCGAATGTAGTATTTCACAACATTCCTGGCGGGTCGGCCGTACTGCTCGGTGGGAACATTATTTACGTCTATAACGTAATATAACCTAACCTAATCCATCTAGAACCTCGCTGGTAATGTTTTACAAAATCCCGGTCGTGTCGGCCCGTACTTCTCCGTGCGGACATTATATACGTCTATATCGTTATATATCCTAACCTAAGGCAACTTAACATCTCGGATGTAGTATTTTCCAACATTCCTGGCTTGTCGGCCCCTACTTCTCGGTGGGCACATTATATACGTCTATATCGTAATATAACCTAACCTAACCCATCTAGACCCTCGCTTGTAATGTTTTACAAAATCCCGGTCGTGTCGGCCCGTACTTCTCCGTGGGGACATTATATACGTCTATATCGTTATATATCCTAACCTAAGGCAACTTAACTTCTCCGATGTAGTATTTTCCAACATTCCTGGCGGGTCGGCCCCTACTTCTCGGTGGGCACATTATATACGTCTATATCGTAATATAACCTAACCTAACCCATCTAGCCCCTCGCTTGTAATGTTTTGCAGAATCCCTGTCGTGTCGTCCCGTACGTCTCGGTGCGGACATTATATACGTCTATAACGTTATATATACTAACCTACGCGAACCTAACTTCTCGGATCTGGTATTTCATAACATTCCTGGCTGGTCGGCCCCACTTCTCGGTGGGAACATTATATACGTTTATAACGTAATATAACCTAACCTAACCCATCTAGCCCCTCGCTGGTTATGTTTTACAAAATCTCAGTCTTGTCGGCCGTACTTTTCCGTGGGGACATTATATACGTCTATAATTTTATATATCCTAACCTAAGGCAACATAACATCTCGGATGTAGTATTTTCCAACATTCCTGGCGGGTCAGTCCCTACTTCTCGGTGGGCACATTATATACGTCTATATCGTAATATAACCTAACCTAACCCATCTAGACCCTCGCTGGTAATGTTTTACAGAATCCCGGTCGTGTCGTCTCGTACGTCTCGGTGCGGACATTATATACGTCTATAACGTTATATATCCTAACCAAAGGCAACCTAACATCTCGGATGTAGTATTTTCCAACATTCCTGGCGGGGCGGCCGCTACTTCTCGGTGGGAACATTATTTACGTCTATAACGTAATATAACCTAACCTAATCCATCTAGACCCTCGCTGGTAATGTATTACAAAATCCCGGTCGTGTCGGCCCGTACTTCTCCGTGGGGACATTATATACGTCTAAAACGTTATATATCCTAACCTAAGGCAACCTAACATCTCGGATGTAGTATTTTCCAACATTCCTGGCGGGTCGGCCCCTACTTCCCGGTGGGCACATTATTTACGTCTATATCGTAATATAACCAAACCTAACCCATCTAGACCCTCGCTGGTAATGTTTTACAAAATCCCGGTCGTGTCGGCCCGTACTTCTCCGTGGGGACATTATATACGTCTATATCGTTATATATCCTAACCTAAGGCAACTTAACATCTCCGATGTAGTATTTTCCAACATTCCTGGCGGGTCGGCCCCTACTTCTCGGTGGGCACATTATATACGTCTATATCGTAATATAACCTAATCTAACCCATCTAGACCCTCGCTTGTAATGTTTTGCAGAATCCCGGTCGTGTCGTCCCGTACGTCTCGGTGCGGACATTATATACGTCTATAACGTTATATATCCTAACCAAAGGCAACCTAATATCTCGAATGTAGTATTTCACAACATTCCTGGCGGGTCGGCCGTACTTCTCGGTGGGAACATTATTTACGTCTATAACGTAATATAACCTAACCTAATCCATCTAGAACCTCGCTGGTAATGTTTTACAAAATCCCGGTCGTGTCGGCCCGTACTTCTCCGTGGGGACATTATATACGTCTATAACGTTATATATCCTAACCTAAGGGAACCTAACATCTCGGATGTAGTACTTTCCAACATTCCTGGCAGGTCGGCCCCACTTCTCGGTGGGAACATTATTCACGTCTATAACGTAATGTAACCTAACCTAACCCATCTAGACCCTCGCTGGTAATGTTTTACAAAATCCCGGTCGTGTCGGCCCTTACTTCTCCGTGAGGACATTATATACGTCTATAACGTTATATATCCTAACCTAAGGGAACCTAACATCTCGGATGTAGTATTTCACAACATTCCTGTCTGGTCGGCCCCACTTCTCGGTGGGAACAGTATATACGTCTATATCGTAATATAACCTAACCTAACCAATCTAGACCCTCGCTGGTAATGTTTTACAGAATCCCGTTCGTGTCGGCCCGTACTTCTCCGTGGGGACATTATATAGGTCTATAACGTTATACATCCTAACCTAAGCGAACCTAACATCTCGGATGTAGTATTTTCCAACATTCCTGGCGGGGCGGCCGCTACTTCTTGGTGGGAACATTATATACGTCTATATCGTAATATAACCTAACCTAACCCATCTAGACCCTCGCTGGTAATGTTCTACAAAATCCCGGTCGTGTCGTCTCGTACGTCTCGGTGCGGACATTATATACGTCTATAACGTTATATATCCTAACCTAAGGGAACCTAACATCACGGATGTAGTATTTCACAACATTCCTGGCTTGTCGGCCCCACTTCTCGGTGGGAAAATTATATACGTTTATAACGTAGTATAACCTAACCTAACCCATCTAGCCCCTCGCTTGTAATGTTTTGCAGAATCCCGGTCGTGTCGGCCCGTACGTCTCCGTGCGGACATTATATACGTCTATAACGTTATATTTCCTAACCTAAGGGTACCTAACATCTCGCATGTAGTATTTCACAACATTCCTGACTGGTCGGCCCCACTTCTCGGTGGGAACATTATTTACGTCCATAACGTAATATAACCTAACCTAATCCATCTAGACCCTCGCTTGTAATGTTTTACAAAATCCCGGTCGTGTCGGCCCGTACTTCTCCGTGGGGACATTATATACGTCTATATCGTTATATATCCTAACCTAAGGCAACCTAACATCTCGGATGTAGTATTTTCCAACATTCCTGGCGGGTCGGCCCCTACTTCTCGGTGGGCACATTATTTACGTCTATATCGTAATATAACCAAACCTAACCCATCTAGACCCTCGCTGGTAATGTTTTACAAAATCCCGGTCGTGTCGGCCCGTACTTCTCCGTGGGGACATTATATACGTCTATATCGTTATATATCCTAACCTAAGGCAACTTAACATCTCGGATGTAGTATTTTCCAACATTCCTGGCTTGTCGGCCCCTACTTCTCGGTGGGCACATTATATACGTCTATATCGTAATATAACCTAACCTAACCCATCTAGCCCCTCGCTTGTAATGTTTTACAGAATCCCGGTCGTGTCGTCTCGTACGTCTCGGTGCGGACATTATATACGTCTATAACGTTATATATCCTAACCAAAGGCAACCTAACATCTCGGATGTAGTATTTTCCAACATTCCTGGCGGGGCGGCCGCTACTTCTCGGTGGGAACATTATTTACGTCTATAACGTAATATAACCTAACCTAATCCATCTAGACCCTCGCTGGTAATGTTTTACAAAATCCCGGTCGTGTCGGCCCGTACTTCTCCGTGGGGACATTATATACGTCTAAAACGTTATAAATCCTAACCTAAGGCAACCTAACATCTCGGATGTAGTATTTTCCAACATTCCTGGCGGGTCGGCCCCTACTTCTCGGTGGGCACATTATTTACGTCTATATCGTAATATAACCAAACCTAACCCATCTAGACCCTCGCTGGTAATGTTTTGCAAAATCCCGGTCGTGTCGGCCCGTACTTCTCCGTGGGGACATTATATACGTCTATATCGTTATATATCCTAACCTAAGGCAACTTAACATCTCCGATGTAGTATTTTCCAACATTCCTGGCGGGTCGGCCCCTACTTCTCGGTGGGCACATTATATACGTCTATATCGTAATATAACCTAACCTAACCCATCTAGACCCTCGCTTGTAATGTTTTGCAGAATCCCGGTCGTGTCGTCCCGTACGTCTCGGTGCGGACATTATATACGTCTATAACGTTATATATCCTAACCAAAGGCAACCTAATATCTCGAATGTAGTATTTCACAACATTCCTGGCGGGTCGGCCGTACTGCTCGGTGGGAACATTATTTACGTCTATAACGTAATATAACCTAACCTAATCCATCTAGAACCTCGCTGGTAATGTTTTACAAAATCCCGGTCGTGTCGGCCCGTACTTCTCCGTGCGGACATTATATGCGTCTATAACGTTATATATCCTAACCTAAGGGAACCTAACATCTCGGATGTAGTACTTTCCAACATTCCTGGCGGGTCGGCCCCACTTCTCGGTGGGAACATTATTCACGTCTATAACGTAATATAACCTAACCTAACCCATCTAGCCCCTCGCTTGTAATGTTTTGCAGAATCCCTGTCGTGTCGGCCCGTACGTCTCGGTGCGGACATTATATACGTCTATAACGTTATATATACTAACCTAAGCGAACCTCACTTCTCGGATCTGGTATTTCATAACATTCCTGGCTGGTCGGCCCCACTTCTCGGTGGGAACATTATATACGTTTATAACGTAATATAACCTAACCTAACCCATCTAGCCCCTCGCTGGTTATGTTTTACAAAATATCAGTCTTGTCGGCCGTACTTTTCCGTGGGGACATTATATACGTCTATAATTTTATATATCCTAACCTAAGGCAACTTAACATCTCGGATGTAGTATTTTCCAACATTCCTGGCGGGTCAGTCCCTACTTCTCGGTGGGCACATTATATACGTCTATATCGTAATATAACCTAACCTAACCCATCTAGACCCTCGCTGGTAATGTTTTACAGAATCCCGGTCGTGTCGTCTCGTACGTCTCGGTGCGGACATTATATACGTCTATAACGTTATATATCCTAACCAAAGGCAACCTAACATCTCGGATGTAGTATTTTCCAACATTCCTGGCGGGTCGGCCCCTACTTCTCGGTGCGCACATTATTTACGTCTATATCGTAATATAACCAAACCTAACCCATCTAGACCCTCGCTGGTAATGTTTTACAAAATCCCGGTCGTGTCGGCCCGTACTTCTCCGTGGGGACATTATATACGTCTATATCGTTATATATCCTAACCTAAGGCAACTTAACATCTCCGATGTAGTATTTTCCAACATTCCTGGCGGGTCGGCCCCACTTCTCGGTGGGAACATTATTCACGTCTATAACGTAATGTAACCTAACCTAACCCATCTAGACCCTCGCTGGTAATGTTTTACAAAATCCCGGTCGTGTCGGCCCGTACTTCTCCGTGGGGACATTATATACGTCTATAACGTTATATATCCTAACCTAAGGGAACCTAACATCTCGGATGTAGTATTTTCCAACATTCCTGGCGGGTCGGCCCCACTTCTCGGTGGGAACATTATTCACGTCTATAACGTAATATAACCTAACCTAACCCATCTAGACCCTCGCTGGTAATGTTTTACAGAATCCCGGTCGTGTCGTCTCGTACGTCTCGGTGCGGACATTATATACGTCTATAACGTTATATATCCTAACCTAAGGGAACCTAACATCTCGGATGTAGTATTTCACAACATTCCTGTCTGGTCGGCCCCACTTCTCGGTGGGAACATTATATACGTATATATCGTAATATAACCTAACCTAACCAATCTAGACCCTCGCTGGTAATGTTCTACAGAATCCCGGTCGTGTCGGCCCGTACTTCTCCGTGGGGACATTATATACGTCTATAACGTTATATATCCTAACCTAAGCGAACCTAACATCTCGGATGTAGTATTTTCCAACATTCCTGGCGGGGCGGCCGCTACTTCTTGGTGGGAACATTATATACGTCTATATCGTAATATAACCTAACCTAACCCATCTAGACCCTCGCTGGTAATGTTCTACAAAATCCCGGTCGTGTCGTCTCGTACGTCTCGGTGCGGACATTATATACGTCTATAACGTTATATATCCTAACCTAAGGGAACCTAACATCTCGGATGTAGTATTTCACAACATTCCTGGCTTGTCGGCCCCACTTCTCGGTGGGAAAATTATATACGTTTATAACGTAGTATTACCTAACCTAACCCATCTAGCCCCTCGCTTGTAATGTTTTGCAGAATCCCGGTCGTGTCGGCCCGTACGTCTCCGTGCGGACATTATATACGTCTATAACGTTATATAGCCTAACCTAAGGGTACCTAACATCTCGCATGTAGTATTTCACAACATTCCTGACTGGTCGGCCCCACTTCTCGGTGGGAACATTATTTACGTCCATAACGTAATGTAACCTAACCTAATCCATCTAGACCCTCGCTTGTAATGTTTTACAAAATCCCGGTCGTGTCGGCCCGTACTTCTCCGTGGGGACATTATATACGTCTATATTGTTATATATCCTAACCTAAGGCAACATAACATCTCGGATGTAGTATTTTCCAACATTCCTGGCGGGTCGGCCCCTACTTCTCGGTGGGCACATTATTTACGTCTATATCGTAATATAACCAAACCTAACCCATCTAGACCCTCGCTGGTAATGTTTTACAAAATCCCGGTCGTGTCGGCCCGTACTTCTCCGTGGCGACATTATATACGTCTATATCGTTATATATCCTAACCTAAGGCAACTTAACATCTCCGATGTAGTATTTTCCAACATTCCTGGCGGGTCGGCCCCTACTTCTCGGTGGGCACATTATATACGTCTATATCGTAATATAACCTAACCTAACCCATCTAGCCCCTCGCTTGTAATGTTTTGCAGAATCCCTGTCGTGTCGGCCCGTACGTCTCGGTGCGGTCATTATATACGTCTATAACGTTATATATACTAACCTAAGCGAACCTAACTTCTCGGATCTGGTATTTCATAACATTCCTGGCTGGTCGGCCCCAGTTCTCGGTGGGAACATTATATACGTTTATAAGGTAATATAACCTAACCTAACCCATCTAGCCCCTCGCTGGTTATGTTTTACAAAATCTCAGTCTTGTCGGCCGTACTTTTCCGTGGGGACATTATATACGTCTATAATTTTATATATCCTAACCTAAGGCAACTTAACATCTCGGATGTAGTATTTTCCAACATTCCTGGCGGGTCAGTCCCTACTTCTCGGTGGGCACATTATATACGTCTATATCGTAATATAACCTAACCTAACCCATCTAGACCCTCGCTGGTAATGTTTTACAGAATCCCGGTCGTGTCGTCTCGTACGTCTCGGTGCGGACATTATATACGTCTATAACGTTATATATCCTAACCAAAGGCAACCTAACATCTCGGATGTAGTATTTTCCAACATTCCTGGCGGGGCGGCCGCTACTTCTCGGTGGGAACATTATTTACGTCTATAACGTAATATAACCTAACCTAATCCATCTAGACCCTCGCTGGTAATGTTTTACAAAATCCCGGTCGTGTCGGCCCGTACTTCTCCGTGGGGACATTATATACGTCTATATCGTTATATATCCTAACCTAAGGCAACTTAACATCTCCGATGTAGTATTTTCCAACATTCCTGGCGGGTCGGCCCCTACTTCTCGGTGGGCACATTATATACGTCTATATCGTAATATAACCTAACCTAACCCATCTAGACCCTCGCTTGTAATGTTTTACAAAATCCCGGTCGTGTCGGCCCGTACTTCTCCGTGGGGACATTATATACGTCTATATCGTTATATATCCTAACCTAAGGCAACTTAACATCTCCGATGTAGTATTTTCCAACATTCCTGGCGGGTCGGTCCCTACTTCTCGGTGGGCACATTATATACGTCTATATCGTAATATAACCTAACCTAACCCATCTAGCCCCTCGCTTGTAATGTTTTGCAGAATCCCTGTCGTGTCGGCCCGTACGTCTCGGTGCGGACATTATATACGTCTATAACGTTATATATCCTAACCAAAGGCAACCTAATATCTCGAATGTAGTATTTCACAACATTACTGGCGGGTCGGCCGTACTTCTCGGTGGGAACATTATTTACGTCTATAACGTAATATAACCTAACCTAATCCATCTAGAACCTCGCTGGTAATGTTTTACAAAATACCGGTCGTGTCGGCCCGTACTTCTCCGTGGGGACATTATATACGTCTATATCGTTATATATCCTAACCTAAGGCAACCTAACATCTCGGATGTAGTATTTTCCAACATTCCTGGCGGGGCGGCCGCTACTTCTTGGTGGGAACATTATATACGTCTATATCGTAATTTAACCTAACCTAACCCATCTAGACCCTCGCTGGTAATGTTCTACAAAATCCCGGTCGTGTCGTCTCGTACGTCTCGGTGCGGACATTATATACGTCTATAACGTTATATATCCTAACCTAAGGGAACCTAACATCACGGATGTAGTATTTCACAACATTCCTGGCTTGTCGGCCCCACTTCTCGGTGGGAAAATTATATACGTTTATAACGTAGTATTACCTAACCTAACCCATCTAGCCCCTCGCTTGTATTGTTTTGCAGAATCCCGGTCGTGTCGGCCCGTACGTCTCCGTGCGGACATTATATACGTCTATAACGTTATATATCCTAACCTAAGGGTACCTAACATCTCGCATGTAGTATTTCACAACATTCCTGACTGGTCGGCCCCACTTCTCGGTGGGAACATTATTTACGTCCATAACGTAATATAACCTAACCTAATCCATCTAGACCCTCGCTTGTAATGTTTTACAAAATCCCGGTCGTGTCGGCCCGTACTTCTCCGTGGGGACATTATATACGTCTAAAACGTTATAAATCCTAACCTAAGGCAACCTAACATCTCGGATGTAGTATTTTCCAACATTCCTGGCGGGTCGGCCCCTACTTCTCGGTGGGCACATTATTTACGTCTATATCGTAATATAACCAAACCTAACCCATCTAGACCCTCGCTGGTAATGTTTTACAAAATCCCGGTCGTGTCGGCCCGTACTTCTCCGTGGGGACATTATATACGTCTATATCGTTATATATCCTAACCTAAGGCAAATTAACATCTCCGATGTAGTATTTTCCAACATTCCTGGCGGGTCGGCCCCACTTCTCGGTGGGAACATTATTCACGTCTATAACGTAATGTAACCTAACCTAACCCATCTAGACCCTCGCTGGTAATGTTTTACAAAATCCCGGTTGTGTCGGCCCGTACTTCTCCGTGGGGACATTATATACGTCTATAACGTTATATATCCTAACCTAAGGGAACCTAACATCTCGGATGTAGTATTTTCCAACATTCCTGGCGGGTCGGCCCCACTTCTCGGTGGGAACATTATTCACGTCTATAACGTAATATAACCTAACCTAACCCATCTAGACCCTCGCTGGTAATGTTTTACAGAATCCCGGTCGTGTCGTCTCGTACGTCTCGGTGCGGACATTGTATACGTCTATAACGTTATATATACTAACCTAAGCGAACCTAACTTCTCGGATCTGGTATTTCATAACATTCCTGGCTGGTCGGCCCCACTTCTCGGTGGGAACATTATATACGTTTATAACGTAATACAACCTAACCTAACCCATCTAGGCCCTCGCTGGTTATGTTTTACAAAATCTCAGTCTTGTCGGCCGTACTTTTCCGTGGGGACATTATATACGTCTATAATTTTATATATCCTAACCTAAGGCAACTTAACATCTCGGATGTAGTATTTTCCAACATTCCTGGCGGGTCAGTCCCTACTTCTCGGTGGGCACATTATATACGTCTATATCGTAATATAACCTAACCTAACCCATCTAGACCCTCGCTGGTAATGTTTTACAGAATCCCGGTCGTGTCGTCTCGTACGTCTCGGTGCGGACATTATATACGTCTATAACGTTATATATCCTAACCAAAGGCAACCTAACATCTCGGATGTAGTATTTTCCAACATTCCTGGCGGGGCGGCCGCTACTTCTCGGTGGGAACATTATTTACGTCTATAACGTAATATAACCTAACCTAATCCATCTAGACCCTCGCTGGTAATGTTTTACAAAATCCCGGTCGTGTCGGCCCGTACTTCTCCGTGGGGACATTATATACGTCTATATCGTTATATATCCTAACCTAAGGCAACTTAACATCTCGGATGTAGTATTTTCCAACATTCCTGGCGGGTCGGCCCCTACTTCTCGGTGGGCACATTATATACGTCTATATCGTAATATAACCTAACCTAACCCATCTAGACCCTCGCTTGTAATGTTTTACAAAATCCCGGTCGTGTAGGCCCGTACTTCTCCGTGGGGACATTATATACGTCTATATCGTTATATATCCTAACCTAAGGCAACTTAACATCTCCGATGTAGTATTTTCCAACATTCCTGGCGGGTCGGCCCCTACTTCTCGGTGGGCACATTATATACGTCTATATCGTAATATAACCTAACCTAACCCATCTAGCCCCTCGCTTGTAATGTTTTGCAGAATCCCTGTCGTGTCGGCCCGTACGTCTCGGTGCGGACATTATATACGTCTATAACGTTATATATACTAACCTAAGCGAACCTAACTTCTCGGATCTGGTATTTCATAACATTCCTGGCTGGTCGGCCCCACTTCTCGGTGGGAACATTATATACGTTTATAACGTAATATAACCTAACCTAACCCATCTAGCCCCTCGCTGGTTATGTTTTACAAAATATCAGTCTTGTCGGCCGTACTTTTCCGTGGGGACATTATATACGTCTATAATTTTATATATCCTAACCTAAGGCAACTTAACATCTCGGATGTAGTATTTTCCAACATTCCTGGCGGGTCAGTCCCTACTTCTCGGTGGGCACATTATATACGTCTATATCGTAATATAACCTAACCTAACCCATCTAGACCCTCGCTGGTAATGTTTTACAGAATCCCGGTCGTGTCGTCTCGTACGTCTCGTTGCGGGCATTATATACGTCTATAACGTTATATATCCTAACCAAAGGCAACCTAACATCTCGGATGTAGTATTTTCCAACATTCCTGGCGGGGCGGCCGCTACTTCTCGGTGGGAACATTATTTACGTCTATAACGTAATATAACCTAACCTAATCCATCTAGACCCTCGCTGGTAATGTTTTACAAAATCCCGGTCGTGTCGGCCCGTACTTCTCCGTGGGGACATTATATACGTCTAAAACGTTATAAATCCTAACCTAAGGCAACCTAACATCTCGGATGTAGTATTTTCCAACATTCCTGGCGGGTCGGCCCCTACTTCTCGGTGCGCACATTATTTACGTCTATATCGTAATATAACCAAACCTAACCCATCTAGACCCTCGCTGGTAATGTTTTACAAAATCCCGGTCGTGTCGGCCCGTACTTCTCCGTGGGGACATTATATACGTCTATATCGTTATATATCCTAACCTAAGGCAACTTAACATCTCCGATGTAGTATTTTCCAACATTCCTGGCGGGTCGGCCCCACTTCTCGGTGGGAACATTATTCACGTCTATAACGTAATGTAACCTAACCTAACCCATCTAGACCCTCGCTGGTAATGTTTTACAAAATCCCGGTCGTGTCGGCCCGTACTTCTCCGTGGGGACATTATATACGTCTATAACGTTATATATCCTAACCTAAGGGAACCTAACATCTCGGATGTAGTATTTTCCAACATTCCTGGCGGGTCGGCCCCACTTCTCGGTGGGAACATTATTCACGTCTATAACGTAATATAACCTAACCTAACCCATCTAGACCCTCGCTGGTAATGTTTTACAGAATCCCGGTCGTGTCGTCTCGTACGTCTCGGTGCGGACATTATATACGTCTATAACGTTATATATCCTAACCTAAGGGAACCTAACATCTCGGATGTAGTATTTCACAACATTCCTGTCTGGTCGGCCCCACTTCTCGGTGGGAACATTATATACGTCTATATCGTAATATAACCTAACCTAACCAATCTAGACCCTCGCTGGTAATGTTTTACAGAATCCCGGTCGTGTCGGCCCGTACTTCTCCGTGGGGACATTATATACGTCTATAACGTTATATATCCTAACCTAAGCGAACCTAACATCTCGGATGTAGTATTTTCCAACATTCCTGGCGGGGCGGCCGCTACTTCTTGGTGGGAACATTATATACGTCTATATCGTAATATAACCTAACCTAACCCATCTAGACCCTCGCTGGTAATGTTCTACAAAATCCCGGTCGTGTCGTCTCGTACGTCTCGGTGCGGACATTATATACGTCTATAACGTTATATATCCTAACCTAAGGGAACCTAACATCACGGATGTAGTATTTCACAACATTCCTGGCTTGTCGGCCCCACTTCTCGGTGGGAAAATTATATACGTTTATAACGTAGTATTACCTAACCTAACCCATCTAGCCCCTCGCTTGTAATGTTTTGCAGAATCCCGGTCGTGTCGGCCCGTACGTCTCCGTGCGGACATTATATACGTCTATAACGTTATATATCCTAACCTAAGGGTACCTAACATCTCGCATGTAGTATTTCACAACATTCCTGACTGGTCGGCCCCACTTCTCGGTGGGAACATTATTTACGTCCATAACGTAATATAACCTAACCTAATCCATCTAGACCCTCGCTTGTAATGTTTTACAAAATCCCGGTCGTGTCGGCCCGTACTTCTCCGTGGGGACATTATATACGTCTATATTGTTATATATCCTAACCTAAGGCAACATAACATCTCGGATGTAGTATTTTCCAACATTCCTGGCGGGTCGGCCCCTACTTCTCGGTGGGCACATTATTTACGTCTATATCGTAATATAACCAAACCTAACCCATCTAGACCCTCGCTGGTAATGTTTTACAAAATCCCGGTCGTGTCGGCCCGTACTTCTCCGTGGCGACATTATATACGTCTATATCGTTATATATCCTAACCTAAGGCAACTTAACATCTCCGATGTAGCATTTTCCAACATTCCTGGCGGGTCGGCCCCTACTTCTCGGTGGGCACATTATATACGTCTATATCGTAATATAACCTAACCTAACCCATCTAGCCCCTCGCTTGTAATGTTTTGCAGAATCCCTGTCGTGTCGGCCCGTACGTCTCGGTGCGGACATTATATACGTCTATAACGTTATATATACTAACCTAAGCGAACCTAACTTCTCGGATCTGGTATTTCATAACATTCCTGGCTGGTCGGCCCCACTTCTCGGTGGGAACATTATATACGTTTATAAGGTAATATAACCTAACCTAACCCATCTAGCCCCTCGCTGGTTATGTTTTACAAAATCTCAGTCTTGTCGGCCGTACTTTTCCGTGGGGACATTATATACGTCTATATCGTTATATATCCTAACCTAAGGCAACTTAACATCTCCGATGTAGTATTTTCCAACATTCCTGGCGGGTCGGTCCCTACTTCTCGGTGGGCACATTATATACGTCTATATCGTAATATAACCTAACCTAACCCATCTAGCCCCTCGCTTGTAATGTTTTGCAGAATCCCTGTCGTGTCGGCCCGTACGTCTCGGTGCGGACATTATATACGTCTATAACGTTATATATCCTAACCAAAGGCAACCTAATATCTCGAATGTAGTATTTCACAACATTCCTGGCGGGTCGGCCGTACTTCTCGGTGGGAACATTATTTACGTCTATAACGTAATATAACCTAACCTAATCCATCTAGAACCTCGCTGGTAATGTTTTACAAAATACCGGTCGTGTCGGCCCGTACTTCTCCGTGGGGACATTATATACGTCTATATCGTTATATATCCTAACCTAAGGCAACCTAACATCTCGGATGTAGTATTTTCCAACATTCCCGGCGGGTCGGCCCCTACTTCTCGGTGGGCACATTATTTACGTCTATATCGTAATATAACCAAACCTAACCCATCTAGACCCTCGCTGGTAATGTTTTACAAAATCCCGGTCGTGTCGGCCCGTACTTCTCCGTGGGGACATTATATACGTCTATATCGTTATATATCCTAACCTAAGGCAACTTAACATCTCGGATGTAGTATTTTCCAACATTCCTGGCGGGTCGGCCCCTACTTCTCGGTGGGCACATTATATACGTCTATATCGTAATATAACCTAACCTAACCCATCTAGACCCTCGCTTGTAATGTTTTACAAAATCCCGGTCGTGTCGGCCCGTACTTCTCCGTGGGGACATTATATACATCTATATCGTTATATATCCTAACCTAAGGCAACTTAACATCTCCGATGTAGTATTTTCCAACATTCCTGGCGGGTCGGCCCCTACTTCTCGGTGGGCACATTATATACGTCTATATCGTAATATAACCTAACCTAACCCATCTAGACCCTCGCTTGTAATGTTTTGCAGAATCCCTGTCGTGTCGGCCCGTACGTCTCGGTGCGGACATTATATACGTCTATAACGTTATATATACTAACCTAAGCGAACCTAACTTCTCGGATCTGGTATTTCATAACATTCCTGGCTGGTCGGCCCCACTTCTCGGTGGGAACATTATATACGTTTATAAGGTAATATAACCTAACCTAACCCATCTAGCCCCTCGCTGGTTATGTTTTACAAAATCTCAGTCTTGTCGGCCGTACTTTTCCGTGGGGACATTATATACGTCTATATCGTTATATATCCTAACCTAAGGCAACTTAACATCTCGGATGTAGTATTTTCCAACATTCCTGGCGGGTCGGCCCCTACTTCTCGGTGGGCACATTATATACGTCTATATCGTAATATAACCTAACCTAACCCATCTAGACCCTCGCTTGTAATGTTTTACAAAATCCCGGTCGTGTCGGCCCGTACTTCTCCGTGGGGACATTATATACGTCTATATTGTTATATATCCTAACCTAAGGCAACATAACATCTCGGATGTAGTATTTTCCAACATTCCTGGCGGGTCGGCCCCTACTTCTCGGTGGGCACATTATTTACGTCTATATCGTAATATAACCAAACCTAACCCATCTAGACCCTCGCTGGTAATGTTTTACAAAATCCCGGTCGTGTCGGCCCGTACTTCTCCGTGGCGACATTATATACGTCTATATCGTTATATATCCTAACCTAAGGCAACTTAACATCTCCGATGTAGTATTTTCCAACATTCCTGGCGGGTCGGCCCCTACTTCTCGGTGGGCACATTATATACGTCTATATCGTAATATAACCTAACCTAACCCATCTAGCCCCTCGCTTGTAATGTTTTGCAGAATCCCTGTCGTGTCGGCCCGTACGTCTCGGTGCGGACATTATATACGTCTATAACGTTATATATACTAACCTAAGCGAACCTAACTTCTCGGATCTGGTATTTCATAACATTCCTGGCTGGTCGGCCCCACTTCTCGGTGGGAACATTATATACGTTTATAAGGTAATATAACCTAACCTAACCCATCTAGCCCCTCGCTGGTTATGTTTTACAAAATCTCAGTCTTGTCGGCCGTACTTTTCCGTGGGGACATTATATACGTCTATATCGTTATATATCCTAACCTAAGGCAACTTAACATCTCCGATGTAGTATTTTCCAACATTCCTGGCGGGTCGGTCCCTACTTCTCGGTGGGCACATTATATACGTCTATATCGTAATATAACCTAACCTAACCCATCTAGCCCCTCGCTTGTAATGTTTTGCAGAATCCCTGTCGTGTCGGCCCGTACGTCTCGGTGCGGACATTATATACGTCTATAACGTTATATATCCTAACCAAAGGCAACCTAATATCTCGAATGTAGTATTTCACAACATTCCTGGCGGGTCGGCCGTACTTCTCGGTGGGAACATTATTTACGTCTATAACGTAATATAACCTAACCTAATCCATCTAGAACCTCGCTGGTAATGTTTTACAAAATACCGGTCGTGTCGGCCCGTACTTCTCCGTGGGGACATTATATACGTCTATATCGTTATATATCCTAACCTAAGGCAACCTAACATCTCGGATGTAGTATTTTCCAACATTCCCGGCGGGTCGGCCCCTACTTCTCGGTGGGCACATTATTTACGTCTATATCGTAATATAACCAAACCTAACCCATCTAGACCCTCGCTGGTAATGTTTTACAGAATCCCGGTCGTGTCGGCCCGTACTTCTCCGTGGGGACATTATATACGTCTATATCGTTATATATCCTAACCTAAGGCAACTTAACATCTCGGATGTAGTATCTTCCAACATTCCTGGCGGGTCGGCCCCTACTTCTCGGTGGGCACATTATATACGTCTATATCGTAATATAACCTAACCTAACCCATCTAGACCCTCGCTTGTAATGTTTTACAAAATCCCGGTCGTGTCGGCCCGTACTTCTCCGTGGGGACATTATATACATCTATATCGTTATATATCCTAACCTAAGGCAACTTAACATCTCCGATGTAGTATTTTCCAACATTCCTGGCGGGTCGGCCCCTACTTCTCGGTGGGCACATTATATACGTCTATATCGTAATATAACCTAACCTAACCCATCTAGACCCTCGCTTGTAATGTTTTGCAGAATCCCTGTCGTGTCGGCCCGTACGTCTCGGTGCGGACATTATATACGTCTATAACGTTATATATACTAACCTAAGCGAACCTAACTTCTCGGATCTGGTATTTCATAACATTCCTGGCTGGTCGGCCCCACTTCTCGGTGGGAACATTATATACGTTTATAACGTAATATAACCTAACCTAACCCATCTAGCCCCTCGCTGGTTATGTTTTACAAAATCTCAGTCGTGTCGGCCGTACTTTTCCGTGGGGACATTATATACGTCTAAAACGTTATATATCCTAACCTAAGGCAACCTAACATCTCGGATGTAGTATTTTCCAACATTCCTGGCGGGTCGGCCCCTACTTCCCGGTGGGCACATTATTTACGTCTATATCGTAATATAACCAAACCTAACCCATCTAGAACCTCGCTGGTAATGTTTTACAAAATCCCGGTCGTGTCGGCCCGTACTTCTCCGTGGGGACATTATATACGTCTATAACGTTATATATCCTAACCTAAGGCAACTTAACATCTCGGATGTAGTATTTTCCAACATTCTTGGCGGGTCGGCCCCACTTCTCGGTGGGAACATTATTCACGTCTATAACGTAATATAACCTAACCTAACCCATCTAGACCCTCGCTGGTAATGTTTTACAGAATCCCGGTCGTGTCGTCTCGTACGTCTCGGTGCGGACATTATATACGTCTATAACGTTATATATCCTAACCTAAGGGAACCTAACATCTCGGATGTAGTATTTCACAACATTCCTGTCTGGTCGGCCCCACTTCTCGGTGGGAACATTATATACGTCTATATCGTAATATAACCTAACCTAACCAATCTAGACCCTCGCTGGTAATGTTTTACAGAATCCCGGTCGTGTCGGCCCGTACTTCTCCGTGGGGACATTATATACGTCTATAACGTTATATATCCTAACCTAAGCGAACCTAACATCTCGGATGTAGTATTTTCCAACATTCCTGGCGGGGCGGCCGCTACTTCTTGGTGGGAACATTATATACGTCTATATCGTAATATAACCTAACCTAACCCATCTAGACCCTCGCTGGTAATGTTCTACAAAATCCCGGTCGTGTCGTCTCGTACGTCTCGGTGCGGACATTATATACGTCTATAACGTTATATATCCTAACCTAAGGGAACCTAACATCACGGATGTAGTATTTCACAACATTCCTGGCTTGTCGGCCCCACTTCTCGGTGGGAAAATTATATACGTTTATAACGTAGTATTACCTAACCTAACCCATCTAGCCCCTCGCTTGTATTGTTTTGCAGAATCCCGGTCGTGTCGGCCCGTACGTCTCCGTGCGGACATTATATACGTCTATAACGTTATATATCCTAACCTAAGGGTACCTAACATCTCGCATGTAGTATTTCACAACATTCCTGGCGGGTCGGCCCCTACTTCTCGGTGGGCACATTATTTACGTCTATATCGTAATATAACCAAACCTAACCCATCTAGACCCTCGCTGGTAATGTTTTACAAAATCCCGGTCGTGTCGGCCCGTACTTCTCCGTGGGGACATTATATACGTCTATATTGTTATATATCCTAACCTAAGGCAACATAACATCTCGGATGTAGTATTTTCCAACATTCCTGGCGGGTCGGCCCCTACTTCTCGGTGGGCACATTATTTACGTCTACATCGTAATATAACCAAACCTAACCCATCTAGACCCTCGCTGGTAATGTTTTACAAAATCCCGGTCGTGTCGGCCCGTACTTCTCCGTGGCGACATTATATACGTCTATATCGTTATATATCCTAACCTAAGGCAACTTAACATCTCCGATGTAGTATTTTCCAACATTCCTGGCGGGTCGGCCCCTACTTCTCGGTGGGCACATTATATACGTCTATATCGTAATATAACCTAACCTAACCCATCTAGCCCCTCGCTTGTAATGTTTTGCAGAATCCCTGTCGTGTCGGCCCGTACGTCTCGGTGCGGACATTATATACGTCTATAACGTTATATATACTAACCTAAGCGAACCTAACTTCTCGGATCTGGTATTTCATAACATTCCTGGCTGGTCGGCCCCACTTCTCGGTGGGAACATTATATACGTTTATAAGGTAATATAACCTAACCTAACCCATCTAGCCCCTCGCTGGTTATGTTTTACAAAATCTCAGTCTTGTCGGCCGTACTTTTCCGTGGGGACATTATATACGTCTATAATTTTATATATCCTAACCTAAGGCAACTTAACATCTCGGATGTAGTATTTTCCAACATTCCTGGCGGGTCAGTCCCTACTTCTCGGTGGGCACATTATATACGTCTATATCGTAATATAACCTAACCTAACCCATCTAGACCCTCGCTGGTAATGTTTTACAGAATCCCGGTCGTGTCGTCTCGTACGTCTCGGTGCGGACATTATATACGTCTATAACGTTATATATCCTAACCAAAGGCAACCTAACATCTCGGATGTAGTATTTTCCAACATTCCTGGCGGGGCGGCCGCTACTTCTCGGTGGGAACATTATTTACGTCTATAACGTAATATAACCTAACCTAATCCATCTAGACCCTCGCTGGTAATGTTTTACAAAATCCCGGTCGTGTCGGCCCGTACTTCTCCGTGGGGACATTATATACGTCTATATCGTTATATATCCTAACCTAAGGCAACTTAACATCTCGGATGTAGTATTTTCCAACATTCCTGGCGGGTCGGCACCTACTTCTCGGTGGGCACATTATATACGTCTATATCGTAATATAACCTAACCTAACCCATCTAGACCCTCGCTTGTAATGTTTTACAAAATCCCGGTCGTGTCGGCCCGTACTTCTCCGTGGGGACATTATATACGTCTATATCGTTATATATCCTAACCTAAGGCAACTTAACATCTCCGATGTAGTATTTTCCAACATTCCTGGCGGGTCGGTCCCTACTTCTCGGTGGGCACATTATATACGTCTATATCGTAATATAACCTAACCTAACCCATCTAGCCCCTCGCTTGTAATGTTTTGCAGAATCCCTGTCGTGTCGGCCCGTACGTCTCGGTGCGGACATTATATACGTCTATAACGTTATATATCCTAACCAAATGCAACCTAATATCTCGAATGTAGTATTTCACAACATTCCTGGCGGGTCGGCCGTACTTCTCGGTGGGAACATTATTTACGTCTATAACGTAATATAACCTAACCTAATCCATCTAGAACCTCGCTGGTAATGTTTTACAAAATAACGGTCGTGTCGGCCCGTACTTCTCCGTGGGGACATTATATACGTCTATATCGTTATATATCCTAACCTAAGGCAACCTAACATCTCGGATGTAGTATTTTCCAACATTCCCGGCGGGTCGGCCCCTACTTCTCGGTGGGCACATTATTTACGTCTATATCGTAATATAACCAAACCTAACCCATCTAGACCCTCGCTGGTAATGTTTTACAAAATCCCGGTCGTGTCGGCCCGTACTTCTCCGTGGGGACATTATATACGTCTATATCGTTATATATCCTAACCTAAGGCAACTTAACATCTCGGATGTAGTATTTTCCAACATTCCTGGCGGGTCGGCCCCTACTTCTCGGTGGGCACATTATATACGTCTATATCGTAATATAACCTAACCTAACCCATCTAGACCCTCGCTTGTAATGTTTTACAAAATCCCGGTCGTGTCGGCCCGTACTTCTCCGTGGGGACATTATATACATCTATATCGTTATATATCCTAACCTAAGGCAACTTAACATCTCCGATGTAGTATTTTCCAACATTCCTGGCGGGTCGGCCCCTACTTCTCGGTGGGCACATTATATACGTCTATATCGTAATATAACCTAACCTAACCCATCTAGCCCCTCGCTTGTAATGTTTTGCAGAATCCCTGTCGTGTCGGCCCGTACGTCTCGGTGCGGACATTATATACGTCTATAACGTTATATATACTAACCTAAGCGAACCTAACTTCTCGGATCTGGTATTTCATAACATTCCTGGCTGGTCGGCCCCACTTCTCGGTGGGAACATTATATACGTTTATAACGTAATATAACCTAACCTAACCCATCTAGCCCCTCGCTGGTTATGTTTTACAAAATCTCAGTCGTGTCGGCCGTACTTTTCCGTGGGGACATTATATACGTCTAAAACGTTATATATCCTAACCTAAGGCAACCTAACATCTCGGATGTAGTATTTTCCAACATTCCTGGCGGGTCGGCCCCTACTTCCCGGTGGGCACATTATTTACGTCTATATCGTAATATAACCAAACCTAACCCATCTAGAACCTCGCTGGTAATGTTTTACAAAATCCCGGTCGTGTCGGCCCGTACTTCTCCGTGGGGACATTATATACGTCTATAACGTTATATATCCTAACCTAAGGCAACTTAACATCTCGGATGTAGTATTTTCCAACATTCTTGGCGGGTCGGCCCCACTTCTCGGTGGGAACATTATTCACGTCTATAACGTAATATAACCTAACCTAACCCATCTAGACCCTCGCTGGTAATGTTTTACAGAATCCCGGTCGTGTCGTCTCGTACGTCTCGGTGCGGACATTATATACGTCTATAACGTTATATATCCTAACCTAAGGGAACCTAACATCTCGGATGTAGTATTTCACAACATTCCTGTCTGGTCGGCCCCACTTCTCGGTGGGAACATTATATACGTCTATATCGTAATATAACCTAACCTAACCAATCTAGACCCTCGCTGGTAATGTTTTACAGAATCCCGGTCGTGTCGGCCCGTACTTCTCCGTGGGGACATTATATACGTCTATAACGTTATATATCCTAACCTAAGCGAACCTAACATCTCGGATGTAGTATTTTCCAACATTCCTGGCGGGGCGGCCGCTACTTCTTGGTGGGAACATTATATACGTCTATATCGTAATATAACCTAACCTAACCCATCTAGACCCTCGCTGGTAATGTTCTACAAAATCCCGGTCGTGTCGTCTCGTACGTCTCGGTGCGGACATTATATACGTCTATAACGTTATATATCCTAACCTAAGGGAACCTAACATCACGGATGTAGTATTTCACAACATTCCTGGCTTGTCGGCCCCACTTCTCGGTGGGAAAATTATATACGTTTATAACGTAGTATTACCTAACCTAACCCATCTAGCCCCTCGCTTGTAATGTTTTGCAGAATCCCGGTCGTGTCGGCCCGTACGTCTCCGTGCGGACATTATATACGTCTATAACGTTATATATCCTAACCTAAGGGTACCTAACATCTCGCATGTAGTATTTCACAACATTCCTGACTGGTCGGCCCCACTTCTCGGTGGGAACATTATTTACGTCCATAACGTAATATAACCTAACCTAATCCATCTAGACCCTCGCTTGTAATGTTTTACAAAATCCCGGTCGTGTCGGCCCGTACTTCTCCGTGGGGACATTATATACGTCTATATTGTTATATATCCTAACCTAAGGCAACATAACATCTCGGATGTAGTATTTTCCAACATTCCTGGCGGGTCGGCCCCTACTTCTCGGTGGGCACATTATTTACGTCTATATCGTAATATAACCAAACCTAACCCATCTAGACCCTCGCTGGTAATGTTTTACAAAATCCCGGTCGTGTCGGCCCGTACTTCTCCGTGGCGACATTATATACGTCTATATCGTTATATATCCTAACCTAAGGCAACTTAACATCTCCGATGTAGCATTTTCCAACATTCCTGGCGGGTCGGCCCCTACTTCTCGGTGGGCACATTATATACGTCTATATCGTAATATAACCTAACCTAACCCATCTAGCCCCTCGCTTGTAATGTTTTGCAGAATCCCTGTCGTGTCGGCCCGTACGTCTCGGTGCGGACATTATATACGTCTATAACGTTATATATACTAACCTAAGCGAACCTAACTTCTCGGATCTGGTATTTCATAACATTCCTGGCTGGTCGGCCCCACTTCTCGGTGGGAACATTATATACGTTTATAAGGTAATATAACCTAACCTAACCCATCTAGCCCCTCGCTGGTTATGTTTTACAAAATCTCAGTCTTGTCGGCCGTACTTTTCCGTGGGGACATTATATACGTCTATATCGTTATATATCCTAACCTAAGGCAACTTAACATCTCCGATGTAGTATTTTCCAACATTCCTGGCGGGTCGGTCCCTACTTCTCGGTGGGCACATTATATACGTCTATATCGTAATATAACCTAACCTAACCCATCTAGCCCCTCGCTTGTAATGTTTTGCAGAATCCCTGTCGTGTCGGCCCGTACGTCTCGGTGCGGACATTATATACGTCTATAACGTTATATATCCTAACCAAAGGCAACCTAATATCTCGAATGTAGTATTTCACAACATTCCTGGCGGGTCGGCCGTACTTCTCGGTGGGAACATTATTTACGTCTATAACGTAATATAACCTAACCTAATCCATCTAGAACCTCGCTGGTAATGTTTTACAAAATACCGGTCGTGTCGGCCCGTACTTCTCCGTGGGGACATTATATACGTCTATATCGTTATATATCCTAACCTAAGGCAACCTAACATCTCGGATGTAGTATTTTCCAACATTCCCGGCGGGTCGGCCCCTACTTCTCGGTGGGCACATTATTTACGTCTATATCGTAATATAACCAAACCTAACCCATCTAGACCCTCGCTGGTAATGTTTTACAAAATCCCGGTCGTGTCGGCCCGTACTTCTCCGTGGGGACATTATATACGTCTATATCGTTATATATCCTAACCTAAGGCAACTTAACATCTCGGATGTAGTATTTTCCAACATTCCTGGCGGGTCGGCCCCTACTTCTCGGTGGGCACATTATATACGTCTATATCGTAATATAACCTAACCTAACCCATCTAGACCCTCGCTTGTAATGTTTTACAAAATCCCGGTCGTGTCGGCCCGTACTTCTCCGTGGGGACATTATATACATCTATATCGTTATATATCCTAACCTAAGGCAACTTAACATCTCCGATGTAGTATTTTCCAACATTCCTGGCGGGTCGGCCCCTACTTCTCGGTGGGCACATTATATACGTCTATATCGTAATATAACCTAACCTAACCCATCTAGACCCTCGCTTGTAATGTTTTGCAGAATCCCTGTCGTGTCGGCCCGTACGTCTCGGTGCGGACATTATATACGTCTATAACGTTATATATACTAACCTAAGCGAACCTAACTTCTCGGATCTGGTATTTCATAACATTCCTGGCTGGTCGGCCCCACTTCTCGGTGGGAACATTATATACGTTTATAAGGTAATATAACCTAACCTAACCCATCTAGCCCCTCGCTGGTTATGTTTTACAAAATCTCAGTCTTGTCGGCCGTACTTTTCCGTGGGGACATTATATACGTCTATATCGTTATATATCCTAACCTAAGGCAACTTAACATCTCGGATGTAGTATTTTCCAACATTCCTGGCGGGTCGGCCCCTACTTCTCGGTGGGCACATTATATACGTCTATATCGTAATATAACCTAACCTAACCCATCTAGACCCTCGCTTGTAATGTTTTACAAAATCCCGGTCGTGTCGGCCCGTACTTCTCCGTGGGGACATTATATACGTCTATATTGTTATATATCCTAACCTAAGGCAACATAACATCTCGGATGTAGTATTTTCCAACATTCCTGGCGGGTCGGCCCCTACTTCTCGGTGGGCACATTATTTACGTCTATATCGTAATATAACCAAACCTAACCCATCTAGACCCTCGCTGGTAATGTTTTACAAAATCCCGGTCGTGTCGGCCCGTACTTCTCCGTGGCGACATTATATACGTCTATATCGTTATATATCCTAACCTAAGGCAACTTAACATCTCCGATGTAGTATTTTCCAACATTCCTGGCGGGTCGGCCCCTACTTCTCGGTGGGCACATTATATACGTCTATATCGTAATATAACCTAACCTAACCCATCTAGCCCCTCGCTTGTAATGTTTTGCAGAATCCCTGTCGTGTCGGCCCGTACGTCTCGGTGCGGACATTATATACGTCTATAACGTTATATATACTAACCTAAGCGAACCTAACTTCTCGGATCTGGTATTTCATAACATTCCTGGCTGGTCGGCCCCACTTCTCGGTGGGAACATTATATACGTTTATAAGGTAATATAACCTAACCTAACCCATCTAGCCCCTCGCTGGTTATGTTTTACAAAATCTCAGTCTTGTCGGCCGTACTTTTCCGTGGGGACATTATATACGTCTATATCGTTATATATCCTAACCTAAGGCAACTTAACATCTCCGATGTAGTATTTTCCAACATTCCTGGCGGGTCGGTCCCTACTTCTCGGTGGGCACATTATATACGTCTATATCGTAATATAACCTAACCTAACCCATCTAGCCCCTCGCTTGTAATGTTTTGCAGAATCCCTGTCGTGTCGGCCCGTACGTCTCGGTGCGGACATTATATACGTCTATAACGTTATATATCCTAACCAAAGGCAACCTAATATCTCGAATGTAGTATTTCACAACATTCCTGGCGGGTCGGCCGTACTTCTCGGTGGGAACATTATTTACGTCTATAACGTAATATAACCTAACCTAATCCATCTAGAACCTCGCTGGTAATGTTTTACAAAATACCGGTCGTGTCGGCCCGTACTTCTCCGTGGGGACATTATATACGTCTATATCGTTATATATCCTAACCTAAGGCAACCTAACATCTCGGATGTAGTATTTTCCAACATTCCCGGCGGGTCGGCCCCTACTTCTCGGTGGGCACATTATTTACGTCTATATCGTAATATAACCAAACCTAACCCATCTAGACCCTCGCTGGTAATGTTTTACAGAATCCCGGTCGTGTCGGCCCGTACTTCTCCGTGGGGACATTATATACGTCTATATCGTTATATATCCTAACCTAAGGCAACTTAACATCTCGGATGTAGTATCTTCCAACATTCCTGGCGGGTCGGCCCCTACTTCTCGGTGGGCACATTATATACGTCTATATCGTAATATAACCTAACCTAACCCATCTAGACCCTCGCTTGTAATGTTTTACAAAATCCCGGTCGTGTCGGCCCGTACTTCTCCGTGGGGACATTATATACATCTATATCGTTATATATCCTAACCTAAGGCAACTTAACATCTCCGATGTAGTATTTTCCAACATTCCTGGCGGGTCGGCCCCTACTTCTCGGTGGGCACATTATATACGTCTATATCGTAATATAACCTAACCTAACCCATCTAGACCCTCGCTTGTAATGTTTTGCAGAATCCCTGTCGTGTCGGCCCGTACGTCTCGGTGCGGACATTATATACGTCTATAACGTTATATATACTAACCTAAGCGAACCTAACTTCTCGGATCTGGTATTTCATAACATTCCTGGCTGGTCGGCCCCACTTCTCGGTGGGAACATTATATACGTTTATAACGTAATATAACCTAACCTAACCCATCTAGCCCCTCGCTGGTTATGTTTTACAAAATCTCAGTCGTGTCGGCCGTACTTTTCCGTGGGGACATTATATACGTCTAAAACGTTATATATCCTAACCTAAGGCAACCTAACATCTCGGATGTAGTATTTTCCAACATTCCTGGCGGGTCGGCCCCTACTTCCCGGTGGGCACATTATTTACGTCTATATCGTAATATAACCAAACCTAACCCATCTAGAACCTCGCTGGTAATGTTTTACAAAATCCCGGTCGTGTCGGCCCGTACTTCTCCGTGGGGACATTATATACGTCTATAACGTTATATATCCTAACCTAAGGCAACTTAACATCTCGGATGTAGTATTTTCCAACATTCTTGGCGGGTCGGCCCCACTTCTCGGTGGGAACATTATTCACGTCTATAACGTAATATAACCTAACCTAACCCATCTAGACCCTCGCTGGTAATGTTTTACAGAATCCCGGTCGTGTCGTCTCGTACGTCTCGGTGCGGACATTATATACGTCTATAACGTTATATATCCTAACCTAAGGGAACCTAACATCTCGGATGTAGTATTTCACAACATTCCTGTCTGGTCGGCCCCACTTCTCGGTGGGAACATTATATACGTCTATATCGTAATATAACCTAACCTAACCAATCTAGACCCTCGCTGGTAATGTTTTACAGAATCCCGGTCGTGTCGGCCCGTACTTCTCCGTGGGGACATTATATACGTCTATAACGTTATATATCCTAACCTAAGCGAACCTAACATCTCGGATGTAGTATTTTCCAACATTCCTGGCGGGGCGGCCGCTACTTCTTGGTGGGAACATTATATACGTCTATATCGTAATATAACCTAACCTAACCCATCTAGACCCTCGCTGGTAATGTTCTACAAAATCCCGGTCGTGTCGTCTCGTACGTCTCGGTGCGGACATTATATACGTCTATAACGTTATATATCCTAACCTAAGGGAACCTAACATCACGGATGTAGTATTTCACAACATTCCTGGCTTGTCGGCCCCACTTCTCGGTGGGAAAATTATATACGTTTATAACGTAGTATTACCTAACCTAACCCATCTAGCCCCTCGCTTGTATTGTTTTGCAGAATCCCGGTCGTGTCGGCCCGTACGTCTCCGTGCGGACATTATATACGTCTATAACGTTATATATCCTAACCTAAGGGTACCTAACATCTCGCATGTAGTATTTCACAACATTCCTGGCGGGTCGGCCCCTACTTCTCGGTGGGCACATTATTTACGTCTATATCGTAATATAACCAAACCTAACCCATCTAGACCCTCGCTGGTAATGTTTTACAAAATCCCGGTCGTGTCGGCCCGTACTTCTCCGTGGGGACATTATATACGTCTATATTGTTATATATCCTAACCTAAGGCAACATAACATCTCGGATGTAGTATTTTCCAACATTCCTGGCGGGTCGGCCCCTACTTCTCGGTGGGCACATTATTTACGTCTACATCGTAATATAACCAAACCTAACCCATCTAGACCCTCGCTGGTAATGTTTTACAAAATCCCGGTCGTGTCGGCCCGTACTTCTCCGTGGCGACATTATATACGTCTATATCGTTATATATCCTAACCTAAGGCAACTTAACATCTCCGATGTAGTATTTTCCAACATTCCTGGCGGGTCGGCCCCTACTTCTCGGTGGGCACATTATATACGTCTATATCGTAATATAACCTAACCTAACCCATCTAGCCCCTCGCTTGTAATGTTTTGCAGAATCCCTGTCGTGTCGGCCCGTACGTCTCGGTGCGGACATTATATACGTCTATAACGTTATATATACTAACCTAAGCGAACCTAACTTCTCGGATCTGGTATTTCATAACATTCCTGGCTGGTCGGCCCCACTTCTCGGTGGGAACATTATATACGTTTATAAGGTAATATAACCTAACCTAACCCATCTAGCCCCTCGCTGGTTATGTTTTACAAAATCTCAGTCTTGTCGGCCGTACTTTTCCGTGGGGACATTATATACGTCTATAATTTTATATATCCTAACCTAAGGCAACTTAACATCTCGGATGTAGTATTTTCCAACATTCCTGGCGGGTCAGTCCCTACTTCTCGGTGGGCACATTATATACGTCTATATCGTAATATAACCTAACCTAACCCATCTAGACCCTCGCTGGTAATGTTTTACAGAATCCCGGTCGTGTCGTCTCGTACGTCTCGGTGCGGACATTATATACGTCTATAACGTTATATATCCTAACCAAAGGCAACCTAACATCTCGGATGTAGTATTTTCCAACATTCCTGGCGGGGCGGCCGCTACTTCTCGGTGGGAACATTATTTACGTCTATAACGTAATATAACCTAACCTAATCCATCTAGACCCTCGCTGGTAATGTTTTACAAAATCCCGGTCGTGTCGGCCCGTACTTCTCCGTGGGGACATTATATACGTCTATATCGTTATATATCCTAACCTAAGGCAACTTAACATCTCGGATGTAGTATTTTCCAACATTCCTGGCGGGTCGGCACCTACTTCTCGGTGGGCACATTATATACGTCTATATCGTAATATAACCTAACCTAACCCATCTAGACCCTCGCTTGTAATGTTTTACAAAATCCCGGTCGTGTCGGCCCGTACTTCTCCGTGGGGACATTATATACGTCTATATCGTTATATATCCTAACCTAAGGCAACTTAACATCTCCGATGTAGTATTTTCCAACATTCCTGGCGGGTCGGTCCCTACTTCTCGGTGGGCACATTATATACGTCTATATCGTAATATAACCTAACCTAACCCATCTAGCCCCTCGCTTGTAATGTTTTGCAGAATCCCTGTCGTGTCGGCCCGTACGTCTCGGTGCGGACATTATATACGTCTATAACGTTATATATCCTAACCAAATGCAACCTAATATCTCGAATGTAGTATTTCACAACATTCCTGGCGGGTCGGCCGTACTTCTCGGTGGGAACATTATTTACGTCTATAACGTAATATAACCTAACCTAATCCATCTAGAACCTCGCTGGTAATGTTTTACAAAATAACGGTCGTGTCGGCCCGTACTTCTCCGTGGGGACATTATATACGTCTATATCGTTATATATCCTAACCTAAGGCAACCTAACATCTCGGATGTAGTATTTTCCAACATTCCCGGCGGGTCGGCCCCTACTTCTCGGTGGGCACATTATTTACGTCTATATCGTAATATAACCAAACCTAACCCATCTAGACCCTCGCTGGTAATGTTTTACAAAATCCCGGTCGTGTCGGCCCGTACTTCTCCGTGGGGACATTATATACGTCTATATCGTTATATATCCTAACCTAAGGCAACTTAACATCTCGGATGTAGTATTTTCCAACATTCCTGGCGGGTCGGCCCCTACTTCTCGGTGGGCACATTATATACGTCTATATCGTAATATAACCTAACCTAACCCATCTAGACCCTCGCTTGTAATGTTTTACAAAATCCCGGTCGTGTCGGCCCGTACTTCTCCGTGGGGACATTATATACATCTATATCGTTATATATCCTAACCTAAGGCAACTTAACATCTCCGATGTAGTATTTTCCAACATTCCTGGCGGGTCGGCCCCTACTTCTCGGTGGGCACATTATATACGTCTATATCGTAATATAACCTAACCTAACCCATCTAGCCCCTCGCTTGTAATGTTTTGCAGAATCCCTGTCGTGTCGGCCCGTACGTCTCGGTGCGGACATTATATACGTCTATAACGTTATATATACTAACCTAAGCGAACCTAACTTCTCGGATCTGGTATTTCATAACATTCCTGGCTGGTCGGCCCCACTTCTCGGTGGGAACATTATATACGTTTATAACGTAATATAACCTAACCTAACCCATCTAGCCCCTCGCTGGTTATGTTTTACAAAATCTCAGTCGTGTCGGCCGTACTTTTCCGTGGGGACATTATATACGTCTAAAACGTTATATATCCTAACCTAAGGCAACCTAACATCTCGGATGTAGTATTTTCCAACATTCCTGGCGGGTCGGCCCCTACTTCCCGGTGGGCACATTATTTACGTCTATATCGTAATATAACCAAACCTAACCCATCTAGAACCTCGCTGGTAATGTTTTACAAAATCCCGGTCGTGTCGGCCCGTACTTCTCCGTGGGGACATTATATACGTCTATAACGTTATATATCCTAACCTAAGGCAACTTAACATCTCGGATGTAGTATTTTCCAACATTCTTGGCGGGTCGGCCCCACTTCTCGGTGGGAACATTATTCACGTCTATAACGTAATATAACCTAACCTAACCCATCTAGACCCTCGCTGGTAATGTTTTACAGAATCCCGGTCGTGTCGTCTCGTACGTCTCGGTGCGGACATTATATACGTCTATAACGTTATATATCCTAACCTAAGGGAACCTAACATCTCGGATGTAGTATTTCACAACATTCCTGTCTGGTCGGCCCCACTTCTCGGTGGGAACATTATATACGTCTATATCGTAATATAACCTAACCTAACCAATCTAGACCCTCGCTGGTAATGTTTTACAGAATCCCGGTCGTGTCGGCCCGTACTTCTCCGTGGGGACATTATATACGTCTATAACGTTATATATCCTAACCTAAGCGAACCTAACATCTCGGATGTAGTATTTTCCAACATTCCTGGCGGGGCGGCCGCTACTTCTTGGTGGGAACATTATATACGTCTATATCGTAATATAACCTAACCTAACCCATCTAGACCCTCGCTGGTAATGTTCTACAAAATCCCGGTCGTGTCGTCTCGTACGTCTCGGTGCGGACATTATATACGTCTATAACGTTATATATCCTAACCTAAGGGAACCTAACATCACGGATGTAGTATTTCACAACATTCCTGGCTTGTCGGCCCCACTTCTCGGTGGGAAAATTATATACGTTTATAACGTAGTATTACCTAACCTAACCCATCTAGCCCCTCGCTTGTATTGTTTTGCAGAATCCCGGTCGTGTCGGCCCGTACGTCTCCGTGCGGACATTATATACGTCTATAACGTTATATATCCTAACCTAAGGGTACCTAACATCTCGCATGTAGTATTTCACAACATTCCTGACTGGTCGGCCCCACTTCTCGGTGGGAACATTATTTACGTCCATAACGTAATATAACCTAACCTAATCCATATAGACCCTCGCTTGTAATGTTTTACAAAATCCCGGTCGTGTCGGCCCGTACTTCTCCGTGGGGACATTATATACGTCTAAAACGTTATAAATCCTAACCTAAGGCAACCTAACATCTCGGATGTAGTATTTTCCAACATTCCTGGCGGGTCGGCCCCTACTTCTCGGTGGGCACATTATTTACGTCTATATCGTAATATAACCAAACCTAACCCATCTAGACCCTCGCTGGTAATGTTTTACAAAATCCCGGTCGTGTCGGCCCGTACTTCTCCGTGGGGACATTATATACGTCTATATCGTTATATATCCTAACCTAAGGCAACTTAACATCTCCGATGTAGTATTTTCCAACATTCCTGGCGGGTCGGCCCCACTTCTCGGTGGGAACATTATTCACGTCTATAACGTAATGTAACCTAACCTAACCCATCTAGACCCTCGCTGGTAATGTTTTACAAAATCCCGGTCGTGTCGGCCCGTACTTCTCCGTGGGGACATTATATACGTCTATAACGTTATATATCCTAACCTAAGGGAACCTAACATCTCGGATGTAGTATTTTCCAACATTCCTGGCGGGTCGGCCCCACTTCTCGGTGGGAACATTATTCACGTCTATAACGTAATATAACCTAACCTAACCCATCTAGACCCTCGCTGGTAATGTTTTACAGAATCCCGGTCGTGTCGTCTCGTACGTCTCGGTGCGGACATTATATACGTCTATAACGTTATATATCCTAACCTAAGGGAACCTAACATCTCGGATGTAGTATTTCACAACATTCCTGTCTGGTCGGCCCCACTTCTCGGTGGGAACATTATATACGTCTATATCGTAATATAACCTAACCTAACCAACCTAGACCCTCGCTGGTAATGTTTTACAGAATCCCGGTCGTGTCGGCCCGTACTTCTCCGTGGGGACATTATATACGTCTATAACGTTATATATCCTAACCTAAGCGAACCTAACATCTCGGATGTAGTATTTTCCAACATTCCTGGCGGGTCGGCCCCTACTTCTCGGTGGGCACATTATTTACGTCTATATCGTAATATAACCAAACCTAACCCATCTAGACCCTCGCTGGTAATGTTCTACAAAATCCCGGTCGTGTCGTCTCGTACGTCTCGGTGCGGACATTATATACGTCTATAACGTTATATATCCTAACCTAAGGGAACCTAACATCACGGATGTAGTATTTCACAACATTCCTGGCTTGTCGGCCCCACTTCTCGGTGGGAAAATTATATACGTTTATAACGTAGTATTACCTAACCTAACCCATCTAGCCCCTCGCTTGTAATGTTTTGCAGAATCCCGGTCGTGTCGGCCCGTACGTCTCCGTGCGGACATTATATACGTCTATAACGTTATATATCCTAACCTAAGGGTACCTAACATCTCGCATGTAGTATTTCACAACATTCCTGACTGGTCGGCCCCACTTCTCGGTGGGAACATTATTTACGTCCATAACGTAATATAACCTAACCTAATCCATCTAGACCCTCGCTTGTAATGTTTTACAAAATCCCGGTCGTGTCGGCCCGTACTTCTCCGTGGGGACATTATATACGTCTATATTGTTATATATCCTAACCTAAGGCAACATAACATCTCGGATGTAGTATTTTCCAACATTCCTGGCGGGTCGGCCCCTACTTCTCGGTGGGCACATTATTTACGTCTATATCGTAATATAACCAAACCTAACCCATCTAGACCCTCGCTGGTAATGTTTTACAAAATCCCGGTCGTGTCGGCCCGTACTTCTCCGTGGCGACATTATATACGTCTATATCGTTATATATCCTAACCTAAGGCAACTTAACATCTCCGATGTAGTATTTTCCAACATTCCTGGCGGGTCGGCCCCTACTTCTCGGTGGGCACATTATATACGTCTATATCGTAATATAACCTAACCTAACCCATCTAGCCCCTCGCTTGTAATGTTTTGCAGAATCCCTGTCGTGTCGGCCCGTACGTCTCGGTGCGGACATTATATACGTCTATAACGTTATATATACTAACCTAAGCGAACCTAACTTCTCGGATCTGGTATTTCATAACATTCCTGGCTGGTCGGCCCCACTTCTCGGTGGGAACATTATATACGTTTATAAGGTAATATAACCTAACCTAACCCATCTAGCCCCTCGCTGGTTATGTTTTACAAAATCTCAGTCTTGTCGGCCGTACTTTTCCGTGGGGACATTATATACGTCTATAATTTTATATATCCTAACCTAAGGCAACTTAACATCTCGGATGTAGTATTTTCCAACATTCCTGGCGGGTCAGTCCCTACTTCTCGGTGGGCACATTATATACGTCTATATCGTAATATAACCTAACCTAACCCATCTAGACCCTCGCTGGTAATGTTTTACAGAATCCCGGTCGTGTCGTCTCGTACGTCTCGGTGCGGACATTATATACGTCTATAACGTTATATATCCTAACCAAAGGCAACCTAACATCTCGGATGTAGTATTTTCCAACATTCCTGGCGGGGCGGCCGCTACTTCTCGGTGGGAACATTATTTACGTCTATAACGTAATATAACCTAACCTAATCCATCTAGACCCTCGCTGGTAATGTTTTACAAAATCCCGGTCGTGTCGGCCCGTACTTCTCCGTGGGGACATTATATACGTCTAAAACGTTATAAATCCTAACCTAAGGCAACCTAACATCTCGGATGTAGTATTTTCCAACATTCCTTGCGGGTCGGCCCCTACTTCTCGGTGGGCACATTATTTACGTCTATATCGTAATATAACCAAACCTAACCCATCTAGACCCTCGCTGGTAATGTTTTACAAAATCCCGGTCGTGTAGGCCCGTACTTCTCCGTGGGGACATTATTTACGTCTATATCGTTATATATCCTAACCTAAGGCAACTTAACATCTCCGATGTAGTATTTTCCAACATTCCTGGCGGGTCGGCCCCTACTTCTCGGTGGGCACATTATATACGTCTATATCGTAATATAACCTAACCTAACCCATCTAGACCCTCGCTTGTAATGTTTTGCAGAATCCCGGTCGTGTCGTCCCGTACGTCTCGGTGCGGACATTATATACGTCTATAACGTTATATATCCTAACCAAAGGCAACCTAATATCTCGAATGTAGTATTTCACAACATTCCTGGCGGGTCGGCCGTACTTCTCGGTGGGAACATTATTCACGTCTATAACGTAATATAACCTAACCTAACCCATCTAGACCCTCGCTGGTAATGTTTTACAAAATCCCGGTCGTGTCGGCCCGTACTTCTCCGTGGGGACATTATATACGTCTATAACGTTATATATCCTAACCTAAGGGAACCTAACATCTCGGATGTAGTATTTTCCAACATTCCTGGCGGGGCGGCCGCTACTTCTTGGTGGGAACATTATATACGTCTATATCGTAATATAACCTAACCTAACCCATCTAGACCCTCGCTGGTAATGTTCTACAAAATCCCGGTCGTGTCGTCTCGTACGTCTCGGTGCGGACATTATATACGTCTATAACGTTATATATCCTAACCTAAGGGAACCTAACATCACGGATGTAGTATTTCACAACATTCCTGGCTTGTCGGCCCCACTTCTCGGTGGGAAAATTATATACGTTTATAACGTAGTATAACCTAACCTAACCCATCTAGCCCCTCGCTTGTAATGTTTTGCAGAATCCCGGTCGTGTCGGCCCGTACGTCTCCGTGCGGACATTATATACGTCTATAACGTTATATATCCTAACCTAAGGGTACCTAACATCTCGCATGTAGTATTTCACAACATTCCTGACTGGTCGGCCCCACTTCTCGGTGGGAACATTATTTACGTCTATAACGTAATATAACCTAACCTAATCCATCTAGACCCTCGCTTGTAATGTTTTACAAAATCCCGGTCGTGTCGGCCCGTACTTCTCCGTGGGGACATTATATACGTCTATATCGTTATATATCCTAACCTAAGGCAACCTAACATCTCGGATGTAGTATTTTCCAACATTCCTGGCGGGTCGGCCCCTACTTTTAGGTGGGCACATTATATACGTCTATATCGTAATATAACCAAACCTAACCCATCTAGACCCTCGCTGGTAATGTTTTACAAAATCCCGGTCGTGTCGGCCCGTACTTCTCCGTGGGGACATTATATACGTCTATATCGTTATATATCCTAACCTAAGGCAGCTTAACATCTCCGATGTAGTATTTTCCAACATTCCTGGCGGGTCGGCCCCTACTTCTCGGTGGGCACATTATATACGTCTATATCGTAATATAACCTAACCTAACCCATCTAGCCCCTCGCTTGTAATGTTTTGCAGAATCCCTGTCGTGTCGGCCCGTACGTCTCGGTGCGGACATTATATACGTCTATAACGTTATATATACTAACCTAAGCGAACCTAACATCTCGGATGTAGTATTTCACAACATTCCTGGCTGGTCGGCCCCACTTCTCGGTGGGAACATTATATACGTTTATAACGTAATATAACCTAACCTAACCCATCTAGCCCCTCGCTGGTTATGTTTTACAAAATCTCAGTCTTGTCGGCCGTACTTTTCCGTGGGGACATTATATACGTCTATAATTTTATATATCCTAACCTAAGGCAACTTAACATCTCGGATGTAGTATTTTCCAACATTCCTGGCGGGTCAGTCCCTACTTCACGGTGGGCACATTATATACGTCTATATCGTAATATAACCTAACCTAACCCATCTAGACCCTCGCTGGTATTGTTTTACGGAATCCCGGTCGTGTCGTCTCGTACGTCTCGGTGCGGACATTATATACGTCTATAACGTTATATATGCTAACCAAAGGCAACCTAACATCTCGGATGTAGTATTTTCCAACATTCCTGGCGGGTCGGCCCCTACTTCTCGGTGGGCACATTATTTACGTCTATATCGTAATATAACCAAACCTAACCCATCTAGACCCTCGCTGGTAATGTTTTACAAAATCCCGGTCGTGTCGGCCCGTACTTCTCCGTGGGGACATTATATACGTCTATATCGTTATATATCCTAACCTAAGCGAACCTAACTTCTCGGATCTGGTATTTCATAACATTCCTGGCTGGTCGGCCCCACTTCTCGGTGGGAACATTATATACGTTTACAACGTAATATAACCTAACCTAACCCATCTAGCCCCTCGCTGGTTATGTTTTACAAAATCTCAGTCTTGTCGGCCGTACTTTTCCGTGGGGACATTATATACGTCTATAATTTTATATATCCTAACCTAAGGCAACATAACATCTCGGATGTAGTATTTTCCAACATTCCTGGCGGGTCAGTCCCTACTTCTCGGTGGGCACATTATATACGTCTATATCGTAATATAACCTAACCTAACCCATCTAGACCCTCGCTGGTAATGTTTTACAGAATCCCGGTCGTGTCGTCTCGTACGTCTCGGTGCGGACATTATATACGTCTATAACGTTATATATCCTAACCAAAGGCAACCTAACATCTCGGATGTAGTATTTTCCAACATTCCTGGCGGGTCAGTCCCTACTTCACGGTGGGCACATTATATACGTCTATATCGTAATATAACCTAACCTAACCCATCTAGACCCTCGCTGGTAATGTTTTACGGAATCCCGGTCGTGTCGTCTCGTACGTCTCGGTGCGGACATTATATACGTCTATAACGTTATATATCCTAACCAAAGGCAACCTAACATCTCGGATGTAGTATTTTCCAACATTCCTGGCGGAGCGGCCGCTACTTCTCGGTGGGAACATTATTTACGTCTATAACGTAATATAACATAACCTAATCCATCTAGACCCTCGCTGGTAATGTTTTACAAAATCCCGGTCGTGTCGGCCCGTACTTCTCCGTTGGGACATTATATACGTCTATAACGTTATATATCCTAACCTAAGGGAACCTAACATCTCGGATGTAGTATTTTCCAACATTCCTGGCGGGGCGGCCCCTACTTCTCGGTGGGCACATTATATACGTCTATATCGTAATATAACCTAACCTAACCCATCTAGCCCCTCGCTTGTAATGTTTTGCAGAATCCCGGTCGTGTCGTCTCGTACGTCTCGGTGCGGACATTATATACGTCTATAACGTTATATATCCTAACCTAAGGGAACCTAACATCTCGGATGTAGTATTTCACAACATTCCTGGAGGGTCGGCACCACTTCTCGGTGGGAACATTATATACGTTTATAACATAATATAACCTAACCTAACCCATCTAGCCCCTCGCTGGTAATGTTTTACAGAATCCCGGTCGTGTCGGCCCGTACGTCTCGGTGCGGACATTATATACGTCTATAACGTTATATATACTAACCTAAGCGAACCTAACATCTCGGATGTAGTATTTCACAACATTCCTGGCTGGTCGGCCCCACTTCTCGGTGGGAACATTATATACGTTTATAACGTAATATAACCTAACCTAACCCATCTAGCCCCTCGCTGGTTATGTTTTACAAAATCCCAGTCTTGTCGGCCCGTACTTTTCCGTGGGGACATTATATACGTCTATAATTTTATATATCCTAACCTAAGGCAACTTAAAATCTCGGATGTAGTATTTTCCAACATTCCTGACGGGTCAGTCCCCACTTCTCGGTGGGCACATTATATACGTCTATATCGTAATATAACCTAACCTAACCCATCTAGACCCTCGCTGGTAATGTTTTACAGAATCCCGTTCGTGTCGTCTCGTACGTCTCGGTGCGGACATTATATACGTCTATAACGTTATATATCCTAACCTAAGCGAACCTAACATCTCGGATGTAGTATTTCACAACATTCCTGGCTGGTCGGCCCCACTTCTCGGTGGGAACATTATATACGTTTATAACGAAGTATAACTTAACCTAACCCATCTAGACCCTCGCTTGTAATGTTTTACAGAATCCCGGTCGTGTCGTCCCGTACGTCTCGGTGCGGGCATTATATACGTCTATAACGTTATATATCCTAACCAAAGGCAACCTAACATCTCGAATGTAGTATTTCACAACATTCCTGGCGGGTCGGCCCCACTTCTCGGTGGGAACATTATTTACGTCTATAACGTAATATAACCTAACCTAATCCATCTAGACCCTCGCTGGTAATGTTTTACAAAATCCCGGTCGTGTCGGCCCGTACTTCTCCGTGGGGACATTATATACGTCTATAACGTTATATATCCTAACCTAAGGGAACCTAACATCACGGATGTAGTATTTCACAACATTCCTGGCTGGTCGGCACCACTTCTCGGTGGGAAAATTATATACGTTTATAACGTAGTATAACCTAACCTAACCCATCTAGCCCCTCGCTTGTAATGTTTTGCAGAATCCCGGTCGTGTCGTCCCGTACGTCTCGGTGCGGGCATTATATACGTCTATAACGTTATATATCCTAACCAAAGGCAACCTAACATCTCGAATGTAGTATTTCACAACATTCCTGGCGGGTCGGCCCCACTTCTCGGTGGGAACATTATTTACGTCTATAACGTAATATAACCTAACCTAATCCATCTAGACCCTCGCTGGTAATGTTTTACAAAATCCCGGTCGTGTCGGCCCGTACTTCTCCGTGGGGACATTATATACGTCTATAACGTTATATATCCTAACCTAAGGAAACCTAACATCACGGATGTAGTATTTCACAACATTCCTGGCTGGTCGGCACCACTTCTCGGTGGGAAAATTATATACGTTTATAACGTAGTATAACCTAACCTAACCCATCTAGCCCCTCGCTTGTAATGTTTTGCAGAATCCCGGTCGTGTCGGCCCGTACGTCTCGGTGCGGACATTATATACGTCTATAACGTTATATATCCTAACCTAAGCGAACCTAACATCTCGGATGTAGTATTTCACAACATTCCTGGCTGGTCGGCCCCACTTCTCGGTGGGAACATTATATACGTTTATAACGAAGTATAACTTAACCTAACCCATCTAGACCCTCGCTTGTAATGTTTTACAGAATCCCGGTCGTGTCGTCCCGTACGTCTCGGTGCGGGCATTATATACGTCTATAACGTTATATATCCTAACCAAAGGCAACCTAACATCTCGAATGTAGTATTTCACAACATTCCTGGCGGGTCGGCCCCACTTCTCGGTGGGAACATTATTTACGTCTATAACGTAATATAACCTAACCTAATCCATCTAGACCCTCGCTGGTAATGTTTTACAAAATCCCGGTCGTGTCGGCCCGTACTTCTCCGTGGGGACATTATATACGTCTATAACGTTATATATCCTAACGTAAGGGAACCTAACATCACGGATGTAGTATTTCACAACATTCCTGGCTGGTCGGCACCACTTCTCGGTGGGAAAATTATATACGTTTATAACGTAGTATAACCTAACCTAACCCATCTAGCCCCTCGCTTGTAATGTTTTGCAGAATCCCGGTCGTGTCGGCCCGTACGTCTCGGTGCGGACATTATATACGTCTATAACGTTATATATCCTAACCTAAGGGTACCTAACATCTCGGATGTAGTATTTCACAACATTCCTGGCTGGTCGGCCCCACTTCTCGGTGGGAACATTATATACGTTTATAACGAAGTATAACCTAACCTAACCCATCTAGACCCTCGCTTGTAATGTTTTACAAAATCCCGCTCGTGTCGGCCCGTACTTCTCCGTGGGTACATTATATACGTCTATATCGTTATATATCCTAACCTAAGGCAACCTAACATCTCGGATGTAGTATTTTCCAACATTCCTGGCGGGTCGGCCCCTACTTCCCGGTGGGCACATTATATACGTCTATATCGTAATATAACCAAACCTAACCCATCTAGACCCTCGCTGGTAATGGTTTACAAAATCCCGGTCGTGTCGGCCCGTACTTCTCCGTGGGGACATTATATACGTCTATATCGTTATATATCCTAACCTAAGCGAACCTAACATCTCGGATGTAGTGTTTCACAACATTCCTGTCTGGTCGGCCCCACTTCTCGGTGGGAACATTATATACGTTTATAACGAAGTATAACTTAACCTAACCCATCTAGACCCTCGCTTGTAATGTTTTACAGAATCCCGGTCGTGTCGTCCCGTACGTCTCGGAGCGGACATTATATACGTCTATAACGTTATATATCCTAACCAAAGGCACCCTAACATCTCGGATGTAGTATTTTCCAACATTCCTGGCGGGGCGGCCGCTACTTCTCGGTGGGCACATTATATACGTCTATATCGTAATATAACCAAACCTAACCCATCTAGAACCTCGCTGGTAATGTTTTACAAAATCCCGGTCGTGTCGGCCCGTATTTCTCCGTGGGGACATTATATACGTCTATATCGTTATACATCCTAACCTAAGGCAACTTAACATCTCCGATGTAGTATTTTCCAACATTCCTGGCGGGTCGGCCCATACTTCTCGGTGGGCACATTATATACGTCTATATCGTAATATAACCTAACCTAACCCATCTAGCCCCTCGCTTGGAATGTTTTGCAGAATCCCGGTCGTGTCGGCCCGTACGTCTCGGTGCGGACATTATATACGTCTATAACGTTATATATCCTAACCTAAGCGAACCTAACATCTCGGATGTAGTATTTCACAACATTCCTGGCTGGTCGGCCCCACTTCTCGGTGGGAACATTATATACGTTTATAACGAAGTATAACTTAACCTAACCCATCTAGACCCTCGCTTGTAATGTTTTACAGAATCCCTGTCGTGTCGTCCCGTAAGTCTCGGAGCGGACATTATATACGTCTATAACGTTATATATCCTAACCAAAGGCAACCTAACATCTCGAATGTAGTATTTCACAACATTCCTGGCGGGTCGGCCCCACTTCTCGGTGGGAACATTATTTACGTCTATAACGTAATATAACCTAACCTAATCCATCTAGACCCTCGCTGGTAATGTTTTACAAAATCCCGGTCGTGTCGGCCCGTACTTCTCCGTGGGGACATTATATACGTCTATAACGTTATATATCCTAACCTAAGGGAACCTAACATCTCGGATGTAGTATTTTCCAACATTCCTGGCGGGGCGGCCGCTACATCTTGGTGGGAACATTATATACGTCTATATTGTAATATAACCTAACCTAACCCATCTAGACCCTCGCTGGTAATATTCTACAAAATCCCGGTCGTGTCGTCTCGTACGTCTCGGTGCGGACATTATATACGTCTATAACGTTATATATCCTAACCTAAGCGAACCTAACATCTCGGATGTAGTATTTCACAACATTCCTGGCTGGTCGGCCCCACTTCTCGGTGGGAACATTATATACGTTTATAACGAAGTATAACTTAACCTAACCCATTTAGACCCTCGCTTGTAATGTTTTACAGAATCCCGGTCGTGTCGTCCCGTACGTCTCGGTGCGGGCATTATATACGTCTATAACGTTATATATCCTAACAAAAGGCAACCTAACATCTCGAATGTAGTATTTCACAACATTCCTGGCTGGTCGGCCCCACTTCTCGGTGGGAACATTATTTACGTCTATAACGTAATATAACCTAACCTCACCCATCTAGACCCTCGCTGGTAATGTTTTACAAAATCCCGGTCGTGTCGGCCCGTACTTCTCCGTGGGGACATTATATACGTCTATAACGTTATATATCCTAACCTAAGGGTACCTAACATCTCGGATGTAGTATTTTCCAACATTCCTGGCGGGGCGGCCGCTACTTCTTGGTGGGAACATTATATACGTCTATATCGTAATATAACCTAACCTAACCCATCTAGACCCTCGCTGGTAATGTTCTACAAAATCCCGGTCGTGTCGTCTCGTACGTCTCGGTGCGGACATTATATACGTCTATAACGTTATATATCCTAACCTAAGGGAACCTAACATCACGGATGTAGTATTTCACAACATTCCTGGCTGGTCGACCCCACTTCTCGGTGGGAAAATTATATACGTTTATAACGTAGTATAACCTAACCTAACCCATCTGGCCCCTCGCTTGTAATGTTTTGCAGAATCCCTGTCGTGTCGGCCCGTACGTCTCGGTGCGGACATTATATACGTCTATAACGTTATATATCCTAACCTAAGGGTACCTAACATCTCGCATGTAGTATTTCAAAACATTCCTGGCTGGTCGGCCCCACTTCTCGGTGGGAACATTATATACGTTTATAACGAAGTATAACCTAACCTAACCCATCTAGACCCTCGCTTGTAATGTTTTACAGAATCCCGGTCGTGTCGTCCCGTACGTCTCGGCGCGGACATTATATACGTCTATAACGTTTTATATCCTAACCAAAGGCAACCTAACATCTCGAATGTAGTATTTCACAACATTCCTGGCGGGTCGGCCCCACTTCTCGGTGGGAATATTATTTACGTCTATAACGTAATATAACCTAACCTAATCCATCTAGACCCTCGCTGGTAATGTTTTACAAAATCCCGGTCGTGTCGGCCCGTACTTCTCCGTGGGGACATTATATACGTCTATATCGTTATATATCCTAACCTAAGGCAACCTAACATCTCGGATGTAGTATTTTCCAACATTCCTGGCGGGTCGGCCCCTACTTCTCGGTGGGCACATTATATACGTCTATATCGTAATATAACCTAACCTAACCCATCTAGCCCCTCGCTTGTAATGTTTTGCAGAATCCCTGTCCTGTCGGCCCGTACGTCTCGGTGCGGACATTATATACGTCTATAACGTTATATATACTAACCTAAGCGAACCTAACATCTCGGATGTAGTATTTCACAACATTCCTGGCTGGTCGGCCCCACTTCTCCGTGGGAACATTATATACGTTCTTAACGTAATATAACCTAACCTAACGCATCTAGCCCCTCGCTGGTTATGTTTTACAAAATCCCAGTCTTGTCGGCCCGTACTTTTCCGTGGGGACATTATATACGTCTATAATTTTATATATCCTAACCTAAGGCAACTTAACATCTCGGTTGTAGTATTTTCCAAAATTCCTGGCGGGTCGGCCCCTACTTCTCGGTGGGCACATTATATACGTCTATATCGTAATATAACCAAACCTAACCCATCTAGACCCTCGCTGGTTATGTTTTACAAAATCCCAGTCGTGTCGGCCCGTACTTTTCCGTGGGGACATTATATACGTCTATAATTTTATATATCCTAACCTAAGGCAACTTAACATCTCGGATGTAGTATTTTCCAACATTCCTGGCGGGTCAGTCCCTACTTCTCGGTGGGCACATTATATACGTCTATATCGTAATATAACCTAACCTAACCCATCTAGACCCTCGCTGGTAAAGTTTTACAGAATCCCGGTCGTGTCGTATCGTACGCCTGGTTGCGGACATTATATACGTCTATAACGTTATATATCCTAACTTAAGGGAACCTAACATCACGGATGTAGTATTTCACAACACTCCTGGCTGGTCGGCCCCACTTCTCGGTGGGAAAATTATATACGTTTATAACGTAGTATAACCTAACCTAACCCATCTAGCCCCTCGCTTGTAATGTTTTGCAGAATCCCGGTCGTGTCGGCCCGTACGTCTCGGTGCGGACATTATATACGTCTATAACGTTATATGTCCTAACCTAAGCGAACCTAACATGTCGGATGTAGTATTTCACAACATTCCTGGCTGGTCGGCCCCACTTCTCGGTGGGAACATTATATACGTTTATAACGTAATATAACCTAACCTAACCCATCTAGCCCCTCGCTGGTTATGTTTTACAAAATCCCAGTCGTGTCGGCCCGTACTTTTCCGTGGGGACATTATATACGTCTATAATTTTATATATCCTAACCTAAGGCAACATAACATCTCGGATGTAGTATTTTCCAACATTCCTGGCTGGTCAGTCCCTACTTCTCGGTGGGCACATTATATACGTCTATATCGTAATATAACCTAACCTAACCCATCTAGACCCTCGCTGGTAATGTTTTACAGAATCCCGGTCGTGTCGTCTCGTACGTCTCGGTGCGGACATTCTATACGTCTATAACGTTATGTATCCTAACCTAAGCGAACCTAACATCTCGGATGTAGTATTTCACAACATTCCTGGCGGGTCGGCCCCACTTCTCGGTGGGAACATTATATACGTTTATAACGAAGTATAACCTAACCTAACCCATCTAGACCCTCGCTTGTAATGTTTTACAGAATCCCGGTCGTGTCGTCCCGTACGTCTCGGCGCGGACATTATATACGTCTATAACGTTTTATATCCTAACCAAAGGCAACCTAACATCTCGAATGTAGTATTTCACAACATTCCTGGCGGGTCGGCCCCACTTCTCGGTGGGAACATTATTTACGTCTATAACGTAATATAACCTAACCTAATCCATCTAGACCCTCGCTGGTAATGTTTTACAAAATCCCGGTCGTGTCGGCCCGTACTTCTCCGTGGGGACATTATATACGTCTATATCGTTATATATCCTAACCTAAGGCAACCTAACATCTCGGATGTAGTATTTTCCAACATTCCTGGCGGGTCGGCCCCTACTTCTCGGTGGGCACATTATATACGTCTATATCGTAATATAACCTAACCTAACCCATCTAGCCCCTCGCTTGTAATGTTTTGCAGAATCCCTGTCCTGTCGGCCCGTACGTCTCGGTGCGGACATTATATACGTCTATAACGTTATATATACTAACCTAAGCGAACCTAACATCTCGGATGTAGTATTTCACAACATTCCTGGCTGGTCGGCCCCACTTCTCGGTGGGAACATTATATACGTTCTTAACGTAATATAACCTAACCTAACGCATCTAGCCCCTCGCTGGTTATGTTTTACAAAATCCCAGTCTTGTCGGCCCGTACTTTTCCGTGGGGACATTATATACGTCTATAATTTTATATATCCTAACCTAAGGCAACTTAACATCTCGGATGTAGTATTTTCCAAAATTCCTGGCGGGTCAGGCCCTACTTCTCGGTGGGCACATTATATACGTCTATATCGTAATATAACCTAACCTAACCCATCTAGACCCTCGCTGGTAATGTTTTACAGAATCCCGGTCGTGTCGTCTCGTACGTCTCGGTGCGGACATTATATACGTCTATAACGTTATATATCCTAACCTAAGGGAACCTAACATCACGGATATATTATTTCACAACATTCCTGGCTGGTCGGCTCCACTTCTCGGTGGGAAAATTATATACGTTTATAACGTAGTATAACCTAACCTAACCCATCTAGCCCCTCGCTTGTAATGTTTTGCAGAATCCCGGTCGTGTCGGCCCGTACGTCTCGGTGCGGACATTATATACGTCTATAACGTTATATATCCTAACCTAAGCGAACCTAACATCTCGGATGTAGTATTTCACAACATTCCTGGCTGGTCGGCCCCACTTCTCGGTGGGAACATTATATACGTTTATAACGAAGTATAACTTAACCTAACCCATCTAGAGCCTCGCTTGTAATGTTTTACAGAATCCCGGTCGTGTCGTCCCGTACGTCTCGGTGCGGACATTATATACGTCTATAACGTTATATATCCTAACCAAAGGCAACCTAACATCTCGAATGTAGTATTTCACAACATTCCTGGCGGGTCGGCCCCACTTCTCGGTGGGAACATTATATACGTTTATAACGAAGTATAACCTAACCTAACCCATCTAGACCCTCGCTTGTAATGTTTTACAGAATCCCGGTCGTGTCGTCCCGTACGTCTCGGCGCGGACATTATATACGTCTATAACGTTTTATATCCTAACCAAAGGCAACCTAACATCTCGAATGTAGTATTTCACAACATTCCTGGCGGGTCGGCCCCACTTCTCGGTGGGAATATTATTTACGTCTATAACGTAATATAACCTAACCTAATCCATCTAGACCCTCGCTGGTAATGTTTTACAAAATCCCGGTCGTGTCGGCCCGTACTTCTCCGTGGGGACATTATATACGTCTATATCGTTATATATCCTAACCTAAGGCAACCTAACATCTCGGATGTAGTATTTTCCAACATTCCTGGCGGGTCGGCCCCTACTTCTCGGTGGGCACATTATATACGTCTATATCGTAATATAACCTAACCTAACCCATCTAGCCCCTCGCTTGTAATGTTTTGCAGAATCCCTGTCCTGTCGGCCCGTACGTCTCGGTGCGGACATTATATACGTCTATAACGTTATATATACTAACCTAAGCGAACCTAACATCTCGGATGTAGTATTTCACAACATTCCTGGCTGGTCGGCCCCACTTCTCCGTGGGAACATTATATACGTTCTTAACGTAATATAACCTAACCTAACGCATCTAGCCCCTCGCTGGTTATGTTTTACAAAATCCCAGTCTTGTCGGCCCGTACTTTTCCGTGGGGACATTATATACGTCTATAATTTTATATATCCTAACCTAAGGCAACTTAACATCTCGGTTGTAGTATTTTCCAAAATTCCTGGCGGGTCGGCCCCTACTTCTCGGTGGGCACATTATATACGTCTATATCGTAATATAACCAAACCTAACCCATCTAGACCCTCGCTGGTTATGTTTTACAAAATCCCAGTCGTGTCGGCCCGTACTTTTCCGTGGGGACATTATATACGTCTATAATTTTATATATCCTAACCTAAGGCAACTTAACATCTCGGATGTAGTATTTTCCAACATTCCTGGCGGGTCAGTCCCTACTTCTCGGTGGGCACATTATATACGTCTATATCGTAATATAACCTAACCTAACCCATCTAGACCCTCGCTGGTAAAGTTTTACAGAATCCCGGTCGTGTCGTATCGTACGCCTGGTTGCGGACATTATATACGTCTATAACGTTATATATCCTAACTTAAGGGAACCTAACATCACGGATGTAGTATTTCACAACACTCCTGGCTGGTCGGCCCCACTTCTCGGTGGGAAAATTATATACGTTTATAACGTAGTATAACCTAACCTAACCCATCTAGCCCCTCGCTTGTAATGTTTTGCAGAATCCCGGTCGTGTCGGCCCGTACGTCTCGGTGCGGACATTATATACGTCTATAACGTTATATGTCCTAACCTAAGCGAACCTAACATGTCGGATGTAGTATTTCACAACATTCCTGGCTGGTCGGCCCCACTTCTCGGTGGGAACATTATATACGTTTATAACGTAATATAACCTAACCTAACCCATCTAGCCCCTCGCTGGTTATGTTTTACAAAATCCCAGTCGTGTCGGCCCGTACTTTTCCGTGGGGACATTATATACGTCTATAATTTTATATATCCTAACCTAAGGCAACATAACATCTCGGATGTAGTATTTTCCAACATTCCTGGCTGGTCAGTCCCTACTTCTCGGTGGGCACATTATATACGTCTATATCGTAATATAACCTAACCTAACCCATCTAGACCCTCGCTGGTAATGTTTTACAGAATCCCGGTCGTGTCGTCTCGTACGTCTCGGTGCGGACATTCTATACGTCTATAACGTTATGTATCCTAACCTAAGCGAACCTAACATCTCGGATGTAGTATTTCACAACATTCCTGGCGGGTCGGCCCCACTTCTCGGTGGGAACATTATATACGTTTATAACGAAGTATAACCTAACCTAACCCATCTAGACCCTCGCTTGTAATGTTTTACAGAATCCCGGTCGTGTCGTCCCGTACGTCTCGGCGCGGACATTATATACGTCTATAACGTTTTATATCCTAACCAAAGGCAACCTAACATCTCGAATGTAGTATTTCACAACATTCCTGGCGGGTCGGCCCCACTTCTCGGTGGGAACATTATTTACGTCTATAACGTAATATAACCTAACCTAATCCATCTAGACCCTCGCTGGTAATGTTTTACAAAATCCCGGTCGTGTCGGCCCGTACTTCTCCGTGGGGACATTATATACGTCTATATCGTTATATATCCTAACCTAAGGCAACCTAACATCTCGGATGTAGTATTTTCCAACATTCCTGGCGGGTCGGCCCCTACTTCTCGGTGGGCACATTATATACGTCTATATCGTAATATAACCTAACCTAACCCATCTAGCCCCTCGCTTGTAATGTTTTGCAGAATCCCTGTCCTGTCGGCCCGTACGTCTCGGTGCGGACATTATATACGTCTATAACGTTATATATACTAACCTAAGCGAACCTAACATCTCGGATGTAGTATTTCACAACATTCCTGGCTGGTCGGCCCCACTTCTCGGTGGGAACATTATATACGTTCTTAACGTAATATAACCTAACCTAACGCATCTAGCCCCTCGCTGGTTATGTTTTACAAAATCCCAGTCTTGTCGGCCCGTACTTTTCCGTGGGGACATTATATACGTCTATAATTTTATATATCCTAACCTAAGGCAACTTAACATCTCGGATGTAGTATTTTCCAAAATTCCTGGCGGGTCAGGCCCTACTTCTCGGTGGGCACATTATATACGTCTATATCGTAATATAACCTAACCTAACCCATCTAGACCCTCGCTGGTAATGTTTTACAGAATCCCGGTCGTGTCGTCTCGTACGTCTCGGTGCGGACATTATATACGTCTATAACGTTATATATCCTAACCTAAGGGAACCTAACATCACGGATATATTATTTCACAACATTCCTGGCTGGTCGGCTCCACTTCTCGGTGGGAAAATTATATACGTTTATAACGTAGTATAACCTAACCTAACCCATCTAGCCCCTCGCTTGTAATGTTTTGCAGAATCCCGGTCGTGTCGGCCCGTACGTCTCGGTGCGGACATTATATACGTCTATAACGTTATATATCCTAACCTAAGCGAACCTAACATCTCGGATGTAGTATTTCACAACATTCCTGGCTGGTCGGCCCCACTTCTCGGTGGGAACATTATATACGTTTATAACGAAGTATAACTTAACCTAACCCATCTAGAGCCTCGCTTGTAATGTTTTACAGAATCCCGGTCGTGTCGTCCCGTACGTCTCGGTGCGGACATTATATACGTCTATAACGTTATATATCCTAACCAAAGGCAACCTAACATCTCGAATGTAGTATTTCACAACATTCCTGGCGGGTCGGCCCCACTTCTCGGTGGGAACATTATATACGTTTATAACGAAGTATAACCTAACCTAACCCATCTAGACCCTCGCTTGTAATGTTTTACAGAATCCCGGTCGTGTCGTCCCGTACGTCTCGGCGCGGACATTATATACGTCTATAACGTTTTATATCCTAACCAAAGGCAACCTAACATCTCGAATGTAGTATTTCACAACATTCCTGGCGGGTCGGCCCCACTTCTCGGTGGGAACATTATTTACGTCTATAACGTAATATAACCTAACCTAATCCATCTAGACCCTCGCTGGTAATGTTTTACAAAATCCCGGTCGTGTCGGCCCGTACTTCTCCGTGGGGACATTATATACGTCTATATCGTTATATATCCTAACCTAAGGCAACCTAACATCTCGGATGTAGTATTTTCCAACATTCCTGGCGGGTCGGCCCCTACTTCTCGGTGGGCACATTATATACGTCTATATCGTAATATAACCTAACCTAACCCATCTAGCCCCTCGCTTGTAATGTTTTGCAGAATCCCTGTCCTGTCGGCCCGTACGTCTCGGTGCGGACATTATATACGTCTATAACGTTATATATACTAACCTAAGCGAACCTAACATCTCGGATGTAGTATTTCACAACATTCCTGGCTGGTCGGCCCCACTTCTCGGTGGGAACATTATATACGTTCTTAACGTAATATAACCTAACCTAACGCATCTAGCCCCTCGCTGGTTATGTTTTACAAAATCCCAGTCTTGTCGGCCCGTACTTTTCCGTGGGGACATTATATACGTCTATAATTTTATATATCCTAACCTAAGGCAACTTAACATCTCGGATGTAGTATTTTCCAAAATTCCTGGCGGGTCAGGCCCTACTTCTCGGTGGGCACATTATATACGTCTATATCGTAATATAACCTAACCTAACCCATCTAGACCCTCGCTGGTAATGTTTTACAGAATCCCGGTCGTGTCGTCTCGTACGTCTCGGTGCGGACATTATATACGTCTATAACGTTATATATCCTAACCTAAGGGAACCTAACATCACGGATATAGTATTTCACAACATTCCTGGCTGGTCGGCTCCACTTCTCGGTGGGAAAATTATATACGTTTATAACGTAGTATAACCTAACATAACCCATCTAGCCCCTCGCTTGTAATGTTTTGCAGAATCCCGGTCGTGTCGGCCCGTACGTCTCGGTGCGGACATTATATACGTCTATAACGTTATATATCCTAACCTAAGCGAACCTAACATCTCGGATGTAGTATTTCACAACATTCCTGGCTGGTCGGCCCCACTTCTCGGTGGGAACATTATATACGTTTATAACGAAGTATAACTTAACCTAACCCATCTAGAGCCTCGCTTGTAATGTTTTACAGAATCCCGGTCGTGTCGTCCCGTACGTCTCGGTGCGGACATTATATACGTCTATAACGTTATATATCCTAACCAAAGGCAACCTAACATCTCGAATGTAGTATTTCACAACATTCCTGGCGGGTCGGCCCCACTTCTCGGTGGGAACATTATTTACGTCTATATCGTAATATAACCTAACCTAATCCATCTAGACCCTCGCTGGTAATGTTTTACAAAATCCCGGTCGTGTCGGCCCGTACTTCTCCGTGGGGACATTATATACGTCTATAATTTTATATATCCTAACCTAAGCGAACCTAACATCTCGGATGTAGTATTTTCCAACATTCCTGGCTGGTCAGTCCCTACTTCTCGGTGGGCACATTATATACGTCTATATCGTAATATAACCTAACCTAACCCATCTAGACCCTCGCTGGTAATGTTTTACAGAATCCCGGTCGTGTCGTCTCGTACGTCTCGGTGCGGACATTATATACGTCTATAACGTTATATATCCTAACCAAAGGCAACCTAACATCTCGAATGTAGTATTTCACAACATTCCTGGCGGGTCGGCCCCACTTCTCGGTGGGAACATTATTTACGTCTATATCGTAATATAACCTAACCTAATCCATCTAGACCCTCGCTGGTTATGTTTTACAAAATCCCAGTCGTGTCGGCCCGTACTTTTCCGTGGGGACATTATATACGTCTATAATTTTATATATCCTAACCTAAGGCAACATAACATCTCGGATGTAGTATTTTCCAACGTTCCTGGCTGGTCAGTCCCTACTTCTCGGTGGGCACATTATATACGTCTATATCGTAATATAACCTAACCTAACCCATCTAGACCCTCGCTGGTAATGTTTTACAGAATCCCGGTCGTGTCGTCTCGTACGTCTCGGTGCGGACATTATATACGTCTATAACGTTATATATCCTAACCTAAGGGAACCTAACATCTCGGATGTAGTATTTCACAACATTCCTGGCTGGTCGGCCCCACTTCTCGGTGGGAACATTATATACGTCTATAACGTTATATATCCTAGCCAAAGGCAACTTAACATCTCGGATGTTGTATTTTCCAACATTCCGGGCGGGTCGGACCCACTTCTCGGTGGGAACATTATATACGTCTATATCGTAATATAACCTAACCTAACCCATCTAGACCCTCGCTGGTAATGTTTTACAGAATCCCGGTCGTGTCGTCCCGTACGTCTCGGTGCGGACATTATATACGTCTATAACGTTATATATCCTAACCAAAGGCAACCTAACATCTCGAATGTAGTATTTCACAACATTCCTGGCGGGTCGGCCCCACTTCTCGGTGGGAACATTGTTTACGTCTATATCGTAATATAACCTAACCTAATCCATCTAGACCCTCGCTGGTAATGTTTTACAAAATCCCGGTCTTGTCGGTCCGTACTTCTCCGTGGGGACATTATATACGTCTATAACGTTATATATCCTAACCTAAGGCAACCTAACATCTCGGATGTAGTATTTTCCAACATTCCTGGCGGGTCGGCCCCTACTTCTCGGTGGGCACATTATATACGTCTATATCGTAATATAACCAAACCTAACCCATCTAGACCCTCGCTGGTTATGTTTTACAAAATCCCAGTCGTGTCGGCCCGTACTTTTCCGTGCGGACATTATATACGTCTATAATTTTATATATCCTAACCTAAGGCAACTTAACATCTCGGATGTAGTATTTTCCAACATTCCTGGCGGGTCAGTCCCTACTTCTCGGTGGGCACATTATATACGTCTATATCGTAATATAACCTAACCTAACCCATCTAGACCCTCGCTGGTAAAGTTTTACAGAATCCCGGTCGTGTCGTCTCGTACGTCTCGGTGCGGACATTATATACGTCTATAACGTTATATATCCTAACTTAAGGGAACCTAACATCACGGATGTAGTATTTCACAACACTCCTGGCTGGTCGGCCCCACTTCTCGGTGGGAAAATTATATACGTTTATAACGTAGTATAACCTAACCTAACCCATCTAGACCCTCGCTGGTAATGTTTTACAGAATCCCGGTCGTGTCGTCTCGTACGTCTCGGTGCGGACATTATATACGTCTATAACGTTATATATCCTAACCTAAGGGAACCTAACATCTCGGATGTAGTATTTCACAACATTCCTGGCTGGTCGGCCCCACTTCTCGGTGGGAACATTATATACGTCTATAACGTTATATATCCTAGCCAAAGGCAACTTAACATCTCGGATGTTGTATTTTCCAACATTCCGGGCGGGTCGGACCCACTTCTCGGTGGGAACATTATATACGTTTATAACGAAGTATAACTTAACCTAACCCATCTAGACCCTCGCTTGTAATGTTTTACAGAATCCCGGTCGTGTCGTCCCGTACGTCTCGGTGCGGGCATTATATACGTCTCTAACGTTATATATCCTAACCTAAGGCAACCTAACATCTCGAATGTAGTATTTCACAACATTCCTGGCGGGTCGGCCCCACTTCTCGGTGGGAACATTATATACGTTTATAACGTAATATAACCTAACCTAACCCATCTAGACCCTCGCTGGTAATGTTTTACAGAATCCCGGTCGTGTCGTCTCGTACGTCTCGGTGCGGACATTATATACGTCTATAACGTTATATATCCTAACCTAAGCGAACCTAACATCTCGGATGTAGTATTTCACAACATTCCTGGCGGGTCGGCCCCACTTCTCGGTGGGAACATTATTTACGTCTATAACGTAATATAACATAACCTCACCCATCTAGACCCTCGCTGGTAATGTTTTACAAAATCCCGGTCGTGTCGGCCCGTACTTCTGCGTGGGGACATTATATACGTCTATATCGTTATATATCCTAACCTAAGGCAACCTAACATCTCGGATGTTGTATTTTCCAACATTCCTGGCGGGGCGGCCCCTACTTCTCGGTGGGAACATTATATACGTCTATATCGTAATATAACCTAACCTAACCCATCTAGACCCTCGCTGGTAATGTTTTACAAAATCCCGGTCGTGTCGGCCCATACTTCTCGGTGGGGACATTATATACGTCTATAACGTTATATATCCTAACCTAAGGGAACCTAACATCTCGGATGTAGTATTTCACAACATTCCTGGCTGGTCGGCCCCACTTCTCGGTGGGAACATTATATACGTCTATATCGTAATATAACCTAACCTAACCCATCTAGACCCTCGCTGGTAATGTTTTGCAGAATCCCGGTCGTGTCGGCCCGTACGTCTCGGTGCGGACATTATATACGTCTATAACGTTATATATCCTAACCTAAGCGAACCTAACATCTCGCATGTAGTATTTCACAACATTCCTGGCTGGTCGGCCCCACTTCTCGGTGGGAACATTATATACGTTTATAACGAAGTATAACTTAACCTAACCCATCTCGAGCCTCGCTTGTAATGTTTTACAGAATCCCGGTCGTGTCGTACCGTACGTCTCGGTGTGGACATTATATACGTCTATAACGTTATATATCCTAACCTAAGCGAACCTAACATCTCGCATGTAGTATTTCACAACATTCCTGGCTGGTCGGCCCCACTTCTCGGTGGGAACATTATATACGTTTATAACGAAGTATAACTTAACCTAACCCATCTCGAGCCTCGCTTGTAATGTTTTACAGAATCCCGGTCGTGTCGTACCGTACGTCTCGGTGCGGACATTATATACGTCTATAACTTTATATATCCTAACTTAAGGCAACTTAACCTCTCGGATGTAGTATTTTCCAACAGTCTTGTCGGGTCGGACCCTACTTCTCGGTGGGCACATTATATACTTCTATATCGTAATATAACCTAACCTAACCCATCTAGACCCTCGCTGTTAATGTTTTACAAAATCCCGGTCGTGTCGTCTCGTACGTCTCGGTGCGGACATTATATACGTCTATAACGTTATATATCCTAACCTAAGGGAACCTAACATCTCGGATGTAGTATTTCACAACATTCCTGGCTGGTCGGCCCCACTTCTCGGTGGGAACATTATATACGTCTATAACGTTATATATCCTAGCCAAAGGCAACTTAACATCTCGGATGTTGTATTTTCCAACATTCCTGGCGGGTCGGACCCACTTCTCGGTGGGAACATTATATACGTTTATAACGAAGTATAACTTAACCTAACCCATCTAGACCCTCGCTTGTAATGTTTTACAGAATCCCGGTCGTGTCGTCCCGTACGTCTCGGTGCGGGCATTATATACGTCTCTAACGTTATATATCCTAACCTAAGGCAACCTAACATCTCAAATGTAGTATTTCACAACATTCCTGGCGGGTCGGCTCCACTTCTCGGTGGGAACATTATATACGTTTATAACGTAATATAACCTAACCTAACCCGTCTAGAACCTCGCTGGTAATGTTTTACAAAATCCCGGTCGTGTCGGCCCGTACTTCTCCGTGGGGACATTATATACGTCTATATCGTTATATATCCTAACCTAAGCGAACCTAACATCTCGGATGTAGTATTTCACAACACTCCTCGCTGGTCGGCCCCACTTCTCGGTGGGAACATTATATACGTTTATAACGTAATATAACCTAACCTAACCCATCTAGCCCCTCGCTGGTAATGTTTTACAAAATCCCAGTCGTGTCGGCCCGTACTTTTCCGTGGGGACATTATATACGTCTATAATTTTATATATCCTAACCTAAGGCAACTTAACATCTCGGATGTAGTATTTTCCAACATTCCTGGCTGGTCAGTCCCTACTTCTCGGTGGGCACATTATATACGTCTATATCGTAATATAACCTAACCTAACCCATCTAGACCCTCGCTGGTAATGTTTTACAGAATCCCGGTCGTGTCGTCTCGTACGTCTCGGTGCGGACATTATATACGTCTATAACGTTATATATCCTAACCTAAGGGAACCTAACATCTCGGATGTAGTATTTCACAACATTCCTGGCGGGTCGGCCCCACTTCTCGGTGGGAACGTTATTTACGTCTATAACGTAATATAACCTAACCTAATCCATCTAGACCCTCGCTGGTAATGTTTTACAAAATCCCGGTCGTGTCGGCCCGTACTTCTCGATGGGGTCATTATTTACGTCTATAACGTTATATATCCTAACCTAAGGCAACTTAACATCTCGGATGTAGTATTTTCCAACATTCCTGGCGGGTCGGCCCCTACTTCTCGGTGGGCACATTATATACGTCTATATCGTAATATAACCTAACCTCACCCATCTAGACCCTCGCTGGTAATGTTTTACAAAATCCCGGTCGTGTCGGCCCGTACTTCTCCGTGGGGACATTATATACGTCTATATCGTTATATATCCTAACCTAAGGCAACCTAACATCTCGGATGTTGTATTTTCCAACATTCCTGGCGGGGCGGCCCCTACTTCTCGGTGGGAACATTATATACGTCTATATCGTAATATAACCTAACCTAACCCATCTAGACCCTCGCTGGTAATGTTTTACAAAATCCCGGTCGTGTCGGCCCATACTTCTCGGTGGGGACATTATATACGTCTATAACGTTATATATCCTAACCTAAGGGAACCTAACATCTCGGATGTAGTATTTCACAACATTCCTGGCTGGTCGGCCCCACTTCTCGGTGGGAACATTATATACGTCTATATCGTAATATAACCTAACCTAACCCATCTAGACCCTCGCTGGTAATGTTTTACAGAATCCCGGTCGTGTCGTCTCGTACGTCTCGGTGCGGACATTATATACGTCTATAACGTTATATATCCTAACCTAAGGGAACCTAACATCACGGATATAGTATTTCACAACATTCCTGGCTGGTCGGCCCCACTTCTCGGTGGGAAAATTATATACGTTTATAACGTAGTATAACCTAACCTAACCCATCTAGCCCCTCGCTTGTAATGTTTTGCAGAATCCCGGTCGTGTCGGCCCGTACGTCTCGGTGCGGACATTATATACGTCTATAACGTTATATATCCTAACCTAAGGGAACCTAACATCTCGGATGTAGTATTTCACAACATTCCTGGCGGGTCGGCTCCACTTCTCGGTGGGAACATTATATACGTTTATAACGTAATATAACCTAACCTAACCCGTCTAGAACCTCGCTGGTAATGTTTTACAAAATCACGGTCGTGTCGCCCCGTACTTCTCCGTGGGGACATTATATACGTCTATATCGTTATATATCCTAACCTAAGCGAACCTAACATCTCGGATGTAGTATTTCACAACATTCCTGGCGGGTCGGCCCCACTTCTCGGTGGGAACATTATTTACGTCTATAACGTAATATAACCTAACCTAATCCATCTAGACCCTCGCTGGTAATGTTTTACAGAATCCCGGTCGTGTCGTACCGTACGTCTCGGTGCGGGCATTATATACGTCTATAACGTTATATATCCTAACCTAAGGCAACCTAACATCTCGAATGTAGTATTTCACAACATTCCTGGACGGTCGGCCCCACTTCTCGGTGGGAACATTATATACGTTTATAACGTAATATAACCTAACCTAACCCATCTAGACCCTCGCTGGTAATGTTTTACAGAATCCCGGTCGTGTCGTCTCGTACGTCTCGGTGCGGACATTATATACGTCTATAACGTTATATATCCTAACCTAAGCGAACCTAACATCTCGGATGTAGTATTTCACAACATTCCTGGCGGGTCGGCCCCACTTCTCGGTGGGAACATTATTTACGTCTATAACGTAATATAACATAACCTCACCCATCTAGACCCTCGCTGGTAATGTTTTACAAAATCCCGGTCGTGTCGGCCCGTACTTCTGCGTGGGGACATTATATACGTCTATATCGTTATATATCCTAACCTAAGGCAACCTAACATCTCGGATGTTGTATTTTCCAACATTCCTGGCGGGGCGGCCCCTACTTCTCGGTGGGAACATTATATACGTCTATATCGTAATATAACCTAACCTAACCCATCTAGACCCTCGCTGGTAATGTTTTACAAAATCCCGGTCGTGTCGGCCCATACTTCTCGGTGGGGACATTATATACGTCTATAACGTTATATATTCTAACCTAAGGGAACCTAACATCTCGGATGTAGTATTTCACAACATTCCTGGCTGGTCGGCCCCACTTCTCGGTGGGAACATTATATACGTCTATATCGTAATATAACCTAACCTAACCCATCTAGACCCTCGCTGGTAATGTTTTGCAGAATCCCGGTGGTGTCGGCCCGTACGTCTCGGTGCGGACATTATATACGTCTATAACGTTATATATCCTAACCTAAGCGAACCTAACATCTCGGATGTAGTATTTCACAACATTCCTGGCTGGTCGGCCCCACTTCTCGGTGGGAACATTATATACGTTTATAACGAAGTATAACTTAACCTAACCCATCTCGAGCCTCGCTTGTAATGTTTTACAGAATCCCGGTCGTGTCGTACCGTACGTCTCGGTGCGGACATTATATACGTCTATAACGTTATATATCCTAACCTAAGCGAACCTAACATCTCGCATGTAGTATTTCACAACATTCCTGGCTGGTCGGCCCCACTTCTCGGTGGGAACATTATATACGTTTATAACGAAGTATAACTTAACCTAACCCATCTCGAGCCTCGCTTGTAATGTTTTACAGAATCCCGGTCGTGTCGTACCGTACGTCTCGGTGCGGACATTATATACGTCTATAACTTTATATATCCTAACTTAAGGCAACTTAACCTCTCGGATGTAGTATTTTCCAACAGTCTTGTCGGGTCGGACCCTACTTCTCGGTGGGCACATTATATACTTCTATATCGTAATATAACCTAACCTAACCCATCTAGACCCTCGCTGTTAATGTTTTACAAAATCCCGGTCGTGTCGTCTCGTACGTCTCGGTGCGGACATTATATACGTCTATAACGTTATATATCCTAACCTAAGGGAACCTAACATCTCGGATGTAGTATTTCACAACATTCCTGGCTGGTCGGCCCCACTTCTCGGTGGGAACATTATATACGTCTATAACGTTATATATCCTAGCCAAAGGCAACTTAACATCTCGGATGTTGTATTTTCCAACATTCCTGGCGGGTCGGACCCACTTCTCGGTGGGAACATTATATACGTTTATAACGAAGTATAACTTAACCTAACCCATCTAGACCCTCGCTTGTAATGTTTTACAGAATCCCGGTCGTGTCGTCCCGTACGTCTCGGTGCGGGCATTATATACGTCTCTAACGTTATATATCCTAACCTAAGGCAACCTAACATCTCAAATGTAGTATTTCACAACATTCCTGGCGGGTCGGCTCCACTTCTCGGTGGGAACATTATATACGTTTATAACGTAATATAACCTAACCTAACCCGTCTAGAACCTCGCTGGTAATGTTTTACAAAATCCCGGTCGTGTCGGCCCGTACTTCTCCGTGGGGACATTATATACGTCTATATCGTTATATATCCTAACCTAAGCGAACCTAACATCTCGGATGTAGTATTTCACAACACTCCTCGCTGGTCGGCCCCACTTCTCGGTGGGAACATTATATACGTTTATAACGTAATATAACCTAACCTAACCCATCTAGCCCCTCGCTGGTAATGTTTTACAAAATCCCAGTCGTGTCGGCCCGTACTTTTCCGTGGGGACATTATATACGTCTATAATTTTATATATCCTAACCTAAGGCAACTTAACATCTCGGATGTAGTATTTTCCAACATTCCTGGCTGGTCAGTCCCTACTTCTCGGTGGGCACATTATATACGTCTATATCGTAATATAACCTAACCTAACCCATCTAGACCCTCGCTGGTAATGTTTTACAGAATCCCGGTCGTGTCGTCTCGTACGTCTCGGTGCGGACATTATATACGTCTATAACGTTATATATCCTAACCTAAGGGAACCTAACATCTCGGATGTAGTATTTCACAACATTCCTGGCGGGTCGGCCCCACTTCTCGGTGGGAACATTATTTACGTCTATAACGTAATATAACCTAACCTAATCCATCTAGACCCTCGCTGGTAATGTTTTACAAAATCCCGGTCGTGTCGGCCCGTACTTCTCGATGGGGTCATTATTTACGTCTATAACGTTATATATCCTAACCTAAGGCAACTTAACATCTCGGATGTAGTATTTTCCAACATTCCTGGCGGGTCGGCCCCTACTTCTCGGTGGGCACATTATATACGTCTATATCGTAATATAACCTAACCTCACCCATCTAGACCCTCGCTGGTAATGTTTTACAAAATCCCGGTCGTGTCGGCCCGTACTTCTCCGTGGGGACATTATATACGTCTATATCGTTATATATCCTAACCTAAGGCAACCTAACATCTCGGATGTTGTATTTTCCAACATTCCTGGCGGGGCGGCCCCTACTTCTCGGTGGGAACATTATATACGTCTATATCGTAATATAACCTAACCTAACCCATCTAGACCCTCGCTGGTAATGTTTTACAAAATCCCGGTCGTGTCGGCCCATACTTCTCGGTGGGGACATTATATACGTCTATAACGTTATATATCCTAACCTAAGGGAACCTAACATCTCGGATGTAGTATTTCACAACATTCCTGGCTGGTCGGCCCCACTTCTCGGTGGGAACATTATATACGTCTATATCGTAATATAACCTAACCTAACCCATCTAGACCCTCGCTGGTAATGTTTTACAGAATCCCGGTCGTGTCGTCTCGTACGTCTCGGTGCGGACATTATATACGTCTATAACGTTATATATCCTAACCTAAGGGAACCTAACATCACGGATATAGTATTTCACAACATTCCTGGCTGGTCGGCCCCACTTCTCGGTGGGAAAATTATATACGTTTATAACGTAGTATAACCTAACCTAACCCATCTAGCCCCTCGCTTGTAATGTTTTGCAGAATCCCGGTCGTGTCGGCCCGTACGTCTCGGTGCGGACATTATATACGTCTATAACGTTATATATCCTAACCTAAGGGAACCTAACATCTCGGATGTAGTATTTCACAACATTCCTGGCGGGTCGGCTCCACTTCTCGGTGGGAACATTATATACGTTTATAACGTAATATAACCTAACCTAACCCGTCTAGAACCTCGCTGGTAATGTTTTACAAAATCCCGGTCGTGTCGCCCCGTACTTCTCCGTGGGGACATTATATACGTCTATATCGTTATATATCCTAACCTAAGCGAACCTAACATCTCGGATGTAGTATTTCACAACATTCCTGGCTGGTCGGCCCCACTTCTCGGTGGGAACATTATATACGTTTATAACGTAATATAACCTAACCTAACCCATCTAGCCCCTCGCTGGTTATGTTTTACAAAATCCCAGTCGTGTCGGCCCGTACTTTTCCGTGGGGACATTATATACGTCTATAATTTTATATATCCTAACCTAAGGCAACTTAACATCTCGGATGTAGTATTTTCCAACATTCCTGGCTGGTCAGTCCCTACTTCTCGGTGGGCACATTATATACATCTATATCGTAATATAACCTAACCTAACCCATCTAGACCCTCGCTGGTAATGTTTTACAGAATCCCGGTCGTGTCGTCTCGTACGTCTCGGTGCGGACATTATATACGTCTATAACGTTATATATCCTAACCTAAGGGAACCTAACATCTCGGATGTAGTATTTCACAACATTCCTGGCGGGTCGGCCCCACTTCTCGGTGGGAACATTATTTACGTCTATAACGTAATATAACCTAACCTAATCCATCTAGACCCTCGCTGGTAATGTTTTACAAAATCCCGGTCGTGTCGGCCCGTACTTCTCGATGGGGTCATTATTTACGTCTATAACGTTATATATCCTAACCTAAGGGAACCTAACATCTCGGATGTAGTATTTTCCAACATTCCTGGCGGGTCGGCCCGTACTTCTCGGTGGGCACATTATATACGTCTATATCGTAATATAACCTAACCTAACCCATCTAGACCCTCGCTGGTAATGTTTTACAAAATCCCGGTCGTGTCGGCCCGTACTTTTCGGTGGGGACATTATACACGTCTATAACGTTATATATCCTAACCAAAGGCAAACCAACATCTCGAATGTAGTATTTCACAACATTCCTGGCGGGTCGGCCCCACTTCTCGGTGGGAACATTATTTACGTCTATAACGTAATATAACCTAACCTAATCCATCTAGCCCCTAGCTGGGAATGTTTTACAGAATCCCGGTCGTGTCGTACCGTACGTCTCGGTGCGGACATTATATACGTCTATAACTTTATATATCCTAACCTAAGGCAACTTAACCTCTCGGATGTAGTATTTTCCAACAGTCTTGTCGGGTCGGACCCACTTCTCGGTGGGAACATTATATACGTTTATAACGAAGTATAACTTAACCTAACCCATCTAGACCCTCGCTTGTAATGTTTTACAGAATCCCGGTCGTGTCGTCCCGTACGTCTCGGTGCGGGCATTATATACGTCTCTAACGTTATATATCCTAACCTAAGGCAACCTAACATCTCAAATGTAGTATTTCACAACATTCCTGGCGGGTCGGCTCCACTTCTCGGTGGGAACATTATATACGTTTATAACGTAATATAACCTAACCTAACCCGTCTAGAACCTCGCTGGTAATGTTTTACAAAATCCCGGTCGTGTCGGCCCGTACTTCTCCGTGGGGACATTATATACGTCTATATCGTTATATATCCTAACCTAAGCGAACCTAACATCTCGGATGTAGTATTTCACAACACTCCTCGCTGGTCGGCCCCACTTCTCGGTGGGAACATTATATACGTTTATAACGTAATATAACCTAACCTAACCCATCTAGCCCCTCGCTGGTAATGTTTTACAAAATCCCAGTCGTGTCGGCCCGTACTTTTCCGTGGGGACATTATATACGTCTATAATTTTATATATCCTAACCTAAGGCAACTTAACATCTCGGATGTAGTATTTTCCAACATTCCTGGCTGGTCAGTCCCTACTTCTCGGTGGGCACATTATATACGTCTATATCGTAATATAACCTAACCTAACCCATCTAGACCCTCGCTGGTAATGTTTTACAGAATCCCGGTCGTGTCGTCTCGTACGTCTCGGTGCGGACATTATATACGTCTATAACGTTATATATCCTAACCTAAGGGAACCTAACATCTCGGATGTAGTATTTCACAACATTCCTGGCGGGTCGGCCCCACTTCTCGGTGGGAACATTATTTACGTCTATAACGTAATATAACCTAACCTAATCCATCTAGACCCTCGCTGGTAATGTTTTACAAAATCCCGGTCGTGTCGGCCCGTACTTCTCGATGGGGTCATTATTTACGTCTATAACGTTATATATCCTAACCTAAGGCAACTTAACATCTCGGATGTAGTATTTTCCAACATTCCTGGCGGGTCGGCCCCTACTTCTCGGTGGGCACATTATATACGTCTATATCGTAATATAACCTAACCTCACCCATCTAGACCCTCGCTGGTAATGTTTTACAAAATCCCGGTCGTGTCGGCCCGTACTTCTCCGTGGGGACATTATATACGTCTATATCGTTATATATCCTAACCTAAGGCAACCTAACATCTCGGATGTTGTATTTTCCAACATTCCTGGCGGGGCGGCCCCTACTTCTCGGTGGGAACATTATATACGTCTATATCGTAATATAACCTAACCTAACCCATCTAGACCCTCGCTGGTAATGTTTTACAAAATCCCGGTCGTGTCGGCCCATACTTCTCGGTGGGGACATTATATACGTCTATAACGTTATATATCCTAACCTAAGGGAACCTAACATCTCGGATGTAGTATTTCACAACGTTCCTGGCTGGTCGGCCCCACTTCTCGGTGGGAACATTATATACGTCTATATCGTAATATAACCTAACCTAACCCATCTAGACCCTCGCTGGTAATGTTTTACAGAATCCCGGTCGTGTCGTCTCGTACGTCTCGGTGCGGACATTATATACGTCTATAACGTTATATATCCTAACCTAAGGGAACCTAACATCACGGATATAGTATTTCACAACATTCCTGGCTGGTCGGCCCCACTTCTCGGTGGGAAAATTATATACGTTTATAACGTAGTATAACCTAACCTAACCCATCTAGCCCCTCGCTTGTAATGTTTTGCAGAATCCCGGTCGTGTCGGCCCGTACGTCTCGGTGCGGACATTATATACGTCTATAACGTTATATATCCTAACCTAAGGGAACCTAACATCTCGGATGTAGTATTTCACAACATTCCTGGCGGGTCGGCTCCACTTCTCGGTGGGAACATTATATACGTTTATAACGTAATATAACCTAACCTAACCCGTCTAGAACCTCGCTGGTAATGTTTTACAAAATCCCGGTCGTGTCGCCCCGTACTTCTCCGTGGGGACATTATATACGTCTATATCGTTATATATCCTAACCTAAGCGAACCTAACATCTCGGATGTAGTATTTCACAACATTCCTGGCTGGTCGGCCCCACTTCTCGGTGGGAACATTATATACGTTTATAACGTAATATAACCTAACCTAACCCATCTAGCCCCTCGCTGGTTATGTTTTACAAAATCCCAGTCGTGTCGGCCCGTACTTTTCCGTGGGGACATTATATACGTCTATAATTTTATATATCCTAACCTAAGGCAACTTAACATCTCGGATGTAGTATTTTCCAACATTCCTGGCTGGTCAGTCCCTACTTCTCGGTGGGCACATTATATACATCTATATCGTAATATAACCTAACCTAACCCATCTAGACCCTCGCTGGTAATGTTTTACAGAATCCCGGTCGTGTCGTCTCGTACGTCTCGGTGCGGACATTATATACGTCTATAACGTTATATATCCTAACCTAAGGGAACCTAACATCTCGGATGTAGTATTTCACAACATTCCTGGCGGGTCGGCCCCACTTCTCGGTGGGAACATTATTTACGTCTATAACGTAATATAACCTAACCTAATCCATCTAGACCCTCGCTGGTAATGTTTTACAAAATCCCGGTCGTGTCGGCCCGTACTTCTCGATGGGGTCATTATTTACGTCTATAACGTTATATATCCTAACCTAAGGGAACCTAACATCTCGGATGTAGTATTTTCCAACATTCCTGGCGGGTCGGCCCGTACTTCTCGGTGGGCACATTATATACGTCTATATCGTAATATAACCTAACCTAACCCATCTAGACCCTCGCTGGTAATGTTTTACAAAATCCCGGTCGTGTCGGCCCGTACTTTTCGGTGGGGACATTATACACGTCTATAACGTTATATATCCTAACCAAAGGCAAACCAACATCTCGAATGTAGTATTTCACAACATTCCTGGCGGGTCGGCCCCACTTCTCGGTGGGAACATTATTTACGTCTATAACGTAATATAACCTAACCTAATCCATCTAGCCCCTAGCTGGGAATGTTTTACAGAATCCCGGTCGTGTCGTACCGTACGTCTCGGTGCGGACATTATATACGTCTATAACTTTATATATCCTAACCTAAGGCAACTTAACCTCTCGGATGTAGTATTTTCCAACAGTCTTGTCGGGTCGGACCCTACTTCTCGGTGGGCACATTATATACTTCTATATCGTAATATAACCAAACCTAACCCATCTAGACCCTCGCTGTTAATGTTTTACAAAATCCCGGTCGTGTCGGCCCGTACATTTCCGTGGTGACATTATATACGTCTATAATTTTATATATCCTAACCTAAGGCAACATAACATCTCGAATGTAGTATTTTCCAACATTCCTGGCGGGTCGGCCCCTACTTCTAGGTGGGCACATTATATACGTCTATATCGTAATATAACCTAACCTAACCCATCTAGACCCTCGCTGGTAATGTTTTACAGAATCCCGGTCGTGTCGTCTCGTACGTCTCGGTGCGGACATTATATACGTCTATAACGTTATATATCCTAACCTAAGGGAACCTAACATCTCGGATGTAGTATTTCACAACATTCCTGGCTGGTCGGCCCCACTTCTCGGTGGGAACATTATATACGTCTATAACGTTATATATCCTAGCCAAAGGCAACTTAACATCTCGGATGTTGTATTTTCCAACATTCCTGGCGGGTCGGACCCACTTCTCGGTGGGAACATTATATACGTTTATAACGAAGTATAACTTAACCTAACGCATCTAGACCCTCGCTTGTAATGTTTTACTGAATCCCGGTCGTGTCGTCCCGTACGTCTCGGTGCGGGCATTATATACGTCTCTAACGTTATATATCCTAACGTAAGGCAACCTAACATATCAAATGTAGTATTTCACAACATTCCTGGCGGGTCGGCTCCACTTCTCGGTGGGAACATTATATACGTTTATAACGTAATATAACCTAACCTAACCCGTCTAGAACCTCGCTGGTGATGTTTTACAAAATCCCGGTCGTGTCGCCCCGTACTTCTCCGTGGGGACATTATATACGTCTATATCGTTATATATCCTAACCTAAGCGAACCTAACATCTCGGATGTAGTATTTCACAACATTCCTGGCTGGTCGGCCCCACTTCTCGGTGGGAACATTATATACGTTTATAACGTAATATAACCTAACCTAACCCATCTAGCCCCTCGCTGGTTATGTTTTACAAAATCCCAGTCGTGTCGTCCCGTACTTTTCCGTGGGGACATTATATACGTCTATAATTTTATATATCCTAACCTAAGGCAACTTAACATCTCGGATGTAGTATTTTCCAACATTCCTGGCTGGTCAGTCCCTACTTCTCGGTGGGCACATTATATACATCTATATCGTAATATAACCTAACCTAACCCATCTAGACCCTCGCTGGTAATGTTTTACAGAATCCCGGTCGTGTCGTCTCGTACGTCTCGGTGCGGACATTATATACGTCTATAACGTTATATATCCTAACCTAAGGGAACCTAACATCTCGGATGTAGTATTTCACAACATTCCTGGCGGGTCGGCCCCACTTCTCGGTGGGAACATTATTTACGTCTATAACGTAATATAACCTAACCTAATCCATCTAGACCCTCGCTGGTAATGTTTTACAAAATCCCGGTCGTGTCGGCCCGTACTTCTCGATGGGGTCATTATTTACGTCTATAACGTTATATATCCTAACCTAAGGCAACTTAACATCTCGGATGTAGTATTTTCCAACATTCCTGGCGGGTCGGCCCCTACTTCTCGGTGGGCACATTATATACGTCTATATCGTAATATAACCTAACCTAACCCATCTAGACCCTCGCTGGTAATGTTTTACAAAATCCCGGTCGTGTCGGCCCGTACTTTTCGGTGGGGACATTATACACGTCTATAACGTTATATATCCTAACCAAAGGCAAACCAACATCTCGAATGTAGTATTTCACAACATTCCTGGCGGGTCGGCCCCACTTCTCGGTGGGAACATTATTTACGTCTATAACGTAATATAACCTAACCTAATCCATCTAGCCCCTAGCTGGGAATGTTTTACAGAATCCCGGTCGTGTCGTACCGTACGTCTCGGTGCGGACATTATATACGTCTATAACTTTATATATCCTAACCTAAGGCAACTTAACCTCTCGGATGTAGTATTTTCCAACAGTCTTGTCGGGTCGGACCCTACTTCTCGGTGGGCACATTATATACTTCTATATCGTAATATAACCAAACCTAACCCATCTAGACCCTCGCTGTTAATGTTTTACAAAATCCCGGTCGTGTCGGCCCGTACATTTCCGTGGTGACATTATATACGTCTATAATTTTATATATCCTAACCTAAGGCAACATAACATCTCGAATGTAGTATTTTCCAACATTCCTGGCGGGTCGGCCCCTACTTCTAGGTGGGCACATTATATACGTCTATATCGTAATATAACCTAACCTAACCCATCTAGACCCTCGCTGGTAATGTTTTACAGAATCCCGGTCGTGTCGTCTCGTACGTCTCGGTGCGGACATTATATACGTCTATAACGTTATATATCCTAACCTAAGGGAACCTAACATCTCGGATGTAGTATTTCACAACATTCCTGGCTGGTCGGCCCCACTTCTCGGTGGGAACATTATATACGTCTATAACGTTATATATCCTAACCTAAGGCAACTTAACATCTCGGATGTAGTATTTTCCAACATTCCTGGCGGGTCGGCCCCTACTTCTCGGTGGGCACATTATATACGTCTATATCGTAATATAACCTAACCTAACCCATCTAGTCCCTCGCTGGTAATGTTTTACAAAATCCCGGTCGTGTCGGCCCGTACTTTTCGGTGGGGACATTATACACGTCTATAACGTTATATATCCTAACCAAAGGCAAACCAACATCTCGAATGTAGTATTTCACAACATTCCTGGCGGGTCGGCCCCACTTCTCGGTGGGAACATTATTTACGTCTATAACGTAATATAACCTAACCTAATCCATCTAGCCCCTAGCTGGGAATGTTTTACAGAATCCCGGTCGTGTCGTACCGTACGTCTCGGTGCGGACATTATATACGTCTATAACTTTATATATCCTAACCTAAGGCAACTTAACCTCTCGGATGTAGTATTTTCCAACAGTCTTGTCGGGTCGGACCCTACTTCTCGGTGGGCACATTATATACTTCTATATCGTAATATAACCAAACCTAACCCATCTAGACCCTCGCTGTTAATGTTTTACAAAATCCCGGTCGTGTCGGCCCGTACATTTCCGTGGTGACATTATATACGTCTATAATTTTATATATCCTAACCTAAGGCAACATAACATCTCGAATGTAGTATTTTCCAACATTCCTGGCGGGTCGGCCCCTACTTCTAGGTGGGCACATTATATACGTCTATATCGTAATATAACCTAACCTAACCCATCTAGACCCTCGCTGGTAATGTTTTACAGAATCCCGGTCGTGTCGTCTCGTACGTCTCGGTGCGGACATTATATACGTTTATAACGTTATATATCCTAACCTAAGGGAACCTAACATCTCGGATGTAGTATTTCACAACATTCCTGGCTGGTCGGCCCCACTTCTCGGTGGGAACATTATATACGTCTATAACGTTATATATCCTAGCCAAAGGCAACTTAACATCTCGGATGTTGTATTTTCCAACATTCCTGGCGGGTCGGACCCACTTCTCGGTGGGAACATTATATACGTTTATAACGAAGTATAACTTAACCTAACGCATCTAGACCCTCGCTTGTAATGTTTTACTGAATCCCGGTCGTGTCGTCCCGTACGTCTCGGTGCGGGCATTATATACGTCTCTAACGTTATATATCCTAACGTAAGGCAACCTAACATATCAAATGTAGTATTTCACAACATTCCTGGCGGGTCGGCTCCACTTCTCGGTGGGAACATTATATACGTTTATAACGTAATATAACCTAACCTAACCCGTCTAGAACCTCGCTGGTAATGTTTTACAAAATCCCGGTCGTGTCGCCCCGTACTTCTCCGTGGGGACATTATATACGTCTATATCGTTATATATCCTAACCTAAGCGAACCTAACATCTCGGATGTAGTATTTCACAACATTCCTGGCTGGTCGGCCCCACTTCTCGGTGGGAACATTATATACGTTTATAACGTAATATAACCTAACCTAACCCATCTAGCCCCTCGCTGGTTATGTTTTACAAAATCCCAGTCGTGTCGTCCCGTACTTTTCCGTGGGGACATTATATACGTCTATAATTTTATATATCCTAACCTAAGGCAACTTAACATCTCGGATGTAGTATTTTCCAACATTCCTGGCTGGTCAGTCCCTACTTCTCGGTGGGCACATTATATACATCTATATCGTAATATAACCTAACCTAACCCATCTAGACCCTCGCTGGTAATGTTTTACAGAATCCCGGTCGTGTCGTCTCGTACGTCTCGGTGCGGACATTATATACGTCTATAACGTTATATATCCTAACCTAAGGGAACCTAACATCTCGGATGTAGTATTTCACAACATTCCTGGCGGGTCGGCCCCACTTCTCGGTGGGAACATTATTTACGTCTATAACGTAATATAACCTAACCTAATCCATCTAGACCCTCGCTGGTAATGTTTTACAAAATCCCGGTCGTGTCGGCCCGTACTTCTCGATGGGGTCATTATTTACGTCTATAACGTTATATATCCTAACCTAAGGCAACTTAACATCTCGGATGTAGTATTTTCCAACATTCCTGGCGGGTCGGCCCCTACTTCTCGGTGGGCACATTATATACGTCTATATCGTAATATAACCTAACCTCACCCATCTAGACCCTCGCTGGTAATGTTTTACAAAATCCCGGTCGTGTCGGCCCGTACTTCTCCGTGGGGACATTATATACGTCTATATCGTTATATATCCTAACCTAAGGCAACCTAACATCTCGGATGTTGTATTTTCCAACATTCCTGGCGGGGCGGCCCCTACTTCTCGGTGGGAACATTATATACGTCTATATCGTAATATAACCTAACCTAACCCATCTAGACCCTCGCTGGTAATGTTTTACAAAATCCCGGTCGTGTCGGCCCATACTTCTCGGTGGGGACATTATATACGTCTATAACGTTATATATCCTAACCTAAGGGAACCTAACATCTCGGATGTAGTATTTCACAACATTCCTGGCTGGTCGGCCCCACTTCTCGGTGGGAACATTATATACGTCTATATCGTAATATAACCTAACCTAACCCATCTAGACCCTCGCTGGTAATGTTTTACAGAATCCCGGTCGTGTCGTCTCGTACGTCTCGGTGCGGACATTATATACGTCTATAACGTTATATATCCTAACCTAAGGGAACCTAACATCACGGATATAGTATTTCACAACATTCCTGGCTGGTCGGCCCCACTTCTCGGTGGGAAAATTATATACGTTTATAACGTAGTATAACCTAACCTAACCCATCTAGCCCCTCGCTTGTAATGTTTTGCAGAATCCCGGTCGTGTCGGCCCGTACGTCTCGGTGCGGACATTATATACGTCTATAACGTTATATATCCTAACCTAAGGGAACCTAACATCTCGGATGTAGTATTTCACAACATTCCTGGCGGGTCGGCTCCACTTCTCGGTGGGAACATTATATACGTTTATAACGTAATATAACCTAACCTAACCCGTCTAGAACCTCGCTGGTAATGTTTTACAAAATCCCGGTCGTGTCGCCCCGTACTTCTCCGTGGGGACATTATATACGTCTATATCGTTATATATCCTAACCTAAGCGAACCTAACATCTCGGATGTAGTATTTCACAACATTCCTGGCTGGTCGGCCCCACTTCTCGGTGGGAACATTATATACGTTTATAACGTAATATAACCTAACCTAACCCATCTAGCCCCTCGCTGGTTATGTTTTACAAAATCCCAGTCGTGTCGGCCCGTACTTTTCCGTGGGGACATTATATACGTCTATAATTTTATATATCCTAACCTAAGGCAACTTAACATCTCGGATGTAGTATTTTCCAACATTCCTGGCTGGTCAGTCCCTACTTCTCGGTGGGCACATTATATACATCTATATCGTAATATAACCTAACCTAACCCATCTAGACCCTCGCTGGTAATGTTTTACAGAATCCCGGTCGTGTCGTCTCGTACGTCTCGGTGCGGACATTATATACGTCTATAACGTTATATATCCTAACCTAAGGGAACCTAACATCTCGGATGTAGTATTTCACAACATTCCTGGCGGGTCGGCCCCACTTCTCGGTGGGAACATTATTTACGTCTATAACGTAATATAACCTAACCTAATCCATCTAGACCCTCGCTGGTAATGTTTTACAAAATCCCGGTCGTGTCGGCCCGTACTTCTCGATGGGGTCATTATTTACGTCTATAACGTTATATATCCTAACCTAAGGCAACTTAACATCTCGGATGTAGTATTTTCCAACATTCCTGGCGGGTCGGCCCCTACTTCTCGGTGGGCACATTATATACGTCTATATCGTAATATAACCTAACCTAACCCATCTAGACCCTCGCTGGTAATGTTTTACAAAATCCCGGTCGTGTCGGCCCGTACTTTTCGGTGGGGACATTATACACGTCTATAACGTTATATATCCTAACCAAAGGCAAACCAACATCTCGAATGTAGTATTTCACAACATTCCTGGCGGGTCGGCCCCACTTCTCGGTGGGAACATTATTTACGTCTATAACGTAATATAACCTAACCTAATCCATCTAGCCCCTAGCTGGGAATGTTTTACAGAATCCCGGTCGTGTCGTACCGTACGTCTCGGTGCGGACATTATATACGTCTATAACTTTATATATCCTAACCTAAGGCAACTTAACCTCTCGGATGTAGTATTTTCCAACAGTCTTGTCGGGTCGGACCCTACTTCTCGGTGGGCACATTATATACTTCTATATCGTAATATAACCAAACCTAACCCATCTAGACCCTCGCTGTTAATGTTTTACAAAATCCCGGTCGTGTCGGCCCGTACATTTCCGTGGTGACATTATATACGTCTATAATTTTATATATCCTAACCTAAGGCAACATAACATCTCGAATGTAGTATTTTCCAACATTCCTGGCGGGTCGGCCCCTACTTCTAGGTGGGCACACTATATACGTCTATATCGTAATATAACCTAACCTAACCCATCTAGACCCTCGCTGGTAATGTTTTACAGAATCCCGGTCGTGTCGTCTCGTACGTCTCGGTGCGGACATTATATACGTCTATAACGTTATATATCCTAACCTAAGGGAACCTAACATCTCGGATGTAGTATTTCACAACATTCCTGGCTGGTCGGCCCCACTTCTCGGTGGGAACATTATATACGTCTATAACGTTATATATCCTAGCCAAAGGCAACTTAACATCTCGGATGTTGTATTTTCCAACATTCCTGGCGGGTCGGACCCACTTCTCGGTGGGAACATTATATACGTTTATAACGAAGTATAACTTAACCTAACGCATCTAGACCCTCGCTTGTAATGTTTTACTGAATCCCGGTCGTGTCGTCCCGTACGTCTCGGTGCGGGCATTATATACGTCTCTAACGTTATATATCCTAACGTAAGGCAACCTAACATATCAAATGTAGTATTTCACAACATTCCTGGCGGGTCGGCTCCACTTCTCGGTGGGAACATTATATACGTTTATAACGTAATATAACCTAACCTAACCCGTCTAGAACCTCGCTGGTAATGTTTTACAAAATCCCGGTCGTGTCGGCCCGTACTTCTCCGTGGGGACATTATATACGTCTATATCGTTATATATCCTAACCTAAGCGAACCTAACATCTCGGATGTAGTATTTCACAACATTCCTGGCTGGTCGGCCCCACTTCTCGGTGGGAACATTATATACGTTTATAACGTAATATAACCTAACCTAACCCATCTAGCCCCTCGCTGGTTATGTTTTACAAAATCCCAGTCGTGTCGGCCCGTACTTTTCCGTGGGGACATTATATACGTCTATAATTTTATATATCCTAACCTAAGGCAACTTAACATCTCGGATGTAGTATTTTCCAACATTCCTGGCTGGTCAGTCCCTACTTCTCGGTGGGCACATTATATACATCTATATCGTAATATAACCTAACCTAACCCATCTAGACCCTCGCTGGTAATGTTTTACAGAATCCCGGTCGTGTCGTCTCGTACGTCTCGGTGCGGACATTAGATACGTCTATAACGTTATATATCCTAACCTAAGGGAACCTAACATCTCGGATGTAGTATTTCACAACATTCCTGGCGGGTCGGCCCCACTTCTCGGTGGGAACATTATTTACGTCTATAACGTAATATAACCTAACCTAATCCATCTAGACCCTCGCTGGTAATGTTTTACAAAATCCCGGTCGTGTCGGCCCGTACTTCTCGATGGGGTCATTATTTACGTCTATAACGTTATATATCCTAACCTAAGGCAACTTAACATCTCGGATGTAGTATTTTCCAACATTCCTGGCGGGTCGGCCCCTACTTCTCGGTGGGCACATTATATACGTCTATATCGTAATATAACCTAACCTAACCCATCTAGACCCTCGCTGGTAATGTTTTACAAAATCCCGGTCGTGTCGGCCCGTACTTTTCGGTGGGGACATTATACACGTCTATAACGTTATATATCCTAACCAAAGGCAAACCAACATCTCGAATGTAGTATTTCACAACATTCCTGGCGGGTCGGCCCCACTTCTCGGTGGGAACATTATTTACGTCTATAACGTAATATAACCTAACCTAATCCATCTAGCCCCTAGCTGGGAATGTTTTACAGAATCCCGGTCGTGTCGTACCGTACGTCTCGGTGCGGACATTATATACGTCTATAACTTTATATATCCTAACCTAAGGCAACTTAACCTCTCGGGTGTAGTATTTTCCAACAGTCTTGTCGGGTCGGACCCTACTTCTCGGTGGGCACATTATATACTTCTATATCGTAATATAACCAAACCTAACCCATCTAGACCCTCGCTGTTAATGTTTTACAAAATCCCGGTCGTGTCGGCCCGTACATTTCCGTGGTGACATTATATACGTCTATAATTTTATATATCCTAACCTAAGGCAACATAACATCTCGAATGTAGTATTTTCCAACATTCCTGGCGGGTCGGCCCCTACTTCTAGGTGGGCACATTATATACGTCTATATCGTAATATAACCTAACCTAACCCATCTAGACCCTCGCTGGTAATGTTTTACAGAATCCCGGTCGTGTCGTCTCGTACGTCTCGTTGCGGACATTATATACGTCTATAACGTTATATATCCTAACCTAAGGGAACCTAACATCTCGGATGTAGTATTTCACAACATTCCTGGCGGGTCGGCCCCACTTCTCGGTGGGAACATTATTTACGTCTATAACGTAATATAACCTAACCTAATCCATCTAGACCCTCGCTGGTAATGTTTTACAAAATCCCGGTCGTGTCGGCCCGTACTTCTCGATGGGGTCATTATTTACGTCTATAACGTTATATATCCTAACCTAAGGCAACTTAACATCTCGGATGTAGTATTTTCCAACATTCCTGGCGGGTCGGCCCCTACTTCTCGGTGGGCACATTATATACGTCTATATCGTAATATAACCTAACCTAACCCATCTAGACCCTCGCTGGTAATGTTTTACAAAATCCCGGTTGTGTCGGCCCGTACTTTTCGGTGGGGACATTATACACGTCTATAACGTTATATATCCTAACCAAAGGCAAACCAACATCTCGAATGTAGTATTTCACAACATTCCTGGCGGGTCGGCCCCACTTCTCGGTGGGAACATTATTTACGTCTATAACGTAATATAACCTAACCTAATCCATCTAGCCCCTAGCTGGGAATGTTTTACAGAATCCCGGTCGTGTCGTACCGTACGTCTCGGTGCGGACATTATATACGTCTATAACTTTATATATCCTAACCTAAGGCAACTTAACCTCTCGGATGTAGTATTTTCCAACAGTCTTGTCGGGTCGGACCCTACTTCTCGGTGGGCACATTATATACTTCTATATCGTAATATAACCAAACCTAACCCATCTAGACCCTCGCTGTTAATGTTTTACAAAATCCCGGTCGTGTCGGCCCGTACATTTCCGTGGTGACATTATATACGTCTATAATTTTATATATCCTAACCTAAGGCAACATAACATCTCGAATGTAGTATTTTCCAACATTCCTGGCGGGTCGGCCCCTACTTCTAGGTGGGCACATTATATACGTCTATATCGTAATATAACCTAACCTAACCCATCTAGACCCTCGCTGGTAATGTTTTACAGAATCCCGGTCGTGTCGTCTCGTACGTCTCGGTGCGGACATTATATACGTCTATAACGTTATATATCCTAACCTAAGGGAACCTAACATCTCGGATGTAGTATTTCACAACATTCCTGGCTGGTCGGCCCCACTTCTCGGTGGGAACATTATATACGTCTATAACGTTATATATCCTAGCCAAAGGCAACTTAACATCTCGGATGTTGTATTTTCCAACATTCCTGGCGGGTCGGACCCACTTCTCGGTGGGAACATTATATACGTTTATAACGAAGTATAACTTAACCTAACGCATCTAGACCCTCGCTTGTAATGTTTTACTGAATCCCGGTCGTGTCGTCCCGTACGTCTCGGTGCGGGCATTATATACGTCTCTAACGTTATATATCCTAACGTAAGGCAACCTAACATATCAAATGTAGTATTTCACAACATTCCTGGCGGGTCGGCTCCACTTCTCGGTGGGAACATTATATACGTTTATAACGTAATATAACCTAACCTAACCCGTCTAGAACCTCGCTGGTAATGTTTTACAAAATCCCGGTCGTGTCGGCCCGTACTTCTCCGTGGGGACATTATATACGTCTATATCGTTATATATCCTAACCTAAGCGAACCTAACATCTCGGATGTAGTATTTCACAACATTCCTGGCTGGTCGGCCCCACTTCTCGGTGGGAACATTATATACGTTTATAACGTAATATAACCTAACCTAACCCATCTAGCCCCTCGCTGGTTATGTTTTACAAAATCCCAGTCGTGTCGGCCCGTACTTTTCCGTGGGGACATTATATACGTCTATAATTTTATATATCCTAACCTAAGGCAACTTAACATCTCGGATGTAGTATTTTCCAACATTCCTGGCTGGTCAGTCCCTACTTCTCGGTGGGCACATTATATACATCTATATCGTAATATAACCTAACCTAACCCATCTAGACCCTCGCTGGTAATGTTTTACAGAATCCCGGTCGTGTCGTCTCGTACGTCTCGGTGCGGACATTAGATACGTCTATAACGTTATATATCCTAACCTAAGGGAACCTAACATCTCGGATGTAGTATTTCACAACATTCCTGGCGGGTCGGCCCCACTTCTCGGTGGGAACATTATTTACGTCTATAACGTAATATAACCTAACCTAATCCATCTAGACCCTCGCTGGTAATGTTTTACAAAATCCCGGTCGTGTCGGCCCGTACTTCTCGATGGGGTCATTATTTACGTCTATAACGTTATATATCCTAACCTAAGGCAACTTAACATCTCGGATGTAGTATTTTCCAACATTCCTGGCGGGTCGGCCCCTACTTCTCGGTGGGCACATTATATACGTCTATATCGTAATATAACCTAACCTAACCCATCTAGACCCTCGCTGGTAATGTTTTACAAAATCCCGGTCGTGTCGGCCCGTACTTTTCGGTGGGGACATTATACACGTCTATAACGTTATATATCCTAACCAAAGGCAAACCAACATCTCGAATGTAGTATTTCACAACATTCCTGGCGGGTCGGCCCCACTTCTCGGTGGGAACATTATTTACGTCTATAACGTAATATAACCTAACCTAATCCATCTAGCCCCTAGCTGGGAATGTTTTACAGAATCCCGGTCGTGTCGTACCGTACGTCTCGGTGCGGACATTATATACGTCTATAACTTTATATATCCTAACCTAAGGCAACTTAACCTCTCGGGTGTAGTATTTTCCAACAGTCTTGTCGGGTCGGACCCTACTTCTCGGTGGGCACATTATATACTTCTATATCGTAATATAACCAAACCTAACCCATCTAGACCCTCGCTGTTAATGTTTTACAAAATCCCGGTCGTGTCGGCCCGTACATTTCCGTGGTGACATTATATACGTCTATAATTTTATATATCCTAACCTAAGGCAACATAACATCTCGAATGTAGTATTTTCCAACATTCCTGGCGGGTCGGCCCCTACTTCTAGGTGGGCACATTATATACGTCTATATCGTAATATAACCTAACCTAACCCATCTAGACCCTCGCTGGTAATGTTTTACAGAATCCCGGTCGTGTCGTCTCGTACGTCTCGTTGCGGACATTATATACGTCTATAACGTTATATATCCTAACCTAAGGGAACCTAACATCTCGGATGTAGTATTTCACAACATTCCTGGCGGGTCGGCCCCACTTCTCGGTGGGAACATTATTTACGTCTATAACGTAATATAACCTAACCTAATCCATCTAGACCCTCGCTGGTAATGTTTTACAAAATCCCGGTCGTGTCGGCCCGTACTTCTCGATGGGGTCATTATTTACGTCTATAACGTTATATATCCTAACCTAAGGCAACTTAACATCTCGGATGTAGTATTTTCCAACATTCCTGGCGGGTCGGCCCCTACTTCTCGGTGGGCACATTATATACGTCTATATCGTAATATAACCTAACCTAACCCATCTAGACCCTCGCTGGTAATGTTTTACAAAATCCCGGTTGTGTCGGCCCGTACTTTTCGGTGGGGACATTATACACGTCTATAACGTTATATATCCTAACCAAAGGCAAACCAACATCTCGAATGTAGTATTTCACAACATTCCTGGCGGGTCGGCCCCACTTCTCGGTGGGAACATTATTTACGTCTATAACGTAATATAACCTAACCTAATCCATCTAGCCCCTAGCTGGGAATGTTTTACAGAATCCCGGTCGTGTCGTACCGTACGTCTCGGTGCGGACATTATATACGTCTATAACTTTATATATCCTAACCTAAGGCAACTTAACCTCTCGGATGTAGTATTTTCCAACAGTCTTGTCGGGTCGGACCCTACTTCTCGGTGGGCACATTATATACTTCTATATCGTAATATAACCAAACCTAACCCATCTAGACCCTCGCTGTTAATGTTTTACAAAATCCCGGTCGTGTCGGCCCGTACATTTCCGTGGTGACATTATATACGTCTATAATTTTATATATCCTAACCTAAGGCAACATAACATCTCGAATGTAGTATTTTCCAACATTCCTGGCGGGTCGGCCCCTACTTCTAGGTGGGCACATTATATACGTCTATATCGTAATATAACCTAACCTAACCCATCTAGACCCTCGCTGGTAATGTTTTACAGAATCCCGGTCGTGTCGTCTCGTACGTCTCGGTGCGGACATTATATACGTCTATAACGTTATATATCCTAACCTAAGGGAACCTAACATCTCGGATGTAGTATTTCACAACATTCCTGGCTGGTCGGCCCCACTTCTCGGTGGGAACATTATATACGTCTATAACGTTATATATCCTAGCCAAAGGCAACTTAACATCTCGGATGTTGTATTTTCCAACATTCCTGGCGGGTCGGACCCACTTCTCGGTGGGAACATTATATACGTTTATAACGAAGTATAACTTAACCTAACGCATCTAGACCCTCGCTTGTAATGTTTTACTGAATCCCGGTCGTGTCGTCCCGTACGTCTCGGTGCGGGCATTATATACGTCTCTAACGTTATATATCCTAACGTAAGGCAACCTAACATATCAAATGTAGTATTTCACAACATTCCTGGCGGGTCGGCTCCACTTCTCGGTGGGAACATTATATACGTTTATAACGTAATATAACCTAACCTAACCCGTCTAGAACCTCGCTGGTAATGTTTTACAAAATCCCGGTCGTGTCGGCCCGTACTTCTCCGTGGGGACATTATATACGTCTATATCGTTATATATCCTAACCTAAGCGAACCTAACATCTCGGATGTAGTATTTCACAACATTCCTGGCTGGTCGGCCCCACTTCTCGGTGGGAACATTATATACGTTTATAACGTAATATAACCTAACCTAACCCATCTAGCCCCTCGCTGGTTATGTTTTACAAAATCCCAGTCGTGTCGGCCCGTACTTTTCCGTGGGGACATTATATACGTCTATAATTTTATATATCCTAACCTAAGGCAACTTAACATCTCGGATGTAGTATTTTCCAACATTCCTGGCTGGTCAGTCCCTACTTCTCGGTGGGCACATTATATACATCTATATCGTAATATAACCTAACCTAACCCATCTAGACCCTCGCTGGTAATGTTTTACAGAATCCCGGTCGTGTCGTCTCGTACGTCTCGGTGCGGACATTATATACGTCTATAACGTTATATATCCTAACCTAAGGGAACCTAACATCTCGGATGTAGTATTTCACAACATTCCTGGCGGGTCGGCCCCACTTCTCGGTGGGAAAATTATATACGTTTATAACGTAGTATAACCTAACCTAACCCATCTAGCCCCTCGCTTGTAATGTTTTGCAGAATCCCGGTCGTGTCGGCCCGTACGTCTCGGTGCGGACATTATATACGTCTATAACGTTATATATCCTAACCTAAGGGAACCTAACATCTCGGATGTAGTATTTCACAACATTCCTGGCGGGTCGGCTCCACTTCTCGGTGGGAACATTATATACGTCTATATCGTAATATAACCTAACCTAACCCATCTAGACCCTCGCTGGTAATGTTTTGCAGAATCCCGGTGGTGTCGGCCCGTACGTCTCGGTGCGGACATTATATACGTCTATAACGTTATATATCCTAACCTAAGCGAACCTAACATCTCGGATGTAGTATTTCACAACATTCCTGGCTGGTCGGCCCCACTTCTCGGTGGGAACATTATATACGTTTATAACGAAGTATAACTTAACCTAACCCATCTCGAGCCTCGCTTGTAATGTTTTACAGAATCCCGGTCGTGTCGTACCGTACGTCTCGGTGCGGACATTATATACGTCTATAACGTTATATATCCTAACCTAAGCGAACCTAACATCTCGCATGTAGTATTTCACAACATTCCTGGCTGGTCGGCCCCACTTCTCGGTGGGAACATTATATACGTTTATAACGAAGTATAACTTAACCTAACCCATCTCGAGCCTCGCTTGTAATGTTTTACAGAATCCCGGTCGTGTCGTACCGTACGTCTCGGTGCGGACATTATATACGTCTATAACTTTATATATCCTAACTTAAGGCAACTTAACCTCTCGGATGTAGTATTTTCCAACAGTCTTGTCGGGTCGGACCCTACTTCTCGGTGGGCACATTATATACTTCTATATCGTAATATAACCTAACCTAACCCATCTAGACCCTCGCTGTTAATGTTTTACAAAATCCCGGTCGTGTCGTCTCGTACGTCTCGGTGCGGACATTATATACGTCTATAACGTTATATATCCTAACCTAAGGGAACCTAACATCTCGGATGTAGTATTTCACAACATTCCTGGCTGGTCGGCCCCACTTCTCGGTGGGAACATTATATACGTCTATAACGTTATATATCCTAGCCAAAGGCAACTTAACATCTCGGATGTTGTATTTTCCAACATTCCTGGCGGGTCGGACCCACTTCTCGGTGGGAACATTATATACGTTTATAACGAAGTATAACTTAACCTAACCCATCTAGACCCTCGCTTGTAATGTTTTACAGAATCCCGGTCGTGTCGTCCCGTACGCCTCGGTGCGGGCATTATATACGTCTCTAACGTTATATATCCTAACCTAAGGCAACCTAACATCTCAAATGTAGTATTTCACAACATTCCTGGCGGGTCGGCTCCACTTCTCGGTGGGAACATTATATACGTTTATAACGTAATATAACCTAACCTAACCCGTCTAGAACCTCGCTGGTAATGTTTTACAAAATCCCGGTCGTGTCGGCCCGTACTTCTCCGTGGGGACATTATATACGTCTATATCGTTATATATCCTAACCTAAGCGAACCTAACATCTCGGATGTAGTATTTCACAACACTCCTCGCTGGTCGGCCCCACTTCTCGGTGGGAACATTATATACGTTTATAACGTAATATAACCTAACCTAACCCATCTAGCCCCTCGCTGGTAATGTTTTACAAAATCCCAGTCGTGTCGGCCCGTACTTTTCCGTGGGGACATTATATACGTCTATAATTTTATATATCCTAACCTAAGGCAACTTAACATCTCGGATGTAGTATTTTCCAACATTCCTGGCTGGTCAGTCCCTACTTCTCGGTGGGCACATTATATACGTCTATATCGTAATATAACCTAACCTAACCCATCTAGACCCTCGCTGGTAATGTTTTACAGAATCCCGGTCGTGTCGTCTCGTACGTCTCGGTGCGGACATTATATACGTCTATAACGTTATATATCCTAACCTAAGGGAACCTAACATCTCGGATGTAGTATTTCACAACATTCCTGGCGGGTCGGCCCCACTTCTCGGTGGGAACATTATTTACGTCTATAACGTAATATAACCTAACCTAATCCATCTAGACCCTCGCTGGTAATGTTTTACAAAATCCCGGTCGTGTCGGCCCGTACTTCTCGATGGGGTCATTATTTACGTCTATAACGTTATATATCCTAACCTAAGGCAACTTAACATCTCGGATGTAGTATTTTCCAACATTCCTGGCGGGTCGGCCCCTACTTCTCGGTGGGCACATTATATACGTCTATATCGTAATATAACCTAACCTCACCCATCTAGACCCTCGCTGGTAATGTTTTACAAAATCCCGGTCGTGTCGGCCCGTACTTCTCCGTGGGGACATTATATACGTCTATATCGTTATATATCCTAACCTAAGGCAACCTAACATCTCGGATGTTGTATTTTCCAACATTCCTGGCGGGGCGGCCCCTACTTCTCGGTGGGAACATTATATACGTCTATATCGTAATATAACCTAACCTAACCCATCTAGACCCTCGCTGGTAATGTTTTACAAAATCCCGGTCGTGTCGGCCCATACTTCTCGGTGGGGACATTATATACGTCTATAACGTTATATATCCTAACCTAAGGGAACCTAACATCTCGGATGTAGTATTTCACAACATTCCTGGCTGGTCGGCCCCACTTCTCGGTGGGAACATTATATACGTCTATATCGTAATATAACCTAACCTAACCCATCTAGACCCTCGCTGGTAATGTTTTACAGAATCCCGGTCGTGTCGTCTCGTACGTCTCGGTGCGGACATTATATACGTCTATAACGTTATATATCCTAACCTAAGGGAACCTAACATCACGGATATAGTATTTCACAACATTCCTGGCTGGTCGGCCCCACTTCTCGGTGGGAAAATTATATACGTTTATAACGTAGTATAACCTAACCTAACCCATCTAGCCCCTCGCTTGTAATGTTTTGCAGAATCCCGGTCGTGTCGGCCCGTACGTCTCGGTGCGGACATTATATACGTCTATAACGTTATATATCCTAACCTAAGGGAACCTAACATCTCGGATGTAGTATTTCACAACATTCCTGGCGGGTCGGCTCCACTTCTCGGTGGGAACATTATATACGTTTATAACGTAATATAACCTAACCTAACCCGTCTAGAACCTCGCTGGTAATGTTTTACAAAATCCCGGTCGTGTCGCCCCGTACTTCTCCGTGGGGACATTATATACGTCTATATCGTTATATATCCTAACCTAAGCGAACCTAACATCTCGGATGTAGTATTTCACAACATTCCTGGCTGGTCGGCCCCACTTCTCGGTGGGAACATTATATACGTTTATAACGTAATATAACCTAACCTAACCCATCTAGCCCCTCGCTGGTTATGTTTTACAAAATCCCAGTCGTGTCGGCCCGTACTTTTCCGTGGGGACATTATATACGTCTATAATTTTATATATCCTAACCTAAGGCAACTTAACATCTCGGATGTAGTATTTTCCAACATTCCTGGCTGGTCAGTCCCTACTTCTCGGTGGGCACATTATATACATCTATATCGTAATATAACCTAACCTAACCCATCTAGACCCTCGCTGGTAATGTTTTACAGAATCCCGGTCGTGTCGTCTCGTACGTCTCGGTGCGGACATTAGATACGTCTATAACGTTATATATCCTAACCTAAGGGAACCTAACATCTCGGATGTAGTATTTCACAACATTCCTGGCGGGTCGGCCCCACTTCTCGGTGGGAACATTATTTACGTCTATAACGTAATATAACCTAACCTAATCCATCTAGACCCTCGCTGGTAATGTTTTACAAAATCCCGGTCGTGTCGGCCCGTCCTTCTCGATGGGGTCATTATTTACGTCTATAACGTTATATATCCTAACCTAAGGCAACTTAACATCTCGGATGTAGTATTTTCCAACATTCCTGGCGGGTCGGCCCCTACTTCTCGGTGGGCACATTATATACGTCTATATCGTAATATAACCTAACCTAACCCATCTAGACCCTCGCTGGTAATGTTTTACAAAATCCCGGTCGTGTCGGCCCGTACTTTTCGGTGGGGACATTATACACGTCTATAACGTTATATATCCTAACCAAAGGCAAACCAACATCTCGAATGTAGTATTTCACAACATTCCTGGCGGGTCGGCCCCACTTCTCGGTGGGAACATTATTTACGTCTATAACGTAATATAACCTAACCTAATCCATCTAGCCCCTAGCTGGGAATGTTTTACAGAATCCCGGTCGTGTCGTACCGTACGTCTCGGTGCGGACATTATATACGTCTATAACTTTATATATCCTAACCTAAGGCAACTTAACCTCTCGGGTGTAGTATTTTCCAACAGTCTTGTCGGGTCGGACCCTACTTCTCGGTGGGCACATTATATACTTCTATATCGTAATATAACCAAACCTAACCCATCTAGACCCTCGCTGTTAATGTTTTACAAAATCCCGGTCGTGTCGGCCCGTACATTTCCGTGGTGACATTATATACGTCTATAATTTTATATATCCTAACCTAAGGCAACATAACATCTCGAATGTAGTATTTTCCAACATTCCTGGCGGGTCGGCCCCTACTTCTAGGTGGGCACATTATATACGTCTATATCGTAATATAACCTAACCTAACCCATCTAGACCCTCGCTGGTAATGTTTTACAGAATCCCGGTCGTGTCGTCTCGTACGTCTCGTTGCGGACATTATATACGTCTATAACGTTATATATCCTAACCTAAGGGAACCTAACATCTCGGATGTAGTATTTCACAACATTCCTGGCGGGTCGGCCCCACTTCTCGGTGGGAACATTATTTACGTCTATAACGTAATATAACCTAACCTAATCCATCTAGACCCTCGCTGGTAATGTTTTACAAAATCCCGGTCGTGTCGGCCCGTACTTCTCGATGGGGTCATTATTTACGTCTATAACGTTATATATCCTAACCTAAGGCAACTTAACATCTCGGATGTAGTATTTTCCAACATTCCTGGCGGGTCGGCCCCTACTTCTCGGTGGGCACATTATATACGTCTATATCGTAATATAACCTAACCTAACCCATCTAGACCCTCGCTGGTAATGTTTTACAAAATCCCGGTCGTGTCGGCCCGTACTTTTCGGTGGGGACATTATACACGTCTATAACGTTATATATCCTAACCAAAGGCAAACCAACATCTCGAATGTAGTATTTCACAACATTCCTGGCGGGTCGGCCCCACTTCTCGGTGGGAACATTATTTACGTCTATAACGTAATATAACCTAACCTAATCCATCTAGCCCCTAGCTGGGAATGTTTTACAGAATCCCGGTCGTGTCGTACCGTACGTCTCGGTGCGGACATTATATACGTCTATAACTTTATATATCCTAACCTAAGGCAACTTAACCTCTCGGGTGTAGTATTTTCCAACAGTCTTGTCGGGTCGGACCCTACTTCTCGGTGGGCACATTATATACTTCTATATCGTAATATAACCAAACCTAACCCATCTAGACCCTCGCTGTTAATGTTTTACAAAATCCCGGTCGTGTCGGCCCGTACATTTCCGTGGTGACATTATATACGTCTATAATTTTATATATCCTAACCTAAGGCAACATAACATCTCGAATGTAGTATTTTCCAACATTCCTGGCGGGTCGGCCCCTACTTCTAGGTGGGCACATTATATACGTCTATATCGTAATATAACCTAACCTAACCCATCTAGACCCTCGCTGGTAATGTTTTACAGAATCCCGGTCGTGTCGTCTCGTACGTCTCGGTGCGGACATTATATACGTCTATAACGTTATATATCCTAACCTAAGGGAACCTAACATCTCGGATGTAGTATTTCACAACATTCCTGGCTGGTCGGCCCCACTTCTCGGTGGGAACATTATATACGTCTATAACGTTATATATCCTAGCCAAAGGCAACTTAACATCTCGGATGTTGTATTTTCCAACATTCCTGGCGGGTCGGACCCACTTCTCGGTGGGAACATTATATACGTTTATAACGAAGTATAACTTAACCTAACGCATCTAGACCCTCGCTTGTAATGTTTTACTGAATCCCGGTCGTGTCGTCCCGTACGTCTCGGTGCGGGCATTATATACGTCTCTAACGTTATATATCCTAACGTAAGGCAACCTAACATATCAAATGTAGTATTTCACAACATTCCTGGCGGGTCGGCTCCACTTCTCGGTGGGAACATTATATACGTTTATAACGTAATATAACCTAACCTAACCCGTCTAGAACCTCGCTGGTAATGTTTTACAAAATCCCGGTCGTGTCGGCCCGTACTTCTCCGTGGGGACATTATATACGTCTATATCGTTATATATCCTAACCTAAGCGAACCTAACATCTCGGATGTAGTATTTCACAACATTCCTGGCTGGTCGGCCCCACTTCTCGGTGGGAACATTATATACGTTTATAACGTAATATAACCTAACCTAACCCATCTAGCCCCTCGCTGGTTATGTTTTACAAAATCCCAGTCGTGTCGGCCCGTACTTTTCCGTGGGGACATTATATACGTCTATAATTTTATATATCCTAACCTAAGGCAACTTAACATCTCGGATGTAGTATTTTCCAACATTCCTGGCTGGTCAGTCCCTACTTCTCGGTGGGCACATTATATACATCTATATCGTAATATAACCTAACCTAACCCATCTAGACCCTCGCTGGTAATGTTTTACAGAATCCCGGTCGTGTCGTCTCGTACGTCTCGGTGCGGACATTATATACGTCTATAACGTTATATATCCTAACCTAAGGGAACCTAACATCTCGGATGTAGTATTTCACAACATTCCTGGCGGGTCGGCCCCACTTCTCGGTGGGAACATTATTTACGTCTATAACGTAATATAACCTAACCTAATCCATCTAGACCCTCGCTGGTAATGTTTTACAAAATCCCGGTCGTGTCGGCCCGTACTTCTCGATGGGGTCATTATTTACGTCTATAACGTTATATATCCTAACCTAAGGCAACTTAACATCTCGGATGTAGTATTTTCCAACATTCCTGGCGGGTCGGCCCCTACTTCTCGGTGGGCACATTATATACGTCTATATCGTAATATAACCTAACCTCACCCATCTAGACCCTCGCTGGTAATGTTTTACAAAATCCCGGTCGTGTCGGCCCGTACTTCTCCGTGGGGACATTATATACGTCTATATCGTTATATATCCTAACCTAAGGCAACCTAACATCTCGGATGTTGTATTTTCCAACATTCCTGGCGGGGCGGCCCCTACTTCTCGGTGGGAACATTATATACGTCTATATCGTAATATAACCTAACCTAACCCACCTAGACCCTCGCTGGTAATGTTTTACAAAATCCCGGTCGTGTCGGCCCATACTTCTCGGTGGGGACATTATATACGTCTATAACGTTATATATCCTAACCTAAGGGAACCTAACATCTCGGATGTAGTATTTCACAACATTCCTGGCTGGTCGGCCCCACTTCTCGGTGGGAACATTATATACGTCTATATCGTAATATAACCTAACCTAACCCATCTAGACCCTCGCTGGTAATGTTTTACAGAATCCCGGTCGTGTCGTCTCGTACGTCTCGGTGCGGACATTATATACGTCTATAACGTTATATATCCTAACCTAAGGGAACCTAACATCACGGATATAGTATTTCACAACATTCCTGGCTGGTCGGCCCCACTTCTCGGTGGGAAAATTATATACGTTTATAACGTAGTATAACCTAACCTAACCCATCTAGCCCCTCGCTTGTAATGTTTTGCAGAATCCCGGTCGTGTCGGCCCGTACGTCTCGGTGCGGACATTATATACGTCTATAACGTTATATATCCTAACCTAAGGGAACCTAACATCTCGGATGTAGTATTTCACAACATTCCTGGCGGGTCGGCTCCACTTCTCGGTGGGAACATTATATACGTTTATAACGTAATATAACCTAACCTAACCCGTCTAGAACCTCGCTGGTAATGTTTTACAAAATCCCGGTCGTGTCGCCCCGTACTTCTCCGTGGGGACATTATATACGTCTATATCGTTATATATCCTAACCTAAGGCAACCTAACATCTCGGATGTTGTATTTTCCAACATTCCTGGCGGGGCGGCCCCTACTTCTCGGTGGGAACATTATATACGTCTATATCGTAATATAACCTAACCTAACCCATCTAGACCCTCGCTGGTAATGTTTTACAAAATCCCGGTCGTGTCGGCCCATACTTCTCGGTGGGGACATTATATACGTCTATAACGTTATATATCCTAACCTAAGGGAACCTAACATCTCGGATGTAGTATTTCACAACATTCCTGGCTGGTCGGCCCCACTTCTCGGTGGGAACATTATATACGTCTATATCGTAATATAACCTAACCTAACCCATCTAGACCCTCGCTGGTAATGTTTTGCAGAATCCCGGTGGTGTCGGCCCGTACGTCTCGGTGCGGACATTATATACGTCTATAACGTTATATATCCTAACCTAAGCGAACCTAACATCTCGGATGTAGTATTTCACAACATTCCTGGCTGGTCGGCCCCACTTCTCGGTGGGAACATTATATACGTTTATAACGAAGTATAACTTAACCTAACCCATCTCGAGCCTCGCTTGTAATGTTTTACAGAATCCCGGTCGTGTCGTACCGTACGTCTCGGTGCGGACATTATATACGTCTATAACGTTATATATCCTAACCTAAGCGAACCTAACATCTCGCATGTAGTATTTCACAACATTCCTGGCTGGTCGGCCCCACTTCTCGGTGGGAACATTATATACGTTTATAACGAAGTATAACTTAACCTAACCCATCTCGAGCCTCGCTTGTAATGTTTTACAGAATCCCGGTCGTGTCGTACCGTACGTCTCGGTGCGGACATTATATACGTCTATAACTTTATATATCCTAACTTAAGGCAACTTAACCTCTCGGATGTAGTATTTTCCAACAGTCTTGTCGGGTCGGACCCTACTTCTCGGTGGGCACATTATATACTTCTATATCGTAATATAACCTAACCTAACCCATCTAGACCCTCGCTGTTAATGTTTTACAAAATCCCGGTCGTGTCGTCTCGTACGTCTCGGTGCGGACATTATATACGTCTATAACGTTATATATCCTAACCTAAGGGAACCTAACATCTCGGATGTAGTATTTCACAACATTCCTGGCTGGTCGGCCCCACTTCTCGGTGGGAACATTATATACGTCTATAACGTTATATATCCTAGCCAAAGGCAACTTAACATCTCGGATGTTGTATTTTCCAACATTCCTGGCGGGTCGGACCCACTTCTCGGTGGGAACATTATATACGTTTATAACGAAGTATAACTTAACCTAACCCATCTAGACCCTCGCTTGTAATGTTTTACAGAATCCCGGTCGTGTCGTCCCGTACGTCTCGGTGCGGGCATTATATACGTCTCTAACGTTATATATCCTAACCTAAGGCAACCTAACATCTCAAATGTAGTATTTCACAACATTCCTGGCGGGTCGGCTCCACTTCTCGGTGGGAACATTATATACGTTTATAACGTAATATAACCTAACCTAACCCGTCTAGAACCTCGCTGGTAATGTTTTACAAAATCCCGGTCGTGTCGGCCCGTACTTCTCCGTGGGGACATTATATACGTCTATATCGTTATATATCCTAACCTAAGCGAACCTAACATCTCGGATGTAGTATTTCACAACACTCCTCGCTGGTCGGCCCCACTTCTCGGTGGGAACATTATATACGTTTATAACGTAATATAACCTAACCTAACCCATCTAGCCCCTCGCTGGTAATGTTTTACAAAATCCCAGTCGTGTCGGCCCGTACTTTTCCGTGGGGACATTATATACGTCTATAATTTTATATATCCTAACCTAAGGCAACTTAACATCTCGGATGTAGTATTTTCCAACATTCCTGGCTGGTCAGTCCCTACTTCTCGGTGGGCACATTATATACGTCTATATCGTAATATAACCTAACCTAACCCATCTAGACCCTCGCTGGTAATGTTTTACAGAATCCCGGTCGTGTCGTCTCGTACGTCTCGGTGCGGACATTATATACGTCTATAACGTTATATATCCTAACCTAAGGGAACCTAACATCTCGGATGTAGTATTTCACAACATTCCTGGCGGGTCGGCCCCACTTCTCGGTGGGAACATTATTTACGTCTATAACGTAATATAACCTAACCTAATCCATCTAGACCCTCGCTGGTAATGTTTTACAAAATCCCGGTCGTGTCGGCCCGTACTTCTCGATGGGGTCATTATATACGTCTATATCGTTATATATCCTAACCTAAGGCAACCTAACATCTCGGATGTTGTATTTTCCAACATTCCTGGCGGGGCGGCCCCTACTTCTCGGTGGGAACATTATATACGTCTATATCGTAATATAACCTAACCTAACCCATCTAGACCCTCGCTGGTAATGTTTTACAAAATCCCGGTCGTGTCGGCCCATACTTCTCGGTGGGGACATTATATACGTCTATAACGTTATATATCCTAACCTAAGGGAACCTAACATCTCGGATGTAGTATTTCACAACATTCCTGGCTGGTCGGCCCCACTTCTCGGTGGGAACGTTATATACGTCTATATCGTAATATAACCTAACCTAACCCATCTAGACCCTCGCTGGTAATGTTTTACAGAATCCCGGTCGTGTCGTCTCGTACGTCTCGGTGCGGACATTATATACGTCTATAACGTTATATATCCTAACCTAAGGGAACCTAACATCACGGATATAGTATTTCACAACATTCCTGGCTGGTCGGCCCCACTTCTCGGTGGGAAAATTATATACGTTTATAACGTAGTATAACCTAACCTAACCCATCTAGCCCCTCGCTTGTAATGTTTTGCAGAATCCCGGTCGTGTCGGCCCGTACGTCTCGGTGCGGACATTATATACGTCTATAACGTTATATATCCTAACCTAAGGGAACCTAACATCTCGGATGTAGTATTTCACAACATTCCTGGCGGGTCGGCTCCACTTCTCGGTGGGAACATTATATACGTTTATAACGTAATATAACCTAACCTAACCCGTCTAGAACCTCGCTGGTAATGTTTTACAAAATCCCGGTCGTGTCGCCCCGTACTTCTCCGTGGGGACATTATATACGTCTATATCGTTATATATCCTAACCTAAGCGAACCTAACATCTCGGATGTAGTATTTCACAACATTCCTGGCTGGTCGGCCCCACTTCTCGGTGGGAACATTATATACGTTTATAACGTAATATAACCTAACCTAACCCATCTAGCCCCTCGCTGGTTATGTTTTACAAAATCCCAGTCGTGTCGGCCCGTACTTTTCCGTGGGGACATTATATACGTCTATAATTTTATATATCCTAACCTAAGGCAACTTAACATCTCGGATGTAGTATTTTCCAACATTCCTGGCTGGTCAGTCCCTACTTCTCGGTGGGCACATTATATACATCTATATCGTAATATAACCTAACCTAACCCATCTAGACCCTCGCTGGTAATGTTTTACAGAATCCCGGTCGTGTCGTCTCGTACGTCTCGGTGCGGACATTATATACGTCTATAACGTTATATATCCTAACCTAAGGGAACCTAACATCTCGGATGTAGTATTTCACAACATTCCTGGCGGGTCGGCCCCACTTCTCGGTGGGAACATTATTTACGTCTATAACGTAATATAACCTAACCTAATCCATCTAGACCCTCGCTGGTAATGTTTTACAAAATCCCGGTCGTGTCGGCCCGTACTTCTCGATGGGGTCATTATTTACGTCTATAACGTTATATATCCTAACCTAAGGCAACTTAACATCTCGGATGTAGTATTTTCCAACATTCCTGGCGGGTCGGCCCCTACTTCTCGGTGGGCACATTATATACGTCTATATCGTAATATAACCTAACCTAACCCATCTAGACCCTCGCTGGTAATGTTTTACAAAATCCCGGTCGTGTCGGCCCGTACTTTTCGGTGGGGACATTATACACGTCTATAACGTTATATATCCTAACCAAAGGCAAACCAACATCTCGAATGTAGTATTTCACAACATTCCTGGCGGGTCGGCCCCACTTCTCGGTGGGAACATTATTTACGTCTATAACGTAATATAACCTAACCTAATCCATCTAGCCCCTAGCTGGGAATGTTTTACAGAATCCCGGTCGTGTCGTACCGTACGTCTCGGTGCGGACATTATATACGTCTATAACTTTATATATCCTAACCTAAGGCAACTTAACCTCTCGGATGTAGTATTTTCGAACAGTCTTGTCGGGTCGGACCCTACTTCTCGGTGGGCACATTATATACTTCTATATCGTAATATAACCAAACCTAACCCATCTAGACCCTCGCTGTTAATGTTTTACAAAATCCCGGTCGTGTCGGCCCGTACATTTCCGTGGTGACATTATATACGTCTATAATTTTATATATCCTAACCTAAGGCAACATAACATCTCGAATGTAGTATTTTCCAACATTCCTGGCGGGTCGGCCCCTACTTCTAGGTGGGCACATTATATACGTCTATATCGTAATATAACCTAACCTAACCCATCTAGACCCTCGCTGGTAATGTTTTACAGAATCCCGGTCGTGTCGTCTCGTACGTCTCGGTGCGGACATTATATACGTCTATAACGTTATATATCCTAACCTAAGGGAACCTAACATCTCGGATGTAGTATTTCACAACATTCCTGGCTGGTCGGCCCCACTTCTCGGTGGGAACATTATATACGTCTATAACGTTATATATCCTAGCCAAAGGCAACTTAACATCTCGGATGTTGTATTTTCCAACATTCCTGGCGGGTCGGACCCACTTCTCGGTGGGAACATTATATACGTTTATAACGAAGTATAACTTAACCTAACGCATCTAGACCCTCGCTTGTAATGTTTTACTGAATCCCGGTCGTGTCGTCCCGTACGTCTCGGTGCGGGCATTATATACGTCTCTAACGTTATATATCCTAACGTAAGGCAACCTAACATATCAAATGTAGTATTTCACAACATTCCTGGCGGGTCGGCTCCACTTCTCGGTGGGAACATTATATACGTTTATAACGTAATATAACCTAACCTAACCCGTCTAGAACCTCGCTGGTAATGTTTTACAAAATCCCGGTCGTGTCGCCCCGTACTTCTCCGTGGGGACATTATATACGTCTATATCGTTATATATCCTAACCTAAGCGAACCTAACATCTCGGATGTAGTATTTCACAACATTCCTGGCTGGTCGGCCCCACTTCTCGGTGGGAACATTATATACGTTTATAACGTAATATAACCTAACCTAACCCATCTAGCCCCTCGCTGGTTATGTTTTACAAAATCCCAGTCGTGTCGGCCCGTACTTTTCCGTGGGGACATTATATACGTCTATAATTTTATATATCCTAACCTAATGCAACTTAACATCTCGGATGTAGTATTTTCCAACATTCCTGGCTGGTCAGTCCCTACTTCTCGGTGGGCACATTATATACATCTATATCGTAATATAACCTAACCTAACCCATCTAGACCCTCGCTGGTAATGTTTTACAGAATCCCGGTCGTGTCGTCTCGTATGTCTCGGTGCGGACATTATATACGTCTATAACGTTATATATCCTAACCTAAGGGAACCTAACATCTCGGATGTAGTATTTCACAACATTCCTGGCGGGTCGGCCCCACTTCTCGGTGGGAACATTATTTTCGTCTATAACGTAATATAACCTAACCTAATCCATCTAGACCCTCGCTGGTAATGTTTTACAAAATCCCGGTCGTGTCGGCCCGTACTTCTCGATGGGGTCATTATTTACGTCTATAACGTTATATATCCTAACCTAAGGCAACTTAACATCTCGGATGTAGTATTTTCCAACATTCCTGGCGGGTCGGCCCCTACTTCTCGGTGGGCACATTATATACGTCTATATCGTAATATAACCTAACCTAACCCATCTAGACCCTCGCTGGTAATGTTTTACAAAATCCCGGTCGTGTCGGCCCGTACTTTTCGGTGGGGACATTATACACGTCTATAACGTTATATATCCTAACCAAAGGCAAACCAACATCTCGAATGTAGTATTTCACAACATTCCTGGCGGGTCGGCCCCACTTCTCGGTGGGAACATTATTTACGTCTATAACGTAATATAACCTAACCTAATCCATCTAGCCCCTAGCTGGGAATGTTTTACAGAATCCCGGTCGTGTCGTACCGTACGTCTCGGTGCGGACATTATATACGTCTATAACTTTATATATCCTAACCTAAGGCAACTTAACCTCTCGGATGTAGTATTTTCCAACAGTCTTGTCGGGTCGGACCCTACTTCTCGGTGGGCACATTATATACTTCTATATCGTAATATAACCAAACCTAACCCATCTAGACCCTCGCTGTTAATGTTTTACAAAATCCCGGTCGTGTCGGCCCGTACATTTCCGTGGTGACATTATATACGTCTATAATTTTATATATCCTAACCTAAGGCAACATAACATCTCGAATGTAGTATTTTCCAACATTCCTGGCGGGTCGGCCCCTACTTCTAGGTGGGCACATTATATACGTCTATATCGTAATATAACCTAACCTAACCCATCTAGACCCTCGCTGGTAATGTTTTACAGAATCCCGGTCGTGTCGTCTCGTACGTCTCGGTGCGGACATTATATACGTCTATAACGTTATATATCCTAACCTAAGGGAACCTAACATCTCGGATGTAGTATTTCACAACATTCCTGGCTGGTCGGCCCCACTTCTCGGTGGGAACATTATATACGTCTATAACGTTATATATCCTAGCCAAAGGCAACTTAACATCTCGGATGTTGTATTTTCCAACATTCCTGGCGGGTCGGACCCACTTCTCGGTGGGAACATTATATACGTTTATAACGAAGTATAACTTAACCTAACGCATCTAGACCCTCGCTTGTAATGTTTTACTGAATCCCGGTCGTGTCGTCCCGTACGTCTCGGTGCGGGCATTATATACGTCTCTAACGTTATATATCCTAACGTAAGGCAACCTAACATATCAAATGTAGTATTTCACAACATTCCTGGCGGGTCGGCTCCACTTCTCGGTGGGAACATTATATACGTTTATAACGTAATATAACCTAACCTAACCCGTCTAGAACCTCGCTGGTAATGTTTTACAAAATCCCGGTCGTGTCGGCCCGTACTTCTCCGTGGGGACATTATATACGTCTATATCGTTATATATCCTAACCTAAGCGAACCTAACATCTCGGATGTAGTATTTCACAACATTCCTGGCTGGTCGGCCCCACTTCTCGGTGGGAACATTATATACGTTTATAACGTAATATAACCTAACCTAACCCATCTAGCCCCTCGCTGGTTATGTTTTACAAAATCCCAGTCGTGTCGGCCCGTACTTTTCCGTGGGGACAATATATACGTCTATAATTTTATATATCCTAACCTAAGGCAACTTAACATCTCGGATGTAGTATTTTCCAACATTCCTGGCTGGTCAGTCCCTACTTCTCGGTGGGCACATTATATACATCTATATCGTAATATAACCTAACCTAACCCATCTAGACCCTCGCTGGTAATGTTTTACAGAATCCCGGTCGTGTCGTCTCGTACGTCTCGGTGCGGACATTATATACGTCTATAACGTTATATATCCTAACCTAAGGGAACCTAACATCTCGGATGTAGTATTTCACAACATTCCTGGCGGGTCGGCCCCACTTCTCGGTGGGAACATTATTTACGTCTATAACGTAATATGACCTAACCTAATCCATCTAGACCCTCGCTGGTAATGTTTTACAAAATCCCGGTCGTGTCGGCCCGTACTTCTCGATGGGGTCATTATTTACGTCTATAACGTTATATATCCTAACCTAAGGCAACTTAACATCTCGGATGTAGTATTTTCCAACATTCCTGGCGGGTCGGCCCCTACTTCTCGGTGGGCACATTATATACGTCTATATCGTAATATAACCTAACCTCACCCATCTAGACCCTCGCTGGTAATGTTTTACAAAATCCCGGTCGTGTCGGCCCGTACTTCTCCGTGGGGACATTATATACGTCTATATCGTTATATATCCTAACCTAAGGCAACCTAACATCTCGGATGTTGTATTTTCCAACATTCCTGGCGGGGCGGCCCCTACTTCTCGGTGGGAACATTATATACGTCTATATCGTAATATAACCTAACCTAACCCATCTAGACCCTCGCTGGTAATGTTTTACAAAATCCCGGTCGTGTCGGCCCATACTTCTCGGTGGGGACATTATATACGTCTATAACGTTATATATCCTAACCTAAGGGAACCTAACATCTCGGATGTAGTATTTCACAACATTCCTGGCTGGTCGGCCCCACTTCTCGGTGGGAACATTATATACGTCTATATCGTAATATAACCTAACCTAACCCATCTAGACCCTCGCTGGTAATGTTTTACAGAATCCCGGTCGTGTCGTCTCGTACGTCTCGGTGCGGACATTATATACGTCTATAACGTTATATATCCTAACCTAAGGGAACCTAACATCACGGATATAGTATTTCACAACATTCCTGGCTGGTCGGCCCCACTTCTCGGTGGGAAAATTATATACGTTTATAACGTAGTATAACCTAACCTAACCCATCTAGCCCCTCGCTTGTAATGTTTTGCAGAATCCCGGTCGTGTCGGCCCGTACGTCTCGGTGCGGACATTATATACGTCTATAACGTTATATATCCTAACCTAAGGGAACCTAACATCTCGGATGTAGTATTTCACAACATTCCTGGCGGGTCGGCTCCACTTCTCGGTGGGAACATTATATACGTTTATAACGTAATATAACCTAACCTAACCCGTCTAGAACCTCGCTGGTAATGTTTTACAAAATCCCGGTCGTGTCGCCCCGTACTTCTCCGTGGGGACATTATATACGTCTATATCGTTATATATCCTAACCTAAGCGAACCTAACATCTCGGATGTAGTATTTCACAACATTCCTGGCTGGTCGGCCCCACTTCTCGGTGGGAACATTATATACGTTTATAACGTAATATAACCTAACCTAACCCATCTAGCCCCTCGCTGGTTATGTTTTACAAAATCCCAGTCGTGTCGGCCCGTACTTTTCCGTGGGGACATTATATACGTCTATAATTTTATATATCCTAACCTAAGGCAACTTAACATCTCGGATGTAGTATTTCCCAACATTCCTGGCTGGTCAGTCCCTACTTCTCGGTGGGCACATTATATACATCTATATCGTAATATAACCTAACCTAACCCATCTAGACCCTCGCTGGTAATGTTTTACAGAATCCCGGTCGTGTCGTCTCGTACGTCTCGGTGCGGACATTATATACGTCTATAACGTTATATATCCTAACCTAAGGGAACCTAACATCTCGGATGTAGTATTTCACAACATTCCTGGCGGGTCGGCCCCACTTCTCGGTGGGAACATTATTTACGTCTATAACGTAATATAACCTAACCTAATCCATCTAGACCCTCGCTGGTAATGTTTTACAAAATCCCGGTCGTGTCGGCCCGTACTTCTCGATGGGGTCATTATTTACGTCTATAACGTTATATATCCTAACCTAAGGCAACTTAACATCTCGGATGTAGTATTTTCCAACATTCCTGGCGGGTCGGCCCCTACTTCTCGGTGGGCACATTATATACGTCTATATCGTAATATAACCTAACCTAACCCATCTAGACCCTCGCTGGTAATGTTTTACAAAATCCCGGTCGTGTCGGCCCGTACTTTTCGGTGGGGACATTATACACGTCTATAACGTTATATATCCTAACCAAAGGCAAACCAACATCTCGAATGTAGTATTTCACAACATTCCTGGCGGGTCGGCCCCACTTCTCGGTGGGAACATTATTTACGTCTATAACGTAATATAACCTAACCTAATCCATCTAGCCCCTAGCTGGGAATGTTTTACAGAATCCCGGTCGTGTCGTACCGTACGTCTCGGTGCGGACATTATATACGTCTATAACTTTATATATCCTAACCTAAGGCAACTTAACCTCTCGGATGTAGTATTTTCCAACAGTCTTGTCGGGTCGGACCCTACTTCTCGGTGGGCACATTATATACTTCTATATCGTAATATAACCAAACCTAACCCATCTAGACCCTCGCTGTTAATGTTTTACAAAATCCCGGTCGTGTCGGCCCGTACATTTCCGTGGTGACATTATATACGTCTATAATTTTATATATCCTAACCTAAGGCAACATAACATCTCGAATGTAGTATTTTCCAACATTCCTGGCGGGTCGGCCCCTACTTCTAGGTGGGCACACTATATACGTCTATATCGTAATATAACCTAACCTAACCCATCTAGACCCTCGCTGGTAATGTTTTACAGAATCCCGGTCGTGTCGTCTCGTACGTCTCGGTGCGGACATTATATACGTCTATAACGTTATATATCCTAACCTAAGGGAACCTAACATCTCGGATGTAGTATTTCACAACATTCCTGGCTGGTCGGCCCCACTTCTCGGTGGGAACATTATATACGTCTATAACGTTATATATCCTAGCCAAAGGCAACTTAACATCTCGGATGTTGTATTTTCCAACATTCCTGGCGGGTCGGACCCACTTCTCGGTGGGAACATTATATACGTTTATAACGAAGTATAACTTAACCTAACGCATCTAGACCCTCGCTTGTAATGTTTTACTGAATCCCGGTCGTGTCGTCCCGTACGTCTCGGTGCGGGCATTATATACGTCTCTAACGTTATATATCCTAACGTAAGGCAACCTAACATATCAAATGTAGTATTTCACAACATTCCTGGCGGGTCGGCTCCACTTCTCGGTGGGAACATTATATACGTTTATAACGTAATATAACCTAACCTAACCCGTCTAGAACCTCGCTGGTAATGTTTTACAAAATCCCGGTCGTGTCGGCCCGTACTTCTCCGTGGGGACATTATATACGTCTATATCGTTATATATCCTAACCTAAGCGAACCTAACATCTCGGATGTAGTATTTCACAACATTCCTGGCTGGTCGGCCCCACTTCTCGGTGGGAACATTATATACGTTTATAACGTAATATAACCTAACCTAACCCATCTAGCCCCTCGCTGGTTATGTTTTACAAAATCCCAGTCGTGTCGGCCCGTACTTTTCCGTGGGGACATTATATACGTCTATAATTTTATATATCCTAACCTAAGGCAACTTAACATCTCGGATGTAGTATTTTCCAACATTCCTGGCTGGTCAGTCCCTACTTCTCGGTGGGCACATTATATACATCTATATCGTAATATAACCTAACCTAACCCATCTAGACCCTCGCTGGTAATGTTTTACAGAATCCCGGTCGTGTCGTCTCGTACGTCTCGGTGCGGACATTATATACGTCTATAACGTTATATATCCTAACCTAAGGGAACCTAACATCTCGGATGTAGTATTTCACAACATTCCTGGCGGGTCGGCCCCACTTCTCGGTGGGAACATTATTTACGTCTATAACGTAATATAACCTAACCTAATCCATCTAGACCCTCGCTGGTAATGTTTTACAAAATCCCGGTCGTGTCGGCCCGTACTTCTCGATGGGGTCATTATTTACGTCTATAACGTTATATATCCTAACCTAAGGCAACTTAACATCTCGGATGTAGTATTTTCCAACATTCCTGGCGGGTCGGCCCCTACTTCTCGGTGGGCACATTATATACGTCTATATCGTAATATAACCTAACCTAACCCATCTAGACCCTCGCTGGTAATGTTTTACAAAATCCCGGTCGTGTCGGCCCGTACTTTTCGGTGGGGACATTATACACGTCTATAACGTTATATATCCTAACCAAAGGCAAACCAACATCTCGAATGTAGTATTTCACAACATTCCTGGCGGGTCGGCCCCACTTCTCGGTGGGAACATTATTTACGTCTATAACGTAATATAACCTAACCTAATCCATCTAGCCCCTAGCTGGGAATGTTTTACAGAATCCCGGTCGTGTCGTACCGTACGTCTCGGTGCGGACATTATATACGTCTATAACTTTATATATCCTAACCTAAGGCAACTTAACCTCTCGGGTGTAGTATTTTCCAACAGTCTTGTCGGGTCGGACCCTACTTCCCGGTGGGCACATTATATACTTCTATATCGTAATATAACCAAACCTAACCCATCTAGACCCTCGCTGTTAATGTTTTACAAAATCCCGGTCGTGTCGGCCCGTACATTTCCGTGGTGACATTATATACGTCTATAATTTTATATATCCTAACCTAAGGCAACATAACATCTCGAATGTAGTATTTTCCAACATTCCTGGCGGGTCGGCCCCTACTTCTAGGTGGGCACATTATATACGTCTATATCGTAATATAACCTAACCTAACCCATCTAGACCCTCGCTGGTAATGTTTTACAGAATCCCGGTCGTGTCGTCTCGTACGTCTCGTTGCGGACATTATATACGTCTATAACGTTATATATCCTAACCTAAGGGAACCTAACATCTCGGATGTAGTATTTCACAACATTCCTGGCGGGTCGGCCCCACTTCTCGGTGGGAACATTATTTACGTCTATAACGTAATATAACCTAACCTAATCCATCTAGACCCTCGCTGGTAATGTTTTACAAAATCCCGGTCGTGTCGGCCCGTACTTCTCGATGGGGTCATTATTTACGTCTATAACGTTATATATCCTAACCTAAGGCAACTTAACATCTCGGATGTAGTATTTTCCAACATTCCTGGCGGGTCGGCCCCTACTTCTCGGTGGGCACATTATATACGTCTATATCGTCATATAACCTAACCTAACCCATCTAGACCCTCGCTGGTAATGTTTTACAAAATCCCGGTTGTGTCGGCCCGTACTTTTCGGTGGGGACATTATACACGTCTATAACGTTATATATCCTAACCAAAGGCAAACCAACATCTCGAATGTAGTATTTCACAACATTCCTGGCGGGTCGGCCCCACTTCTCGGTGGGAACATTATTTACGTCTATAACGTAATATAACCTAACCTAATCCATCTAGCCCCTAGCTGGGAATGTTTTACAGAATCCCGGTCGTGTCGTACCGTACGTCTCGGTGCGGACATTATATACGTCTATAACTTTATATATCCTAACCTAAGGCAACTTAACCTCTCGGATGTAGTATTTTCCAACAGTCTTGTCGGGTTGGACCCTACTTCTCGGTGGGCACATTCTATACTTCTATATCGTAATATAACCAAACCTAACCCATCTAGACCCTCGCTGTTAATGTTTTACAAAATCCCGGTCGTGTCGGCCCGTACATTTCCGTGGTGACATTATATACGTCTATAATTTTATATATCCTAACCTAAGGCAACATAACATCTCGAATGTAGTATTTTCCAACATTCCTGGCGGGTCGGCCCCTACTTCTAGGTGGGCACATTATATACGTCTATATCGAAATATAACCTAACCTAACCCATATAGACCCTCGCTGGTAATGTTTTACAGAATCCCGGTCGTGTCGTCTCGTACGTCTCAGTGCGGACATTATATACGTCTATAACGTTATATATCCTAACCTAAGGGAACCTAACATCTCGGATGTAGTATTTCACAACATTCCTGGCTGGTCGGCCCCACTTCTCGGTGGGAACATTATATACGTCTATAACGTTATATATCCTAGCCAAAGGCAACTTAACATCTCGGATGTTGTATTTTCCAACATTCCTGGCGGGTCGGACCCTACTTCTCGGTGGGCACATTATATACGTCTGTAACGTAATATAACCGAACCTAAGCCACCTACACTCTCGCTGGTAATGATTCACAGAATCCCGTTCGTGTCTTCCCGTACGTCTCGAAGCCGGACATTATATACGTCTATCAAGTTATATATCCTAACCTAAGGCAACCTAACATCTCGAATGTAGTATTTCACAACATTCCTGGCGGGTCGGTCCCACTTCTCGGTGGGAACATTATATACGTTTATAACGTAATATAACCTAACCTCACCCATCTAGACCCTCGCTGGTAATGTTTTACAAAATCCCGGTCGTGTCGGCCCGTACTTCTCCGTGGGGACATTATATACGTCTATATCGTTATATATCCTAACCTAAGGCAACCTAACATCTCGGATGTTGTATTTTCCAACATTCCTGGCGGGGCGGCCCCTACTTCTCGGTGGAACATTATATACGTCTATATCGTAATATAACCTAACCTAACCCATCTAGACCCTCGCTGGTAATGTTTTACAAAATCCCGGTCGTGTCGGCCCATACTTCTCGGTGGGGACATTATATACGTCTATAACGTTATATATCCTAACCTTAGGGAACCTAACATCTCGGATGTAGTATTTCACAACATTCCTGGCTGGTCGGCCCCACTTCTCGGTGGGAACATTATATACGTCTATATCGTAATATAACCTAACCTAACCCATCTAGACCCTCGCTGGTAATGTTTTACAGAATCCCGGTCGTGTCGTCTCGTACGTCTCGGTGCGGACATTATATACGTCTATAACGTTATATATCCTAACCTAAGGGAACCTAACATCACGGATATAGTATTTCACAACATTCCTGGCTGGTCGGCCCCACTTCTCGGTGGGAAAATTATATACGTTTATAACGTAGTATAACCTAACCTAACCCATCTAGCCCCTCGCTTGTAATGTTTTGCAGAATCCCGGTCGTGTCGGTCCGTACTTCTCCGTGGGGACATTATATACGTCTATAACGTTATATATCCTAACCTAAGGCAACCTAACATCTCGGATGTAGTATTTTCCAACATTCCTGGCGGGTCGGCCCCTACTTCTCGGTGGGCACATTATATACGTCTATATCGTAATATAACCAAACCTAACCCATCTAGACCCTCGCTGGTTATGTTTTACAAAATCCCAGTCGTGTCGGCCCGTACTTTTCCGTGGGGACATTATATACGTCTATAATTTTATATATCCTAACCTAAGGCAACTTATCATCTCGGATGTAGTATTTTCCAACATTCCTGGCGGGTCAGTCCCTACTTCTCGGTGGGCACATTATATACGTCTATATCGTAATATAACCTAACCTAACCCATCTAGACCCTCGCTGGTAAAGTTTTACAGAATCCCGGTCGTGTCGTCTCGTACGTCTCGGTGCGGACATTATATACGTCTATAACGTTATATATCCTAACTTAAGGGAACCTAACATCACGGATGTAGTATTTCACAACACTCCTGGCTGGTCGGCCCCACTTCTCGGTGGGAAAATTATATACGTTTATAACGTAGTATAACCTAACCTAACCCATCTAGCCCCTCGCTTGTAATGTTTTGCAGAATCCCGGTCGTGTCGGCCCGTACGTCTCGGTGCGGACATTATATACGTCTATAACGTTATATACCCTAACCTAAGCGAACCTAACATGTCGGATGTAGTATTTCACAACATTCCTGGCTGGTCGGCCCCACTTCTCGGTGGGAACATTATATACGTTTATAACGTAATATAACCTAACCTAACCCATCTAGCCCCTCGCTGGTTATGTTTTACAAAATCCCAGTCGTGTCGGCCCGTACTTTTTCGTGGGGACATTATATACGTCTATAATTTTATATATCCTAACCTAAGGCAACATAACATCTCGGATGTAGTATTTTCCAACATTCCTGGCTGGTCAGTCCCTACTTCTCGGTGGGCACATTATATACGTCTATATCGTAATATAACCTAACCTAACCCATCTAGACCCTCGCTGGTAATGTTTTACAGAATCCCGGTCGTGTCGTCTCGTACGTCTCGGTGCGGACATTATATACGTCTATAACGTTATGTATCCTAACCTAAGCGAACCTAACATCTCGGATGTAGTATTTCACAACATTCCTGGCGGGTCGGCCCCACTTCTCGGTGGGAACATTATTTACGTCTATAACGTAATATAACCTAACCTAATCCATCTAGACCCTCGCTGGTAATGTTTTACAAAATCCCGGTCGTGTCGGCCCGTACTTCTCGGTGGGGTCATTATTTACGTCTATAACGTTATATATCCTAACCTAAGGCAACTTAACATCTCGGATGTAGTATTTTCCAACATTCCTGGCGGGTCGGCCCCTACTTCTCGGTGGGCACATTATATACGTCTATATCGTAATATAACCTAACCTAACCCATCTAGACCCTCGCTGGTAATGTTTTACAGAATCCCGGTCGTGTCGTCTCGTACGTCTCGGTGCGGACATTATATACGTCTATAACGTTATATATCCTAACCTAAGGGAACCTAACATCTCGGATGTAGTATTTCACAACATTCCTGGCTGGTCGGCCCCACTTCTCGGTGGGAACATTATATACGTCTATAACGTTATATATCCTAGCCAAAGGCAACTTAACATCTCGGATGTTGTATTTTCCAACATTCCTGGCGGGTCGGACCCACTTCTCGGTGGGAACATTATATACGTTTATAACGAAGTATAACTTAACCTAACCCATCGAGACCCTCGCTTGTAATGTTTTACAGAATCCCGGTCGTGTCGTCCCGTACGTCTCGGTGCGGGCATTATATACGTCTCTAACGTTATATATCCTAACCTAAGGCAACCTAACATCTCGAATGTAGTATTTCACAACATTCCTGGCGGGTCGGCCCCACTTCTCGGTGGGAACATTATATACGTTTATAACGTAATATAACCTAACCTAACCCATCTAGACCCTCGCTGGTAATGTTTTACAAAATCCCGGTCGTGTCGGCACGTACTTCTCCGTGGGGACATTATATACGTCTATATCGTTATATATCCTAACCTAAGCGAACCTAACATCTCGGATGTAGTATTTCACAACATTCCTGGCTGGTCGGCCCCACTTCTCGGTGGGAACATTATATACGTTTATAACGTAATATAACCAAACCTAACCGATCTAGCCCCTCGCTGGTTATGTTTTACAAAATCCCAGTCGTGTCGGCCCGTACTTTTCCGTGGGGACATTATATACGTCTATAATTTTATATATCCTAACCTAAGGCAACTTAACATCTCGGATGTAGTATTTTCCAACATTCCTGGCTGGTCAGTCCCTACTTCTCGGTGGGCACATTATATACGTCTATATCGTAATATAACCTAACCTAACCCATCTAGACCCTCGCTGGTAATGTTTTACAGAATCCCGGTCGTGTCGTCTCGTACGTCTCGGTGCGGACATTATATACGTCTATAACGTTATATATCCTAACCTAAGCGAACCTAACATCTCGGATGTAGTATTTCACAACATTCCTGGCGGGTCGGCCCCACTTCTCGGTGGGAACATTATTTACGTCTATAACGTAATATAACCTAACCTAATCCATCTAGACCCTCGCTGGTAATGTTTTACAAAATCCCGGTCGTGTCGGTCCGTACTTCTCGATGGGGTCATTATTTACGTCTATAACGTTATATATCCTAACCTAAGGCAACTTAACATCTCGGATGTAGTATTTTCCAACATTCCTGGCGGGTCGGCCCCTACTTCTAGGTGGGCACATTATATACGTCTATATCGAAATATAACCTAACCTAACCCATATAGACCCTCGCTGGTAATGTTTTACAGAATCCCGGTCGTGTCGTCTCGTACGTCTCAGTGCGGACATTATATACGTCTATAACGTTATATATCCTAACCTAAGGGAACCTAACATCTCGGATGTAGTATTTCACAACATTCCTGGCTGGTCGGCCCCACTTCTCGGTGGGAACATTATATACGTCTATAACGTTATATATCCTAGCCAAAGGCAACTTAACATCTCGGATGTTGTATTTTCCAACATTCCTGGCGGGTCGGACCCTACTTCTCGGTGGGCACATTATATACGTCTGTAACGTAATATAACCGAACCTAAGCCACCTACACTCTCGCTGGTAATGATTCACAGAATCCCGTTCGTGTCTTCCCGTACGTCTCGAAGCCGGACATTATATACGTCTATCAAGTTATATATCCTAACCTAAGGCAACCTAACATCTCGAATGTAGTATTTCACAACATTCCTGGCGGGTCGGTCCCACTTCTCGGTGGGAACATTATATACGTTTATAACGTAATATAACCTAACCTCACCCATCTAGACCCTCGCTGGTAATGTTTTACAAAATCCCGGTCGTGTCGGCCCGTACTTCTCCGTGGGGACATTATATACGTCTATATCGTTATATATCCTAACCTAAGGCAACCTAACATCTCGGATGTTGTATTTTCCAACATTCCTGGCGGGGCGGCCCCTACTTCTCGGTGGAACATTATATACGTCTATATCGTAATATAACCTAACCTAACCCATCTAGACCCTCGCTGGTAATGTTTTACAAAATCCCGGTCGTGTCGGCCCATACTTCTCGGTGGGGACATTATATACGTCTATAACGTTATATATCCTAACCTAAGGGAACCTAACATCTCGGATGTAGTATTTCACAACATTCCTGGCTGGTCGGCCCCACTTCTCGGTGGGAACATTATATACGTCTATATCGTAATATAACCTAACCTAACCCATCTAGACCCTCGCTGGTAATGTTTTACAGAATCCCGGTCGTGTCGTCTCGTACGTCTCGGTGCGGACATTATATACGTCTATAACGTTATATATCCTAACCTAAGGGAACCTAACATCACGGATATAGTATTTCACAACATTCCTGGCTGGTCGGCCCCACTTCTCGGTGGGAAAATTATATACGTTTATAACGTAGTATAACCTAACCTAACCCATCTAGCCCCTCGCTTGTAATGTTTTGCAGAATCCCGGTCGTGTCGGTCCGTACTTCTCCGTGGGGACATTATATACGTCTATAACGTTATATATCCTAACCTAAGGCAACCTAACATCTCGGATGTAGTATTTTCCAACATTCCTGGCGGGTCGGCCCCTACTTCTCGGTGGGCACATTATATACGTCTATATCGTAATATAACCAAACCTAACCCATCTAGACCCTCGCTGGTTATGTTTTACAAAATCCCAGTCGTGTCGGCCCGTACTTTTCCGTGGGGACATTATATACGTCTATAATTTTATATATCCTAACCTAAGGCAACTTATCATCTCGGATGTAGTATTTTCCAACATTCCTGGCGGGTCAGTCCCTACTTCTCGGTGGGCACATTATATACGTCTATATCGTAATATAACCTAACCTAACCCATCTAGACCCTCGCTGGTAAAGTTTTACAGAATCCCGGTCGTGTCGTCTCGTACGTCTCGGTGCGGACATTATATACGTCTATAACGTTATATATCCTAACTTAAGGGAACCTAACATCACGGATGTAGTATTTCACAACACTCCTGGCTGGTCGGCCCCACTTCTCGGTGGGAAAATTATATACGTTTATAACGTAGTATAACCTAACCTAACCCATCTAGCCCCTCGCTTGTAATGTTTTGCAGAATCCCGGTCGTGTCGGCCCGTACGTCTCGGTGCGGACATTATATACGTCTATAACGTTATATACCCTAACCTAAGCGAACCTAACATGTCGGATGTAGTATTTCACAACATTCCTGGCTGGTCGGCCCCACTTCTCGGTGGGAACATTATATACGTTTATAACGTAATATAACCTAACCTAACCCATCTAGCCCCTCGCTGGTTATGTTTTACAAAATCCCAGTCGTGTCGGCCCGTACTTTTTCGTGGGGACATTATATACGTCTATAATTTTATATATCCTAACCTAAGGCAACATAACATCTCGGATGTAGTATTTTCCAACATTCCTGGCTGGTCAGTCCCTACTTCTCGGTGGGCACATTATATACGTCTATATCGTAATATAACCTAACCTAACCCATCTAGACCCTCGCTGGTAATGTTTTACAGAATCCCGGTCGTGTCGTCTCGTACGTCTCGGTGCGGACATTATATACGTCTATAACGTTATGTATCCTAACCTAAGCGAACCTAACATCTCGGATGTAGTATTTCACAACATTCCTGGCGGGTCGGCCCCACTTCTCGGTGGGAACATTATTTACGTCTATAACGTAATATAACCTAACCTAATCCATCTAGACCCTCGCTGGTAATGTTTTACAAAATCCCGGTCGTGTCGGCCCGTACTTCTCGGTGGGGTCATTATTTACGTCTATAACGTTATATATCCTAACCTAAGGCAACTTAACATCTCGGATGTAGTATTTTCCAACATTCCTGGCGGGTCGGCCCCTACTTCTCGGTGGGCACATTATATACGTCTATATCGTAATATAACCTAACCTATCCCATCTAGACCCTCGCTGGTAATGTTTTACAGAATCCCGGTCGTGTCGTCTCGTACGTCTCGGTGCGGACATTATATACGTCTATAACGTTATATATCCTAACCTAAGGGAACCTAACATCTCGGATGTAGTATTTCACAACATTCCTGGCTGGTCGGCCCCACTTCTCGGTGGGAACATTATATACGTCTATAACGTTATATATCCTAGCCAAAGGCAACTTAACATCTCGGATGTTGTATTTTCCAACATTCCTGGCGGGTCGGACCCACTTCTCGGTGGGAACATTATATACGTTTATAACGAAGTATAACTTAACCTAACCCATCGAGACCCTCGCTTGTAATGTTTTACAGAATCCCGGTCGTGTCGTCCCGTACGTCTCGGTGCGGGCATTATATACGTCTCTAACGTTATATATCCTAACCTAAGGCAACCTAACATCTCGAATGTAGTATTTCACAACATTCCTGGCGGGTCGGCCCCTACTTCTCGGTGGGCACATTATATACGTCTATATCGTAATATAACCTAACCTATCCCATCTAGACCCTCGCTGGTAATGTTTTACAGAATCCCGGTCGTGTCGTCTCGTACGTCTCGGTGCGGACATTATATACGTCTATAACGTTATATATCCTAACCTAAGGGAACCTAACATCTCGGATGTAGTATTTCACAACATTCCTGGCTGGTCGGCCCCACTTCTCGGTGGGAACATTATATACGTCTATAACGTTATATATCCTAGCCAAAGGCAACTTAACATCTCGGATGTTGTATTTTCCAACATTCCTGGCGGGTCGGACCCACTTCTCGGTGGGAACATTATATACGTTTATAACGAAGTATAACTTAACCTAACCCATCGAGACCCTCGCTTGTAATGTTTTACAGAATCCCGGTCGTGTCGTCCCGTACGTCTCGGTGCGGGCATTATATACGTCTCTAACGTTATATATCCTAACCTAAGGCAACCTAACATCTCGAATGTAGTATTTCACAACATTCCTGGCGGGTCGGCCCCACTTCTCGGTGGGAACATTATATACGTTTATAACGTAATATAACCTAACCTAACCCATCTAGACCCTCGCTGGTAATGTTTTACAAAATCCCGGTCGTGTCGGCACGTACTTCTCCGTGGGGACATTATATACGTCTATATCGTTATATATCCTAACCTAAGCGAACCTAACATCTCGGATGTAGTATTTCACAACATTCCTGGCTGGTCGGCCCCACTTCTCGGTGGGAACATTATATACGTTTATAACGTAATATAACCAAACCTAACCGATCTAGCCCCTCGCTGGTTATGTTTTACAAAATCCCAGTCGTGTCGGCCCGTACTTTTCCGTGGGGACATTATATACGTCTATAATTTTATATATCCTAACCTAAGGCAACTTAACATCTCGGATGTAGTATTTTCCAACATTCCTGGCTGGTCAGTCCCTACTTCTCGGTGGGCACATTATATACGTCTATATCGTAATATAACCTAACCTAACCCATCTAGACCCTCGCTGGTAATGTTTTACAGAATCCCGGTCGTGTCGTCTCGTACGTCTCGGTGCGGACATTATATACGTCTATAACGTTATATATCCTAACCTAAGCGAACCTAACATCTCGGATGTAGTATTTCACAACATTCCTGGCGGGTCGGCCCCACTTCTCGGTGGGAACATTATTTACGTCTATAACGTAATATAACCTAACCTAATCCATCTAGACCCTCGCTGGTAATGTTTTACAAAATCCCGGTCGTGTCGGTCCGTACTTCTCGATGGGGTCATTATTTACGTCTATAACGTTATATATCCTAACCTAAGGCAACTTAACATCTCGGATGTAGTATTTTCCAACATTCCTGGCGGGTCGGCCCCTACTTCTCGGTGGGCACATTATATACGTCTATATCGTAATATAACCTAACCTAACCCATCTAGACCCTCGCTGGTAATGTTTTACAAAATCCCGGTCGTGTCGGCCCGTACTTCTCGGTGGGGACATTATACACGTCTATAACGTTATATATCCTAACCAAAGGCAACCCAACATCTCGAATGTAGTATTTCACAACATTCCTGGCGGGTCGGCCCCACTTCTCGGTGGGAACATTATTTACGTCTATAACGTAATATAACCTAACCTAATCCATCTAACCCCTAGCTGGGAATGTTTTACAGAATCCCGGTCGTGTCGTACCGTACGTCTCGGTGCGGACATTATATACGTCTATAACTTTATATATCCTAACCTAAGGCAACTTAACCTCTCGGATGTAGTATTTTCCAACATTCCTGGCGGGTCGGCCCCTACTTCTCGGTGGGCACATTATATACGTCTATATCGTAATATAACCAAACCTAACCCATCTAGACCCTCGCTGGTTATGTTTTACAAAATCCCAGTCGTGTCGGCCCGTACTTTTCCGTGGGGACATTATATACGTCTATAATTTTATATATCCTAACCTAAGGCAACTTAACATCTCGGATGTAGTATTTTCCAACATTCCTGGCGGGTCAGTCCCTACTTCTCGGTGGGCACATTATATACGTCTATATCGTAATATAACCTAACCTAACCCATCTAGACCCTCGCTGGTAAAGTTTTACAGAATCCCGGTCGTGTCGTCTCGTACGTCTCGGTGCGGACATTATATACGTCTATAACGTTATATATCCTAACTTAAGGGAACCTAACATCACGGATGTAGTATTTCACAACACTCCTGGCTGGTCGGCCCCACTTCTCGGTGGGAAAATTATATACGTTTATAACGTAGTATAACCTAACCTAACCCATCTAGCCCCTCGCTTGTAATGTTTTGCAGAATCCCGGTCGTGTCGGCCCGTACGTCTCGGTGCGGACATTATATACGTCTATAACGTTATATACCCTAACCTAAGCGAACCTAACATGTCGGATGTAGTATTTCACAACATTCCTGGCTGGTCGGCCCCACTTCTCGGTGGGAACATTATATACGTTTATAACGTAATATAACCTAACCTAACCCATCTAGCCCCTCGCTGGTTATGTTTTACAAAATCCCAGTAGTGTCGGCCCGTACTTTTTCGTGGGGACATTATATACGTCTATAATTTTATATACCCTAACCTAAGGCAACTTAACATCTCGGATGTAGTATTTTCCAACATTCCTGGCTGGTCAGTCCCTACTTCTCGGTGGGCACATTATATACGTCTATATCGTAATATAACCTAACCTAACCCATCTAGACCCTCGCTGGTAATGTTTTACAGAATCCCGGTCGTGTCGTCTCGTACGTCTCGGTGCGGACATTATATACGTCTATAACGTTATATATCCTAACCTAAGCGAACCTAACATCTCGGATGTAGTATTTCACAACATTCCTGGCGGGTCGGCCCCACTTCTCGGTGGGAACATTATTTACGTCTATAACGTAATATAACCTAACCTAATCCATCTAGACCCTCGCTGGTAATGTTTTACAAAATCCCGGTCGTGTCGGTCCGTACTTCTCGATGGGGTCATTATTTACGTCTATAACGTTATATATCCTAACCTAAGGCAACTTAACATCTCGGATGTAGTATTTTCCAACATTCCTGGCGGGTCGGCCCCTACTTCTCGGTGGGCACATTATATACGTCTATATCGTAATATAACCTAACCTAACCCATCTAGACCCTCGCTGGTAATGTTTTACAAAATCCCGGTCGTGTCGGCCCGTACTTCTCGGTGGGGACATTATACACGTCTATAACGTTATATATCCTAACCAAAGGCAACCCAACATCTCGAATGTAGTATTTCACAACATTCCTGGCGGGTCGGCCCCACTTCTCGGTGGGAACATTATTTACGTCTATAACGTAATATAACCTAACCTAATCCATCTAACTCCTAGCTGGGAATGTTTTACAGAATCCCGGTCGTGTCGTACCGTACGTCTCGGTGCGGACATTATATACGTCTATAACTTTATATATCCTAACCTAAGGCAACTTAACCTCTCGGATGTAGTATTTTCCAACATTCCTGGCGGGTCGGCCCCTACTTCTCGGTGGGCACATTATATACGTCTATATCGTAATATAACCTAACCTAACCCATCTAGACCCTCGCTGGTAAAGTTTTACAGAATCCCGGTCGTGTCGTCTCGTACGTCTCGGTGCGGACATTATATACGTCTATAACGTTATATATCCTAACTTAAGGGAACCTAACATCACGGATGTAGTATTTCACAACACTCCTGGCTGGTCGGCCCCACTTCTCGGTGGGAAAATTATATACGTTTATAACGTAGTATAACCTAACCTAACCCATCTAGCCCCTCGCTTGTAATGTTTTGCAGAATCCCGGTCGTGTCGGCCCGTACGTCTCGGTGCGGACATTATATACGTCTATAACGTTATATACCCTAACCTAAGCGAACCTAACATGTCGGATGTAGTATTTCACAACATTCCTGGCTGGTCGGCCCCACTTCTCGGTGGGAACATTATATACGTTTATAACGTAATATAACCTAACCTAACCCATCTAGCCCCTCGCTGGTTATGTTTTACAAAATCCCAGTAGTGTCGGCCCGTACTTTTTCGTGGGGACATTATATACGTCTATAATTTTATATATCCTAACCTAAGGCAACTTAACATCTCGGATGTAGTATTTTCCAACATTCCTGGCTGGTCAGTCCCTACTTCTCGGTGGGCACATTATATACGTCTATATCGTAATATAACCTAACCTAACCCATCTAGCCCCTCGCTTGTAATGTTTTGCAGAATCCCGGTCGTGTCGGCCCGTACGTCTCGGTGCGGACATTATATACGTCTATAACGTTATATACCCTAACCTAAGCGAACCTAACATGTCGGATGTAGTATTTCACAACATTCCTGGCTGGTCGGCCCCACTTCTCGGTGGGAACATTATATACGTTTATAACGTAATATAACCTAACCTAACCCATCTAGCCCCTCGCTGGTTATGTTTTACAAAATCCCAGTAGTGTCGGCCCGTACTTTTTCGTGGGGACATTATATACGTCTATAATTTTATATATCCTAACCTAAGGCAACTTAACATCTCGGATGTAGTATTTTCCAACATTCCTGGCTGGTCAGTCCCTACTTCTCGGTGGGCACATTATATACGTCTATATCGTAATATAACCTAACCTAACCCATCTAGACCCTCGCTGGTAATGTTTTACAGAATCCCGGTCGTGACGTCTCGTACGTCTCGGTGCGGACATTATATACGTCTATAACGTTATGTATCCTAACCTAAGCGAACCTAACATCTCGGATGTAGTATTTCACAACATTCCTGGCTGGTCGGCCCCACTTCTCGGTGGGAACATTATATACGTTTATAACGTAATATAACCAAACCTAACCGATCTAGCCCCTCGCTGGTTATGTTTTACAAAATCCCAGTCGTGTCGGCCCGTACTTTTCCGTGGGGACATTATATACGTCTATAATTTTATATACCCTAACCTAAGGCAACTTAACATCTCGGATGTAGTATTTTCCAACATTCCTGGCTGGTCAGTCCCTACTTCTCGGTGGGCACATTATATACGTCTATATCGTAATATAACCTAACCTAACCCATCTAGACCCTCGCTGGTAATGTTTTACAGAATCCCGGTCGTGTCGTCTCGTACGTCTCGGTGCGGACATTATATACGTCTATAACGTTATATATCCTAACCTAAGCGAACCTAACATCTCGGATGTAGTATTTCACAACATTCCTGGCGGGTCGGCCCCACTTCTCGGTGGGAACATTATTTACGTCTATAACGTAATATAACCTAACCTAATCCATCTAGACCCTCGCTGGTAATGTTTTACAAAATCCCGGTCGTGTCGGTCCGTACTTCTCGATGGGGTCATTATTTACGTCTATAACGTTATATATCCTAACCTAAGGCAACTTAACATCTCGGATGTAGTATTTTCCAACATTCCTGGCGGGTCGGCCCCTACTTCTCGGTGGGCACATTATATACGTCTATATCGTAATATAACCTAACCTAACCCATCTAGACCCTCGCTGGTAATGTTTTACAAAATCCCGGTCGTGTCGGCCCGTACTTCTCGGTGGGGACATTATACACGTCTATAACGTTATATATCCTAACCAAAGGCAACCCAACATCTCGAATGTAGTATTTCACAACATTCCTGGCGGGTCGGCCCCACTTCTCGGTGGGAACATTATTTACGTCTATAACGTAATATAACCTAACCTAATCCATCTAACCCCTAGCTGGGAATGTTTTACAGAATCCCGGTCGTGTCGTACCGTACGTCTCGGTGCGGACATTATATACGTCTATAACTTTATATATCCTAACCTAAGGCAACTTAACCTCTCGGATGTAGTATTTTCCAACATTCCTGGCGGGTCGGCCCCTACTTCTCGGTGGGCACATTATATACGTCTATATCGTAATATAACCAAACCTAACCCATCTAGACCCTCGCTGGTTATGTTTTACAAAATCCCAGTCGTGTCGGCCCGTACTTTTCCGTGGGGACATTATATACGTCTATAATTTTATATATCCTAACCTAAGGCAACTTAACATCTCGGATGTAGTATTTTCCAACATTCCTGGCGGGTCAGTCCCTACTTCTCGGTGGGCACATTATATACGTCTATATCGTAATATAACCTAACCTAACCCATCTAGACCCTCGCTGGTAAAGTTTTACAGAATCCCGGTCGTGTCGTCTCGTACGTCTCGGTGCGGACATTATATACGTCTATAACGTTATATATCCTAACTTAAGGGAACCTAACATCACGGATGTAGTATTTCACAACACTCCTGGCTGGTCGGCCCCACTTCTCGGTGGGAAAATTATATACGTTTATAACGTAGTATAACCTAACCTAACCCATCTAGCCCCTCGCTTGTAATGTTTTGCAGAATCCCGGTCGTGTCGGCCCGTACGTCTCGGTGCGGACATTATATACGTCTATAACGTTATATACCCTAACCTAAGCGAACCTAACATGTCGGATGTAGTATTTCACAACATTCCTGGCTGGTCGGCCCCACTTCTCGGTGGGAACATTATATACGTTTATAACGTAATATAACCTAACCTAACCCATCTAGCCCCTCGCTGGTTATGTTTTACAAAATCCCAGTAGTGTCGGCCCGTACTTTTTCGTGGGGACATTATATAGGTCTATAATTTTATATATCCTAACCTAAGGCAACTTAACATCTCGGATGTAGTATTTTCCAACATTCCTGGCTGGTCAGTCCCTACTTCTCGGTGGGCACATTATATACGTCTATATCGTAATATAACCTAACCTAACCCATCTAGACCCTCGCTGGTAATGTTTTACAGAATCCCGGTCGTGTCGTCTCGTACGTCTCGGTGCGGACATTATATACGTCTATAACGTTATGTATCCTAACCTAAGCGAACCTAACATCTCGGATGTAGTATTTCACAACATTCCTGGCGGGTCGGCCCCACTTCTCGGTGGGAACATTATTTACGTCTATAACGTAATATAACCTAACCTAATCCATCTAGACCCTCGCTGGTAATGTTTTACAAAATCCCGGTCGTGTCGGCCCGTACTTCTCGGTGGGGTCATTATTTACGTCTATAACGTTATATATCCTAACCAAAGGCAACCCAACATCTCGAATGTAGTATTTTCCAACATTCCTGGCGGGTCGGCCCCTACTTCTCGGTGGGCACATTATATACGTCTATATCGTAATATAACCTAACCTAACCCATCTAGACCCTCGCTGGTAATGTTTTACAAAATCCCGGTCGTGTCGGCCCGTACTTCTCGGTGGGGACATTATACACGTCTATAACGTTATATATCCTAACCAAAGGCAACCCAACATCTCGAATGTAGTATTTCACAACATTCCTGGCGGGTCGGCCCCACTTCTCGGTGGGAACATTATTTACGTCTATAACGTAATATAACCTAACCTAATCCATCTAACCCCTAGCTGGGAATGTTTTACAGAATCCCGGTCGTGTCGTACCGTACGTCTCGGTGCGGACATTATATACGTCTATAACTTTATATATCCTAACCTAAGGCAACTTAACCTCTCGGATGTAGTATTTTCCAACATTCCTGGCGGGTCGGCCCCTACTTCTCGGTGGGCACATTATATACGTCTATATCGTAATATAACCAAACCTAACCCATCTAGACCCTCGCTGGTTATGTTTTACAAAATCCCAGTCGTGTCGGCCCGTACTTTTCCGTGGGGACATTATATACGTCTATAATTTTATATATCCTAACCTAAGGCAACTTAACATCTCGGATGTAGTATTTTCCAACATTCCTGGCGGGTCAGTCCCTACTTCTCGGTGGGCACATTATATACGTCTATATCGTAATATAACCTAACCTAACCCATCTAGACCCTCGCTGGTAAAGTTTTACAGAATCCCGGTCGTGTCGTCTCGTACGTCTCGGTGCGGACATTATATACGTCTATAACGTTATATATCCTAACTTAAGGGAACCTAACATCACGGATGTAGTATTTCACAACACTCCTGGCTGGTCGGCCCCACTTCTCGGTGGGAAAATTATATACGTTTATAACGTAGTATAACCTAACCTAACCCATCTAGCCCCTCGCTTGTAATGTTTTGCAGAATCCCGGTCGTGTCGGCCCGTACGTCTCGGTGCGGACATTATATACGTCTATAACGTTATATACCCTAACCTAAGCGAACCTAACATGTCGGATGTAGTATTTCACAACATTCCTGGCTGGTCGGCCCCACTTCTCGGTGGGAACATTATATACGTTTATAACGTAATATAACCTAACCTAACCCATCTAGCCCCTCGCTGGTTATGTTTTACAAAATCCCAGTAGTGTCGGCCCGTACTTTTTCGTGGGGACATTATATACGTCTATAATTTTATATATCCTAACCTAAGGCAACTTAACATCTCGGATGTAGTATTTTCCAACATTCCTGGCTGGTCAGTCCCTACTTCTCGGTGGGCACATTATATACGTCTATATCGTAATATAACCTAACCTAACCCATCTAGACCCTCGCTGGTAATGTTTTACAGAATCCCGGTCGTGTCGTCTCGTACGTCTCGGTGCGGACATTATATACGTCTATAACGTTATGTATCCTAACCTAAGCGAACCTAACATCTCGGATGTAGTATTTCACAACATTCCTGGCGGGTCGGCCCCACTTCTCGGTGGGAACATTATTTACGTCTATAACGTAATATAACCTAACCTAATCCATCTAGACCCTCGCTGGTAATGTTTTACAAAATCCCGGTCGTGTCGGCCCGTACTTCTCGGTGGGGTCATTATTTACGTCTATAACGTTATATATCCTAACCTAAGGCAACTTAACATCTCGGATGTAGTATTTTCCAACATTCCTGGCGGGTCGGCCCCTACTTCTCGGTGGGCACATTATATACGTCTATATCGTAATATAACCTAACCTAACCCATCTAGACCCTCGCTGGTAATGTTTTACAGAATCCCGGTCGTGTCGTCTCGTACGTCTCGGTGCGGACATTATATACGTCTATAACGTTATATATCCTAACCTAAGGGAACCTAACATCTCGGATGTAGTATTTCACAACATTCCTGGCTGGTCGGCCCCACTTCTCGGTGGGAACATTATATACGTCTATAACGTTATATATCCTAGCCAAAGGCAACTTAACATCTCGGATGTTGTATTTTCCAACATTCCTGGCGGGTCGGACCCACTTCTCGGTGGGAACATTATATACGTTTATAACGAAGTATAACTTAACCTAACCCATCGAGACCCTCGCTTGTAATGTTTTACAGAATCCCGGTCGTGTCGTCCCGTACGTCTCGGTGCGGGCATTATATACGTCTCTAACGTTATATATCCTAACCTAAGGCAACCTAACATCTCGAATGTAGTATTTCACAACATTCCTGGCGGGTCGGCCCCACTTCTCGGTGGGAACATTATATACGTTTATAACGTAATATAACCTAACCTAACCCATCTAGACCCTCGCTGGTAATGTTTTACAAAATCCCGGTCGTGTCGGCACGTACTTCTCCGTGGGGACATTATATACGTCTATATCGTTATATATCCTAACCTAAGCGAACCTAACATCTCGGATGTAGTATTTCACAACATTCCTGGCTGGTCGGCCCCACTTCTCGGTGGGAACATTATATACGTTTATAACGTAATATAACCAAACCTAACCGATCTAGCCCCTCGCTGGTTATGTTTTACAAAATCCCAGTCGTGTCGGCCCGTACTTTTCCGTGGGGACATTATATACGTCTATAATTTTATATACCCTAACCTAAGGCAACTTAACATCTCGGATGTAGTATTTTCCAACATTCCTGGCTGGTCAGTCCCTACTTCTCGGTGGGCACATTATATACGTCTATATCGTAATATAACCTAACCTAACCCATCTAGACGCTCGCTGGTAATGTTTTACAGAATCCCGGTCGTGTCGTCTCGTACGTCTCGGTGCGGACATTATATACGTCTATAACGTTATATATCCTAACCTAAGCGAACCTAACATCTCGGATGTAGTATTTCACAACATTCCTGGCGGGTTGGCCCCACTTCTCGGTGGGAACATTATTTACGTCTATAACGTAATATAACCTAACCTAATCCATCTAGACCCTCGCTGGTAATGTTTTACAAAATCCCGGTCGTGTCGGTCCGTACTTCTCGATGGGGTCATTATTTACGTCTATAACGTTATATATCCTAACCTAAGGCAACTTAACATCTCGGATGTAGTATTTTCCAACATTCCTGGCGGGTCGGCCCCTACTTCTCGGTGGGCACATTATATACGTCTATATCGTAATATAACCTAACCTAACCCATCTAGACCCTCGCTGGTAATGTTTTACAAAATCCCGGTCGTGTCGGCCCGTACTTCTCGGTGGGGACATTATACACGTCTATAACGTTATATATCCTAACCAAAGGCAACCCAACATCTCGAATGTAGTATTTCACAACATTCCTGGCGGGTCGGCCCCACTTCTCGGTGGGAACATTATTTACGTCTATAACGTAATATAACCTAACCTAATCCATCTAGACCCTCGCTGGTAATGTTTTACAAAATCCCGGTCGTGTCGGCCCGTACTTCTCGGTGGGGTCATTATTTACGTCTATAACGTTATATATCCTAACCTAAGGCAACTTAACAACTCGGATGTAGTATTTTCCAACATTCCTGGCGGGTCGGCCCCTACTTCTCGGTGGGCACATTATATACGTCTATATCGTAATATAACCTAACCTAACCCATCTAGACCCTCGCTGGTAATGTTTTACAGAATCCCGGTCGTGTCGTCTCGTACGTCTCGGTGCGGACATTATATACGTCTATAACGTTATATATCCTAACCTAAGGGAACCTAACATCTCGGATGTAGTATTTCACAACATTCCTGGCTGGTCGGCCCCACTTCTCGGTGGGAACATTATATACGTCTATAACGTTATATATCCTAGCCAAAGGCAACTTAACATCTCGGATGTTGTATTTTCCAACATTCCTGGCGGGTCGGACCCACTTCTCGGTGGGAACATTATATACGTTTATAACGAAGTATAACTTAACCTAACCCATCGAGACCCTCGCTTGTAATGTTTTACAGAATCCCGGTCGTGTCGTCCCGTACGTCTCGGTGCGGGCATTATATACGTCTCTAACGTTATATATCCTAACCTAAGGCAACCTAACATCTCGAATGTAGTATTTCACAACATTCCTGGCGGGTCGGCCCCACTTCTCGGTGGGAACATTATATACGTTTATAACGTAATATAACCTAACCTAACCCATCTAGACCCTCGCTGGTAATGTTTTACAAAATCCCGGTCGTGTCGGCACGTACTTCTCCGTGGGGACATTATATACGTCTATATCGTTATATATCCTAACCTAAGCGAACCTAACATCTCGGATGTAGTATTTCACAACATTCCTGGCTGGTCGGCCCCACTTCTCGGTGGGAACATTATATACGTTTATAACGTAATATAACCAAACCTAACCGATCTAGCCCCTCGCTGGTTATGTTTTACAAAATCCCAGTCGTGTCGGCCCGTACTTTTCCGTGGGGACATTATATACGTCTATAATTTTATATATCCTAACCTAAGGCAACTTAACATCTCGGATGTAGTATTTTCCAACATTCCTGGCTGGTCAGTCCCTACTTCTCGGTGGGCACATTATATACGTCTATATCGTAATATAACCTAACCTAACCCATCTAGACGCTCGCTGGTAATGTTTTACAGAATCCCGGTCGTGTCGTCTCGTACGTCTCGGTGCGGACATTATATACGTCTATAACGTTATATATCCTAACCTAAGCGAACCTAACATCTCGGATGTAGTATTTCACAACATTCCTGGCGGGTTGGCCCCACTTCTCGGTGGGAACATTATTTACGTCTATAACGTAATATAACCTAACCTAATCCATCTAGACCCTCGCTGGTAATGTTTTACAAAATCCCGGTCGTGTCGGTCCGTACTTCTCGATGGGGTCATTATTTACGTCTATAACGTTATATATCCTAACCTAAGGCAACTTAACATCTCGGATGTAGTATTTTCCAACATTCCTGGCGGGTCGGCCCCTACTTCTCGGTGGGCACATTATATACGTCTATATCGTAATATAACCTAACCTAACCCATCTAGACCCTCGCTGGTAATGTTTTACAAAATCCCGGTCGTGTCGGCCCGTACTTCTCGGTGGGGACATTATACACGTCTATAACGTTATATATCCTAACCAAAGGCAACCCAACATCTCGAATGTAGTATTTCACAACATTCCTGGCGGGTCGGCCCCACTTCTCGGTGGGAACATTATTTACGTCTATAACGTAATATAACCTAACCTAATCCATCTAGCCCCTAGCTGGGAATGTTTTACAGAATCCTGGTCGTGTCGTACCGTACGTCTCGGTGCGGACATTATATACGTCTATAACTTTATATATCCTAACCTAAGGCAACTTAACCTCTCGGATGTAGTATTTTCCAACATTCCTGGCGGGTCGGCCCCTACTTCTCGGTGGGCACATTATATACGTCTATATCGTAATATAACCAAACCTAACCCATCTAGACCCTCGCTGGTTATGTTTTACAAAATCCCAGTCGTGTCGGCCCGTACTTTTCCGTGGGGACATTATATACGTCTATAATTTTATATATCCTAACCTAAGGCAACTTAACATTTCGGATGTAGTATTTTCCAACATTCCTGGCGGGTCAGTCCCTACTTCTCGGTGGGCACATTATATACGTCTATATCGTAATATAACCTAACCTAACCCATCTAGATCCTCGCTGGTAAAGTTTTACAGAATCCCGGTCGTGTCGTCTCGTACGTCTCGGTGCGGACATTATATACGTCTATAACGTTATATATCCTAACTTAAGGGAACCTAACATCACGGATGTAGTATTTCACAACACTCCTGGCTGGTCGGCCCCACTTCTCGGTGGGAAAATTATATACGTTTATAACGTAGTATAACCTAACCTAACCCATCTAGCCCCTCGTTTGTAATGTTTTGCAGAATCCCGGTCGTGTCGGCCCGTACGTCTCGGTGCGGACATTATATACGTCTATAACGTTATATACCCTAACCTAAGCGAACCTAACATGTCGGATGTAGTATTTCACAACATTCCTGGCTGGTCGGCCCCACTTCTCGGTGGGAACATTATATACGTTTATAACGTAATATAACCTAACCTAACCCATCTAGCCCCTCGCTGGTTATGTTTTACAAAATCCCAGTAGTGTCGGCCCGTACTTTTTCGTGGGGACATTATATACGTCTATAATTTTATATATCCTAACCTAAGGCAACATAACATCTCGGATGTAGTATTTTCCAACATTCCTGGCTGGTCAGTCCCTACTTCTCGGTGGGCACATTATATACGTCTATATCGTAATATAACCTAACCTAACCCATCTAGACCCTCGCTGGTAATGTTTTACAGAATCCCGGTCGTGTCGTCTCGTACGTCTCGGTGCGGACATTATATACGTCTATAACGTTATGTATCCTAACCTAAGCGAACCTAACATCTCGGATGTAGTATTTCACAACATTCCTGGCGGGTCGGCCCCACTTCTCGGTGGGAACATTATTTACGTCTATAACGTAATATAACCTAACCTAATCCATCTAGACCCTCGCTGGTAATGTTTTACAAAATCCCGGTCGTGTCGGCCCGTACTTCTCGGTGGGGTCATTATTTACGTCTATAACGTTATATATCCTAACCTAAGGCAACTTAACATCTCGGATGTAGTATTTTCCAACATTCCTGGCGGGTCGGCCCCTACTTCTCGGTGGGCACATTATATACGTCTATATCGTAATATAACCTAACCTAACCCATCTAGACCCTCGCTGGTAATGTTTTACAGAATCCCGGTCGTGTCGTCTCGTACGTCTCGGTGCGGACATTATATACGTCTATAACGTTATATATCCTAACCTAAGGGAACCTAACATCTCGGATGTAGTATTTCACAACATTCCTGGCTGGTCGGCCCCACTTCTCGGTGGGAACATTATTTACGTCTATAACGTAATATAACCTAACCTAATCCATCTAGACCCTCGCTGGTAATGTTTTACAAAATCCCGGTCGTGTCGGTCCGTACTTCTCGATGGGGTCATTATTTACGTCTATAACGTTATATATCCTAACCTAAGGCAACTTAACATCTCGGATGTAGTATTTTCCAACATTCCTGGCGGGTCGGCCCCTACTTCTCGGTGGGCACATTATATACGTCTATATCGTAATATAACCTAACCTAACCCATCTAGACCCTCGCTGGTAATGTTTTACAGAATCCCGGTCGTGTCGTCTCGTACGTCTCGGTGCGGACATTATATACGTCTATAACGTTATATATCCTAACCTAAGGGAACCTAACATCACGGATATTGTATTTCACAACATTCCTGGCTGGTCGGCCCCACTTCTCGGTGGGAAAATTATATACGTTTATAACGTAGTATAACCTAACCTAACCCATCTAGCCCCTCGCTTGTAATGTTTTGCAGAATCCCGATCCTGTCGGCCCGTACGTCTCGGTGCGGACATTATATACGTCTATAACGTTATATATAGTAACCTAAGCGAACCTAACATCTCGGATGTAGTATTTCACAACATTCCTGGCTGGTCGGCCCCCACTTCTCGGTGGGAACATTATATACGTTTATAACGAAGTATAACTTAACCTAACCCATCTAGAGCCTCGCTTGTAATGTTTTACAGAATCCCGGTCGTGTCGTCCCGTACGTCTCGGTGCAGACATTATATACGTCTATAACGTTATATATCCTAACCAAAGGCAACCTAACATCTCAAATGTAGTATTTCACAACATTCCTGGCGGGTCGGCCCCACTTCTCGGTGGGAACATTATTTACGTCTATAACGTAATATAACCTAACCTAATCCATCTAGACCCTCGCTGGTAATGTTTTACAAAATCCCGGTCTTGTCGGTCCGTACTTCTCCGTGGGGACATTATATACGTCTATAACGTTATATATCCTAACCTAAGGCAACCTAACATCTCGGATGTAGTATTTTCCAACATTCCTGGCGGGTCGGCCCCTACTTCTCGGTGGGCACATTATATACGTCTATATCGTAATATAACCAAACCTAACCCATCTAGACCCTCGCTGGTTATGTTTTACAAAATCCCAGTCGTGTCGGCCCGTACTTTTCCGTGGGGACATTATATACGTCTATAATTTTATATATCCTAACCTAAGGCAACTTAACATCTCGGATGTAGTATTTTCCAACATTCCTGGCGGGTCAGTCCCTACTTCTCGGTGGGCACATTATATACGTCTATATCGTAATATAACCTAACCTAACCCATCTAGACCCTCGCTGGTAAAGTTTTACAGAATCCCGGTCGTGTCGTCTCGTACGTCTCGGTGCGGACATTATATACGTCTATAACGTTACATATCCTAACTTAAGGGAACCTAACATCACGGATGTAGTATTTCACAACACTCCTGGCTGGTCGGCCCCACTTCTCGGTGGGAAAATTATATACGTTTATAACGTAGTATAACCTAACCTAACCCATCTAGCCCCTCATTTGTAATGTTTTGCAGAATCCCGCTCGTGTCGGCCCGTACGTCTCGGTGCGGACATTATATACGTCTATAACGTTATATATCCTAACCTAAGCGAACCTAACATGTCGGATGTAGTATTTCACAACATTCCTGGCTGGTCGGCCCCCACTTCTCGGTGGGAACATTATATACGTTTATAACGAAGTATAACTTAACCTAACCCATCTAGAGCCTCGCTTGTAATGTTTTACAGAATCCCGGTCGTGTCGTCCCGTACGTCTCGGTGCAGACATTATATACGTCTATAACGTTATATATCCTAACCAAAGGCAACCTAACATCTCAAATGTAGTATTTCACAACATTCCTGGCGGGTCGGCCCCACTTCTCGGTGGGAACATTATTTACGTCTATAACGTAATATAACCTAACCTAATCCATCTAGACCCTCGCTGGTAATGTTTTACAAAATCCCGGTCTTGTCGGTCCGTACTTCTCCGTGGGGACATTATATACGTCTATAACGTTATATATCCTAAACTAAGGCAACCTAACATCTCGGATGTAGTATTTTCCAACATTCCTGGCGGGTCGGCCCCTACTTCTCGGTGGGCACATTATATACGTCTATATCGTAATATAACCAAACCTAACCCATCTGGCCCCTCGCTGGTTATGTTTTACAAAATCCCAGTCGTGTCGGCCCGTACTTTTCCGTGGGGACATTATATACGTCTATAATTTTATATATCCTAACCTAAGGCAACTTAACATCTCGGATGTAGTATTTTCCAACATTCCTGGCGGGTCAGTCCCTACTTCTCGGTGGGCACATTATATACGTCTATATCGTAATATAACCTAACCTAACCCATCTAGACCCTCGCTGGTAAAGTTTTACAGAATCCCGGTCGTGTCGTCTCGTACGTCTCGGTGCGGACATTATATACGTCTATAACGTTACATATCCTAACTTAAGGGAACCTAACATCACGGATGTAGTATTTCACAACACTCCTGGCTGGTCGGCCCCACTTCTCGGTGGGAAAATTATATACGTTTATAACGTAGTATAACCTAACCTAACCCATCTAGCCCCTCATTTGTAATGTTTTGCAGAATCCCGCTCGTGTCGGCCCGTACGTCTCGGTGCGGACATTATATACGTCTATAACGTTATATATCCTAACCTAAGCGAACCTAACATGTCGGATGTAGTATTTCACAACATTCCTGGCTGGTCGGCCCCCACTTCTCGGTGGGAACATTATATACGTTTATAACGAAGTATAACTTAACCTAACCCATCTAGAGCCTCGCTTGTAATGTTTTACAGAATCCCGGTCGTGTCGTCCCGTACGTCTCGGTGCAGACATTATATACGTCTATAACGTTATATATCCTAACCAAAGGCAACCTAACATCTCAAATGTAGTATTTCACAACATTCCTGGCGGGTCGGCCCCACTTCTCGGTGGGAACATTATTTACGTCTATAACGTAATATAACCTAACCTAATCCATCTAGACCCTCGCTGGTAATGTTTTACAAAATCCCGGTCTTGTCGGTCCGTACTTCTCCGTGGGGACATTATATACGTCTATAACGTTATATATCCTAAACTAAGGCAACCTAACATCTCGGATGTAGTATTTTCCAACATTCCTGGCGGGTCGGCCCCTACTTCTCGGTGGGCACATTATATACGTCTATATCGTAATATAACCAAACCTAACCCATCTAGCCCCTCGCTGGTTATGTTTTACAAAATCCCAGTCGTGTCGGCCCGTACTTTTCCGTGGGGACATTATATACGTCTATAATTTTATATATCCTAACCTAAGGCAACTTAACATCTCGGATGTAGTATTTTCCAACATTCCTGGCGGGTCAGTCCCTACTTCTCGGTGGGCACATTATATACGTCTATATCGTAATATAACCTAACCTAACCCATCTAGACCCTCGCTGGTAAAGTTTTACAGAATCCCGGTCGTGTCGTCTCGTACGTCTCGGTGCGGACATTATATACGTCTATAACGTTACATATCCTAACTTAAGGGAACCTAACATCACGGATGTAGTATTTCACAACACTCCTGGCTGGTCGGCCCCACTTCTCGGTGGGAAAATTATATACGTTTATAACGTAGTATAACCTAACCTAACCCATCTAGCCCCTCATTTGTAATGTTTTGCAGAATCCCGGTCGTGTCGGCCCGTACGTCTCGGTGCGGACATTATATACGTCTATAACGTTATATATCCTAACCTAACCGAACCTAACATGTCGGATGTAGTATTTCACAACATTCCTGGCTGGTCGGCCCCACTTCTCGGTGGGAACATTATATACGTTTATAACGTAATATAACCTAACCTAACCCATCTAGCCCCTCGCTGGTTATGTTTTACAAAATCCCAGTCGTGTCGACCCGTACTTTTTCGTGGGGACATTATATACGTCTATAATTTTATATATCCTGACCTAAGGCAACATAACATCTCGGATGTAGTATTTTCCAACATTCCTGGCTAGTCAGTCCCTACTTCTCGGTGGGCACATTATATACGTCTATATCGTAATATAACCTAACCTAACCCATCTAGACCCTCGCTGGTAATGTTTTACAGAATCCCGGTCGTGTCGTCTCGTACGTCTCGGTGCGGACATTATATACGTCTATAACGTTATGTATCCTAACCTAAGCGAACCTAACATCTCGGATGTAGTATTTCACAACATTCCTGGCGGGTCGGCCCCACTTCTCGGTCGGAACATTATTTACGTCTATAACGTAATATAACCTAACCTAATCCATCTAGGCCCTCGCTGGTAATGTTTTACAGAATCCCGGTCGTGTCGTCTCGTACGTCTCGGTGCGGACATTATATACGTCTATAACGTTATATATCCTAACCTAAGGGAACCTAACATCTCGGATGTAGTATTTCACAACATTCCTGGCTGGTCGGCCCCACTTCTCGGTGGGAACATTATATACGTCTATAACGTTATATATCCTAGCCAAAGGCAACTTAACATCTCGGATGTTGTATTTTCCAACATTCCTGGCGGGTCGGACCCACTTCTCGGTGGGAACATTATATACGTTTATAACGAAGTATAACTTAACCTAACCCATCTAGACCCTCGCTTGTAATGTTTTACAGAATCCCGGTCGTGTCGTCCCGTACGTCTCGGTGCGGGCATTAGATACGTCTCTAACGTTATATATCCTAACCTAAGGCAACCTAACATCTCGAATGTAGTATTTCACAACATTCCTGGCGGGTCGGCCCCACTTCTCGGTGGGAACATTATTTACGTCTATAACGTAATATAACCTAACCTAATCCATCTAGACCCTCGCTGGTAATGTTTTACAAAATCCCGGTCGTGTCGGCCCGTACTTCTCGATGGGGTCATTATTTACGTCTATAACGTTATATATACTAACCTAAGGCAACTTAACATCTCGGATGTAGTATTTTCCAACATTCCTGGCGGGTCGGCCCCTACTTCTCGGTGGGCACATTATATACATCTATATCGTAATATAACCTAACCTAACCCATCTAGACCCTCGCTGGTAATGTTTTACAGAATCCCGGTCGTGTCGTCTCGTACGTCTCGGTGCGGACATTATATACGTCTATAACGTTATATATCCTAACCTAAGGGAACCTAACATCTCGGATGTAGTATTTCACAACATTCCTGGCGGGTCGGCCCCACTTCTCGGTGGGAACATTATTTACGTCTATAACGTAATATAACCTAACCTAATCCATCTAGGCCCTCGCTGGTAATGTTTTACAGAATCCCGGTCGTGTCGTCTCGTACGTCTCGGTGCGGACATTATATACGTCTATAACGTTATATATCCTAACCTAAGGGAACCTAACATCTCGGATGTAGTATTTCACAACATTCCTGGCTGGTCGGCCCCACTTCTCGGTGGGAACATTATATACGTCTATAACGTTATATATCCTAGCCAAAGGCAACTTAACATCTCGGATGTTGTATTTTCCAACATTCCTGGCGGGTCGGACCCACTTCTCGGTGGGAACATTATATACGTTTATAACGAAGTATAACTTAACCTAACCCATCTAGACCCTCGCTTGTAATGTTTTACAGAATCCCGGTCGTGTCGTCCCGTACGTCTCGGTGCGGGCATTAGATACGTCTCTAACGTTATATATCCTAACCTAAGGCAACCTAACATCTCGAATGTAGTATTTCACAACATTCCTGGCGGGTCGGCCCCACTTCTCGGTGGGAACATTATTTACGTCTATAACGTAATATAACCTAACCTAATCCATCTAGACCCTCGCTGGTAATGTTTTACAAAATCCCGGTCGTGTCGGCCCGTACTTCTCGATGGGGTCATTATTTACGTCTATAACGTTATATATACTAACCTAAGGCAACTTAACATCTCGGATGTAGTATTTTCCAACATTCCTGGCGGGTCGGCCCCTACTTCTCGGTGGGCACATTATATACGTCTATATCGTAATATAACCTAACCTAACCCATCTAGACCCTCGCTGGTAATGTTTTACAGAATCCCGGTCGTGTCGTCTCGTACGTCTCGGTGCGGACATTATATACGTCTATAACGTTATATATCCTAACCTAAGGGAACCTAACATCTCGGATGTAGTATTTCACAACATTCCTGGCTGGTCGGCCCCACTTCTCGGTGGGAACATTATATACGTCTATAACGTTATATATCCTAGCCAAAGGCAACTTAACATCTCGGATGTTGTATTTTCCAACATTCCTGGCGGGTCGGCCCCTACTTCTCGGTGGGCACATTATATACGTTTATAACGAAATATAACTTAACCTAACCCATCTAGACCCTCGCTTGTAATGTTTTACAGAATCCCGGTCGTGTCGTCCCGTACGTCTCGGTGCGGGCATTATATACGTCTCTAACGTTATATATCCTAACCTAAGGCAACCTAACATCTCGAATGTAGTATTTCACAACATTCCTGGCGGGTCGGCCCCACTTCTCGGTGGGAACATTATATACGTTTATAACGTAATATAACCTAACCTAACCCATCTAGACCCTCGCTGGTAATGTTTTACAAAATCCCGGTCGTGTCGGCCCGTACTTCTCCGTGGGGACATTATATACGTCTATATCGTTATATATCCTAACCTAAGCGAACCTAACATCTCGGATGTAGTATTTCACAACATTCCTGGCTGGTCGGCCCCACTTCTCGGTGGGAACATTATATACGTTTATAACGTAATATAACCAAACCTAACCGATCTAGCCCCTCGCTGGTTATGTTTTACAAAATCCCAGTCGTGTCGGCCCGTACTTTTCCGTGGGGACATTATATACGTCTATAATTTTATATATCCTAACCTAAGGCAACTTAACATCTCGGATGTAGTATTTTCCAACATTCCTGGCTGGTGAGTCCCTACTTCTCGGTGGGCACATTATATACGTCTATATCGTAATATAACCTAACCTAACCCATCTAGACCCTCGCTTGTAATGTTTTACAGAATCCCGGTCGTGTCGTCCCGTACGTCTCGGTGCGGGCATTATATACGTCTCTAACGTTATATATCCTAACCTAAGGCAACCTAACATCTCGAATGTAGTATTTCACAACATTCCTGGCGGGTCGGCCCCACTTCTCGGTGGGAACATAATATACGTTTATAACGTAATATAACCTAACCTAACCCATCTAGACCCTCGCTGGTAATGTTTTACAAAATCCCGGTCGTGTCGGCCCGTACTTCTCCGTGGGGACATTATATACGTCTATATCGTTATATATCCTAACCTAAGCGAACCTAACATCTCGGATGTAGTATTTCACAACATTCCTGGCTGGTCGGCCCCACTTCTCGGTGGGAACATTATATACGTTTATAACGTAATATAACCAAACCTAACCGATCTAGCCCCTCGCTGGTTATGTTTTACAAAATCCCAGTCGTGTCAGCCCGTACTTTTCCGTGGGGACATTATATACGTCTATAATTTTATATATCCTAACCTAAGGCAACTTAACATCTCGGATGTAGTATTTTCCAACATTCCTGGCTGGTGAGTCCCTACTTCTCGGTGGGCACATTATATACGTCTATATCGTAATATAACCTAACCTAACCCATCTAGACCATCGCTGGTAATGTTTTACAGAATCCCGGTCGTGTCGTCTCGTACGTCTCGGTGCGGACATTATATACGTCTATAACGTTATGTATCCTAACCTAAGCGAACCTAACATCTCGGATGTAGTATTTCACAACATTCCTGGCGGGTCGGCCCCACTTCTCGGTGGGAACATTATTTACGTCTATAACGTAATATAACCTAACCTAATCCATCTAGACCCTCGCTGGTAATGTTTTACAAAATCCCGGTCGTGTCGGCCCGTACTTCTCGATGGGGTCATTATTTACGTCTATAACGTTATATATACTAACCTAAGGCAACTTAACATCTCGGATGTAGTATTTTCCAACATTCCTGGCGGGTCGGCCCCTACTTCTCGGTGGGCACATTATATACGTCTATATCGTAATATAACCTAACCTAACCCATCTAGACCCTCGCTGGTAATGTTTTACAGAATCCCGGTCGTGTCGTCTCGTACGTCTCGGTGCGGACATTATATACGTCTATAACGTTATATATCCTAACCTAAGGGAACCTAACATCTCGGATGTAGTATTTCACAACATTCCTGGCTGGTCGGCCCCACTTCTCGGTGGGAACATTATATACGTCTATAACGTTATATATCCTAGCCAAAGGCAACTTAACATCTCGGATGTTGTATTTTCCAACATTCCTGCTGGGTCGGCCCCTACTTCTCGGTGGGCACATTATATACGTTTATAACGAAATATAACTTAACCTAACCCATCTAGACCCTCGCTTGTAATGTTTTACAGAATCCCGGTCGTGTCGTCCCGTACGTCTCGGTGCGGGCATTATATACGTCTCTAACGTTATATATCCTAACCTAAGGCAACCTAACATCTCGAATGTAGTATTTCACAACATTCCTGGCGGGTCGGCCCCACTTCTCGGTGGGAACATTATATACGTTTATAACGTAATATAACCTAACCTAACCCATCTAGACCCTCGCTGGTAATGTTTTACAAAATCCCGGTCGTGTCGGCCCGTACTTCTCCGTGGGGACATTATATACGTCTATATCGTTATATATCCTAACCTAAGCGAACCTAACATCTCGGATGTAGTATTTCACAACATTCCTGGCTGGTCGGCCCCACTTCTCGGTGGGAACATTATATACGTTTATAACGTAATATAACCAAACCTAACCGATCTAGCCCCTCGCTGGTTATGTTTTACAAAATCCCAGTCGTGTCGGCCCGTACTTTTCCGTGGGGACATTATATACGTCTATAATTTTATATATCCTAACCTAAGGCAACTTAACATCTCGGATGTAGTATTTTCCAACATTCCTGGCTGGTGAGTCCCTACATCTCGGTGGGCACATTATATACGTCTATATCGTAATATAACCTAACCTAACCCATCTAGACCCTCGCTGGTAATGTTTTACAGAATCCCGGTCGTGTCGTCTCGTACGTCTCGGTGCGGACATTATATACGTCTATAACGTTATATATCCTAACCTAAGGGAACCTAACATCTCGGATGTAGTATTTCACAACATTCCTGGCGGGTCGGCCCCACTTCTCGGTGGGAACATTATTTACGTCTATAACGTAATATAACCTAACCTAATCCATCTAGACCCTCGCTGGTAATGTTTTACAAAATCCCGGTCGTGTCGGTCCGTACTTCTCGATGGGGTCATTATTTACGTCTATAAAGTTATATATCCTAACCTAAGGCAACTTAACATCTCGGATGTAGTATTTTCCAACATTCCTGGCGGGTCGGCCCCTACTTCTCGGTGGGCACATTATATACGTCTATATCGTAATATAACCTAACCTAACCCATCTAGACCCTCGCTGGTAATGTTTTACAAAATCCCGGTCGTGTCGGCCCGTACTTTTCGGTGGGGACATTATACACGTCTATAACGTTATATATCCTAACCAAAGGCAACCCAACATCTCGAACGTAGTATTTCACAACATTCCTGGCGGGTCGGCCCCACTTCTCGGTGGGAACATTATTTACGTCTATAACGTAATATAACCTAACCTAATCCATCTAGCCCCTAGCTGGGAATGTTTTACAGAATCCCGGTCGTGTCGTACCGTACGTCTCGGTGCGGACATTATATACGTCTATAACTTTATATATCCTAACCTAAGGCAACTTAACCTCTCGGATGTAGTATTTTCCAACAGTCTTGTCGGGTCGGACCCTACTTCTCGGTGGGCACATTATATACTTCTATATCGTAATATAACCAAACCTAACCCATCTAGACCCTCGCTGTTAATGTTTTACAAAATCCCGGTCGTGTCGGCCCGTACATTTCCGTGGTGACATTATATACGTCAATAATTTTATATATCCTAACCTAAGGCAACATAACATCTCGAATGTAGTATTTTCCAACATTCCTGGCGGGTCGGCCCCTACTTCTAGGTGGGCACATTATATACGTCTATATCGTAATATAACCTAACCTAACCCATCTAGACCCTCGCTGGTAATGTTTTACAGAATCCCGGTCGTGTCGTCTCGTACGTCTCGGTGCGGACATTATATGCGTCTATAACGTTATATATCCTAACCTAAGGGAACCTAACATCTCGGATGTAGTATTTCACAACATTCCTGGCTGGTCGGCCCCACTTCTCGGTGGGAACATTATATACGTCTATAACGTTATATATCCTAGCCAAAGGCAAATTAACATCTCGGATGTTGTATTTTCCAACATTCCTGGCGGGTCGGACCCTACTTCTCGGTGGGCACATTATATACGTCTGTAACGTAATATAACCGAACCTAAGCCACCTACACTCTCGCTGGTAATGATTCACAGAATCCCGTTCGTGTCTTCCCGTACGTCTCGAAGCCGGACATTATATACGTCTATCAAGTTATATATCCTAACCTAAGGCAACCTAACATCTCGAATGTAGTATTTCACAACATTCCTGGCGGGTCGGCCCCACTTCTCGGTGGGAACATTATATACGTTTATAACGTAATATAACCTAACCTCACCCATCTAGACCCTCGCTGGTAATGTTTTACAAAATCCCTGTCGTGTCGGCCCGTACTTCTCCGTGGGGACATTATATACGTCTATATCGTTATATATCCTAACCTAAGGCAACCTAACATCTCGGATGTTGTATTTTCCAACATTCCTGGCGGGGCGGCCCCTACTTCTCGGTGGGAACATTATATACGTCTATATCGTAATATAACCTAACCTAACCCATCTAGACCCTCGCTGGTAATGTTTTACAAAATCCCGGTCGTGTCGGCCCATACTTCTCGGTGGGGACATTATATACGTCTATAACGTTATATATCCTAACCTAAGGGAACCTAACATCTCGGATGTAGTATTTCACAACATTCCTGGCTGGTCGGCCCCACTTCTCGGTGGGAACATTATATACGTCTATATCGTAATATAACCTAACCTAACCCATCTAGCCCCTCGCTGGTAATGTTTTCCAAAATCCCGGTCATGTCGGGCCGTACTTTTCCGTGGGGACATTTTATACGTCTATAATTTTATATATCCTAACCTAAGGCAACTTAACATCTCGATTGTAGTATTTTCCAACATTCCTGGCGGGTCGGCCCCTACTTCTCGGTGGGCACATTACATACGTCTATATCGTAATATAACCTAACCTAACCCATCTAGACCCTCGCAGGTAATGTTTTACAAAATCCCGGTCGTGTCGGCCCGTACTTCTCCGTGGGGACATTATATACGTCTATATCGTTATATATCCTAACCTAAGGCAACCTAACATCTCGGATGTAGTATTTTCCAACATTCCTGGCGGGTCGGCCCCTACTTCTCGGTGGGCACATTATATACGTCTATATCGTAATATAACCTAACCTAACCCATCTAGACCGTCGCTGGTAATGTTTTACAAAATCCCGGTCGTGTCGGCCCGTACTTCTCCGTGCGGACATTATATACGTCTATATCGTTATATATCCTAACCTAAGGCAACTTAACATCTCCGATGTAGTATTTTCCAACATTCCTGGCGGGTCGGCCCCTACTTCTCGGTGGGCACATTATATACGTCTATATCGTAATATAACCTAACATAACCCATCTAGACCCTCGCTGGTAATGTTTTACAAAATCCCGGTCGTGTCGGCTCGTACTTCTCGGTGGGGACATTATTTACGTCTATAACTTTATATATCCTAACCTAAGGCAACTTAACATCTCGGATGTAGTATTTTCCAACATTCCTGGCGGGTCGGACCCTACTTCTCGGTGGGCACATTATATACGTCTATATCGTAATATAACCTAACCTAACCCATCTAGACCCTCGCTGGTAATGTTTTACAGAATCCCGGTCGTGTCGTCTCGTACGTCTCGGTGCGGACATTATATACGTCTATAACGTTATATATCCTAACCTAAGGGAACCTAACATCTCGGATGTAGTATTTCACAACATTCCTGGCTGGTCGGCCCCACTTCTCGGTGGGAACATTATATACGTCTATAACGTTATATATCCTAGCCAAAGGCAACTTAACATCTCGGGTGTTGTATTTTCCAACATTCCTGGCGGGTCGGACCCTACTTCTCGGTGGGCACATTATAAACGTCTGTAACATAATATAACCGAACCTAAGCCACCTACACTCTCGCTGGTAATGATTCACAGAACCCCGTTCGTGTCTTCCCGTGCGTCTCGAAGCCGGACATTATATACGTCTATCAAGTTATATATCCTAACCTAAGGGAACCTAACATCTCGGATGTAGTATTTCACAACATTCCTGGCTGGTCGGCCCCACTTCTCGGTGGGAACATTATATACGTCTATATCGTAATATAACCTAACCTAACCCATCTAGCCCCTCGCTGGTAATGTTTTCCAAAATCCCGGTCATGTCGGGCCGTACTTTTCCGTGGGGACATTTTATACGTCTATAATTTTATATATCCTAACCTAAGGCAACTTAACATCTCGATTGTAGTATTTTCCAACATTCCTGGCGGGTCGGCCCCTACTTCTCGGTGGGCACATTACATACGTCTATATCGTAATATAACCTAACCTAACCCATCTAGACCCTCGCAGGTAATGTTTTACAAAATCCCGGTCGTGTCGGCCCGTACTTCTCCGTGGGGACATTATATACGTCTATATCGTTATATATCCTAACCTAAGGCAACCTAACATCTCGGATGTAGTATTTTCCAACATTTCTGGCGGGTCGGCCCCTACTTCTCGGTGGGCACATTATATACGTCTATATCGTAATATAACCTAACCTAACCCATCTAGACCGTCGCTGGTAATGTTTTACAAAATCCCGGTCGTGTCGGCCCGTACTTCTCCGTGCGGACATTATATACGTCTATATCGTTATATATCCTAACCTAAGGCAACTTAACATCTCCGATGTAGTATTTTCCAACATTCCTGGCGGGTCGGCCCCTACTTCTCGGTGGGCACATTATATACGTCTGTATCGTAATATAACCTAACCTAACCCATCTAGACCCTCGCTGGTAATGTTTTACAAAATCCCGGTCGTGTCGGCTCGTACTTCTCGGTGGGGACATTATTTACGTCTATAACTTTATATATCCTAACCTAAGGCAACTTAACATCTCGGATGTAGTATTTTCCAACATTCCTGGCGGGTCGGACCCTACTTCTCGGTGGGCACATTATATACGTTTATAACGAAATATAACTTAACCTAACCCATCTAGACCCTCGCTTGTAATGTTTTACAGAATCCCGGTCGTGTCGTCCCGTACGTCTCGGTGCGGGCATTATATACGTCTCTAACGTTATATATCCTAACCTAAGGCAACCTAACATCTCGAATGTAGTATTTCACAACATTCCTGGCTGGTCGGCCCCACTTCTCGGTGGGAACATTATATACGTTTATAACGTAATATAACCTAACCTAACCCATCTAGACCCTCGCTGGTAATGTTTTACAAAATCCCGGTCGTGTCGGCCCGTACTTCTCCGTGGGGACATTATATACGTCTATATCGTTATATATCCTAACCTAAGCGAACCTAACATCTCGGATGTAGTATTTCACAACATTCCTGGCTGGTCGGCCCCACTTCTCGGTGGGAACATTATATACGTTTATAACGTAATATAACCAAACCTAACCGATCTAGCCCCTCGCTGGTTATGTTTTACAAAATCCCAGTCGTGTCGGCCCGTACTTTTCCGTGGGGACATTATATACGTCTATAATTTTATATATCCTAACCTAAGGCAACTTAACATCTCGGATGTAGTATTTTCCAACATTCCTGGCTGGTGAGTCCCTACTTCTCGGTGGGCACATTATATACGTCTATATCGTAATATAACCTAACCTAACCCATCTAGACCCTCGCTGGTAATGTTTTACAGAATCCCGGTCGTGTCGTCTCGTACGTCTCGGTGCGGACATTATATACGTCTATAACGTTATATATCCTAACCTAAGGGAACCTAACATCTCGGATGTAGTATTTCACAACATTCCTGGCGGGTCGGCCCCACTTCTCGGTGGGAACATTATTTACGTCTATAACGTAATATAACCTAACCTAATCCATCTAGACCCTCGCTGGTAATGTTTTACAAAATCCCGGTCGTGTCGGTCCGTACTTCTCGATGGGGTCATTATTTACGTCTATAAAGTTATATATCCTAACCTAAGGCAACTTAACATCTCGGATGTAGTATTTTCCAACATTCCTGGCGGGTCGGCCCCTACTTCTCGGTGGGCACATTATATACGTCTATATCGTAATATAACCTAACCTAACCCATCTAGACCCTCGCTGGTAATGTTTTACAAAATCCCGGTCGTGTCGGCCCGTACTTTTCGGTGGGGACATTATACACGTCTATAACGTTATATATCCTAACCAAAGGCAACCCAACATCTCGAACGTAGTATTTCACAACATTCCTGGCGGGTCGGCCCCACTTCTCGGTGGGAACATTATTTACGTCTATAACGTAATATAACCTAACCTAATCCATCTAGCCCCTAGCTGGGAATGTTTTACAGAATCCCGGTCGTGTCGTACCGTACGTCTCGGTGCGGACATTATATACGTCTATAACTTTATATATCCTAACCTAAGGCAACTTAACCTCTCGGATGTAGTATTTTCCAACAGTCTTGTCGGGTCGGACCCTACTTCTCGGTGGGCACATTATATACTTCTATATCGTAATATAACCAAACCTAACCCATCTAGACCCTCGCTGTTAATGTTTTACAAAATCCCGGTCGTGTCGGCCCGTACATTTCCGTGGTGACATTATATACGTCAATAATTTTATATATCCTAACCTAAGGCAACATAACATCTCGAATGTAGTATTTTCCAACATTCCTGGCGGGTCGGCCCCTACTTCTAGGTGGGCACATTATATACGTCTATATCGTAATATAACCTAACCTAACCCATCTAGACCCTCGCTGGTAATGTTTTACAGAATCCCGGTCGTGTCGTCTCGTACGTCTCGGTGCGGACATTATATGCGTCTATAACGTTATATATCCTAACCTAAGGGAACCTAACATCTCGGATGTAGTATTTCACAACATTCCTGGCTGGTCGGCCCCACTTCTCGGTGGGAACATTATATACGTCTATAACGTTATATATCCTAGCCAAAGGCAAATTAACATCTCGGATGTTGTATTTTCCAACATTCCTGGCGGGTCGGACCCTACTTCTCGGTGGGCACATTATATACGTCTGTAACGTAATATAACCGAACCTAAGCCACCTACACTCTCGCTGGTAATGATTCACAGAATCCCGTTCGTGTCTTCCCGTACGTCTCGAAGCCGGACATTATATACGTCTATCAAGTTATATATCCTAACCTAAGGCAACCTAACATCTCGAATGTAGTATTTCACAACATTCCTGGCGGGTCGGCCCCACTTCTCGGTGGGAACATTATATACGTTTATAACGTAATATAACCTAACCTCACCCATCTAGACCCTCGCTGGTAATGTTTTACAAAATCCCTGTCGTGTCGGCCCGTACATCTCCGTGGGGACATTATATACGTCTATATCGTTATATATCCTAACCTAAGGCAACCTAACATCTCGGATGTTGTATTTTCCAACATTCCTGGCGGGGCGGCCCCTACTTCTCGGTGGGAACATTATATACGTCTATATCGTAATATAACCTAACCTAACCCATCTAGACCCTCGCTGGTAATGTTTTACAAAATCCCGGTCGTGTCGGCCCATACTTCTCGGTGGGGACATTATATACGTCTATAACGTTATATATCCTAACCTAAGGGAACCTAACATCTCGGATGTAGTATTTCACAACATTCCTGGCTGGTCGGCCCCACTTCTCGGTGGGAACATTATATACGTCTATATCGTAATATAACCTAACCTAACCCATCTAGCCCCTCGCTGGTAATGTTTTCCAAAATCCCGGTCATGTCGGGCCGTACTTTTCCGTGGGGACATTTTATACGTCTATAATTTTATATATCCTAACCTAAGGCAACTTAACATCTCGATTGTAGTATTTTCCAACATTCCTGGCGGGTCGGCCCCTACTTCTCGGTGGGCACATTACATACGTCTATATCGTAATATAACCTAACCTAACCCATCTAGACCCTCGCAGGTAATGTTTTACAAAATCCCGGTCGTGTCGGCCCGTACTTCTCCGTGGGGACATTATATACGTCTATATCGTTATATATCCTAACCTAAGGCAACCTAACATCTCGGATGTAGTATTTTCCAACATTCCTGGCGGGTCGGCCCCTACTTCTCGGTGGGCACATTATATACGTCTATATCGTAATATAACCTAACCTAACCCATCTAGACCGTCGCTGGTAATGTTTTACAAAATCCCGGTCGTGTCGGCCCGTACTTCTCCGTGCGGACATTATATACGTCTATATCGTTATATATCCTAACCTAAGGCAACTTAACATCTCCGATGTAGTATTTTCCAACATTCCTGGCGGGTCGGCCCCTACTTCTCGGTGGGCACATTATATACGTCTATATCGTAATATAACCTAACCTAACCCATCTAGACCCTCGCTGGTAATGTTTTACAAAATCCCGGTCGTGTCGGCTCGTACTTCTCGGTGGGGACATTATTTACGTCTATAACTTTATATATCCTAACCTAAGGCAACTTAACATCTCGGATGTAGTATTTTCCAACATTCCTGGCGGGTCGGACCCTACTTCTCGGTGGGCACATTATATACGTCTATATCGTAATATAACCTAACCTAACCCATCTAGACCCTCGCTGGTAATGTTTTACAGAATCCCGGTCGTGTCGTCTCGTACGTCTCGGTGCGGACATTATATACGTCTATAACGTTATATATCCTAACCTAAGGGAACCTAACATCTCGGATGTAGTATTTCACAACATTCCTGGCTGGTCGGCCCCACTTCTCGGTGGGAACATTATATACGTCTATAACGTTATATATCCTAGCCAAAGGCAACTTAACATCTCGGGTGTTGTATTTTCCAACATTCCTGGCGGGTCGGACCCTACTTCTCGGTGGGCACATTATAAACGTCTGTAACATAATATAACCGAACCTAAGCCACCTACACTCTCGCTGGTAATGATTCACAGAACCCCGTTCGTGTCTTCCCGTGCGTCTCGAAGCCGGACATTATATACGTCTATCAAGTTATATATCCTAACCTAAGGGAACCTAACATCTCGGATGTAGTATTTCACAACATTCCTGGCTGGTCGGCCCCACTTCTCGGTGGGAACATTATATACGTCTATATCGTAATATAACCTAACCTAACCCATCTAGCCCCTCGCTGGTAATGTTTTCCAAAATCCCGGTCATGTCGGGCCGTACTTTTCCGTGGGGACATTTTATACGTCTATAATTTTATATATCCTAACCTAAGGCAACTTAACATCTCGATTGTAGTATTTTCCAACATTCCTGGCGGGTCGGCCCCTACTTCTCGGTGGGCACATTACATACGTCTATATCGTAATATAACCTAACCTAACCCATCTAGACCCTCGCAGGTAATGTTTTACAAAATCCCGGTCGTGTCGGCCCGTACTTCTCCGTGGGGACATTATATACGTCTATATCGTTATATATCCTAACCTAAGGCAACCTAACATCTCGGATGTAGTATTTTCCAACATTTCTGGCGGGTCGGCCCCTACTTCTCGGTGGGCACATTATATACGTCTATATCGTAATATAACCTAACCTAACCCATCTAGACCGTCGCTGGTAATGTTTTACAAAATCCCGGTCGTGTCGGCCCGTACTTCTCCGTGCGGACATTATATACGTCTATATCGTTATATATCCTAACCTAAGGCAACTTAACATCTCCGATGTAGTATTTTCCAACATTCCTGGCGGGTCGGCCCCTACTTCTCGGTGGGCACATTATATACGTCTATATCGTAATATAACCTAACCTAACCCATCTAGACCCTCGCTGGTAATGTTTTACAAAATCCCGGTCGTGTCGGCTCGTACTTCTCGGTGGGGACATTATTTACGTCTATAACTTTATATATCCTAACCTAAGGCAACTTAACATCTCGGATGTAGTATTTTCCAACATTCCTGGCGGGTCGGACCCTACTTCTCGGTGGGCACATTATATACGTCTATATCGTAATATAACCTAACCTAACCCATCTAGACCCTCGCTTGTAATGTTTTACAGAATCCCGGTCGTGTCGTCCCGTACGTCTCGGTGCGGGCATTATATACGTCTCTAACGTTATATATCCTAACCTAAGGCAACCTAACATCTCGAATGTAGTATTTCACAACATTCCTGGCGGGTCGGCCCCACTTCTCGGTGGGAACATTATATACGTTTATAACGTAATATAACCTAACCTAACCCATCTAGACCCTCGCTGGTAATGTTTTACAAAATCCCGGTCGTGTCGGCCCGTACTTCTCCGTGGGGACATTATATACGTCTATATCGTTATATATCCTAACCTAAGCGAACCTAACATCTCGGATGTAGTATTTCACAACATTCCTGGCTGGTCGGCCCCACTTCTCGGTGGGAACATTATATACGTTTATAACGTAATATAACCAAACCTAACCGATCTAGCCCCTCGCTGGTTATGTTTTACAAAATCCCAGTCGTGTCGGCCCGTACTTTTCCGTGGGGACATTATATACGTCTATAATTTTATATATCCTAACCTAAGGCAACTTAACATCTCGGATGTAGTATTTTCCAACATTCCTGGCTGGTGAGTCCCTACTTCTCGGTGGGCACATTATATACGTCTATATCGTAATATAACCTAACCTAACCCATCTAGACCCTCGCTGGTAATGTTTTACAGAATCCCGGTCGTGTCGTCTCGTACGTCTCGGTGCGGACATTATATACGTCTATAACGTTATATATCCTAACCTAAGGGAACCTAACATCTCGGATGTAGTATTTCACAACATTCCTGGCGGGTCGGCCCCACTTCTCGGTGGGAACATTATTTACGTCTATAACGTAATATAACCTAACCTAATCCATCTAGACCCTCGCTGGTAATGTTTTACAAAATCCCGGTCGTGTCGGTCCGTACTTCTCGATGGGGTCATTATTTACGTCTATAAAGTTATATATCCTAACCTAAGGCAACTTAACATCTCGGATGTAGTATTTTCCAACATTCCTGGCGGGTCGGCCCCTACTTCTCGGTGGGCACATTATATACGTCTATATCGTAATATAACCTAACCTAACCCATCTAGACCCTCGCTGGTAATGTTTTACAAAATCCCGGTCGTGTCGGCCCGTACTTTTCGGTGGGGACATTATACACGTCTATAACGTTATATATCCTAACCAAAGGCAACCCAACATCTCGAACGTAGTATTTCACAACATTCCTGGCGGGTCGGCCCCACTTCTCGGTGGGAACATTATTTACGTCTATAACGTAATATAACCTAACCTAATCCATCTAGCCCCTAGCTGGGAATGTTTTACAGAATCCCGGTCGTGTCGTACCGTACGTCTCGGTGCGGACATTATATACGTCTATAACTTTATATATCCTAACCTAAGGCAACTTAACCTCTCGGATGTAGTATTTTCCAACAGTCTTGTCGGGTCGGACCCTACTTCTCGGTGGGCACATTATATACTTCTATATCGTAATATAACCAAACCTAACCCATCTAGACCCTCGCTGTTAATGTTTTACAAAATCCCGGTCGTGTCGGCCCGTACATTTCCGTGGTGACATTATATACGTCAATAATTTTATATATCCTAACCTAAGGCAACATAACATCTCGAATGTAGTATTTTCCAACATTCCTGGCGGGTCGGCCCCTACTTCTAGGTGGGCACATTATATACGTCTATATCGTAATATAACCTAACCTAACCCATCTAGACCCTCGCTGGTAATGTTTTACAGAATCCCGGTCGTGTCGTCTCGTACGTCTCGGTGCGGAGATTATATGCGTCTATAACGTTATATATCCTAACCTAAGGGAACCTAACATCTCGGATGTAGTATTTCACAACATTCCTGGCTGGTCGGCCCCACTTCTCGGTGGGAACATTATATACGTCTATAACGTTATATATCCTAGCCAAAGGCAAATTAACATCTCGGATGTTGTATTTTCCAACATTCCTGGCGGGTCGGACCCTACTTCTCGGTGGGCACATTATATACGTCTGTAACGTAATATAACCGAACCTAAGCCACCTACACTCTCGCTGGTAATGATTCACAGAATCCCGTTCGTGTCTTCCCGTACGTCTCGAAGCCGGACATTATATACGTCTATCAAGTTATATATCCTAACCTAAGGCAACCTAACATCTCGAATGTAGTATTTCACAACATTCCTGGCGGGTCGGCCCCACTTCTCGGTGGGAACATTATATACGTTTATAACGTAATATAACCTAACCTCACCCATCTAGACCCTCGCTGGTAATGTTTTACAAAATCCCTGTCGTGTCGGCCCGTACTTCTCCGTGGGGACATTATATACGTCTATATCGTTATATATCCTAACCTAAGGCAACCTAACATCTCGGATGTTGTATTTTCCAACATTCCTGGCGGGGCGGCCCCTACTTCTCGGTGGGAACATTATATACGTCTATATCGTAATATAACCTAACCTAACCCATCTAGACCCTCGCTGGTAATGTTTTACAAAATCCCGGTCGTGTCGGCCCATACTTCTCGGTGGGGACATTATATACGTCTATAACGTTATATATCCTAACCTAAGGGATCCTAACATCTCGGATGTAGTATTTCACAACATTCCTGGCTGGTCGGCCCCACTTCTCGGTGGGAACATTATATACGTCTATATCGTAATATAACCTAACCTAACCCATCTAGCCCCTCGCTGGTAATGTTTTCCAAAATCCCGGTCATGTCGGGCCGTACTTTTCCGTGGGGACATTTTATACGTCTATAATTTTATATATCCTAACCTAAGGCAACTTAACATCTCGATTTTAGTATTTTCCAACATTCCTGGCGGGTCGGCCCCTACTTCTCGGTGGGCACATTACATACGTCTATATCGTAATATAACCTAACCTAACCCATCTAGACCCTCGCAGGTAATGTTTTACAAAATCCCGGTCGTGTCGGCCCGTACTTCTCCGTGGGGACATTATATACGTCTATATCGTTATATATCCTAACCTAAGGCAACCTAACATCTCGGATGTAGTATTTTCCAACATTCCTGGCGGGTCGGCCCCTACTTCTCGGTGGGCACATTATATACGTCTATATCGTAATATAACCTAACCTAACCCATCTAGACCGTCGCTGGTAATGTTTTACAAAATCCCGGTCGTGTCGGCCCGTACTTCTCCGTGCGGACATTATATACGTCTATATCGTTATATATCCTAACCTAAGGCAACTTAACATCTCCGATGTAGTATTTTCCAACATTCCTGGCGGGTCGGCCCCTACTTCTCGGTGGGCACATTATATACGTCTATATCGTAATATAACCTAACCTAACCCATCTAGACCCTCGCTGGTAATGTTTTACAAAATCCCGGTCGTGTCGGCTCGTACTTCTCGGTGGGGACATTATTTACGTCTATAACTTTATATATCCTAACCTAAGGCAACTTAACATCTCGGATGTAGTATTTTCCAACATTCCTGGCGGGTCGGACCCTACTTCTCGGTGGGCACATTATATACGTCTATATCGTAATATAACCTAACCTAACCCATCTAGACCCTCGCTGGTAATGTTTTACAGAATCCCGGTCGTGTCGTCTCGTACGTCTCGGTGCGGACATTATATACGTCTATAACGTTATATATCCTAACCTAAGGGAACCTAACATCTCGGATGTAGTATTTCACAACATTCCTGGCTGGTCGGCCCCACTTCTCGGTGGGAACATTATATACGTCTATAACGTTATATATCCTAGCCAAAGGCAACTTAACATCTCGGGTGTTGTATTTTCCAACATTCCTGGCGGGTCGGACCCTACTTCTCGGTGGGCACATTATAAACGTCTGTAACATAATATAACCGAACCTAAGCCACCTACACTCTCGCTGGTAATGATTCACAGAACCCCGTTCGTGTCTTCCCGTGCGTCTCGAAGCCGGACATTATATACGTCTATCAAGTTATATATCCTAACCTAAGGGAACCTAACATCTCGGATGTAGTATTTCACAACATTCCTGGCTGGTCGGCCCCACTTCTCGGTGGGAACATTATATACGTCTATATCGTAATATAACCTAACCTAACCCATCTAGCCCCTCGCTGGTAATGTTTTCCAAAATCCCGGTCATGTCGGGCCGTACTTTTCCGTGGGGACATTTTATACGTCTATAATTTTATATATCCTAACCTAAGGCAACTTAACATCTCGATTGTAGTATTTTCCAACATTCCTGGCGGGTCGGCCCCTACTTCTCGGTGGGCACATTACATACGTCTATATCGTAATATAACCTAACCTAACCCATCTAGACCCTCGCAGGTAATGTTTTACAAAATCCCGGTCGTGTCGGCCCGTACTTCTCCGTGGGGACATTATATACGTCTATATCGTTATATATCCTAACCTAAGGCAACCTAACATCTCGGATGTAGTATTTTCCAACATTTCTGGCGGGTCGGCCCCTACTTCTCGGTGGGCACATTATATACGTCTATATCGTAATATAACCTAACCTAACCCATCTAGACCGTCGCTGGTAATGTTTTACAAAATCCCGGTCGTGTCGGCCCGTACTTCTCCGTGCGGACATTATATACGTCTATATCGTTATATATCCTAACCTAAGGCAACTTAACATCTCCGATGTAGTATTTTCCAACATTCCTGGCGGGTCGGCCCCTACTTCTCGGTGGGCACATTATATACGTCTATATCGTAATATAACCTAACCTAACCCATCTAGACCCTCGCTGGTAATGTTTTACAAAATCCCGGTCGTGTCGGCTCGTACTTCTCGGTGGGGACATTATTTACGTCTATAACTTTATATATCCTAACCTAAGGCAACTTAACATCTCGGATGTAGTATTTTCCAACATTCCTGGCGGGTCGGACCCTACTTCTCGGTGGGCACATTATATACGTCTATATCGTAATATAACCTAACCTAACCCATCTAGACCCTCGCTGGTAATGTTTTACAGAATCCCGGTCGTGTCGTCTCGTACGTCTCGGTGCGGACATTATATACGTCTATAACGTTATATATCCTAACCTAAGGGAACCTAACATCTCGGATGTAGTATTTCACAACATTCCTGGCTGGTCGGCCCCACTTCTCGGTGGGAACATTATATACGTCTATAACGTTATATATCCTAGCCAAAGGCAACTTAAAATCTCGGGTGTTGTATTTTCCAACATTCCTGGCGGGTCGGACCCTACTTCTCGGTGGGCACATTATAAACGTCTGTAACATAATATAACCGAACCTAAGCCACCTACACTCTCGCTGGTAATGATTCACAGAACCCCGTTCGTGTCTTCCCGTGCGTCTCGAAGCCGGACATTATATACGTCTATCAAGTTATATATCCTAACCTAAGGCAACCTAACATCTCGAATGTAGTATTTCACAACATTCCTGGCGGGTCGGCCCCACTTCTCGGTGGGAACATTATATACGTTTATAACGTAATATAACCTAACCTCACCCATCTAGACCCTCGCTGGTAATGTTTTACAAAATCCCTGTCGTGTCGGCCCGTACTTCTCCGTGGGGACATTATATACGTCTATATCGTTATATATCCTAACCTAAGGCAACCTAACATCTCGGATGTTGTATTTTCCAACATTCCTGGCGGGGCGGCCCCTACTTCTCGGTGGGAACATTATATACGTCTATATCGTAATATAACCTAACCTAACCCATCTAGACCCTCGCTGGTAATGTTTTACAAAATCCCGGTCGTGTCGGCCCATACTTCTCGGTGGGGACATTATATACGTCTATAACGTTATATATCCTAACCTAAGGGAACCTAACATCTCGGATGTAGTATTTCACAACATTCCTGGCTGGTCGGCCCCACTTCTCGGTGGGAACATTATATACGTCTATATCGTAATATAACCTAACCTAACCCATCTAGCCCCTCGCTGGTAATGTTTTCCAAAATCCCGGTCATGTCGGGCCGTACTTTTCCGTGGGGACATTTTATACGTCTATAATTTTATATATCCTAACCTAAGGCAACTTAACATCTCGATTGTAGTATTTTCCAACATTCCTGGCGGGTCGGCCCCTACTTCTCGGTGGGCACATTACATACGTCTATATCGTAATATAACCTAACCTAACCCATCTAGACCCTCGCAGGTAATGTTTTACAAAATCCCGGTCGTGTCGGCCCGTACTTCTCCGTGGGGACATTATATACGTCTATATCGTTATATATCCTAACCTAAGGCAACCTAACATCTCGGATGTAGTATTTTCCAACATTCCTGGCGGGTCGGCCCCTACTTCTCGGTGGGCACATTATATACGTCTATATCGTAATATAACCTAACCTAACCCATCTAGACCGTCGCTGGTAATGTTTTACAAAATCCCGGTCGTGTCGGCCCGTACTTCTCCGTGCGGACATTATATACGTCTATATCGTTATATATCCTAACCTAAGGCAACTTAACATCTCCGATGTAGTATTTTCCAACATTCCTGGCGGGTCGGCCCCTACTTCTCGGTGGGCACATTATATACGTCTATATCGTAATATAACCTAACCTAACCCATCTAGACCCTCGCTGGTAATGTTTTACAAAATCCCGGTCGTGTCGGCTCGTACTTCTCGGTGGGGACATTATTTACGTCTATAACTTTATATATCCTAACCTAAGGCAACTTAACATCTCGGATGTAGTATTTTCCAACATTCCTGGCGGGTCGGACCCTACTTCTCGGTGGGCACATTATATACGTCTATATCGTAATATAACCTAACCTAACCCATCTAGACCCTCGCTGGTAATGTTTTACAGAATCCCGGTCGTGTCGTCTCGTACGTCTCGGTGCGGACATTATATACGTCTATAACGTTATATATCCTAACCTAAGGGAACCTAACATCTCGGATGTAGTATTTCACAACATTCCTGGCTGGTCGGCCCCACTTCTCGGTGGGAACATTATATACGTCTATAACGTTATATATCCTAGCCAAAGGCAACTTAACATCTCGGGTGTTGTATTTTCCAACATTCCTGGCGGGTCGGACCCTACTTCTCGGTGGGCACATTATAAACGTCTGTAACATAATATAACCGAACCTAAGCCACCTACACTCTCGCTGGTAATGATTCACAGAACCCCGTTCGTGTCTTCCCGTGCGTCTCGAAGCCGGACATTATATACGTCTATCAAGTTATATATCCTAACCTAAGGGAACCTAACATCTCGGATGTAGTATTTCACAACATTCCTGGCTGGTCGGCCCCACTTCTCGGTGGGAACATTATATACGTCTATATCGTAATATAACCTAACCTAACCCATCTAGCCCCTCGCTGGTAATGTTTTCCAAAATCCCGGTCATGTCGGGCCGTACTTTTCCGTGGGGACATTTTATACGTCTATAATTTTATATATCCTAACCTAAGGCAACTTAACATCTCGATTGTAGTATTTTCCAACATTCCTGGCGGGTCGGCCCCTACTTCTCGGTGGGCACATTACATACGTCTATATCGTAATATAACCTAACCTAACCCATCTAGACCCTCGCAGGTAATGTTTTACAAAATCCCGGTCGTGTCGGCCCGTACTTCTCCGTGGGGACATTATATACGTCTATATCGTTATATATCCTAACCTAAGGCAACCTAACATCTCGGATGTAGTATTTTCCAACATTTCTGGCGGGTCGGCCCCTACTTCTCGGTGGGCACATTATATACGTCTATATCGTAATATAACCTAACCTAACCCATCTAGACCGTCGCTGGTAATGTTTTACAAAATCCCGGTCGTGTCGGCCCGTACTTCTCCGTGCGGACATTATATACGTCTATATCGTTATATATCCTAACCTAAGGCAACTTAACATCTCCGATGTAGTATTTTCCAACATTCCTGGCGGGTCGGCCCCTACTTCTCGGTGGGCACATTATATACGTCTATATCGTAATATAACCTAACCTAACCCATCTAGACCCTCGCTGGTAATGTTTTACAAAATCCCGGTCGTGTCGGCTCGTACTTCTCGGTGGGGACATTATTTACGTCTATAACTTTATATATCCTAACCTAAGGCAACTTAACATCTCGGATGTAGTATTTTCCAACATTCCTGGCGGGTCGGACCCTACTTCTCGGTGGGCACATTATATACGTCTATATCGTAATATAACCTAACCTAACCCATCTAGACCCTCGCTGGTAATGTTTTACAGAATCCCGGTCGTGTCGTCTCGTACGTCTCGGTGCGGACATTATATACGTCTATAACGTTATATATCCTAACCTAAGGGAACCTAACATCTCGGATGTAGTATTTCACAACATTCCTGGCTGGTCGGCCCCACTTCTCGGTGGGAACATTATATACGTCTATAACGTTATATATCCTAGCCAAAGGCAACTTAAAATCTCGGGTGTTGTATTTTCCAACATTCCTGGCGGGTCGGACCCTACTTCTCGGTGGGCACATTATAAACGTCTGTAACATAATATAACCGAACCTAAGCCACCTACACTCTCGCTGGTAATGATTCACAGAACCCCGTTCGTGTCTTCCCGTGCGTCTCGAAGCCGGACATTATATACGTCTATCAAGTTATATATCCTAACCTAAGGCAACCTAACATCTCGAATGTAGTATTTCACAACATTCCTGGCGGGTCGGCCCCACTTCTCGGTGGGAACATTATATACGTTTATAACGTAATATAACCTAACCTCACCCATCTAGACCCTCGCTGGTAATGTTTTACAAAATCCCTGTCGTGTCGGCCCGTACTTCTCCGTGGGGACATTATATACGTCTATATCGTTATATATCCTAACCTAAGGCAACCTAACATCTCGGATGTTGTATTTTCCAACATTCCTGGCGGGGCGGCCCCTACTTCTCGGTGGGAACATTATATACGTCTATATCGTAATATAACCTAACCTAACCCATCTAGACCCTCGCTGGTAATGTTTTACAAAATCCCGGTCGTGTCGGCCCATACTTCTCGGTGGGGACATTATATACGTCTATAACGTTATATATCCTAACCTAAGGGAACCTAACATCTCGGATGTAGTATTTCACAACATTCCTGGCTGGTCGGCCCCACTTCTCGGTGGGAACATTATATACGTCTATATCGTAATATAACCTAACCTAACCCATCTAGCCCCTCGCTGGTAATGTTTTCCAAAATCCCGGTCATGTCGGGCCGTACTTTTCCGTGGGGACATTTTATACGTCTATAATTTTATATATCCTAACCTAAGGCAACTTAACATCTCGATTGTAGTATTTTCCAACATTCCTGGCGGGTCGGCCCCTACTTCTCGGTGGGCACATTACATACGTCTATATCGTAATATAACCTAACCTAACCCATCTAGACCCTCGCAGGTAATGTTTTACAAAATCCCGGTCGTGTCGGCCCGTACTTCTCCGTGGGGACATTATATACGTCTATATCGTTATATATCCTAACCTAAGGCAACCTAACATCTCGGATGTAGTATTTTCCAACATTTCTGGCGGGTCGGCCCCTACTTCTCGGTGGGCACATTATATACGTCTATATCGTAATATAACCTAACCTAACCCATCTAGACCGTCGCTGGTAATGTTTTACAAAATCCCGGTCGTGTCGGCCCGTACTTCTCCGTGCGGACATTATATACGTCTATATCGTTATATATCCTAACCTAAGGCAACTTAACATCTCCGATGTAGTATTTTCCAACATTCCTGGCGGGTCGGCCCCTACTTCTCGGTGGGCACATTATATACGTCTATATCGTAATATAACCTAACCTAACCCATCTAGACCCTCGCTGGTAATGTTTTACAAAATCCCGGTCGTGTCGGCTCGTACTTCTCGGTGGGGACATTATTTACGTCTATAACTTTATATATCCTAACCTAAGGCAACTTAACATCTCGGATGTAGTATTTTCCAACATTCCTGGCGGGTCGGACCCTACTTCTCGGTGGGCACATTATATACGTCTATATCGTAATATAACCTAACCTAACCCATCTAGACCCTCGCTGGTAATGTTTTACAGAATCCCGGTCGTGTCGTCTCGTACGTCTCGGTGCGGACATTATATACGTCTATAACGTTATATATCCTAACCTAAGGGAACCTAACATCTCGGATGTAGTATTTCACAACATTCCTGGCTGGTCGGCCCCACTTCTCGGTGGGAACATTATATACGTCTATAACGTTATATATCCTAGCCAAAGGCAACTTAACATCTCGGGTGTTGTATTTTCCAACATTCCTGGCGGGTCGGACCCTACTTCTCGGTGGGCACATTATAAACGTCTGTAACATAATATAACCGAACCTAAGCCACCTACACTCTCGCTGGTAATGATTCACAGAACCCCGTTCGTGTCTTCCCGTGCGTCTCGAAGCCGGACATTATATACGTCTATCAAGTTATATATCCTAACCTAAGGCAACCTAACATCTCGAATGTAGTATTTCACAACATTCCTGGCGGGTCGGCCCCAATTCTCGGTGGGAACATTATATACGTTTATAACGTAATATAACCTAACCTCACCCATCTAGACCCTCGCTGGTAATGTTTTACAAAATCCCGGTCGTGTCGGTCCGTACTTCTCCCTGGGGACATTATATACGTCTATATCGTTATATATCCTAACCTAAGGCAACCTAACATCTCGGATGTAGTATTTTCCAACATTCCTGGCGGGGCGGCCCCTACTTCTCGGTGGGAACATTATATACGTCTATATCGTAATATAACCTAACCTAACCCATCTAGACCCTCGCTGGTAATGTTTTACAAAATCCCGGACGTGTCGGCCCATACTTCTCGGTGGGGACATTATATACGTCTATAACGTTATATATCCTAACCTAAGGGAACCTAAGATCTCGGATGTAGTATTTCACAACATTCCTGGCTGGTCGGCCCCACTTCTCTGTGGGAACATTATATACGTCTATATCGTAATATAACCTAACCTAACCCATCTAGCCCCTCGCTGGTAATGTTTTACAAAATCCCAGTCGTGTCGGCCCGTACTTTTCCGTGGGGACATTATATACGTCTATAATTTTATATATCCTAACCTAAGGCAACTTAACATCTCGGATGTAGTATTTTCCAACATTCCTGGCGGGTCAGTCCCTACTTCTCGGTGGGCACATTATATACGTCTATATCGTAATATAACCTAACCTAACCCATCTAGCTCCTCGCTGGTTATGTTTTACAAAATCCCAGTCGTGTCGGCCCGTACTTTTCCGTGGGGACATTATATACGTCTATAATTTTATATATCCTAACGTAAGGCAACTTAACATCTCGGATGTAGTATTTTCCAACATTCCTGGCGGGTCGGACCCTACTTCTCGGTGGGCACATTATATACGTCTATATCGTAATATAACCTAAACTAACCCATCTAGACCCTCGCTTGTAATGTTTTCCAAAATCCCGGTCATGTCGGGCCGTACTTTTCCGTGGGGACATTTTATACGTCTATAATTTTATATATCCTAACCTAAGGCAACTTAACATCTCGATTGTAGTATTTTCCAACATTCCTGGCGGGTCGGCCCCTACTTCTCGGTGGGCACATTACATACGTCTATATCGTAATATAACCTAACCTAACCCATCTAGACCCTCGCAGGTAATGTTTTACAAAATCCTGGTCGTGTCGGCCCGTACTTCTCCGTGGGGACATTATATACGTCTATATCGTTATATATCCTAACCTAAGGCAACCTAACATCTCGGATGTAGTATTTTCCAACATTCCTGGCGGGTCGGCCCCTACTTCTCGGTGGGCACATTATATACGTCTATATCGTAATATAACCAAACCTAACACATCTAGACCCTCGCTGGTTATGTTTTACAAAATCCCAGTCGTGTCGGCCCGTACTTTTCCGTGGGGACATTATATACGTCTATAATTTTATATATCCTAACCTAAGGCAACTTAACATCTCGGATGTAGTATTTTCCAACATTCCTGGCGGGTCAGTCCCTACTTCTCGGTGGGCACATTATATACGTCTATATCGTAATATAACCTAACCTAACCCATCTAGACCCTCGCTGGTAAAGTTTTACAGAATCCCGGTCGTGTCGTCTCGTACGTCTCGGTGCGGACATTATATACGTCTATAACGTTACATATCCTAACTTAAGGGAACCTAACATCACGGATGTAGTATTTCACAACACTCCTGGCTGGTCGGCCCCACTTCTCGGTGGGAAAATTATATACGTTTATAACGTAGTATAACCTAACCTAACCCATCTAGACCCTCATTTGTAATGTTTTGCAGAATCCCGGTCGTGTCGGCCCGTACGTCTCGGTGCGGACATTATATACGTCTATAACGTTATATATCCTAACCTAAGCGAACCTAACATGTCGGATGTAGTATTTCACAACATTCCTGGCTGGTCGGCCCCACTTCTCGGTGGGAACATTATATACGTTTATAACGTAATATAACCTAACCTAACCCATCTAGCCCCTCGCTGGTTATGTTTTACAAAATCCCAGTCGTGTCGACCCGTACTTTTTCGTGGGGACATTATATACGTCTATAATTTTATATATCCTGACCTAAGGCAACATAACATCTCGGATGTAGTATTTTCCAACATTCCTGGCTGGTCAGTCCCTACTTCTCGGTGGGCACATTATATACGTCTATATCGTAATATAACCTAACCTAACCCATCTAGACCCTCGCTGGTAATGTTTTACAGAATCCCGGTCGTGTCGTCTCGTACGTCTCGGTGCGGACATTATATACGTCTATAACATTATGTATCCTAACCTAAGCGAACCTAACATCTCGGATGTAGTATTTCACAACATTCCTGGCGGGTCGGCCCCACTTCTCGGTGGGAACATTATTTACGTCTATAACGTAATATAACCTAACCTAATCCATCTAGGCCCTCGCTGGTAATGTTTTACAGAATCCCGGTCGTGTCGTCTCGTACGTCTCGGTGCGGACATTATATACGTCTATAACGTTATATATCCTAACCTAAGGGAACCTAACATCTCGGATGTAGTATTTCACAACATTCCTGGCTGGTCGGCCCCACTTCTCGGTGGGAACATTATATACGTCTATAACGTTATATATCCTAGCCAAAGGCAACTTAACATCTCGGATGTTGTATTTTCCAACATTCCTGGCGGGTCGGACCCACTTCTCGGTGGGAACATTATATACGTTTATAACGAAGTATAACTTAACCTAACCCATCTAGACCCTCGCTTGTAATGTTTTACAGAATCCCGGTCGTGTCGTCCCGTACGTCTCGGTGCGGGCATTATATACGTCTCTAACGTTATATATCCTAACCTAAGGCAACCTAACATCTCGAATGTAGTATTTCACAACATTCCTGGCGGGTCGGCCCCACTTCTCGGTGGGAACATTATATACGTTTATAACGTAATATAACCTAACCTAACCCATCTAGACCCTCGCTGATAATGTTTTACAATATCCCGGTCGTGTCGGCCCGTACTTCTCCGTGGGGACATTATATACGTCTATATCGTTATATATCCTAACCTAAGCGAACCTAACATCTCGGATGTAGTATTTCACAACATTCCTGGCTGGTCGGCCCCACTTCTCGGTGGGAACATTATAAACGTTTATAACGTAATATAACCAAACCTAACCGATCTAGCCCCTCGCTGGTTATGTTTTACAAAATCCCAGTCGTGTCGGCCCGTACTTTTCCGTGGGGACATTATATACGTCTATAATTTTATATATCCTAACCTAAGGCAACTTAACATCTCGGATGTAGTATTTTCCAACATTCCTGGCTGGTCAGTCCCTACTTCTCGGTGGGCACATTATATACGTCTATATCGTAATATAACCTAACCTAACACATCTAGACCCTCGCTGGTAATGTTTTACAGAATCCCGGTCGTGTCGTCTCGTACGTCTCGGTGCGGACATTATATACGTCTATAACGTTATGTATCCTAACCTAAGCGAACCTAACATCTCGGATGTAGTATTTCACAACATTCCTGGCGGGTCGGCCCCACTTCTCGGTGGGAACATTATTTACGTCTATAACGTAATATAACCTAACCTAATCCATCTAGACCCTCGCTGGTAATGTTTTACAAAATCCCGGTCGTGTCGGCCCGTACTTCTCGATGGGGTCATTATTTACGTCTATAACGTTATATATACTAACCTAAGGCAACTTAACATCTCGGATGTAGTATTTTCCAACATTCCTGGCGGGTCGGCCCCTACTTCTCGGTGGGCACATTATATACGTCTATATCGTAATATAACCTAACCTAACCTATCTAGACCCTCGCTGGTAATGTTTTACAGAATCCCGGTCGTGTCGGCCCGTACTTCACCGTGGGGACATTATATACGTCTATATCGTTATATATCCTAACCTAAGCGAACCTAACATCTCGGATGTAGTATTTCACAACATTCCTGGCTGGTCGGCCCCACTTCTCGGTGGGAACATTATATACGTCTATAACGTTATATATCCTAGCCAAAGGCAACTTAACATCTCGGGTGTTGTATTTTCCAACATTCCTGGCTGGTCGGCCCCACTTCTCTGTGGGAACATTATATACGTCTATATCGTAATATAACCTAACCTAACCCATCTAGCCCCTCGCTGGTAATGTTTTACAAAATCCCAGTCGTGTCGGCCCGTACTTTTCCGTGGGGACATTATATACGTCTATAATTTTATATATCCTAACCTAAGGCAACTTAACATCTCGGATGTAGTATTTTCCAACATTCCTGGCGGGTCAGTCCCTACTTCTCGGTGGGCACATTATATACGTCTATATCGTAATATAACCTAACCTAACCCATCTAGCCCCTCGCTGGTTATGTTTTACAAAATCCCAGTCGTGTCGGCCCGTACTTTTCCGTGGGGACATTATATACGTCTATAATTTTATATATCCTAACCTAAGGCAACTTAACATCTCGGATGTAGTATTTTCCAACATTCCTGGCGGGTCGGACCCTACTTCTCGGTGGGCACATTATATACGTCTATATCGTAATATAACCTAAACTAACCCATCTAGACCCTCGCTTGTAATGTTTTCCAAAATCCCGGTCATGTCGGGCCGTACTTTTCCGTGGGGACATTTTATACGTCTATAATTTTATATATCCTAACCTAAGGCAACTTAACATCTCGATTGTAGTATTTTCCAACATTCCTGGCGGGTCGGCCCCTACTTCTCGGTGGGCACATTACATACGTCTATATCGTAATATAACCTAACCTAATCCATCTAGACCCTCGCAGGTAATGTTTTACAAAATCCTGGTCGTGTCGGCCCGTACTTCTCCGTGGGGACATTATATACGTCTATATCGTTATATATCCTAACCTAAGGCAACCTAACATCTCGGATGTAGTATTTTCCAACATTCCTGGCGGGTCGGCCCCTACTTCTCGGTGGGCACATTATATACGTCTATATCGTAATATAACCTAACCTAACCCATCTAGACCGTCGCTGGTAATGTTGTACAAAATCCCGGTCGTGTCGGCCCGTACTTCTCCGTGCGGACATTATATACGTCTATATCGTTATATATCCTAACCTAAGGCAACTTAACATCTCCGATGTAGTATTTTCCAACATTCCTGGCGGGTCGGCCCCTACTTCTCGGTGGGCACATTATATACGTCTATATCGTAATATAACCTAACCTAACCCATCTAGACCCTCGCTGGTAATGTTTTACAAAATCCCGGTCGTGTCGGCTCGTACTTCTCGGTGGGGACATTATTTACGTCTATAACTTTATATATCCTAACCTAAGGCAACTTAACATCTCGGATGTAGTATTTTCCAACATTCCTGGCGGGTCGGACCCTACTTCTCGGTGGGCACATTATATACGTCTATATCGTAATATAACCTAAACTAACCCATCTAGACCCTCGCTTGTAATGTTTTCCAAAATCCCGGTCATGTCGGGCCGTACTTTTCCGTGGGGACATTTTATACGTCTATAATTTTATATATCCTAACCTAAGGCAACTTAACATCTCGATTGTAGTATTTTCCAACATTCCTGGCGGGTCGGCCCCTACTTCTCGGTGGGCACATTATATACGTCTATATCGTAATATAACCTAACCTAACCCATCTAGACCCTCGCTGGTAATGTTTTACAGAATCCCGGTCGTGTCGTCTCGTACGTCTCGGTGCGGACATTATATACGTCTATAACGTTATATATCCTAACCTAGGGGAACCTAACATCTCGGATGTAGTATTTCACAACATTCCTGGCGGGTCGGCCCCACTTCTCGGTGGGAACATTATTTACGTCTATATCGTAATATAACCAAACCTAACCCATCTAGACCCTCGCTGGTAATGTTTTACAAAATCCCGGTCGTGTCGGCCCGTACTTCTCCGTGGGGACATTATATACTTCTATATCGTTATATATCCTAACCTAAGGCAACTTAACATCTCCGATGTAGTATTTTCCAACATTCCTGGCGGGTCGGCCCCTACTTCTCGGTGGGCACATTATATACGTTTATATCGTAATATAACCTAACCTAACCCATCCAGCCTCTCGCTTGTAATGTTTTGCAGAATCCCGGTCGTGTCGGCCCGTACTTCTCCGTGCGGACATTATATACGTCTATATCGTTATATATCCTAACCTAAGGCAACTTAACATCTCCGATGTAGTATTTTCCAACATTCCTGGCGGGTCGGCCCCTACTTCTCGGTGGGCACATTATATACGTCTATATCGTAATATAACCTAACCTAACCCATCTAGACCCTCGCTGGTAATGTTTTACAAAATCCCGGTCGTGTCGGCTCGTACTTCTCGGTGGGGACATTATTTACGTCTATAACTTTATATATCCTAACCTAAGGCAACTTAACATCTCGGATGTAGTATTTTCCAACATTCCTGGCGGGTCGGACCCTACTTCTCGGTGGGCACATTATATACGTCTATATCGTAATATAACCTAAACTAACCCATCTAGACCCTCGCTTGTAATGTTTTCCAAAATCCCGGTCATGTCGGGCCGTACTTTTCCGTGGGGACATTTTATACGTCTATAATTTTATATATCCTAACCTAAGGCAACTTAACATCTCGATTGTAGTATTTTCCAACATTCCTGGCGGGTCGGCCCCTACTTCTCGGTGGGCACATTATATACGTCTATATCGTAATATAACCTAACCTAACCCATCTAGACCCTCGCTGGTAATGTTTTACAGAATCCCGGTCGTGTCGTCTCGTACGTCTCGGTGCGGACATTATATACGTCTATAACGTTATATATCCTAACCTAGGGGAACCTAACATCTCGGATGTAGTATTTCACAACATTCCTGGCGGGTCGGCCCCACTTCTCGGTGGGAACATTATTTACGTCTATATCGTAATATAACCAAACCTAACCCATCTAGACCCTCGCTGGTAATGTTTTACAAAATCCCGGTCGTGTCGGCCCGTACTTCTCCGTGGGGACATTATATACTTCTATATCGTTATATATCCTAACCTAAGGCAACTTAACATCTCCGATGTAGTATTTTCCAACATTCCTGGCGGGTCGGCCCCTACTTCTCGGTGGGCACATTATATACGTTTATATCGTAATATAACCTAACCTAACCCATCCAGCCTCTCGCTTGTAATGTTTTGCAGAATCCCGGTCGTGTCGGCCCGTACGTCTCGGTGCGGACATTATATACGTCTATAACGTTATATATCCTAACCAAAGGCAACCTAACATCTCGGATGTAGTATTTTCCAACATTCCTGGCGGGGCGGCCGCTACTTCTCGGTGGGAACATTATATACGTCTATATCGTAATATAACCTAACCTAACCCAGCTAGACCCTCGCTGGTAATGTTTTACAAAATGCCGGTCGTGTCGGCCCGCACTTCTCGGTGGGGACATTATTTACGTCTATGACGTTATATATCTTAACCTAAGGAAACCTAACATCTCGGATGTAGTATTTCACAACATTCCTGGCAGGTCGGCCCCACTTCTCGGTGGGAACATTATATACGTTTATAACGTAATATAACCTAACCTAACCCATCTAGCCCCTCGCTGGTTATGTTTTACAAAATCCCAGTCGTGTCGGCCCGTACCTTTCCGTGGTGACATTATATACGTCTATAATTTTATATATCCTAATCTAAGGCAAATTAACATCTCGGATGTAGTATTTTCCAACATTCCTGGCGGGTCAGACCCTACTTCTCGGTGGGAACATTATATACGTTTATAACGAAGTATAACCTAACCTAACCCATCTAGACCCTCGCTTGTAATGTTTTACAGAATCCCGGTCGTGTCGTCCCGTACGTCTCGGCGCGGACATTATATACGTCTATAACGTTTTATATCCTAACCAAAGGCAACCTAACATCTCGAATGTAGTATTTCACAACATTCCTGGCGGGTCGGCCCCACTTCTCGGTGGGAACATTATTTACGTCTATAACGTAATATAACCTAACCTAATCCATCTAGACCCTCGCTGGTAATGTTTTACAAAATCCCGGTCGTGTCGGCCCGTACTTCTCCGTGGGGACATTATATACGTCTATATCGTTATATATCCTAACCTAAGGCAACCTAACATCTCGGATGTAGTATTTTCCAACATTCCTGGCGGGTCGGCCCCTACTTCTCGGTGGGCACATTATTTACGTCTATATCGTAATATAACCAAACGTAACCCATCTAGACCCTCGCTGGTAATGTTTTACAAAATCCCGGTCGTGTCGGCCCGTACTTCTCCGTGGGGACATTATATACGTCTATATCGTTATATATCCTAACCTAAGGGAACCTAACATCTCGGATGTAGTATTTTCGAACATTCCTGGCGGGGCGGCCGCTACTTCTCGGTGGGAACATTATATACGTCTATATCGTAATATAACCTAACCTAACCCATCTAGACCCTCGCTGGTAATGTTTTACAGAATCCCGGTCGTGTCGTCTCGTACGTCTCGGTGCGGACATTATATACGTCTATAACGTTATATATCCTAACCTAAGGGAACCTAACATCTCGGATGTAGTATTTCACAACATTCCTGGCTGGTCGGCCCCACTTCTCGGTGGGAACATTATATACGTCTATAACGTTATATATCCTAGCCAAAGGCAACTTAACATCTCGGGTGTTGTATTTTCCAACATTCCTGGCGGGTCGGACCCTACTTCTCGGTGGGCACATTATAAACGTCTGTAACATAATATAACCGAACCTAAGCCACCTACACTCTCGCTGGTAATGATTCACAGAACCCCGTTCGTGTCTTCCCGTGCGTCTCGAAGCCGGACATTATATACGTCTATCAAGTTATATATCCTAACCTAAGGCAACCTAACATCTCGAATGTAGTATTTCACAACATTCCTGGCGGGTCGGCCCCACTTCTCGGGGGGAACATTATATACGTTTATAACGTAATATAACCTAACCTCACCCATCTAGACCCTCGCTGGTAATGTTTTACAAAATCCCGGTCGTGTCGGTCCGTACTTCTCCGTGGGGACATTATATACGTCTATATCGTTATATATCCTAACCTAAGGCAACCTAACATCTCGGATGTAGTATTTTCCAACATTCCTGGCGGGGCGGCCCCTACTTCTCGGTGGGAACATTATATACGTCTATATCGTAATATAACCTAACCTAACCCATCTAGACCCTCGCTGGTAATGTTTTACAAAATCCCGGACGTGTCGGCCCATACTTCTCGGTGGGGACATTATATACGTCTATAACGTTATATATCCTAACCTAAGGGAACCTAACATCTCGGATGTAGTATTTCACAACATTCCTGGCTGGTCGGCCCCACTTCTCTGTGGGAACATTATATACGTCTATATCGTAATATAACCTAACCTAACCCATCTAGCCCCTCGCTGGTAATGTTTTACAAAATCCCAGTCGTGTCGGCCCGTACTTTTCCGTGGGGACATTATATACGTCTATAATTTTATATATCCTAACCTAAGGCAACTTAACATCTCGGATGTAGTATTTTCCAACATTCCTGGCGGGTCAGTCCCTACTTCTCGGTGGGCACATTATATACGTCTATATCGTAATATAACCTAACCTAACCCATCTAGACCCTCGCTTGTAATGTTTTCCAAAATCCCGGTCATGTCGGGCCGTACTTTTCCGTGGGGACATTTTATACGTCTATAATTTTATATATCCTAACCTAAGGCAACTTAACATCTCGATTGTAGTATTTTCCAACATTCCTGGCGGGTCGGCCCCTACTTCTCGGTGGGCACATTACATACGTCTATATCGTAATATAACCTAACCTAACCCATCTAGACCCTCGCAGGTAATGTTTTACAAAATCCTGGTCGTGTCGGCCCGTACTTCTCCGTGGGGACATTATATACGTCTATATCGTTATATATCCTAACCTAAGGCAACCTAACATCTCGGATGTAGTATTTTCCAACATTCCTGGCGGGTCGGCCCCTACTTCTCGGTGGGCACATTATATACGTCTATATCGTAATATAACCTAACCTAACCCATCTAGACCGTCGCTGGTAATGTTTTACAAAATCCCGGTCGTGTCGGCCCGTACTTCTCCGTGCGGACTTTATATACGTCTATATCGTTATATATCCTAACCTAAGGCAACTTAACATCTCCGATGTAGTATTTTCCAACATTCCTGGCGGGTCGGCCCCTACTTCTCGGTGGGCACATTATATACGTCTATATCGTAATATAACCTAACCTAACCCATCTAGACCCTCGCTGGTAATGTTTTACAAAATCCCGGTCGTGTCGGCTCGTACTTCTCTGTGGGGACATTATTTACGTCTATAACTTTATATATCCTAACCTAAGGCAACTTAACATCTCGGATGTAGTATTTTCCAACATTCCTGGCGGGTCGGACCCTACTTCTCGGTGGGCACATTATATACGTCTATATCGTAATATAACCTAAACTAACCCATCTAGACCCTCGCTTGTAATGTTTTCCAAAATCCCGGTCATGTCGGGCCGTACTTTTCCGTGGGGACATTTTATACGTCTATAATTTTATATATCCTAACCTAAGGCAACTTAACATCTCGATTGTAGTATTTTCCAACATTCCTGGCGGGTCGGCCCCTACTTCTCGGTGGGCACATTATATACGTCTATATCGTAATATAACCTAACCTAACCCATCTAGACCCTCGCTGGTAATGTTTTACAGAATCCCGGTCGTGTCGTCTCGTACGTCTCGGTGCGGACATTATATACGTCTATAACGTTATATATCCTAACCTAGGGGAACCTAACATCTCGGATGTAGTATTTCACAACATTCCTGGCGGGTCGGCCCCACTTCTCGGTGGGAACATTATTTACGTCTATATCGTAATATAACCAAACCTAACCCATCTAGACCCTCGCTGGTAATGTTTTACAAAATCCCGGTCGTGTCGGCCCGTACTTCTCCGTGGGGACATTATATACTTCTATATCGTTATATATCCTAACCTAAGGCAACTTAACATCTCCGATGTAGTATTTTCCAACATTCCTGGCGGGTCGGCCCCTACTTCTCGGTGGGCACATTATATACGTTTATATCGTAATATAACCTAACCTAACCCATCCAGCCTCTCGCTTGTAATGTTTTGCAGAATCCCGGTCGTGTCGGCCCGTACGTCTCGGTGCGGACATTATATACGTCTATAACGTTATATATCCTAACCAAAGGCAACCTAACATCTCGGATGTAGTATTTTCCAACATTCCTGGCGGGGCGGCCGCTACTTCTCGGTGGGAACATTATATACGTCTATATCGTAATATAACCTAACCTAACCCAGCTAGACCCTCGCTGGTAATGTTTTACAAAATGCCGGTCGTGTCGGCCCGCACTTCTCGGTGGGGACATTATTTACGTCTATAACGTTATATATCTTAACCTAAGGAAACCTAACATCTCGGATGTAGTATTTCACAACATTCCTGGCAGGTCGGCCCCACTTCTCGGTGGGAACATTATATACGTTTATAACGTAATATAACCTAACCTAACCCATCTAGCCCCTCGCTGGTTATGTTTTACAAAATCCCAGTCGTGTCGGCCCGTACTTCTCCGTGGGGACATTATATACGTCTATATCGTTATATATCCTAACCTAAGGCAACCTAACATCTCGGATGTAGTATTTTCCAACATTCCTGGCGGGTCGGCCCCTACTTCTCGGTGGGCACATTATTTACGTCTATATCGTAATATAACCAAACGTAACCCATCTAGACCCTCGCTGGTAATGTTTTACAAAATCCCGGTCGTGTCGGCCCGTACTTCTCCGTGGGGACATTATATACGTCTATATCGTTATATATCCTAACCTAAGGGAACCTAACATCTCGGATGTAGTATTTTCGAACATTCCTGGCGGGGCGGCCGCTACTTCTCGGTGGGAACATTATATACGTCTATATCGTAATATAACCTAACCTAACCCATCTAGACCCTCGCTGGTAATGTTTTACAAAATCCCGGTCGTGTCGGCCCGTACTTCTCGGTGGGGACATTATTTACGTCTATAACGTTATATATCCTAACCTAAGGGAACCTAACATCTCGGATGTAGTATTTCACAACATTCCTGGCAGGTCGGCCCCACTTCTCGGTGGGAACATTATATACGTTTATAACGTAGTATAACCTAACCTAACCCATCTAGCCCCTCGCTTGTAATGTTTTGCAGAATCCCGGTCGTGTCGGCCCGTACGTCTCGGTGCGGACATTATATACGTCTATAACGTTATATATCCTAACCTAAGGGTACCTAACATCTCGGATGTAGTATTTCACAACATTCCTGGCTGGTCGGCCCCACTTCTCGGTGGGAACATTATATACGTTTATAACGAAGTATAACCTAACCTAAACCATCTAGACCCTCGCTTGTAATGTTTTACAGAATCCCGGTCGTGTCGTCCCGTACGTCTCGGCGCGGACATTATATACGTCTATAACGTTTTATACACTAACCAAAGGCAACCTAACATCTCGAATGTAGTATTTCACAACATTCCTGGCGGGTCGGCCCCACTTCTCGGTGGGAACATTATTTACGTCTATAACGTAATATAACCTAACCTAATCCATCTAGACCCTCGCTGGTAATGTTTTACAAAATCCCGGTCGTGTCGGCCCGTACTTCTCCGTGGGGACATTATATACGTCTATATCGTTATATATCCTAACCTAAGGCAACCTAACATCTCGGATGTAGTATTTTCCAACATTCCTGGCGGGTCGGCCCCTAGTTCTCGGTGGACACATTATTTACGTGTATATCGTAATATAACCAAACTTAACCCATCTAGACCCTCGCTGGTAATGTTTTACAAAATCCCGGTCGTGTCGGCCCGTACTTCTCCGTGGGGACATTATATACGTCTATATCGTTATATATCCTAACCTAAGGCAACCTAACATCTCGGATGTAGTATTTTCCAACATTCCTGGCGGGTCGGCCCCTAGTTCTCGGTGGACACATTATTTACGTCTATATCGTAATATAACCAAACTTAACCCATCTAGACCCTCGCTGGTAATGTTTTACAAAATCCCGGTCGTGTCGGCCCGTACTTCTCCGTGGGGACATTATATACGTCTATAACGTTATATATCCTAACCTAAGGGAACCTAACATCTCGGATGTAGTATTTTCCAACATTCCTGGCGGGTCGGCCCCACTTCTCGGTGGGAACATTATTCACGTCTATAACGTAATATAACCTAACCTAACCCATCTAGACCCTCGCTGGTAATGTTTTATAGAATCCCGGTCGTGTCGTCTCGTACGTCTCGGTGCGGACATTATATACGTCTATAACGTTATATATCCTAACCTAAGGGAACCTAACATCTCGGATGTAGTATTTCACAACATTCCTGGCTGGTCGGCCCCACTGATCGGTGGGAACATTATATACGTCTATATCGTAATATAACCTAACCTAACCAATCTAGACCCTCGCTGGTAATGTTTTACAGAATCCCGGTCGTGTCGTCTCGTACGTCTCGGTGCGGACATTATATACGTCTATAACGTTATATATCCTAACCAAAGGCAACTAAACATCTCGGATGTAGTATATTCCAACATTCCTGGCGGGTCGGCCCCACACTTCGGTGGGAACATTATTTACGTCTATAACGTAATATAACCTAACCTAATCCATCTAGACCCTCGCTGGTAATGTTTTACAAAATCCCGGTCGTGTCGGCCCGTACTTCTCCGTGGGGACATTATATACGTCTATAACGTTATATATCCTAACCTAAGGGAACCTAACATCTCGGATGTAGTATTTTCCAACATTCCTGGCGGGGCGGCCGCTACTTCTTGGTGGTAACATTATATACGTCTATATCGTAATATAACCTAACCTAACCCATCTAGACCCTCGCTGGTAATGTTCTACAAAATCCCGGTCGTGTCGTCTCGTACGTCTCCGCGGGGACATTATATACGTCTATATCGTTATATATCCTAACCTAAGGCAACCTAACATCTCGGATGTAGTATTTTCCAACATTCCTGGCGGGTCGGCCCCTACTTCTCGGTGGGCACATTATTTACGTCTATATCGTAATATAACCAAACTTAACCCATCTAGACCCTCGCTGGTAATGTTTTACAAAATCCCGGTCGTGTCGGCCCGTACTTCTCCGTGGGGACATTATATACGTCTATAACGTTATATATCCTAACCTAAGGGAACCTAACATCTCGGATGTAGTATTTTCCAACATTCCTGGCGGGTCGGCCCCACTTCTCGGTGGGAACATTATTCACGTCTATAACGTAATATAACCTAACCTAACCCATCTAGACCCTCGCTGGTAATGTTTTATAGAATCCCGGTCGTGTCGTCTCGTACGTCTCGGTGCGGACATTATATACGTCTATAACGTTATATATCCTAACCTAAGGGAACCTAACATCTCGGATGTAGTATTTCACAACATTCCTGGCTGGTCGGCCCCACTGATCGGTGGGAACATTATATACGTCTATATCGTAATATAACCTAACCTAACCAATCTAGACCCTCGCTGGTAATGTTTTACAGAATCCCGGTCGTGTCGTCTCGTACGTCTCGGTGCGGACATTATATACGTCTATAACGTTATATATCCTAACCAAAGGCAACTAAACATCTCGGATGTAGTATATTCCAACATTCCTGGCGGGTCGGCCCCACACTTCGGTGGGAACATTATTTACGTCTATAACGTAATATAACCTAACCTAATCCATCTAGACCCTCGCTGGTAATGTTTTACAAAATCCCGGTCGTGTCGGCCCGTACTTCTCCGTGGGGACATTATATACGTCTATAACGTTATATATCCTAACCTAAGGGAACCTAACATCTCGGATGTAGTATTTTCCAACATTCCTGGCGGGGCGGCCGCTACTTCTTGGTGGTAACATTATATACGTCTATATCGTAATATAACCTAACCTAACCCATCTAGACCCTCGCTGGTAATGTTCTACAAAATCCCGGTCGTGTCGTCTCGTACGTCTCCGTGGGGACATTATATACGTCTATATCGTTATATATCCTAACCTAAGGCAACCTAACATCTCGGATGTAGTATTTTCCAACATTCCTGGCGGGTCGGCCCCTACTTCTCGGTGGGCACATTATTTACGTTTATAACGTAGTATAACCTAACCTAACCCATCTAGCCCCTCGCTTGTAATGTTTTGCAGAATCCCGGTCGTGTCGGCCCGTACGTCTCGGTGCGGACATTATATACGTCTATAACGTAATATATCGTAACCTAAGCGAACCTAACATCTCGGATGTAGTATTTCACAACATTCCTGGCTGGTCGGCCCCACTTCTCGGTGGGAACATTATATACGTCTATAACGTTATATATCCTAGCCAAAGGCAACTTAACATCTCGGGTGTTGTATTTTCCAACATTCCTGGCGGGTCGGACCCTACTTCTCGGTGGGCACATTATAAACGTCTGTAACATAATATAACCGAACCTAAGCCACCTACACTCTCGCTGGTAATGATTCACAGAATCCCGTTCGTGTCTTCCCGTGCGTCTCGAAGCCGGACATTATATACGTCTATCAAGTTATATATCCTAACCTAAGGCAACCTAACATCTCGAATGTAGTATTTCACAACATTCCTGGCGGGTCGGCCCCACTTCTCGGTGGGAACATTATATACGTTTATAACGTAATATAACCTAACCTCACCCATCTAGACCCTCGCTGGTAATGTTTTACAAAATCTCGGTCGTGTCGGTCCGTACTTCTCCGTGGGGACATTATATACGTCTATATCGTTATATATCCTAACCTAAGGCAACCTAACATCTCGGATGTAGTATTTTCCAACATTCCTGGCGGGTCGGCCCCTACTTCTCGGTGGGCACATTATATACGTCTATATCGTAATATAACCTAACCTAACCCATCTAGACCGTCGCTGGTAATGTTTTACAAAATCCCGGTCGTGTCGGCCCGTACTTCTCCGTGCGGACATTATATACGTCTATATCGTTATATATCCTAACCTAAGGCAACTTAACATCTCCGATGTAGTATTTTCCAACATTCCTGGCGGGTCGGCCCCTACTTCTCGGTGGGCACATTATATACGTCTATATCGTAATATAACCTAACCTAACCCATCTAGACCCTCGCTGGTAATGTTTTACAAAATCCCGGTCGTGTCGGCACGTACTTCTCGGTGGGGACATTATTTACGTCTATAACTTTATATATCCTAACCTAAGGCAACTTAACATCTCGGATGTAGTATTTTCCAACATTCCTGGCGGGTCGGACCCTACTTCTCGGTGGGCACATTATATACGTCTATATCGTAATATAACCTAAACTAACCCATCTAGACCCTCGCTTGTAATGTTTTACAGAATCCCGGTCGTGTCGTCTCGTACGTCTCGGTGCGGACATTATATACGTCTATAACGTTATATATCCTAACCTAGGGCAACCTAACATCTCGGATGTAGTATTTCACAACATTCCTGGCGGGTCGGCCCCACTTCTCGGTGGGAACATTATTTACGTCTATATCGTAATATAACCAAACCTAACCCATCTAGACCCTCGCTGGTAATGTTTTACAAAATCCCGGTCGTGTCGGCCCGTACTTCTCCGTGGGGACATTATATACTTCTATATCGTTATATATCCTAACCTAAGGCAACTTAACATCTCCGATGTAGTATTTTCCAACATTCCTGGCGGGTCGGCCCCTACTTCTCGGTGGGCACATTATATACGTTTATATCGTAATATAACCTAACCTAACCCATCCAGCCTCTCGCTTGTAATGTTTTGCAGAATCCCGGTCGTGTCGGCCCGTACGTCTCGGTGCGGACATTATATACGTCTATAACGTTATATATCCTAACCAAAGGCAACCTAACATCTCGGATGTAGTATTTTCCAACATTCCTGGCGGGGCGGCCGCTACTTCTCGGTGGGAACATTATATACGTCTATATCGTAATATAACCTAACCTAACCCAGCTAGACCCTCGCTGGTAATGTTTTACAAAATGCCGGTCGTGTCGGCCCGCACTTCTCGGTGGAGACATTATTTACGTCTATAACGTTATATATCTTAACCTAAGGAAACCTAACATCTCGGATGTAGTATTTCACAACATTCCTGGCAGGTCGGCCCCACTTCTCGGTGGGAACATTATATACGTTTATAACGTAATATAACCTAACCTAACCCATCTAGCCCCTCGCTGGTTATGTTTTACAAAATCCCAGTCGTGTCGGCCCGTACCTTTCCGTGGTGACATTATATACGTCTATAATTTTATATATCCTAACCTAAGGCAAATTAACATCTCGGATGTAGTATTTTCCAACATTCCTGGCGGGTCAGACCCTACTTCTCGGTGGGCACATTATATACGTCTATGTCGTAATATAACCTAACCTAACCCATCTAGACCGTCGCTGGTAATGTTTTACAAAATCCCGGTCGTGTCGGCCCGTACTTCTCCGTGCGGACATTATATACGTCTATATCGTTATATATCCTAACCTAAGGCAACTTAACATCTCCGATGTAGTATTTTCCAACATTCCTGGCGGGTCGGCCCCTACTTCTCGGTGGGCACATTATATACGTCTATATCGTAATATAACCTAACCTAACCCATCTAGACCCTCGCTGGTAATGTTTTACAAAATCCCGGTCGTGTCGGCTCGTACTTCTCGGTGTGGACATTATTTACGTCTATAACTTTATATATCCTAACCTAAGGCAACTTAACATCTCGGATGTAGTATTTTCCAACATTCCTGGCGGGTCGGACCCTACTTCTCGGTGGGCACATTATATACGTCTATATCGTAATATAACCTAAACTAACCCATCTAGACCCTCGCTTGTAATGTTTTGCAGAATCCCGGTCGTGTCGGCCCGTACGTCTCGGTGCGGACATTATATATGTCTATAACGTTATATATCCTAACCTAAGGGTACCTAACATCTCGGATGTAGTATTTCACAACATTCCTGGCTGGTCGGCCCCACTTCTCGGTGGGAACATTATATACGTTTATAACGAAGTATAACCTAACCTAAACCATCTAGACCCTCGCTTGTAATGTTTTACAGAATCCCGGTCGTGTCGTCCCGTACGTCTCGGCGCGGACATTATATACGTCTATAACGTTTTATATCCTAACCAAAGGCAACCTAACATCTCGAATGTAGTATTTCACAACATTCCTGGCGGGTCGGCCCCACTTCTCGGTGGGAACATTATTTACGTCTATAACGTAATATAACCTAACCTAATCCATCTAGACCCTCGCTGGTAATGTTTTACAAAATCCCGGTCGTGTCGGCCCGTACTTCTCCGTGGGGACATTATATACGTCTATATCGTTATATATCCTAACCTAAGGCAACCTAACATCTCGGATGTAGTATTTTCCAACATTTCTGGCGGGTCGGCCCCTAGTTCTCGGTGGACACATTATTTACGTCTATATCGTAATATAACCAAACCTAACCCATCTAGACCCTCGCTGGTAATGTTCTACAAAATCCCGGTCGTGTCGTCTCGTACGTCTCCGTGCGGACATTATATACGTCTATAACGTTATATATCCTAACCTAAGGCAACCTAACATCTCGAATGTAGTATTTCACAACATTCCTGGCGGGTCGGCCCCACTTCTCGGTGGGAACATTATTTACGTCTATAACGTAATATAACCTAACCTAATCCATCTAGACCCTCGCTGGTAATGTTTTACAAAATCCCGGTCGTGTCGGCCCGTACTTCTCCGTGGGGACATTATATACGTCTATAACGTTATATATCCTAACCTAAGGGAACCTAACATCTCGGATGTTGTATTCTCCAACATTCCGGGCGGGGCGGCCGCTACTTCTCAGTGGGAACATTATATACGTCTATATCGTAATATAACCTAACCTAATCCATCTAGACCCTCGCTGGTAATGTTCTACAAAATCCCGGTCGTGTCGTCTCGTACGTCTCCGTGCGGACATTATATACGTCTATAACGTTATATATCCTAACCTAAGGCAACCTAACATCTCGAATGTAGTATTTCACAACATTCCTGGCGGGTCGGCCCCACTTCTCGGTGGGAACATTATTTACGTCTATAACGTAATATAACCTAACCTAATCCATCTAGACCCTCGCTGGTAATGTTTTACAAAATCCCGGTCGTGTCGGCCCGTACTTCTCCGTGGGGACATTATATACGTCTATAACGTTATATATCCTAACCTAAGGAAACCTAACATCTCGGATGTTGTATTCTCCAACATTCCGGGCGGGGCGGCCGCTACTTCTCAGTGGGAACATTATATACGTCTATATCGTAATATAACCTAACCTAACCCATCTAGAACCTCGCTTGTAATGTTTTGCAGAATCCCGGTCGTGTCGTCCCGTACGTCTCGGTGCGGACATTATATACGTCTATAACGTTATATATCCTAACCAAAGGCAACCTAACATCTCGAATGTAGTATTTCACAACATTCCTGGCGGGTCGGCCCCACTTCTCGGTGGGAACATTATTTACGTCTATAACGTAATATAACCTAACCTAATCCATCTAGACCCTCGCTGGTAATGTTTTACTAAATCCCGGTCGTGTCGGCCCGTACTTCTCCGTGGGGACATTATACACGTCTATAACGTTATATATCCTAATCTAAGGGAACCTAACATCTCGGATGTAGTATTCTCCAACATTCCGGGCGGGGCGGCCGCTACTTCTCGGTGGGAACATTATATACGTCTATATCGTAATATAACCTAACCTAACCCATCAAGACCCTCGCTGGTAATGTTCTACAAAATCCTGGTCGTGTCGTCTCGTACGTCTCGGTGCGGACATTATATACGTCTATAACGTTATATATCCTAACCTAAGGGAACCTAACATCACGGATGTAGTATTTCACAACATTCCTGGCTGGTCGGCCCCACTTCTCGGTGGGAAAATTATATACGTTTATAACGTAGTATAACCTAACCTAACCCATCTAGCACCTCGCTTGTAATGTTTTGCAGAATCCCGGTCGTGTCGGCCCGTACGTCTCTGTGCGGACATTATATACGTCTATAACGTTATATATCCTAACCTAAGGGTACCTAACATCTCGGATGTAGTATTTCACAACATTCCTGGCTGGTCGGCCCCACTTCTCGGTGGGAACATTATATACGTTTATAACGAAGTATAACCTAACCTAAACCATCTAGACCCTCGCTTGTAATGTTTTACAGAATCCCGGTCGTGTCGTCCCGTACGTCTCGGCGCGGACATTATATACGTCTATAACGTTTTATATCCTAACCAAAGGCAACCTAACATCACGGATGTAGTATTTCACAACATTCCTGGCGGGTCGGCCGCACTTCTCGGTGGGAACATTATTTACGTCTATAACGTAATATAACCTAACCTAATCCATCTAGAACCTCGCTGGTAATGTTTTACAAAATCCCGGTCGTGTCGGCCCGTACTTCTCCGTGGGGACATTATATACGTCTATAACGTTATATATCCTAACCTAAGGGAACCTAACATCTCGGATGTAGTATTTTCCAACATTCCTGGCGGGTCGGCCCCACTTCTCGGTGGGAACATTATTCACGTCTATAACGTAATATAACCTAACCTAACCCATCTAGACCCTCGCTGGTAATGTTTTACAGAATCCCGGTCGTGTCGTCTCGTACGTCTCGGTGCGGACATTATATACGTCTATAACGTTATATATCCTAACCTAAGGGAACCTAACATCTCGGATGTAGTATTTCACAACATTCCTGTCTGGTCGGCCCCACTTCTCGGTGGGAACATTATATAAGTCTATATCGTAATATAGCCTAACCTAACCAATCTAGACCCTCGCTGGTAATGTTTTACAGAATCCCGGTCGTGTCGTCTCGTACGTCTCGGTGCGGACATTATATACGTCTATAACGTTATATATCCTAACCAAAGGCAACTAAACATCTCGGATGTAGTATTTTCCAACATTCCTGGCGGGTCGGCCCCACACTTCGGTGGGAACATTATTTACGTCTATAACGTAATATAACCTAACCTAATCCATCTAGACCCTCGCTGGTAATGTTTTACAAAATCCCGGTCGTGTCGGCCCGTACTTCTCCGTGGGGACATTATATACGTCTATAACGTTATATATCCTAACCTAAGGGAACCTAACATCTCGGATGTAGTATTTTCCAACATTCCTGGCGGGGCGGCCGCTACTTCTTGGTGGGAACATTATATACGTCTATATCGTAATATAACCTAACCTAACCCATCTAGACCCTCGCTGGTAATGTTCTACAAAATCCCGGTCGTGTCGTCTCGTACGTCTCCGTGCGGACATTATATACGTCTATAACGTTATATATCCTAACCTAAGGGTACCTAACATCTCGCATGTAGTATTTCACAACATTCCTGGCTGGTCGGCCCCACTTCTCGGTGGGAACATTATTTACGTCTATAACGTAATATAACCTAACCTAATCCATCTAGACCCTCGCTTGTAATGTTTTACAAAATCCCGGTCGTGTCGGCCCGTACTTCTCCGTGGGGACATTATATACGTCTATATCGTTATATATCCTAACCTAAGGCAACCTAACATCTCGGTTGTAGTATTTTCCAACATTCCTGGCGGGTCGGCCCCTACTTCTCGGTGGGAAAATTATATACGTTTATAACGTAGTATAACCTAACCTAACCCATCTAGCACCTCGCTTGTAATGTTTTGCAGAATCCCGGTCGTGTCGGCCCGTACGTCTCTGTGCGGACATTATATACGTCTATAACGTTATATATCCTAACCTAAGGGTACCTAACATCTCGGATGTAGTATTTCACAACATTCCTGGCTGGTCGGCCCCACTTCTCGGTGGGAACATTATATACGTTTATAACGAAGTATAACCTAACCTAAACCATCTAGACCCTCGCTTGTAATGTTTTACAGAATCCCGGTCGTGTCGTCCCGTACGTCTCGGCGCGGACATTATATACGTCTATAACGTTTTATATCCTAACCAAAGGCAACCTATCATCTCGAATGTAGTATTTCACAACATTCCTGGCGGGTCGGCCCCACTTCTCGGTGGGAACATTATTTACGTCTATAACGTAATATAACCTAACCTAACCCATCTAGCCCCTTGCTGGTTATGTTTTACAAAATCCAAGTCGTGTCGGCCCGTACTTTTCTGTGGGGACATTATATACGTCTATAATTTTATATATCCTAACCTAAGGCAACTTAACATCTCGGAAGTAGTATTTTCCAACATTCCTGGCGGGTCGGCCCCTACTTCTCGGTGGGCACATTATATACGTCTATATCGTAATATAACCTAAACTAACCCATCTAGACCCTCGCTGGTAATGTTTTACAGAATCCCGGTCGTGTCGTCTCGTACGTCTCGGTGCGGGCATTATATACGTCTATAATGTTATATATCCTAACCTAAGGGAACCTAACATCACGGATGTAGTATTTCACAACATTCCTGTCGGGTCGGCCGCACTTCTCGGTGGGAACATTATTTACGTCTATAACGTAATATAACCTAACCTAATCCATCTAGAACCTCGCTGGTAATGTTTTACAAAATCCCGGTCGTGTCGGCACGTACTTCTCCGTGGGGACATTATATACGTCTATAACGTTATATATCCTAACCTAAGGGAACCTAACATCTCGGATGTAGTATTTTCCAACATTCCTGGCGGGTCGGCCCCACTTCTCGGTGGGAACATTATTCACGTCTATAACGTAATATAACCTAACCTAACCCATCTAGACCCTCGCTGGTAATGTTTTACAGAATCCCGGTCGTGTCGTCTCGTACGTCTCGGTGCGGACATTATATACGTCTATAACGTTATATATCCTAACCTAAGGGAACCTAACATCTCGGATGTAGTATTTCACAACATTCCTGTCTGGTCGGCCCCACTTCTCGGTGGGAGCATTATATAAGTCTATATCGTAATATAGCCTAACCTAACCAATCTAGACCCTCGCTGGTAATGTTTTACAGAATCCCGGTCGTGTCGTCTCGTACGTCTCGGTGCGGACATTATATACGTCTATAACGTTATATATCCTAACCAAAGGCAACTAAACATCTCGGATGTAGTATTTTCCAACATTCCTGGCGGGTCGGCCCCACACTTCGGTGGGAACATTATTTACGTCTATAACGTAATATAACCTAACCTAATCCATCTAGACCCTCGCTGGTAATGTTTTACAAAATCCCGGTCGTGTCGGCCCGTACTTCTCCGTGGGGACATTATATACGTCTATAACGTTATATATCCTAACCTAAGGGAACCTAACATCTCGGATGTAGTATTTTCCAACATTCCTGGCGGGGCGGCCCTACTTCTTGGTGGGAACATTATATACGTCTATATCGTAATATAACCTAACCTAACCCATCTAGACCCTCGCTGGTAATGTTCTACAAAATCCCGGTCGTGTCGTCTCGTACGTCTCCGTGCGGACATTATATACGCCTATAACGTTATATATCCTAACCTAAGGGTACCTAACATCTCGCATGTAGTATTTCACAACATTCCTGGCTGGTCGGCCCCACTTCTCGGTGGGAACATTATTTACGTCTATAACGTAATATAACCTAACCTAATCCATCTAGACCCTCGCTTGTAATGTTTTACAAAATCCCGGTCGTGTCGGCCCGTACTTCTCCGTGGGGACATTATATACGTCTATATCGTTATATATCCTAACCTAAGGCAACCTAACATCTCGGTTGTAGTATTTTCCAACATTCCTGGCGGGTCAGCCCCTACTTCTCGGTGGGCACATTATTTACGTTTATAACGTAGTATAACCTAACCTAACCCATCTAGCCCCTCGCTTGTAATGTTTTGCAGAATCCCGGTCGTGTCGGCCCGTACGTCTCGGTGCGGACATTATATACGTCTATAACGTAATGTATCGTAACCTAAGCGAACCTAACATCTCGGATGTAGTATTTCACAACATTCCTGGCTGGTCGGCCCCACTTCTCGGTGGGAACATTATATACGTTTATAACGAAGTATAACTTAACCTAACCCATCTAGACCCTCGCTTGTAATGTTTTACAGAATCCCGGTCGTGTCGTCCCGTACGTCTCGGTGCGGACATTATATACGTCTATAACGTTATATATCCTAACCAAAGGCAACCTAACATCTCGAATGTAGTATTTCACAACATTCCTGGCAGGTCGGCCCCACTTCTCGGTGGGAACATTATTTACGTCTATAACGTAATATAACCTAACCTAATCCATCTAGACCCTCGCTGGTAATGTTTTACAAAATCCCGGTCGTGTCGGCCCGTACTTCTCCGTGGGGACATTATATACGTCTATAACTTTATATATCCTAACCTAAGGGAACCTAACATCACGGATGTAGTATTTCACAACATTCCTGGCTGGTCGGCCCCACTTCTCGGTGGGAAAATTATATACGTTTATAACGTAGTATAACCTAACCTAACCCATCTAGCACCTCGCTTGTAATGTTTTGCAGAATCCCGGTCGTGTCGGCCCGTACGTCTCGGTGCGGACATTATATACGTCTATAACGTTATATATCCTAACCTAAGGGTACCTAACATCTCGGATGTAGTATTTCACAACATTCCTGGCTGGTCGGCCCCACTTCTCGGTGGGAACATTATATACGTTTATAACGAAGTATAACCTAACCTAAACCATCTAGACCCTCGCTTGTAATGTTTTACAGAATCCCGGTCGTGTCGTCCCGTACGTCTCGGCGCGGACATTATATACGTCTATAACGTTTTATATCCTAGCCAAAGGCAACCTAACATCTCGAATGTAGTATTTCACAACATTCCTGGCGGGTCGGCCCCACTTCTCGGTGGGAACATTATTTACGTCTATAACGTAATATAACCTAACCTAACCCATCTAGCCCCTCGCTGGTTATGTTTTACAAAATCCAAGTCGTGTCGGCCCGTACTTTTCCGTGGGGACATTATATACGTCTATATCGTTATATATCCTAACCTAAGGCAACCTAACATCTCGGATGTAGTATTTTCCAACATTCCTGGCGGGTCGGCCCCTACTTCTCGGTGGGCACATTATATACGTCTATATCGTAATATAACCTAACCTAACCCATCTAGACCCTCGCTTGTAATGTTTTGCAGAATCCCGGTCGTGTCGTCCCGTACGTCTCGGTGCGGACATTATATACGTCTATAACGTTATATATCCTAACCAAAGGCAACCTAATATCTCGAATGTAGTATTTCACAACATTCCTGGCGGGTCGGCCGCACTTCTCGGTGGGAACATTATTCACGTCTATAACGTAATATAACCTAACCTAACCCATCTAGACCCTCGCTGGTAATGTTTTACAGAATCCCGGTCGTGTCGTCTCGTACGTCTCGGTGCGGACATTATATACGTCTATAACGTTATATATCCTAACCTAGGGGAACCTAACATCTCGGATGTAGTATTTCACAACATTCCTGGCGGGTCGGCCCCACTTCTCGGTGGGAACATTATTTACGTCTATATCGTAATATAACCAAACCTAACCCATCTAGACCCTCGCTGGTAATGTTTTACAAAATCCCGGTCGTGTCGGCCCGTACTTCTCCGTGGGGACATTATATACTTCTATATCGTTATATATCCTAACCTAAGGCAACTTAACATCTCCGATGTAGTATTTTCCAACATTCCTGGCGGGTCGGCCCCTACTTCTCGGTGGGCACATTATATACGTTTATATCGTAATATAACCTAACCTAACCCATCCAGCCTCTCGCTTGTAATGTTTTGCAGAATCCCGGTCGTGTCGGCCCGTACTTCTCGGTGGGGACATTATTTACGTCTATAACGTTATATATCCTAACCTAAGGGAACCTAACATCTCGGATGTAGTATTTCACAACATTCCTGGCTGGTCGGCCCCACTTCTCGGTGGGAACATTATATACGTTTATAGCGAAGTATAACCTAACCTAAACCATCTAGACCCTCGCTTGTAATGTTTTACAGAATCCCGGTCGTGTCGTCCCGTACGTCTCGGTGCGGACATTATATACGTCTATAACGTTATATATCCTAACCAAAGGCAACCTAACATCTCGAATGTAGTATTTCACAACATTCCTGGCGGGTCGGCCCCACTTCTCGGTGGGAACATTATTTACGTCTATAACGTAATATAACCTAACCTAATCCATCTAGACCCTCGCTGGTAATGTTTTACTAAATCCCGGTCGTGTCGGCCCGTACTTCTCCGTGGGGACATTATATACGTCTATAACGTTATATATCCTAACCTAAGGGAACCTATCATCTCGGATGTAGTATTCTCCAACATTCCGGGCGGGGCGGCCGCTACTTCTCGGTGGGAACATTATATACGTCTATATCGTAATATAACCTAACCTAACCCATCAAGACCCTCGCTGGTAATGTTCTATAAAATCCCGGTCGTGTCGTCTCGTACGTCTCGGTGCGGACATTATATACGTCTATAACGTTATATATCCTAACCTAAGGGAACCTAACATCACGGATGTAGTATTTCACAACATTCCTGGCTGGTCGGCCCCACTTCTCGGTGGGAAAATTATATACGTTTATAACGTAGTATAACCTAACCTAACCCATCTAGCACCTCGCTTGTAATGTTTTGCAGAATCCCGGTCGTGTCGGCCCGTACGTCTCGGTGCGGACATTATATACGTCTATAACGTTATATATCCTAACCTAAGGGTACCTAACATCTCGGATGTAGTTTTTCACAACATTCCTGGCTGGTCGGCCCCACTTCTCGGTGGGAACATTATTTACGTCTATAACGTAATATAACCTAACCTAATCCATCTAGACCCTCGCTGGTAATGTTTTACAAAATCCCGGTCGTGTCGGCCCGTATTTCTCCGTGGGGACATTATATACGTCTATATCGTTATATATCCTAACCTAAGGCAACCTAACATCTCGGATGTAGTATTTTCCAACATTCCTGGCGGGTCGGCCCCTACTTCTCGGTGGGCACATTATATACGTCTATATCGTAATATAACCTAACCTAACCCATCTAGACCCTCGCTTGTAATGTTTTGCAGAATCCCGGTCGTGTCGTCCCGTACGTCTCGGTGCGGACATTATATACGTCTATAACGTTATATATCCTAACCAAAGGCAACCTAATATCTCGAATGTAGTATTTCACAACATTCCTGGCGGGTCGGCCGCACTTCTCGGTGGGAACATTATTTACGTCTATAACGTAATATAACCTAACCTAATCCATCTAGAACCTCGCTGGTAATGTTTTACAAAATCCCGGTCGTGTCGGCCCGTACTTCTCCGTGGGGACATTATATACGTCTATAACGTTATATATCCTAACCTAAGGGAACCTAACATCTCGGATGTAGTATTTTCCAACATTCCTGGCGGGTCGGCCCCACTTCTCGGTGGGAACATTATTCACGTCTATAACGTAATATAACCTAACCTAACCCATCTAGACCCTCGCTGGTAATGTTTTACAGAATCCCGGTCGTGTCGTCTCGTACGTCTCGGTGCGGACATTATATACGTCTATAACGTTATATATCCTAACCTAAGGGAACCTAACATCTCGGATGTAGTATTTCACAACATTCCTGTCTGGTCGGCCCCACTTCTCGGTGGGAACATTATATACGTCTATATCGTAATATAGCCTAACCTAACCAATCTAGACCCTCGCTGGTAATGTTTTACAGAATCCCAGTCGTGTCGTCTCGTACGTCTCGGTGCGGACATTATATACGTCTATAACGTTATATATCCTAACCAAAGGCAACTAAACATCTCGGATGTAGTATTTTCCAACATTCCTGGCGGGTCGGCCCCACACTTCGGTGGGAACATTATTTACGTCTATAACGTAATATAACCTAACCTAATCCATCTAGACCCTCGCTGGTAATGTTTTACAAAATCCCGGTCGTGTCGGCCCGTACTTCTCCGTGGGGACATTATATACGTCTATAACGTTATATATCCTAACCTAAGGGAACCTAACATCTCGGATGTAGTATTCTCCAACATTCCGGGCGGGGCGGCCGCTACTTCTCGGTGGGAACATTATATACGTCTATATCGTAATATAACCTAACCTAACCCATCTAGACCCTCGCTGGTAATGTTCTACAAAATCCCGGTCGTGTCGTCTCGTACGTCTCGGTGCGGACATTATATACGTCTATAACGTTATATATCCTAACCTAAGGGAACCTAACATCACGGATGTAGTATTTCACAACATTCCTGGCTGGTCGGCCCCACTTCTCGGTGGGAAAATTATATACGTTTATAACGTAGTATAACCTAACCTAACCCACTAGCACCTCGCTTGGAATGTTTTGCAGAATCCCGGTCGTGTCGGCCCGTACGTCTAGGTGCGGACATCATATACGTCTATAACGTTATATATCCTAACCTAAGGGTACCTAACATCTCGGATGTAGTATTTCACAACATTCCTGGCGGGTCGGCCGCACTTCTCGGTGGGAACATTATTTACGTCTATAACGTAATATAACCTAACCTAATCCATCTAGAACCTCGCTGGTAATGTTTTACAAAATCCCGGTCGTGTCGTCTCGTACGTCTCGGTGCGGACATTATATACGTCTATAACGTTATATATCCTAACCTAAGGGAACCTAACATCTCGGATGTAGTATTTCACAACATTCCTGGCGGGTCGGCCCCACTTCTCGGTGGGAACATTATTTACGTCTATATCGTAATATAACCTAACCTAACCCAGCTAGACCCTCGCTGGTAATGTTTTACAAAATGCCGGTCGTGTCGGCCCGTACTTCTCGGTGGGGACATTATTTACGTCTATAACGTTATATATCTTAACCTAAGGAAACCTAACATCTCGGATGTAGTATTTCACAACATTCCTGGCAGGTCGGCCCCACTTCTCGGTGGGAACATTATATACGTTTATAACGTAATATAACCTAACCTAACCCATCTAGCCCCTCGCTGGTTATGTTTTACAAAATCCCAGTCGTGTCGGCCCGTACTTTTCCGTGGTGACATTATATACGTCTATAATTTTATATATCCTAACCTAAGGCAAATTAACATCTCGGATGTAGTATTTTCCAACATTCCTGGCGGGTCAGTCCCTACTTCTCGGTGGGAACATTATATACGTTTATAACGAAGTATAACCTAACCTAACCCATCTAGACCCTCGCTTGTAATGTTTTACAGAATCCCGGTCGTGTCGTCCCGTACGTCTCGGCGCGGACATTATATACGTCTATAACGTTTTATATCCTAACCAAAGGCAACCTAACATCTCGAATGTAGTATTTCACAACATTCCTGGCGGGTCGGCCCCACTTCTCGGTGGGAACATTATTTACGTCTATAACGTAATATAACCTAACCTAATCCATCTAGACCCTCGCTGGTAATGTTTTACAAAATCCCGGTCGTGTCGGCCCGTACTTCTCCGTGGGGACATTATATACGTCTATATCGTTATATATCCTAACCTAAGGGAACCTAACATCTCGGATGTAGTATTTTCGAACATTCCTGGCGGGGCGGCCGCTACTTCTCGGTGGGAACATTATATACGTCTATATCGTAATGTGACCTAACCTAACCCATCTAGACCCTCGCTGGTAATGTTTTACAAAATCCCGGTCGTGTCGGCCCGTACTTCTCGGTGGGGACATTATTTACGTCTATAACGTTATATATCTTAACCTAAGGGAACTTAACATCTCGGATGTAGTATTTCACAACATTCCTGGCAGGTCGGCCCCACTTCTCGGTGGGAACATTATATACGTTTATAACGTAGTATAACCTAACCTAACCCATCTAGCCCCTCGCTTGTAATGTTTTGCAGAATCCCGGTCGTGTCGGCCCGTACGTCTCGGTGCGGACATTATATACGTCTATAACGTTATATATCCTAACCTAAGGGTACCTAACATCTCGGATGTAGTATTTCACAACATTCCTGGCTGGTCGGCCCCACTTCTCGGTGGGAACATTATATACGTTTATAACGAAGTATAACCTAACCTAAACCATCTAGACCCTCGCTTGTAATGTTTTACAGAATCCCGGTCGTGTCGTCCCGTACGTCTCGGCGCGGACATTATATACGTCTATAACGTTTTATATCCTAACCAAAGGCAACCTAACATCTCGGATGTAGTATTTTCCAACATTCCTGGCGGGTCGGCCCCTACTTCTCGGTGGGCACATTATTTACGTTTATAACGTAGTATAACCTAACCTAACCCATCTAGCCCCTCGCTTATAATGTTTTGCAGAATCCCGGTCGTGTCGGCCCGTACGTCTCGGTGCGGACATTATATACGTCTATAACGTAATATATCGTAACCTAGGCGAACCTAACATCTCGGATGTAGTATTTCACAACATTCCTGGCGGGTCGGCCGCACTTCTCGGTGGGACCATTATTTACGTCTATAACGTAATATAACCTAACCTAATCCATCTAGAACTTCGCTGGTAATGTTTTACAAAATCACGGTCTTGTCGGCCCGTACTTCTCCGTGGGGACATTATATACGTCTATATCGTTATATATCCTAACCTAAGGGAACCTAACATCACGGATGTAGTATTTCACAACGTTCCTGGCTGGTCGGCCCCACTTCTCGGTGGGAAAATTATATACGTTTATTACGTAGTATAACCTAACCTAACCCATCTAGCCCCTCGCTTGTAATGTTTTGCAGAATCCCGGTCGTGTCGGCCCGTACGTCTCCGTGCGGGCATTATATACGTCTATAACGTTATATATCCTAACCTAAGGGTACCTAACATCTCGAATGTAGTATTTCACAACATTCCTGGCTGGTCGGCCCCACTTCTCGGTGGGAACATTATATACGTTTATAACGAAGTATAACCTAACCTAACCCATCTAGCCCCTCGCTTGTAATGTTTTGCAGAATCCCGGTCGTGTCGTCTCGTACGTCTCGGTGCGGACATTATATACGTCTATAACGTTATATATCCTAACCAAAGGCAACTAAACATCTCGGATGTAGTATATTCCAACATTCCTGGCGGGTCGGCCCCACTTCTCGGTGGGAACATTATTTACGTCTATAACGTAATATAACCTAACCTAATCCATCTAGACCCTCGCTTGTAATGTTTTACAAAATCCCGGTCGTGTCGGCCCGTACTTCTCCGTGGGGACATTATATACGTCTATATCGTTATATATCCTAACCTAAGGCAACCTAACATCTCGGATGTAGTATTTTCCAACATTCCTGGCGGGTCGGCCCCTACTTCTCGGTGGGCACATTATTTACGTTTATAACGTAGTATAACCTAACCTAACCCATCTAGCCCCTCGCTTATAATGTTTTGCAGAATCCCGGTCGTGTCGGCCCGTACGTCTCGGTGCGGACATTATATACGTCTATAACGTAATATATCGTAACCTAAGCGAACCTAACATCTCGGATGTAGTATTTCACAACATTCCGGGCGGGGCGGCCGCTACTTCTCGGTGGGAACATTATATACGTCTATATCGCAATATAACCTAACCTAACCCATCAAGACCCTCGCTGGTAATGTTCTACAAAATCCCGGTCGTGTCGTCTCGTACGTCTCGGTGCGGACATTATATACGTCTATAACGTTATATATCCTAACCTAAGGGAACCTAACATCACGGATGTAGTATTTCACAACATTCCTGGCTGGTCGGCCCCACTTCTCGGTGGGAAAATTATATACGTTTATAACGTAGTATAACCTAACCTAAACCATCTAGACCCTCGCTTGTAATGTTTTACAGAATCCCAGTCGTGTCGTCCCGTACGTCTCGGCGCGGACATTATATACGTCTATAACGTTTTATATCCTAACCAAAGGCAACCTAACATCTCGAATGTAGTATTTCACAACATTCCTGGCGGGTCGGCCCCACTTCTCGGTGGGAACATTATTTACGTCTATAACGTAATATAACCTAACCTAATCCATCTAGACCCTCGCTGGTAATGTTTTACAAAATCCCGGTCGTGTCGGCCCGTACTTCTCCGTGGGGACATTATATACGTCTATATCGTTATATATCCTAACCTAAGGCAACCTAACATCTCGGATGTAGTATTTTCCAACATTCCTGGCGGGTCGGCCCCTACTTCTCGGTGGGCACATTATATACGTCTATATCGTAATATAACCTAACCTAACCCATCTAGACCCTCGCTTGTAATGTTTTGCAGAATCCCGGTCGTGTCGTCCCGTACGTCTCGGTGCGGACATTATATGCGTCTATAACGTTATATATCCTAACCAAAGGCAACCGAATATCTCGAATGTAGTATTTCACAACATTCCTGGCGGGTCGGCCGCACTTCTCGGTGGGAACATTATTTACGTCTATAACGTAATATAACCTAACCTAATCCATCTAGAACCTCGCTGGTAATGTTTTCCAAAATCCCGGTCGTGTCGGCCCGTACTTCTCCGTGCGGGCATTATATACGTCTATAACGTTATATATCCTAACCTAAGGGTACCTAACATCTCGCATGTAGTATTTCACAAAATTCCTGGCTGGTCGGCCCCACTTCTCGGTGGGAACATTATATACGTTTATAACGAAGTATAACCTAACCTAACCCATCTAGCCCCTCGCTTGTAATGTTTTGCAGAATCCCGGTCGTGTCGTCTCGTACGTCTCGGTGCGGACATTATATACGTCTATAACGTTATATATCCTAACCAAAGGCAACTAAACATCTCGGATGTAGTATATTCCAACATTCCTGGCGGGTCGGCCCCACTTCTCGGTGGGAACATTATTTACGTCTATAACGTAATATAACCTAACCTAATCCATCTAGACCCTCGCTTGTAATGTTTTACAAAATCCCGGTCGTGTCGGCCCGTACTTCTCCGTGGGGACATTATATACGTCTATATCGTTATATATCCTAACCTAAGGCAACCTAACATCTCGGATGTAGTATTTTCCAACATTCCTGGCGGGTCGGCCCCTACTTCTCGGTGGGCACATTATTTACGTTTATAACGTAGTATAACCTAACCTAACCCATCTAGCCCCTCGCTTATAATGTTTTGCAGAATCCCGGTCGTGTCGGCCCGTACGTCTCGGTGCGGACATTATATACGTCTATAACGTAATATATCGTAACCTAGGCGAACCTAACATCTCGGATGTAGTATTTCACAACATTCCGGGCGGGGCGGCCGCTACTTCTCGGTGGGAACATTATATACGTCTATATCGTAATATAACCTAACCTAACCCATCAAGACCCTCGCTGGTAATGTTCTACAAAATCCCGGTCGTGTCGTCTCGTACGTCTCGGTGCGGACATTATATACGTCTATAACGTTATATATCCTAACCTAAGGGAACCTAACATCACGGATGTAGTATTTCACAACATTCCTGGCTGGTCGGCCCCACTTCTCGGTGGGAAAATTATATACGTTTATAACGTAGTATAACCTAACCTAACCCATCTAGCACCTCGCTTGTAATGTTTTGCAGAATCCCGGTCGTGTCGGCCCGTACGTCTCGGTGCGGACATTATATACGTGTATAACGTTATATATCCTAACCAAAGGCAACCTAATATCTCGAATGTAGTATTTCACAACATTCCTGGCGGGTCGGCCGCACTTCTCGGTGGGACCATTATTTACGTCTATAACGTAATATAACCTAACCTAATCCATCTAGAACTTCGCTGGTAATGTTTTACAAAATCCCGGTCTTGTCGGCCCGTACTTCTCCGTGGGGACATTATATACGTCTATATCGTTATATATCCTAACCTAAGGGAACCTAACATCACGGATGTAGTATTTCACAACGTTCCTGGCTGGTCGGCCCCACTTCTCGGTGGGAAAATTATATACGTTTATTACGTAGTATAACCTAACCTAACCCATCTAGCCCCTCGCTTGTAATGTTTTGCAGAATCCCGGTCGTGTCGGCCCGTACGTCTCCGTGCGGGCATTATATACGTCTATAACGTTATATATCCTAACCTAAGGGTACCTAACATCTCGAATGTAGTATTTCACAACATTCCTGGCTGGTCGGCCCCACTTCTCGGTGGGAACATTATATACGTTTATAACGAAGTATAACCTAACCTAACCCATCTAGCCCCTCGCTTGTAATGTTTTGCAGAATCCCGGTCGTGTCGTCTCGTACGTCTCGGTGCGGACATTATATACGTCTATAACGTTATATATCCTAACCAAAGGCAACTAAACATCTCGGATGTAGTATATTCCAACATTCCTGGCGGGTCGGCCCCACTTCTCGGTGGGAACATTATTTACGTCTATAACGTAATATAACCTAACCTAATCCATCTAGACCCTCGCTTGTAATGTTTTACAAAATCCCGGTCGTGTCGGCCCGTACTTCTCCGTGGGGATATTATATACGTCTATATCGTTATATATCCTAACCTAAGGCAACCTAACATCTCGGATGTAGTATTTTCCAACATTCCTGGCGGGTCGGCCCCTACTTCTCGGTGGGCACATTATTTACGTTTATAACGTAGTATAACCTAACCTAACCCATCTAGCCCCTCGCTTATAATGTTTTGCAGAATCCCGGTCGTGTCGGCCCGTACGTCTCGGTGCGGACATTATATACGTCTATAACGTAATATATCGTAACCTAAGCGAACCTAACATCTCGGATGTAGTATTTCACAACATTCCGGGCGGGGCGGCCGCTACTTCTCGGTGGGAACATTATATACGTCTATATCGTAATATAACCTAACCTAACCCATCAAGACCCTCGCTGGTAATGTTCTACAAAATCCCGGTCGTGTCGTCTCGTACGTCTCGGTGCGGACATTATATACGTCTATAACGTTATATATCCTAACCAAAGGCAACTAAACATCTCGGATGTAGTATATTCCAACATTCCTGGCGGGTCGGCCCCACTTCTCGGTGGGAACATTATTTACGTCTATAACGTAATATAACCTAACCTAATCCATCTAGACCCTCGCTTGTAATGTTTTACAAAATCCCGGTCGTGTCGGCCCGTACTTCTCCGTGGGGATATTATATACGTCTATATCGTTATATATCCTAACCTAAGGCAACCTAACATCTCGGATGTAGTATTTTCCAACATTCCTGGCGGGTCGGCCCCTACTTCTCGGTGGGCACATTATATACGTCTATATCGTAATATAACCTAACCTAACCCATCTAGACCCTCGCTTGTAATGTTTTGCAGAATCCCGGTCGTGTCGTCCCGTACGTCTCGGTGCGGACATTATATGCGTCTATAACGTTATATATCCTAACCAAAGGCAACCGAATATCTCGAATGTAGTATTTCACAACATTCCTGGCGGGTCGGCCGCACTTCTCGGTGGGAACATTATTTACGTCTATAACGTAATATAACCTAACCTAATCCATCTAGAACCTCGCTGGTAATGTTTTCCAAAATCCCGGTCGTGTCGGCCCGTACTTCTCCGTGCGGGCATTATATACGTCTATAACGTTATATATCCTAACCTAAGGGTACCTAACATCTCGCATGTAGTATTTCACAAAATTCCTGGCTGGTCGGCCCCACTTCTCGGTGGGAACATTATATACGTTTATAACGAAGTATAACCTAACCTAACCCATCTAGCCCCTCGCTTGTAATGTTTTGCAGAATCCCGGTCGTGTCGTCTCGTACGTCTCGGTGCGGACATTATATACGTCTATAACGTTATATATCCTAACCAAAGGCAACTAAACATCTCGGATGTAGTATATTCCAACATTCCTGGCGGGTCGGCCCCACTTCTCGGTGGGAACATTATTTACGTCTATAACGTAATATAACCTAACCTAATCCATCTAGACCCTCGCTTGTAATGTTTTACAAAATCCCGGTCGTGTCGGCCCGTACTTCTCCGTGGGGACATTATATACGTCTATATCGTTATATATCCTAACCTAAGGCAACCTAACATCTCGGATGTAGTATTTTCCAACATTCCTGGCGGGTCGGCCCCTACTTCTCGGTGGGCACATTATTTACGTTTATAACGTAGTATAACCTAACCTAACCCATCTAGCCCCTCGCTTATAATGTTTTGCAGAATCCCGGTCGTGTCGGCCCGTACGTCTCGGTGCGGACATTATATACGTCTATAACGTAATATATCGTAACCTAGGCGAACCTAACATCTCGGATGTAGTATTTCACAACATTCCGGGCGGGGCGGCCGCTACTTCTCGGTGGGAACATTATATACGTCTATATCGTAATATAACCTAACCTAACCCATCAAGACCCTCGCTGGTAATGTTCTACAAAATCCCGGTCGTGTCGTCTCGTACGTCTCGGTGCGGACATTATATACGTCTATAACGTTATATATCCTAACCTAAGGGAACCTAACATCACGGATGTAGTATTTCACAACATTCCTGGCTGGTCGGCCCCACTTCTCGGTGGGAAAATTATATACGTTTATAACGTAGTATAACCTAACCTAACCCATCTAGCACCTCGCTTGTAATGTTTTGCAGAATCCCGGTCGTGTCGGCCCGTACGTCTCGGTGCGGACATTATATACGTGTATAACGTTATATATCCTAACCAAAGGCAACCTAATATCTCGAATGTAGTATTTCACAACATTCCTGGCGGGTCGGCCCCACTTCTCGGTGGGACCATTATTTACGTCTATAACGTAATATAACCTAACCTAATCCATCTAGAACTTCGCTGGTAATGTTTTACAAAATCCCGGTCTTGTCGGCCCGTACTTCTCCGTGGGGACATTATATACGTCTATATCGTTATATATCCTAACCTAAGGGAACCTAACATCACGGATGTAGTATTTCACAACGTTCCTGGCTGGTCGGCCCCACTTCTCGGTGGGAAAATTATATACGTTTATTACGTAGTATAACCTAACCTAACCCATCTAGCCCCTCGCTTGTAATGTTTTGCAGAATCCCGGTCGTGTCGGCCCGTACGTCTCCGTGCGGGCATTATATACGTCTATAACGTTATATATCCTAACCTAAGGGTACCTAACATCTCGAATGTAGTATTTCACAACATTCCTGGCTGGTCGGCCCCACTTCTCGGTGGGAACATTATATACGTTTATAACGAAGTATAACCTAACCTAACCCATCTAGCCCCTCGCTTGTAATGTTTTGCAGAATCCCGGTCGTGTCGTCTCGTACGTCTCGGTGCGGACATTATATACGTCTATAACGTTATATATCCTAACCAAAGGCAACTAAACATCTCGGATGTAGTATATTCCAACATTCCTGGCGGGTCGGCCCCACTTCTCGGTGGGAACATTATTTACGTCTATAACGTAATATAACCTAACCTAATCCATCTAGACCCTCGCTTGTAATGTTTTACAAAATCCCGGTCGTGTCGGCCCGTACTTCTCCGTGGGGATATTATATACGTCTATATCGTTATATATCCTAACCTAAGGCAACCTAACATCTCGGATGTAGTATTTTCCAACATTCCTGGCGGGTCGGCCCCTACTTCTCGGTGGGCACATTATTTACGTTTATAACGTAGTATAACCTAACCTAACCCATCTAGCCCCTCGCTTATAATGTTTTGCAGAATCCCGGTCGTGTCGGCCCGTACGTCTCGGTGCGGACATTATATACGTCTATAACGTAATATATCGTAACCTAAGCGAACCTAACATCTCGGATGTAGTATTTCACAACATTCCGGGCGGGGCGGCCGCTACTTCTCGGTGGGAACATTATATACGTCTATATCGTAATATAACCTAACCTAACCCATCAAGACCCTCGCTGGTAATGTTCTACAAAATCCCGGTCGTGTCGTCTCGTACGTCTCGGTGCGGACATTATATACGTCTATAACGTTATATATCCTAACCTAAGGGAACCTAACATCACGGATGTAGTATTTCACAACATTCCTGGCTGGTCGGCCCCACTTCTCGGTGGGAAAATTATATACGTTTATAACGTAGTATAACCTAACCTAACCCATCTAGCACCTCGCTTGTAATGTTTTGCAGAATCCCGGTCGTGTCGGCCCGTACGTCTCGGTGCGGACATTATATACGTCTATAACGTTATATATCCCAACCTAAGGGTACCTAACATCTCGGATGTAGTATTTCACAACATTCCTGGCTGGTCGGCCCCACTTCTCGGTGGGAACATTATATACGTTTATAACGAAGTATAACCTAACCTAAACCATCTAGACCCTCGCTTGTAATGTTTTACAGAATCCCAGTCGTGTCGTCCCGTACGTCTCGGCGCGGACATTATATACGTCTATAACGTTTTATATCCTAACCAAAGGCAACCTAACATCTCGAATGTAGTATTTCACAACATTCCTGGCGGGTCGGCCCCACTTCTCGGTGGGAACATTATTTACGTCTATAACGTAATATAACCTAACCTAATCCATCTAGACCCTCGCTGGTAATGTTTTACAAAATCCCGGTCGTGTCGGCCCGTACTTCTCCGTGGGGACATTATATACGTCTATATCGTTATATATCCTAACCTAAGGCAACCTAACATCTCGGATGTAGTATTTTCCAACATTCCTGGCGGGTCGGCCCCTACTTCTCGGTGGGCACATTATATACGTCTATATCGTAATATAACCTAACCTAACCCATCTAGACCCTCGCTTGTAATGTTTTGCAGAATCCCGGTCGTGTCGTCCCGTACGTCTCGGTGCGGACATTATATGCGTCTATAACGTTATATATCCTAACCAAAGGCAACCGAATATCTCGAATGTAGTATTTCACAACATTCCTGGCGGGTCGGCCGCACTTCTCGGTGGGAACATTATTTACGTCTATAACGTAATATAACCTAACCTAATCCATCTAGAACCTCGCTGGTAATGTTTTCCAAAATCCCGGTCGTGTCGGCCCGTACTTCTCCGTGGGGACATTATATACGTCTATAACGTTATATATCCTAACCTAAGGGAACCTAACATCACGGATGTAGTATTTCACAACATTCCTGGCTGGTCGGCCCCACTTCTCGGTGGGAAAATTATATACGTTTATTACGTAGTATAACCTAACCTAACCCATCTAGCCCCTCGCTTGTAATGTTTTGCAGAATCCCGGTCGTGTCGGCCCGTACGTCTCCGTGCGGGCATTATATACGTCTATAACGTTATATATCCTAACCTAAGGGTACCTAACATCTCGCATGTAGTATTTCACAAAATTCCTGGCTGGTCGGCCCCACTTCTCGGTGGGAACATTATATACGTTTATAACGAAGTATAACCTAACCTAACCCATCTAGCCCCTCGCTTGTAATGTTTTGCAGAATCCCGGTCGTGTCGTCTCGTACGTCTCGGTGCGGACATTATATACGTCTATAACGTTATATATCCTAACCAAAGGCAACTAAACATCTCGGATGTAGTATATTCCAACATTCCTGGCGGGTCGGCCCCACTTCTCGGTGGGAACATTATTTACGTCTATAACGTAATATAACCTAACCTAATCCATCTAGACCCTCGCTTGTAATGTTTTACAAAATCCCGGTCGTGTCGGCCCGTACTTCTCCGTGGGGACATTATATACGTCTATATCGTTATATATCCTAACCTAAGGCAACCTAACATCTCGGATGTAGTATTTTCCAACATTCCTGGCGGGTCGGCCCCTACTTCTCGGTGGGCACATTATTTACGTTTATAACGTAGTATAACCTAACCTAACCCATCTAGCCCCTCGCTTATAATGTTTTGCAGAATCCCGGTCGTGTCGGCCCGTACGTCTCGGTGCGGACATTATATACGTCTATAACGTAATATATCGTAACCTAGGCGAACCTAACATCTCGGATGTAGTATTTCACAACATTCCGGGCGGGGCGGCCGCTACTTCTCGGTGGGAACATTATATACGTCTATATCGTATTATAACCTAACCTAACCCATCAAGACCCTCGCTGGTAATGTTCTACAAAATCCCGGTCGTGTCGTCTCGTACGTCTCGGTGCGGACATTATATACGTCTATAACGTTATATATCCTAACCTAAGGGAACCTAACATCACGGATGTAGTATTTCACAACATTCCTGGCTGGTCGGCCCCACTTCTCGGTGGGAAAATTATATACGTTTATAACGTAGTATAACCTAACCTAACCCATCTAGCACCTCGCTTGTAATGTTTTGCAGAATCCCGGTCGTGTCGGCCCGTACGTCTCGGTGCGGACATTATATACGTCTATAACGTTATATATCCCAACCTAAGGGTACCTAACATCTCGGATGTAGTATTTCACAACATTCCTGGCTGGTCGGCCCCACTTCTCGGTGGGAACATTATATACGTTTATAACGAAGTATAACCTAACCTAAACCATCTAGACCCTCGCTTGTAATGTTTTACAGAATCCCGGTCGTGTCGTCCCGTACGTCTCGGCGCGGACATTATATACGTCTATAACGTTTTATATCCTAACCAAAGGCAACCTAACATCTCGAATGTAGTATTTCACAACATTCCTGGCGGGTCGGCCCCACTTCTCGGTGGGAACATTATTTACGTCTATAACGTAATATAACCTAACCTAATCCATCTAGACCCTCGCTGGTAATGTTTTACAAAATCCCGGTCGTGTCGGCCCGTACTTCTCCGTGGGGACATTATATACGTCTATATCGTTATATATCCTAACCTAAGGCAACCTAACATCTCGGATGTAGTATTTTCCAACATTCCTGGCGGGTCGGCCCCTACTTCTCGGTGGGCACATTATATACGTCTATATCGTAATATAACCTAACCTAACCCATCTAGACCCTCGCTTGTAATGTTTTGCAGAATCCCGGTCGTGTCGTCCCGTACGTCTCGGTGCGGACATTATATGCGTCTATAACGTTATATATCCTAACCAAAGGCAACCGAATATCTCGAATGTAGTATTTCACGACATTCCTGGCGGGTCGGCCGCACTTCTCGGTGGGAACATTATTTACGTCTATAACGTAATATAACCTAACCTAATCCATCTAGAACCTCGCTGGTAATATTTTACAAAATCCCGGTCGTGTCGGCCGTACTTCTCCGTGGGGACATTATATACGTCTATAACGTTATATATCCTAACCTAAGGGAACCTAACATCTCGGATGTAGTATTTTCCAACATTCCTGGCGGGTCGGCCCCACTTCTCGGTGGGAACATTATTCACGTCTATAACGTAATATAACCTAACCTAACCCATCTAGACCCTCGCTGGTAATGTTTTACAGAATCCCGGTCGTGTCGTCTCGTACGTCTCGGTGCGGACATTATATACGTCTATAACGTTATATATCCTAACCTAAGGGAACCTAACATCTCGGATGTAGTATTTCACAACATTCCTGTCTGGTCGGCCCCACTTCTCGGTGGGAACATTATATACGTCTATATCGTAATATAGCCTAACCTAACCAATCTAGACCCTCGCTGGTAATGTTTTACAGAATCCCGGTCGTGTCGTCTCGTACGTCTCGGTGCGGACATTATATACGTCTATAACGTTATATATCCTAACCAAAGGCAACTAAACATCTCGGATGTAGTATTTTCCAACATTCCTGGCGGGTCGGCCCCACACTTCGGTGGGAACATTATTTACGTCTATAACGTAATATAACCTAACCTAATCCATCTAGACCCTCGCTGGTAATGTTTTACAAAATTCCGGTCGTGTCGGCCCGTACTTCTCCGTGGGGACATTATATACGTCTATAACGTTATATATCCTAACCTAAGGGAACCTAACATCTCGGATGTAGTATTCTCCAACATTCCGGGCGGGGCGGCCGCTACTTCTCGGTGGGAACATTATATACGTCTATATCGTAATATAACCTAACCTAACCCATCTAGACCCTCGCTTGTAATGTTCTACAAAATCCCGGTCGTGTCGTCTCGTACGTCCCCGTGGGGACATTATATACGTCTATATCGTTATATATCCTAACCTAAGTCAACCTAACATCTCGGTTGTAGTATTTTCCAACATTCCTGGCGGGTCGGCCCCTACTTCTCGGTGGGCACATTATTTACGTTTATAACGTAGTATAACCTAACCTAACCCATCTAGCCCCTCGCTTGTAATGTTTTGCAGAATCCCGGTCGTGTCGGCCCGTACGTCTCGGTGCGGACATTATATACGTCTATAACGTAATATGTCGTAACCTAAGCGAACCTAACATCTCGGATGTAGTATTTCACAACATTCCTGGCTGGTCGGCCCCACTTCTCGGTGGGAACATTATATACGTTTGTAACGAAGTATAACTTAACCTAACCCATCTAGACCCTCGCTTGTAATGTTTTACAGAATCCCGGTCGTGTCGTCCCGTACGTCTCGGTGCGGACATTATATACGTCTATAACGTTATATATCCTAACCAAAGGCAACCTAACATCTCGAATGTAGTATTTCACAACATTCCTGGCGGGTCGGCCCCACTTCTCGGTGGGAACATTATTTACGTCTATAACGTAATATAACCTAACCTAATCCATCTAGACCCTCGCTGGTAATGTTTTACAAAATCCCGGTCGTGTCGGCCCGTACTTCTCCGTGGGGACATTATATACGTCTATAACGTTATATATCCTAACCTAAGGGAACCTAACATCTCGGATGTAGTATTCTCCAACATTCCGGGCGGGGCGGCCGCTACTTCTCGGTGGGCACATTATATACGTCTATATCGTAATATAACCTAACCTAACCCATCTAGACCCTCGCTTGTAATGTTTTGCAGAATCCCGGTCGTGTCGGCCCGTACTTCTCCGTGGGGACATTATATACGTCTATATCGTTATATATCCTAACCTAAGGCAACCTAACATCTCGGATGTAGTATTTTCCAACATTCCTGGCGGGTCGGCCCCTACTTCTCGGTGGGCACATTATTTACGTTTATAACGTAGTATAACCTAACCTAACCCATCTAGCCCCTCGCTTATAATGTTTTGCAGAATCCCGGTCGTGTCGGCCCGTACGTCTCGGTGCGGACATTATATACGTCTATAACGTAATATATCGTAACCTAAGCGAACCTAACATCTCGGATGTAGTATTTCACAACATTCCGGGCGGGGCGGCCGCTACTTCTCGGTGGGAACATTATATACGTCTATATCGTAACATAACCTAACCTAACCCATCTAGACCCTCGCTGGTAATGTTCTACAAAATCCCGGTCGTGTCGTCTCGTACGTTTCGGTGCGGACATTATATACGTCTATAACGTTATATATCCTAACCTAAGGGAACCTAACATCACGGATGTAGTATTTCACAACATTCCTGGCTGGTCGGCCCCACTTCTCGGTGGGAAAATTATATACGTTTATAACGTAGTATAACCTAACCTAACCCATCTAGCACCTCGCATGTAATGTTTTGCAGAATCCCGGTCGTGTCGGCCCGTACGTCTCGGTGCGGACATTATATATGTCTATAACGTTATATATCCTAACCTAAGCGAACCTAACATCTCGGATGTAGTATTTTCCAACATTCCTGGCGGGTCGGCCCCTACTTCTCGGTGGGCACATTATATACGTCTATATCGTAATATAACCTAACCTAACCCATCTAAACCCTCGCTTGTAATGTTTTGCAGAATCCCGGTCGTGTCGTCCCGTACGTCTCGGTGCGGACATTATATACGTCTATAACGTTATATATCCTAACCAAAGGCAACCTAACATCTCGAATGTAGTATTTCACAACATTCCTGGCGGGTCGGCCCCACTTCTCGGTGGGAACATTATTTACGTCTATAACGTAATATAACCTAACCTAATCCATCTAGACCCTCGCTGGTAATGTTTTACAAAATCCCGGTCGTGTCGGCCCGTACATCTCCGTGGGGACATTATATACGTCTATAACGTTATCTATCCTAACCTAAGGGAACCTAACATCTCGGATGTAGTATTTTCCAACATTCCTGGCGGGGCGGCCGCTACTTCTTGGTGGGAACATTATATACGTCTATATCGTAATATAACCTAACCTAACCCATCTAGACCCTCGCTGGTAATGTTCTACAAAATCCCGGTCGTGTCGTCTCGTACGTCTCGGTGCAGACATTATATACGTGTATAACGTTATATATCCTAACCTAAGGGAACCTAACATCACGGATGTAGTATTTCACAACATTCCTGGCTGGTCGGCCCCACTTCTCGGTGGGAAAATTATATACGTTTATAACGTAGTATAACCTAACCTAACCCATCTAGACCCTCGCTTGTAATGTTTTACAGAATCCCGGTCGTGTCGTCCCGTACGTCTCGGAGCGGACATTATATACGTCTATAACGTTATATATCCTAACCTAAGGCAACTTAACATCTCCGATGTAGTATTTTCCAACATTCCTGGCGGGTCGGCCCCTACTTCTCGGTGGGCACATTATATACGTCTATATCGTAATATAACCTAACCTAACCCATCTAGACCCTCGCTTGTAATGTTTTGCAGAATCCCGGGCGTGTCGTCCCGTACGTCTCGGTGCGGACATTATATACGTCTATAACGTTATATATCCTAACCAAAGGCAACCTAATATCTCGATTGTAGTATTTCACAACATTCCTGGCGGGTCGGCCGCACTTCTCGGTGGGAACATTATTTACGTCTATAACGTAATATAACCTAACCTAATCCATCTAGAACCTCGCTGGTAATGTTTTACAAAATCCCGGTCGTGTCGGCCCGTACTTCTCCGTGGGGACATTATATACGTCTATAACGTTATATATCCCAACCTAAGGGAACCTAACATCTCGGATGTAGTATTCTCCAACATTCCGGGCGGGGTGGCCGCTACTTCTCGGTGGGAACATTATATACGTCTATATCGTAACATAACCTAACCTAACCCATCAAGACCCTCGCTGGTAATGTTCTACAAAATCCCGGTCGTGTCGTCTCGTACGTCTCGGTGCGGACATTATATACGTCTATAACGTTATATATCCTAACCTAAGGGAACCTAACATCACGGATGTAGTATTTCACAACATTCCTGGCTGGTCGGCCCCACTTCTCGGTGGGAAAATTATATACGTTTATAACGTAGTATAACCTAACCTAACCCATCTAGCACCTCGCTTGTAATGTTTTGCAGAATCCCGGTCGTGTCGGCCCGTACGTCTCGGCGCGGACATTATATACGTCTATAACGTTTTATATCCTAACCAAAGGCAACCTAACATCTCGAATGTAGTATTTCACAACATTCCTGGCGGGTCGGCCCCACTTCTCGGTGGGAACATTATTTACGTCTATAACGTAATATAACCTAACCTAATCCATCTAGACCCTCGCTGGTAATGTTTTACAAAATCCCGGTCGTGTCGGCCCGTACTTCTCCGTGGGGACATTATATACGTCTATATCGTTATATATCCTAACCTAAGGCAACCTAACATCTCGGATGTAGTATTTTCCAACATTCCTGGCGGGTCGGCCCCTACTTCTCGGTGGGCACATTATATACGTCTATATCGTAATATAACCTAACCTAACCCATCTAGACCCTCGCTTGTAATGTTTTGCAGAATCCCGGTCGTGTCGTCCCGTACGTCTCGGTGCGGACATTATATGCGTCTATAACGTTATATATCCTAACCAAAGGCAACCGAATATCTCGAATGTAGTATTTCACAACATTCCTGGCGGGTCGGCCGCACTTCTCGGTGGGAACATTATTTACGTCTATAACGTAATATAACCTAACCTAATCCATCTAGAACCTCGCTGGTAATGTTTTACAAAATCCCGGTCGTGTCGGCCCGTACTTCTCCGTGGGGACATTATATACGTCTATAACGTTATATATCCTAACCTAAGGGAACCTAACATCTCGGATGTAGTATTTTCCAACATTCCTGGCGGGTCGGCCCCACTTCTCGGTGGGAACATTATTCACGTCTATAACGTAATATAACCTAACCTAATCCATCTAGACCCTCGCTGGTAATGTTTCACTAAATCCCGGTCGTGTCGGCCCGTACTTCTCCGTGGGGACATTATATACGTCTATATCGTTATATATCCTAACCTAAGGCAACCTAACATCTCGGATGTAGTATTTTCCAACATTCCTGGCGGGTCGGCCCCTACTTCTCGGTGGGCACATTATTTACGTTTATAACGTAGTATAACCTAACCTAACCCATCTAGCCCCTCGCTTATAATGTTTTGCAGAATCCCGGTCGTGTCGGCCCGTACGTCTAGGTGCGGACATTCTATACGTCTATAACGTAATATATCGTAACCTAAGCGAACCTAACATCTCGGATGTAGTATTTCACAACATTCCGGGCGGGGCGGCCGCTACTTCTCGGTGGGAACATTATATACGTCTATATCGTAACATAACCTAACCTAACCCATCTAGACCCTCGCTGGTAATGTTCTACAAAATCCCGGTCGTGTCGTCTCGTACGTCTCGGTGCGGACATTATATATGTCTATAACGTTATATATCCTAACCTAAGCGAACCTAACATCTCGGATGTAGTATTTTCCAACATTCCTGGCGGGTCGGCCCCTACTTCTCGGTGGGCACATTATATACGTCTATATCGTAATATAACCTAACCTAACCCATCTAGACCCTCGCTTGTAATGTTTTGCAGAATCCCGGTCGTGTCGTCCCGTACGTCTCGGTGCGGACATTATATACGTCTATAACGTTATATATCCTAACCAAAGGCAACCTAACATCTCGAATGTAGTATTTCACAACATTCCTGGCGGGTCGGCCCCACTTCTCGGTGGGAACATTATATACGTCTATATCGTAATATAGCCTAACCTAACCAATCTAGACCCTCGCTGGTAATGTTTTACAGAATCCCGGTCGTGTCGTCTCGTACGTCTCGGTGCGGACATTATATACGTCTATAACGTTATATATCCTAACCAAAGGCAACTAAACATCTCGGATGTAGTATTTTCCAACATTCCTGGCGGGTCGGCCCCACACTTCGGTGGGCACATTATATACGTCTATATCGTAATATAACCTAACCTAACCCATCTAGACCCTCGCTTGTAATGTTTTGCAGAATCCCGGTCGTGTCGGCCCGTACTTCTCCGTCGGGACATTATATACGTCTATATCGTTATATATCCTAACCTAAGGCAACCTAACATCTCGGATGTAGTATTTTCCAACATTCCTGGCGGGTCGGCCCCTACTTCTCGGTGGGCACATTATTTACGTTTATAACGTAGTATAACCTAACCTAACCCATCTAGCCCCTCGCTTATAATGTTTTGCAGAATCCCGGTCGTGTCGGCCCGTACGTCTCGGTGCGGACATTATATATGTCTATAACGTTATATATCCTAACCTAAGCGAACCTAACATCTCGGATGTAGTATTTTCCAACATTCCTGGCGGGTCGGCCCCTACTTCTCGGTGGGCACATTATATACGTCTATATCGTAATATAACCTAACCTAACCCATCTAGACCCTCGCTTGTAATGTTTTGCAGAATCCCGGTCGTGTCGTCCCGTACGTCTCGGTGCGGACATTATATACGTCTATAACGTTATATATCCTAACCAAAGGCAACCTAACATCTCGAATGTAGTATTTCACAACATTCCTGGCGGGTCGGCCCCACTTCTCGGTGGGAACATTATTTACGTCTATAACGTAATATAACCTAACCTAATCCATCTAGACCCTCGCTGGTAATGTTTTACTAAATCCCGGTCGTGTCGGCCCGTTCTTCTCCGTGGGGACATTATATACGTCTATAACGTTATATATCCTAACCTAAGGGAACCTAACAACTCGGATGTAGTATTCTCCAACATTCCGGGCGGGGCGGCCGCTACTTCTCGGTGGGAACATTATATACGTCTATATCGTAATATAACCTAACCTAACCCATCAAGACCCTCGCTGGTAATGTTCTACAAAATCCCGGTCGTGTCGTCTCGTACGTCTCGGTGCGGACATTATATACGTCTATAACGTTATATATCCTAACCTAAGGGAACCTAACATCACGGATGTAGTATTTCACAACATTCCTGGCTGGTCGGCCCCACTTCTCGGTGGGAAAATTATATACGTTTATAACGTAGTATAACCTAACCTAACCCATCTAGCACCTCGCTTGTAATGTTTTGCAGAATCCCGGTCGTGTCGGCCCGTACGTCTCGGTGCGGACATTATATACGTCTATAACGTTATATATCCCAACCTAAGGGTACCTAACATCTCGGATGTAGTATTTCACAACATTCCTGGCTGGTCGGCCCCACTTCTCGGTGGGAACATTATATACGTTTATAACGAAGTATAACCTAACCTAAACCATCTAGACCCCCGCTTGTAATGTTTTACAGAATCCCGGTCGTGTCGTCCCGTACGTTTCGGCGCGGACATTATATACGTCTATAACGTTTTATATCCTAACCAAAGGCAACCTAACATCTCGAATGTAGTATTTCACAACATTCCTGGCGGGTCGGCCCCACTTCTCGGTGGGAACATTATTTACGTCTATAACGTAATATAACCTAACCTAATCCATCTAGACCCTCGCTGGTAATGTTTTACAAAATCCCGGTCGTGTCGGCCCGTACTTCTCCGTGGGGACATTATATACGTCTATATCGTTATATATCCTAACCTAAGGCAACCTAACATCTCGGATGTAGTATTCTCCAACATTCCGGGCGGGGCGGCCGCTACTTCTCGGTGGGAACATTATATACGTCTATATCGTAACATAACCTAACCTAACCCATCTAGACCCTCGCTGGTAATGTTCTACAAAATCCCGGTCGTGTCGTCTCGTACGTCTCGGTGCGGACATTATATATGTCTATAACGTTATATATCCTAACCTAAGCGAACCTAACATCTCGGATGTAGTATTTTCCAACATTCCTGGCGGGTCGGCCCCTACTTCTCGGTGGGCACATTATATACGTCTATATCGTAATATAACCTAACCTAACCCATCTAGACCCTCGCTTGTAATGTTTTGCAGAATCCCGGTCGTGTCGTCCCGTACGTCTCGGTGCGGACATTATATACGTCTATAACGTTATATATCCTAACCAAAGGCAACCTAACATCTCGAATGTAGTATTTCACAACATTCCTGGCGGGTCGGCCCCACTTCTCGGTGGGAACACTATTTACGTCTATAACGTAATATAACCTAACCTAATCCATCTAGACCCTCGCTGGTAATGTTTTACTAAATCCCGGTCGTGTCGGCCCGTACTTCTCCGTGGGGACATTATATACGTCTATAACGTTATATATCCTAACCTAAGGGAACCTAACATCTCGGATGTAGTATTCTCCAACATTCCGGGCGGGGTGGCCGCTACTTCTCGGTGGGAACATTATATACGTCTATATCGTAACATAACCTAACCTAACCCATCAAGACCCTCGCTGGTAATGTTCTACAAAATCCCGGTCGTGTCGGCCCGTACGTCTCGGCGCGGACATTATATACGTCTATAACGTTTTATATCCTGACCAAAGGCAACCTAACATCTCGAATGTAGTATTTCACAACATTCCTGGCGGGTCGGCCCCACTTCTCGGTGGGAACATTATTTACGTCTATAACGTAATATAACCTAACCTAATCCATCTAGACCCTCGCTGGTAATGTTTTACAAAATCCCGGTCGTGTCGGTCCGTACTTCTCCGTGGGGACATTATATACGTCTATATCGTTATATATCCTAACCTAAGGCAACCTAACATCTCGGATGTAGTATTTTCCAACATTCCTGGCGGGTCGGCCCCTACTTCTCGGTGGGCACATTATATACGTCTATATCGTAATATAACCTAACCTAACCCATCTAGACCCTCGCTTGTAATGTTTTGCAGAATCCCGGTCGTGTCGTCCCGTACGTCTCGGTGCGGACATTATATGCGTCTATAACGTTATATATCCTAACCAAAGGCAACCGAATATCTCGAATGTAGTATTTCACAACATTCCTGGCGGGTCGGCCGCACTTTTCGGTGGGAACATTATTTACGTCTATAACGTAATATAACCTAACCTAATCCATCTAGAACCTCGCTGGTAATGTTTTACAAAATCCCGGTCGTGTCGGCCCGTACTTCTCCGTGGGGACATTATATACGTCTATAACGTTATATATCCTAACCTAAGGGAACCTAACATCTCGGATGTAGTATTTTCCAACATTCCTGGCGGGTCGGCCCCACTTCTCGGTGGGAACATTATTCACGTCTATAACGTAATATAACCTAACCTAACCCATCTAGACCCTCGCTGGTAATGTTTTACAGAATCCCGGTCGTGTCGTCTCGTACGTCTCGGTGCGGACATTATATACGTCTATAACGTTATATATCCTAACCTAAGGGAACCTAACATCTCGGATGTAGTATTTCACAACATTCCTGTCTGGTCGGCCCCACTTCTCGGTGGGAACATTATATACGTCTATATCGTAATATAGCCTAACCTAACCAATCTAGACCCTCGCTGGTAATGTTTTACAGAATCCCGGTCGTGTCGTCTCGTACGTCTCGGTGCGGACATTATATACGTCTATAACGTTATATATCCTAACCAAAGGCAACTAAACATCTCGGATGTAGTATTTTCCAACATTCCTGGCGGGTCGGCCCCACACTTCGGTGGGCACATTATATACGTCTATATCGTAATATAACCTAACCTAACCCATCTAGACCCTCGCTTGTAATGTTTTGCAGAATCCCGGTCGTGTCGGCCCGTACTTCTCCGTCGGGACATTATATACGTCTATATCGTTATATATCCTAACCTAAGGCAACCTAACATCTCGGATGTAGTATTTTCCAACATTCCTGGCGGGTCGGCCCCTACTTCTCGGTGGGCACATTATTTACGTTTATAACGTAGTATAACCTAACCTAACCCATCTAGCCCCTCGCTTATAATGTTTTGCAGAATCCCGGTCGTGTCGGCCCGTACGTCTCGGTGCGGACATTATATACGTCTATAACGTTATATATCCCAACCTAAGGGTACCTAACATCTCGGATGTAGTATTTCACAACATTCCTGGCTGGTCGGCCCCACTTCTCGGTGGGAACATTATATACGTTTATAACGAAGTATAACCTAACCTAAACCATCTAGACCCCCGCTTGTAATGTTTTACAGAATCCCGGTCGTGTCGTCCCGTACGTCTCGGCGCGGACATTATATACGTCTATAACGTTTTATATCCTAACCAAAGGCAACCTAACATCTCGAATGTAGTATTTCACAACATTCCTGGCGGGTCGGCCCCACTTCTCGGTGGGAACATTATTTACGTCTATAACGTAATATAACCTAACCTAATCCATCTAGACCCTCGCTGGTAATGTTTTACAAAATCCCGGTCGTGTCGGCCCGTACTTCTCCGTGGGGACATTATATACGTCTATATCGTTATATATCCTAACCTAAGGCAACCTAACATCTCGGATGTAGTATTCTCCAACATTCCGGGCGGGGCGGCCGCTACTTCTCGGTGGGAACATTATATACGTCTATATCGTAACATAACCTAACCTAACCCATCTAGACCCTCGCTGGTAATGTTCTACAAAATCCCGGTCGTGTCGTCTCGTACGTCTCGGTGCGGACATTATATATGTCTATAACGTTATATATCCTAACCTAAGCGAACCTAACATCTCGGATGTAGTATTTTCCAACATTCCTGGCGGGTCGGCCCCTACTTCTCGGTGGGCACATTATATACGTCTATATCGTAATATAACCTAACCTAACCCATCTAGACCCTCGCTTGTAATGTTTTGCAGAATCCCGGTCGTGTCGTCCCGTACGTCTCGGTGCGGACATTATATACGTCTATAACGTTATATATCCTAACCAAAGGCAACCTAACATCTCGAATGTAGTATTTCACAACATTCCTGGCGGGTCGGCCCCACTTCTCGGTGGGAACACTATTTACGTCTATAACGTAATATAACCTAACCTAATCCATCTAGACCCTCGCTGGTAATGTTTTACTAAATCCCGGTCGTGTCGGCCCGTACTTCTCCGTGGGGACATTATATACGTCTATAACGTTATATATCCTAACCTAAGGGAACCTAACATCTCGGATGTAGTATTCTCCAACATTCCGGGCGGGGTGGCCGCTACTTCTCGGTGGGAACATTATATACGTCTATATCGTAACATAACCTAACCTAACCCATCAAGACCCTCGCTGGTAATGTTCTACAAAATCCCGGTCGTGTCGGCCCGTACGTCTCGGCGCGGACATTATATACGTCTATAACGTTTTATATCCTAACCAAAGGCAACCTAACATCTCGAATGTAGTATTTCACAACATTCCTGGCGGGTCGGCCCCACTTCTCGGTGGGAACATTATTTACGTCTATAACGTAATATAACCTAACCTAATCCATCTAGACCCTCGCTGGTAATGTTTTACAAAATCCCGGTCGTGTCGGTCCGTACTTCTCCGTGGGGACATTATATACGTCTATATCGTTATATATCCTAACCTAAGGCAACCTAACATCTCGGATGTAGTATTTTCCAACATTCCTGGCGGGTCGGCCCCTACTTCTCGGTGGGCACATTATATACGTCTATATCGTAATATAACCTAACCTAACCCATCTAGACCCTCGCTTGTAATGTTTTGCAGAATCCCGGTCGTGTCGTCCCGTACGTCTCGGTGCGGACATTATATGCGTCTATAACGTTATATATCCTAACCAAAGGCAACCGAATATCTCGAATGTAGTATTTCACAACATTCCTGGCGGGTCGGCCGCACTTTTCGGTGGGAACATTATTTACGTCTATAACGTAATATAACCTAACCTAATCCATCTAGAACCTCGCTGGTAATGTTTTACAAAATCCCGGTCGTGTCGGCCCGTACTTCTCCGTGGGGACATTATATACGTCTATAACGTTATATATCCTAACCTAAGGGAACCTAACATCTCGGATGTAGTATTTCACAACATTCCTGTCTGGTCGGCCCCACTTCTCGGTGGGAACATTATATACGTCTATATCGTAATATAGCCTAACCTAACCAATCTAGACCCTCGCTGGTAATGTTTTACAGAATCCCGGTCGTGTCGTCTCGTACGTCTCGGTGCGGACATTATATACGTCTATAACGTTATATATCCTAACCAAAGGCAACTAAACATCTCGGATGTAGTATTTTCCAACATTCCTGGCGGGTCGGCCCCACACTTCGGTGGGCACATTATATACGTCTATATCGTAATATAACCTAACCTAACCCATCTAGACCCTCGCTTGTAATGTTTTGCAGAATCCCGGTCGTGTCGGCCCGTACTTCTCCGTCGGGACATTATATACGTCTATATCGTTATATATCCTAACCTAAGGCAACCTAACATCTCGGATGTAGTATTTTCCAACATTCCTGGCGGGTCGGCCCCTACTTCTCGGTGGGCACATTATTTACGTTTATAACGTAGTATAACCTAACCTAACCCATCTAGCCCCTCGCTTATAATGTTTTGCAGAATCCCGGTCGTGTCGGCCCGTACGTCTCGGTGCGGACATTATATATGTCTATAACGTTATATATCCTAACCTAAGCGAACCTAACATCTCGGATGTAGTATTTTCCAACATTCCTGGCGGGTCGGCCCCTACTTCTCGGTGGGCACATTATATACGTCTATATCGTAATATAACCTAACCTAACCCATCTAGACCCTCGCTTGTAATGTTTTGCAGAATCCCGGTCGTGTCGTCCCGTACGTCTCGGTGCGGACATTACATACGTCTATAACGTTATATATCCTAACCAAAGGCAACCTAACATCTCGAATGTAGTATTTCACAACATTCCTGGCGGGTCGGCCCCACTTCTCGGTGGGAACATTATTTACGTCTATAACGTAATATAACCTAACCTAATCCATCTAGACCCTCGCTGGTAATGTTTTACTAAATCCCGGTCGTGTCGGCCCGTACTTCTCCGTGGGGACATTATATACGTCTATAACGTTATATATCCTAACCTAAGGGAACCTAACATCTCGGATGTAGTATTCTCCAACATTCCGGGCGGGGCGGCCGCTACTTCTCGGTGGGAACATTATATACGTCTATATCGTAATATAACCTAACCTAACCCATCAAGACCCTCGCTGGTAATGTTCTACAAAATCCCGGTCGTGTCGTCTCGTACGTCTCGGTGCGGACATTATATACGTCTATAACGTTATATATCCTAACCTAAGGGAACCTAACATCACGGATGTAGTATTTCACAACATTCCTGGCTGGTCGGCCCCACTTCTCGGTGGGAAAATTATATACGTTTATAACGTAGTATAACCTAACCTAACCCATCTAGCACCTCGCTTGTAATGTTTTGCAGAATCCCGGTCGTGTCGGCCCGTACGTCTCGGTGCGGACATTATATACGTCTATAACGTTATATATCCGAACCTAAGGGTACCTAACATCTCGGATGTAGTATTTCACAACATTCCTGGCTGGTCGGCCCCACTTCTCGGTGGGAACATTATATACGTTTATAACGAAGTATAACCTAACCTAAACCATCTAGACCCCCGCTTGTAATGTTTTACAGAATCCCGGTCGTGTCGTCCCGTACGTCTCGGCGCGGACATTATATACGTCTATAACGTTTTATATCCTAACCAAAGGCAACCTAACATCTCGAATGTAGTATTTCACAACATTCCTGGCGGGTCGGCCCCACTTCTCGGTGGGAACATTATTTACGTCTATAACGTAATATAACCTAACCTAATCCATCTAGACCCTCGCTGGTAATGTTTTACAAAATCCCGGTCGTGTCGGCCCGTACTTCTCCGTGGGGACATTATATACGTCTATATCGTTATATATCCTAACCTAAGGCAACCTAACATCTCGGATGTAGTATTCTCCAACATTCCGGGCGGGGCGGCCGCTACTTCTCGGTGGGAACATTATATACGTCTATATCGTAATATAGCCTAACCTAACCCATCTAGACCCTCGCTGGTAATGTTCTACAAAATCCCGGTCGTGTCGTCTCGTACGTCTCGGTGCGGACATTATATACGTCTATAACGTTATATATCCTAACCTAAGGGAACCTAACATCACGGATGTAGTATTTTCCAACATTCCTGGCGGGTCGGCCCCACTTCTCGGTGGGAAAATTATATACGTTTATAACGTAGTATAACCTAACCTAACCCATCTAGCACCTCGCTTGTAATGTTTTGCAGAATCCCGGTCGTGTCGGCCCGTACGTCTCGGTGCGGACATTATATACGTCTATAACGTTATATATCCTAACCTAAGGGTACCTAACATCTCGGATGTAGTATTTCACAACATTCCTGGCTGGACGGCCCCACTTCTCGGTGGGAACATTATATACGTTTATAACGAAGTATAACCTAGCCTAAACCATCTAGACCCTCGCTTGTAATGTTTTACAGAATCCCGGTCGTGTCGTCCCGTACGTCTCGGCGCGGACATTATATACGTCTATAACGTTTTATATCCTAACCAAAGGCAACCTAACATCTCGAATGTAGTATTTCACAACATTCCTGGCGGGTGGGCCCCACTTCTCGGTGGGAACATTATTTACGTCTATAACGTAATATAACCTAACCTAATCCATCTAGACCCTCGCTGGTAATGTTTTACAAAATCCCGGTCGTGTCGGCCCGTACTTCTCCGTGGGGACATTATATACGTCTATATCGTTATATATCCTAACCTAAGGCAACCTAACATCTCGGATGTAGTATTTTCCAACATTCCTGGCGGGTCGGCCCCTACTTCTCGGTGGGCACATTATTTACGTTTATAACGTAGTATAACCTAACCTAACCCATCTAGCCCCTCGCTTATAATGTTTTGCAGAATCCCGGTCGTGTCGGCCCGTACGTCTCGGTGCGGACATTATATACGTCTATAACGTAATATATCGTAACCTAAGCGAACCTAACATCTCGGATGTAGTATTTCACAACATTCCGGGCGGGGCGGCCGCTACTTCTCGGTGGGAACATTATATACGTCTATATCGTAACATAACCTAACCTAACCTATCTAGACCCTCGCTGGTAATGTTCTACAAAATCCCGGTCGTGTCGTCTCGTACGTCTCGGTGCGGACATTATATATGTCTATAACGTTATATATCCTAACCTAAGCGAACCTAACATCTCGGATGTAGTATTTTCCAACATTCCTGGCGGGTCGGCCCCTACTTCTCGGTGGGCACATTATATACGTCTATATCGTAATATAACCTAACCTAACCCATCTAGACCCTCGCTTGTAATGTTTTGCAGAATCCCGGTCGTGTCGTCCCGTACGTCTCGGTGCGGACATTATATACGTCTATAACGTTATATATCCTAACCAAAGGCAACCTAACATCTCGAATGTAGTATTTCACAACATTCCTGGCGGGTCGGCCCCACTTCTCGGTGGGAACACTATTTACGTCTATAACGTAATATAACCTAACCTAATCCATCTAGACCCTCGCTGGTAATGTTTTACTAAATCCCGGTCGTGTCGGCCCGTACTTCTCCGTGGGGACATTATATACGTCTATAACGTTATATATCCTAACCTAAGGGAACCTAACATCTCGGATGTAGTATTCTCCAACATTCCGGGCGGGGTGGCCGCTACTTCTCGGTGGGAACATTATATACGTTTATAACGAAGTATAACCTAACCTAAACCATCTAGACCCCCGCTTGTAATGTTTTACAGAATCCCGGTCGTGTCGTCCCGTACGTCTCGGCGCGGACATTATATACGTCTATAACGTTTTATATCCTAACCAAAGGCAACCTAACATCTCGAATGTAGTATTTCACAACATTCCTGGCGGGTCGGCCCCACTTCTCGGTGGGAACATTATTTACGTCTATAACGTAATTAAACCTAACCTAATCCATCTAGACCCTCGCTGGTAATGTTTTACAAAATCCCGGTCGTGTCGGCCCGTACTTCTCCGTGGGGACATTATATACGTCTATATCGTTATATATCCTAACCTAAGGCAACCTAACATCTCGGATGTAGTATTCTCCAACATTCCGGGCGGGGCGGCCGCTACTTCTCGGTGGGAACATTATATACGTCTATATCGTAATATAGCCTAACCTAACCCATCTAGACCCTCGCTGGTAATGTTCTACAAAATCCCGGTCGTGTCGTCTCGTACGTCTCGGTGCGGACATTATATACGTCTATAACGTTATATATCCTAACCTAAGGGAACCTAACATCACGGATGTAGTATTTTCCAACATTCCTGGCGGGTCGGCCCCACTTCTCGGTGGGAAAATTATATACGTTTATAACGTAGTATAACCTAACCTAACCCATCTAGCACCTCGCTTGTAATGTTTTGCAGAATCCCGGTCGTGTCGGCCCGTACGTCTCGGTGCGGACATTATATACGTCTATAACGTTATATATCCTAACCTAAGGGTACCTAACATCTCGGATGTAGTATTTCACAACATTCCTGGCTGGACGGCCCCACTTCTCGGTGGGAACATTATATACGTTTATAACGAAGTATAACCTAGCCTAAACCATCTAGACCCTCGCTTGTAATGTTTTACAGAATCCCGGTCGTGTCGTCCCGTACGTCTCGGCGCGGACATTATATACGTCTATAACGTTTTATATCCTAACCAAAGGCAACCTAACATCTCGAATGTAGTATTTCACAACATTCCTGGCGGGTGGGCCCCACTTCTCGGTGGGAACATTATTTACGTCTATAACGTAATATAACCTAACCTAATCCATCTAGACCCTCGCTTGTAATGTTTTACAAAATCCCGGTCGTGTCGTCTCGTACGTCTCGGTGCGGACATTATATACGTCTATAACGTTATATATCCTAACCAAAGGCAACTAAACATCTCGGATGTAGTATTTTCCAACATTCCTGGCGGGTCGGCCCCACACTTCGGTGGGAACATTATTTACGTCTATAACGTAATATAACCTAACCTAATCCATCTAGACCCTCGCTGGTAATGTTTTGCAAAATCCCGGTCGTGTCGGCCCGTACTTCTCCGTGGGGACATTATATACGTCTATAACGTTATATATCCTAACCTAAGGGAACCTAACATCTCGGATGTAGTATTCTCCAACATTCCGGGCGGGGCGGCCGCTACTTCTCGGTGGGAACATTATATACGTCTATATCGTAATATAACCTAACCTAACCCATCTAGACCCTCGCTGGTAATGTTCTACAAAATCCCGGTCGTGTCGTCTCGTACGTCTCGGTGCGGACATCATATACGTCTATAACGTTATATATCCTAACCTAAGGGAACCTAACATCACGGATGTAGTACTTAACAACATTCCTGGCTGGTCGGCCCCACTTCTCGGTGGGAAAATTATATACGTTTATAACGTAGTATAACCTAACCTAACCCATCTAGCACCTCGCTTGTAATGTTTTGCAGAATCCCGGTCGTGTCGGCCCGTACGTCTCGGTGCGGATATTATATACGTCTATAACGTTATATATCCTAACCTAAGGGTACCTAACATCTCGGATGTAGTATTTCACAACATTCCTGGCTGGTCGGCCCCACTTCTCGGTGGGAACATTATATACGTTTATAACGAAGCATAACCTAGCCTAAACCATCTAGACCCTCGCTTGTAATGTTTTACAGAATCCCGGTCGTGTCGTCCCGTACGTCTCGGCGCGGACATTATATACGTCTATAACGTTTTATATCCTAACCAAAGGCAACCTAACATCTCGAATGTAGTATTCCACAACATTCCTGGCGGGTCGGCCCCACTTCTCGGTGGGAACATTATTTACGTCTATAACGTAATATAACCTAACCTAATCCATCTAGACCCTCGCTTGTAATGTTTTACAGAATCCCGGTCGTGTCGTCTCGTACGTCTCGGTGCGGACATTATATACGTCTATAACGTTATATATCCTAACCAAAGGCAACTAAACATCTCGGATGTAGTATTTTCCAACATTCCTGGCGGGTCGGCCCCACACTTCGGTGGGCACATTATATACGTCTATATCGTAATATAACCTAACCTAACCCATCTAGACCCTCGCTTGTAATGTTTTGCAGAATCCCGGTCGTGTCGGCCCGTACTTCTCCGTCGGGACATTATATACGTCTATATCGTTATATATCCTAACCTAAGGCAACCTAACATCTCGGATGTAGTATTTTCCAACATTCCTGGCGGGTCGGCCCCTACTTCTCGGTGGGCACATTATTTACGTTTATAACGTAGTATAACCTAACCTAACCCATCTAGCCCCTCGCTTATAATGTTTTGCAGAATCCCGGTCGTGTCGGCCCGTACGTCTCGGTGCGGACATTATATATGTCTATAACGTTATATATCCTAACCTAAGCGAACCTAACATCTCGGATGTAGTATTTTCCAACATTCCTGGCGGGTCGGCCCCTACTTCTCGGTGGGCACATTATATACGTCTATATCGTAATATAACCTAACCTAACCCATCTAGACCCTCGCTTGTAATGTTTTGCAGAATCCCGGTCGTGTCGTCCCGTACGTCTCGGTGCGGACATTATATACGTCTATAACGTTATATATCCTAACCAAAGGCAACCTAACATCTCGAATGTAGTATTTCACAACATTCCTGGCGGGTCGGCCCCACTTCTCGGTGGGAACATTATTTACGTCTATAACGTAATATAACCTAACCTAATCCATCTAGACCCTCGCTGGTAATGTTTTACTAAATCCCGGTCGTGTCGGCCCGTTCTTCTCCGTGGGGACATTATATACGTCTATAACGTTATATATCCTAACCTAAGGGAACCTAACAACTCGGATGTAGTATTCTCCAACATTCCGGGCGGGGCGGCCGCTACTTCTCGGTGGGAACATTATATACGTCTATATCGTAATATAACCTAACCTAACCCATCAAGACCCTCGCTGGTAATGTTCTACAAAATCCCGGTCGTGTCGTCTCGTACGTCTCGGTGCGGACATTATATACGTCTATAACGTTATATATCCTAACCTAAGGGAACCTAACATCACGGATGTAGTATTTCACAACATTCCTGGCTGGTCGGCCCCACTTCTCGGTGGGAAAATTATATACGTTTATAACGTAGTATAACCTAACCTAACCCATCTAGCACCTCGCTTGTAATGTTTTGCAGAATCCCGGTCGTGTCGGCCCGTACGTCTCGGTGCGGACATTATATACGTCTATAACTTTATATATCCCAACCTAAGGGTACCTAACATCTCGGATGTAGTATTTCACAACATTCCTGGCTGGTCGGCCCCACTTCTCGGTGGGAACATTATATACGTTTATAACGAAGTATAACCTAACCTAAACCATCTAGACCCCCGCTTGTAATGTTTTACAGAATCCCGGTCGTGTCGTCCCGTACGTCTCGGCGCGGACATTATATACGTCTATAACGTTTTATATCCTAACCAAAGGCAACCTAACATCTCGAATGTAGTATTTCACAACATTCCTGGCGGGTCGGCCCCACTTCTCGGTGGGAACATTATTTACGTCTATAACGTAATATAACCTAACCTAATCCATCTAGACCCTCGCTGGTAATGTTTTACAAAATCCCGGTCGTGTCGGCCCGTACTTCTCCGTGGGGACATTATATACGTCTATATCGTTATATATCCTAACCTAAGGCAACCTAACATCTCGGATGTAGTATTCTCCAACATTCCGGGCGGGGCGGCCGCTACTTCTCGGTGGGAACATTATATACGTCTATATCGTAACATAACCTAACCTAACCCATCTAGACCCTCGCTGGTAATGTTCTACAAAATCCCGGTCGTGTCGTCTCGTACGTCTCGGTGCGGACATTATATATGTCTATAACGTTATATATCCTAACCTAAGCGAACCTAACATCTCGGATGTAGTATTTTCCAACATTCCTGGCGGGTCGGCCCCTACTTCTCGGTGGGCACATTATATACGTCTATATCGTAATATAACCTAACCTAACCCATCTAGACCCTCGCTTGTAATGTTTTGCAGAATCCCGGTCGTGTCGTCCCGTACGTCTCGGTGCGGACATTATATACGTCTATAACGTTATATATCCTAACCAAAGGCAACCTAACATCTCGAATGTAGTATTTCACAACATTCCTGGCGGGTCGGCCCCACTTCTCGGTGGGAACACTATTTACGTCTATAACGTAATATAACCTAACCTAATCCATCTAGACCCTCGCTGGTAATGTTTTACTAAATCCCGGTCGTGTCGGCCCGTACTTCTCCGTGGGGACATTATATACGTCTATAACGTTATATATCCTAACCTAAGGGAACCTAACATCTCGGATGTAGTATTCTCCAACATTCCGGGCGGGGTGGCCGCTACTTCTCGGTGGGAACATTATATACGTCTATATCGTAACATAACCTAACCTAACCCATCAAGACCCTCGCTGGTAATGTTCTACAAAATCCCGGTCGTGTCGGCCCGTACGTCTCGGCGCGGACATTATATACGTCTATAACGTTTTATATCCTAACCAAAGGCAACCTAACATCTCGAATGTAGTATTTCACAACATTCCTGGCGGGTCGGCCCCACTTCTCGGTGGGAACATTATTTACGTCTATAACGTAATATAACCTAACCTAATCCATCTAGACCCTCGCTGGTAATGTTTTACAAAATCCCGGTCGTGTCGGTCCGTACTTCTCCGTGGGGACATTATATACGTCTATATCGTTATATATCCTAACCTAAGGCAACCTAACATCTCGGATGTAGTATTTTCCAACATTCCTGGCGGGTCGGCCCCTACTTCTCGGTGGGCACATTATATACGTCTATATCGTAATATAACCTAACCTAACCCATCTAGACCCTCGCTTGTAATGTTTTGCAGAATCCCGGTCGTGTCGTCCCGTACGTCTCGGTGCGGACATTATATGCGTCTATAACGTTATATATCCTAACCAAAGGCAACCGAATATCTCGAATGTAGTATTTCACAACATTCCTGGCGGGTCGGCCGCACTTTTCGGTGGGAACATTATTTACGTCTATAACGTAATATAACCTAACCTAATCCATCTAGAACCTCGCTGGTAATGTTTTACAAAATCCCGGTCGTGTCGGCCCGTACTTCTCCGTGGGGACATTATATACGTCTATAACGTTATATATCCTAACCTAAGGGAACCTAACATCTCGGATGTAGTATTTTCCAACATTCCTGGCGGGTCGGCCCCACTTCTCGGTGGGAACATTATTCACGTCTATAACGTAATATAACCTAACCTAACCCATCTAGACCCTCGCTGGTAATGTTTTACAGAATCCCGGTCGTGTCGTCTCGTACGTCTCGGTGCGGACATTATATACGTCTATAACGTTATATATCCTAACCTAAGGGAACCTAACATCTCGGATGTAGTATTTCACAACATTCCTGTCTGGTCGGCCCCACTTCTCGGTGGGAACATTATATACGTCTATATCGTAATATAGCCTAACCTAACCAATCTAGACCCTCGCTGGTAATGTTTTACAGAATCCCGGTCGTGTCGTCTCGTACGTCTCGGTGCGGACATTATATACGTCTATAACGTTATATATCCTAACCAAAGGCAACTAAACATCTCGGATGTAGTATTTTCCAACATTCCTGGCGGGTCGGCCCCACACTTCGGTGGGCACATTATATACGTCTATATCGTAATATAACCTAACCTAACCCATCTAGACCCTCGCTTGTAATGTTTTGCAGAATCCCGGTCGTGTCGGCCCGTACTTCTCCGTCGGGACATTATATACGTCTATATCGTTATATATCCTAACCTAAGGCAACCTAACATCTCGGATGTAGTATTTTCCAACATTCCTGGCGGGTCGGCCCCTACTTCTCGGTGGGCACATTATTTACGTTTATAACGTAGTATAACCTAACCTAACCCATCTAGCCCCTCGCTTATAATGTTTTGCAGAATCCCGGTCGTGTCGGCCCGTACGTCTCGGTGCGGACATTATATATGTCTATAACGTTATATATCCTAACCTAAGCGAACCTAACATCTCGGATGTAGTATTTTCCAACATTCCTGGCGGGTCGGCCCCTACTTCTCGGTGGGCACATTATATACGTCTATATCGTAATATAACCTAACCTAACCCATCTAGACCCTCGCTTGTAATGTTTTGCAGAATCCCGGTCGTGTCGTCCCGTACGTCTCGGTGCGGACATTATATACGTCTATAACGTTATATATCCTAACCAAAGGCAACCTAACATCTCGAATGTAGTATTTCACAACATTCCTGGCGGGTCGGCCCCACTTCTCGGTGGGAACATTATTTACGTCTATAACGTAATATAACCTAACCTAATCCATCTAGACCCTCGCTGGTAATGTTTTACTAAATCCCGGTCGTGTCGGCCCGTACTTCTCCGTGGGGACATTATATACGTCTATAACGTTATATATCCTAACCTAAGGGAACCTAACATCTCGGATGTAGTATTCTCCAACATTCCGGGCGGGGCGGCCGCTACTTCTCGGTGGGAACATTATATACGTCTATATCGTAATATAACCTAACCTAACCCATCAAGACCCTCGCTGGTAATGTTCTACAAAATCCCGGTCGTGTCGTCTCGTACGTCTCGGTGCGGACATTATATACGTCTATAACGTTATATATCCTAACCTAAGGGAACCTAACATCACGGATGTAGTATTTCACAACATTCCTGGCTGGTCGGCCCCACTTCTCGGTGGGAAAATTATATACGTTTATAACGTAGTATAACCTAACCTAACCCATCTAGCACCTCGCTTGTAATGTTTTGCAGAATCCCGGTCGTGTCGGCCCGTACGTCTCGGTGCGGACATTATATACGTCTATAACGTTATATATCCTAACCTAAGGGTACCTAACATCTCGGATGTAGTATTTCACAACATTCCTGGCTGGTCGGCCCCACTTCTCGGTGGGAACATTATATACGTTTATAACGAAGTATAACCTAACCTAAACCATCTAGACCCCCGCTTGTAATGTTTTACAGAATCCCGGTCGTGTCGTCCCGTACGTCTCGGCGCGGACATTATATACGTCTATAACGTTTTATATCCTAACCAAAGGCAACCTAACATCTCGAATGTAGTATTTCACAACATTCCTGGCGGGTCGGCCCCACTTCTCGGTGGGAACATTATTTACGTCTATAACGTAATATAACCTAACCTAATCCATCTAGACCCTCGCTGGTAATGTTTTACAAAATCCCGGTCGTGTCGGCCCGTACTTCTCCGTGGGGACATTATATACGTCTATATCGTTATATATCCTAACCTAAGGCAACCTAACATCTCGGATGTAGTATTCTCCAACATTCCGGGCGGGGCGGCCGCTACTTCTCGGTGGGAACATTATATACGTCTATATCGTAATATAGCCTAACCTAACCCATCTAGACCCTCGCTGGTAATGTTCTACAAAATCCCGGTCGTGTCGTCTCGTACGTCTCGGTGCGGACATTATATACGTCTATAACGTTATATATCCTAACCTAAGGGAACCTAACATCACGGATGTAGTATTTTCCAACATTCCTGGCGGGTCGGCCCCACCTCTCGGTGGGAAAATTATATACGTTTATAACGTAGTATAACCTAACCTAACCCATCTAGCACCTCGCTTGTAATGTTTTGCAGAATCCCGGTCGTGTCGGCCCGTACGTCTCGGTGCGGACATTATATACGTCTATAACGTTATATATCCTAACCTAAGGGTACCTAACATCTCGGATGTAGTATTTCACAACATTCCTGGCTGGACGGCCCCACTTCTCGGTGGGAACATTATATACGTTTATAACGAAGTATAACCTAGCCTAAACCATCTAGACCCTCGCTTGTAATGTTTTACAGAATCCCGGTCGTGTCGTCCCGTACGTCTCGGCGCGGACATTATATACGTCTATAACGTTTTATATCCTAACCAAAGGCAACCTAACATCTCGAATGTAGTATTTCACAACATTCCTGGCGGGTGGGCCCCACTTCTCGGTGGGAACATTATTTACGTCTATAACGTAATATAACCTAACCTAATCCATCTAGACCCTCGCTGGTAATGTTTTACAAAATCCCGGTCGTGTCGGCCCGTACTTCTCCGTGGGGACATTATATACGTCTATATCGTTATATATCCTAACCTAAGGCAACCTAACATCTCGGATGTAGTATTTTCCAACATTCCTGGCGGGTCGGCCCCTACTTCTCGGTGGGCACATTATTTACGTTTATAACGTAGTATAACCTAACCTAACCCATCTAGCCCCTCGCTTATAATGTTTTGCAGAATCCCGGTCGTGTCGGCCCGTACGTCTCGGTGCGGACATTATATACGTCTATAACGTAATATATCGTAACCTAAGCGAACCTAACATCTCGGATGTAGTATTTCACAACATTCCGGGCGGGGCGGCCGCTACTTCTCGGTGGGAACATTATATACGTCTATATCGTAACATAACCTAACCTAACCTATCTAGACCCTCGCTGGTAATGTTCTACAAAATCCCGGTCGTGTCGTCTCGTACGTCTCGGTGCGGACATTATATATGTCTATAACGTTATATATCCTAACCTAAGCGAACCTAACATCTCGGATGTAGTATTTTCCAACATTCCTGGCGGGTCGGCCCCTACTTCTCGGTGGGCACATTATATACGTCTATATCGTAATATAACCTAACCTAACCCATCTAGACCCTCGCTTGTAATGTTTTGCAGAATCCCGGTCGTGTCGTCCCGTACGTCTCGGTGCGGACATTATATACGTCTATAACGTTATATATCCTAACCAAAGGCAACCTAACATCTCGAATGTAGTATTTCACAACATTCCTGGCGGGTCGGCCCCACTTCTCGGTGGGAACACTATTTACGTCTATAACGTAATATAACCTAACCTAATCCATCTAGACCCTCGCTGGTAATGTTTTACTAAATCCCGGTCGTGTCGGCCCGTACTTCTCCGTGGGGACATTATATACGTCTATAACGTTATATATCCTAACCTAAGGGAACCTAACATCTCGGATGTAGTATTCTCCAACATTCCGGGCGGGGTGGCCGCTACTTCTCGGTGGGAACATTATATACATTTATAACGAAGTATAACCTAACCTAAACCATCTAGACCCCCGCTTGTAATGTTTTACAGAATCCCGGTCGTGTCGTCCCGTACGTCTCGGCGCGGACATTATATACGTCTATAACGTTTTATATCCTAACCAAAGGCAACCTAACATCTCGAATGTAGTATTTCACAACATTCCTGGCGGGTCGGCCCCACTTCTCGGTGGGAACATTATTTACGTCTATAACGTAATTAAACCTAACCTAATCCATCTAGACCCTCGCTGGTAATGTTTTACAAAATCCCGGTCGTGTCGGCCCGTACTTCTCCGTGGGGACATTATATACGTCTATATCGTTATATATCCTAACCTAAGGCAACCTAACATCTCGGATGTAGTATTCTCCAACATTCCGGGCGGGGCGGCCGCTACTTCTCGGTGGGAACATTATATACGTCTATATCGTAATATAGCCTAACCTAACCCATCTAGACCCTCGCTGGTAATGTTCTACAAAATCCCGGTCGTGTCGTCTCGTACGTCTCGGTGCGGACATTATATACGTCTATAACGTTATATATCCTAACCTAAGGGAACCTAACATCACGGATGTAGTATTTTCCAACATTCCTGGCGGGTCGGCCCCACTTCTCGGTGGGAAAATTATATACGTTTATAACGTAGTATAACCTAACCTAACCCATCTAGCACCTCGCTTGTAATGTTTTGCAGAATCCCGGTCGTGTCGGCCCGTACGTCTCGGTGCGGACATTATATACGTCTATAACGTTATATATCCTAACCTAAGGGTACCTAACATCTCGGATGTAGTATTTCACAACATTCCTGGCTGGACGGCCCCACTTCTCGGTGGGAACATTATATACGTTTATAACGAAGTATAACCTAGCCTAAACCATCTAGACCCTCGCTTGTAATGTTTTACAGAATCCCGGTCGTGTCGTCCCGTACGTCTCGGCGCGGACATTATATACGTCTATAACGTTTTATATCCTAACCAAAGGCAACCTAACATCTCGAATGTAGTATTTCACAACATTCCTGGCGGGTGGGCCCCACTTCTCGGTGGGAACATTATTTACGTCTATAACGTAATATAACCTAACCTAATCCATCTAGACCCTCGCTTGTAATGTTTTACAAAATCCCGGTCGTGTCGTCTCGTACGTCTCGGTGCGGACATTATATACGTCTATAACGTTATATATCCTAACCAAAGGCAACTAAACATCTCGGATGTAGTATTTTCCAACATTCCTGGCGGGTCGGCCCCACACTTCGGTGGGAACATTATTTACGTCTATAACGTAATATAACCTAACCTAATCCATCTAGACCCTCGCTGGTAATGTTTTGCAAAATCCCGGTCGTGTCGGCCCGTACTTCTCCGTGGGGACATTATATACGTCTATAACGTTATATATCCTAACCTAAGGGAACCTAACATCTCGGATGTAGTATTCTCCAACATTCCGGGCGGGGCGGCCGCTACTTCTCGGTGGGAACATTATATACGTCTATATCGTAATATAACCTAACCTAACCCATCTAGACCCTCGCTGGTAATGTTCTACAAAATCCCGGTCGTGTCGTCTCGTACGTCTCGGTGCGGACATCATATACGTCTATAACGTTATATATCCTAACCTAAGGGAACCTAACATCACGGATGTAGTACTTAACAACATTCCTGGCTGGTCGGCCCCACTTCTCGGTGGGAAAATTATATACGTTTATAACGTAGTATAACCTAACCTAACCCATCTAGCACCTCGCTTGTAATGTTTTGCAGAATCCCGGTCGTGTCGGCCCGTACGTCTCGGTGCGGATATTATATACGTCTATAACGTTATATATCCTAACCTAAGGGTACCTAACATCTCGGATGTAGTATTTCACAACATTCCTGGCTGGTCGGCCCCACTTCTCGGTGGGAACATTATATACGTTTATAACGAAGCATAACCTAGCCTAAACCATCTAGACCCTCGCTTGTAATGTTTTACAGAATCCCGGTCGTGTCGTCCCGTACGTCTCGGCGCGGACATTATATACGTCTATAACGTTTTATATCCTAACCAAAGGCAACCTAACATCTCGAATGTAGTATTCCACAACATTCCTGGCGGGTCGGCCCCACTTCTCGGTGGGAACATTATTTACGTCTATAACGTAATATAACCTAACCTAATCCATCTAGACCCTCGCTGGTAATGTTTTACAAAATCCCGGTCGTGTCGGCCCGTACTTCTCCGTGGGGACATTATATACGTCTATATCGTTATATATCCTAACCTAAGGCAACCTAACATCTCGGATGTAGTATTTTCCAACATTCCTGGCGGGTCGGCCCCTAGTTCTCGGTGGGCACATTATTTACGTCTATATCGTAATATAGCCTAACCTAACCAATCTAGACCCTCGCTGGTAATGTTTTACAGAATCCCGGTCGTGTCGTCTCGTACGTCTCGGTGCGGACATTATATACGTCTATAACGTTATATATCCTAACCAAAGGCAACTAAACATCTCGGATGTAGTATTTTCCAACATTCCTGGCGGGTCGGCCCCACACTTCGGTGGGCACATTATATACGTCTATATCGTAATATAACCTAACCTAACCCATCTAGACCCTCGCTTGTAATGTTTTGCAGAATCCCGGTCGTGTCGGCCCGTACTTCTCCGTGGGGACATTATATACGTCTATATCGTTATATATCCTAACCTAAGGCAACCTAACATCTCGGATGTAGTATTTTCCAACATTCCTGGCGGGTCGGCCCCTACTTCTCGGTGGGCACATTATTTACGTTTATAACGTAGTATAACCTAACCTAACCCATCTAGCCCCTCGCTTATAATGTTTTGCAGAATCCCGGTCGTGTCGGCCCGTACGTCTCGGTGCGGACATTATATATGTCTATAACGTTATATATCCTAACCTAAGCGAACCTAACATCTCGGATGTAGTATTTTCCAACATTCCTGGCGGGTCGGCCCCTACTTCTCGGTGGGCACATTATATACGTCTATATCGTAATATAACCTAAGCTAACCCATCTAGACCCTCGCTTGTAATGTTTTGCAGAATCCCGGTCGTGTCGTCCCGTACGTCTCGGTGCGGACATTATATACGTCTATAACGTTATATATCCTAACCAAAGGCAACCTAACATCTCGAATGTAGTATTTCACAACATTCCTGGCGGGTCGGCCCCACTTCTCGGTGGGAACATTATTTACGTCTATAACGTAATATAACCTAACCTAATCCATCTAGACCCTCGCTGGTAATGTTTTACTAAATCCCGGTCGTGTCGGCCCGTACTTCTCGGTGGGGACATTATATACGTCTATAACGTTATATATCCTAACCTAAGGGAACCTAACATCTCGGATGTAGTATTCTCCAACATTCCGGGCGGGGCGGCCGCTACTTCTCGGTGGGAACATTATATACGTCTATATCGTAATATAACCTAACCTAACCCATCAAGACCCTCGCTGGTAATGTTCTACAAAATCCCGGTCGTGTCGTCTCGTACGTCTCGGTGCGGACATTATATACGTCTATAACGTTATATATCCTAACCTAAGGGAACCTAACATCACGGATGTAGTATTTCACAACATTCCTGGCTGGTCGGCCCCACTTCTCGGTGGGAAAATTATATACGTTTACAACGTAGTATAACCTAACCTAACCCATCTAGCACCTCGCTTGTAATGTTTTGCAGAATCCCGGTCGTGTCGGCCCGTACGTCTCGGTGCGGACATTATATACGTCTATAACGTTATATATCCCAACCTAAGGGTACCTAACATCTCGGATGTAGTATTTCACAACATTCCTGGCTGGTCGGCCCCACTTCTCGGTGGGAACATTATATACGTTTATAACGAAGTATAACCTAACCTAAACCATCTAGACCCCCGCTTGTAATGTTTTACAGAATCCCGGTCGTGTCGTCCCGTACGTCTCGGCGCGGACATTATATACGTCTATAACGTTTTATATCCTAACCAAAGGCAACCTAACATCTCGAATGTAGTATTTCACAACATTCCTGGCGGGTCGGCCCCACTTCTCGGTGGGAACATTATTTACGTCTATAACGTAATATAACCTAACCTAATCCATCTAGACCCTCGCTGGTAATGTTTTACAAAATCCCGGTCGTGTCGGCCCGTACTTCTCCGTGGGGACATTATATACGTCTATATCGTTATATATCCTAACCTAAGGCAACCTAACATCTCGGATGTAGTATTCTCCAACATTCCGGGCGGGGCGGCCGCTACTTCTCGGTGGGAACATTATATACGTCTATATCGTAATATAGCCTAACCTAACCCATCTAGACCCTCGCTGGTAATGTTCTACAAAATCCCGGTCGTGTCGTCTCGTACGTCTCGGTGCGGACATTATATACGTCTATAACGTTATATATCCTAACCTAAGGGAACCTAACATCACGGATGTAGTATTTTCCAACATTCCTGGCGGGTCGGCCCCACTTCTCGGTGGGAAAATTATATACGTTTATAACGTAGTATAACCTAACCTAACCCATCTAGCACCTCGCTTGTAATGTTTTGCAGAATCCCGGTCGTGTCGGCCCGTACGTCTCGGTGCGGACATTATATACGTCTATAACGTTATATATCCTAACCTAAGGGTACCTAACATCTCGGATGTAGTATTTCACAACATTCCTGGCTGGACGGCCCCACTTCTCGGTGGGAACATTATATACGTTTATAACGAAGTATAACCTAGCCTAAACCATCTAGACCCTCGCTTGTAATGTTTTACAGAATCCCGGTCGTGTCGTCCCGTACGTCTCGGCGCGGACATTATATACGTCTATAACGTTTTATATCCTAACCAAAGGCAACCTAACATCTCGAATGTAGTATTTCACAACATTCCTGGCGGGTGGGCCCCACTTCTCGGTGGGAACATTATTTACGTCTATAACGTAATATAACCTAACCTAATCCATCTAGACCCTCGCTTGTAATGTTTTACAAAATCCCGGTCGTGTCGTCTCGTACGTCTCGGTGCGGACATTATATACGTCTATAACGTTATATATCCTAACCAAAGGCAACCAAACATCTCGGATGTAGTATTTTCCAACATTCCTGGCGGGTCGGCCCCACACTTCGGTGGGAACATTATTTACGTCTATAACGTAATATAACCTAACCTAATCCATCTAGACCCTCGCTGGTAATGTTTTGCAAAATCCCGGTCGTGTCGGCCCGTACTTCTCCGTGGGGACATTATATACGTCTATAACGTTATATATCCTAACCTAAGGGAACCTAACATCTCGGATGTAGTATTCTCCAACATTCCGGGCGGGGCGGCCGCTACTTCTCGGTGGGAACATTATATACGTCTATATCGTAATATAACCTAACCTAACCCATCTAGACCCTCGCTGGTAATGTTCTACAAAATCCCGGTCGTGTCGTCTCGTACGTCTCGGTGCGGACATCATATACGTCTATAACGTTATATATCCTAACCTAAGGGAACCTAACATCACGGATGTAGTATTTCACAACATTCCTGGCGGGTCGGCCGCACTTCTCGGTGGGAACATTATTTACGTCTATAACGTAATATAACCTAACCTAATCCATCTAGAACCTCGCTGGTAATGTTTTACAAAATCCCGGTCGTGTCGGCCCGTACTTCTCCGTGGGGACATTATATACGTCTATAACGTTATATATCCTAACCTAAGGGAACCTAACATCTCGGATGTAGTATTTTCCAACATTCCTGGCGGGTCGGCCCCACTTCTCGGTGGGAACATTATTCACGTCTATAACGTAATATAACCTAACCTAACCCACCTAGACCCTCGCTGGTAATGTTTTACAGAATCCCGGTCGTGTCGTCTCGTACGTCTCGGTGCGGACATTATATACGTCTATAACGTTATATATCCTAACCTAAGGGAACCTAACATCTCGGATGTAGTATTTCACAACATTCCTGTCTGGTCGGCCCCACTTCTCGGTGGGAACATTATATACGTCTATATCGTAATATAGCCTAACCTAACCAATCTAGACCCTCGCTGGTAATGTTTTACAGAATCCCGGTCGTGTCGTCTCGTACGTCTCGGTGCGGACATTATATACGTCTATAACGTTATATATCCTAACCAAAGGCAACTAAACATCTCGGATGTAGTATTTTCTAACATTCCTGGCGGGTCGGCCCCACACTTCGGTGGGAACATTATTTACGTCTATAACGTAATATAACCTAACCTAATCCATCTAGACCCTCGCTGGTAATGTTTTACAAAATCCCGGTCGTGTCGGCCCGTACTTCTCCGTGGGGACATTATATACGTCTATAACGTTATATATCCTAACCTAAGGGAACCTAACATCTCGGATGTAGTATTTTCCAACATTCCTGGTGGGGCGGCCGCTACTTCTTGGTGGTAACATTATATACGTCTATATCGTAATATAACCTAACCTAACCCATCTAGACCCTCGCTGGTAATGTTCTACAAAATCCCGGTCGTGTCGTCTCGTACGTCTCCGTGCGGACATTATATACGTCTATAACGTTATATATCCTAACCTAAGGGTACCTAACATCTCGCATGTAGTATTTCACAACATTCCTGGCTGGTCGGCCCCACTTCTCGGTGGGAACATTATTTACGTCTATAACGTAATATAACCTAACCTAATCCATCTAGACCCTCGCTTGTAATGTTTTACAAAATCCCGGTCGTGTCGGCCCGTACTTCTCCGTGGGGACATTATATACGTCTATATCGTTATATATCCTAACCTAAGGCAACCTAACATCTCGGATGTAGTATTTTCCAACATTCCTGGCGGGTCGGCCCCTACTTCTCGGTGGGCACATTATTTACGTTTATAACGTAGTATAACCTAACCTAACCCATCTAGCACCTCGCTTGTAATGTTTTGCAGAATCCCGGTCGTGTCGGCCCGTACGTCTCGGTGCGGACATTATATACGTCTATAACGTTATATATCCTAACCTAAGGGTACCTAACATCTCGGATGTAGTATTTCACAACATTCCTGGCTGGTCGGCCCCACTTCTCGGTGGGAACATTATATACGTTTATAACGAAGTATAACCTAGCCTAAACCATCTAGACCCTCGCTTGTAATGTTTTACAGAATCCCGGTCGTGTCGTCCCGTACGTCTCGGCGCGGACATTATATACGTCTATAACGTTTTATATCCTAACCAAAGGCAACCTAACATCTCGAATGTAGTATTTCACAACATTCCTGGCGGGTGGGCCCCACTTCTCGTTGGGAACATTATTTACGTCTATAACGTAATATAACCTAACCTAATCCATCTAGACCCTCGCTGGTAATGTTTTACAAAATCCCGGTCGTGTCGGCCCGTACTTCTCCGTGGGGACATTATATACGTCTATATCGTTATATATCCTAACCTAAGGCAACCTAACATCTCGGATGTAGTATTTTCCAACATTCCTGGCGGGTCGGCCCCTAGTTCTCGGTGGGCACATTATTTACGTCTATATCGTAATATAACCAAACCTAACCCATCTAGACCCTCGCTGGTAATGTTTTACAAAATCCCGGTCGTGTCGGCCCGTACTTCTCCGTGGGGACATTATATACGTCTATATCGTTATATATCCTAACCTAAGGCAACTTAACATCTCCGATGTAGTATTTTCCAACATTCCTGGCGGGTCGGCCCCTACTTCTCGGTGGGCACATTATATACGTCTATATCGTAATATAACCTAACCTAACCCATCTAGACCCTCGCTTGTAATGTTTTGCAGAATCCCGGTCGTGTCGTCCCGTACGTCTCGGTGCGGACATTATATACGTCTATAACGTTATAAATCCTAACCAAAGGCAACCTAATATCTCGAATGTAGTATTTCACAACACTCCTGGCGGGTCGGCCGCACTTCTCGGTGGGAACATTATTTACGTCTATAACGTAATATAACCTAACCTAATCCATCTAGAACCTCGCTGGTAATGTTTTACAAAATCCCGCTCGTGTCGGCCCGTACTTCTCCGTGGGGACATTATATACGTCTATAACGTTATATATCCTAACCTAAGGGAACCTAACATCTCGGATGTAGTATTTTCCAACATTCCTGGCGGGTCGGCCCCACTTCTCGGTGGGAACATTATTCACATCTATAACGTAATATAACCTAACCTAACCCATCTAGACCCTCGCTGGTAATGTTTTACAGAATCCCGGTCGTGTAGTCTCGTACGTCTCGGTGCGGACATTATATACGTCTATAACGTTATATATCCTACCCTGAGGGAACCTAACATCTCGGATGTAGTATTTCACAACATTCCTGCCTGGTCGGCCCCACTTCTCGGTGGGAACATTATATACGTCTATATCGTAATATAGCCTAACCTAACCAATCTAGACCCTCGCTGGTAATGTTTTACAGAATCCCGGTCGTGTCGTCTCGTACGTCTCGGTGCGGACATTATATACGTCTATAACGTTATATATCCTAACCAAAGGCAACTAAACATCTCGGATGTAGTATTTTCCAACATTCCTGGCGGGTCGGCCCCACACTTCGGTGGGCACATTATTTACGTTTATAACGTAGTATAACCTAACCTAACCCATCTAGCACCTCGCTTGTAATGTTTTGCAGAATCCCGGTCGTGTCGGCCCGTACGTCTCGGTGCGGACATTATATACGTCTATAACGTTATATATCCTAACCTAAGGGTACCTAACATCTCGGATGTAGTATTTTCCAACATTCCTGGCGGGTCGGCCCCTACTTCTCGGTGGGCACATTATATACGTCTATATCGTAATATAACCTAACCTAACCCATCTAGACCCTCGCTTGTAATGTTTTGCAGAATCCCGGTCGTGTCGTCCCGTACGTCTCGGTGCGGACATTATATACGTCTATAACGTTATAAATCCTAACCAAAGGCAACCTAATATCTCGAATGTAGTATTTCACAACACTCCTGGCGGGTCGGCCGCACTTCTCGGTGGGAACATTATTTACGTCTATAACGTAATATAACCTAACCTAATCCATCTAGAACCTCGCTGGTAATGTTTTACAAAATCCCGCTCGTGTCGGCCCGTACTTCTCCGTGGGGACATTATATACGTCTATAACGTTATATATCCTAACCTAAGGGAACCTAACATCTCGGATGTAGTATTTTCCAACATTCCTGGCGGGTCGGCCCCACTTCTCGGTGGGAACATTATATACGTCTATATCGTAATATAGCCTAACCTAACCAATCTAGACCCTCGCTGGTAATGTTTTACAGAATCCCGGTCGTGTCGTCTCGTACGTCTCGGTGCGGACATTATATACGTCTATAACGTTATATATCCTAACCAAAGGCAACTAAACATCTCGGATGTAGTATTTTCCAACATTCCTGGCGGGTCGGCCCCACACTTCGGTGGGAACATTATTTACGTCTATAACGTAATATAACCTAACCTAATCCATCTAGACCCTCGCTGGTAATGTTTTACAAAATCCCGGTCGTGTCGGCCCGTACTTCTCCGTGGGGACATTATATACGTCTATAACGTTATATATCCTAACCTAAGGGAACCTAACATCTCGGATGTAGTATTTTCCAACATTCCTGGCGGGGCGGCCGCTACTTCTTGGTGGGAACATTATATACGTCTATATCGTAATATAACCTAACCTAACCCATCTAGACCCTCGCTGGTAATGTTCTACAAAATCCCGGTCGTGTCGTCTCGTACGTCTCCGTGCGGACATTATATACGTCTATAACGTTATATATCCTAACCTAGGGGTACCTAACATCTCGCATGTAGTATTTCACAACATTCCTGGCTGGTCGGCCCCACTTCTCGGTGGGAACATTATTTACGTCTATAACGTAATATAACCTAACCTAATCCATCTAGACCCTCGCTTGTAATGTTTTACAAAATCCCGGTCGTGTCGGCCCGTACTTCTCCGTGGGGACATTATATACGTCTATATCGTTATATATCCTAACCTAAGGCAACCTAACATCTCGGATGTAGTATTTTCCAACATTCCTGGCGGGTCGGCCCCTACTTCTCGGTGGGCACATTATTTACGTTTATAACGTAGTATAACCTAACCTAACCCATCTAGCACCTCGCTTGTAATGTTTTGCAGAATCCCGGTCGTGTCGGCCCGTACGTCTCGGTGCGGACATTATATACGTCTATAACGTTATATATCCTAACCTAAGGGTACCTAACATCTCGGATGTAGTATTTCACAACATTCCTGGCTGGTCGGCCCCACTTCTCGGTGGGAACATTATATACGTTTATAACGAAGTATAACCTAGCCTAAACCATCTAGACCCTCGCTTGTAATGTTTTACAGAATCCCGGTCGTGTCGTCCCGTACGTCTCGGCGCGGACATTATATACGTCTATAACGTTTTATATCCTAACCAAAGGCAACCTAACATCTCGAATGTAGTATTTCACAGCATTCCTGGCGGGTCGGCCCCACTTCTCGGTGGGAACATTATTTACGTCTATAACGTAATATAACCTAACCTAATCCATCTAGACCCTCGCTGGTAATGTTTTACAAAATCCCGGTCGTGTCGGCCCGTACTTCTCCGTGGGGACATTATATACGTCTATATCGTTATATATCCTAACCTAAGGCAACCTAACATCTCGGGTGTAGTATTCTCCAACATTCCGGGCGGGGCGGCCGCTACTTCTCGGTGGGAACATTATTTACGTCTATAACGTAATATAACCTAACCTAATCCATCTAGACCCTCGCTTGTAATGTTTTACAAAATCCCGGTCGTGTCGGCCCGTACTTCTCCGTGGGGACATTATATACGTCTATATCGTTATATATCCTAACCTAAGGCAACCTAACATCTCGGATGTAGTATTTTCCAACATTCCTGGCGGGTCGGCCCCTACTTCTCGGTGGGCACATTATTTACGTTTATAACGTAGTATAACCTAACCTAACCCATCTAGCACCTCGCTTGTAATGTTTTGCAGAATCCCGGTCGTGTCGGCCCGTACGTCTCGGTGCGGACATTATATACGTCTATAACGTTATATATCCTAACCTAAGGGTACCTAACATCTCGGATGTAGTATTTTCCAACATTCCTGGCGGGTCGGCCCCTACTTCTCGGTGGGCACATTATATACGTCTATATCGTAATATAACCTAACCTAACCCATCTAGACCCTCGCTTGTAATGTTTTGCAGAATCCCGGTCGTGTCGTCCCGTACGTCTCGATGCGGACATTATATACGTCTATAACGTTATAAATCCTAACCAAAGGCAACCTAATATCTCGAATGTAGTATTTCACAACACTCCTGGCGGGTCGGCCGCACTTCTCGGTGGGAACATTATTTACGTCTATAACGTAATATAACCTAACCTAATCCATCTAGAACCTCGCTGGTAATGTTTTACAAAATCCCGCTCGTGTCGGCCCGTACTTCTCCGTGGGGACATTATATACGTCTATAACGTTATATATCCTAACCTAAGGGAACCTAACATCTCGGATGTAGTATTTTCCAACATTCCTGGCGGGTCGGCCCCACTTCTCGGTGGGAACATTATTCACGTCTATAACGTAATATAACCTAACCTAACCCATCTAGACCCTCGCTGGTAATGTTTTACAGAATCCCGGTCGTGTCGTCTCGTACGTCTCGGTGCGGACATTATATACGTCTATAACGTTATATATCCTACCCTGAGGGAACCTAACATCTCGGATGTAGTATTTCACAACATTCCTGCCTGGTCGGCCCCACTTCTCGGTGGGAACATTATATACGTCTATATCGTAATATAGCCTAACCTAACCAATCTAGACCCTCGCTGGTAATGTTTTACAGAATCCCGGTCGTGTCGTCTCGTACGTCTCGGTGCGGACATTATATACGTCTATAACGTTATATATCCTAACCAAAGGCAACTAAACATCTCGGATGTAGTATTTTCCAACATTCCTGGCGGGTCGGCCCCACACTTCGGTGGGAACATTATTTACGTCTATAACGTAATATAACCTAACCTAATCCATCTAGACCCTCGCTGGTAATGTTTTACAAAATCCCGGTCGTGTCGGCCCGTACTTCTCCGTGGGGACATTATATACGTCTATAACGTTATATATCCTAACCTAAGGGAACCTAACATCTCGGATGTAGTATTTTCCAACATTCCTGGCGGGGCGGCCGCTACTTCTTGGTGGGAACATTATATACGTCTATATCGTAATATAACCTAACCTAACCCATCTAGACCCTCGCTGGTAATGTTCTACAAAATCCCGGTCGTGTCGTCTCGTACGTCTCCGTGCGGACATTATATACGTCTATAACGTTATATATCCTAACCTAGGGGTACCTAACATCTCGCATGTAGTATTTCACAACATTCCTGGCTGGTCGGCCCCACTTCTCGGTGGGAACATTATTTACGTCTATAACGTAATATAACCTAACCTAATCCATCTAGACCCTCGCTTGTAATGTTTTACAAAATCCCGGTCGTGTCGGCCCGTACTTCTCCGTGGGGACATTATATACGTCTATATCGTTATATATCCTAACCTAAGGCAACCTAACATCTCGGATGTAGTATTTTCCAACATTCCTGGCGGGTCGGCCCCTACTTCTCGGTGGGCACATTATTTACGTTTATAACGTAGTATAACCTAACCTAACCCATCTAGCACCTCGCTTGTAATGTTTTGCAGAATCCCGGTCGTGTCGGCCCGTACGTCTCGGTGCGGACATTATATACGTCTATAACGTTATATATCCTAACCTAAGGGTACCTAACATCTCGGATGTAGTATTTCACAACATTCCTGGCTGGTCGGCCCCACTTCTCGGTGGGAACATTATATACGTTTATAACGAAGTATAACCTAGCCTAAACCATCTAGACCCTCGCTTGTAATGTTTTACAGAATCCCGGTCGTGTCGTCCCGTACGTCTCGGCGCGGACATTATATACGTCTATAACGTTTTATATCCTAACCAAAGGCAACCTAACATCTCGAATGTAGTATTTCACAGCATTCCTGGCGGGTCGGCCCCACTTCTCGGTGGGAACATTATTTACGTCTATAACGTAATATAACCTAACCTAATCCATCTAGACCCTCGCTGGTAATGTTTTACAAAATCCCGGTCGTGTCGGCCCGTACTTCTCCGTGGGGACATTATATACGTCTATATCGTTATATATCCTAACCTAAGGCAACCTAACATCTCGGGTGTAGTATTCTCCAACATTCCGGGCGGGGCGGCCGCTACTTCTCGGTGGGAACATTATTTACGTCTATAACGTAATATAACCTAACCTAATCCATCTAGACCCTCGCTTGTAATGTTTTACAAAATCCCGGTCGTGTCGGCCCGTACTTCTCCGTGGGGACATTATATACGTCTATATCGTTATATATCCTAACCTAAGGCAACCTAACATCTCGGATGTAGTATTTTCCAACATTCCTGGCGGGTCGGCCCCTACTTCTCGGTGGGCACATTATTTACGTTTATAACGTAGTATAACCTAACCTAACCCATCTAGCACCTCGCTTGTAATGTTTTGCAGAATCCCGGTCGTGTCGGCCCGTACGTCTCGGTGCGGACATTATATACGTCTATAACGTTATATATCCTAACCTAAGGGTACCTAACGTCTCGGATGTAGTATTTCACAACATTCCTGGCTGGTCGGCCCCACTTCTCGGTGGGAACATTATATACGTTTATAACGAAGTATAACCTAGCCTAAACCATCTAGACCCTCGCTTGTAATGTTTTACAGAATCCCGGTCGTGTCGTCCCGTACGTCTCGGCGCGGACATTATATACGTCTATAACGTTTTATATCCTAACCAAAGGCAACCTAACATCTCGAATGTAGTATTTCACAACATTCCTGGCGGGTCGGCCCCACTTCTCGGTGGGAACATTATTTACGTCTATAACGTAATATAACCTAACCTAATCCATCTAGACCCTCGCTGGTAATGTTTTACAAAATCCCGGTCGTGTCGGCCCGTACTTCTCCGTGGGGACATTATATACGTCTATATCGTTATATATCCTAACCTAAGGCAACCTAACATCTCGGATGTAGTATTCTCCAACATTCCGGGCGGGGCGGCCGCTACTTCTCGGTGGGAACATTATATACGTCTATATCGTAATATAACCTAACCTAACCCATCTAGACCCTCGCTGGTAATGTTCTACAAATTCCCGGTCGTGTCGTCTCGTACGTCTCGGTGCGGACATTATATACGTCTATAACGTTATATACCCTAACCTAAGGGAACCTAACATCACGGATGTAGTATTTTCCAACATTCCTGGCGGGTCGGCCCCACTTCTCGGTGGGAAAATTATATACGTTTATAACGTAGTATAACCTAACCTAACCCATCTAGCACCTCGCATGTAATGTTTTGCAGAATCCCGGTCGTGTCGGCCCGTACGTCTCGGTGCGGACATTATATACGTCTATAACGTTATATATCCTAACCTAAGGGTACCTAACATCTCGGATGTAGTATTTCACAACATTCCTGGCTGGTCGGCCCCACTTCTCGGTGGGAACATTATATACGTTTATAACGAAGTATAACCTAGCCTAAACCATCTAGACCCTCGCTTGTAATGTTTTACAGAATCCCGGTCGTGTCGTCCCGTACGTCTCGGCGCGGACATTATATACGTCTATAACGTTTTATATCCTAACCAAAGGCAACCTAACATCTCGAATGTAGTATTTCACAACATTCCTGGCGGGTCGGCCCCACTTCTCGGTGGGAACATTATTTACGTCTATAACGTAATATAACCTAACCTAATCCATCTAGACCCTCGCTGGTAATGTTTTACAAAATCCCGGTCGTGTCGGGCCGTACTTCTCCGTGGGGACATTATATACGTCTATATCGTTATATATCCTAACCTAAGGCAACCTAACATCTCGGATGTAGTATTTTCCAACATTCCTGGCGGGTCGGCCCCTAGTTCTCGGTGGGCACATTATTTACGTCTATATCGTAATATAACCAAACCTAAGCCATCTAGACCCTCGCTGGTAATGTTTTACAAAATCCCGGTCGTGTCGGCCCGTACTTCTCCGTGGGGACATTATATACGTCTATATCGTTATATATCCTAACCTAAGGCAACTTAACATCTCCGATGTAGTATTTTCCAACATTCCTGGCGGGTCGGCCCCTACTTCTCGGTGGGCGCATTATGTACGTCTGTATCGTAATATAACCTAACCTAACCCATCTAGCCCCTCGCTTGTAATGTTTTGCAGAATCCCTGTCGTGTCGGCCCGTACGTCTCGGTGCGGACATTATATACGTCTATAACGTTATATATACTAACCTAAGCGAACCTAACATCTCGGATGTAGTATTTCACAACATTCCTGGCTGGTCGGCCCCACTTCTCGGTGGGAACATTATATACGTTTATAACGTAATATAACCTAACCTAACCCATCTAGCCCCTCGCTGGTTATGTTTTACAAAATCCCAGTCTTGTCGGCCCGTACTTTTCCGTGGGGACATTATATACGTCTATAATTTTATATATCCTAACCTAAGGGAACCTAACATCACGGATGTAGTATTTCACAACATTCCTGGCTGGTCGGCCCCACTTCTCGGTGGGAAAATTATATACGTTTATAACGTAGTATAACCTAACCTAACCCATCTAGCCCCTCGCTTGTAATGTTTTGCAGAATCCCGGTCGTGTCGGCCCGTACGTCTCGGTGCGGATATTATATACGTCTATAACGTTATATATCCTAACCTAAGCGAACCTAACATCTCGGATGTAGTATTTCACAACATTCCTGGCTGGTCGGCCCCACTTCTCGGTGGGAACATTATATACGTTTATAACGAAGTATAACTTAACCTAAACCATCTAGACCCTCGCTTGTAATGTTTTACAGAATCCCGGTCGTGTCGTCCCGTACGTCTCGGTGCGGGCATTATATACGTCTATAACGTTATATATCCTAACCAAAGGCAACCTAACATCTCGAATGTAGTTTTTCACAACATTCCTGGCGTGTCGGCCCCACTTCTCGGTGGGAACATTATTTACGTCTATAACGTAATATAACCTAACCTAATCCATCTAGACCCTCGCTGGTAATGTTTTACAAAATCCCGGTCGTGTCGGCCCGTACTTCTCCGTGGGGACATTATATACGTCTATAACGTTATATATCCTAACCTAAGGGAACCTAACATCACGCATGTAGTATTTCACAACATTCCTGGCTGGTCGGCCCCACTTCTCGGTGGGAAAATTATATACGTTTAAAACGTAGTATAACCTAACCTAACCCATCTAGCCCCTCGCTTGTAATGTTTTGCAGAATCCCGGTCGTGTCGGCCCGTACGTCTCGGTGCGGACATTATATACGTGTATAACGTTATATATCCTAACCTAAGGGTACCTAACATCTCGGATGTAGTATTTCACAACATTCCTGGCTGGTCGGCCCCACTTCTCGGTGGGAACATTATATACGTTTATAACGAAGTATAACCTAACCTAACCCATCTAGACCCTCGCTTGTAATGTTTTACAAAATCCCGCTCGTGTCGGCCCGTACTTCTCCGTGGGTACATTATATACGTCTTTATCGTTATATATCCTAACCTAAGGCAACCTAACATCTCGGATGTAGTATTTTCCAACATTCCTGGCGGGTCGGCCCCTACTTCTCGGTGGGCACATTATATACGTCTATATCGTAATATAACCTAACCTAACCCATCTAGCCCCTCGCTTGTAATGTTTTGCAGAATCCCGGTCGTGTCGGCCCGTACGTCTCGGTGCGGACATTATATACATCTATAACGTTATATATCCTAACCTAAGCGAACCTAACATCTCGGATGTAGTATTTCACAACATTCCTGGCTGGTCGGCCCCACTTCTCGGTGGGAACATTATATACGTTTATAACGAAGTATAACTTAACCTAACCCATCTAGACCCTCGCTTGTAATGTTTTACAGAATCCCGGTCGTGTCGTCCCGTACGTCTCGGCGCGGACATTATATACGTCTATAACGTTTTATATCCTAACCAAAGGCAACCTAACATCTCGAATGTAGTATTTCACAACATTCCTGGCGGGTCGGCCCCACTTCTCGGTGGGAACATTATTTACGTCTATAACGTAATATAACCTAACCTAATCCATCTAGACCCTCGCTGGTAATGTTTTACAAAATCCCGGTCGTGTCGGCCCGTACTTCTCCGTGGGGACATTATATACGTCTATATCGTTATATATCCTAACCTAAGGCAACCTAACATCTCGGATGTAGTATTTTCCAACATTCCTGGCGGGTCGGCCCCACTTCTCGGTGGGAACATTATATACGTTTATAACGAAGTATAACTTAACCTAACCCATCTAGAGCCTCGCTTGTAATGTTTTACAGAATCCCGGTCGTGTCGTCCCGTGCGTCTCGGTGCGGACATTATATACGTCTATAACGTTATATATCCTAACCAAAGGCAACCTAACATCTCGAATGTAGTATTTCACAACATTCCTGGCGGGTCGGCCCCACTTCTCGGTGGGAACATTATTTACGTCTATAACGTAATATAACCTAACCTAATCCATCTAGACCCTCGCTGGTAATGTTTTACAAAATCCCGGTCGTGTCGGCCCGTACTTCTCCGTGGGGACATTATATACGTCTATATCGTTATATATCCTAACCTAAGGCAACTTAACATCTCCGATGTAGTATTTTCCAACATTCCTGGCGGGTCGGCCCCTACTTCTCGGTGGGCGCATTATGTACGTCTGTATCGTAATATAACCTAACCTAACCCATCTAGCCCCTCGCTTGTAATGTTTTGCAGAATCCCTGTCGTGTCGGCCCGTACGTCTCGGTGCGGACATTATATACGTCTATAACGTTATATATACTAACCTAAGCGAACCTAACATCTCGGATGTAGTATTTCACAACATTCCTGGCTGGTCGGCCCCACTTCTCGGTGGGAACATTATATACGTTTATAACGTAATATAACCTAACCTAACCCATCTAGCCCCTCACTGGTTATGTTTTACAAAATCCCAGTCTTGTCGGCCCGTACTTTTCCGTGGGGACATTATATACGTCTATAATTTTATATATCCTAACCTAAGGGAACCTAACATCACGGATGTAGTATTTCACAACATTCCTGGCTGGTCGGCCCCACTTCTCGGTGGGAAAATTATATACGTTTATAACGTAGTATAACCTAACCTAACCCATCTAGCCCCTCGCTTGTAATGTTTTGCAGAATCCCGGTCGTGTCGGCCCGTACGTCTCGGTGCGGATATTATATACGTCTATAACGTTATATATCCTAACCTAAGCGAACCTAACATCTCGGATGTAGTATTTCACAACATTCCTGGCTGGTCGGCCCCACTTCTCGGTGGGAACATTATATACGTTTATAACGAAGTATAACTTAACCTAAACCATCTAGACCCTCGCTTGTAATGTTTTACAGAATCCCGGTCGTGTCGTCCCGTACGTCTCGGTGCGGGCATTATATACGTCTATAACGTTATATATCCTAACCAAAGGCAACCTAACATCTCGAATGTAGTTTTTCACAACATTCCTGGCGTGTCGGCCCCACTTCTCGGTGGGAACATTATTTACGTCTATAACGTAATATAACCTAACCTAATCCATCTAGACCCTCGCTGGTAATGTTTTACAAAATCCCGGTCGTGTCGGCCCGTACTTCTCCGTGGGGACATTATATACGTCTATAACGTTATATATCCTAACCTAAGGGAACCTAACATCACGCATGTAGTATTTCACAACATTCCTGGCTGGTCGGCCCCACTTCTCGGTGGGAAAATTATATACGTTTAAAACGTAGTATAACCTAACCTAACCCATCTAGCCCCTCGCTTGTAATGTTTTGCAGAATCCCGGTCGTGTCGGCCCGTACGTCTCGGTGCGGACATTATATACGTGTATAACGTTATATATCCTAACCTAAGGGTACCTAACATCTCGGATGTAGTATTTCACAACATTCCTGGCTGGTCGGCCCCACTTCTCGGTGGGAACATTATATACGTTTATAACGAAGTATAACCTAACCTAACCCATCTAGACCCTCGCTTGTAATGTTTTACAAAATCCCGCTCGTGTCGGCCCGTACTTCTCCGTGGGTACATTATATACGTCTTTATCGTTATATATCCTAACCTAAGGCAACCTAACATCTCGGATGTAGTATTTTCCAACATTCCTGGCGGGTCGGCCCCTACTTCTCGGTGGGCACATTATATACGTCTATATCGTAATATAACCTAACCTAACCCATCTAGCCCCTCGCTTGTAATGTTTTGCAGAATCCCGGTCGTGTCGGCCCGTACGTCTCGGTGCGGACATTATATACATCTATAACGTTATATATCCTAACCTAAGCGAACCTAACATCTCGGATGTAGTATTTCACAACATTCCTGGCTGGTCGGCCCCACTTCTCGGTGGGAACATTATATACGTTTATAACGAAGTATAACTTAACCTAACCCATCTAGACCCTCGCTTGTAATGTTTTACAGAATCCCGGTCGTGTCGTCCCGTACGTCTCGGCGCGGACATTATATACGTCTATAACGTTTTATATCCTAACCAAAGGCAACCTAACATCTCGAATGTAGTATTTCACAACATTCCTGGCGGGTCGGCCCCACTTCTCGGTGGGAACATTATTTACGTCTATAACGTAATATAACCTAACCTAATCCATCTAGACCCTCGCTGGTAATGTTTTACAAAATCCCGGTCGTGTCGGCCCGTACTTCTCCGTGGGGACATTATATACGTCTATATCGTTATATATCCTAACCTAAGGCAACCTAACATCTCGGATGTAGTATTTTCCAACATTCCTGGCGGGTCGGCCCCACTTCTCGGTGGGAACATTATATACGTTTATAACGAAGTATAACTTAACCTAACCCATCTAGAGCCTCGCTTGTAATGTTTTACAGAATCCCGGTCGTGTCGTCCCGTGCGTCTCGGTGCGGACATTATATACGTCTATAACGTTATATATCCTAACCAAAGGCAACCTAACATCTCGAATGTAGTATTTCACAACATTCCTGGCGGGTCGGCCCCACTTCTCGGTGGGAACATTATTTACGTCTATAACGTAATATAACCTAACCTAATCCATCTAGACCCTCGCTGGTAATGTTTTACAAAATCCCGGTCGTGTCGGCCCGTACTTCTCCGTGGGGACATTATATACGTCTATAACGTTATATATCCTAACCTAAGGGAACCTAACATCTCGGATGTAGTATTTTCCAACATTCCTGGCGGGGCGGCCGCTACTTCTTGGTGGGAACATTATATACGTCTATATCGTAATATAACCTAACCTAACCCATCTAGACCCTCGCTGGTAATGTTTTACAAAATCCCGGTCGTGTCGGCCCGTACTTCTCCGTGGGGACATTATATACGTCTATATCGTTATATATCCTAACCTAAGGCAACCTAACATCTCGGATGTAGTATTTTCCAACATTCCTGGCGGGTCGGCCCCACTTCTCGGTGGGAACATTATATACGTTTATAACGAAGTATAACTTAACCTAACCCATCTAGAGCCTCGCTTGTAATGTTTTACAGAATCCCGGTCGTGTCGTCCCGTACGTCTCGGTGCGGACATTATATACGTCTATAACGTTATATATCCTAACCAAAGGCAACCTAACATCTCGAATGTAGTATTTCACAACATTCCTGGCGGGTCGGCCCCACTTCTCGGTGGGAACATTATTTACGTCTATAACGTAATATAACCTAACCTAATCCATCTAGACCCTCGCTGGTAATGTTTTACAAAATCCCGGTCGTGTCGGCCCGTACATCTCCGTGGGGACATTATATACGTCTATAACGTTATATATCCTAACCTAAGGGAACCTAACATCTCGGATGTAGTATTTTCCAACATTCCTGGCGGGGCGGCCGCTACTTCTTGGTGGGAACATTATATACGTCTATATCGTAATATAACCTAACCTAACCCATCTAGACCCTCGCTGGTAATGTTCTACAAAATCCCGGTCGTGTCGTCTCGTACGTCTCGGTGCAGACATTATATACGTGTATAACGTTATATATCCTAACCTAAGGGAACCTAACAACACGGATGTAGTATTTCACAACATTCCTGGCTGGTCGGCCCCACTTCTCGGTGGGAAAATTATATACGTTTATAACGTAGTATAACCTAACCTAACCCATCTAGACCCTCGCTTGTAATGTTTTACAGAATCCCGGTCGTGTCGTCCCGTACGTCTCGGAGCGGACATTATATACGTCTATAACGTTATATATCCTAACCTAAGGCAACTTAACATCTCCGATGTAGTATTTTCCAACATTCCTGGCGGGTCGGCCCCTACTTCTCGGTGGGCACATTATATACGTCTATATCGTAATATAACCTAACCTAACCCATCTAGACCCTCGCTTGTAATGTTTTGCAGAATCCCGGGCGTGTCGTCCCGTACGTCTCGGTGCGGACATTATATACGTCTATAACGTTATATATCCTAACCAAAGGCAACCTAATATCTCGATTTTAGTATTTCACAACATTCCTGGCGGGTCGGCCGCACTTCTCGGTGGGAACATTATTTACGTCTATAACGTAATATAACCTAACCTAATCCATCTAGAACCTCGCTGGTAATGTTTTACAAAATCCCGGTCGTGTCGGCCCGTACTTCTCCGTGGGGACATTATATACGTCTGTAACGTTATATATCCTAACCTAAGGGAACCTAACATCTCGGATGTAGTATTTTCCAACATTCCTGGCGGGTCGGCCCCACTTCTCGGTGGGAACATTATTCACGTCTATAACGTAATATAACCTAACCTAACCCATCTAGACCCTCGCTGGTAATGTTTTACAGAATCCAGGTCGTGTCGTCTCGTACGTCTCGGTGCGGACATTATATACGTCTATAACGTTATATATCCTAACCTAAGGGAACCTAACATCTCGGATGTACTATTTCACAACATTCCTGTCTGGTCGGCCCCACTTTTCGGTGGGAACATTATATACGTCTATATCGTAATACAACCTAACCTAACCAATCTACACCCTCGCTGGTAATGTTTTACAGAATCCCGGTCGTGTCGTCTCGTACGTCTCGGTGCGGACATTATATACGTCTATAACGTTATATATCCTAACCAAAGGCAACTAAACATCTCGGATGTAGTATTTTCCAACATTCCTGGCGGGTCGGCCCCACACTTCTGTGGGAACATTATTTACGTCTATAACGTAATATAACCTAACCTAATCCATCTAGACCCTCGCTGGTAATGTTTTACAAAATCCCGGTCGTGTCGGCCCGTACTTCTCCGTGGGGACATTATATACGTCTATAACGTTATATATCCTAACCTAAGGGAACCTAACATCACGCATGTAGTATTTCACAACATTCCTGGCTGGTCGGCCCCACTTCTCGGTGGGAAAATTATATACGTCTATATCGTAATATAACCTAACCTAACCCATCTAGACCCTCGCTGGTAATGTTTTACAGAATCCCGGTCGTGTCGTCTCGTACGTCTCGGTGCGGACATTATATACGTCTATAACGTTATATATCCTAACCTAAGGGTACCTAACATCTCGGATGTAGTATTTCACAACATTCCTGGCTGGTCGGCCCCACTTCTCGGTGGGAACATTATATACGTTTATAACGAAGTATAACCTAACCTAACCCATCTAGACCCTCGCTTGTAATGTTTTACAAAATCCCGCTCGTTTCGGCCCGTACCTCTCCGTGGGTACATTATATACGTCTATATCGTTATATATCCTAACCAAAGGCAACCTAACATCTCGGATGTAGTATTTTCCAACATTCCTGGCGGGTCGGCCCCTACTTCTCGGTGGGCACATTATATACGTCTATATCGTAATATAACCAAACCTAACCCATCTAGACCCTCGCTGGTAATGTTTTACAAAATCCCGGTCGTGTCGGCCCGTACTTCTCCGTGGGGACATTATATACGTCTATATCGTTATATATCCTAACCTAAGGCAACTTAACATCTCGGATGTAGTATTTTCCAACATTCCTGGCGGGGCGGCCGCTACTTCTTGGTGGGAACATTATATACGTCTATATCGTAATATAACCTAACCTAACCCATCTAGACCCTCGCTGGTAATGTTCTACAAAATCCCGGTCGTGTCGGCCCGTACGTCTCGGTGCGCACATTATATACGTCTATAACGTTATATATCCTAACCTAAGGGAACCTAACATCTCGGATGTAGTATTTTCCAACATTCCTGGCGGGGCGGCCCCTACTTCTCGGTGGGCACATTATATACGTCTATATCGTAATATAACCTAACCTAACCCATCTAGCCCCTCGCTTGTAATGTTTTGCAGAATCCCGGTCGTGTCGGCCCGTACGTCTCGGTGCGGACATTATATACGTCTATAACGTTATATATCCTAACCTAAGCGAACCTAACATCTCGGATGTAGTATTTCACAACATTCCTGGCTGGTCGGCCCCACTTCTCGGTGGGAACATTATATACGTTTATAACGAAGTATAACTTAACCTAACCCATCTAGAGCCTCGCTTGTAATGTTTTACAGAATCCCGGTCGTGTCGTCCCGTACGTCTCGGTGCGGACATTATATACGTCTATAACGTTATATATCCTAACCAAAGGCAACCTAACATCTCGGATGTAGTATTTTTCAACATTCCTGGCGGGGCGGCCGCTACTTCTCGGTGGGAACATTATTTACGTCTATAACGTAATATAACCTAACCTAATCCATCTAGACCCTCGCTGGTAATGTTTAACAAAATCCCGGTCGTGTCGGCCCGTACATCTCCGTGCGGACATTATATACGTCTATAACGTTATATATCCTATCCTAAGGGAACCTAACATCTCGGATGTAGTATTTTCCAACATTCCTGGCGGGGCGGCCCCTACTTCTTGGTGGGCACATTATATACGTCTATATCGTAATATAACCTAACCTAACCCATCTAGCCCCTCGCTTGTAATGTTTTGCAGAATCCCGGTCGTGTCGGCCCGTACGTCTCGGTGCGGACATTATATACGTCTATAACGTTATATATCCTAACCTAAGCGAACCTAACATCTCGGATGTAGTATTTCACAACATTCCTGGCTGGTCGGCCCCACTTCTCGGTGGGAACATTATATACGTTTATAACGAAGTATAACTTAACCTAACCCATCTAGAGCCTCGCTTGTAATGTTTTACAAAATCCCGGTCGTGTCGGCCCGTACTTTTCCGTGGGGACATTATATACGTCTATATCGTTATATATCCTAACCTAAGGGAACATAACATCTCGGATGTAGTATTTTCCAACATTCCTGGCGGGGCGGCCGCTACTTCTTGGTGGGAACATTATATACGTCTATATCGTAATATAACCTAACCAAACCCATCTAGACCCTCGCTGGTAATGTTCTACAAAATCCCGGTCGTGTCGTCTCATACGTCTCGTTGCGGACATTATATACGTCTATATCGTTATATATCCTAACCTAAGGCAACCTAACATCTCGGATGTAGTATTTTCCAACATTCCTGGCGGGTCGGCCCCTACTTCTCGGTGGGCACATTATATACGTCTATATCGTAATATAACCTAACCTAACCCATCTAGCCCCTCGCTTGTAATGTTTTGCAGAATCCCTGTCCTGTCGGCCCGTACGTCTCGGTGCGGACATTATATACGTCTATAACGTTATATACACTAACCTAAGCGAACCTAACATCTCGGATGTAGTATTTCACAACATTCCTGGCTGGTCGGCCCCACTTCTCGGTGGGAACATTATATACGTTTATAACGAAGTATAACCTAACCTAACCCATCTAGACCCTCGCTTGTAATGTTTTACAAAATCCCGCTCGTGTCGGCCCGTACTTCTCCGTGGGTACATTATATACGTCTATATCGTTATATATCCTAACCAAAGGCAACCTAACATCTCGGATGTAGTATTTTCCAACATTCCTGGCGGGTCGGCCCCTACTTCTCGGTGGGCACATTATATACGTCTATATCGTAATATAACCAAACCTAACCCATCTAGACCCTCGCTGGTAATGTTTTACAAAATCCCGGTCGTGTCGGCCCGTACTTCTCCGTGGGGACATTATATACGTCTATATCGTTATATATCCTAACCTAAGGCAACTTAACATCTCCGATGTAGTATTTTCCAACATTCCTGGCGGGTCGGCCCCTACTTCTCGGTGGGCACATTATATACGTCTATATCGTAATATAACCTAACCTAACCCATCTAGCCCCTCGCTTGTAATGTTTTGCAGAATCCCGGTCGTGTCGGCCCGTACGTCTCGGTGCGCACATTATATACGTCTATAACGTTATATATCCTAACCTAAGCGAACCTAACACCTCGGATGTAGTATTTCACAACATTCCTGTCTGGTCGGCCCCACTTCTCGGTGGGAACATTATATACGTTTATAACGAAGTATAACTTAACCTAACCCATCTAGACCCTCGCTTGTAATGTTTTACAGAATCCCGGTCGTGTCGTCCCGTACGTCTCGGAGCGGACATTATATACGTCTATAACGTTATATATCCTAACCAAAGGCAACCTAACATCTCGGATGTAGTATTTTCCAACATTCCTGGCGGGGCGGCCGCTACTTCTCGGTGGGAACATTATTTACGTCTATAACGTAATATAACCTAACCTAATCCATCTAGACCCTCGCTGGTAATGTTTTACAAAATCCCGGTCGTGTCGGCCCGTACTTTTCCGTGGGGACATTATATACGTCTATATCGTTATATATCCTAACCTAAGGGAACATAACATCTCGGATGTAGTATTTTCCAACATTCCTGGCGGGGCGGCCGCTACTTCTTGGTGGGAACATTATATACGTCTATATCGTAATATAACCTAACCAAACCCATCTAGACCCTCGCTGGTAATGTTCTACAAAATCCCGGTCGTGTCGTCTCATACGTCTCGTTGCGGACATTATATACGTCTATAACGTTATATATCCTAACCTAAGGGAACCTAACATCACGGATGTAGTATTTCACAACATTTCTGGCTGGTCGGCCCCACTTCTCGGTGGGAAAATTATATACGTTTATAACGTAGTATAACCTAACCTAACCCATCTAGCCCCTCGCTTGTAATGTTTTGCAGAATCCCGGTTGTGTCGGTCCGTACGTCTCGGTGCGGACATTATATACGTCTATAACGTTATATATCCTAACCTAAGGGTACCTAACATCTCGGATGTAGTATTTCACAACATTCCTGGCTGGTCGGCCCCACTTCTCGGTGGGAACATTATATACGTTTATAACGAAGTATAACCTAACCTAACCCATCTGGACCCTCGCTTGTAATGTTTTACAGAATCCCGGCCGTGTCGTCCCGTACGTCTCGGCGCGGACATTATATACGTCTATAACGTTTTATATCCTAACCAAAGGCAACCTAACATCTCGAATGTAGTATTTCACAACATTCCTGGAGGGTCGGCCCCACTTCTCGGTGGGAGCATTATTTACGTCTATATCGTAATATAACCAAACCTAACCCATCTAGACCCTCGCTGGTAATGTTTTACAAAATCCCGGTCGTGTCGGCCCGTACTTCTCCGTGGGGACATTATATACGTCTATATCGTTATATATCCTAACCTAAGGCAACTTAACATCTCCGATGTAGTATTTTCCAACATTCCTGGCGGGTCGGCCCCTACTTCTCGGTGGGCACATTATATACGTTTATATCGTAATATAACCTAACCTAACCCATCCAGCCCCTCGCTTGTAATGTTTTGCAGAATCCCGGTCGTGTCGGCCCGTACGTCTCGGTGCGGACATTATATACGTCTATAACGTTATATATCCTAACCTAAGCGAACCTAACATCTCGGATGTAGTATTTCACAACATTCCTGGCTGGTCGGCCCCACTTCTCGGTGGGAACATTATATACGTTTATAACGAAGTATAACTTAACCTAACCCATCTAGACCCTCGCTTGTAATGTTTTACAGAATCCCGGTCGTGTCGTCCCGTACGTCTCGGTGCGGACATTATATACGTCTACAACGTTATATATCCTAACCAAAGGCAACCTAACATCTCGGATGTAGTATTTTCCAACATTCCTGGCGGGGCGGCCGCTACTTCTCGGTGGGAACATTATATACGTCTATATCGTAATATAACCTAACCTAACCCAGCTACACCCTCGCTGGTAATGTTTTACAAAATGCCGGTCGTGTCGGCCCGTACTTCTCGGTGGGGACATTATTTACGTCTATAACGTTAAATATCTTAACCTAAGGGAACCTAACATCTCGGATGTAGTATTTCACAACATTCCTGGCAGGTCGGCCCCACTTCTCGGTGGGAACATTATATACGTTTATAACGTAATATAACCTAACCTAACCCATCTAGCCCCTCGCTGGTTATGTTTTACAAAATCCCAGTCGTGTCGGCCCGTACTGTTCCGTGGTGACATTATATACGTCTATAATTTTATATATCCTAACCTAAGGCAACTTAACATCTCGGATGTAGTATTTTCCAACATTCCTGGCGGGTCAGTCCCTACTTCTCGGTCGGCACATTATATACGTCTATATCGTAATATAACCTAACCTAACCCATCTAGACCCTCGCTGGTAATGTTTTACAGAATCCCGGTCGTGTCGTCTCGTACGTCTCGGTGCGGACATTATATACGTCTATAACGTTATATATCCTAACCTAAGGGAACCTAACATCACGGATGTAGTATTTCACAACATTCCTGGCTGGTCGGCCCCACTTCTCGGTGGGAAAATTATATACGTTTATAACGTAGTATAACCTAACCTAACCCATCTAGCCCCTCGCTTGTAATGTTTTGCAGAATCCCGGTCGTGTCGGCCCGTACTTCTCCGTGGGGACATTATATACGTCTATATCGTTATATATCCTAACCTAAGGCAACCTAACATCTCGGATGTAGTATTTTCCAACATTCCTGGCGGGTCAGTCCCTACTTCTCGGTCGGCACATTATATACGTCTATATCGTAATATAACCTAACCTAACCCATCTAGACCCTCGCTGGTAATGTTCTACAAAATCCCGGCCGTGTCGTCCCGTACGTCTCGGCGCGGACATTATATACGTCTATAACGTTTTATATCCTAACCAAAGGCAACCTAACATCTCGAATGTAGTATTTCACAACATTCCTGGCGGGTCGGCCCCACTTCTCGGTGGGAGCATTATTTACGTCTATATCGTAATATAACCAAACCTAACCCATCTAGACCCTCGCTGGTAATGTTTTACAAAATCCCGGTCGTGTCGGCCCGTACTTCTCAGTGGGCACATTATATACGTCTATATCGTAATATAACCTAACCTAACCCATCTAGCCCCTCGCTTGTAATGTTTTGCAGAATCCCGGTCGTGTCGGCCCGTACGTCTCGGTGCGGACATTATATACGTCTATAACGTTATATATCCTAACCTAAGCGAACCTAACATCTCGGATGTAGTATTTCACAACATTCCTGGCTGGTCGGCCCCACTTCTCGGTGGGAACATTATATACGTTTATAACGAAGTATAACTTAACCTAACCCATCTAGAGCCTCGCTTGTAATGTTTTACAGAATCCCGGTCGTGTCGTCCCGTACGTCTCGGTGCGGACATTATATACGTCTATAACGTTATATATCCTAACCAAAGGCAACCTAACATCTCGAATGTAGTATTTCACAACATTCCTGGCGGGTCGGCCCCACTTCTCGGTGGGAACATTATTTACGTCTATAACGTAATATAACCTAACCTAATCCATCTAGACCCTCGCTGGTAATGTTTTACAAAATCCCGGTCGTGTCGGCCCGTACATCTCCGTGGGGACATTATATACGTCTATAACGTTATATATCCTAACTTAAGGGAACCTAACATCTCGGATGTAGTATTTTCCAACATTCCTGGCGGGGCGGCCGCTACTTCTTGGTGGGAACATTATATACGTCTATATCGTAATATAACCTAACCTAACCCATCTAGAACCTCGCTGGTAATGTTCTACAAAATCCCGGTCGTGTCGTCTCGTACGTCTCGGTGCGGACATTATATACGTCTATAACGTTATATATCCTAACCTAAGGGAACCTAACATCACGGATGTAGTATTTCACAACATTCCTGGCTGGTCGGCCCCACTTCTCGGTGGGAAAATTATATACGTTTATAACGTAGTATAACCTAACCTAACCCATCTAGCCCCTCGCTTGTAATGTTTTGCAGAATCCCGGTCGTGTCGGCCCGTACTTCTCCGCGGGGACATTATATACGTCTATATCGTTATATATCCTAACCTAAGGCAACCTAACATCTCGGATGTAGTATTTTCCAACATTCCTGGCGGGTCGGCCCCTAGTTCTCGGTGGGCACATTATTTACGTCTATATCGTAATATAACCAAACCTAACCCATCTAGACCCTCGCTGGTAATGTTTTACAAAATCCCGGTCGTGTCGGCCCGTACTTCTCCGTGGGGACATTATATACGTCTATATCGTTATATATCCTAACCTAAGGCAACTTAACATCTCCGATGTAGTATTTTCCAACATTCCTGGCGGGTCGGCCCCTACTTCTCGGTGGGCACATTATATACGTCTATATCGTAATATAACCTAACCTAACCCATCTAGACCCTCGCTTGTAATGTTTTGCAGAATCACGGCCGTGTCGTCCCGTACGTCTCGGCGCGGACATTATATACGTCTATAACGTTTTATATCCTAACCAAAGGCAACCTAACATCTCGAATGTAGTATTTCACAACATTCCTGGCGGGTCGGCCCCACTTCTCGGTGGGAGCATTATTTACGTCTATATCGTAATATAACCAAACCTAACCCATCTAGACCCTCGCTGGTAATGTTTTACAAAATCCCGGTCGTGTCGGCCCGTACTTCTCCGTGGGGACATTATATACGTCTATATCGTTATATATCCTAACCTAAGGCAACTTAACATCTCCGATGTAGTATTTTCCAACATTCCTGGCGGGTCGGCCCCTACTTCTCGGTGGGCACATTATATACGTTTATATCGTAATATAACCTAACCTAACCCATCCAGCCCCTCGCTTGTAATGTTTTGCAGAATCCCGGTCGTGTCGGCCCGTACGTCTCGGTGCGGACATTATATACGTCTATAACGTTATATATCCTAACCTAAGCGAACCTAACATCTCGGATGTAGTATTTCACAACATTCCTGGCTGGTCGGCCCCACTTCTCGGTGGGAACATTATATACGTTTATAACGAAGTATAACTTAACCTAACCCATCTAGACCCTCGCTTGTAATGTTTTACAGAATCCCGGTCGTGTCGTCCCGTACGTCTCGGTGCGGACATTATATACGTCTATAACGTTATATATCCTAACCAAAGGAAACCTAACATCTCGGATGTAGTATTTTCCAACATTCCTGGCGGGGCGGCCGCTACTTCTCGGTGGGAACATTATATACGTCTATATCGTAATATAACCTAACCTAACCCAGCTAGACCCTCGCTGGTTATGTTTTACAAAATCCCAGTCGTGTCGGCCCGTACTGTTCCGTGGTGACATTATATACGTCTATAATTTTATATATCCTAACCTAAGGCAACTTAACATCTCGGATGTAGTATTTTCCTACATTCCTGGCGGGTCAGTCCCTACTTCTCGGTCGGCACATTATATACGTCTATATCGTAATATAACCTAACCTAACCCATCTAGACCCTCGCTGGTAATGTTTTACAGAATCCCGGTCGTGTCGTCTCGTACGTCTCGGTGCGGACATTATATACGTCTATAACGTTATATATCCTAACCTAAGGGAACCTAACATCACGGATGTAGTATTTCACAACATTCCTGGCTGGTCGGCCCCACTTCTCGGTGGGAAAATTATATACGTTTATAACGTAGTATAACCTAACCTAACCCATCTAGCACCTCGCTTGTAATGTTTTGCAGAATCCCGGTCGTGTCGGCCCGTACGTCTCGGTGCGGACATTATATACGTCTATAACGTTATATATCCTAACCTAAGGGTACCTAACATCTCGGATGTAGTATTTCACAACATTCCTGGCTGGTCGGCCCCACTTCTCTGTAGGAACATTATATACGTTTATAACGAAGTATAACCTAACCTAAACCATCTAGACCCTCGCTTGTAATGTTTTACAGAATCCCGGTCGTGTCGTCCCGTACGTCTCGGCGCGGACATTATATACGTCTATAACGTTTTATATCCTAACCAAAGGCAACCTAACATCTCGAATGTAGTATTTCACAACATTCCTGGCGGGTCGGCCCCACTTCTTGGTGGGAACATTATTTACGTCTATAACGTAATATAACCTAACCTAATCCATCTAGACCCTCGCTGGTAATGTTTTACAAAATCCCGGTCGTGTCGGCCCGTACTTCTCCGTGGGGACATTATATACGTCTATATCGTTATATATCCTAACCTAAGGCAACCTAACATCTCGGATGTAGTATTTTCCAACATTCCTGGCGGGTCGGCCCCTACTTCTCGGTGGGAACATTATTTACGTCTATAACGTAATATAACCTAACGTAATGCATCTAGACCCTCGCTGGTAATGTTTTACAAAATCCCGGTCGTGTCGGCCCGTACTTCTCCGTGGGGACATTATATACGTCTATAACGTTATATATCCTAACCTAAGGGAACCTAACATCTCGGATGTAGTATTTTCCAACATTCCTGGCGGGGCGGCCGCTACTTCTTGGTGGGAACATTATATACGTCTATATCGTAATATAACCTAACCTAACCCATCTAGACCTTCGCTTGTAATGTTTTGCAGAATCCCGGTCGTGTCGTCCCGTACGTCTCGGTGCGGACATTATATACGTCTATAACGTTATATATCCTAACCAAAGGCAACCTAATATCTCGAATGTAGTATTTCACAACATTCCTGGCGGGTCGGCCGCACTTCTCGGTGGGAACATTATTTACGTCTATAACGTAATATAACCTAACCTAACCCATCTAGCACCTCGCTTGTAATGTTTTGCAGAATCCCGGTCGTGTCGGCCCGTACGTCTCGGTGCGGACATTATATACGTCTATAACGTTATATATCCTAACCTAAGGGTACCTAACATCTCGGATGTAGTATTTCACAACATTCCTGGCTGGTCGGCCCCACTTCTCTGTAGGAACATTATATACGTTTATAACGAAGTATAACCTAACCTAAACCATCTAGACCCTCGCTTGTAATGTTTTACAGAATCCCGGTCGTGTCGTCCCGTACGTCTCGTTGCGGACATTATATACGTCTACAACGTTATATATCCTAACCAAAGGCAACCTAACATCACGGATGTAGTATTTTCCAACATTCCTGGCGGGGCGGCCGCTACTTCTCGGTGGGAACATTATATACGTCTATATCGTAATATAACCTAACCTAACCCAGCTACACCCTCGCTGGTAATGTTTTACAAAATGCCGGTCGTGTCGGCCCGTACTTCTCGGTGGGGACATTATTTACGTCTATAACGTTAAATATCTTAACCTAAGGGAACCTAACATCTCGGATGTAGTATTTCACAACATTCCTGGCAGGTCGGCCCCACTTCTCGGTGGGAACATTATATACGTTTATAACGTAATATAACCTAACCTAACCCATCTAGCCCCTCGCTGGTTATGTTTTACAAAATCCCAGTCGTGTCGGCCCGTACTGTTCCGTGGTGACATTATATACGTCTATAATTTTATATATCCTAACCTAAGGCAACTTAACATCTCGGATGTAGTATTTTCCAACATTCCTGGCGGGTCAGTCCCTACTTCTCGGTCGGCACATTATATACGTCTATATCGTAATATAACCTAACCTAACCCATCTAGACCCTCGCTGGTAATGTTTTACAGAATCCCGGTCGTGTCGTCTCGTACGTCTCGGTGCGGACATTATATACGTCTATAACGTTATATATCCTAACCTAAGGGAACCTAACATCACGGATGTAGTATTTCACAACATTCCTGGCTGGTCGGCCCCACTTCTCGGTGGGAAAATTATATACGTTTATAACGTAGTATAACCTAACCTAACCCATCTAGCCCCTCGCTTGTAATGTTTTGCAGAATCCCGGTCGTGTCGGCCCGTACTTCTCCGTGGGGACATTATATACGTCTATATCGTTATATATCCTAACCTAAGGCAACCTAACATCTCGGATGTAGTATTTTCCAACATTCCTGGCGGGTCAGTCCCTACTTCTCGGTCGGCACATTATATACGTCTATATCGTAATATAACCTAACCTAACCCATCTAGACCCTCGCTGGTAATGTTCTACAAAATCCCGGCCGTGTCGTCCCGTACGTCTCGGCGCGGACATTATATACGTCTATAACGTTTTATATCCTAACCAAAGGCAACCTAACATCTCGAATGTAGTATTTCACAACATTCCTGGCGGGTCGGCCCCACTTCTCGGTGGGAGCATTATTTACGTCTATATCGTAATATAACCAAACCTAACCCATCTAGACCCTCGCTGGTAATGTTTTACAAAATCCCGGTCGTGTCGGCCCGTACTTCTCAGTGGGCACATTATATACGTCTATATCGTAATATAACCTAACCTAACCCATCTAGCCCCTCGCTTGTAATGTTTTGCAGAATCCCGGTCGTGTCGGCCCGTACTTCTCCGTGGGGACATTATATACGTCTATATCGTTATATATCCTAACCTAAGGCAACTTAACATCTCCGATGTAGTATTTTCCAACATTCCTGGCGGGTCGGCCCCTACTTCTCGGTGGGCACATTATATACGTTTATATCGTAATATAACCTAACCTAACCCATCCAGCCCCTCGCTTGTAATGTTTTGCAGAATCCCGGTCGTGTCGGCCCGTACGTCTCGGTGCGGACATTATATACGTCTATAACGTTATATATTCTAACCTAAGCGAACCTAACATCTCGGATGTAGTATTTCACAACATTCCTGGCTGGTCGGCCCCACTTCTCGGTGGGAACATTATATACGTTTATAACGAAGTATAACTTAACCTAACCCATCTAGACCCTCGCTTGTAATGTTTTACAGAATCCCGGTCGTGTCGTCCCGTACGTCTCGGTGCGGACATTATATACGTCTATAACGTTATATATCCTAACCAAAGGCAACCTAACATCTCGGATGTAGTATTTTCCAACATTCCTGGCGGGGCGGCCGCTACTTCGCGGTGGGAACATTATATACGTCTATATCGTAATATAACCTAACCTAACCCAGCTAGACCCTCGCTGGTTATGTTTTACAAAATCCCAGTCGTGTCGGCCCGTACTGTTCCGTGGTGACATTATATACGTCTATAATTTTATATATCCTAACCTAAGGCAACTTAACATCTCGGATGTAGTATTTTCCAACATTCCTGGCGGGTCAGTCCCTACTTCTCGGTCGGCACATTATATACGTCTATATCGTAATATAACCTAACCTAACCCATCTAGACCCTCGCTGGTAATGTTTTACAGAATCCCGGTCGTGTCGTCTCGTACGTCTCGGTGCGGACATTATATACGTCTATAACGTTATATATCCTAACCTAAGGGAACCTAACATCACGGATGTAGTATTTCACAACATTCCTGGCTGGTCGGCCCCACTTCTCGGTGGGAAAATTATATACGTTTATAACGTAGTATAACCTAACCTAACCCATCTAGCACCTCGCTTGTAATGTTTTGCAGAATCCCGGTCGTGTCGGCCCGTACGTCTCGGTGCGGACATTATATACGTCTATAACGTTATATATCCTAACCTAAGGGTACCTAACATCTCGGATGTAGTATTTCACAACATTCCTGGCTGGTCGGCCCCACTTCTCTGTAGGAACATTATATACGTTTATAACGAAGTATAACCTAACCTAAACCATCTAGACCCTCGCTTGTAATGTTTTACAGAATCCCGGTCGTGTCGTCCCGTACGTCTCGGCGCGGACATTATATACGTCTATAACGTTTTATATCCTAACCAAAGGCAACCTAACATCTCGAATGTAGTATTTCACAACATTCCTGGCGGGTCGGCCCCACTTCTTGGTGGGAACATTATTTACGTCTATAACGTAATATAACCTAACCTAATCCATCTAGACCCTCGCTGGTAATGTTTTACAAAATCCCGGTCGTGTCGGCCCGTACTTCTCCGTGGGGACATTATATACGTCTATATCGTTATATATCCTAACCTAAGGCAACCTAACATCTCGGATGTAGTATTTTCCAACATTCCTGGCGGGTCGGCCCCTACTTCTCGGTGGGAACATTATTTACGTCTATAACGTAATATAACCTAACGTAATGCATCTAGAACCTCGCTGGTAATGTTTTACAAAATCCCGGTCGTGTCGGCCCGTACTTCTCCGTGGGGACATTATATACGTCTATAACGTTATATATCCTAACCTAAGGGAACCTAACATCTCGGATGTAGTATTTTCCAACATTCCTGGCGGGGCGGCCGCTACTTCTTGGTGGGAACATTATATACGTCTATATCGTAATATAACCTAACCTAACCCATCTAGACCTTCGCTTGTAATGTTTTGCAGAATCCCGGTCGTGTCGTCCCGTACGTCTCGGTGCGGACATTATATACGTCTATAACGTTATATATCCTAACCAAAGGCAACCTAATATCTCGAATGTAGTATTTCACAACATTCCTGGCGGGTCGGCCGCACTTCTCGGTGGGAACATTATTTACGTCTATAACGTAATATAACCTAACCTAACCCATCTAGCACCTCGCTTGTAATGTTTTGCAGAATCCCGGTCGTGTCGGCCCGTACGTCTCGGTGCGGACATTATATACGTCTATAACATTATATATCCTAACCTAAGGGTACCTAACATCTCGGATGTAGTATTTCACAACATTCCTGGCTGGTCGGCCCCACTTCTCGGTGGGAAAATTATATACGTTTATAACGTAGTATAACCTAACCTAACCCATCTAGCCCCTCGCTTGTAATGTTTTGCAGAATCCCGGTCGTGTCGGCCCGTACGTCTCCGTGCGGACATTATATACGTCTATAACGTTATATATCCTAACCTAAGGGTACCTAACATCTCGCATGTAGTATTTCACAACATTCCTGGCTGGTCGGCCCCACTTCTCGGTGGGAACATTATATACGTTTATAACGAAGTATAACCTAACCTAACCCGTCTAGACCCTCGCTTGTAATGTTTTACAAAATCCCGCTCGTGTCGGCCCGTACTTCTCCGTGGGTACATTATATACGTCTTTATCGTTATATATCCTAACCTAAGGCAACCTAACATCTCGGATGTAGTATTTTCCAACATTCCTGGCGGGTCGGCCCCTACTTCTCGGTGGGCACATTATATACGTCTATATCGTAATATAACCTAACCTAACCCATCTAGCCCCTCGCTTGTAATGTTTTGCAGAATCCCGGTCGTGTCGGCCCGTACGTCTCGGTGCGGACATTATATACGTCTATAACGTTATATATCCTAACCTAAGCGAACCTAACATCTCGGATGTAGTATTTCACAACATTCCTGGCTAGTCGGCCCCACTTCTCGGTGGGAACATTATATACGTTTATAACGAAGTATAACTTAACCTAACCCATCTAGAGCCTCGCTTGTAATGTTTTACAGAATCCCGGTCCTGTCGTCCCGTACGTCTCGGTGCGGACATTATATACGTCTATAACGTTATATATCCTAACCAAAGGCAACCTAACATCTCGAATGTAGTATTTCACAACATTCCTGGCGGGTCGGCCCCACTTCTCGGTGGGAACATTATTTACGTCTATAACGTAATATAACCTAACCTAATCCATCTAGACCCTCGCTGGTAATGTTTTACAAAATCCCGGTCGTGTCGGACCGTACTTCTCCGTGGGGACATTATATACGTCTATAACGTTATATATCCTAACCTAAGGGAACCTAACATCTCGGATGTAGTATTTTCCAACATTCCTGGCGGGGCGGCCGCTACTTCTTGGTGGGAACATTATATACGTCTATATCGTAATATAACCTAACCTAACCCATCTAGACCCTCGCTGGTAATGTTCTACAAAATCCCGGTCGTGTCGTCTCGTACGTCTCGGTGCGGAAATTATATACGTCTATAACGTTATATATCCTAACCTAAGGGAACCTAACATCACGGATGTAGTATTTCACAACATTCCTGGCTGGTCGGCCCCACTTCTCGGTGGGAAAATTATATACGTTTATAACGTAGTATAACCTAACCTAACCCATCTAGCCCCTCGCTTGTTATGTTTTGCAGAATCCCGGTCGTGTCGGCCCGTACGTCTCCGTGCGGACATTATATACGTCTATAACGTTATATAGCCTAACCTAAGGGTACCTAACATCTCGCATGTAGTATTTCACAACATTCCTGGCTGGTCGGCCCCACTTCTCGGTGGGAACATTATATACGTTTATAACGAAGTATAACCTAACCTAACCCATCTAGACCCTCGCTTGTAATGTTTTACAGAATCCCGGTCGTGTCGTCCCGTACGTCTCGGCGCGGACATTATATACGTCTATAACGTTTTATATCCTAACCAAAGGCAACCTAACATCTCGAATGTAGTATTTCACAACATTCCTGGCGGGTCGGTCCCACTTCTCGGTGGGAACATTATTTACGTCTATAACGTAATATAACCTAACCTAATCCATCTAGACCCTCGCTGGTAATGTTTTACAAAATTCCGGTCGTGTCGGCCCGTACTTCTCGGTGCGGACATTATATACGTCTACAACGTTATATATCCTAACCTAAGGGTACCTAACATCTCGCATGTAGTATTTCACAACATTCCTGGCGGGTCAGTCCCTACTTCTCGGTGGGCACATTATATACGTCTATAACGTAATATAACCTAACCTAACCCATCTAGACCGTCGCTGGTAATGTTTTACAGAATCCCAGTCGTGTCGTCTCGTACGTCTCGGTGCGGACACTATATACGTCTATAACGTTATATATCCTAACCAAAGGCAACCTAACATCTCGGATGTAGTATTTTCCAACATTCCTGGCGGGGCGGCCGCTACTTCTCGGTGGGAACATTATTTACGTCTATAACGTAATATAACCTAACCTAATCCATCTAGACCCTCGCTGGTAATGTTTTACAAAATCCCGGTCGTGTCGGCCCGTACTTCTCCGTGGGGACATTATATACGTCTATAACGTTATATATCCTAACCTAAGGGAACCTAACATCTCGGATGTAGTATTTTCCAACATTCCTGGCGGGGCGGCCCCTACTTCTCGGTGGGCACATTGTATACGTTTATACCGTAATATAACCTAACCTAACCCATCTAGCCCCTCGCTTGTAATGTTTTGCAGAATCCCGGTCGTGTCGGCCCGTACGTCTCGGTGCGGGCATTATATACGTCTATAACGTTATATATCCTAACCTAAGCGAACCTAACATCTCGGATGTAGTATTTCACAACAATGCTGGCTGGTCGGCCCCACTTCTCGGTGGGAACATTATATACGTTTATAACGAAGTATAACTTAACCTAACCCATCTAGAGCCTCGCTTGTAATGTTTTCCAGAATCCCGGTCGTGTCGTCCCGTACGTCTCGGTGCGGACATAATATACGTCTATAACGTTATATATCCTAACCAAAGGCAACCTAACATCTCGAATGTAGTATTTCACAACATTCCTTGCGGGTCGGCCCCACTTCTCGGTGGGAACATTATTTACGTCTATAACGTAATATAACCTAACCTAATCCATCTAGACCCTCGCTGGTAATGTTTTACAAAATTCCGGTCGTGTCGGCCCGTACTTCTCCGTGGGGACATTATATACGTCTATAACGTTATATATCCTAACCTAAGGGAACCTAACATCTCGGATGTAGTATTTTCCAACATTCCTGGCGGGGCGGCCGCTACTTCTTGGTGGGAACATTATATACGTCTATATCGTATATAACCTAACCTAACCCATCTAGAACCTCGCTGGTAATGTTCTACAAAATCCCGGTCGTGTCGTCTCGTACGTCTCGGTGCGGACATTATATACGTCTATAACGTTATATATCCTAACCTAAGGGAACCTAACATCACGGATGTAGTATTTCACAACATTCCTGGCTGGTCGGCCCCACTTCTCGGTGGGAAAATTATATACGTTTATAACGTAGTATAACCTAACCTAACCCATCTAGCCCCTCGCTTGTAATGTTTTGCAGAATCCCGGTCGTGTCGGCCCGTACGTCTCGGTGCGGACATTATATACGTCTATAACGTTATATATCCTAACCTAAGCGAACCTAACATCTAGGATGTAGTATTTCACAACAATCCTGGCTGGTCGGCCCCACTTCTCGGTGGGAACATTATATACGTTTATAACGAAGTATAACTTAACCTAACCCATCTAGACCCTCGCTTGTAATGTTTTACAGAATCCCGGTCGTGTCGTCCCGTACGTCTCGGTGCGGACATTATATACGTCTATAACGTTATATATCCTAACCAAAGGCAACCTAACATCTCGGATGTAGTATTTTCCAACATTCCTGGCGGGGCGGCCGCTACTTCTCGGTGGGAACATTATATACGTCTATATCGTAATATAACCTAACCTAACCCAGCTAGACCCTCGCTGGTTATGTTTTACAAAATCCCAGTCGTGTCGGCCCGTACTGTTCCGTGGTGACATTATATACGTCTATAATTTTATATATCCTAACCTAAGGCAACTTAACATCTCGGATGTAGTATTTTCCAACATTCCTGGCGGGTCAGTCCCTACTTCTCGGTCGGCACATTATATACGTCTATATCGTAATATAACCTAACCTAACCCATCTAGACCCTCGCTGGTAATGTTTTACAGAATCCCGGTCGTGTCGTCTCGTACGTCTCGGTGCGGACATTATATACGTCTATAACGTTATATATCCTAACCTAAGGGAACCTAACATCACGGATGTAGTATTTCACAACATTCCTGGCTGGTCGGCCCCACTTCTCGGTGGGAAAATTATATACGTTTATAACGTAGTATAACCTAACCTAACCCATCTAGCACCTCGCTTGTAATGTTTTGCAGAATCCCGGTCGTGTCGGCCCGTACGTCTCGGTGCGGACATTATATACGTCTATAACGTTATATATCCTAACCTAAGGGTACCTAACATCTCGGATGTAGTATTTCACAACATTCCTGGCTGGTCGGCCCCACTTCTCTGTAGGAACATTATATACGTTTATAACGAAGTATAACCTAACCTAAACCATCTAGACCCTCGCTTGTAATGTTTTACAGAATCCCGGTCGTGTCGTCCCGTACGTCTCGGCGCGGACATTATATACGTCTATAACGTTTTATATCCTAACCAAAGGCAACCTAACATCTCGAATGTAGTATTTCACAACATTCCTGGCGGGTCGGCCCCACTTCTTGGTGGGAACATTATTTACGTCTATAACGTAATATAACCTAACCTAATCCATCTAGACCCTCGCTGGTAATGTTTTACAAAATCCCGGTCGTGTCGGCCCGTACTTCTCCGTGGGGACATTATATACGTCTATATCGTTATATATCCTAACCTAAGGCAACCTAACATCTCGGATGTAGTATTTTCCAACATTCCTGGCGGGGCGGCCGCTACTTCTCGGTGGGAACATTATTTACGTCTATAACGTAATATAACCTAACCTAATCCATCTAGACCCTTGCTGGTAATGTTTTACAAAATCCCGGTCGTGTCGGCCCGTACTTCTCCGTGGGGACATTATATACGTCTATAACGTTATATATCCTAACCTAAGGGAACCTAACATCTCGGATGTAGTATTTTCCAACATTCCTGGCGGGGCGGCCCCTACTTCTCGGTGGGCACATTGTATACGTTTATACCGTAATATAACCTAACCTAACCCATCTAGCCCCTCGCTTGTAATGTTTTGCAGAATCCCGGTCGTGTCGGCCCGTACGTCTCGGTGCGGGCATTATATACGTCTATAACGTTATATATCCTAACCTAAGCGAACCTAACATCTCGGATGTAGTATTTTACAACAATGCTGGCTGGTCGGCCCCACTTCTCGGTGGGAACATTATATACGTTTATAACGAAGTATAACTTAACCTAACCCATCTAGAGCCTCGCTTGTAATGTTTTCCAGAATCCCGGTCGTGTCGTCCCGTACGTCTCGGTGCGGACATAATATACGTCTATAACGTTATATATCCTAACCAAAGGCAACCTAACATCTCGAATGTAGTATTTCACAACATTCCTTGCGGGTCGGCCCCACTTCTCGGTGGGAACATTATTTACGTCTATAACGTAATATAACCTAACCTAATCCATCTAGACCCTCGCTGGTAATGTTTTACAAAATTCCGGTCGTGTCGGCCCGTACTTCTCCGTGGGGACATTATATACGTCTATAACGTTATATATCCTAACCTAAGGGAACCTAACATCTCGGATGTAGTATTTTCCAACATTCCTGGCGGGGCGGCCGCTACTTCTTGGTGGGAACATTATATACGTCTATATCGTATATAACCTAACCTAACCCATCTAGAACCTCGCTGGTAATGTTCTACAAAATCCCGGTCGTGTCGTCTCGTACGTCTCGGTGCGGACATTATATACGTCTATAACGTTATATATCCTAACCTAAGGGAACCTAACATCACGGATGTAGTATTTCACAACATTCCTGGCTGGTCGGCCCCACTTCTCGGTGGGAAAATTATATACGTTTATAACGTAGTATAACCTAACCTAACCCATCTAGCCCCTCGCTTGTAATGTTTTGCAGAATCCCGGTCGTGTCGGCCCGTACGTCTCGGTGCGGACATTATATACGTCTATAACGTTATATATCCTAACCTAAGCGAACCTAACATCTCGGATGTAGTATTTCACAACAATCCTGGCTGGTCGGCCCCACTTCTCGGTGGGAACATTATATACGTTTATAACGAAGTATAACTTAACCTAACCCATCTAGACCCTCGCTTGTAATGTTTTACAGAATCCCGGTCGTGTCGTCCCGTACGTCTCGGTGCGGACATTATATACGTCTATAACGTTATATATCCTAACCAAAGGCAACCTAACATCTCGGATGTAGTATTTTCCAACATTCCTGGCGGGGCGGCCGCTACTTCTCGGTGGGAACATTATATACGTCTATATCGTAATATAACCTAACCTAACCCAGCTAGACCCTCGCTGGTTATGTTTTACAAAATCCCAGTCGTGTCGGCCCGTACTGTTCCGTGGTGACATTATATACGTCTATAATTTTATATATCCTAACCTAAGGCAACTTAACATCTCGGATGTAGTATTTTCCAACATTCCTGGCGGGTCAGTCCCTACTTCTCGGTCGGCACATTATATACGTCTATATCGTAATATAACCTAACCTAACCCATCTAGACCCTCGCTGGTAATGTTTTACAGAATCCCGGTCGTGTCGTCTCGTACGTCTCGGTGCGGACATTATATACGTCTATAACGTTATATATCCTAACCTAAGGGAACCTAACATCACGGATGTAGTATTTCACAACATTCCTGGCTGGTCGGCCCCACTTCTCGGTGGGAAAATTATATACGTTTATAACGTAGTATAACCTAACCTAACCCATCTAGCACCTCGCTTGTAATGTTTTGCAGAATCCCGGTCGTGTCGGCCCGTACGTCTCGGTGCGGACATTATATACGTCTATAACGTTATATATCCTAACCTAAGGGTACCTAACATCTCGGATGTAGTATTTCACAACATTCCTGGCTGGTCGGCCCCACTTCTCTGTAGGAACATTATATACGTTTATAACGAAGTATAACCTAACCTAAACCATCTAGACCCTCGCTTGTAATGTTTTACAGAATCCCGGTCGTGTCGTCCCGTACGTCTCGGCGCGGACATTATATACGTCTATAACGTTTTATATCCTAACCAAAGGCAACCTAACATCTCGAATGTAGTATTTCACAACATTCCTGGCGGGTCGGCCCCACTTCTTGGTGGGAACATTATTTACGTCTATAACGTAATATAACCTAACCTAATCCATCTAGACCCTCGCTGGTAATGTTTTACAAAATCCCGGTCGTGTCGGCCCGTACTTCTCCGTGGGGACATTATATACGTCTATATCGTTATATATCCTAACCTAAGGCAACCTAACATCTCGGATGTAGTATTTTCCAACATTCCTGGCGGGTCGGCCCCTACTTCTCGGTGGGAACATTATTTACGTCTATAACGTAATATAACCTAACGTAATGCATCTAGACCCTCGCTGGTAATGTTTTACAAAATCCCGGTCGTGTCGGCCCGTACTTCTCCGTGGGGACATTATATACGTCTATAACGTTATATATCCTAACCTAAGGGAACCTAACATCTCGGATGTAGTATTTTCCAACATTCCTGGCGGGGCGGCCGCTACTTCTTGGTGGGAACATTATATACGTCTATATCGTAATATAACCTAACCTAACCCATCTAGACCTTCGCTTGTAATGTTTTGCAGAATCCCGGTCGTGTCGTCCCGTACGTCTCGGTGCGGACATTATATACGTCTATAACGTTATATATCCTAACCAAAGGCAACCTAATATCTCGAATGTAGTATTTCACAACATTCCTGGCGGGTCGGCCGCACTTCTCGGTGGGAACATTATTTACGTCTATAACGTAATATAACCTAACCTAATCCATCTAGAACCTCGCTGGTAATGTTTTACAAAATCCCGGTCGTGTCGGCCCGTACTTCTCCGTGGGGACATTATATACGTCTATAACGTTATATATCCTAACCTAAGGGAACCTAACATCACGCATGTAGTATTTCACAACATTCCTGGCTGGTCGTCCCAACTTCTCGGTGGGAAAATTATATACGTTTATAACGTAGTATAACCTAACCTAACCCATCTAGCCCCTCGCTTGTAATGTTTTGCAGAATCCCGGTCGTGTCGGCCCGTACGTCTCCGTGCGGACATTATATACGTCTATAACGTTATATATCCTAACCTAAGGGTACCTAACATCTCGCATGTAGTATTTCACAACATTCCTGGCTGGTCGGCCCCACTTCTCGGTGGGAACATTATATACGTTTATAACGAAGTATAACCTAACCTAACCCGTCTAGACCCTCGCTTGTAATGTTTTACAAAATCCCGCTCGTGTCGGCCCGTACTTCTCCGTGGGTACATTATATACGTCTTTATCGTTATATATCCTAACCTAAGGCAACCTAACATCTCGGATGTAGTATTTTCCAACATTCCTGGCGGGTCGGCCCCTACTTCTCGGTGGGCACATTATATACGTCTATATCGTAATATAACCTAACCTAACCCATCTAGCCCCTCGCTTGTAATGTTTTGCAGAATCCCGGTCGTGTCGGCCCGTACGTCTCGGTGCGGACATTATATACGTCTATAACGTTATATATCCTAACCTAAGCGAACCTAACATCTCGGATGTAGTATTTCACAACATTCCTGGCTAGTCGGCCCCACTTCTCGGTGGGAACATTATATACGTTTATAACGAAGTATAACTTAACCTAACCCATCTAGAGCCTCGCTTGTAATGTTTTACAGAATCCCGGTCCTGTCGTCCCGTACGTCTCGGTGCGGACATTATATACGTCTATAACGTTATATATCCTAACCAAAGGCAACCTAACATCTCGAATGTAGTATTTCACAACATTCCTGGCGGGTCGGCCCCACTTCTCGGTGGGAACATTATTTACGTCTATAACGTAATATAACCTAACCTAATCCATCTAGACCCTCGCTGGTAATGTTTTACAAAATCCCGGTCGTGTCGGACCGTACTTCTCCGTGGGGACATTATATACGTCTATAACGTTATATATCCTAACCTAAGGGAACCTAACATCTCGGATGTAGTATTTTCCAACATTCCTGGCGGGGCGGCCGCTACTTCTTGGTGGGAACATTATATACGTCTATATCGTAATATAACCTAACCTAACCCATCTAGACCCTCGCTGGTAATGTTCTACAAAATCCCGGTCGTGTCGTCTCGTACGTCTCGGTGCGGAAATTATATACGTCTATAACGTTATATATCCTAACCTAAGGGAACCTAACATCACGGATGTAGTATTTCACAACATTCCTGGCTGGTCGGCCCCACTTCTCGGTGGGAAAATTATATACGTTTATAACGTAGTATAACCTAACCTAACCCATCTAGCCCCTCGCTTGTAATGTTTTGCAGAATCCCGGTCGTGTCGGCCCGTACGTCTCCGTGCGGACATTATATACGTCTATAACGTTATATAGCCTAACCTAAGGGTACCTAACATCTCGCATGTAGTATTTCACAACATTCCTGGCTGGTCGGCCCCAATTCTCGGTGGGAACATTATATACGTTTATAACGAAGTATAACCTAACCTAACCCATCTAGACCCTCGCTTGTAATGTTTTACAGAATCCCGGTCGTGTCGTCCCGTACGTCTCGGCGCGGACATTATATACGTCTATAACGTTTTATATCCTAACCAAAGGCAACCTAACATCTCGAATGTAGTATTTCACAACATTCCTGGCGGGTCGGTCCCACTTCTCGGTGGGAACATTATTTACGTCTATAACGTAATATAACCTAACCTAATCCATCTAGACCCTCGCTGGTAATGTTTTACAAAATTCCGGTCGTGTCGGCCCGTACTTCTCGGTGCGGACATTATATACGTCTATAACGTTATATATCCTAACCTAAGGGTACCTAACATCTCGCATGTAGTATTTCACAACATTCCTGGCGGGTCAGTCCCTACTTCTCGGTGGGCACATTATATACGTCTATAACGTAATATAACCTAACCTAACCCATCTAGACCGTCGCTGGTAATGTTTTACAGAATCCCAGTCGTGTCGTCTCGTACGTCTCGGTGCGGACACTATATACGTCTATAACGTTATATATCCTAACCTAAGCGAACCTAACATCTCGGATGTAGTATTTTCCAACATTCCTGGCGGGGCGGCCGCTACTTCTCGGTGGGAACATTATTTACGTCTATAACGTAATATAACCTAACCTAATCCATCTAGACCCTTGCTGGTAATGTTTTACAAAATCCCGGTCGTGTCGGCCCGTACTTCTCCGTGGGGACATTATATACGTCTATAACGTTATATATCCTAACCTAAGGGAACCTAACATCTCGGATGTAGTATTTTCCAACATTCCTGGCGGGGCGGCCCCTACTTCTCGGTGGGCACATTGTATACGTTTATACCGTAATATAACCTAACCTAACCCATCTAGCCCCTCGCTTGTAATGTTTTGCAGAATCCCGGTCGTGTCGGCCCGTACGTCTCGGTGCGGGCATTATATACGTCTATAACGTTATATATCCTAACCTAAGCGAACCTAACATCTCGGATGTAGTATTTTACAACAATGCTGGCTGGTCGGCCCCACTTCTCGGTGGGAACATTATATACGTTTATAACGAAGTATAACTTAACCTAACCCATCTAGAGCCTCGCTTGTAATGTTTTCCAGAATCCCGGTCGTGTCGTCCCGTACGTCTCGGTGCGGACATAATATACGTCTATAACGTTATATATCCTAACCAAAGGCAACCTAACATCTCGAATGTAGTATTTCACAACATTCCTTGCGGGTCGGCCCCACTTCTCGGTGGGAACATTATTTACGTCTATAACGTAATATAACCTAACCTAATCCATCTAGACCCTCGCTGGTAATGTTTTACAAAATTCCGGTCGTGTCGGCCCGTACTTCTCCGTGGGGACATTATATACGTCTATAACGTTATATATCCTAACCTAAGGGAACCTAACATCTCGGATGTAGTATTTTCCAACATTCCTGGCGGGGCGGCCGCTACTTCTTGGTGGGAACATTATATACGTCTATATCGTATATAACCTAACCTAACCCATCTAGAACCTCGCTGGTAATGTTCTACAAAATCCCGGTCGTGTCGTCTCGTACGTCTCGGTGCGGACATTATATACGTCTATAACGTTATATATCCTAACCTAAGGGAACCTAACATCACGGATGTAGTATTTCACAACATTCCTGGCTGGTCGGCCCCACTTCTCGGTGGGAAAATTATATACGTTTATAACGTAGTATAACCTAACCTAACCCATCTAGCCCCTCGCTTGTAATGTTTTGCAGAATCCCGGTCGTGTCGGCCCGTACGTCTCGGTGCGGACATTATATACGTCTATAACGTTATATATCCTAACCTAAGCGAACCTAACATCTCGGATGTAGTATTTCACAACAATCCTGGCTGGTCGGCCCCACTTCTCGGTGGGAACATTATATACGTTTATAACGAAGTATAACTTAACCTAACCCATCTAGACCCTCGCTTGTAATGTTTTACAGAATCCCGGTCGTGTCGTCCCGTACGTCTCGGTGCGGACATTATATACGTCTATAACGTTATATATCCTAACCAAAGGCAACCTAACATCTCCGATGTAGTATTTTCCAACATTCCTGGCGGGGCGGCCGCTACTTCTCGGTGGGAACATTATATACGTCTATATCGTAATATAACCTAACCTAACCCAGCTAGACCCTCGCTGGTTATGTTTTACAAAATCCCAGTCGTGTCGGCCCGTACTGTTCCGTGGTGACATTATATACGTCTATAATTTTATATATCCTAACCTAAGGCAACTTAACATCTCGGATGTAGTATTTTCCAACATTCCTGGCGGGTCAGTCCCTACTTCTCGGTCGGCACATTATATACGTCTATATCGTAATATAACCTAACCTAACCCATCTAGACCCTCGCTGGTAATGTTTTACAGAATCCCGGTCGTGTCGTCTCGTACGTCTCGGTGCGGACATTATATACGTCTATAACGTTATATATCCTAACCTAAGGGAACCTAACATCACGGATGTAGTATTTCACAACATTCCTGGCTGGTCGGCCCCACTTCTCGGTGGGAAAATTATATACGTTTATAACGTAGTATAACCTAACCTAACCCATCTAGCACCTCGCTTGTAATGTTTTGCAGAATCCCGGTCGTGTCGGCCCGTACGTCTCGGTGCGGACATTATATACGTCTATAACGTTATATATCCTAACCTAAGGGTACCTAACATCTCGGATGTAGTATTTCACAACATTCCTGGCTGGTCGGCCCCACTTCTCTGTAGGAACATTATATACGTTTATAACGAAGTATAACCTAACCTAAACCATCTAGACCCTCGCTTGTAATGTTTTACAGAATCCCGGTCGTGTCGTCCCGTACGTCTCGGCGCGGACATTATATACGTCTATAACGTTTTATATCCTAACCAAAGGCAACCTAACATCTCGAATGTAGTATTTCACAACATTCCTGGCGGGTCGGCCCCACTTCTTGGTGGGAACATTATTTACGTCTATAACGTAATATAACCTAACCTAATCCATCTAGACCCTCGCTGGTAATGTTTTACAAAATCCCGGTCGTGTCGGCCCGTACTTCTCCGTGGGGACATTATATACGTCTATATCGTTATATATCCTAACCTAAGGCAACCTAACATCTCGGATGTAGTATTTTCCAACATTCCTGGCGGGTCGGCCCCTACTTCTCGGTGGGAACATTATTTACGTCTATAACGTAATATAACCTAACGTAATGCATCTAGACCCTCGCTGGTAATGTTTTACAAAATCCCGGTCGTGTCGGCCCGTACTTCTCCGTGGGGACATTATATACGTCTATAACGTTATATATCCTAACCTAAGGGAACCTAACATCTCGGATGTAGTATTTTCCAACATTCCTGGCGGGGCGGCCGCTACTTCTTGGTGGGAACATTATATACGTCTATATCGTAATATAACCTAACCTAACCCATCTAGACCTTCGCTTGTAATGTTTTGCAGAATCCCGGTCGTGTCGTCCCGTACGTCTCGGTGCGGACATTATATACGTCTATAACGTTATATATCCTAACCAAAGGCAACCTAATATCTCGAATGTAGTATTTCACAACATTCCTGGCGGGTCGGCCGCACTTCTCGGTGGGAACATTATTTACGTCTATAACGTAATATAACCTAACCTAATCCATCTAGAACCTCGCTGGTAATGTTTTACAAAATCCCGGTCGTGTCGGCCCGTACTTCTCCGTGGGGACATTATATACGTCTATAACGTTATATATCCTAACCTAAGGGAACCTAACATCACGCATGTAGTATTTCACAACATTCCTGGCTGGTCGGCCCAACTTCTCGGTGGGAAAATTATATACGTTTATAACGTAGTATAACCTAACCTAACCCATCTAGCCCCTCGCTTGTAATGTTTTGCAGAATCCCGGTCGTGTCGGCCCGTACGTCTCCGTGCGGACATTATATACGTCTATAACGTTATATATCCTAACCTAAGGGTACCTAACATCTCGCATGTAGTATTTCACAACATTCCTGGCTGGTCGGCCCCACTTCTCGGTGGGAACATTATATACGTTTATAACGAAGTATAACCTAACCTAACCCATCTAGACCCTCGCTTGTAATGTTTTGCAGAATCCCGGTCGTGTCGTCCCGTACGTCTCGGTGCGGACATTATATACGTCTATAACGTTATATATCCTAACCAAAGGCAACCTAATATCTCGAATGTAGTATTTCACAACATTCCTGGCGGGTCGGCCCCTACTTCTCGGTGGGCACATTATATACGTCTATATCGTAATATAACCTAACCTAACCCATCTAGCCCCTCGCTTGTAATGTTTTGCAGAATCCCGGTCGTGTCGGCCCGTACGTCTCGGTGCGGACATTATATACGTCTATAACGTTATATATCCTAACCTAAGCGAACCTAACATCTCGGATGTAGTATTTCACAACATTCCTGGCTAGTCGGCCCCACTTCTCGGTGGGAACATTATATACGTTTATAACGAAGTATAACTTAACCTAACCCATCTAGAGCCTCGCTTGTAATGTTTTACAGAATCCCGGTCCTGTCGTCCCGTACGTCTCGGTGCGGACATTATATACGTCTATAACGTTATATATCCTAACCAAAGGCAACCTAACATCTCGAATGTAGTATTTCACAACATTCCTGGCGGGTCGGCCCCACTTCTCGGTGGGAACATTATTTACGTCTATAACGTAATATAACCTAACCTAATCCATCTAGACCCTCGCTGGTAATGTTTTACAAAATCCCGGTCGTGTCGGACCGTACTTCTCCGTGGGGACATTATATACGTCTATAACGTTATATATCCTAACCTAAGGGAACCTAACATCTCGGATGTAGTATTTTCCAACATTCCTGGCGGGGCGGCCCCACTTCTCGGTGGGAACATTATTTACGTCTATAACGTAATATAACCTAACCTAATCCATCTAGAGCCTCGCTGGTAATGTTCTACAAAATCCCGGTCGTGTCGTCTCGTACGTCTCGGTGCGGAAATTATATACGTCTATAACGTTATATATCCTAACCTAAGGGAACCTAACATCACGGATGTAGTATTTCACAACATTCCTGGCTGGTCGGCCCCACTTCTCGGTGGGAAAATTATATACGTTTATAAGGTAGTATAACCTAACCTAACCCATCTAGCCCCTCGCTTGTAATGTTTTGCAGAATCCCGGTCGTGTCGGCCCGTACGTCTCCGTGCGGACATTATATACGTCTATAACGTTATATAGCCTAACCTAAGGGTACCTAACATCTCGCATGTAGTATTTCACAACATTCCTGGCTGGTCGGCCCCACTTCTCGGTGGGAACATTATATACGTTTATAACGAAGTATAACCTAACCTAACCCATCTAGACCCTCGCTTGTAATGTTTTACAGAATCCCGGTCGTGTCGTCCCGTACGTCTCGGCGCGGACATTATATACGTCTATAACGTTTTATATCCTAACCAAAGGCAACCTAACATCTCGAATGTAGTATTTCACAACATTCCTGGCGGGTCGGTCCCACTTCTCGGTGGGAACATTATTTACGTCTATAACGTAATATAACCTAACCTAATCCATCTAGACCCTCGTTGGTAATGTTTTACAAAATCCCGGTCGTGTCGGCCCGTACTTCTCCGTGGGGACATTATATACGTCTATATCGTTATATATCCTAACCTAAGGCAACCTAACATCTCGGATGTAGTATTTTCCAACATTCCTGGCGGGTCGGCCCCACTTCTCGGTGGGAACATTATATACGTTTATAACGAAGTATAACTTAACCTAACCCATCTAGAGCCTCGCTTGTAATGTTTTACAGAATCCCGGTCGTGTCGTTCCGTACGTCTCGGTGCGGACATTATATACGTCTATAACGTTATATATCCTAACCAAAGGCAACCTAACATCTCGAATGTAGTATTTCACAGCATTCCTGGCGGGTCGGCCCCACTTCTCGGTGGGAACATTATTTACGTCTATAACGTAATATACCCTAGCCTAATCCATCTAGACCCTCGCTGGTAATGTTTTACAAAATCCCGGTCGTGTCGGCCCGTACTTCTCCGTGCGGACATTATATACGTCTATAACGTTATATATCCTAACCTAAGGGTACCTAACATCTCGCATGTAGTGTTTTCCAACATTCCTGGCTGGTCGGCCCCTACTTCTAGGTGGGCACATTATATACGTCTATATCGTAATATAACCAAACCTAACCCATCTAGACCCTCGCTGGTAATGTTTTACAAAATCCCGGTCGTGTCGGCCCGTACTTCTCCGTGGGGACATTATATACGTCTATATCGTTATATATCCTAACCTAAGGCAACTTAACATCTCCGATGTAGTATTTTCCAACATTCCTGGCGGGTCGGCCCCTACTTCTCGGTGGGCACATTATATACGTCTATATCGTAATATAACCTAACCTAACCCATCTAGCCCCTCGCTTGTAATGTTTTGCAGAATCCCTGTCGTGTCGGCCCGTACGTCTCGGTGCGGACATTATATACGTCTATAACGTTATATATACTAACCTAAGCGAACCTAACATCTCGGATGTAGTATTTTCCAACATTCCTGGCGGGTCAGTCCCTACTTCTCGGTGGGCACATTATATACGTCTATATCGTAATATAACCTAACCTAACCCATTTAGACCCTCGCTTGTAATGTTTTACAGAATCCCGCTCGTGTCGTCCCGTACGTCTCGGTGCGGACATTATATACGTCTATAACGTTATATATCCTAACCAAAGGCAACCTAACATCTCGAATGTAGTATTTCACAGCATTCCTGGCGGGTCGGCCCCACTTCTCGGTGGGAACATTATTTACGTCTATAACGTAATATAACCTAACCTAATCCATCTAGAGCCTCGCTGGTAATGTTTTACAAAATCCCGGTCGTGTCGGCCCGTACTTCTCCGTGGGGACATTATATACGTCTATAACGTTATATATCCTTACCTAAGGGAACCTAACATCTCGGATGTAGTATTTTCCAACATTCTTGGCGGGGCGGCCCCTACTTCTCGGTGGGCACATTGTATACGTCTATATCGTAATATAACCTAACCTAACCCATCTAGCCCCTCGCGTGTAATGTTTTGCAGAATCCCGGTCGTGTCGGCCCGTACGTGTCGGTGCGGACATTATATACGTCTATAACGTTATATATCCTAACCTAAGCGAACCTAACATCTCGGATGTAGTATTTCACAACAATCCTGGCTGGTCGGCCCCACTTCTCGATGGGAACATTATATACGTTTATAACGAAGTATAACTTAACCTAACCCATCTAGAGCCTCGCTTGTAATGTTTTACAGAATCCCGGTCGTGTCGTCCCGTACGTCTCGGTGCGGACATTATATACGTCTATAACGTTATATATCCTAACCAAAGGCAACCTAACATCTCGAATGTAGTATTTCACAACATTCCTGGCGGGTCGGTCCCACTTCTCGGTGGGAACATTATTTACGTCTATAACGTAATATAACCTAACCTAATCCATCTAGACCCTCGCTGGTAATGTTTTACAAAATCCCGGTCGTGTCGGCCCGTACTTCTCCGTGGGGACATTATATACGTCTATATCGTTATATATCCTAACGTAAGGCAACCTAACATCTCGGATGTAGTATTTTCCAACATTCCTGGCGGGTCGGCCCCACTTCTCGGTGGGAACATTATATACGTTTATAACGAAGTATAACTTAACCTAACCCATCTAGAGCCTCGCTTGTAATGTTTTACAGAATCCCGGTCGTGTCGTTCCGTACGTCTCGGTGCGGACATTATATACGTCTATAACGTTATATATCCTAACCAAAGGCAACCTAACATCTCGAATGTAGTATTTCACAGCATTCCTGGCGGGTCGGACCCACTTCTCGGTGGGAACATTATTTACGTCTATAACGTAATATAACCTAACCTAATCCATCTAGACCCTCGCTGGTAATGTTTTACAAAATCCCGGTCGTGTCGGCCCGTACTTCTCCGTGGGGACATTATATACGTCTATAACGTTATATATCCTAACCTAAGGGAAGCTAACATCTCGGATGTAGTATTTTCCAACATTCCTGGCGGGGCGGCCGCTACTTCTTGGTGGGAACATTATATACGTCTATATCGTAATATAACCTAACCTAACCCATCTAGACCCTCGCTGGTAATGTTCTACAAAATCCCGGTCGTGTCGTCTCGTACGTCTCGGTGCGGACATTATATACGTCTATAACGTTATATATCCTAACCTAAGGGAACCTAACATCACGGATGTAGTATTTCACAACATTCCTGGCTGGTCGGCCCCACTTGTCGGAGGGAAAATTATATACGTTTATAACGTAGTATAACCTAACCTAATCCTTCTAGACCCTCGCTGGTAATGTTTTACAAAATCCCGGTCGTGTCGGCCCGTACTTCTCCGTGGGGACATTATATACGTCTATATCGTTATATATCCTAACCTAAGGCAACCTAACATCTCGGATGTAGTATTTTCCAACATTCCTGCCGGGTCGGCCCCACTTCTCGGTGGGAACATTATATACGTTTATAACGAAGTATAACTTAACCTAACCCATCTAGAGCCTCGCTTGTAATGTTTTACAGAATCCCGGTCGTGTCGTTCCGTACGTCTCGGTGCGGACATTATATACGTCTATAACGTTATATATCCTAACCAAAGGCAACCTAACATCTCGAATGTAGTATTTCACAGCATTCCTGGCGGGTCGGCCCCACTTCTCGGTGGGAACATTATTTACGTCTATAACGTAATATAACATAGCCTAATCCATCTAGACCCTCGCTGGTAATGTTTTACAAAATCCCGGTCGTGTCGGCCCGTACTTCTCCGTGCGGACATTATATACGTCTATAACGTTATATATCCTAACCTAAGGGTACCTAACATCTCGCATGTAGTGTTTTCCAACATTCCTGGCGGGGCGGCCGCTACTTCTTGGTGGGAACATTATATACGTCTATATCGTAATATAACCTAACCTAACCCATCTAGACCCTCGCTGGTAATGTTCTACAAAATCCCGGTCGTGTCGTCTCGTACGTCTCGGTGCGGAAATTATATACGTCTATAACGTTATATATCCTAACCTAAGGGAACCTAACATCACGGATGTAGTATTTCACAACATTCCTGGCTGGTCGGCCCCACTTCTCGGTGGGAAAATTATATACGTTTATAACGTAGTATAACCTAACCTAACCCATCTAGCCCCTCGCTTGTAATGTTTTGCAGAATCCCGGTCGTGTCGGCCCGTACGTCTCCGTGCGGACATTATATACGTCTATAACGTTATATAGCCTAACCTAAGGGTACCTAACATCTCGCATGTAGTATTTCACAACATTCCTGGCTGGTCGGCCCCAATTCTCGGTGGGAACATTATATACGTTTATAACGAAGTATAACCTAACCTAACCCATCTAGACCCTCGCTTGTAATGTTTTACAGAATCCCGGTCGTGTCGTCCCGTACGTCTCGGCGCGGACATTATATACGTCTATAACGTTTTATATCCTAACCAAAGGCAACCTAACATCTCGAATGTAGTATTTCACAACATTCCTGGCGGGTCGGTCCCACTTCTCGGTGGGAACATTATTTACGTCTATAACGTAATATAACCTAACCTAATCCATCTAGACCCTCGCTGGTAATGTTTTACAAAATTCCGGTCGTGTCGGCCCGTACTTCTCGGTGCGGACATTATATACGTCTATAACGTTATATATCCTAACCTAAGGGTACCTAACATCTCGCATGTAGTATTTCACAACATTCCTGGCGGGTCAGTCCCTACTTCTCGGTGGGCACATTATATACGTCTATAACGTAATATAACCTAACCTAACCCATCTAGACCGTCGCTGGTAATGTTTTACAGAATCCCAGTCGTGTCGTCTCGTACGTCTCGGTGCGGACACTATATACGTCTATAACGTTATATATCCTAACCAAAGGCAACCTAACATCTCGGATGTAGTATTTTCCAACATTCCTGGCGGGGCGGCCGCTACTTCTCGGTGGGAACATTATTTACGTCTATAACGTAATATAACCTAACCTAATCCATCTAGACCCTTGCTGGTAATGTTTTACAAAATCCCGGTCGTGTCGGCCCGTACTTCTCCGTGGGGACATTATATACGTCTATAACGTTATATATCCTAACCTAAGGGAACCTAACATCTCGGATGTAGTATTTTCCAACATTCCTGGCGGGGCGGCCCCTACTTCTCGGTGGGCACATTGTATACGTTTATACCGTAATATAACCTAACCTAACCCATCTAGCCCCTCGCTTGTAATGTTTTGCAGAATCCCGGTCGTGTCGGCCCGTACGTCTCGGTGCGGGCATTATATACGTCTATAACGTTATATATCCTAACCTAAGCGAACCTAACATCTCGGATGTAGTATTTTACAACAATGCTGGCTGGTCGGCCCCACTTCTCGGTGGGAACATTATATACGTTTATAACGAAGTATAACTTAACCTAACCCATCTAGAGCCTCGCTTGTAATGTTTTCCAGAATCCCGGTCGTGTCGTCCCGTACGTCTCGGTGCGGACATAATATACGTCTATAACGTTATATATCCTAACCAAAGGCAACCTAACATCTCGAATGTAGTATTTCACAACATTCCTTGCGGGTCGGCCCCACTTCTCGGTGGGAACATTATTTACGTCTATAACGTAATATAACCTAACCTAATCCATCTAGACCCTCGCTGGTAATGTTTTACAAAATTCCGGTCGTGTCGGCCCGTACTTCTCCGTGCGGACATTATATACGTCTATAACGTTATATATCCTAACCTAAGGGAACCTAACATCACGGATGTAGTATTTCACAACATTCCTGGCTGGTCGGCCCCACTTCTCGGTGGGAAAATTATATACGTTTATAACGTAGTATAACCTAACCTAACCCATCTAGCCCCTCGCTTGTAATGTTTTGCAGAATCCCGGTCGTGTCGGCCCGTACGTCTCGGTGCGGACATTATATACGTCTATAACGTTATATATCCTAACCTAAGCGAACCTAACATCTCGGATGTAGTATTTCACAACAATCCTGGCTGGTCGGCCCCACTTCTCGGTGGGAACATTATATACGTTTATAACGAAGTATAACTTAACCTAACCCATCTAGACCCTCGCTTGTAATGTTTTACAGAATCCCGGTCGTGTCGTCCCGTACGTCTCGGTGCGGACATTATATACGTCTATAACGTTATATATCCTAACCAAAGGCAACCTAACATCTCCGATGTAGTATTTTCCAACATTCCTGGCGGGGCGGCCGCTACTTCTCGGTGGGAACATTATATACGTCTATATCGTAATATAACCTAACCTAACCCAGCTAGACCCTCGCTGGTTATGTTTTACAAAATCCCAGTCGTGTCGGCCCGTACTGTTCCGTGGTGACATTATATACGTCTATAATTTTATATATCCTAACCTAAGGCAACTTAACATCTCGGATGTAGTATTTTCCAACATTCCTGGCGGGTCAGTCCCTACTTCTCGGTCGGCACATTATATACGTCTATATCGTAATATAACCTAACCTAACCCATCTAGACCCTCGCTGGTAATGTTTTACAGAATCCCGGTCGTGTCGTCTCGTACGTCTCGGTGCGGACATTATATACGTCTATAACGTTATATATCCTAACCTAAGGGAACCTAACATCACGGATGTAGTATTTCACAACATTCCTGGCTGGTCGGCCCCACTTCTCGGTGGGAAAATTATATACGTTTATAACGTAGTATAACCTAACCTAACCCATCTAGCACCTCGCTTGTAATGTTTTGCAGAATCCCGGTCGTGTCGGCCCGTACGTCTCGGTGCGGACATTATATACGTCTATAACGTTATATATCCTAACCTAAGGGTACCTAACATCTCGGATGTAGTATTTCACAACATTCCTGGCTGGTCGGCCCCACTTCTCTGTAGGAACATTATATACGTTTATAACGAAGTATAACCTAACCTAAACCATCTAGACCCTCGCTTGTAATGTTTTACAGAATCCCGGTCGTGTCGTCCCGTACGTCTCGGCGCGGACATTATATACGTCTATAACGTTTTATATCCTAACCAAAGGCAACCTAACATCTCGAATGTAGTATTTCACAACATTCCTGGCGGGTCGGCCCCACTTCTTGGTGGGAACATTATTTACGTCTATAACGTAATATAACCTAACCTAATCCATCTAGACCCTCGCTGGTAATGTTTTACAAAATCCCGGTCGTGTCGGCCCGTACTTCTCCGTGGGGACATTATATACGTCTATATCGTTATATATCCTAACCTAAGGCAACCTAACATCTCGGATGTAGTATTTTCCAACATTCCTGGCGGGTCGGCCCCTACTTCTCGGTGGGAACATTATTTACGTCTATAACGTAATATAACCTAACGTAATGCATCTAGACCCTCGCTGGTAATGTTTTACAAAATCCCGGTCGTGTCGGCCCGTACTTCTCCGTGGGGACATTATATACGTCTATAACGTTATATATCCTAACCTAAGGGAACCTAACATCTCGGATGTAGTATTTTCCAACATTCCTGGCGGGGCGGCCGCTACTTCTTGGTGGGAACATTATATACGTCTATATCGTAATATAACCTAACCTAACCCATCTAGACCTTCGCTTGTAATGTTTTGCAGAATCCCGGTCGTGTCGTCCCGTACGTCTCGGTGCGGACATTATATACGTCTATAACGTTATATATCCTAACCAAAGGCAACCTAATATCTCGAATGTAGTATTTCACAACATTCCTGGCGGGTCGGCCGCACTTCTCGGTGGGAACATTATTTACGTCTATAACGTAATATAACCTAACCTAATCCATCTAGAACCTCGCTGGTAATGTTTTACAAAATCCCGGTCGTGTCGGCCCGTACTTCTCCGTGGGGACATTATATACGTCTATAACGTTATATATCCTAACCTAAGGGAACCTAACATCACGCATGTAGTATTTCACAACATTCCTGGCTGGTCGGCCCAACTTCTCGGTGGGAAAATTATATACGTTTATAACGTAGTATAACCTAACCTAACCCATCTAGCCCCTCGCTTGTAATGTTTTGCAGAATCCCGGTCGTGTCGGCCCGTACGTCTCCGTGCGGACATTATATACGTCTATAACGTTATATATCCTAACCTAAGGGTACCTAACATCTCGCATGTAGTATTTCACAACATTCCTGGCTGGTCGGCCCCACTTCTCGGTGGGAACATTATATACGTTTATAACGAAGTATAACCTAACCTAACCCATCTAGACCCTCGCTTGTAATGTTTTGCAGAATCCCGGTCGTGTCGTCCCGTACGTCTCGGTGCGGACATTATATACGTCTATAACGTTATATATCCTAACCAAAGGCAACCTAATATCTCGAATGTAGTATTTCACAACATTCCTGGCGGGTCGGCCCCTACTTCTCGGTGGGCACATTATATACGTCTATATCGTAATATAACCTAACCTAACCCATCTAGCCCCTCGCTTGTAATGTTTTGCAGAATCCCGGTCGTGTCGGCCCGTACGTCTCGGTGCGGACATTATATACGTCTATAACGTTATATATCCTAACCTAAGCGAACCTAACATCTCGGATGTAGTATTTCACAACATTCCTGGCTAGTCGGCCCCACTTCTCGGTGGGAACATTATATACGTTTATAACGAAGTATAACTTAACCTAACCCATCTAGAGCCTCGCTTGTAATGTTTTACAGAATCCCGGTCCTGTCGTCCCGTACGTCTCGGTGCGGACATTATATACGTCTATAACGTTATATATCCTAACCAAAGGCAACCTAACATCTCGAATGTAGTATTTCACAACATTCCTGGCGGGTCGGCCCCACTTCTCGGTGGGAACATTATTTACGTCTATAACGTAATATAACCTAACCTAATCCATCTAGACCCTCGCTGGTAATGTTTTACAAAATCCCGGTCGTGTCGGACCGTACTTCTCCGTGGGGACATTATATACGTCTATAACGTTATATATCCTAACCTAAGGGAACCTAACATCTCGGATGTAGTATTTTCCAACATTCCTGGCGGGGCGGCCCCACTTCTCGGTGGGAACATTATTTACGTCTATAACGTAATATAACCTAACCTAATCCATCTAGAGCCTCGCTGGTAATGTTCTACAAAATCCCGGTCGTGTCGTCTCGTACGTCTCGGTGCGGAAATTATATACGTCTATAACGTTATATATCCTAACCTAAGGGAACCTAACATCACGGATGTAGTATTTCACAACATTCCTGGCTGGTCGGCCCCACTTCTCGGTGGGAAAATTATATACGTTTATAAGGTAGTATAACCTAACCTAACCCATCTAGCCCCTCGCTTGTAATGTTTTGCAGAATCCCGGTCGTGTCGGCCCGTACGTCTCCGTGCGGACATTATATACGTCTATAACGTTATATAGCCTAACCTAAGGGTACCTAACATCTCGCATGTAGTATTTCACAACATTCCTGGCTGGTCGGCCCCACTTCTCGGTGGGAACATTATATACGTTTATAACGAAGTATAACCTAACCTAACCCATCTAGACCCTCGCTTGTAATGTTTTACAGAATCCCGGTCGTGTCGTCCCGTACGTCTCGGCGCGGACATTATATACGTCTATAACGTTTTATATCCTAACCAAAGGCAACCTAACATCTCGAATGTAGTATTTCACAACATTCCTGGCGGGTCGGTCCCACTTCTCGGTGGGAACATTATTTACGTCTATAACGTAATATAACCTAACCTAATCCATCTAGACCCTCGTTGGTAATGTTTTACAAAATCCCGGTCGTGTCGGCCCGTACTTCTCCGTGGGGACATTATATACGTCTATATCGTTATATATCCTAACCTAAGGCAACCTAACATCTCGGATGTAGTATTTTCCAACATTCCTGGCGGGTCGGCCCCACTTCTCGGTGGGAACATTATATACGTTTATAACGAAGTATAACTTAACCTAACCCATCTAGAGCCTCGCTTGTAATGTTTTACAGAATCCCGGTCGTGTCGTTCCGTACGTCTCGGTGCGGACATTATATACGTCTATAACGTTATATATCCTAACCAAAGGCAACCTAACATCTCGAATGTAGTATTTCACAGCATTCCTGGCGGGTCGGCCCCACTTCTCGGTGGGAACATTATTTACGTCTATAACGTAATATACCCTAGCCTAATCCATCTAGACCCTCGCTGGTAATGTTTTACAAAATCCCGGTCGTGTCGGCCCGTACTTCTCCGTGCGGACATTATATACGTCTATAACGTTATATATCCTAACCTAAGGGTACCTAACATCTCGCATGTAGTGTTTTCCAACATTCCTGGCTGGTCGGCCCCTACTTCTAGGTGGGCACATTATATACGTCTATATCGTAATATAACCAAACCTAACCCATCTAGACCCTCGCTGGTAATGTTTTACAAAATCCCGGTCGTGTCGGCCCGTACTTCTCCGTGGGGACATTATATACGTCTATATCGTTATATATCCTAACCTAAGGCAACTTAACATCTCCGATGTAGTATTTTCCAACATTCCTGGCGGGTCGGCCCCTACTTCTCGGTGGGCACATTATATACGTCTATATCGTAATATAACCTAACCTAACCCATCTAGCCCCTCGCTTGTAATGTTTTGCAGAATCCCTGTCGTGTCGGCCCGTACGTCTCGGTGCGGACATTATATACGTCTATAACGTTATATATACTAACCTAAGCGAACCTAACATCTCGGATGTAGTATTTTCCAACATTCCTGGCGGGTCAGTCCCTACTTCTCGGTGGGCACATTATATACGTCTATATCGTAATATAACCTAACCTAACCCATTTAGACCCTCGCTTGTAATGTTTTACAGAATCCCGCTCGTGTCGTCCCGTACGTCTCGGTGCGGACATTATATACGTCTATAACGTTATATATCCTAACCAAAGGCAACCTAACATCTCGAATGTAGTATTTCACAGCATTCCTGGCGGGTCGGCCCCACTTCTCGGTGGGAACATTATTTACGTCTATAACGTAATATAACCTAACCTAATCCATCTAGAGCCTCGCTGGTAATGTTTTACAAAATCCCGGTCGTGTCGGCCCGTACTTCTCCGTGGGGACATTATATACGTCTATAACGTTATATATCCTTACCTAAGGGAACCTAACATCTCGGATGTAGTATTTTCCAACATTCTTGGCGGGGCGGCCCCTACTTCTCGGTGGGCACATTGTATACGTCTATATCGTAATATAACCTAACCTAACCCATCTAGCCCCTCGCGTGTAATGTTTTGCAGAATCCCGGTCGTGTCGGCCCGTACGTGTCGGTGCGGACATTATATACGTCTATAACGTTATATATCCTAACCTAAGCGAACCTAACATCTCGGATGTAGTATTTCACAACAATCCTGGCTGGTCGGCCCCACTTCTCGATGGGAACATTATATACGTTTATAACGAAGTATAACTTAACCTAACCCATCTAGAGCCTCGCTTGTAATGTTTTACAGAATCCCGGTCGTGTCGTCCCGTACGTCTCGGTGCGGACATTATATACGTCTATAACGTTATATATCCTAACCAAAGGCAACCTAACATCTCGAATGTAGTATTTCACAACATTCCTGGCGGGTCGGTCCCACTTCTCGGTGGGAACATTATTTACGTCTATAACGTAATATAACCTAACCTAATCCATCTAGACCCTCGCTGGTAATGTTTTACAAAATCCCGGTCGTGTCGGCCCGTACTTCTCCGTGGGGACATTATATACGTCTATATCGTTATATATCCTAACGTAAGGCAACCTAACATCTCGGATGTAGTATTTTCCAACATTCCTGGCGGGTCGGCCCCACTTCTCGGTGGGAACATTATATACGTTTATAACGAAGTATAACTTAACCTAACCCATCTAGAGCCTCGCTTGTAATGTTTTACAGAATCCCGGTCGTGTCGTTCCGTACGTCTCGGTGCGGACATTATATACGTCTATAACGTTATATATCCTAACCAAAGGCAACCTAACATCTCGAATGTAGTATTTCACAGCATTCCTGGCGGGTCGGACCCACTTCTCGGTGGGAACATTATTTACGTCTATAACGTAATATAACCTAACCTAATCCATCTAGACCCTCGCTGGTAATGTTTTACAAAATCCCGGTCGTGTCGGCCCGTACTTCTCCGTGGGGACATTATATACGTCTATAACGTTATATATCCTAACCTAAGGGAAGCTAACATCTCGGATGTAGTATTTTCCAACATTCCTGGCGGGGCGGCCGCTACTTCTTGGTGGGAACATTATATACGTCTATATCGTAATATAACCTAACCTAACCCATCTAGACCCTCGCTGGTAATGTTCTACAAAATCCCGGTCGTGTCGTCTCGTACGTCTCGGTGCGGACATTATATACGTCTATAACGTTATATATCCTAACCTAAGGGAACCTAACATCACGGATGTAGTATTTCACAACATTCCTGGCTGGTCGGCCCCACTTGTCGGAGGGAAAATTATATACGTTTATAACGTAGTATAACCTAACCTAATCCTTCTAGACCCTCGCTGGTAATGTTTTACAAAATCCCGGTCGTGTCGGCCCGTACTTCTCCGTGGGGACATTATATACGTCTATATCGTTATATATCCTAACCTAAGGCAACCTAACATCTCGGATGTAGTATTTTCCAACATTCCTGCCGGGTCGGCCCCACTTCTCGGTGGGAACATTATATACGTTTATAACGAAGTATAACTTAACCTAACCCATCTAGAGCCTCGCTTGTAATGTTTTACAGAATCCCGGTCGTGTCGTTCCGTACGTCTCGGTGCGGACATTATATACGTCTATAACGTTATATATCCTAACCAAAGGCAACCTAACATCTCGAATGTAGTATTTCACAGCATTCCTGGCGGGTCGGCCCCACTTCTCGGTGGGAACATTATTTACGTCTATAACGTAATATAACATAGCCTAATCCATCTAGACCCTCGCTGGTAATGTTTTACAAAATCCCGGTCGTGTCGGCCCGTACTTCTCCGTGCGGACATTATATACGTCTATAACGTTATATATCCTAACCTAAGGGTACCTAACATCTCGCATGTAGTGTTTTCCAACATTCCTGGCTGGTCGGCCCCTACTTCTAGGTGGGCACATTATATACGTCTATATCGTAATATAACCAAACCTAACCCATCTAGACCCTCGCTGGTAATGTTTTACAAAATCCCGGTCGTGTCGGCCCGTACTTCTCCGTGGGGACATTATATACGTCTATATCGTTATATATCCTAACCTAAGGCAACTTAACATCTCCGATGTAGTATTTTCCAACATTCCTGGCGGGTCGGCCCCTACTTCTCGGTGGGCACATTATATACGTCTATATCGTAATATAACCTAACCTAACCCATCTAGCCCCTCGCTTGTAATGTTTTGCAGAATCCCTGTCGTGTCGGCCCGTACGTCTCGGTGCGGACATTATATACGTCTATAACGTTATATATACTAACCTAAGCGAACCTAACATCTCGGATGTAGTATTTTCCAACATTCCTGGCGGGTCAGTCCCTACTTCTCGGTGGGCACATTATATACGTCTATATCGTAATATAACCTAACCTAACCCATTTAGACCCTCGCTTGTAATGTTTTACAGAATCCCGGTCGTGTCGTCCCGTACGTCTCGGTGCGGACATTATATACGTCTATAACGTTATATATCCTAACCAAAGGCAACCTAACATCTCGAATGTAGTATTTCACAACATTCCTTGCGGGTCGGCCCCACTTCTCGGTGGGAACATTATTTACGTCTATAACGTAATATAACCTAACCTAATCCATCTAGACCCTCGCTGGTAATGTTTTACAAAATTCCGGTCGTGTCGGCCCGTACTTCTCCGTGGGGACATTATATACGTCTATAACGTTATATATCCTAACCTAAGGGAACCTAACATCTCGGATGTAGTATTTTCCAACATTCCTGGCGGGGCGGCCGCTACTTCTTGGTGGGAACATTATATACGTCTATATCGTATATAACCTAACCTAACCCATCTAGAACCTCGCTGGTAATGTTCTACAAAATCCCGGTCGTGTCGTCTCGTACGTCTCGGTGCGGACATTATATACGTCTATAACGTTATATATCCTAACCTAAGGGAAGCTAACATCACGGATGTAGTATTTCACAACATTCCTGGCTGGTCGGCCCCACTTCTCGGTGGGGAAATTATATACGTTTATAACGTAGTATAACCTAACCTAACCCATCTAGCCCCTCGCTTGTAATGTTTTGCAGAATCCCGGTCGTGTCGGCCCGTACGTCTCGGTGCGGACATTATATACGTCTATAACGTTATATATCCTAACCTAAGGGTACCTAACATCTCGCATGTAGTATTTCACAACATTCCTGGCGGGTCAGTCCCTACTTCTCGGTGGGCACATTATATACGTCTATAACGTAATATAACCTAACCTAACCCATCTAGACCGTCGCTGGTAATGTTTTACAGAATCCCGGTCGTGTCGTCTCGTACGTCTCGGTGCGGACACTATATACGTCTATAACGTTATATATCCTAACCAAAGGCAACCTAACATCTCGGATGTAGTATTTTCCAACATTCCTGGCGGGGCGGCCGCTACTTCTCGGTGGGAACATTATTTACGTCTATAACGTAATATAACCTAACCTAATCCATCTAGACCCTCGCTGGTAATGTTTTACAAAATCCCGGTCGTGTCGGCCCGTACTTCTCCGTGGGGACATTATATACGTCTATAACGTTATATATCCTAACCTAAGGGAACCTAACATCTCGGATGTAGTATTTTCCAACATTTCTGGCGGGGCGGCCCCTACTTCTCGGTGGGCACATTGTATACGTCTATACCGTAATATAACCTAACCTAACCCATCTAGCCCCTCGCTTGTAATGTTTTGCAGAATCCCGGTCGTGTCGGCCCGTACGTCTCGGTGCGGACATTATATACGTCTATAACGTTATATATCCTAACCTAAGCGAACCTAACATCTCGGATGTAGTATTTCACAACAATCCTGGCTGGTCGGCCCCACTTCTCGGTGGGAACATTATATACGTTTATAACGAAGTATAACTTAACCTAACCCATCTAGAGCCTCGCTTGTAATGTTTTACAGAATCCCGGTCGTGTCGTCCCGTACGTCTCGGTGCGGACATTATATACGTCTATAACGTTATATATCCTAACCAAAGGCAACCTAACATCTCGAATGTAGTATTTCACAACATTCCTTGCGGGTCGGCCCCACTTCTCGGTGGCAACATTATTTACGTCTATAACGTAATATAACCTAACCTAATCCATCTAGACCCTCGCTGGTAATGTTTTACAAAATTCCGGTCGTGTCGGCCCGTACTTCTCCGTGGGGACATTATATACGTCTATAACGTTATATATCCTAACCTAAGGGAACCTAACATCTCGGATGTAGTATTTTCCAACATTCCTGGCGGGGCGGCCGCTACTTCTTGGTGGGAACATTATATACGTCTATATCGTATATAACCTAACCTAACCCATCTAGAACCTCGCTGGTAATGTTCTACAAAATCCCGGTCGTGTCGTCTCGTACGTCTCGGTGCGGACATTATATACGTCTATAACGTTATATATCCTAACCTAAGGGAACCTAACATCACGGATGTAGTATTTCACAACATTCCTGGCTGGTCGGCCCCACTTCTCGGTGGGAAAATTATATACGTTTATAACGTAGTATAACCTAACCTAACCCATCTAGCCCCTCGCTTGTAATGTTTTGCAGAATCCCGGTCGTGTCGGCCCGTACGTCTCGGTGCGGACATTATATACGTCTATAACGTTATATATCCTAACCTAAGCGAACCTAACATCTCGGATGTAGTATTTCACAACAATCCTGGCTGGTCGGCCCCACTTCTCGGTGGGAACATTATATACGTTTATAACGAAGTATAACTTAACCTAACCCATCTAGAGCCTCGCTTGTAATGTTTTCCAGAATCCCGGTCGTGTCGTCCCGTACGTCTCGGTGCGGACATAATATACGTCTATAACGTTATATATCCTAACCAAAGGCAACCTAACATCTCGAATGTAGTATTTCACAACATTCCTTGCGGGTCGGCCCCACTTCTCGGTGGGAACATTATTTACGTCTATAACGTAATATAACCTAACCTAATCCATCTAGACCCTCGCTGGTAATGTTTTACAAAATTCCGGTCGTGTCGGCCCGTACTTCTCCGTGGGGACATTATATACGTCTATAACGTTATATATCCTAACCTAAGGGAACCTAACATCTCGGATGTAGTATTTTCCAACATTCCTGGCGGGGCGGCCGCTACTTCTTGGTGGGAACATTATATACGTCTATATCGTATATAACCTAACCTAACCCATCTAGAACCTCGCTGGTAATGTTCTACAAAATCCCGGTCGTGTCGTCTCGTACGTCTCGGTGCGGACATTATATACGTCTATAACGTTATATATCCTAACCTAAGGGAACCTAACATCACGGATGTAGTATTTCACAACATTCCTGGCTGGTCGGCCCCACTTCTCGGTGGGAAAATTATATACGTTTATAACGTAGTATAACCTAACCTAACCCATCTAGCCCCTCGCTTGTAATGTTTTGCAGAATCCCGGTCGTGTCGGCCCGTACGTCTCGGTGCGGACATTATATACGTCTATAACGTTATATATCCTAACCTAAGGGTACCTAACATCTCGCATGTAGTATTTCACAACATTCCTGGCTGGTCGGCCCCACTTCTCGGTGGGAAAATTATATACGTTTATAACGAAGTATAACCTAACCTAACCCATCTAGACCCTCGCTTGTAATGTTTTACAGAATCCCGGTCGTGTCGTCCCGTACGTCTCGGCGCGGACATTATATACGTCTATAACGTTTTATATCCTAACCAAAGGCAACCTAACATCTCGAATGTAGTATTTCACAACATTCCTGGCGGGTCGGCCCCACTTCTCGGTGGGAACATTATTTACGTCTATAACGTAATATAACCTAACCTAATCCATCTAGACCCTCGCTGGTAATGTTTTACAAAATCCCGGTCTTGTCGGCCCGTACTTCTCCGTGGGGACATTATATACGTCTATAACGTTATATATCCTAACCTAAGGGAAGCTAACATCTCGGATGTAGTATTTTCCAACATTCCTGGCGGGGCGGCCGCTACTTCTTGGTGGGAACATTATATACGTCTATATCGTAATATAACCTAACCTAACCCATCTAGACCCTCGCTGGTAATGTTCTACAAAATCCCGGTCGTGTCGTCTCGTACGTCTCGGTGCGGACATTATATACGTCTATAACGTTATATATCCTAACCTAAGGGAACCTAACATCACGGATGTAGTATTTCACAACATTCCTGGCTGGTCGGCCCCACTTGTCGGTGGGAAAATTATATACGTTTATAACGTAGTATAACCTAACCTAATCCTTCTAGACCCTCGCTGGTAATGTTTTACAAAATCCCGGTCGTGTCGGCCCGTACTTCTCCGTGGGGACATTATATACGTCTATATCGTTATATATCCTAACCTAAGGCAACCTAACATCTCGGATGTAGTATTTTCCAACATTCCTGCCGGGTCGGCCCCACTTCTCGGTGGGAACATTATATACGTTTATAACGAAGTATAACTTAACCTAAGCCATCTAGAGCCTCGCTTGTAATGTTTTACAGAATCCCGGTCGTGTCGTTCCGTACGTCTCGGTGCGGACATTATATACGTCTATAACGTTATATATCCTAACCAAAGGCAACCTAACATCTCGAATGTAGTATTTCACAGCATTCCTGGCGGGTCGGCCCCACTTCTCGGTGGGAACATTATTTACGTCTATAACGTAATATAACCTAGCCTAATCCATCTAGACCCTCGCTGGTAATGTTTTACAAAATCCCGGTCGTGTCGGCCCGTACTTCTCCGTGCGGACATTATATACGTCTATAACGTTATATATCCTAACCTAAGGGTACCTAACATCTCGCATGTAGTGTTTTCCAACATTCCTGGCTGGTCGGCCCCTACTTCTAGGTGGGCACATTATATACGTCTATATCGTAATATAACCAAACCTAACCCATCTAGACCCTCGCTGGTAATGTTTTACAAAATCCCGGTCGTGTCGGCCCGTACTTCTCCGTGGGGACATTATATACGTCTATATCGTTATATATCCTAACCTAAGGCAACTTAACATCTCCGATGTAGTATTTTCCAACATTCCTGGCGGGTCGGCCCCTACTTCTCGGTGGGCACATTATATACGTCTATATCGTAATATAACCTAACCTAACCCATCTAGCCCCTCGCTTGTAATGTTTTGCAGAATCCCTGTCGTGTCGGCCCGTACGTCTCGGTGCGGACATTATATACGTCTATAACGTTATATATACTAACCTAAGCGAACCTAATATCTCGGATGTAGTATTTTCCAACATTCCTGGCGGGTCAGTCCCTACTTCTCGGTGGGCACATTATATACGTCTATATCGTAATATAACCTAACCTAACCCATTTAGACCCTCGCTTGTAATGTTTTACAGAATCCCGCTCGTGTCATCTCGTACGTCTCGGTGCGGACACTATATACGTCTATAACGTTATATATCCTAACCAAAGGCAACCTAACATCTCGGATGTAGTATTTTCCAACATTCCTGGCGGGGCGGCCGCTACTTCTCGGTGGGAACATTATTTACGTCTATAACGTAATATAACCTAACCTAATCCATCTAGACCCTCGCTGGTAATGTTTTACAAAATCCCGGTCGTGTCGGCCCGTACTTCTCCGTGGGGACATTATATACGTCTATAACGTTATATATCCTAACCTAAGGGAACCTAACATCTCGGATGTAGTATTTTCCAACATTCCTGGCGGGGCGGCCCCTACTTCTCGGTGGGCACATTGTATACGTCTATACCGTAATATAACCTAACCTAACCCATCTAGCCCCTCGCTTGTAATGTTTTGCAGAATCCCGGTCGTGTCGGCCCGTACGTCTCGGTGCGGACATTATATACGTCTATAACGTTATATATCCTAACCTAAGCGAACCTAACATCTCGGATGTAGTATTTCACAACAATCCTGGCTGGTCGGCCCCACTTCTCGGTGGGAACATTATATACGTTTATAACGAAGTATAACTTAACCTAACCCATCTAGAGCCTCGCTTGTAATGTTTTACAGAATCCCGGTCGTGTCGTCCCGTACGTCTCGGTGCGGACATTATATACGTCTATAACGTTATATATCCTAACCAAAGGCAACCTAACATCTCGAATGTAGTATTTCACAACATTCCTTGCGGGTCGGCCCCACTTCTCGGTGGGAACATTATTTACGTTTATAACGTAGTATAACCTAACCTAACCCATCTAGCCCCTCGCTTGTAATGTTTTGCAGAATCCCGGTCGTGTCGGCCCGTACGTCTCGGCGCGGACATTATATACGTCTATAACGTTTTATATCCTAACCAAAGGCAACTTAACATCTCGGATGTAGTATTTCACAACATTCCTGGCGGGTCGGCCCCACTTCTCGGTGGGAACATTATTTACGTCTATAACGTAATATAACCTAACCTAATCCATCTAGACCCTCGCTGGTAATGTTTTACAAAATCCCGGTCGTGTCGGCCCGTACTTCTCCGTGGGGACATTATATACGTCTATATCGTTATATATCCTAACCTAAGGCAACCTAACATCTCGGATGTAGTATTTTCCAACATTCCTGGCGGGTCGACCCCTACTTCTCGGTGGGCACATTATATACGTCTATATCGTAATATAACCAAACCTAACCCATCTAGACCCTCGCTGGTAATGTTTTACAAAATCCCGGTCGTGTCGGCCCGTACTTCTCCGTGGGGACATTATATACGTCTATATCGTTATATATCCTAACCTAAGGCAACTTAACATCTCGGATGTAGTATTTCACAACATTCCTGGCTGGTCGGCCCCACTTCTCGGTGGGAACATTATATACGTTTATAACGTAATATAACCTAACCTAACCCATCTAGCCCCTCGCTGGTTATGTTTTACAAAATCCCAGTCTTGTCGGCCCGTGGGGACATTATATACGTCTATAATTTTATATATCCTAACCTAAGGCAACTTAACATCTCGAATGTAGTATTTTCCAACATTCCTGGCGGGTCAGTCCCTACTTCTCGGTGCGCACATTATATACGTCTATATCGTAATATAACCTAACCTAACCTATCTAGACCCTCGCTGGTAATGTTTTACAGAATCCCGGTCGTGTCGTCTCGTACGTCTTGGTGCGGACATTATATACGTCTATAACGTTATATATCCTAACCAAAGGCAACCTAACATCGCGGATGTAGTATTTTCCAACATACCTGGAGGGGCGGCCGCTACTTCTCGGTGGGAACATTATTTACGTCTATAACGTAATATAACCTAACCTAATCCATCTAGACCCTCGCTGGTAATGTTTTACAAAATCCCGGTCGTGTCGGCCCGTACTTCTCCGTGGGGACATTATATACGTCTATAACGTTATATATCCTAACCTAAGGGAACCTAACATCTCGGATGTAGTATTTTCCAACATTCCTGGCGGGGCGGCCCCTACTTCTCGGTGGGCACATTGTATACGTCTATATCGTAATATAACCTAACCTAACCCATCTAGCCCCTCGCTTGTAATGTTTTGCAGAATCCCGGTCGTGTCGGCCCGTACGTCTCGGTGCGGACATTATATACGTCTATAACGTTATATATCCTAACCTAAGCGAACCTAACATCTCGGATGTAGTATTTCACAACATTCCTGGCTGGTCGGCCCCACTTCTCGGTGGGAACATTATATACGTTTATAACGAAGTATAACTTAACCTAACCCATCTAGAGCCTCGCTTGTAATGTTTTACAGAATCCCGCTCGTGTCGTCCCGTACGTCTCGGTGCGGACATTATATACGTCTATAACGTTATATATCCTAACCAAAGGCAACCTAACATCTCGAATGTAGTATTTCACAGCATTCCTGGCGGGTCGGCCCCACTTCTCGGTGGGAAAATTATATACGTTTATAACGTAGTATAACCTAACCTAACCCATCTAGCCCCTCGCTTGTAATGTTTTGCAGAATCCCGGTCGTGTCGGCCCGTACGTCTCGGTGCGGACATTATATACGTCTATAACGTTATATATCCTAACCTAAGGGTACCTAACATCTCGCATGTAGTATTTCACAACATTCCTGGCGGGTCAGTCCCTACTTCTCGGTGGGCACATTATATACGTCTATAACGTAATATAACCTAACCTAACCCATCTAGACCGTCGCTGGTAATGTTGTACAGAATCCCGGTCGTGTCATCTCGTACGTCTCGGTGCGGACACTATATACGTCTATAACGTTATATATCCTAACCAAAGGCAACCTAACATCTCGGATGTAGTATTTTCCAACATTCCTGGCGGGGCGGCCGCTACTTCTCGGTGGGAACATTATTTACGTCTATAACGTAATATAACCTAACCTAATCCATCTAGACCCTCGCTGGTAATGTTTTACAAAATCCCGGTCGTGTCGGCCCGTACTTCTCCGTGGGGACATTATATACGTCTATAACGTTATATATCCTAACCTAAGGGAACCTAACATCTCGGATGTAGTATTTTCCAACATTCCTGGCGGGGCGGCCCCTACTTCTCGGTGGGCACATTGTATACGTCTATACCGTAATATAACCTAACCTAACCCATCTAGCCCCTCGCTTGTAATGTTTTGCAGAATCCCGGTCGTGTCGGCCCGTACGTCTCGGTGCGGACATTATATACGTCTATAACGTTATATATCCTAACCTAAGCGAACCTAACATCTCGGATGTAGTATTTCACAACAATCCTGGCTGGTCGGCCCCACTTCTCGGTGGGAACATTATATACGTTTATAACGAAGTATAACTTAACCTAACCCATCTAGAGCCTCGCTTGTAATGTTTTACAGAATCCCGGTCGTGTCGTCCCGTACGTCTCGGTGCGGACATTATATACGTCTATAACGTTATATATCCTAACCAAAGGCAACCTAACATCTCGAATGTAGTATTTCACAACATTCCTTGCGGGTCGGCCCCACTTCTCGGTGGGAACATTATTTACGTCTATAACGTAATATAACCTAACCTAATCCATCTAGACCCTCGCTGGTAATGTTTTACAAAATTCCGGTCGTGTCGGCCCGTACTTCTCCGTGGGGACATTATATACGTCTATAACGTTATATATCCTAACCTAAGGGAACCTAACATCTCGGATGTAGTATTTTCCAACATTCCTGGCGGGGCGGCCGCTACTTCTTGGTGGGAACATTATATACGTCTATATCGTATATAACCTAACCTAACCCATCTAGAACCTCGCTGGTAATGTTCTACAAAATCCCGGTCGTGTCGTCTCGTACGTCTCGGTGCGGACATTATATACGTCTATAACGTTATATATCCTAACCTAAGGGAACCTAACATCACGGATGTAGTATTTCACAACATTCCTGGCTGGTCGGCCCCACTTCTCGGTGGGAAAATTATATACGTTTATAACGTAGTATAACCTAACCTAACCCATCTAGCCCCTCGCTTGTAATGTTTTGCAGAATCCCGGTCGTGTCGGCCCGTACGTCTCGGTGCGGACATTATATACGTCTATAACGTTATATATCCTAACCTAAGCGAACCTAACATCTCGGATGTAGTATTTCACAACAATCCTGGCTGGTCGGCCCCACTTCTCGGTGGGAACATTATATACGTTTATAACGAAGTATAACTTAACCTAACCCATCTAGAGCCTCGTTTGTAATGTTTTCCAGAATCCCGGTCGTGTCGTCCCGTACGTCTCGGTGCGGACATAATATACGTCTATAACGTTATATATCCTAACCAAAGGCAACCTAACATCTCGAATGTAGTATTTCACAACATTCCTTGCGGGTCGGCCCCACTTCTCGGTGGGAACATTATTTACGTCTATAACGTAATATAACCTAACCTAATCCATCTAGACCCTCGCTGGTAATGTTTTACAAAATTCCGGTCGTGTCGGCCCGTACTTCTCCGTGGGGACGATTATATACGTCTATAACGTTATATATCCTAACCTAAGGGAACCTAACATCTCGGATGTAGTATTTTCCAACATTCCTGGCGGGGCGGCCGCTACTTCTTGGTGGGAACATTATATACGTCTATATCGTATATAACCTAACCTAACCCATCTAGAACCTCGCTGGTAATGTTCTACAAAATCCCGGTCGTGTCGTCTCGTACGTCTCAGTGCGGACATTATATACGTCTATAACGTTATATATCCCAACCTAAGGGAACCTAACATCTCGAATGTAGTATTTTCCAACATTCCTGGCGGGTCAGTCCCTACTTCTCGGTGCGCACATTATATACGTCTATATCGTAATATAACCTAACCTAACCTATCTAGACCCTCGCTGGTAATGTTTTACAGAATCCCGGTCGTGTCGTCTCGTACGTCTTGGTGCGGACATTATATACGTCTATAACGTTATATATCCTAACCAAAGGCAACCTAACATCGCGGATGTAGTATTTTCCAACATACCTGGCGGGGCGGCCGCTACTTCTCGGTGGGAACATTATTTACGTCTATAACGTAATATAACCTAACCTAATCCATCTAGACCCTCGCTGGTAATGTTTTACAAAATCCCGGTCGTGTCGGCCCGTACTTCTCCGTGGGGACATTATATACGTCTATAACGTTATATATCCTAACCTAAGGGAACCTAACATCTCGGATGTAGTATTTTCCAACATTCCTGGCGGGGCGGCCCCTACTTCTCGGTGGGCACATTGTATACGTCTATATCGTAATATAACCTAACCTAACCCATCTAGCCCCTCGCTTGTAATGTTTTGCAGAATCCCGGTCGTGTCGGCCCGTACGTCTCGGTGCGGACATTATATACGTCTATAACGTTATATATCCTAACCTAAGCGAACCTAACATCTCGGATGTAGTATTTCACAACATTCCTGGCTGGTCGGCCCCACTTCTCGGTGGGAACATTATATACGTTTATAACGAAGTATAACTTAACCTAACCCATCTAGAGCCTCGCTTGTAATGTTTTACAGAATCCCGGTCGTGTCGTCCCGTACGTCTCGGTGCGGACATTATATACGTCTATAACGTTATATATCCTAACCAAAGGCAACCTAACATCTCGAATGTAGTATTTCACAACATTCCTTGCGGGTCGGCCCCACTTCTCGGTGGGAACATTATTTACGTCTATAACGTAATATAACCTAACCTAATCCATCTAGACCCTCGCTGGTAATGTTTTACAAAATCCCGGTCGTGTCGGCCCGTACTTCTCCGTGGGTACATTATATACGTCTATAACGTTATATATCCTAACCTAAGGGAACCTAACATCTCGGATGTAGTATTTCACAACATTCCTGGCTGGTTGGCCCCACTTCTCGGTGGGAACATTATATACGTTTATAACTTAATATAACCTAACCTAACCCATCTAGCACCTCGCTTGTAATGTTTTGCAGAATCCCGGTCGTGTCGGCCCGTACGTCTCGGTGCGGACATTATATACGTCTATAACGTTATATATCCTAACCTAAGCGAACCTAACATCTCGGATGTAGTATTTCACAACATTCCTGGCTGGTCGGCCCCACTTCTCGGTGGGAACATTATATACGTTTATAACGAAGTATAACTTAACCTAACCCATCTAGAGCCTCGCTTGTAATGTTTTACAGAATCCCGGTCGTGTCGTCCCCTACGTCTCGGTGCGGACATTATATACGTCTATAACGTTATATATCCTAACCTAAGGGTACCTAACATCTCGGATGTAGTATTTCACAACATTCCCGGCTGGTCGGCCCCACTTCTCGGTGGGAACATTATATACGTTTATAACATAGTATAACCTAACCTAACCCATCTAGACCCTCGCTTGTAATGTTTTACAAAATCCCGCTCGTGTCGGCCCGTACTTCTCCGTGGGTACATTATATACGTCTATAACGTTATATATCCTAACCAAAGGCAACCTAACATCTCGAATGTAGTATTTCACAACATTCCTGGCGGGTCGGCCCCACTTCTCGGTGGGAAAATTATATACGTCTATATCGTAATATAACCAAACCTAACCCATCTATACCCTCGCTGGTAATGTTTTACAAAATCCCGGTCGTGTCGGCCCGTACTTCTCCGTGGGGACATTATATACGTCTATATCGTTATATATCCTAACCTAAGGCAACTTAACATCTCCGATGTAGTATTTTCCAACATTCCTGGCGGGTTGGCCCCTACTTCTCGGTGGGCACATTATATACGTCTATATCGTAATATAACCTAACCTAACCCATCTAGCCCCTCGCTTGTAATGTTTTGCAGAATCCCGGTCGTGTCGGCCCGTACGTCTCGGTGCGGACATTATATACGTCTATAACGTTATATATCCTAACCTAAGCGAACCTAACATCTCGGATGTAGTATTTCACAACATTCCTGGCTGGTCGGCCCCACTTCTCGGTGGGAACATTATATACGTTTATAACGAAGTATAACTTAACCTAACCCATCTAGACCCTCGCTTGTAATGTTTTACAGAATCCCGGTCGTGTCGTTCCGTACGTCTCGGAGCGGACATTATATACGTCTATAACGTTATATATCCTAACCAAAGGCAACCTAACATCTCGGATGTAGTATTTTCCAACATTCCTGGCGGGGCGGCCGCTACTTCTCGGTGGGAACATTATTTACGTCTATAACGTAATATAACCTAACCTAATCCATCTAGACCCTCGCTGGTAATGTTTTACAAAATCCTGGTCGTGTCGGCCCGTACTTCTCGGTGCGGACATTATATACGTCTATAACGTTATATATCCTTACCTAAGGGTACCTAACATCTCGGATGTAGTATTTCACAACATTCCTGGCTGGTCGGCCCCACTTCTCGGTGGGAAAATTATATACGTCTATAACGTAGTATAACCTAACCTAACCCATCTAGCCCCTCGCTTGTAATGTTTTGCAGAATCCCGGTCGTGTCGGCCCGTACGTCTCCGTGCGGACATTATATACGTCTATAACGTTATATATCCTAACCTAAGGGTACCTAACATCTCGGATGTAGTATTTCACAACATTCCCGGCTGGTCGGCCCCACTTCTCGGTGGGAACATTATATACGTTTATAACGAAGTATAACCTAACCTAACCCATCTAGACCCTCGCTTGTAATGTTTTACAGAATCCCGGTCGTGTCGTCCCGTACGTCTCGGCGCGGACATTATATACGTCTATAACGTTTTATATCCTAGCCAAAGGCAACCTAACATCTCGAATGTAGTATTTCACAACATTCCTGGCGGGTCGGTCCCACTTCTCGGTGGGAACATTATTTACGTCTATAACGTAATATAACCTAACCTAATCCATCTAGACCCTCGCTGGTAATGTTTTACAAAATCCCGGTCGTGTCGGCCCGTACTTCTCCGTGGGGACATTATATACGTCTATAACGTTATATATCCTAACCTAAGGGAACCTAACATCTCGGATGTAGTATTTTCCAACATTCCTGGCGGGGCGGCCGCTACTTCTTGGTGGGAACATTATATACGTCTATATCGTATATAACCTAACCTAACCCATCTAGACCCTCGCTGGTAATGTTCTACAAAATCCCGGTCGTGTCGTCTCGTACGTCTCGGTGCGGACATTATATACGTCTATAACGTTATATATCCTAACCTAAGGGAACCTAACATCACGGATGTAGTATTTCACAACATTCCTGGCTGGTCGGCCCCACTTCTCGGTGGGAAAATTATATACGTCTATATCGTAATATAACCAAACCTAACCCATCTATACCCTCGCTGGTAATGTTTTACAAAATCCCGGTCGTGTCGGCCCGTACTTCTCCGTGGGGACATTATATACGTCTATATCGTTATATATCCTAACCTAAGGCAACTTAACATCTCCGATGTAGTATTTTCCAACATTCCTGGCGGGTTGGCCCCTACTTCTCGGTGGGCACATTATATACGTCTATATCGTAATATAACCTAACCTAACCCATCTAGCCCCTCGCTTGTAATGTTTTGCAGAATCCCGGTCGTGTCGGCCCGTACGTCTCGGTGCGGACATTATATACGTCTATAACGTTATATATCCTAACCTAAGCGAACCTAACATCTCGGATGTAGTATTTCACAACATTCCTGGCTGGTCGGCCCCACTTCTCGGTGGGAACATTATATACGTTTATAACGAAGTATAACTTAACCTAACCCATCTAGACCCTCGCTTGTAATGTTTTACAGAATCCCGGTCGTGTCGTCCCGTACGTCTCGGAGCGGACATTATATACGTCTATAACGTTATATATCCTAACCTAAGGCAACTTAACATCTCCGATGTAGTATTTTCCAACATTCCTGGCGGGTTGGCCCCTACTTCTCGGTGGGCACATTATATACGTCTATATCGTAATATAACCTAACCTAACCCATCTAGCCCCTCGCTTGTAATGTTTTGCAGAATCCCGGTCGTGTCGGCCCGTACGTCTCGGTGCGGACATTATATACGTCTATAACGTTATATATCCTAACCTAAGCGAACCTAACATCTCGGATGTAGTATTTCACAACATTCCTGGCTGGTCGGCCCCACTTCTCGGTGGGAACATTATATACGTTTATAACGAAGTATAACTTAACCTAACCCATCTAGACCCTCGCTTGTAATGTTTTACAGAATCCCGGTCGTGTCGTCCCGTACGTCTCGGAGCGGACATTATATACGTCTATAACGTTATATATCCTAACCAAAGGCAACCTAACATCTCGGATGTAGTATTTTCCAACATTCCTGGCGGGGCGGCCGCTACTTCTCGGTGGGAAGATTATTTTCGTCTATAACGTAATATAACCTAACCTAATCCATCTAGACCCTCGCTGGTAATGTTTTACAAAATCCTGGTCGTGTCGGCCCGTACTTCTCGGTGCGGACATTATATACGTCTATAACGTTATATATCCTTACCTAAGGGTACCTAACATCTCGGATGTAGTATTTCACAACATTCCTGGCTGGTCGGCCCCACTTCTCGGTGGGAAAATTATATACGTCTATAACGTAGTATAACCTAACCTAACCCATCTAGCCCCTCGCTTGTAATGTTTTGCAGAATCCCGGTCGTGTCGGCCCGTACGTCTCCGTGCGGACATTATATACGTCTATAACGTTATATATCCTAACCTAAGGGTACCTAACATCTCGGATGTAGTATTTCACAACATTCCCGGCTGGTCGGCCCCACTTCTCGGTGGGAACATTATATACGTTTATAACGAAGTATAACCTAACCTAACCCATCTAGACCCTCGCTTGTAATGTTTTACAGAATCCCGGTCGTGTCGTCCCGTACGTCTCGGCGCGGACATTATATACGTCTATAACGTTTTATATCCTAGCCAAAGGCAACCTAACATCTCGAATGTAGTATTTCACAACATTCCTGGCGGGTCGGTCCCACTTCTCGGTGGGAACATTATTTACGTCTATAACGTAATATAACCTAACCTAATCCATCTAGACCCTCGCTGGTAATGTTTTACAAAATCCCGGTCGTGTCGGCCCGTACTTCTCCGTGGGGACATTATATACGTCTATAATTTTATATATCCTAACCTAAGGCAACTTAACATCTCGGATGTAGTATATTCCAACATTCCTGGCGGGTCAGTCCCTACTTCTCGGTGGGCACATTATATACGTCTATATCGTAATATAACCTAACCTAACCCATCTAGACCCTCGCTGGTAATGTTTTGCAGAATCCCGGTCGTGTCGGCCCGTACGTCTCGGTGCGGACATTATATACGTCTATAACGTTATATATCCTAACCTAAGGGAACCTAACATCTCGGATGTAGTATTTTCCAACATTCCTGGCGGGGCGGCCCCTACTTCTCGGTGGGCACATTATATACGTCTATATCGTAATATAACCTAACCTAACCCATCTAGCCCCTCGCTTGTAATGTTTTGCAGAATCCCGGTCGTGTCGGCCCGTACGTCTCGGTGCGAACATTGTATACTTCTATAACGTTATATATCCTAACCTAAGCGAACCTAACATCTCGGATGTAGTATTTCACAACATTCCTGGCTGGTCGGCCCCACTTCTCGGTGGGAACATTATATACGTTTATAACGAAGTATAACTTAACCTAACCCATCTAGATCCTCGCTTGTAATGTTTTACAGAATCTCGCTCGTGTCGTCCCGTACGTCTCGGTGCGGACATTATATACGTCTATAACGTTATATATCCTAACCAAAGGCAACCTAACATCTCGAATGTAGTATTTCACAACATTCCTGGCGGGTCGGCCCCACTTCTCGGTGGGAACATTATTTACGTCTATAACGTAATATAACCTAACCTAATCCATCTAGACCCTCGCTGGTAATGTTTTACAAAATCCCGGTCGTGTCGGCCCGTACTTCTCCGTGGGGACATTATATACGTCTATAACGTTATATATCCTAACCTAAGGGAACCTAACATCTCGGATGTAGTATTTTCCAACATTCCTGGCGGGGCGGCCGCTACTTCTTGGTGGGAACATTATATACGTCTATATCGTATATAACCTAACCTAACCCATCTAGACCCTCGCTGGTAATGTTCTACAAAATCCCGGTCGTGTCGTCTCGTACGTCTCGGTGCGGACATTATATACGTCTATAACGTTATATATCCTAACCTAAGGGAACCTAACATCACGGATGTAGTATTTCACAACATTCCTGGCTGGTCGGCCCCACTTCTCGGTGGGAAAATTATATACGTCTATATCGTAATATAACCAAACCTAACCCATCTAGACCCTCGCTGGTAATGTTTTACAAAATCCCGGTCGTGTCGGCCCGTACTTCTCCGTGGGGACATTATATACGTCTATATCGTTATATATCCTAACCTAAGGCAACTTAACATCTCCGATGTAGTATTTTCCAACATTCCTGGCGGGTCGGCCCCTACTTCTCGGTGGGCACATTATATACGTCTATATCGTAATATAACCTAACCTAACCCATCTAGCCCCTCGCTTGTAATGTTTTGCAGAATCCCGGTCGTGTCGGCCCGTACGTCTCGGTGCGGACATTATATACGTCTATAACGTTATATATCCTAACCTAAGCGAACCTAACATCTCGGATGTAGTATTTTCCAACATTCCTGGCGGGGCGGCCCCTACTTCTCGGTGGGCACATTATATACGTCTATATCGTAATATAACCTAACCTAACCCATCTAGCCCCTCGCTTGTAATGTTTTGCAGAATCCCGGTCGTGTCGGCCCGTACGTCTCGGTGCGAACATTGTATACTTCTATAACGTTATATATCCTAACCTAAGCGAACCTAACATCTCGGATGTAGTATTTCACAACATTCCTGGCTGGTCGGCCCCACTTCTCGGTGGGAACATTATATACGTTTATAACGAAGTATAACTTAACCTAACCCATCTAGATCCTCGCTTGTAATGTTTTACAGAATCTCGCTCGTGTCGTCCCGTACGTCTCGGTGCGGACATTATATACGTCTATAACGTTATATATCCTAACCAAAGGCAACCTAACATCTCGAATGTAGTATTTCACAACATTCCTGGCGGGTCGGCCCCACTTCTCGGTGGGAACATTATTTACGTCTATAACGTAATATAACCTAACCTAATCCATCTAGACCCTCGCTGGTAATGTTTTACAAAATCCCGGTCGTGTCGGCCCGTACTTCTCCGTGGGGACATTATATACGTCTATAACGTTATATATCCTAACCTAAGGGAACCTAACATCTCGGATGTAGTATTTTCCAACATTCCTGGCGGGGCGGCCGCTACTTCTTGGTGGGAACATTATATACGTCTATATCGTATATAACCTAACCTAACCCATCTAGACCCTCGCTGGTAATGTTCTACAAAATCCCGGTCGTGTCGTCTCGTACGTCTCGGTGCGGACATTATATACGTCTATAACGTTATATATCCTAACCTAAGGGAACCTAACATCACGGATGTAGTATTTCACAACATTCCTGGCTGGTCGGCCCCACTTCTCGGTGGGAAAATTATATACGTCTATATCGTAATATAACCAAACCTAACCCATCTAGACCCTCGCTGGTAATGTTTTACAAAATCCCGGTCGTGTCGGCCCGTACTTCTCCGTGGGGACATTATATACGTCTATATCGTTATATATCCTAACCTAAGGCAACTTAACATCTCCGATGTAGTATTTTCCAACATTCCTGGCGGGTCGGCCCCTACTTCTCGGTGGGCACATTATATACGTCTATATCGTAATATAACCTAACCTAACCCATCTAGCCCCTCGCTTGTAATGTTTTGCAGAATCCCGGTCGTGTCGGCCCGTACGTCTCGGTGCGGACATTATATACGTCTATAACGTTATATATCCTAACCTAAGCGAACCTAACATCTCGGACGTAGTATTTCACAACATTCCTGGCTGGTCGGCCCCACTTCTCGGTGGGAACATTATATACGTTTATAACGAAGTATAACTTAACCTAACCCATCTAGACCCTCGCTTGTAATGTTTTACAGAATCCCGGTCGTGTCGTCCCGTACGTCTCGGAGCGGACATTATATACGTCTATAACGTTATATATCCTAACCAAAGGCAACCTAACATCTCGGATGTAGTATTTTCCAACATTCCTGGCGGGGCGGCCGCTACTTCTCGGTGGGAACATTATTTACGTCTATAACGTAATATAACCTAACCTAATCGATCTAGACCCTCGCTGGTAATGTTTTACAAAATCCTGGTTGTGTCGGCCCGTACTTCTCCGTGGGGACATTATATACGTCTATAACGTTATATATCCTAACCTAAGGGAACCTAACATCTCGGATGTAGTATTTTCCAACATTCCTGGCGGGGCGGCCCCTACTTCTCGGTGGGAACATTATATACGTTTATAACGAAGTATAACTTAACCTAACCCATCTAGAGCCTCGCTTGTAATGTTTTACAGAATCCCGGTCGTGTCGTCCCGTACGTCTCGGTGCGGACATTATATACGTCTATTACGTTATATATCCTAACCAAAGGCAACCTAACATCTCGAATGTCGTATTTCACAACATTCCTGGCGGGTCGGCCCCACTTCTCGGTGGGAACATTATTTACGTCTATAACGTAATATAACCTAACCTAATCCATCTAGACCCTCGCTGGTAATGTTTTACAAAATCCCGGTCGTGTCGGCCCGTACTTCTCCGTGGGGACATTATATACGTCTATAACGTTATATATCCTAACCTAAGGGAACCTAACATCACGGATGTAGTATTTCACAACATTCCTGGCTGGTCGGCCCCACTTCTCGGTGGGAAAATTATATACGTTTATAACGTAGTATAACCTAACCTAACCCATCTAGACCCTCGCTTGTAATGTTTTGCAGAATCCCGGTCGTGTCGGCCCGTACGTCTCGGTGCGGACATTATATACGTCTATAACGTTATATATCCTAACCTAAGGGTACCTAACATCTCGGATGTAGTATTTCACAACATTCCTGGCTGGTCGGCCCCACTTCTCGGTGGGAACATTATATACGTTTATAACGAAGTATAACCTAACCTAACCCATCTAGACCCTCGCTTGTAATGTTTTACAAAATCCCGCTCGTGTCGGCCCGTACTTCTCCGTGGGGACATTATATACGTCTATATCGTTATATATCCTAATCTAAGGCAACTTAACAGCTCCGATGTAGTATTTTCCAACATTCCTGGCGGGTCGGCCCCTACTTCTCGGTGGGCACATTATATACGTCTATATCGTAATATAACCTAACCTAACCCATCTATCCCCTCGCTTGTAATGTTTTGCAGAATCCCTGTCGTGTCGGCCCGTACGTCTCGGTGCGGACATTATATACGTCTATAACGTTATATATACTAACCTAAGCGAACCTAACATCTCGGATGTAGTATTTCACAACATTCCTGGCTGGTCGGCCCCACTTCTCGGTGGGAACATTATATACGTTTATAACGTAATATAACCTAACCTAACCCATCTAGCCCGTCGCTGGTTATGTTTTACAAAATCCCAGTCTTGTCGGCCCGTACTTTTCCGTGGGGACATTATATACGTCTATAATTTTATATATCCTAACCTAAGGCAACTTAACATCTCGGATGTAGTATTTTCCAACATTCCTGGCGGGTCAGTCCCTACTTCTCGGTGGGCACATTATATACGTCTATATCGTAATATAACCTAACCTAACCCATCTAGACCCTCGCTGGTAATGTTTTGCAGAATCCCGGTCGTGTCGGCCCGTACGTCTCGGTGCGGACATTATATACGTCTATAACGTTATATATCCTAACCTAAGCGAACCTAACATCTCGGATGTAGTATTTCACAACATTCCTGGCTGGTCGGCCCCACTTCTCGGTGGGAACATTATATACGTTTATAACGAAGTATAACCTAACCTAACCCATCTAGACCCTCGCTTGTAATGTTTTAAAGAATCCCGGTCGCGTCGGCCCGTACGTCTCGGTGCGGACATTATATACGTCTATAACGTTATATATCCTAACCTAAGCGAACGTAACATCTCGGATGTAGTATTTCACAACATTCCTGGCTGGTCGGCCCCACTTCTCCTTGGGAACATTATATACGTTTATAACGAAGTAGAACTTAACCTAACCCATCTAGACCCTCGCTTGTAATGTTTTACAGAATCCCGGTCGTGTCGTCCCGTACGTCTCGGTGCGGGCATTATATACCTCTATAACGTTATATATCCTAACCAAAGGCAACCTAACATCTCGAATGTAGTATTTCACAACATTCCTGGCGGGTCGGCCCCACTTCTCGGTGGGAACATTATTTACGTCTATAACGTAATATAACCTAACCTAATCCATCTAGACCCTCGCTGGTAATGTTTTACAAAATCCCGGTCGTGTCGGCCCGTACTTCTCCGTGGGGACATTATATACGTCTATAACGTTATATATCCTAACCTAAGGCAACCTAACATCTCGGATGTAGTATTTTCCAACATTCCTGGCGGGTCAGTCCCTACTTCTCGGTGGGCACATTATATACGTCTATATCGTAATATAACCTAACCTAACCCATCTAGACCCTCGCTGGTAATGTTTTACAGAATCCCGGTCGTGTCGTCTCGTACGTCTCGGTGCGGACATTATATACGTCTATAACGTTATATATCCTAACCTAAGGGAACCTAACATCACGGATGTAGTATTTCACAACATTCGTGGCTGGTCGGCCCCACTTCTCGGTGGGAAAATTATATACGTTTATAACGTAGTATAACCTAACCTAACCCATCTAGCCCCTCGCTTGTAATGTTTTGCAGAATCCCGGTCGTGTCGGCCCGTACGTCTCGGTGCGGACATTATATACGTCTATAACGTTATATATCCTAACCTAAGCGAACCTAACATCTCGGATGTAGTATTTCACAACATTCCTGGCTGGTCGGCCCCACTTCTCGGTGGGAACATTATATACGTTTATAACGAAGTATAACTTAACCTAACCCATCTAGACCCTCGCTTGTAATGTTTTACAAAATCCCGCTCGTGTCGGCCCGTACTTCTCCGTGGGTACATTATATACGTCTATATCGTTATATATCCTAACCTAAGGCAACCTAACATCTCGGATGTAGTATTTTCCAACATTCCTGGCGGGTCGGCCCCTACTTCTCGGTGGGCACATTATATACGTCTATATCGTAATATAACCAAACCTAATCCATCTAGACCCTCGCTGGTAATGTTTTACAAAATCCCGGTCGTGTCGGCCCGTACTTCTCCGTGGGGACATTATATACGTCTATATCGTTATATATCCTAACCTAAGGCAACTTAACATCTCCGATGTAGTATTTTCCAACATTCCTGGCGGGTCGGCCCCTACTTCTCGGTGGGCACATTATATACGTCTATATCGTAATATAACCTAACCTAACCCATCTAGCCCCTCGCTTGTAATGTTTTGCAGAATCCCGGTCGTGTCGGCCCGTACGTCTCGGAGCGGACATTATATACGTCTATAACGTTTTATATCCTAGCCAAAGGCAACCTAACATCTCGAATGTAGTATTTCACAACATTCCTGGCGGGTCGGTCCCACTTCTCGGTGGGAACATTATTTACGTCTATAACGTAATATAACCTAACCTAATCCATCTAGACCCTCGCTGGTAATGTTTTACAAAATCCCGGTCGTGTCGGCCCGTACTTCTCCGTGGGGACATTATATACGTCTATAATTTTATATATCCTAACCTAAGGCAACTTAACATCTCGGATGTAGTATATTCCAACATTCCTGGCGGGTCAGTCCCTACTTCTCGGTGGGCACATTATATACGTCTATATCGTAATATAACCTAACCTAACCCATCTAGACCCTCGCTGGTAATGTTTTACAGAATCCCGGTCGTGTCGTCTCGTACGTCTCGGTGCGGACATTATATACGTCTATAACGTTATATATCCTAACCAAAGGCAACCTAACATCTCGGATGTGGTATTTCACAACATTCCTGGCGGGTCGGCCCCACTTCTCGGTGGGAACATTATTTACGTCTATAACGTAATATAACCTAACCTAATCCATCTAGACCCTCGCTGGTAATGTTTTACAAAATCCCGGTCGTGTCGGCCCGTACTTCTCCGTGGGGACATTATATACGTCTATAACGTTATATATCCTAACCTAAGGGAACCTAACATCACGGATGTAGTATTTCACAACATTCCTGGCTGGTCGGCCCCACTTCTCGGTGGGAAAATTATATACGTTTATAACGTAGTATAACCTAACCTAACCCATCTAGACCCTCGCTTGTAATGTTTTGCAGAATCCCGGTCGTGTCGGCCCGTACGTCTCGGTGCGGACATTATATACGTCTATAACGTTATATATCCTAACCTAAGGGTACCTAACATCTCGGATGTAGTATTTCACAACATTCCTGGCTGGTCGGCCCCACTTCTCGGTGGGAACATTATATACGTTTATAACGAAGTATAACCTAACCTAACCCATCTAGCCCCTCGCTTGTAATGTTTTGCAGAATCCCGGTCGTGTCGGCCCGTACGTCTCGGTGCGGACATTATATACGTCTATAACGTTATATATCCTAACCTAAGCGAACCTAACATCTCGGATGTAGTATTTCACAACTTTCCTGGCTGGTCGGCCCCACTTCTCGGTGGGAACATTATATACGTTTATAACGAAGTATAACCTAACCTAACCCATCTAGAGCCTCGCTTGTAATGTTTTACAGAATCCCGGTCGTGTCGTCCCGTACGTCTCGGTGCGGACATTATATACGTCTATAACGTTATATATCCTAACCAAAGGCAACCTAACATCTCGAATGTAGTATTTCACAACATTCCTGGCGGGTCGGCCCCACTTCTCGGTGGGAACATTATTTACGTCTATAACGTAATATAACCTAACCTAATCCATCTAGACCCTCGCTGGTAATGTTTTACAAAATCCCGGTCGTGTCGGCCCGTACTTCTCCGTGGGGACATTATATACGTCTATAACGTTATATATCCTAACCTAAGGCAACCTAACATCTCGGATGTAGTATTTTCCAACATTCCTGGCGGGTCGGCCCCTACTTCTCGGTGGGCACATTATATACGTCTATATCGTAATATAACCTAACCTAACCCATCTAGCCCCTCGCTTGTAATGTTTTGCAGAATCCCGGTCGTGTCGGCCCGTACGTCTCGGTGCGGACATTATATACGTCTATAACGTTATATATCCTAACCTAAGCGAACCTAACATCTCGGATGTAGTATTTCACAACATTCCTGGCTGGTCGGCCCCACTTCTCGGTGGGAACATTATATACGTTTATAACGAAGTATAACTTAACCTAACCCATCTAGAGCCTCGCTTGTAATGTTTTACAGAATCCCGGTCGTGTCGTCCCGTACGTCTCGGAGCGGACATTATATACGTCTATAACGTTATATATCCTAACCAAAGGCAACCTAACATCTCGGATGTAGTATTTTCCAACATTCCTGGCGGGGCGGCCGCTACTTCTCGGTGGGAACATTATTTACGTCTATAACGTAATATAACCTAACCTAATCGATCTAGACCCTCGCTGGTAATGTTTTACAAAATCCTGGTCGTGTCGGCCCGTACTTCTCCGTGGGGACATTATATACGTCTATAACGTTATATATCCTAACCTAAGGGAACCTAACATCTCGGATGTAGTATTTTCCAACATTCCTGGCGGGGCGGCCCCTACTTCTCGGTGGGAACATTATATACGTTTATAACGAAGTATAACTTAACCTAACCCATCTAGAGCCTCGCTTGTAATGTTTTACAGAATCCCGGTCGTGTCGTCCCGTACGTCTCGGTGCGGACATTATATACGTCTATTACGTTATATATCCTAACCAAAGGCAACCTAACATCTCGAATGTCGTATTTCACAACATTCCTGGCGGGTCGGCCCCACTTCTCGGTGGGAACATTATTTACGTCTATAACGTAATATAACCTAACCTAATCCATCTAGACCCTCGCTGGTAATGTTTTACAAAATCCCGGTCGTGTCGGCCCGTACTTCTCCGTGGGGACATTATATACGTCTATAACGTTATATATCCTAACCTAAGGGAACCTAACATCACGGATGTAGTATTTCACAACATTCCTGGCTGGTCGGCCCCACTTCTCGGTGGGAAAATTATATACGTTTATAACGTAGTATAACCTAACCTAACCCATCTAGACCCTCGCTTGTAATGTTTTGCAGAATCCCGGTCGTGTCGGCCCGTACGTCTCGGTGCGGACATTATATACGTCTATAACGTTATATATCCTAACCTAAGGGTACCTAACATCTCGGATGTAGTATTTCACAACATTCCTGGCTGGTCGGCCCCACTTCTCGGTGGGAACATTATATACGTTTATAACGAAGTATAACCTAACCTAACCCATCTAGCCCCTCGCTTGTAATGTTTTGCAGAATCCCGGTCGTGTCGGCCCGTACGTCTCGGTGCGGACATTATATACGTCTATAACGTTATATATCCTAACCTAAGCGAACCTAACATCTCGGATGTAGTATTTCACAACATTCCTGGCTGGTCGGCCCCACTTCTCGGTGGGAACATTATATACGTTTATAACGAAGTATAACCTAACCTAACCCATCTAGACCCTCGCTTGTAATGTTTTACAGAATCCCGGTCGTGTCATCCCGTACGTCTCGGTGCGGACATTATATACGTCTATAACGTTTTATATCCTAACCAAAGGCAACCTAACATCTCGAATGTAGTATTTCACAACATTCCTGGCGGGTCGGTTCCACTTCTCGGTGGGAACATTATTTACGTCTATAACGTAATACAACCTAACCTAGTCCATCTAGACCCTCGCTGGTAATGTTTTACAAAATCCCGGTCGTGTCGGCCCGTACTTCTCCGTGGGGACATTATATACGTCTATATCGTTATATATCCTAACCTAAGGCAACCTAACATCTCGGATGTAGTATTTTCCAACATTCCTGGCGGGTCGGCCCCTACTTCTCGGTGGGCACATTATATACGTCTATATCGTTATATAACCAAACCTAACCCATCTAGACCTTCGCTGGTAATGTTTTACAAAATCCCGGTCGTGTCGGCCCGTACTTCTCCGTGGGGATATTATATACGTCTATATCGTTATATATCCTAACCTAAGGCAACTTAACATCTCCGATGTAGTATTTTCCAACATTCCTGGCGGGTCGGCCCCTACTTCTCGGTGGGCACATTATATACGTCTATATCGTAATATAACCTAACCTAACCCATCTAGCCCCTCGCTTGTAATGTTTTGCAGAATCCCGGTCGTGTCGGCCCGTACGTCTCGGTGCGGACATTATATACGTCTATAACGTTATATATCCTAACCTAGGCGAACCTAACATCTCGGATGTAGTATTTCACAACATTCCTGGCTGGTCGGCCCCACTTCTCGGTGGGAAAATTATATACGTTTATAACGAAGTATAACTTAACCTAACCCATCTAGAGCCTCGCTTGTAATGTTTTACAGAATCCCGGTCGTGTCGTCCCGTACGTCTCGGTGCGGACATTATATACGTCTATAACGTTATATATCCTAACCAAAGGCAACCTAACATCTCGAATGTAGTATTTCACAACATTCCTGGCGGGTCGGCCCCACTTCTCGGTGGGAACATTATTTACGTCTATAACGTAATATAACCTAACCTAATCCATCTAGACCCTCGCTGGTAATGTTTTACAAAATCCCGGTCGTGTCGGCCCGTACTTCTCCGTGGGGACATTATATACGTCTATAACGTTATATATCCTAACCTAAGGCAACCTAACATCTCGGATGTAGTATTTTCCAACATTCCTGGCGGGTCAGTCCCTACTTCTCGGTGGGCACATTATATACGTCTATATCGTAATATAACCTAACCTAACCCATCTAGACCCTCGCTGGTAATGTTTTACAGAATCCCGGTCGTGTCGTCTCGTACGTCTCGGTGCGGACATTATATACGTCTATAACGTTATATATCCTAACCTAAGGGAACCTAACATCACGGATGTAGTATTTCACAACATTCGTGGCTGGTCGGCCCCACTTCTCGGTGGGAAAATTATATACGTTTATAACGTAGTATAACCTAACCTAACCCATCTAGCCCCTCGCTTGTAATGTTTTGCAGAATCCCGGTCGTGTCGGCCCGTACGTCTCGGTGCGGACATTATATACGTCTATAACGTTATATATCCTAACCTAAGCGAACCTAACATCTCGGATGTAGTATTTCACAACATTCCTGGCTGGTCGGCCCCACTTCTCGGTGGGAACATTATATACGTTTATAACGAAGTATAACTTAACCTAACCCATCTAGACCCTCGCTTGTAATGTTTTACAAAATCCCGCTCGTGTCGGCCCGTACTTCTCCGTGGGTACATTATATACGTCTATATCGTTATATATCCTAACCTAAGGCAACCTAACATCTCGGATGTAGTATTTTCCAACATTCCTGGCGGGTCGGCCCCTACTTCTCGGTGGGCACATTATATACGTCTATATCGTAATATAACCAAACCTAATCCATCTAGACCCTCGCTGGTAATGTTTTACAAAATCCCGGTCGTGTCGGCCCGTACTTCTCCGTGGGGACATTATATACGTCTATATCGTTATATATCCTAACCTAAGGCAACTTAACATCTCCGATGTAGTATTTTCCAACATTCCTGGCGGGTCGGCCCCTACTTCTCGGTGGGCACATTATATACGTCTATATCGTAATATAACCTAACCTAACCCATCTAGCCCCTCGCTTGTAATGTTTTGCAGAATCCCGGTCGTGTCGGCCCGTACGTCTCGGAGCGGACATTATATACGTCTATAACGTTTTATATCCTAGCCAAAGGCAACCTAACATCTCGAATGTAGTATTTCACAACATTCCTGGCGGGTCGGTCCCACTTCTCGGTGGGAACATTATTTACGTCTATAACGTAATATAACCTAACCTAATCCATCTAGACCCTCGCTGGTAATGTTTTACAAAATCCCGGTCGTGTCGGCCCGTACTTCTCCGTGGGGACATTATATACGTCTATAATTTTATATATCCTAACCTAAGGCAACTTAACATCTCGGATGTAGTATATTCCAACATTCCTGGCGGGTCAGTCCCTACTTCTCGGTGGGCACATTATATACGTCTATATCGTAATATAACCTAACCTAACCCATCTAGACCCTCGCTGGTAATGTTTTACAGAATCCCGGTCGTGTCGTCTCGTACGTCTCGGTGCGGACATTATATACGTCTATAACGTTATATATCCTAACCAAAGGCAACCTAACATCTCGGATGTGGTATTTCACAACATTCCTGGCGGGTCGGCCCCACTTCTCGGTGGGAACATTATTTACGTCTATAACGTAATATAACCTAACCTAATCCATCTAGACCCTCGCTGGTAATGTTTTACAAAATCCCGGTCGTGTCGGCCCGTACTTCTCCGTGGGGACATTATATACGTCTATAACGTTATATATCCTAACCTAAGGGAACCTAACATCACGGATGTAGTATTTCACAACATTCCTGGCTGGTCGGCCTCACTTCTCGGTGGGAAAATTATATACGTTTATAACGTACTATAACCTAACCTAACCCATCTAGACCCTCGCTTGTAATGTTTTGCAGAATCCCGGTCGTGTCGGCCCGTACGTCTCGGTGCGGACATTATATACGTCTATAACGTTATATATCCTAACCTAAGGGTACCTAACATCTCGGATGTAGTATTTCACAACATTCCTGGCTGGTCGGCCCCACTTCTCGGTGGGAACATTATATACGTTTATAACGAAGTATAACCTAACCTAACCCATCTAGCCCCTCGCTTGTAATGTTTTGCAGAATCCCGGTCGTGTCGGCCCGTACGTCTCGGTGCGGACATTATATACGTCTATAACGTTATATATCCTAACCTAAGCGAACCTAACATCTCGGATGTAGTATTTCACAACTTTCCTGGCTGGTCGGCCCCACTTCTCGGTGGGAACATTATATACGTTTATAACGAAGTATAACCTAACCTAACCCATCTAGAGCCTCGCTTGTAATGTTTTACAGAATCCCGGTCGTGTCGTCCCGTACGTCTCGGTGCGGACATTATATACGTCTATAACGTTATATATCCTAACCAAAGGCAACCTAACATCTCGAATGTAGTATTTCACAACATTCCTGGCGGGTCGGCCCCACTTCTCGGTGGGAACATTATTTACGTCTATAACGTAATATAACCTAACCTAATCCATCTAGACCCTCGCTGGTAATGTTTTACAAAATCCCGGTCGTGTCGGCCCGTACTTCTCCGTGGGGACATTATATACGTCTATAACGTTATATATCCTAACCTAAGGCAACCTAACATCTCGGATGTAGTATTTTCCAACATTCCTGGCGGGTCGGCCCCTACTTCTCGGTGGGCACATTATATACGTCTATATCGTAATATAACCTAACCTAACCCATCTAGCCCCTCGCTTGTAATGTTTTGCAGAATCCCGGTCGTGTCGGCCCGTACGTCTCGGTGCGGACATTATATACGTCTATAACGTTATATATCCTAACCTAAGCGAACCTAACATCTCGGATGTAGTATTTCACAACATTCCTGGCTGGTCGGCCCCACTTCTCGGTGGGAACATTATATACGTTTATAACGAAGTATAACTTAACCTAACCCATCTAGACCCTCGCTTGTAATGTTTTACAGAATCCCGGTCGTGTCGTCCCGTACGTCTCGGAGCGGACATTATATACGTCTATAACGTTATATATCCTAACCAAAGGCAACCTAACATCTCGGATGTAGTATTTTCCAACATTCCTGGCGGGGCGGCCGCTACTTCTCGGTGGGAACATTATTTACGTCTATAACGTAATATAACCTAACCTAATCGATCTAGACCCTCGCTGGTAATGTTTTACAAAATCCTGGTCGTGTCGGCCCGTACTTCTCCGTGGGGACATTATATACGTCTATAACGTTATATATCCTAACCTAAGGGAACCTAACATCTCGGATGTAGTATTTTCCAACATTCCTGGCGGGGCGGCCCCTACTTCTCGGTGGGAACATTATATACGTTTATAACGAAGTATAACTTAACCTAACCCATCTAGAGCCTCGCTTGTAATGTTTTACAGAATCCCGGTCGTGTCGTCCCGTACGTCTCGGTGCGGACATTATATACGTCTATTACGTTATATATCCTAACCAAAGGCAACCTAACATCTCGAATGTCGTATTTCACAACATTCCTGGCGGGTCGGCCCCACTTCTCGGTGGGAACATTATTTACGTCTATAACGTAATATAACCTAACCTAATCCATCTAGACCCTCGCTGGTAATGTTTTACAAAATCCCGGTCGTGTCGGCCCGTACTTCTCCGTGGGGACATTATATACGTCTATAACGTTATATATCCTAACCTAAGGGAACCTAACATCTCGGATGTAGTATTTTCCAACATTCCTGGCGGGGCGGCCCCTACTTCTCGGTGGGAACATTATATACGTTTATAACGAAGTATAACTTAACCTAACCCATCTAGAGCCTCGCTTGTAATGTTTTACAGAATCCCGGTGGTGTCGTCCCGTACGTCTCGGTGCGGACATTATATACGTCTATAACGTTATATATCCTAACCTAAGGGTACCTAACATCTCGGATGTAGTATTTCACAACATTCCTGGCTGGTCGGCCCCACTTCTCGGTGGGAACATTATATACGTTTATAACGAAGTATAACCTAACCTAACCCATCTAGCCCCTCGCTTGTAATGTTTTGCAGAATCCCGGTCGTGTCGGCCCGTACGTCTCGGTGCGGACATTATATACGTCTATAACGTTATATATCCTAACCTAAGCGAACCTAACATCTCGGATGTAGTATTTCACAACATTCCTGGCTGGTCGGCCCCACTTCTCGGTGGGAACATTATATACGTTTATAACGAAGTATAACCTAACCTAACCCATCTAGACCCTCGCTTGTAATGTTTTACAGAATCCCGGTCGTGTCGTCCCGTACGTCTCGGTGCGGACATTATATACGTCTATAACGTTTTATATCCTAACCAAAGGCAACCTAACATCTCGAATGTAGTATTTCACAACATTCCTGGCGGGTCGGTTCCACTTCTCGGTGGGAACATTATTTACGTCTATAACGTAATACAACCTAACCTAGTCCATCTAGACCCTCGCTGGTAATGTTTTACAAAATCCCGGTCGTGTCGGCCCGTACTTCTCCGTGGGGACATTATATACGTCTATATCGTTATATATCCTAACCTAAGGCAACCTAACATCTCGGATGTAGTATTTTCCAACATTCCTGGCGGGTCGGCCCCTACTTCTCGGTGGGCACATTATATACGTCTATATCGTTATATAACCAAACCTAACCCATCTAGACCTTCGCTGGTAATGTTTTACAAAATCCCGGTCGTGTCGGCCCGTACTTCTCCGTGGGGATATTATATACGTCTATATCGTTATATATCCTAACCTAAGGCAACTTAACATCTCCGATGTAGTATTTTCCAACATTCCTGGCGGGTCGGCCCCTACTTCTCGGTGGGCACATTATATACGTCTATATCGTAATATAACCTAACCTAACCCATCTAGCCCCTCGCTTGTAATGTTTTGCAGAATCCCGGTCGTGTCGGCCCGTACGTCTCGGTGCGGACATTATATACGTCTATAACGTTATATATCCTAACCTAGGCGAACCTAACATCTCGGATGTAGTATTTCACAACATTCCTGGCTGGTCGGCCCCACTTCTCGGTGGGAACATTATATACGTTTATAACGAAGTATAACTTAACCTAACCCATCTAGAGCCTCGCTTGTAATGTTTTACAGAATCCCGGTCGTGTCGTCCCGTACGTCTCGGTGCGGACATTATATACGTCTATAACGTTATATATCCTAACCAAAGGCAACCTAACATCTCGAATGTAGTATTTCACAACATTCCTGGCGGGTCGGCCCCACTTCTCGGTGGGAACATTATTTACGTCTATAGCGTAATATAACCTAACCTAATCCATCTAGACCCTCGCTGGTAATGTTTTACAAAATCCCGGTCGTGTCGGCCCGTACTTCTCCGTGGGGACATTATATACGTCTATAACGTTATATATCCTAACCTAAGGCAACCTAACATCTCGGATGTAGTATTTTCCAACATTCCTGGCGGGTCAGTCCCTACTTCTCGGTGGGCACATTATATACGTCTATATCGTAATATAACCTAACCTAACCCATCTAGACCCTCGCTGGTAATGTTTTACAGAATCCCGGTCGTGTCGTCTCGTACGTCTCGGTGCGGACATTATATACGTCTATAACGTTATATATCCTAACCTAAGGGAACCTAACATCACGGATGTAGTATTTCACAACATTCGTGGCTGGTCGGCCCCACTTCTCGGTGGGAAAATTATATACGTTTATAACGTAGTATAACCTAACCTAACCCATCTAGCCCCTCGCTTGTAATGTTTTGCAGAATCCCGGTCGTGTCGGCCCGTACGTCTCGGTGCGGACATTATATACGTCTATAACGTTATATATCCTAACCTAAGCGAACCTAACATCTCGGATGTAGTATTTCACAACATTCCTGGCTGGTCGGCCCCACTTCTCGGTGGGAACATTATATACGTTTATAACGAAGTATAACTTAACCTAACCCATCTAGACCCTCGCTTGTAATGTTTTACAAAATCCCGCTCGTGTCGGCCCGTACTTCTCCGTGGGTACATTATATACGTCTATATCGTTATATATCCTAACCTAAGGCAACCTAACATCTCGGATGTAGTATTTTCCAACATTCCTGGCGGGTCGGCCCCTACTTCTCGGTGGGCACATTATATACGTCTATATCGTAATATAACCAAACCTAATCCATCTAGACCCTCGCTGGTAATGTTTTACAAAATCCCGGTCGTGTCGGCCCGTACTTCTCCGTGGGGACATTATATACGTCTATATCGTTATATATCCTAACCTAAGGCAACTTAACATCTCCGATGTAGTATTTTCCAACATTCCTGGCGGGTCGGCCCCTACTTCTCGGTGGGCACATTATATACGTCTATATCGTAATATAACCTAACCTAACCCATCTAGCCCCTCGCTTGTAATGTTTTGCAGAATCCCGGTCGTGTCGGCCCGTACGTCTCGGAGCGGACATTATATACGTCTATAACGTTATATATCCTAACCAAAGGCAACCTAACATCTCGGATGTAGTATTTTCCAACATTCCTGGCGGGGCGGCCGCTACTTCTCGGTGGGAACATTATTTACGTCTATAACGTAATATAACCTAACCTAATCCATCTAGACCCTCGCTGGTAATGTTTTACAAAATCCCGGTCGTGTCGGCCCGTACTTCTCCGTGGGGACATTATACACGTCTATAACGTTATATATCCTAACCTAAGGGAACCTAACATCTCGGATGTAGTATTTTCCAACATTCCTGGCGGGGCGGCCCCTACTTCTCGGTGGGCACATTATATACGTCTATATCGTAATATAACCTAACCTAACCCATCTAGACCCTCGCTGGTAATGTTTTACAGAATCCCGGTCGCGTCGGCCCGTACGTCTCGGTGCGGACATTATATACGTCTATAACGTTATATATCCTAACCTAAGCGAACCTAACATCTCGGATGTAGTATTTCACAACATTCCTGGCTGGTCGGCCCCACTTCTCCTTGGGAACATTATATACGTTTATAACGAAGTATAACTTAACCTAACCCATCTAGACCCTCGCTTGTAATGTTTTACAAAATCCCGCTCGTGTCGGCCCGTACTTCTCCGTGGGTACATTATATACGTCTATATCGTTATATATCCTAACCTAAGGCAACCTAACATCTCGGATGTAGTATTTTCCAACATTCCTGGCGGGTCGGCCCCTACTTCTCGGTGGGCACATAATATACGTCTATATCGTAATATAACCAAACCTAATCCATCTAGACCCTCGCTGGTAATGTTTTACAAAATCCCGGTCGTGTCGGCCCGTACTTCTCCGTGGGGACATTATATACGTCTATATCGTTATATATCCTAACCTAAGGCAACTTAACATCTCCGATGTAGTATTTTCCAACATTCCTGGCGGGTCGGCCCCTACTTCTCGGTGGGCACATTATATACGTCTATATCGTAATATAACCTAACCTAACCCATCTAGCCCCTCGCTTGTAATGTTTTGCAGAATCCCGGTCGTGTCGGCCCGTACGTCTCGGAGCGGACATTATATACGTCTATAACGTTTTATATCCTAGCCAAAGGCAACCTAACATCTCGAATGTAGTATTTCACAACATTCCTGGCGGGTCGGTCCCACTTCTCGGTGGGAACATTATTTACGTCTATAACGTAATATAACCTAACCTAATCCATCTAGACCCTCGCTGGTAATGTTTTACAAAATCCCGGTCGTGTCGGCCCGTACTTCTCCGTGGGGACATTATATACGTCTATAATTTTATATATCCTAACCTAAGGCAACTTAACATCTCGGATGTAGTATATTCCAACATTCCTGGCGGGTCAGTCCCTACTTCTCGGTGGGCACATTATATACGTCTATATCGTAATATAACCAAACCTAACCCATCTAGACCCTCGCTGGTAATGTTTTACAGAATCCCGGTCGTGTCGTCTCGTACGTCTCGGTGCGGACATTATATACGTCTATAACGTTATATATCCTAACCAAAGGCAACCTAACATCTCGGATGTGGTATTTTCCAACATTCCTGGCGGGGCGGCCGCTACTTCTCGGTGGGAACATTATTTACGTCTATAACGTAATATAACCTAACCTAATCCATCTAGACCCTCGCTGGTAATGTTTTACAAAATCCCGGTCGTGTCGGCCCGTACTTCTCCGTGGGGACATTATATACGTCTATAACGTTATATATCCTAACCTAAGGGAACCTAACATCTCGGATGTAGTATTTTCCAACATTCCTGGCGGGGCGGCCCCTACTTCTCGGTGGGCACATTATATACGTCTATATCGTAATATAACCTAACCTAACCCATCTAGCCCCTCGCTTGTAATGTTTTGCAGAATCCCGGTCGTGTCGGCCCGTACGTCTCGGTGCGAACATTGTATACTTCTATAACGTTATATATCCTAACCTAAGCGAACCTAACATCTCGGATGTAGTATTTCACAACATTCCTGGCTGGTCGGCCCCACTTCTCGGTGGGAACATTATATACGTTTATAACGAAGTATAACTTAACCTAACCCATCTAGATCCTCGCTTGTAATGTTTTACAGAATCTCGCTCGTGTCGTCCCGTACGTCTCGGTGCGGACATTATATACGTCTATAACGTTATATATCCTAACCAAAGGAAACTTAACATCTCGAATGTAGTATTTCACAACATTCCTGGCGGGTCGGCCCCACTTCTCGGTGGGAACATTATTTACGTCTATAACGTAATATAACCTAACCTAATCCATCTAGACCCTCGCTTGTAATGTTTTACAGAATCCCGGTCGTGTCGTCCCGTACGTCTCGGAGCGGACATTATATACGTCTATAACGTTATATATCCTAACCAAAGGCAACCTAACATCTCGGATGTAGTATTTTCCAACATTCCTGGCGGGGCGGCCGCTACTTCTCGGTGGGAACATTATTTACGTCTATAACGTAATATAACCTAACCTAATCGATCTAGACCCTCGCTGGTAATGTTTTACAAAATCCTGGTCGTGTCGGCCCGTACTTCTCCGTGGGGACATTATATACGTCTATAACGTTATATATCCTAACCTAAGGGAACCTAACATCTCGGATGTAGTATTTTCCAACATTCCTGGCGGGGCGGCCCCTACTTCTCGGTGGGAACATTATATACGTTTATAACGAAGTATAACTTAACCTAACCCATCTAGAGCCTCGCTTGTAATGTTTTACAGAATCCCGGTCGTGTCGTCCCGTACGTCTCGGTGCGGACATTATATACGTCTATTACGTTATATATCCTAACCAAAGGCAACCTAACATCTCGAATGTCGTATTTCACAACATTCCTGGCGGGTCGGCCCCACTTCTCGGTGGGAACATTATTTACGTCTATAACGTAATATAACCTAACCTAATCCATCTAGACCCTCGCTGGTAATGTTTTACAAAATCCCGGTCGTGTCGGCTCGTACTTCTCCGTGGGGACATTATACACGTCTATAACGTTATATATCCTAACCTAAGGCAACCTAACATCTCGGATGTAGTGTTTTCCAACATTCCTGGTTGGTCGGCCCCTACTTCTCGGTGGGCACATTATATACGTCTATATCGTAATATAACCAAACCTAACCCATCTAGACCCTCGCTGGTAATGTTTTACAAAATCCCGGTCGTGTCGGCCCGTACTTTTCCGTGGGGACATTATATACGTCTATATTGTTATATATCCTAACCTAAGGCAACTTAACAGCTCCGATGTAGTATTTTCCAACATTCCTGGCGGGTCGGCCCCTACTTCTCGGTGGGCACATTATATACGTCTATATCGTAATATAACCTAACCTAACCCATCTAGCCCCTCGCTTGTAATGTTTTGCAGAATCCCTGTCGTGTCGGCCCGTACGTCTCGGTGCGGACATTATATACGTCTATAACGTTATATATACTAACCTAAGCGAACCTAACATTTCGGATGTAGTATTTCACAACATTCCTGGCTGGTCGGCCCCACTTCTCGGTGGGAACATTATATACGTTTATAACGTAATATAACCTAACCTAACCCATCTAGACCCTCGCTGGTAATGTTTTACAGAATCCTGTTCGTGTCGTCTCGTACGTCTCGGTGCGGACATTATATACGTCTATAACGTTATATATCCTAACCTAAGGGAACCTAACATCACGGATGTAGTATTTCACAACATTCGTGGCTGGTCGGCCCCACTTCTCGGTGGGAAAATTATATACGTTTATAACGTAGTATAACCTAACCTAACCCATCTAGCCCCTCGCTTGTAATGTTTTGCAGAATCCCGGTAGTGTCGGCCCGTACGTCTCGGTGCGGACATTATATACGTCTATAACGTTATATATCCTAACCTAAGGGAACCTAACATCACGGATGTAGTATTTCACAACATTCCTGGCGGGTCGGCCCCACTTCTCGGTGGGAAAATTATATACGTTTATAACGTAGTATAACCTAACCTAACCCATCTAGCCCCTCGCTTGTAATGTTTTGCAGAATCCCGGTCGTGTCGGCCCGTACGTCTCGGTGCGGACATTATATACGTCTATAACGTTATATATCCTAACCTAAGCGAACCTAACATCTCGGATGTAGTATTTCACAACATTCCTGGCTGGTCGGCCCCACTTCTCGGTGGGAACATTATATACGTTTATAACGAAGTATAACCTAACCTAACCCATCTAGACCCTCGCTTGTAATGTTTTACAGAATCCCGGTCGTGTCGTCCCGTACGTCTCGGTGCGGACATTATATACGTCTATAACGTTTTATATCCTAACCAAAGGCAACCTAACATCTCGAATGTAGTATTTCACAACATTCCTGGCGGGTCGGTTCCACTTCTCGGTGGGAACATTATTTACGTCTATAACGTAATACAACCTAACCTAGTCCATCTAGACCCTCGCTGGTAATGTTTTACAAAATCCCGGTCGTGTCGGCCCGTACTTCTCCGTGGGGACATTATATACGTCTATATCGTTATATATCCTAACCTAAGGCAACCTAACATCTCGGATGTAGTATTTTCCAACATTCCTGGCGGGTCGGCCCCTACTTCTCGGTGGGCACATTATATACGTCTATATCGTTATATAACCAAACCTAACCCATCTAGACCTTCGCTGGTAATGTTTTACAAAATCCCGGTCGTGTCGGCCCGTACTTCTCCGTGGGGATATTATATACGTCTATATCGTTATATATCCTAACCTAAGGCAACTTAACATCTCCGATGTAGTATTTTCCAACATTCCTGGCGGGTCGGCCCCTACTTCTCGGTGGGCACATTATATACGTCTATATCGTAATATAACCTAACCTAACCCATCTAGCCCCTCGCTTGTAATGTTTTGCAGAATCCCGGTCGTGTCGGCCCGTACGTCTCGGTGCGGACATTATATACGTCTATAACGTTATATATCCTAACCTAGGCGAACCTAACATCTCGGATGTAGTATTTCACAACATTCCTGGCTGGTCGGCCCCACTTCTCGGTGGGAACATTATATACGTTTATAACGAGGTATAACTTAACCTAACCCATCTAGAGCCTCGCTTGTAATGTTTCACAGAATCCCGGTCGTGTCGTCCCGTACGTCTCGGTGCGGACATTATATACGTCTATAACGTTATATATCCTAACCAAAGGCAACCTAACATCTCGAATGTAGTATTTCACAACATTCCTGGCGGGTCGGCCCCACTTCTCGGTGGGAACATTATTTACGTCTATAACGTAATATAACCTAACCTAATCCATCTAGACCCTCGCTGGTAATGTTTTACAAAATCCCGGTCGTGTCGGCCCGTACTTCTCCGTGGGGACATTATATACGTCTATAACGTTATATATCCTAACCTAAGGCAACCTAACATCTCGGATGTAGTATTTTCCAACATTCCTGGCGGGTCAGTCCCTACTTCTCGGTGGGCACATTATATACGTCTATATCGTAATATAACCTAACCTAACCCATCTAGACCCTCGCTGGTAATGTTTTACAGAATCCCGGTCGTGTCGTCTCGTACGTCTCGGTGCGGACATTATATACGTCTATAACGTTATATATCCTAACCTAAGGGAACCTAACATCACGGATGTAGTATTTCACAACATTCGTGGCTGGTCGGCCCCACTTCTCGGTGGGAAAATTATATACGTTTATAACGTAGTATAACCTAACCTAACCCATCTAGCCCCTCGCTTGTAATGTTTTGCAGAATCCCGGTCGTGTCGGCCCGTACGTCTCGGTGCGGACATTATATACGTCTATAACGTTATATATCCTAACCTAAGCGAACCTAACATCTCGGATGTAGTATTTCACAACATTCCTGGCTGGTCGGCCCCACTTCTCGGTGGGAACATTATATACGTTTATAACGAAGTATAACTTAACCTAACCCATCTAGACCCTCGCTTGTAATGTTTTACAAAATCCCGCTCGTGTCGGCCCGTACTTCTCCGTGGGTACATTATATACGTCTATATCGTTATATATCCTAACCTAAGGCAACCTAACATCTCGGATGTAGTATTTTCCAACATTCCTGGCGGGTCGGCCCCTACTTCTCGGTGGGCACATTATATACGTCTATATCGTAATATAACCAAACCTAATCCATCTAGACCCTCGCTGGTAATGTTTTACAAAATCCCGGTCGTGTCGGCCCGTACTTCTCCGTGGGGACATTATATACGTCCATATCGTTATATATCCTAACCTAAGGCAACTTAACATCTCCGATGTAGTATTTTCCAACATTCCTGGCGGGTCGGCCCCTACTTCTCGGTGGGCACATTATATACGTCTATATCGTAATATAACCTAACCTAACCCATCTAGCCCCTCGCTTGTAATGTTTTGCAGAATCCCGGTCGTGTCGGCCCGTACGTCTCGGAGCGGACATTATATACGTCTATAACGTTATATATCCTAACCAAAGGCAACCTAACATCTCGGATGTAGTATTTTCCAACATTCCTGGCGGGGCGGCCGCTACTTCTCGGTGGGAACATTATTTACGTCTATAACGTAATATAACCTAACCTAATCCATCTAGACCCTCGCTGGTAATGTTTTACAAAATCCCGGTCGTGTCGGCCCGTACTTCTCCGTGGGGACATTATACACGTCTATAACGTTATATATCCTAACCTAAGGGAACCTAACATCTCGGATGTAGTATTTTCCAACATTCCTGGCGGGGCGGCCCCTACTTCTCGGTGGGCACATTATATACGTCTATATCGTAATATAACCTAACCTAACCCATCTAGACCCTCGCTGGTAATGTTTTACAGAATCCCGGTCGCGTCGGCCCGTACGTCTCGGTGCGGACATTATATACGTCTATAACGTTATATATCCTAACCTAAGCGAACCTAACATCTCGGATGTAGTATTTCACAACATTCCTGGCTGGTCGGCCCCACTTCTCCTTGGGAACATTATATACGTTTATAACGAAGTAGAACTTAACCTAACCCATCTAGACCCTCGCTTGTAATGTTTTACAGAATCCCGGTCGTGTCGTCCCGTACGTCTCGGTGCGGGCATTATATACCTCTATAACGTTATATATCCTAACCAAAGGCAACCTAACATCTCGAATGTAGTATTTCACAACATTCCTGGCGGGTCGGCCCCACTTCTCGGTGGGAACATTATTTACGTCTATAACGTAATATAACCTAACCTAATCCATCTAGACCCTCGCTGGTAATGTTTTACAAAATCCCGGTCGTGTCGGCCCGTACTTCTCCGTGGGGACATTATATACGTCTATAACGTTATATATCCTAACCTAAGGCAACCTAACATCTCGGATGTAGTATTTTCCAACATTCCTGGCGGGTCAGTCCCTACTTCTCGGTGGGCACATTATATACGTCTATATCGTAATATAACCTAACCTAACCCATCTAGACCCTCGCTGGTAATGTTTTACAGAATCCCGGTCGTGTCGTCTCGTACGTCTCGGTGCGGACATTATATACGTCTATAACGTTATATATCCTAACCTAAGGGAACCTAACATCACGGATGTAGTATTTCACAACATTCGTGGCTGGTCGGCCCCACTTCTCGGTGGGAAAATTATATACGTTTATAACGTAGTATAACCTAACCTAACCCATCTAGCCCCTCGCTTGTAATGTTTTGCAGAATCCCGGTCGTGTCGGCCCGTACGTCTCGGTGCGGACATTATATACGTCTATAACGTTATATATCCTAACCTAAGCGAACCTAACATCTCGGATGTAGTATTTCACAACATTCCTGGCTGGTCGGCCCCACTTCTCGGTGGGAACATTATATACGTTTATAACGAAGTATAACTTAACCTAACCCATCTAGACCCTCGCTTGTAATGTTTTACAAAATCCCGCTCGTGTCGGCCCGTACTTCTCCGTGGGTACATTATATACGTCTATATCGTTATATATCCTAACCTAAGGCAACCTAACATCTCGGATGTAGTATTTTCCAACATTCCTGGCGGGTCGGCCCCTACTTCTCGGTGGGCACATTATATACGTCTATATCGTAATATAACCAAACCTAATCCATCTAGACCCTCGCTGGTAATGTTTTACAAAATCCCGGTCGTGTCGGCCCGTACTTCTCCGTGGGGACATTATATACGTCTATATCGTTATATATCCTAACCTAAGGCAACTTAACATCTCCGATGTAGTATTTTCCAACATTCCTGGCGGGTCGGCCCCTACTTCTCGGTGGGCACATTATATACGTCTATATCGTAATATAACCTAACCTAACCCATCTAGCCCCTCGCTTGTAATGTTTTGCAGAATCCCGGTCGTGTCGGCCCGTACGTCTCGGAGCGGACATTATATACGTCTATAACGTTATATATCCTAACCAAAGGCAACCTAACATCTCGGATGTAGTATTTTCCAACATTCCTGGCGGGTCGGCCCCTACTTCTCGGTGGGCACATTATATACGTCTATATCGTAATATAACCTAACCTAACCCATCTAGCCCCTCGCTTGTAATGTTTTGCAGAATCCCTGTCGTGTCGGCCCGTACGTCTCGGTGCGGACATTATATACGTCTATAACGTTATATATACTAACCTAAGCGAACCTAACATTTCGGATGTAGTATTTCACAACATTCCTGGCTGGTCGGCCCCACTTCTCGGTGGGAACATTATATACGTTTATAACGTAATATAACCTAACCTAACCCATCTAGCCCGTCGCTGGTTATGTTTTACAAAATCCCAGTCTTGTCGGCCCGTACTTTTCCGTGGGGACATTATATACGTCTATAATTTTATATATCCTAACCTAAGGCAACTTAAAATCTCGGATGTAGTATTTTCCAACATTCCTGGCGGGTCAGTCCCTACTTCTCGGTGGGCACATTATATACGTCTATATCGTAATATAACCTAACCTAACCCATCTAGACCCTCGCTGGTAATGTTTTACAGAATCCCGGTCGTGTCGTCTCGTACGTCTCGGTGCGGACATTATATACGTCTATAACGTTATATATCCTAACCTAAGGGAACCTAACATCACGGATGTAGTATTTCACAACATTCGTGGCTGGTCGGCCCCACTTCTCGGTGGGAAAATTATATACGTTTATAACGTAGTATAACCTAACCTAACCCATCTAGCCCCTCGCTTGTAATGTTTTGCAGAATCCCGGTCGTGTCGGCCCGTACGTCTCGGTGCGGACATTATATACGTCTATAACGTTATATATCCTAACCAAAGGCAACCTAACATCTCGAATGTAGTATTTCACAACATTCCTGGCGGGTCGGCCCCACTTCTCGGTGGGAACATTATTTACGTCTATAACGTAATATAACCTAACCTAATCCATCTAGACCCTCGCTGGTAATGTTTTACAAAATCCCGGTCGTGTCGTCCCGTACGTCTCGGTGCGGGCATTATATACGTCTATAACGTTATATATCCTAACCAAAGGTAACCTAACATCTCGGATGTAGTATTTTCCATCATTCCTGGCGGGTCGGCCCCTACTTCTCGGTGGGCACATTATATACGTCTATATCGTAATATAACCAAACCTAACCCATCTAGACCCTCGCTGGTAATGTTTTACAAAATCCCGGTCGTGTCGGCCCGTACTTCTCCGTGGGGACATTATATACGTCTATATCGTTATATATCCTAACCTAAGGGAACCTAACATCACGGATGTAGTATTTCACAACATTCGTGGCTGGTCGGCCCCACTTCTCGGTGGGAAAATTATATACGTTTATAACGTAGTATAACCTAACCTAACCCATCTAGCCCCTCGCTTGTAATGTTTTGCAGAATCCCGGTCGTGTCGGCCCGTACGTCTCGGTGCGGACATTATATACGTCTATAACGTTATATATCCTAACCTAAGGCAACTTAACATCTCCGATGTAGTATTTTCCAACATTCCTGGCGGGTCGGCCCCTACTTCTCGGTGGGCACATTATATACGTCTATATCGTAATATAACCAAACCTAACCCATCTAGACCCTCGCTGGTAATGTTTTACAAAATCCCGGTCGTGTCGGCCCGTACTTCTCCGTGGGGACATTATATACGTCTATATCGTTATATATCCTAACCTAAGGCAACTTAACATCTCCGATGTAGTATTTTCCAACATTCCTGGCGGGTCGGCCCCTACTTCTCGGTGGGCACATTATATACGTCTATATCGTAATATAACCTAACCTAATCCATCTAGACCCTCGCTGGTAATGTTTTACAAAATCCCGGTCGTGTCGTCCCGTACGTCTCGGTGCGGGCATTATATACGTCTATAACGTTATATATCCTAACCAAAGGCAACCTAACATCTCGGATGTAGTATTTTCCATCATTCCTGGCGGGTCGGCCCCTACTTCTCGGTGGGCACATTATATACGTCTATATCGTAATATAACCAAACCTAACCCATCTAGACCCTCGCTGGTAATGTTTTACAAAATCCCGGTCGTGTCGGCCCGTACTTCTCCGTGGGGACATTATATACGTCTATATCGTTATATATCCTAACCTAAGGCAACTTAACATCTCCGATGTAGTATTTTCCAACATTCCTGGCGGGTCGGCCCCTACTTCTCGGTGGGCACATTATATACGTCTATATCGTAATATAACCAAACCTAACCCATCTAGACCCTCGCTGGTAATGTTTTACAAAATCCCGGTCGTGTCGGCCCGTACTTCTCCGTGGGGACATTATATACGTCTATATCGTTATATATCCTAACGTAAAGGCAACTTAACATCTCCGATGTAGTATTTTCCAACATTCCTGGCGGGTCGGCCCCTACTTCTCGGTGGGCACATTATATACGTCTATATCGTAATATAACCTAACCTAACCCATCTAGACCCTCGCTTGTAATGTTTTGCAGAATCCCGGTCGTGTCGGCCCGTACGTCTCGGTGCGGACATTATATGCGTCTATAACGTTATATATCCTAACCTAAGCGAACCTAACATCTCGGATGTAGTATTTCACAACATTCCTGTCTGGTCGGCCCCACTTCTCGGTGGGAACATTATATACGTTTATAACGAAGTATAACTTAACCTAACCCATCTAGACCCTCGCTTGTAATGTTTTGCAGAACCCCGGTCGTGTCGGCCCGTACGTCTCGGTGCGGACATTATATACGTCTATAACGTTATATATCCTAACCTAAGCGAACCTAACATCTCGGATGTAGTATTTCACAACATTCCTGGCTGGTCGGCCCCACTTCTCCTTGGGAACATTATATACGTTTATAACGAAGTAGAACTTAACCTAACCCATCTAGCCCCTCGCTTGTAATGTTTTGCAGAATCCCGGTCGTGTCGGCCCGTACGTCTCGGTGCGGACATTATATACGTCTATAACGTTATATATCCTAACCTAAGGGTACCTAACATCTCGGATGTAGTATTTCACAACATTCCTGGCTGGTCGGCCCCACTTCTCGGTGGGAACATTATATACGTTTATAACGAAGTATAACCTAACCTAACCCATCTAGACCCTAGCTTGTAATGTTTTACAGAATTCCGGTCGTGTCGTCCCGTACGTCTCGGCGCGGACATTATATACGTCTATAACGTTTTATATCCTAACCAAAGGCAACCTAACATCTCGAATGTAGTATTTCACAACATTTCTGGCGGGTCGGCCCCACTTCTCGGTGGGAACATTATTTACGTCTATAGCGTAATATAACCTAACCTAATGCATCTAGACCCTCGCTGGTAATGTTTTACAAAATCCCGGTCGTGTCGGCCCGTACTTCTCCGTGCGGACATCATATACGTCTATATCGTTATATATCCTAACCTAAGGCAACCTAACATCTCGGATGTAGTATTTTCCAACATTCCTGGCGGGTCGGCCCCTACTTCTCGGTGGGCACATTATATACGTCTATATCGTAATATAACCAAACCTAACCCATCTAGACCTTCGCTGGTAATGTTTTACAAAATCGCGGTCGTGTCGGCCCGTACTTCTCCGTGGGGACATTATATACGTCTATATCGTTATATATCCTAACCTAAGGCAACTTAACATCTCCGATGTAGTATTTTCCAACTTTCCTGGCGGGTCGGCCCCTACTTCTCGGTGGGCACATTATATACGTCTATATCGTAATATAACCTAACCAAACCCATCTAGCCCCTCGCTTGTAATGTTTTACAGAATCCCTGTCGTGTCGTCTCGTACGTCTCGGTGCGGACATTATATACGTCTATAACGTTAAATATCCTAACCTAAGGGAACCTAACATCACGGATGTAGTATTTCACAACATTCGTGGCTGGTCGGCCCCACTTCTCGGTGGGAAAATTATATACGTTTATAACGTAGTATAACCTAACCTAACCCATCTAGCCCCTCGCTTGTAATGTTTTGCAGAATCCCGGTCGTGTCGGCCCGTACGTCTCGGTGCGGACATTATATACGTCTATAACGTTATATATCCTAACCAAAGGCAACCTAACATCTCGAATGTAGTATTTCACAACATTCCTGGCGGGTCGGCCCCACTTCTCGGTGGGAACATTATTTACGTCTATAACGTAATATAACCTAACCTAATCCATCTAGACCCTCGCTGGTAATGTTTTACAAAATCCCGGTCGTGTCGTCCCGTACGTCTCGGTGCGGGCATTATATACGTCTATAACGTTATATATCCTAACCAAAGGCAACCTAACATCTCGGATGTAGTATTTTCCATCATTCCTGGCGGGTCGGCCCCTACTTCTCGGTGGGCACATTATATACGTCTATATCGTAATATAACCAAACCTAACCCATCTAGACCCTCGCTGGTAATGTTTTACAAAATCCTGGTCGTGTCGGCCCGTACTTCTCCGTGGGGACATTATATACGTCTATATCGTTATATATCCTAACCTAAGGCAACTTAACATCTCCGATGTAGTATTTTCCAACATTCCTGGCGGGTCGGCCCCTACTTCTCGGTGGGCACATTATATACGTCTATATCGTAATATAACCAAACCTAACCCATCTAGACCCTCGCTGGTAATGTTTTACAAAATCCCGGTCGTGTCGGCCCGTACTTCTCCGTGGGGACATTATATACGTCTATATCGTTATATATCCTAACCTAAGGCAACTTAACATCTCCGATGTAGTATTTTCCAACATTCCTGGCGGGTCGGCCCCTACTTCTCGGTGGGCACATTATATACGTCTATATCGTAATATAACCTAACCTAACCCATCTAGACCCTCGCTTGTAATGTTTTGCAGAATCCCGGTCGTGTCGGCCCGTACGTCTCGGTGCGGACATTATATACGTCTATAACGTTATATATCCTAACCTAAGCGAACCTAACATCTCGGATGTAGTATTTCACAACATTCCTGTCTGGTCGGCCCCACTTCTCGGTGGGAACATTATATACGTTTATAACGAAGTATAACTTAACCTAACCCATCTAGACCCTCGCTTGTAATGTTTTGCAGAACCCCGGTCGTGTCGGCCCGTACTTCTCCGTGGGGACATTATATACGTCTATATCGTTATATATCCTAACCTAAGGGAACCTAACATCACGGATGTAGTATTTCACAACATTCGTGGCTGGTCGGCCCCACTTCTCGGTGGGAAAATTATATACGTTTATAACGTAGTATAACCTAACCTAACCCATCTAGCCCCTCGCTTGTAATGTTTTGCAGAATCCCGGTCGTGTCGGCCCGTACGTCTCGGTGCGGACATTATATACGTCTATAACGTTATATATCCTAACCAAAGGCAACCTAACATCTCGGATGTAGTATTTCACAACATTCCTGTCTGGTCGGCCCCACTTCTCGGTGGGAACATTATATACGTTTATAACGAAGTATAACTTAACCTAACCCATCTAGACCCTCGCTTGTAATGTTTTGCAGAACCCCGGTCGTGTCGGCCCGTACGTCTCGGTGCGGACATTATATACGTCTATAACGTTATATATCCTAACCTAAGCGAACCTAACATCTCGGATGTAGTATTTCACAACATTCCTGGCTGGTCGGCCCCACTTCTCCTTGGGAACACTATATACGTTTATAACGAAGTAGAACTTAACCTAACCCATCTAGACCCTCGCTTGTAATGTTTTACAGAATCCCGGTCGTGTCGTCCCGTACGTCTCGGTGCGGGCATTATATACGTCTATAACGTTATATATCCTAACCAAAGGCAACCTAACATCTCGAATGTAGTATTTCACAACATTCCTGGCGGGTCGGCCCCACTTCTCGGTGGGAACATTATTTACGTCTATAACGTAATATAACCTAACCTAATCCATCTAGACCCTCGCTGGTAATGTTTTACAAAATCCCGGTCGTGTCGGCCCGTACTTCTACGTGGGGACATTATGTACGTCTATAACGTTATATATCCTAACCTAAGGGAGCCTAACATCACGGATGTAGTATTTCACAACATTCCTGGCTGGTCGGCCCCACTTCTCGGTGGGAACATTATTTACGTCTATAACGTAATATAACCTAACCTAATCCATCTAGACCCTCGCTGGTAATGTTTTACAAAATCCCGGTCGTGTCGGCCCGTACTTCTACGTGGGGACATTATGTACGTCTATAACGTTATATATCCTAACCTAAGGGAGCCTAACATCACGGATGTAGTATTTCACAACATTCCTGGCTGGTCGGCCCCACTTCCCTGTGGGAAAATTATATACGTTTATAGCGTAGTATAACCTAACCTAACCCATCTAGCCCCTCGCTTGTAATGTTTTGCAGAATCCCGGTCGTGTCGGCCCGTACGTCTCGGTGCGGACATTATATACGTCTATAACGTTATATATCCTAACCTAAGGGTACCTAACATCTCGGATGTAGTATTTCACAACATTCCTGGCTGGTCGGCCCCACTTCTCGGTGGGAACATTATATACGTTTATAACGAAGTATAACCTAACCTAACCCATCTAGACCCTAGCTTGTAATGTTTTACAGAATTCCGGTCGTGTCGTCCCGTACGTCTCGGCGCGGACATTAGATACGTCTATAACGTTTTATATCCTAACCAAAGGCAACCTAACATCTCGAATGGAGTATTTCACAACATTCCTGGCGGGTCGGCCCCACTTCTCGGTGGGAACATTATTTACGTCTATAGCGTAATATAACCTAACCTAATGCATCTAGACCCTCGCTGGTAATGTTTTACAAAATCCCGGTCGTGTCGGCCCGTACTTCTCCGTGCCGACATTATATACGTCTATATCGTTATATATCCTAACCTAAGGCAACCTAACATCTCGGATGTTGTATTTGCCAACATTCCTGGCGGGTCGGCCCCTACTTCTCGGTGGGCACATTATATACGTCTATATCGTAATATAACCAAACCTAACCCATCTAGACCTTCGCTGGTAATGTTTTACAAAATCCCGGTCGTGTCGGCCCGTACTTCTCCGTGGGGACATTATATACGTCTATATCGTTATATATCCTAACCTAAGGGAACCTTACATCACGGATGTAGTATTTCACAACATTCCTGGCGGGTCGGCCCCACTTCTCGGTGGGAGCATTATTTACGTCTATAACGTAATATAACCTAACCTAATCCATCTAGACAATCGCTGGTAATGTTTTACAAAATCCCGGTCGTGTCGGCCCGTACATCTCCGTGGGGACATTGTATACGTCTATATCGTTATATATCCTAACCTAAGGCAACGTAACATCTCCGATGTAGTATTTTCCAACATTCCTGGCGGGTCGGCCCCTACTTCTCGGTGGGCACATTATATACGTCTATATCGTAATATAACCTAACCTAGCCCATCTAGACCCTCGCTTGTAATGTTTTGCAGAATCCCGGTCGTGTCGGCCCGTACGTCTCGGTGCGGACATTATATACGTCTATAACGTTATATATCCTAACCTAAGCGAACCTAACATCACGGATGTAGTATTTCACAACATTCCTGGCTGGTCGGCCCCACTTCCCGGTGGGAAAATTATATACGTTTATAGCGTAGTATAACCTAACCTAACCCATCTAGCCCCTCGCTTGTAATGTTTTGCAGAATCCCGGTCGTGTCGGCCCGTACGTCTCGGTGCGGACATTATATACGTCTATAACGTTATATATCCTAACCTAAGGGTACCTAACATCTCGGATGTAGTATTTCACAACATTCCTGGCTGGTCGGCCCCACTTCTCGGTGGGAACATTATATACGTTTATAACGAAGTATAACCTAACCTAACCCATCTAGACCCTAGCTTGTAATGTTTTACAGAATTCCGGTCGTGTCGTCCCGTACGTCTCGGCGCGGACATTATATACGTCTATAACGTTTTATATCCTAACCAAAGGCAACCTAACATCTCGAATGGAGTATTTCACAACATTCCTGGCGGGTCGGCCCCACTTCTCGGTGGGAACATTATTTACGTCTATAGCGTAATATAACCTAACCTAATGCATCTAGACCCTCGCTGGTAATGTTTTACAAAATCCCGGTCGTGTCGGCCCGTACTTCTCCGTGCCGACATTATATACGTCTATATCGTTATATATCCTAACCTAAGGCAACCTAACATCTCGGATGTAGTATTTTCCAACATTCCTGGCGGGTCGGCCCCTACTTCTCGGTGGGCACATTATATACGTCTATATCGTAATATAACCAAACCTAACCCATCTAGACCTTCGCTGGTAATGTTTTGCAGAATCCCGGTCGTGTCGGCCCGTACGTCTCGGTGCGGACATTATATACGTCTATAACGTTATATATCCTAACCTAAGCGAACCTAACATCTCGGATGTAGTATTTCACAACATTCCTGTCTGGTCGGCCCCACTTCTCGGTGGGAACATTATATACGTTTATAACGAAGTATAACTTAACCTAACCCATCTAGACCCTCGCTTGTAATGTTTTGCAGAACCCCGGTCGTGTCGGCCCGTACGTCTCGGTGCGGACATATACGTCTATAACGTTATATATCCTAACCTAAGCGAACCTAACATCTCGGATGTAGTATTTCACAACATTCCTGGCTGGTCGGCCCCACTTCTCCTTGGGAACATTATATACGTTTATAACGAAGTAGAACTTAACCTAACCCATCTAGACCCTCGCTTGTAATGTTTTACAGAATCCCGGTCGTGTCGTCCCGTACGTCTCGGTGCGGGCATTATATACGTCTATAACGTTATATATCCTAACCAAAGGCAACCTAACATCTCGAATGTAGTATTTCACAACATTCCTGGCGGGTCGGCCCCACTTCTCGGTGGGAACATTATTTACGTCTATAACGTAATATAACCTAACCTAATCCATCTAGACCCTCGCTGGTAATGTTTTACAAAATCCCGGTCGTGTCGGCCCGTACTTCTACGTGGGGACATTATGTACGTCTATAACGTTATATATCCTAACCTAAGGGAGCCTAACATCACGGATGTAGTATTTCACAACATTCCTGGCTGGTCGGCCCCACTTCTCGGTGGGAACATTATTTACGTCTATAACGTAATATAACCTAACCTAATCCATCTAGACCCTCGCTGGTAATGTTTTACAAAATCCCGGTCGTGTCGGCCCGTACTTCTACGTGGGGACATTATGTACGTCTATAACGTTATATATCCTAACCTAAGGGAGCCTAACATCACGGATGTAGTATTTCACAACATTCCTGGCTGGTCGGCCCCACTTCCCTGTGGGAAAATTATATACGTTTATAGCGTAGTATAACCTAACCTAACCCATCTAGCCCCTCGCTTGTAATGTTTTGCAGAATCCCGGTCGTGTCGGCCCGTACGTCTCGGTGCGGACATTATATACGTCTATAACGTTATATATCCTAACCTAAGGGTACCTAACATCTCGGATGTAGTATTTCACAACATTCCTGGCTGGTCGGCCCCACTTCTCGGTGGGAACATTATATACGTTTATAACGAAGTATAACCTAACCTAACCCATCTAGACCCTAGCTTGTAATGTTTTACAGAATTCCGGTCGTGTCGTCCCGTACGTCTCGGCGCGGACATTATATACGTCTATAACGTTTTATATCCTAACCAAAGGCAACCTAACATCTCGAATGGAGTATTTCACAACATTCCTGGCGGGTCGGCCCCACTTCTCGGTGGGAACATTATTTACGTCTATAGCGTAATATAACCTAACCTAATGCATCTAGACCCTCGCTGGTAATGTTTTACAAAATCCCGGTCGTGTCGGCCCGTACTTCTCCGTGCCGACATTATATACGTCTATATCGTTATATATCCTAACCTAAGGCAACCTAACATCTCGGATGTTGTATTTGCCAACATTCCTGGCGGGTCGGCCCCTACTTCTCGGTGGGCACATTATATACGTCTATATCGTAATATAACCAAACCTAACCCATCTAGACCTTCGCTGGTAATGTTTTACAAAATCCCGGTCGTGTCGGCCCGTACTTCTCCGTGGGGACATTATATACGTCTATATCGTTATATATCCTAACCTAAGGGAACCTTACATCACGGATGTAGTATTTCACAACATTCCTGGCGGGTCGGCCCCACTTCTCGGTGGGAGCATTATTTACGTCTATAACGTAATATAACCTAACCTAATCCATCTAGACAATCGCTGGTAATGTTTTACAAAATCCCGGTCGTGTCGGCCCGTACATCTCCGTGGGGACATTGTATACGTCTATATCGTTATATATCCTAACCTAAGGCAACGTAACATCTCCGATGTAGTATTTTCCAACATTCCTGGCGGGTCGGCCCCTACTTCTCGGTGGGCACATTATATACGTCTATATCGTAATATAACCTAACCTAGCCCATCTAGACCCTCGCTTGTAATGTTTTGCAGAATCCCGGTCGTGTCGGCCCGTACGTCTCGGTGCGGACATTATATACGTCTATAACGTTATATATCCTAACCTAAGCGAACCTAACATCACGGATGTAGTATTTCACAACATTCCTGGCTGGTCGGCCCCACTTCCCGGTGGGAAAATTATATACGTTTATAGCGTAGTATAACCTAACCTAACCCATCTAGCCCCTCGCTTGTAATGTTTTGCAGAATCCCGGTCGTGTCGGCCCGTACGTCTCGGTGCGGACATTATATACGTCTATAACGTTATATATCCTAACCTAAGGGTACCTAACATCTCGGATGTAGTATTTCACAACATTCCTGGCTGGTCGGCCCCACTTCTCGGTGGGAACATTATATACGTTTATAACGAAGTATAACCTAACCTAACCCATCTAGACCCTAGCTTGTAATGTTTTACAGAATTCCGGTCGTGTCGTCCCGTACGTCTCGGCGCGGACATTATATACGTCTATAACGTTTTATATCCTAACCAAAGGCAACCTAACATCTCGAATGGAGTATTTCACAACATTCCTGGCGGGTCGGCCCCACTTCTCGGTGGGAACATTATTTACGTCTATAGCGTAATATAACCTAACCTAATGCATCTAGACCCTCGCTGGTAATGTTTTACAAAATCCCGGTCGTGTCGGCCCGTACTTCTCCGTGCCGACATTATATACGTCTATATCGTTATATATCCTAACCTAAGGCAACCTAACATCTCGGATGTAGTATTTTCCAACATTCCTGGCGGGTCGGCCCCTACTTCTCGGTGGGCACATTATATACGTCTATATCGTAATATAACCAAACCTAACCCATCTAGACCTTCGCTGGTAATGTTTTGCAGAATCCCGGTCGTGTCGGCCCGTACGTCTCGGTGCGGACATTATATACGTCTATAACGTTATATATCCTAACCTAAGCGAACCTAACATCTCGGATGTAGTATTTCACAACATTCCTGTCTGGTCGGCCCCACTTCTCGGTGGGAACATTATATACGTTTATAACGAAGTATAACTTAACCTAACCCATCTAGACCCTCGCTTGTAATGTTTTGCAGAACCCCGGTCGTGTCGGCCCGTACGTCTCGGTGCGGACATATACGTCTATAACGTTATATATCCTAACCTAAGCGAACCTAACATCTCGGATGTAGTATTTCACAACATTCCTGGCTGGTCGGCCCCACTTCTCCTTGGGAACATTATATACGTTTATAACGAAGTAGAACTTAACCTAACCCATCTAGACCCTCGCTTGTAATGTTTTACAGAATCCCGGTCGTGTCGTCCCGTACGTCTCGGTGCGGGCATTATATACGTCTATAACGTTATATATCCTAACCAAAGGCAACCTAACATCTCGAATGTAGTATTTCACAACATTCCTGGCGGGTCGGCCCCACTTCTCGGTGGGAACATTATTTACGTCTATAACGTAATATAACCTAACCTAATCCATCTAGACCATCGCTGGTAATGTTTTACAAAATCCCGGTCGTGTCGGCCCGTACTTCTACGTGGGGACATTATATACGTCTATAACGTTATATATCCTAACCTAAGGGAACCTAACATCACGGATGTAGTATTTCACAACATTCCTGGCTGGTCGGCCCCACTTCCCGGTGGGAAAATTATATACGTTTATAACGTAGTATAACCTAACCTAACCCATCTAGCCCCTCGCTTGTAATGTTTTGCAGAATCCCGGTCGTGTCGGCCCGTACGTCTCGGTGCGGACATTATATACGTCTATAACGTTATATATCCTAACCTAAGCGAACCTAACATCTCGGATGTAGTATTTCACAACATTCCTGGCTGGTCGGCCCCACTTCTCCTTGGGAACATTATATACGTTTATAACGAAGTAGAACTTAACCTAACCCATCTAGACCCTCGCTTGTAATGTTTTACAGAATCCCGGTCGTGTCGTCCCGTACGTCTCGGTGCGGGCATTATATACGTCTATAACGTTATATATCCTAACCTAAGGGAACCTAACATCACGGATGTAGTATTTCACAACATTCCTGGCGGGTCGGCCCCACTTCTCGGTGGGAGCATTATTTACGTCTATAACGTAATATAACCTAACCTAATCCATCTAGACACTCGCTGGTAATGTTTTACAAAATCCCGGTCGTGTCGGCCCGTACATCTCCGTGGGGACATTGTATACGTCTATATCGTTATATATCCTAACCTAAGGCAACTTAACATCTCCGATGTAGTATTTTCCAACATTCCTGGCGGGTCGGCCCCTACTTCTCGGTGGGCACATTATATACGTCTATATCGTAATATAACCTAACCTAACCCATCTAGCCCCTCGCTTGTAATGTTTTGCAGAATCCCGGTCGTGTCGGACCGTACGTCTCGGTGCGGACATTATATACGTCTATAATTTTATATATCCTAACCTAAGGCAACATAACATCTCGGATGTAGTATTTTCCAACATTCCTGGCTGGTCAGTCCCTACTTCTCGGTGGGCACATTATATACGTCCATATCGTAATATAACCAAACCTAACCCATCTAGACCCTCGCTGGTAATGTTTTACAAAATCCCGGTCGTGTCGGCCCGTACTTCTCCGTGGGGACATTATATACGTCTATATCGTTATATATCCTAACCTACGGCAACTTAACATCTCCGATGTAGTATTTTCCAACATTCCTGGCGGGTCGGCCCCTACTTCTCGGTGGGCACATTATATACGTCTATATCGTAATATAACCTAACCTAGCCCATCTAGACCCTCGCTTGTAATGTTTTGCAGAATCCCGGTCGTGTCGGCCCGTACGTCTCGGTGCGGACATTATATACGTCTATATCGTTATATGTCCTAACCTAAGGCAACTTAACATCTCCGATGTAGTATTTTCCAACATTCCTGGCGGGTCGGCCCCTACTTCTCGGTGGGCACATTATATACGTCTATATCGTAATATAACCTAACCAAACCCATCTAGCCCCTCGCTTGTAATGTTTTGCAGAATCCCGGTCGTGTCGGCCCGTACGTCTCGGTGCGGACATTATATACGTCTATAACGTTATATATCCTAACCTAAACGAACCTAACATCTCGGATGTAGTATTTCACAACATTCCTGGCTGGTCGGCCCCACTTCCCGGTGGGAAAATTATATACGTTTATAACGTAGTATAACCTAACCTAACCCATCTAGCCCCTCGCTTGTAATGTTTTGGAGAATCCCGGTCGTGTCGGCCCGTACGTCTCGGTGCGGACATTATATACGTCTATAACGTTATATATCCTAACCTAAGGGTACCTAACATCTCGGATGTAGTATTTCACAACATTCCTGGCTGGTCGGCCCCACTTCTCGGTGGGAACATTATATACGTTTATAACGAAGTATAACCTAACCTAACCCATCTCGACCCTAGCTTGTAATGTTTTACAGAATTCCGGTCGTGTCGTCCCGTACGTCTCGGCGCGGACATTATATACGTCTATAACGTTTTATATCCTAACCAAAGGCAACCTAACATCTCGGATGTAGTATTTTCCAACATTCCTGGCGCGTCGGCTCCTACTTCTCGGTGGGCACATTATATACGTCTATATCGTAATATAACCAAACCTAACCCATCTAGACCCTCGCTGGTAATGTTTTACAAAATCCCCGTCGTGTCGGCCCGTACTTCTCCGTGGGGACATTATATACGTCTATATCGTTATATATCCTAACCTAAGGCAACTTAACATCTCCGATGTAGTATTTTCCAACATTCCTGGCGGGTCGGCCCCTACTTCTCGGTGGGCACATTATATACGTCTATATCGTAATATAACCAAACCTAACCCATCTAGACCCTCGCTGGTAATGTTTTACAAAATCCCGGTCGTGTCGGCCCGTACTTCTCCGTGGGGACATTATATACGTCTATATCGTTATATATCCTAACCTAAGGCAACTTAACATCTCCGATGTAGTATTTTCCAACATTCCTGGCGGGTCGGCCCCTACTTCTCGGTGGGCACATTATATACGTCTATATCGTAATATAACCTAACCTAGCCCATCTAGACCCTCGCTTGTAATGTTTTGCAGAATCCCGGTCGTGTCGGCCCGTACGTCTCGGTGCGGACATTATATACGTCTATAACGTTATATATCCTAACCTAAGCGAACCTAACATCTCGGATGTAGTATTTCACAACATTCCTGTCTGGTCGGCCCCACTTCTCGGTGGGAACATTATATACGTTTATAACGAAGTATAACTTAACCTAACCCATCTAGACCCTCGCTTGTAATGTTTTGCAGAACCCCGGTCGTGTCGGCCCGTACGTCTCGGTGCGGACATTATATACGTCTATAACGTTATATATCCTAACCTAAGCGAACCTAACATCTCGGATGTAGTATTTCACAACATTCCTGGCTGGTCGGCCCCACTTCTCCTTAGGAACATTATATACGTTTATAACGAAGTAGAACTTAACCTAACCCATCTAGACCCTCGCTTGTAATGTTTTACAGAATCCCGGTCGTGTCGTCCCGTACGTCTCGGTGCGGGCATTATATACGTCTATAACGTTATATATCCTAACCAAAGGCAACCTAACATCTCGAATGTAGTATTTCACAACATTCCTGGCGGGTCGGCCCCACTTCTCGGTGGGAACATTATTTACGTCTATAACGTAATATAACCTAACCTAATCCATCTAGACCCTCGCTGGTAATGTTTTACAAAATCCCGGTCGTGTCGGCCCGTACTTCTACGTGGGGACATTATATACGTCTATAACGTTATATATCCTAACCTAAGGGAACCTAACATTACGGATGTAGTATTTCACAACATTCCTGGCTGGTCGGCCCCACTTCCCGGTGGGAAAATTATATACGTTTATAACGTAGTATAACCTAACCTAACCCATCTAGCCCCTCGCTTGTAATGTTTTGCAGAATCCCGGTCGTGTCGGCCCGTACGTCTCGGTGCGGACATTATATACGTCTATAACGTTATATATCCTAACCTAAGGGTACCTAACATCTCGGATGTAGTATTTCACAACATTCCTGGCTGGTCGGCCCCACTTCTCGGTGGGAACATTATATACGTTTATAACGAAGTATAACCTAACCTAACCCATCTAGACCCTAGCTTGTAATGTTTTACAGAATTCCGGTCGTGTCGTCCTGTACGTCTCGGCGCGGACATTATATACGTCTATAACGTTTTATATCCTAACCAAAGGCAACCTAACATCTCGAATGTAGTATTTCACAACATTCCTGGCGGGTCGGCCCCACTTCTCGGTGGGAACATTATTTACGTCTATAGCGTAATATAACCTAACCTAATGCATCTAGACCCTCGCTGGTAATGTTTTACAAAATCCCGGTCGTGTCGGCCCGTACTTCTACGTGGGGACATTATATACGTCTATAACGTTATATATCCTAACCTAAGGGAACCTAACATCACGGATGTAGTATTTCACAACATTCCTGTCTGGTCGGCCCCACTTCCCGGTGGGAAAATTATATACGTTTATAACGTAGTATAACCTAACCTAACCCATCTAGCCCCTCGCTTGTAATGTTTTGCAGAATCCCGGTCGTGTCGGCCCGTACGTCTCGGTGCGGACATTATATACGTCTATAACGTTATATATCCTAACCTAAGGGTACCTAACATCTCGGATGTAGTATTTCACAACATTCCTGGCTGGTCGGCCCCACTTCTCGGTGGGAACATTATATACGTTTATAACGAAGTATAACCTAACCTAACCCATCTAGACCCTAGCTTGTAATGTTTTACAGAATTCCGGTCGTGTCGTCCCGTACGTCTCGGCGCGGACATTATATACGTCTATAACGTTTTATATCCTAACCAAAGGCAACCTAACATCTCGGATGTAGTATTTTCCAACATTCCTGGCGGGTCGGCCCCTACTTCTCGGTGGGCACATTATATACGTCTATATCGCAATATAACCAAACCTAACCCATCTAGACCCTCGCTGGTAATGTTTTACAAAATCCCCGTCGTGTCGGCCCGTACTTCTCCGTGGGGACATTATATACGTCTATATCGTTAAATATCCTAACCTAAGGCAACCTAACATCTCGAATGTAGTATTTCACAACATTCCTGGCGGGTCGGCCCCACTTCTCGGTGGGCACATTATATACGTCTATATCGTAATATAACCAAACCTAACCAATCTAGACCTTCGCTGGTAATGTTTTACAAAATCCCGGTCGTGTCGGCCCGTACTTCTCCGTGGGGACATTATATACGTCTATATCGTTATATGTCCTAACCTAAGGCAACTTAACATCTCCGATGTAGTATTTTCCAACATTCCTGGCGGGTCGGCCCCTACTTCTCGGTGGGCACATTATATACGTCTATATCGTAATATAACCTAACCAAACCCATCTAGCCCCTCGCTTGTAATGTTTTGCAGAATCCCGGTCGTGTCGGCCCGTACGTCTCGGTGCGGACATTATATACGTCTATAACGTTATATATCCTAACCTAAGCGAACCTAACATCTCGGATGTAGTATTTCACAACATTCCTGGCTGGTCGGCCCCACTTCTCCTTGGGAACATTATATACGTTTATAACGAAGTAGAACTTAACCTAACCCATCTAGACCCTCGCTTGAAATGTTTTACAGAATCCCGGTCGTGTCGTCCCGTACGTCTCGGTGCGGGCATTATATACGTCTATAACGTTATATATCCTAACCAAAGGCAACCTAACATCTCGAATGTAGTATTTCACAACATTCCTGGCTGGTCGGCCCCACTTCTCGGTGGGAACATTATATACGTTTATAACGTAATATAACCTAACCTAACCCATCTAGCCCCTCGCTGGTTATGTTTTACAAAATCCAAGTCGTGTCGGCCCGTACTTTTCCGTGGGGAGATTATATACGTCTATAATTTTATATATCCTAACCTAAGGCAACTTAACATCTCGGAAGTAGTATTTTCCAACATTCCTGGCGGGTCGGCCCCTACTTCTCGGTGGGCACATTATATACGTCTATATCGTAATATAACCTAAAATAACCCATCTAGACCCTCGCTGGTAATGTTTTACAGAATCCCGGTCGTGTCGTCTCGTACGTCTCGGTGCGGGCATTATATACGTCTATAACGTTATATATCCTAACCTAAGGGAACCTAACATCACGGATGTAGTATTTCACAACATTCCTGGCGGGTCGGCCCCACTTCTCGGTGGGAGCATTATTTACGTCTATAACGTAATATAACCTAACCTAATCCATCTAGACACTCGCTGGTAATGTTTTACAAAATCCCGATCGTGTCGGCCCGTACATCTCCGTGGGGACATTGTATACGTCTATATCGTTATATATCCTAACCTAAGGCAACTTAACATCTCCGATGTAGTATTTTCCAACATTCCTGGCTGGTCGGCCCCACTTCTCGGTGGGAACATTATATACGTTTATAACGAAGTATAACCTAACCTAACCCATCTAGACCCTAGCTTGTAATGTTTTACAGAATTCCGGTCGTGTCGTCCCGTACGTCTCGGCGCGGACATTATATACGTCTATAACGTTTTATATCCTAACCAAAGGCAACCTAACATCTCGGATGTAGTATTTTCCAACATTCCTGGCGGGTCGGCCCCTACTTCTCGGTGGGCACATTATATACGTCTATATCGCAATATAACCAAACCTAACCCATCTAGACCCTCGCTGGTAATGTTATACAAAATCCCCGTCGTGTCGGCCCGTACTTCTCCGTGGGGACATTATATACGTCTATATCGTTAAATATCCTAACCTAAGGCAACCTAACATCTCGAATGTAGTATTTCACAACATTCCTGGCGGGTCGGCCCCACTTCTCGGTGGGCACATTATATACGTCTATATCGTAATATAACCAAACCTAACCAATCTAGACCTTCGCTGGTAATGTTTTACAAAATCCCGGTCGTGTCGGCCCGTACTTCTCCGTGGGGACATTATATACGTCTATATCGTTATATGTCCTAACCTAAGGCAACATAACATCTCCGATGTAGTATTTTCCAACATTCCTGGCGGGTCGGCCCCTACTTCTCGGTGGGCACATTATATACGTCTATATCGTAATATAACCTAACCAAACCCATCTAGCCCCTCGCTTGTAATGTTTTGCAGAATCCCGGTCGTGTCGGCCCGTACGTCTCGGTGCGGACATTATATACGTCTATAACGTTATATATCCTAACCTAAGCGAACCTAACATCTCGGATGTAGTATTTCACAACATTCCTGGCTGGTCGGCCCCACTTCTCCTTGGGAACATTATATACGTTTATAACGAAGTAGAACTTAACCTAACCCATCTAGACCCTCGCTTGAAATGTTTTACAGAATCCCGGTCGTGTCGTCCCGTACGTCTCGGTGCGGGCATTATATACGTCTATAACGTTATATATCCTAACCAAAGGCAACCTAACATCTCGAATGTAGTATTTCACAACATTCCTGGCTGGTCGGCCCCACTTCTCGGTGGGAACATTATATACGTTTATAACGTAATATAACCTAACCTAACCCATCTAGCCCCTCGCTGGTTATGTTTTACAAAATCCAAGTCGTGTCGGCCCGTACTTTTCCGTGGGGAGATTATATACGTCTATAATTTTATATATCCTAACCTAAGGCAACTTAACATCTCGGAAGTAGTATTTTCCAACATTCCTGGCGGGTCGGCCCCTACTTCTCGGTGGGCACATTATATACGTCTATATCGTAATATAACCTAAAATAACCCATCTAGACCCTCGCTGGTAATGTTTTACAAAATCCCGGTCGTGTCGTCTCGTACGTCTCGGTGCGGGCATTATATACGTCTATAACGTTATATATCCTAACCTAAGGGAACCTAACATCACGGATGTAGTATTTCACAACATTCCTGGCGGGTCGGCCCCACTTCTCGGTGGGAGCATTATTTACGTCTATAACGTAATATAACCTAACCTAATCCATCTAGACACTCGCTGGTAATGTTTTACAAAATCCCGATCGTGTCGGCCCGTACATCTCCGTGGGGACATTGTATACGTCTATATCGTTATATATCCTAACCTAAGGCAACTTAACATCTCCGATGTAGTATTTTCCAACATTCCTGGCGGGTCGGCCCCTACTTCTCGGTGGGCACATTATATACGTCTATATCGTAATATAACCTAACCTAACCCATCTAGCCCCTCGCTTGTAATGTTTTGCAGAATCCCGGTCGTGTCGGACCGTACGTCTCGGTGCGGACATTATATACGTCTATAACGTTATATATCCTAACCTAAGCGAAACTAACATCTCGGATGTAGTATTTCACAACATTCCTGGCTGGTCGGCCCCACTTCTCGGTGGGAACATTATATACGTTTATAACGTAATATAACCTAACCTAACCCATCTAGCCCCTCGCTGGTTATGTTTTACAAAATCCCAGTCGTGTCGGCCCGTACTTTTCCGTGGGGACACTATATACGTCTATAATTTTATATATCCTAACCTAAGGCAACATAACATCTCGGATGTAGTATTTTCCAACATTCCTGGCTGGTCAGTCCCTACTTCTCGGTGGGCACATTATATACGTCCATATCGTAATATAACCTAACCTAACCCATCTAGACCCTCGCTGGTAATGTTTTCCAGAATCCCGGTCGTGTCGTCTCGTACGTCTCGGTGCGGACATTATATACGTCTATAACGTTATGTATCCTAACCTTAGCGAACCTAACATCTTGGATGTAGTATTTCACAACATTCCTGGCGGGTCGGCCCCACTTCTCGGTGGGAACATTATTTACGTCTATAGCGTAATATAACCTAACCTAATGCATCTAGACCCTCGCTGGTAATGTTTTACAAAATCCCGGTCGTGTCGGCCCGTACTTCTCCGTGCGGACATTATATACGTCTATAGCGTTATATATCCTAACCTAAGGCAACCTAACATCTCGGATGTAGTATTTTCCAACATTCCTGGCGGGTCGGCCCCTACTTCTCGGTGGGCACATTATATACGTCTATATCGTAATATAACCAAACCTAACCCATCTAGACCTTCGCTGGTAATGTTTTACAAAATCCCGGTCGTGTCGGCCCGTACTTCTCCGTGGGGACATTATATACGTCTATATCGTTATATGTCCTAACCTAAGGCAACTAAACATCTCCGATGTAGTATTTTCCAACATTCCTGGCGGGTCGGCCCCTACTTCTCGGTGGGCACATTATATACGTCTATATCGTAATATAACCTAACCAAACCCATCTAGCCCCTCGCTTGTAATGTTTTGCAGAATCCCGGTCGTGTCGGCCCGTACGTCTCGGTGCGGACATTATATACGTCTATAACGTTATATATCCTAACCTAAACGAACCTAACATCTCGGATGTAGTATTTCACAACATTCCCGGCTGGTCGGCCCCACTTCTCCTTGGGAACATTATATACGTTTATAACGAAGTAGAACTTAACCTAACCCATCTAGACCCTCGCTTGTAATGTTTTACAGAATCCCGGTCGTGTCGTCCCCTACGTCTCGGTGCGGGCATTATATACGTCTATAACGTTATATATCCTAACCAAAGGCAACCTAACATCTCGAATGTAGAATTTCACAACATTCCTGGCGGGTCGGCCCCACTTCTCGGTGGGAACATTATTTACGTCTATAACGTAATATAACCTAGCCTAATCCATCTAGACCCTCGCTGGTAATGTTTTACAAAATCCCGGTCGTGTCGGCCCGTACTTCTACGTGGGGACATTATATACGTCTATAACGTTATATATCCTAACCTAAGGGAACCTAACTTCACGGATGTAGTATTTCACAACATTCCTGGCTGGTCGGCCCCACTTCCCGGTGGGAAAATTATATACGTTTATAACGTAGTATAACCTAACCTAACCCATCTAGCCCGTCGCTTGTAATGTTTTGCAGAATCCCGGTCGTGTCGGCCCGTACGTCTCGGTGCGGACATTATATACGTCTATAACGTTATATATCCTAACCTAAGGGTACCTAACATCTCGGATGTAGTATTTCACAACATTCCTGGCTGGTCGGCCCCACTTCTCGGTGGGAACATTATATACGTTTATAACGAAGTATAACCTAACCTAACCCATCTCGACCCTAGCTTGTAATGTTTTACAGAATTCCGGTCGTGTCGTCCCGTACGTCTCGGCGCGGACATTATATACGTCTATAACGTTTTATATCCTAACCAAAGGCAACCTAACATCTCGGATGTAGTATTTTCCAACATTCCTGGCGCGTCGGCCCCTACTTCTCGGTGGGCACATTATATACGTCTATATCGTAATATAACCAAACCTAACCCATCTAGACCCTCGCTGGTAATGTTTTACAAAATCCCCGTCGTGTCGGCCCGTACTTCTCCGTGGGGACATTATATACGTCTATATCGTTATATATCCTAACCTAAGGCAACTTAACATCTCCGATGTAGTATTTTCCAACATTCCTGGCGGGTCGGCCCCTACTTCTCGGTGGGCACATTATATACGTCTATATCGTAATATAACCAAACCTAACCCATCTAGACCCTCGCTGGTAATGTTTTACAAAATCCCGGTCGTGTCGGCCCGTACTTCTCCGTGGGGACATTATATACGTCTATATCGTTATATATCCTAACCTAAGGCAACTTAACATCTCCGATGTAGTATTTTCCAACATTCCTGGCGGGTCTGCCCCTACTTCTCGGTGGTCACATTATATACGTCTATATCGTAATATAACCTAACCTAGCCCATCTAGACCCTCGCTTGTAATGTTTTGCAGAATCCCGGTCGTGTCGGCCCGTACGTCTCGGTGCGGACATTATATACGTCTATAACGTTATATATCCTAACCTAAGCGAACCTAACATCTCGGATGTAGTATTTCACAACATTCCTGTCTGGTCGGCCCCACTTCTCGGTGGGAACATTATATACGTTTATAACGAAGTATAACTTAACCTAACCCATCTAGACCCTCGCTTGTAATGTTTTGCAGAACCCCGGTCGTGTCGGCCCGTACGTCTCGGTGCGGACATTATATACGTCTATAACGTTATATATCCTAACCTAAGCGAACCTAACATCACGGATGTAGTATTTCACAACATTCCTGGCGGGTCGGCCCCACTTCTCGGTGGGAGCATTATTTACGTCTATAACGTAATATAACCTAACCTAATCCATCTAGACACTCGCTGGTAATGTTTTACAAAATCCCGATCGTGTCGGCCCGTACATCTCCGTGGGGACATTGTATACGTCTATATCGTTATATATCCTAACCTAAGGCAACTTAACATCTCCGATGTAGTATTTTCCAACATTCCTGGCGGGTCGGCCCCTACTTCTCGGTGGGCACATTATATACGTCTATATCGTAATATAACCTAACCTAACCCATCTAGCCCCTCGCTTGTAATGTTTTGCAGAATCCCGGTCGTGTCGGACCGTACGTCTCGGTGCGGACATTATATACGTCTATAACGTTATATATCCTAACCTAAGCGAAACTAACATCTCGGATGTAGTATTTCACAACATTCCTGGCTGTTCGGCCCCACTTCTCGGTGGGAACATTATATACGTTTATAACGTAATATAACCTAACCTAACCCATCTAGCCCCTCGCTGGTTATGTTTTACAAAATCCCAGTCGTGTCGGCCCGTACTTTTCCGTGGGGACACTATATACGTCTATAATTTTATATATCCTAACCTAAGGCAACATAACATCTCGGATGTAGTATTTTCCAACATTCCTGGCTGGTCAGTCCCTACTTCTCGGTGGGCACATTATATACGTCCATATCGTAATATAACCTAACCTAACCCATCTAGACCCTCGCTGGTAATGTTTTACAGAATCCCGGTCGTGTCGTCTCGTACGTCTCGGTGCGGACATTATATACGTCTATAACGTTATGTATCCTAACCTTAGCGAACCTAACATCTCGGATGTAGTATTTCACAACATTCCTGGCGGGTCGGCCCCACTTCTCGGTGGGAACATTATTTACGTCTATAGCGTAATATAACCTAACCTAATGCATCTAGACCCTCGCTGGTAATGTTTTACAAAATCCCGGTCGTGTCGGCCCGTACTTCTCCGTGCGGACATTATATACGTCTATAGCGTTATATATCCTAACCTAAGGCAACCTAACATCTCGGATGTAGTATTTTCCAACATTCCTGGCGGGTCGGCCCCTACTTCTCGGTGGGCACATTATATACGTCTATATCGTAATATAACCAAACCTAACCCATCTAGACCTTCGCTGGTAATGTTTTACAAAATCCCGGTCGTGTCGGCCCGTACTTCTCCGTGGGGACATTATATACGTCTATATCGTTATATGTCCTAACCTAAGGCAACTAAACATCTCCGATGTAGTATTTTCCAACATTCCTGGCGGGTCGGCCCCTACTTCTCGGTGGGCACATTATATACGTCTATATCGTAATATAACCTAACCAAACCCATCTAGCCCCTCGCTTGTAATGTTTTGCAGAATCCCGGTCGTGTCGGCCCGTACGTCTCGGTGCGGACATTATATACGTCTATAACGTTATATATCCTAACCTAAACGAACCTAACATCTCGGATGTAGTATTTCACAACATTCCTGGCTGGTCGGCCCCACTTCTCCTTGGGAACATTATATACGTTTATAACGAAGTAGAACTTAACCTAACCCATCTAGACCCTCGCTTGTAATGTTTTACAGAATCCCGGTCGTGTCGTCCCGTACGTCTCGGTGCGGGCATTATATACGTCTATAACGTTATATATCCTAACCAAAGGCAACCTAACATCTCGAATGTAGAATTTCACAACATTCCTGGCGGGTCGGCCCCACTTCTCGGTGGGAACATTATTTACGTCTATAACGTAATATAACCTAACCTAATCCATCTAGACCCTCGCTGGTAATGTTTTACAAAATCCCGGTCGTGTCGGCCCGTACTTCTACGTGGGGACATTATATACGTCTATAACGTTATATATCCTAACCTAAGGGAACCTAACTTCACGGATGTAGTATTTCACAACATTCCTGGCTGGTCGGCCCCACTTCCCGGTGGGAAAATTATATACGTTTATAACGTAGTATAACCTAACCTAACCCATCTAGCCCGTCGCTTGTAATGTTTTGCAGAATCCCGGTCGTGTCGGCCCGTACGTCTCGGTGCGGACATTATATACGTCTATAACGTTATATATCCTAACCTAAGGGTACCTAACATCTCGGATGTAGTATTTCACAACATTCCTGGCTGGTCGGCCCCACTTCTCGGTGGGAACATTATATACGTTTATAACGAAGTATAACCTAACCTAACCCATCTCGACCCTAGCTTGTAATGTTTTACAGAATTCCGGTCGTGTCGTCCCGTACGTCTCGGCGCGGACATTATATACGTCTATAACGTTTTATATCCTAACCAAAGGCAACCTAACATCTCGGATGTAGTATTTTCCAACATTCCTGGCGCGTCGGCCCCTACTTCTCGGTGGGCACATTATATACGTCTATATCGTAATATAACCAAACCTAACCCATCCAGACCCTCGCTGGTAATGTTTTACAAAATCCCCGTCGTGTCGGCCCGTACTTCTCCGTGGGGACATTATATACGTCTATATCGTTATATATCCTAACCTAAGGCAACTTAACATCTCCGATGTAGTATTTTCCAACATTCCTGGCGGGTCGGCCCCTACTTCTCGGTGGGCACATTATATACGTCTATATCGTAATATAACCAAACCTAACCCATCTAGACCCTCGCTGGTAATGTTTTACAAAATCCCGGTCGTGTCGGCCCGTACTTCTCCGTGGGGACATTATATACGTCTATATCGTTATATATCCTAACCTAAGGCAACTTAACATCTCCGATGTAGTATTTTCCAACATTCCTGGCGGGTCTGCCCCTACTTCTCGGTGGGCACATTATATACGTCTATATCGTAATATAACCTAACCTAGCCCATCTAGACCCTCGCTTGTAATGTTTTGCAGAATCCCGGTCGTGTCGGCCCGTACGTCTCGGTGCGGACATTATATACGTCTATAACGTTATATATCCTAACCTAAGCGAACCTAACATCTCGGATGTAGTATTTCACAACATTCCTGTCTGGTCGGCCCCACTTCTCGGTGGGAACATTATATACGTTTATAACGAAGTATAACTTAACCTAACCCATCTAGACCCTCGCTTGTAATGTTTTGCAGAACCCCGGTCGTGTCGGCCCGTACGTCTCGGTGCGGACATTATATACGTCTATAACGTTATATATCCTAACCTAAGCGAACCTAACATCTCGGATGTAGTATTTCACAACATTCCTGGCTGGTCGGCCCCACTTCTCCTTAGGAACATTATATACGTTTATAACGAAGTAGAACTTAACCTAACCCATCTAGACCCTCGCTTGTAATGTTTTACAGAATCCCGGTCGTGTCGTCCCGTACGTCTCGGTGCGGGCATTATATACGTCTATAACGTTATATATCCTAACCAAAGGCAACCTAACATCTCGAATGTAGTATTTCACAACATTCCTGGCGGGTCGGCCCCACTTCTCGGTGGGAACATTATTTACGTCTATAACGTAATATAACCTAACCTAATCCATCTAGACCCTCGCTGGTAATGTTTTACAAAATCCCGGTCGTGTCGGCCCGTACTTCTACGTGGGGACATTATATACGTCTATAACGTTATATATCCTAACCTAAGGGAACCTAACATTACGGATGTAGTATTTCACAACATTCCTGGCTGGTCGGCCCCACTTCCCGGTGGGAAAATTATATACGTTTATAACGTAGTATAACCTAACCTAACCCATCTAGCCCCTCGCTTGTAATGTTTTGCAGAATCCCGGTCGTGTCGGCCCGTACGTCTCGGTGCGGACATTATATACGTCTATAACGTTATATATCCTAACCTAAGGGAACCTAACATCACGGATGTAGTATTTCACAACATTCCTGTCTGGTCGGCCCCACTTCCCGGTGGGAAAATTATATACGTTTATAACGTAGTATAACCTAACCTAACCCATCTAGCCCCTCGCTTGTAATGTTTTGCAGAATCCCGGTCGTGTCGGCCCGTACGTCTCGGTGCGGACATTATATACGTCTATAACGTTATATATGCTAACCTAAGGGTACCTAACATCTCGGATGTAGTATTTCACAACATTCCTGGCTGGTCGGCCCCACTTCTCGGTGGGAACATTATATACGTTTATAACGAAGTATAACCTAACCTAACCCATCTAGACCCTAGCTTGTAATGTTTTACAGAATTCCGGTCGTGTCGGCCCGTACTGCTCCGTGGGGACATTATATACGTCTATATCGTTATATATCCTAACCTAAGGCAACCTAACATCTCGAATGTAGTATTTCACAACATTCCTGGCGGGTCGGCCCCACTTCTCGGTGGGCACATTATATACGTCTATATCGTAATATAACCAAACCTAACCAATCTAGACCTTCGCTGGTAATGTTTTACAAAATCCCGGTCGTGTCGGCCCGTACTTCTCCGTGGGGACATTATATACGTCTATATCGTTATATGTCCTAACCTAAGGCAACTTAACATCTCCGATGTAGTATTTTCCAACATTCCTGGCGGGTCGGCCCCTACTTCTCGGTGGGCACATTATATACGTCTATATCGTAATGTAACCTAACCAAACCCATCTAGCCCCTCGCTTGTAATGTTTTGCAGAATCCCGGTCGTGTCGGCCCGTACGTCTCAGTGCGGACATTATATACGTCTATAACGTTATATATCCTAACCTAAGCGAACCTAACATCTCGGATGTAGTATTTCACAACATTCCTGGCTGGTCGGCCCCACTTCTCCTTGGGAACATTATATACGTTTATAACGAAGTAGAACTTAACCTAACCCATCTAGACCCTCGCTTGAAATGTTTTACAGAATCCCGGTCGTGTCGTCCCGTACGTCTCGGTGCGGGCATTATATACGTCTATAACGTTATATATCCTAACCAAAGGCAACCTAACATCTCGAATGTAGTATTTCACAACATTCCTGGCTGGTCGGCCCCACTTCTCGGTGGGAACATTATATACGTTTATAACGTAATATAACCTAACCTAACCCATCTAGCCCCTCGCTGGTTATGTTTTACAAAATCCAAGTCGTGTCGGCCCGTACTTTTCCGTGGGGACATTATATACGTCTATAATTTTATATATCCTAACCTAAGGCAACTTAACATCTCGGAAGTAGTATTTTCCAACATTCCTGGCGGGTCGGCCCCTACTTCTCGGTGGGCACATTATATACGTCTATATCGTAATATAACCTAAAATAACCCATCTAGACCCTCGCTGGTAATGTTTTACAGAATCCCGGTCGTGTCGTCTCGTACGTCTCGGTGCGGGCATTATATACGTCTATAACGTTATATATCCTAACCTAAGGGAACCTAACATCACGGATGTAGTATTTCACAACATTCCTGGCGGGTCGGCCCCACTTCTCGGTGGGAGCATTATTTACGTCTATAACGTAATATAACCTAACCTAATCCATCTAGACACTCGCTGGTAATGTTTTACAAAATCCCGATCGTGTCGGCCCGTACATCTCCGTGGGGACATTGTATACGTCTATATCGTTATATATCCTAACCTAAGGCAACTTAACATCTCCGATGTAGTATTTTCCAACATTCCTGGCGGGTCGGCCCCTACTTCTCGGTGGGCACATTATATACGTCTATATCGTAATATAACCTAACCTAACCCATCTAGCCCCTCGCTTGTAATGTTTTGCAGAATCCCGGTCGTGTCGGACCGTACGTCTCGGTGCGGACATTATATACGTCTATAACGTTATATATCCTAACCTAAGCGAAACTAACATCTCGGATGTAGTATTTCACAACATTCCTGGCTGGTCGGCCCCACTTCTCGGTGGGAACTTTATATACGTTTATAACGTAATATAACCTAACCTAACCCATCTAGCCCCTCGCTGGTTATGTTTTACAAAATCCCAGTCGTGTCGGCCCGTACTTTTCCGTGGGGACACTATATACGTCTATAATTTTATATATCCTAACCTAAGGCAACATAACATCTCGGATGTAGTATTTTCCAACATTCCTGGCTGGTCAGTCCCTACTTCGCGGTGGGCACATTATATACGTCCATATCGTAATATAACCTAACCTAACCCATCTAGACCCTCGCTGGTAATGTTTTACAGAATCCCGGTCGTGTCGTCTCGTACGTCTCGGTGCGGACATTATATACGTCTATAACGTTATGTATCCTAACCTTAGCGAACCTAACATCTCGGATGTAGTATTTCACAACATTCCTGGCGGGTCGGCCCCACTTCTCGGTGGGAACATTATTTACGTCTATAGCGTAATATAACCTAACCTAATGCATCTAGACCCTCGCTGGTAATGTTTTACAAAATCGCGGTCGTGTCGGCCCGTACTTCTCCGTGCGGACATTATATACGTCTATAGCGTTATATATCCTAACCTAAGGCAACCTAACATCTCGGATGTAGTATTTTCCAACATTCCTGGCGGGTCGGCCCCTACTTCTCGGTGGGCACATTATATACGTCTATATCGTAATATAACCAAACCTAACCCATCTAGACCTTCGCTGGTAATGTTTTACAAAATCCCGGTCGTGTCGGCCCGTACTTCTCCGTGGGGACATTATATACGTCTATATCGTTATATGTCCTAACCTAAGGCAACTTAACATCTCCGATGTAGTATTTTCCAACATTCCTGGCGGGTCGGCCCATACTTCTCGGTGGGCACATTATATACGTCTATATCGTAATATAACCTAACCAAACCCATCTAGCCCCTCGCTTGTAATGTTTTGCAGAATCCCGGTCGTGTCGGCCCGTACGTCTCGGTGCGGACATTATATACGTCTATAACGTTATCTATCCTAACCTAAACGAACCTAACATCTCGGATGTAGTATTTCACAACATTCCTGGCTGGTCGGCCCCACTTCTCCTTGGGAACATTATATACGTTTATAACGAAGTAGAACTTAACCTAACCCATCTAGACCCTCGCTTGTAATGTTTTACAGAATCCCGGTCGTGTCGTCCCGTACGTCTCGGTGCGGGCATTATATACGTCTATAACGTTATATATCCTAACCAAAGGCAACCTAACATCTCGAATGTAGTATTTCACAACATTCCTGGCGGGTCGGCCCCACTTCTCGGTGGGAACATTATTTACGTCTATAACGTAATATAACCTAACCTAATCCATCTAGACCCTCGCTGGTAATGTTTTACAAAATCCCGGTCGTGTCGGCCCGTACTTCTACGTGGGGACATTATATACGTCTATAACGTTATATATCCTAACCTAAGGGAACCTAACATCACGGATGTAGTATTTCACAACATTCCTGGCTGGTCGGCCCCACTTCTCGGTGGGAACATTATATACGTTTATAACGAAGTATAACCTAACCTAACCCATCTCGACCCTAGCTTGTAATGTTTTACAGAATTCCGGTCGTGTCGTCCCGTACGTCTCGGCGCGGACATTATATACGTCTATAACGTTTTATATCCTAACCAAAGGCAACCTAACATCTCGGATGTAGTATTTTCCAACATTCCTGGCGCGTCGGCCCCTACTTCTCGGTGGGCACATTATATACGTCTATATCGTAATATAACCAAACCTAACCCATCTAGACCCTCGCTGGTAATGTTTTACAAAATCCCCGTCGTGTCGGCCCGTACTTCTCCGTGGGGACATTATATACGTCTATATCGTTATATATCCTAACCTAAGGCAACTTAACATCTCCGATGTAGTATTTTCCAACATTCCTGGCGGGTCGGGCCCTACTTCTCGGTGGGCACACTATATACGTCTATATCGTAATATAACCAAACCTAACCCATCTAGACCCTCGCTGGTAATGTTTTACAAAATCCCGGTCGTGTCGGCCCGTACTTCTCCGTGGGGACATTATATACGTCTATATCGTTATATATCCTAACCTAAGGCAACTTAACATCTCCGATGTAGTATTTTCCAACATTCCTGGCGGGTCGGACCCTACTTCTCGGTGGGCACATTATATACGTCTATATCGTAATATAACCTAACCTAGCCCATCTAGACCCTCGCTTGTAATGTTTTGCAGAATCCCGGTCGTGTCTGCCCGTACGTCTCGGTGCGGACATTATATACGTCTATAACGTTATATATCCTAACCTAAGCGAACCTAACATCTCGGATGTAGTATTTCACAACATTCCTGTCTGGTCGGCCCCACTTCTCGGTGGGAACATTATATACGTTTATAACGAAGTATAACTTAACCTAACCCATCTAGACCCTCGCTTGTAATGTTTTGCAGAACCCCGGTCGTGTCGGCCCGTACGTCTCGGTGCGGACATTATATACGTCTATAACGTTATATATCCTAACCTAAGCGAACCTAACATCTCGGATGTAGTATTTCACAACATTCCTGGCTGGTCGGCCCCACTTCTCCTTAGGAACATTATATACGTTTATAACGAAGTAGAACTTAACCTAACCCATCTAGACCCTCGCTTGTAATGTTTTACAGAATCCCGGTCGTGTCGTCCCGTACGTCTCGGAGCGGGCATTATATACGTCTATAACGTTATATATCCTAACCAAAGGCAACCTAACATCTCGAATGTAGTATTTCACAACATTCCTGGCGGGTCGGCCCCACTTCTCGGTGGGAACATTATTTACGTCTATAACGTAATATAACCTAACCTAATCCATCTAGACCCTCGCTGGTAATGTTTTACAAAATCCCGGTCGTGTCGGCCCGTACTTCTACGTGGGGACATTATATACGTCTATAACGTTATATATCCTAACCTAAGGGAACCTAACATCACGGATGTAGTATTTCACAACATTCCTGGCTGGTCGGCCCCACTTCCCGGTGGGAAAATTATATACGTTTATAACGTAGTATAACCTAACCTAACCCATCTAGCCCCTCGCTTGTAATGTTTTGCAGAATCCCGGTCGTGTCGGCCCGTACGTCTCGGTGCGGACATTATATACGTCTATAACGATATATATCCTAACCTAAGGGTACCTAACATCTCGGATGTAGTATTTCACAACATTCCTGGCTGGTCGGCCCCACTTCTCGGTGGGAACATTATATACGTTTATAACGAAGTATAACCTAACCTAACCCATCTAGACCCTAGCTTGTAATGTTTTACAGAATTCCGGTCGTGTCGTCCTGTACGTCTCGGCGCGGACATTATATACGTCTATAACGTTTTATATCCTAACCAAAGGCAACCTAACATCTCGAATGTAGTATTTCACAACATTCCTGGCGGGTCGGCCCCACTTCTCGGTGGGAACATTATTTACGTCTTTAGCGTAATATAACCAAACCTAACCAATCTAGACCTTCGCTGGTAATGTTTTACAAAATCCCGGTCGTGTCGGCCCGTACTTCTCCGTGGGGACATTATATACGTCTATATCGTTATATGTCCTAACCTAAGGCAACTTAACATCTCCGATGTAGTATTTTCCAACATTCCTGGCGGGTCGGCCCCTACTTCTCGGTGGGCACATTATATACGTCTATATCGTAATATAACCTAACCTAACCCATCTAGCCCCTCGCTTGTAATGTTTTGCAGAATCCCGGTCGTGTCGGACCGTACGTCTCGGTGCGGACATTATATACGTCTATAACGTTATATATCCTAACCTAAGCGAAACTAACATCTCGGATGTAGTATTTCACAACATTCCTGGCTGGTCGGCCCCACTTCTCGGTGGGAACATTATATACGTTTATAACGTAATATAACCTAACCTAACCCATCTAGCCCCTCGCTGGTTATGTTTTACAAAATCCCAGTCGTGTCGGCCCGTACTTCTACGTGGGGACATTATATACGTCTATAACGTTATATATCCTAACCTAAGGGAACCTAACATCACGGATGTAGTATTTCACAACATTCCTGGCTGGTCGGCCCCACTTCTCGGTGGGAACATTATATACGTTTATAACGAAGTATAACCTAACCTAACCCATCTCGACCCTAGCTTGTAATGTTTTACAGAATTCCGGTCGTGTCGTCCCGTACGTCTCGGCGCGGACATTATATACGTCTATAACGTTTTATATCCTAACCAAAGGCAACCTAACATCTCGGATGTAGTATTTTCCAACATTCCTGGCGCGTCGGCCCCTACTTCTCGGTGGGCACATTATATACGTCTATATCGTAATATAACCAAACCTAACCCATCTAGACCCTCGCTGGGAATGTTTTACAAAATCCCCGTCGTGTCGGCCCGTACTTCTCCGTGGGGACATTATATACGTCTATATCGTTATATATCCTAACCTAAGGCAACTTAACATCTCCGATGTAGTATTTTCCAACATTCCTGGCGGGTCGGCCCCTACTTCTCGGTGGGCACACTATATACGTCTATATCGTAATATAACCAAACCTAACCCATCTAGACCCTCGCTGGTAATCTTTTACAAAATCCCGGTCGTGTCGGCCCGTACTTCTCCGTGGGGACATTATATACGTCTATATCGTTATATATCCTAACCTAAGGCAACTTAACATCTCCGATGTAGTATTTTCCAACATTCCTGGCGGGTCGGCCCCTACTTCTCGGTGGGCACATTATATACGTCTATATCGTAATATAACCTAACCTAGCCCATCTAGTCCCTCGCTTGTAATGTTTTGCAGAATCCCGGTCGTGTCGGCCCGTACGTCTCGGTGCGGACATTATATACGTCTATAACGTTATATATCCTAACCTAAGCGAACCTAACATCTCGGATGTAGTATTTCACAACATTCCTGTCTGGTCGGCCCCACTTCTCGGTGGGAACATTATATACGTTTATAACGAAGTATAACTTAACCTAACCCATCTAGACCCTCGCTTGTAATGTTTTGCAGAACCCCGGTCGTGTCGGCCCGTACGTCTCGGTGCGGACATTATATACGTCTATAACGTTATATATCCTAACCTAAGCGAACCTAACATCTCGGATGTAGTATTTCACAACATTCCTGGCTGGTCGGCCCCACTTCTCCTTAGGAACATTATATACGTTTATAACGAAGTAGAACTTAACCTAACCCATCTAGACCCTCGCTTGTAATGTTTTACAGAATCCCGGTCGTGTCGTCCCGTACGTCTCGGTGCGGGCATTATATACGTCTATAACGTTATATATCCTAACCAAAGGCAACCTAACATCTCGAATGTAGTATTTCACAACATTCCTGGCGGGTCGGCCCCACTTCTCGGTGGGAACATTATTTACGTCTATAACGTAATATAACCTAACCTAATCCATCTAGACCCTCGCTGGTAATGTTTTACAAAATCCCGGTCGTGTCGGCCCGTACTTCTACGTGGGGACATTATATACGTCTATAACGTTATATATCCTAACCTAAGGGAACCTAACATCACGGATGTAGTATTTCACAACATTCCTGGCTGGTCGGCCCCACTTCCCGGTGGGAAAATTATATACGTTTATAACGTAGTATAACCTAACCTAACCCATCTAGCCCCTCGCTTGTAATGTTTTGCAGAATCCCGGTCGTGTCGGCCCGTACGTCTCGGTGCGGACATTATATACGTCTATAACGTTATATATCCTAACCTAAGGGTACCTAACATCTCGGATGTAGTATTTCACAACATTCCTGGCTGGTCGGCCCCACTTCTCGGTGGGAACATTATATACGTTTATAACGAAGTATAACCTAACCTAACCCATCTAGACCCTAGCTTGTAATGTTTTACAGAATTCCGGTCGTGTCGTCCTGTACGTCTCGGCGCGGACATTATATACGTCTATAACGTTTTATATCCTAACCAAAGGCAACCTAACATCTCGAATGTAGTATTTCACAACATTCCTGGCGGGTCGGCCCCACTTCTCGGTGGGAACATTATTTACGTCTATAGCGTAATATAACCTAACCTAATGCATCTAGACCCTCGCTGGTAATGTTTTACAAAATCCCGGTCGTGTCGGCCCGTACTTCTCCGTGCGGACATTATATACGTCTATATCGTTATATATCCTAATCTAAGGCAACCTAACATCTCGGATGTAGTATTGTCCAACATTCCTGGCGGGTCGGCCCCTACTTCTCGGTGGGAACATTATATACGTTTATAACGTAATATAACCTAACCTAACCCATCTAGCCCCTCGCTGGTTATGTTTTACAAAATCCCAGTCGTGTCGGCCCGTACTTTTCCGTGGGGACACTATATACGTCTATAATTTTATATATCCTAACCTAAGGCAACATAACATCTCGGATGTAGTATTTTCCAACATTCCTGGCTGGTCAGTCCCTACTTCTCGGTGGGCACATTATATACGTCCATATCGCAATATAACCTAACCTAACCCATCTAGACCCTCGCTGGTAATGTTTTACAGAATCCCGGTCGTGTCGTCTCGTACGTCTCGGTGCGGACATTATATACGTCTATAACGTTATGTATCCTAACCTTAGCGAACCTAACATCTCGGATGTAGTATTTCACAACATTCCTGGCGGGTCGGCCCCACTTCTCGGTGGGAACATTATTTACGTCTATAGCGTAATATAACCTAACCTAATGCATCTAGACCCTCGCTGGTAATGTTTTACAAAATCCCGGTCGTGTCGGCCCGTACTTCTCCGTGCGGACATTATATACGTCTATAGCGTTATATATCCTAACCTAAGGCAACCTAACATCTCGGATGTAGTATTTTCCAACATTCCTGGCGGGTCGGCCCCTACTTCTCGGTGGGCACATTATATACGTCTATATCGTAATATAACCAAACCTAACCCATCTAGACCTTCGCTGGTAATGTTTTACAAAATCCCGGTCGTGTCGGCCCGTACTTCTCCGTGGGGACATTATATACGTCTATATCGTTATATGTCCTAACCTAAGGCAACTTAACATCTCCGATGTAGTATTTTCCAACATTCCCGGCGGGTCGGCCCATACTTCTCGGTGGGCACATTATATACGTCTATATCGTAATATAACCTAACCAAACCCATCTAGCCCCTCGCTTGTAATGTTTTGCAGAATCCCGGTCGTGTCGGCCCGTACGTCTCGGTGCGGACATTATATACGTCTATAACGTTATATATCCTATCCTAAACGAACCTAACATCTCGGATGTAGTATTTCACAACATTCCTGGCTGGTCGGCCCCACTTCTCCTTGGGAACATTATATACGTTTATAACGAAGTAGAACTTAACCTAACCCATCTAGACCCTCGCTTGTAATGTTTTACAGAATCCCGGTCGTGTCGTCCCGTACGTCTCGGTGCGGGCATTATATACGTCTATAACGTTATATATCCTAACCAAAGGCAACCTAACATCTCGAATGTAGTATTTCACAACATTCCTGGCGGGTCGGCCCCACTTCTCGGTGGGAACATTATTTACGTCTATAACGTAATATAACCTAACCTAATCCATCTAGACCCTCGCTGGTAATGTTTTACAAAATCCCGGTCGTGTCGGCCCGTACTTCTACGTGGGGACATTATATACGTCTATAACGTTATATATCCTAACCAAAGGCAACCTAACATCTCGAATGTAGTATTTCACAACATTCCTGGCGGGTCGGCCCCACTTCTCGGTGGGCACATTATATACGTTTATATCGTAATATAACCAAACCTAACCCATCTAGACCCTCGCTGGTAATGTTTTACAAAATCCCCGTCGTGTCGGCCCGTACTTCTCCGTGGGGACATTATATACGTCTATATCGTTATATATCCTAACCTAAGGCAACCTAACATCTCGGATGTAGTATTTTCCAACATTCCTGGCGGGTCGGCCCCTACTTCTCGGTGGGCACACTATATACGTCTATATCGTAATATAACCAAACCTAACCAATCTAGACCTTCGCTGGTAATGTTTTACAAAATCCCGGTCGTGTCGGCCCGTACTTCTCCGTGGGGACATTATATACGTCTATATCGTTATATGTCCTAACCTAAGGCAACTTAACATCTCCGATGTAGTATTTTCCAACATTCCTGGCGGGTCGGCCCCTACTTCTCGGTGGGCACATTATATACGTCTATATCGTAATATAACCTAAACTAACCCATCTAGATCCTCGCTGGTAATGTTTTACAGAATCCCGGTCGTGTCGTCTCGTACGTCTCGGTGCGGGCATTATATACGTCTATAACGTTATATATCCTAACCTAAGGGAACCTAACATCACGGATGTAGTATTTCACAACATTCCTGGCGGGTCGGCCCCACTTCTCGGTGGGAGCATTATTTACGTCTATAACGTAATATAACCTAACCTAATCCATCTAGACACTCGCTGGTAATGTTTTACAAAATCCCGGTCGTGTCGGCCCGTACATCTCCGTGGGGACATTGTATACGTCTATATCGTTATATATCCTAACCTAAGGCAACTTAACATCTCCGATGTAGTATTTTCCAACATTCCTGGCGGGTCGGCCCCTACTTCTCCGTGGGCACATTATATACGTCTATATCGTAATATAACCTAACCTAACCCATCTAGCCCCTCGCTTGTAATGTTTTGCAGAATCCCGGTCGTGTCGGACCGTACGTCTCGGTGCGGACATTATATACGTCTATAACGTTATATATCCTAACCTAAGCGAAACTAACATCTCGGATGTAGTATTTCACAACATTCCTGGCTGGTCGGCCCCACTTCTCGGTGGGAACATTATATACGTTTATAACGTAATATAACCTAACCTAACCCATCTAGCCCCTCGCTGGTTATGTTTTACAAAATCCCAGTCGTGTCGGCCCGTACTTTTCCGTGGGGACATTATGTACGTCTATAATTTTATATATCCTAACCTAAGGCAACATAAAATCTCGGATGTAGTATTTTCCAACATTCCTGGCTGGTCAGTCCCTACTTCTCGGTGGGCACATTATATACGTCCATATCGTAATATAACCTAACCTAACCCATCTAGACCCTCGCTGGTAATGTTTTACAGAATCCCGGTCGTGTCGTCTCGTACGTCTCGGTGCGGACATTATATACGTCTATAACGTTATGTATCCTAACCTAAGCGAACCTAACATCTCGGATGTAGTATTTCACAACATTCCTGGCGGGTCGGCCCCACTTCTCGGTGGGAACATTATTTACGTCTATAACGTAATATAACCTAACCTAATCCATCTAGACCCTCGCTGGTAATATTTTACAAAATCCCGGTCGTGTCGGCCCGTACTTCTCCGTGGGGACATTATATACGTCTATATCGTTATATATCCTAACCTAAGGCAACCTAACATCTCGGATGTAGTATTTTCCCACATTCCTGGCGGGTCGGCCCCTACTTCTCGGTGGGCACATTATATACGTCTATATCGTAATATAACCAAACCTAACCCATCTAGACCCTCGCTGGTAATGTTTTACAAAATCCCCGTCGTGTCGGCCCGTACTTCTCCGTGGGGACATTATATACGTCTATATCGTTATATATCCTAACCTAAGGCAACTTAACATCTCCGATGTAGTATTTTCCAACATTCCTGGCGGGTCGGCCCCTACTTCTCGGTGGGCACATTATATACGTCTATATCGTAATATAACCAAACCTAACCCATCTAGACCCTCGCTGGTAATGTTTTACAAAATCCCGGTCGTGTCGGCCCGTACTTCTCCGTGGGGACATTATATACGTCTATATCGTTATATATCCTAACCTAAGGCAACTTAACATCTCCGATGTAGTATTTTCCAACATTCCTGGCGGGTCGGCCCCTACTTCTCGGTGGGCACATTATATACGTCTATATCGTAATATAACCAAACCTAACCCATCTAGACCCTCGCTGGTAATGTTTTACAAAATCCCGGTCGTGTCGGCCCGTACTTCTCCGTGGGGACATTATATACGTCTATATCGTTATATATCCTAACCTAAGGCAACTTAACATCTCCGATGTAGTATTTTCCAACATTCCTGGCGGGTCGGCCCCTACTTCTCGGTGGGCACATTATATACGTCTATATCGTAATATAACCTAACCTAACCCATCTAGCCCCTCGCTGGTTATGTTTTACAAAATCCAAGTCGTGTCGGCCCGTACTTTTCCGTGGGGACATTATATACGTCTATAATTTTATATATCCTAACCTAAGGCAACTTAACATCTCGGAAGTAGTATTTTCCAACATTCCTGGCTGGTCGGCCCCACTTCTCCTTGGGAACATTATATACGTTTATAACGAAGTAGAACTTAACCTAACCCATCTAGACCCTCGCTTGTAATGTTTTACAGAATCCCGGTCGTGTCGTCCCGTACGTCTCGGTGCGGGCATTATATACGTCTATAACGTTATATATCCTAACCAAAGGCAACCTAACATCTCGAATGTAGTATTTCACAACATTCCTGGCGGGTCGGCCCCACTTCTCGGTGGGAACATTATTTACGTCTATAACGTAATATAACCTAACCTAATCCATCTAGACCCTCGCTGGTAATGTTTTACAAAATCCCGGTCGTGTCGGCCCGTACTTCTACGTGGGGACATTATATACGTCTATAACGTTATATATCCTAACCTAAGGGAACCTAACATCACGGATGTAGTATTTCACAACATTCCTGGCTGGTCGGCCGCACTTCCCGGTGGGAAAATTATATACGTTTATAAAGTAGTATAACCTAACCTAACCCATCTAGCCCCTCGCTTGTAATGTTTTGCAGAATCCCGGTCGTGTCGGCCCGTACGTCTCGGTGCGGACATTATATACCTCTATAACGTTATATATCCTAACCTAAGGGTACCTAACATCTCGGATGTAGTATTTCACAACATTCCTGGCTGGTCGGCCCCACTTCTCGGTGGGAACATTATATACGTTTATAACGAAGTATAATCTAACCTAACCCATCTAGACCCTAGCTTGTAATGTTTTACAGAATCCCGGTCGTGTCGGACCGTACGTCTCGGTGCGGACATTATATACGTCTATAACGTTATATATCCTAACCTAAGCGAAACTAACATCTCGGATGTAGTATTTCACAACATTCCTGGCTGGTCGGCCCCACTTCTCGGTGGGAACATTATATACGTTCTTAACGTAATATAACCTAACCTAACCCATCTAGCCCCTCGCTGGTTATGTTTTACAAAATCCCAGTCTTTTCGGCCAGTACTTTTCCGTGGGGACATTATATACGTCTATAATTTTATATATCCTAACCTAAGGCAACTTAACATCTCGGATGTAGTATTTTCCAAAATTCCTGGCGGGTCAGTCCCTACTTCTCGGTGGGCACATTATATACGTCTATATCGTAATATAACCTAACCTAACCCATCTAGACCCTCGCTGGTAATGTTTTACAGAATCCCGGTCGTGTCGGCCCGTACGTCTCGGTGCGGACATTATATACGTCCATAACGTTATATATCCTAACCTAAGCGAACCTAACATCTCGGATGTAGTATTTCACAACATTCCTGGCTGGTCGGCCCCACTTCTCGGTGGGAACATTATATACGTTTATAACGAAGTATAACTTAACCTAACCCATCTAGACCCTCGCTTGTAATGTTTTACAGAATCCCGGTCGTGTCGTCCCGTACGTCTCGGTGCGGGCATTATATACTTCTATAACGTTATATATCCTAACCAAAGGCAATCTAACATCTCGAATGTAGTATTTCACAACATTCCTGGCTGGTCGGCCCCACTTCTCGGTGGGAACATTATATACGTTTATAACGAAGTATAACCTAACCTAACCCATCTAGACCCTCGCTTGTAATGTTTTACAGAATTCCGGACGTGTCGTCCCGTACGTCTCGGCGCGGACATTATATACGTCTATAACGTTTTATATCCTAACCAAAGGCAACCTAACATCTCGAATGTAGTATTTCACAACATTCCCGGCGGGTCGGCCCCACTTCTCGGTGGGAACATTATTTACGTCTATAGCGTAATATAACCTAACCTAATGCATCTAGACCCTCGCTGGTAATGTTTTACAAAATCCCGGTCGTGTCGGCCCGTACTTCTCCGTGCGGACATTATATACGTCTATATCGTTATATATCCTAACCTAAGGCAACCTAACATCTGGGATGTAGTATTTTCCAACATTCCTGGCGGGTCGGCCCCTACTTCTCGGTGGGCACATTATATACGTCTATATCGTAATATAACCAAACCTAACCCATCTAGACCTTCGCTGGTAATGTTTTACAAAATCCCGGTCGTGTCGGCCCGTACGTCTCGGTGCGGATATTATATACGTCTATAACGTTATATATCCTAACCTAAGCGAAACTAACATCTCGGATGTAGTATTTCACAACATTCCTGGCTGGTCGGCCCCACTTCTCGGTGGGAACATTATATACATTTATAACGAAGAATAACTTAACCTAACCAATCTAGAGCCTCGCTTGTAATGTTTTACAGAATCCCGGTCGTGTCGGCCCGTACTTCTCCGTGGGGACATTATATACGTCTATAACGTTATATATCCTAACCAAAGGCAACCTAACATCTCGGATGTAGTATTTTCCAACATTCCTGGCGGGTCGGCCCCTACTTCGCGGTGGGCACATTATATACGTCTATATCGTAATATAACCAAACCTAACCCATCTAGACCCTCGCTGGTTATGTTTTACAAAATCCCAGTCGTGTCGGCCCGTACTTTTCCGCGGGGACAATATATACGTCTATAATTTTATATATCCTAACCTAAGGCAACTTAACATCTCGGATGTAGTATTTTCCAACATTCCTGGCGGGTCAGTCCCTACTTCTCGGTGGGCACATTATATACGTCTATATCGTAATATAACCTAACCTAACCCATCTAGACCCTCGCTGGTAAAGTTTTACAGAATCCCGGTCGTGTCGTCTCGTACGTCTCGGTGCGGACATTATATACGTCTATAACGTTATATATCCTAACTTAAGGGAACCTAACATCTCGGATGTAGTATTTCACAACATTCCTGGCTGGTCGGCCCCACTTCTCCTTGGGAACATTATATACGTTTATAACGAAGTAGAACTTAACCTAACCCATCTAGACCCTCGCTTGTAATGTTTTACAGAATCCCGGTCGTGTCGTCCCGTACGTCTCGGTGCGGGCATTATATACGTCTATAACGTTATATATCCTAACCAAAGGCAAACTAACATCTCGAATGTAGTATTTCACAACATTCCTGGCGGGTCGGCCCCACTTCTCGGTGGGAACATTATTTACGTCTATAACGTAATATAACCTAACCTAATCCATCTAGACCCTCGCTGGTAATGTTTTACAAAATCCCGGTCGTGTCGGCCCGTACTTCTACGTGGGGACATTATATACGTCTATAACGTTATATATCCTAACCTAAGGGAACCTAACATCACGGATGTAGTATTTCACAACATTCCTGGCTGGTCGGCCCCACTTCCCGGTGGGAAAATTATATACGTTTATAACGTAGTATAACCTAACCTAACCCATCTAGCCCCTCGCTTGTAATGTTTTGCAGAATCCCGGTCGTGTCGGCCCGTACGTCTCGGTGCGGACATTATATACGTCTATAACGTTATATATCCTAACCTAAGGGTACCTAACATCTCGGATGTAGTATTTCACAACATTCCTGGCTGGTCGGCCCCACTTCTCGGTGGGAACATTATATACGTTTATAACGAAGTATAACCTAACCTAACCCATCTAGACCCTAGCTTGTAATGTTTTACAGAATTCCGGTCGTGTCGTCCCGTACGTCTCGGTGCGGGCATTATATACGTCTATAACGTTATATATCCTAACCAAAGGCAACCTAACATCTCGAATGTAGTATTTCACAACATTCCTGGCGGGTCGGCACCACTTCTCGGTGGGAACATTATTTACGTCTATAACGTAATATAACCTAACCTAATCCATCTAGACCCTCGCTGGTAATGTTTTACAAAATCCCGGTCGTGTCGGCCCGTACTTCTACGTGGGGACATTATATACGTCTATAACGTTATATATCCTAACCTAAGGGAACCTAACATCACGGATGTAGTATTTCACATCATTCCTGGCTGGTCGGCCCCACTTCTCGGTGGGAACATTATATACGTTTATAACGAAGTATAATCTAACCTAACCCATCTAGACCCTAGCTTGTAATGTTTTACAGAATTCCGGTCGTGTCGTCCCGTACGTCTCGGTGCGGGCATTATATACGTCTATAACGTTATATATCCTAACCAAAGGCAACCTAACATCTCGAATGTAGTATTTCACAACATTCCTGGCGGGTCGGCCCCACTTCTCGGTGGGAACATTATTTACGTCTATAGCGTAATATAACCTCACCTAATGCATCTAGACCCTCGCTGGTAATGTTTTACAAAATCCCGGTCGTGTCGGCCCGTACTTCTCCGTGGGGACATTATATACGTCTATATCGTTATATATCCTAACCTAAGGCAACTTAACATCTCCGATGTAGTATTTTCCAACATTCCTGGCGGGTCGGCCCCTACTTCTCGGTGGGCACATTATATACGTCTATATCGTAATATAACCAAACCTAACCCATCTAGACCCTCGCTGGTAATGTTTTACAAAATCCCGGTCGTGTCGGCCCGTACTTCTCCGTGGGGACATTATATACGTCTATATCGTTATATATCCTAACCTAAGGCAACTTAACATCTCCGATGTAGTATTTTCCAACATTCCTGGCGGGTCGGCCCCTACTTCTCGGTGGGCACATTATATACGTCTATATCGTAATATAACCTAACCTAACCCATCTAGACCCTCGCTTGTAATGTTTTGCAGAATCCCGGTCGTGTCGGCCCGTACGTCTCGGTGCGGACATTATATACGTCTATAACGTTATATATCCTAACCTAAGCGAACCTAACATCTCGGATGTAGTATTTCACAACATTCCTGTCTGGTCGGCCCCACTTCTCGGTGGGAACATTATATACGTTTATAACGAAGTATAACTTAACCTAACCCATCTAGACCCTCGCTTGTAATGTTTTGCAGAACCCCGGTCGTGTCGGCCCGTACGTCTCGGTGCGGACATTATATACGTCTATAACGTTATATATCCTAACCTAAGCGAACCTAACATCTCGGATGTAGTATTTCACAACATTCCTGGCGGGTCGGCCCCACTTCTCGGTGGGAACATTATATACGTTTATAACGTAATATAACCTAACCTAACCCATCTAGCCCCTCGCTGGTTATGTTTTACAAAATCCAAGTCGTGTCGGCCCGTACTTTTCCGTGGGGACATTATATACGTCTATAATTTTATATATCCTAACCTAAGGCTACTTAACATCTCGGTTGTAGTATTTTCCAACATTCCTGGCGGGTCGGCCCCTACTTCTCGGTGGGCACATTATATACGTCTATATCGTAATATAACCTAAACTAACCCATCTAGACCCTCGCTGGTAATGTTTTACAGAATCCCGGTCGTGTCGTCTCGTACGTCTCGGTGCGCGCATTATATACGTCTATAACGTTATATATCCTAACCTAAGGGAACCTAACATCACGGATGTAGTATTTCACAACATTCCTGGCGGGTCGGCTCCACTTCTCGGTGGGAGCATTATTTACGTCTATAACGTAATATAACCTAACCTAATCCATCTAGACACTCGCTGGTAATGTTTTACAAAATCCCGGTCGTGTCGGCCCGTACATCTCCGTGGGTACATTGTATACGTCTATATCGTTATATATCCTAACTTAAGGCAACTTAACATCTCCGATGTAGTATTTTCCAACATTCCTGGCGGGTCGGCCCCTACTTCTCGGTGGGCACATTATATACGTCTATATCGTAATATAACCTAACCTAACCCATCTAGCCCCTCGCTTGTAATGTTTTGCAGAATCCCGGTCGTGTCGGACCGTACGTCTCGGTGCGGACATTATATACGTCTATAACGTTATATATCCTAACCTAAGCGAACCTAACATCTCGGATGTAGTATTTTACAACATTCCTGGCGGGTCGGCCCCACTTCTCGGTGGGAACATTATATACGTTTATAACGTAATATAACCTAACCTAACCCATCTAGCCCCTCGCTGGTTATGTTTTACAAAATCCAAGTCGTGTCGGCCCGTACTTTTCCGTGGGGACATTATATACGTCTATAATTTTATATATCCTAACCTAAGGCTACTTAACATCTCGGTTGTAGTATTTTCCAACATTCCTGGCGGGTCGGCCCCTACTTCTCGGTGGGCACATTATATACGTCTATATCGTAATATAACCTAAACTAACCCATCTAGACCCTCGCTGGTAATGTTTTACAGAATCCCGGTCGTGTCGTCTCGTACGTCTCGGTGCGCGCATTATATACGTCTATAACGTTATATATCCTAACCTAAGGGAACCTGACATCACGGATGTAGTATTTCACAACATTCCTGGCGGGTCGGCCCCACTTCTCGGTGGGAGCATTATTTACGTCTATAACGTAATATAACCTAACCTAATCCATCTAGACACTCGCTGGTAATGTTTTACAAAATCCCGGTCGTGTCGGCCCGTACATCTCCGTGGGTACATTGTATACGTCTATATCGTTATATATCCTAACTTAAGGCAACTTAACATCTCCGATGTAGTATTTTCCAACATTCCTGGCGGGTCGGCCCCTACTTCTCGGTGGGCACATTATATACGTCTATATCGTAATATAACCTAACCTAACCCATCTAGCCCCTCGCTTGTAATGTTTTGCAGAATCCCGGTCGTGTCGGACCGTACGTCTCGGTGCGCACATTATATACGTCTATAACGTTATATATCCTAACCTAAGCGAAACTAACATCTCGGATGTAGTATTTCACAACATTCCTGGCGGGTCGGCCCCACTTCTCGGTGGGAACATTATATACGTTTATAACGTAATATAACCTAACCTAACCCATCTAGCCCCTCGCTGGTTATGTTTTACAAAATCCAAGTCGTGTCGGCCCGTACTTTTCCGTGGGGACATTATATACGTCTATAATTTTATATATCCTAACCTAAGGCTACTTAACATCTCGGTTGTAGTATTTTCCAACATTCCTGGCGGGTCGGCCCCTACTTCTCGGTGGGCACATTATATACGTCTATATCGTAATATAACCTAAACTAACCCATCTAGACCCTCGCTGGTAATGTTTTACAGAATCCCGGTCGTGTCGTCTCGTACGTCTCGGTGCGGGCATTATATACGTCTATAACGTTATATATCCTAACCTAAGGGAACCTAACATCACGGATGTAGTATTTCACAACATTCCTGGCGGGTCGGCCCCACTTCTCGGTGGGAGCATTATTTACGTCTATAACGTAATATAACCTAACCTAATCCATCTAGACACTCGCTGGTAATGTTTTACAAAATCCCGGTCGTGTCGGCCCGTACATCTCCGTGGGTACATTGTATACGTCTATATCGTTATATATCCTAACTTAAGGCAACTTAACATCTCCGATGTAGTATTTTCCAACATTCCTGGCGGGTCGGCCCCTACTTCTCGGTGGGCACATTATATACGTCTATATCGTAATATAACCTAACCTAACCCATCTAGCCCCTCGCTTGTAATGTTTTGCAGAATCCCGGTCGTGTCGGACCGTACGTCTCGGTGCGGACATTATATACGTCTATAACGTTATATATCCTAACCTAAGCGAACCTAACATCTCGGATGTAGTATTTTACAACATTCCTGGCGGGTCGGCCCCACTTCTCGGTGGGAACATTATATACGTTTATAACGTAATATAACCTAACCTAACCCATCTAGCCCCTCGCTGGTTATGTTTTACAAAATCCAAGTCGTGTCGGCCCGTACTTTTCCGTGGGGACATTATATACGTCTATAATTTTATATATCCTAACCTAAGGCTACTTAACATCTCGGTTGTAGTATTTTCCAACATTCCTGGCGGGTCGGCCCCTACTTCTCGGTGGGCACATTATATACGTCTATATCGTAATATAACCTAAACTAACCCATCTAGACCCTCGCTGGTAATGTTTTACAGAATCCCGGTCGTGTCGTCTCGTACGTCTCGGTGCGCGCATTATATACGTCTATAACGTTATATATCCTAACCTAAGGGAACCTAACATCACGGATGTAGTATTTCACAACATTCCTGGCGGGTCGGCCCCACTTCTCGGTGGGAGCATTATTTACGTCTATAACGTAATATAACCTAACCTAATCCATCTAGACACTCGCTGGTAATGTTTTACAAAATCCCGGTCGTGTCGGCCCGTACATCTCCGTGGGTACATTGTATACGTCTATATCGTTATATATCCTAACTTAAGGCAACTTAACATCTCCGATGTAGTATTTTCCAACATTCCTGGCGGGTCGGCCCCTACTTCTCGGTGGGCACATTATATACGTCTATATCGTAATATAACCTAACCTAACCCATCTAGCCCCTCGCTTGTAATGTTTTGCAGAATCCCGGTCGTGTCGGACCGTACGTCTCGGTGCGGACATTATATACGTCTATAACGTTATATATCCTAACCTAAGCGAAACTAACATCTCGGATGTAGTATTTCACAACATTCCTGGCGGGTCGGCCCCACTTCTCGGTGGGAACATTATATACGTTTATAACGTAATATAACCTAACCTAACCCATCTAGCCCCTCGCTGGTTATGTTTTACAAAATCCAAGTCGTGTCGGCCCGTACTTTTCCGTGGGGACATTATATACGTCTATAATTTTATATATCCTAACCTAAGGCTACTTAACATCTCGGTTGTAGTATTTTCCAACATTCCTGGCGGGTCGGCCCCTACTTCTCGGTGGGCACATTATATACGTCTATATCGTAATATAACCTAAACTAACCCATCTAGACCCTCGCTGGTAATGTTTTACAGAATCCCGGTCGTGTCGTCTCGTACGTCTCGGTGCGGGCATTATATACGTCTATAACGTTATATATCCTAACCTAAGGGAACCTAACATCACGGATGTAGTATTTCACAACATTCCTGGCGGGTCGGCCCCACTTCTCGGTGGGAGCATTATTTACGTCTATAACGTAATATAACCTAACCTAATCCATCTAGACACTCGCTGGTAATGTTTTACAAAATCCCGGTCGTGTCGGCCCGTACATCTCCGTGGGTACATTGTATACGTCTATATCGTTATATATCCTAACTTAAGGCAACTTAACATCTCCGATGTAGTATTTTCCAACATTCCTGGCGGGTCGGCCCCTACTTCTCGGTGGGCACATTATATACGTCTATATCGTAATATAACCTAACCTAACCCATCTAGCCCCTCGCTTGTAATGTTTTGCAGAATCCCGGTCGTGTCGGACCGTACGTCTCGGTGCGGACATTATATACGTCTATAACGTTATATATCCTAACCTAAGCGAAACTAACATCTCGGATGTAGTATTTCACAACATTCCTGGCTGGTCGGCCCCACTTCTCGGTGGGAACATTATATACGTTCTTAACGTAATATGACCTAACCTAACCCATCTAGCCCCTCGCTGGTTATGTTTTACAAAATCCCAGTCTTGTCGGCCAGTACTTTTCCGTGGGGACATTATATACGTCTATAATTTTATATATCCTAACCTAAGGCAACTTAACATCTCGGATGTAGTATTTTCCAAAATTCCAGGCGGGTCAGTCCCTACTTCTCGGTGGGCACATTATATACGTCTATATCGTAATATAACCTAACCTAACCCATCTAGACCCTCGCTGGTAATGTTTTACAGAATCCCGGTCGTGTCGTCTCGTACGTCTCGGTGCGGACATTATATACGTCTATAACGTTATATATCCTAACCTAAGGGAACCTAACATCACGGATATAGTACTTCACAACATTCCTGGCTGGTCGGCCCCACTTCTCGGTGGGAACATTATATACGTTTATAACGAAGTATAACTTAACCTAACCCATCTAGACCCTCGCTTGTAATGTTTTACAGAATCCCGGTCGTGTCGTCCCGTACGTCTCGGTGCGGGCATTATATACTTCTATAACGTTATATATCCTAACCAAAGGCAACCTAACATCTCGAATGTAGTATTTCACAACATTCCTGGCTGGTCGGCCCCACTTCTCGGTGGGAACATTATATACGTTTATAACGAAGTATAACCTAACCTAACCCATCTAGACCCTCGCTTGTAATGTTTTACAGAATTCCGGACGTGTCGTCCCGTACGTCTCGGCGCGGACATTATATACGTCTATAACGTTTTATATCCTAACCAAAGGCAACCTAACATCTCGAATGTAGTATTTCACAACATTCCCGGCGGGTCGGCCCCACTTCTCGGTGGGAACATTATTTACGTCTATAGCGTAATATAACCTAACCTAATGCATCTAGACCCTCGCTGGTAATGTTTTACAAAATCCCGGTCGTGTCGGCCCGTACTTCTCCGTGCGGACATTATATACGTCTATATCGTTATATATCCTAACCTAAGGCAACCTAACATCTGGGATGTAGTATTTTCCAACATTCCTGGCGGGTCGGCCCCTACTTCTCGGTGGGCACATTATATACGTCTATATCGTAATATAACCAAACCTAACCCATCTAGACCTTCGCTGGTAATGTTTTACAAAATCCCGGTCGTGTCGGCCCGTACGTCTCGGTGCGGATATTATATACGTCTATAACGTTATATATCCTAACCTAAGCGAAACTAACATCTCGGATGTAGTATTTCACAACATTCCTGGCTGGTCGGCCCCACTTCTCGGTGGGAACATTATATACATTTATAACGAAGAATAACTTAACCTAACCAATCTAGAGCCTCGCTTGTAATGTTTTACAGAATCCCGGTCGTGTCGGCCCGTACTTCTCCGTGGGGACATTATATACGTCTATAACGTTATATATCCTAACCAAAGGCAACCTAACATCTCGGATGTAGTATTTTCCAACATTCCTGGCGGGTCGGCCCCTACTTCTCGGTGGGCACATTATATACGTCTGTAACGTAATATAACCTAACCTAAGCCACCTACACCCTCGCTGGTAATGTTTTACAGAATCCCGGTCGTGTCGTCCCGTACGTCTCGGTGCGGGCATTATATACGTCTATAACGTTATATATCCTAACCAAAGGCAAACTAACATCTCGAATGTAGTATTTCACAACATTCCTGGCGGGTCGGCCCCACTTCTCGGTGGGAACATTATTTACGTCTATAACGTAATATAACCTAACCTAATCCATCTAGACCCTCGCTGGTAATGTTTTACAAAATCCCGGTCGTGTCGGCCCGTACTTCTACGTGGGGACATTATATACGTCTATAACGTTATATATCCTAACCTAAGGGAACCTAACATCACGGATGTAGTATTTCACAACATTCCTGGCTGGTCGGCCCCACTTCCCGGTGGGAAAATTATATACGTTTATAACGTAGTATAACCTAACCTAACCCATCTAGCCCCTCGCTTGTAATGTTTTGCAGAATCCCGGTCGTGTCGGCCCGTACGTCTCGGTGCGGACATTATATACGTCTATAACGTTATATATCCTAACCTAAGGGTACCTAACATCTCGGATGTAGTATTTCACAACATTCCTGGCGGGTCGGCCCCACTTCTCGGTGGGAACATTATATACGTTTATAACGTAATATAACCTAACCTAACCCATCTAGCCCCTCGCTGGTTATGTTTTACAAAATCCAAGTCGTGTCGGCCCGTACTTTTCCGTGGGGACATTATATACGTCTATAATTTTATATATCCTAACCTAAGGCTACTTAACATCTCGGTTGTAGTATTTTCCAACATTCCTGGCGGGTCGGCCCCTACTTCTCGGTGGGCACATTATATACGTCTATATCGTAATATAACCTAAACTAACCCATCTAGACCCTCGCTGGTAATGTTTTACAGAATCCCGGTCGTGTCGTCTCGTACGTCTCGGTGCGGGCATTATATACGTCTATAACGTTATATATCCTAACCTAAGGGAACCTAACATCACGGATGTAGTATTTCACAACATTCCTGGCGGGTCGGCCCCACTTCTCGGTGGGAGCATTATTTACGTCTATAACGTAATATAACCTAACCTAATCCATCTAGACACTCGCTGGTAATGTTTTACAAAATCCCGGTCGTGTCGGCCCGTACATCTCCGTGGGTACATTGTATACGTCTATATCGTTATATATCCTAACTTAAGGCAACTTAACATCTCCGATGTAGTATTTTCCAACATTCCTGGCGGGTCGGCCCCTACTTCTCGGTGGGCACATTATATACGTCTATATCGTAATATAACCTAACCTAACCCATCTAGCCCCTCGCTTGTAATGTTTTGCAGAATCCCGGTCGTGTCGGACCGTACGTCTCGGTGCGGACATTATATACGTCTATAACGTTATATATCCTAACCTAAGCGAAACTAACATCTCGGATGTAGTATTTCACAACATTCCTGGCTGGTCGGCCCCACTTCTCGGTGGGAACATTATATACGTTCTTAACGTAATATGACCTAACCTAACCCATCTAGCCCCTCGCTGGTTATGTTTTACAAAATCCCAGTCTTGTCGGCCAGTACTTTTCCGTGGGGACATTATATACGTCTATAATTTTATATATCCTAACCTAAGGCAACTTAACATCTCGGATGTAGTATTTTCCAAAATTCCAGGCGGGTCAGTCCCTACTTCTCGGTGGGCACATTATATACGTCTATATCGTAATATAACCTAACCTAACCCATCTAGACCCTCGCTGGTAATGTTTTACAGAATCCCGGTCGTGTCGTCTCGTACGTCTCGGTGCGGACATTATATACGTCTATAACGTTATATATCCTAACCTAAGGGAACCTAACATCACGGATATAGTACTTCACAACATTCCTGGCTGGTCGGCCCCACTTCTCGGTGGGAAAATTATATACGTTTATAACGTAGTATAACCTAACCTAACCCATCTAGCCCCTCGCTTGTAATGTTTTGCAGAATCCCGGTCGTGTCGGCCCGTACGTCTCGGTGCGGACATTATATACGTCCATAACGTTATATATCCTAACCTAAGCGAACCTAACATCTCGGATGTAGTATTTCACAACATTCCTGGCTGGTCGGCCCCACTTCTCGGTGGGAACATTATATACGTTTATAACGAAGTATAACTTAACCTAACCCATCTAGACCCTCGCTTGTAATGTTTTACAGAATCCCGGTCGTGTCGTCCCGTACGTCTCGGTGCGGGCATTATATACGTCTATAACGTTAGATATCCTAACCAAAGGCAACCTAACATCTCGAATGTAGTAGTTCACAACATTCCTGGCGGGTCGGCCCCACTTCTCGGTGGGAACATTATTTACGTCTATAACGTAATATAACCTAACCTAATCCATCTAGACCCTCGCTGGTAATGTTTTACAAAATCCCGGTCGTGTCGGCCCGTACTTCTCCGTGGGGACATTATATACGTCTATAACGTTATATATCCTATCCTAAGGGAACCTAACATCACGGATGTAGTATTTCACAACATTCCTGGCTGGTCGGCCCCACTTCTCGGTGGGAAAATTATATACGTTTATAACGTAGTATAACCTAACCTAACCCATCTAGCCCCTCGCTTGTAATGTTTTGCAGAATCCCGGTCGTGTCGGCCCGTACGTCTCGGTGCGGACATTATATACGTCCATAACGTTATATATCCTAACCTAAGCGAACCTAACATCTCGGATGTAGTATTTCACAACATTCCTGGCTGGTCGGCCCCACTTCTCGGTGGGAACATTATATACGTTTATAACGAAGTATAACTTAACCTAACCCATCTAGACCCTCGCTTGTAATGTTTTACAGAATCCCGGTCGTGTCGTCCCGTACGTCTCGGTGCGGGCATTATATACGTCTATAACGTTATATATCCTAACCAAAGGCTACCTAACATCTCGAATGTAGTATTTCACAACATTCCTGGCTGGTCGGCCCCACTTCTCGGTGGGAACATTATATACGTTTATAACGAAGTATAACCTAACCTAACCCATCTAGACCCTCGCTTGTAATGTTTTACAGAATTCCGGACGTGTCGTCCCGTACGTCTCGGCGCGGACATTATATACGTCTATAACGTTTTATATCCTAACCAAAGGCAACCTAACATCTCGAATGTAGTATTTCACAACATTCCCGGCGGGTCGGCCCCACTTCTCGGTGGGAACATTATTTACGTCTATAGCGTAATATAACCTAACCTAATGCATCTAGACCCTCGCTGGTAATGTTTTACAAAATCCCGGTCGTGTCGGCCCGTACTTCTCCGTGCGGACATTATATACGTCTATATCGTTATATATCCTAACCTAAGGCAACCTAACATCTGGGATGTAGTATTTTCCAACATTCCTGGCGGGTCGGCCCCTACTTCTCGGTGGGCACATTATATACGTCTATATCGTAATATAACCAAACCTAGCCCATCTAGACCTTCGCTGGTAATGTTTTACAAAATCCCGGTCGTGTCGGCCCGTACGTCTCGGTGCGAACATTATATACGTCTATAACGTTATATATCCTAACCTAAGCGAAACTAACATCTCGGATGTAGTATTTCACAACATTCATGGCTGGTCGGCCCCACTTCTCGGTGGGAACATTATATACATTCATAACGAAGAATAACTTAACCTAACCAATCTAGAGCCTCGCTTGTAATGTTTTACAGAATCCCGGTCGTGTCGTCTCGTACGTGTCGGTGCGGACATTATATACGTCTATAACGTTATATATCCTAACCAAAGGCAACCTAACATCTCGAATGTAGTATTGCACAACATTCCTGGCGGGTCGGCCCCACTTCTCGGTGGGAACATTATTTACGTCTATAACGTAATATAACCTAACCTAATCCATCTAGACCCTCGCTGGTAATGTTTTACAAAATCCCGGTCGTGTCGGCCCGTACTTCTCCGTGGGGACATTATATACGTCTATAACGTTATATATCCTAACCTAAGGCAACCTAACATCTCGGATGTAGTATTTTCCAACATTCCTGGCGGGTCGGCCCCTACTTCGCGGTGGGCACATTATATACGTCTATATCGTAATATAACCAAACCTAACCCATCTAGACCCTCGCTGGTTATGTTTTACAAAATCCCAGTCGTGTCGGCCCGTACTTTTCCGCGGGGACAATATATACGTCTATAATTTTATATATCCTAACCTAAGGCAACTTAACATCTCGGATGTAGTATTTTCCAACATTCCTGGCGGGTCAGTCCCTACTTCTCGGTGGGCACATTATATACGTCTATATCGTAATATAACCTAACCTAACCCATCTAGACCCTCGCTGGTAAAGTTTTACAGAATCCCGGTCGTGTCGTCTCGTACGTCTCGGTGCGGACATTATATACGTCTATAACGTTATATATCCTAACTTAAGGGAACCTAACATCACGGATGTAGTATTTCACAACACTCCTGGCTGGTCGGCCCCACTTCTCGGTGGGAAAATTATATACGTTTATAACGTAGTATAACCTAACCTAACCCATCTAGCCCCTCGCTGGTTATGTTTTACAAAATCCAAGTCGTGTTGGCCCGTACTTTTCCGTGGGGACATCATATACGTCTATAATTTTATATATCCTAACCTAAGGCAACCTAACATCTCGGATGTAGTATTTTCCAACATTCCTGGCGGGTCGGCCCCTACTGCTCGGTGGGCACATTATATACGTCTATATCGTAATATAACCTAAACTAACCCATCTAGACCCTCGCTGGTAACGTTTTACAGAATCCCGGTCGTGTCGTCTCGTACGTCTCGGTGCGGGCATTATATACGTCTATAACGTTATACATCCTAACCTAAGGGAACCTAACATCACGGATGTAGTATTTCACAACATTCCTGGCGGGTCGGCCCCACTTCTGGGTGGGAGCATTATTTACGTCTATAACGTAATATAACCTAACCTAATCCATCTAGACACTCGCTGGTAATGTTTTACAAAATCCCGGTCGTGTCGGCCCGTACATCTCCGTGGGGACATTATATACGTCTATATCGTTATATATCCTAACCTAAGGCAACTTAACATCTCCGATGTAGTATTTTCCAACATTCCTGGCGGGTGGGCCCCTACTTCTCGGTGGGCACATTATATACGTCTATATCGTAATATAACCTAACCTAACCCATCTAGCCCCTCGCTTGTAATGTTTTACAGAATCCCGGTCGTGTCGTCTCGTACGTCTCGGTGCGGACATTATATACGTCTATAACGTTATGTATCCTAACCTAAGCGAACCTAACATCTCGGATGTAGTATTTCACAACATTCCTGGCGGGTCGGCCCCACTTCTCGGTGGGAACATTATTTACGTCTATAACGTAATATAACCTAACCTAATCCATCTAGACCCTCGCTGGTAATGTTTTACAAAATCCCGGTCGTGTCGGCCCGTACTTCTCGATGGGGTCATTACTTACGTCTATAACGTTATATATCCTAACCTAAGGCAACTTAACATCTCGGATGTAGTATTTTCCAACATTCCTGGCGGGTCGGCCCCTACTTCTCGGTGTTCACATTATATACGTCTATATCGTAATATAACCTAACCTAACCCATCTAGACCCTCGCTGGTAATGTTTTACAAAATCCCGGTCGTGTCGGCCCGTACTTCTCGGTGGGGACATTATACACGTCTATAACGTTATATATCCTAACCAAAGGCAACCCAACATCTGGAATGTAGTATTTCACAACATTCCTGGCGGGTCGGCCCCACTTCTCGGTGGGAACATTATTTACGTCTATAACGTAATATAACCTAACCTAATCCATCTAGCCCCTAGCTGGGAATGTTTTACAGAATCCCGGTCGTGTCGTACCGTACGTCTCGGTGCGGACATTATATACGTCTATAACTTTATATATCCTAATCTAAGGCAACTTAACCTCTCGGATGTAGTATTTTCCAACAGTCTTGTCGGGTCGGACCCTACTTCTCGGTGGGCACATTATATACTTCTATATCGTAATATAACCTAACCTAACCCATCTAGACCCTCGCTGTTAATGTTTTACAAAATCCCGGTCGTGTCGGCCCGTACATTTCCGTGGGGACATTATATACGTCTATAATTTTATATATCCTTACCTAAGGCAACATAACATCTCGAATGTAGTATTTTCCAACATTCCTGGCGGGTCGGCCCCTACTTCTAGGTGGGCACACTATATACGTCTATATCGTAATATAACCTAACCTAACCCATCTAGACCCTCGCTGGTAATGTTTTACAGAATCCCGGTCGTGTCGTCTCGTACGTCTCGGTGCGGACATTATATACGTCTATAACTTTATATATCCTAACCTAAGGGAGCCTAACATCTCGGATGTAGTATTTCACAACATTCCTGGCTGGTCGGCCGCACTTCTCGGTGGGAACATTATATACGTTTATAACGTAATATAGCCTAACCTAACCCATCTAGCCCCTCGCTTGTAATGTTTTACAGAATCCCGGTCGTGTCGTCCCGTACGTCTCGGTGCGGACATTATATACGTCTATAACGTTATATATCCTAACCAAAGGCAACTTAACATCTCGGATGTAGTATTTTCGAACATTCCTGGCGGGTCGGAACCTACTTCTCGGTGGGCACATCGTATACGTCTATATCGTAATATAACCTAACCTAACCCATCTAGAACATCGCTGGTAATGTTTTACAAAATCCCGGTCGTGTCGGCCCGTACTTCTACGTGGGGACATTATATACGTCTATATCGTTATATATCCTAACCTAAGGCAACCTAACATCTCGGATGTAGTATTTTCCAACATTCCTGGCGGGTCGGACCCTACTTCTCGGTGGGCACATTATATACGTCTATATCGTAATGTAACCTAACCTAACCCATCTAGACCCTCGCTGTTAATGTTTTACAAAATCTCGGTCGTGTCGGCCCGTACTTTTCCGTGGGGACATTATATACGTCTATAATTTTATATATCCTAACCTAAGGCAACCCAACATCTCGGATGTAGTATTTTCCAACATTCCTGGCGGGGCGGCCCCTACTTCTCGGTGGGAACATTATTTACGTCTATAACGTAATATAACCTAACCTAACCCATCTAGACCCTCGCTGGTAATGTTTTACAAAATCCCGGTCGTGTCGGCCCGTACTTCTCCGTGGGGATATTATATACGTCTATATCGTTATATATCCTAACCTAAGGCAACTTAACATCTCCGATGTAGTATTTTCCAACATTCCTGGCGGGCTGGCCCCTACTCCTCGGTGGGCACATTATATACGTCTATAACGTAATATACCCTAACCTAACCCATCTAGCCCCTACCTGGGAATGTTTTACAAAATGCCGGTCGTGTCGGCCCGTACTTCTCCGTGGCGACATTATATACGTCTATATCGTTATATATCCTAACCTAAGGCAACATAACATCTCCGATGTAGTATTTTCCAACATTCCTGGCGGGCTGGCCCCTACTCCTCGGTGGGCACATTATATACGTCTATAACGTAATATACCCTAACCTAACCCATCTAGCCCCTACCTGGGAATGTTTTACAAAATCCCGGTCGTGTCGGCCCGTACTTCTCGGTGGGCACATTATATACGTCTATAACGTTACATACCCTAACCTAAGGGAACCTAACATCTCGGATGCAGTATTTCACAACATTCCTGGCTGGTCGGCCCCACTTCTCGGTGGGAACATTATATACGTCTATATCGTAATATAACCTAACCTAACCCATCTAGACCCTCGCTGGTAATGTTTTACAAAATCCCGGTCGTGTCGGCCCGTACTTCTCGGTGGGGACATTATATACGTCTATAACGTTATTATCCTAACCTAAGGGAACCTAACATCTCGGATGTAGTATTTCACAACATTCCTGGCGGGTCGGCACCAATTCTCGGTGGGAACATTATATACGTCTATAACGGAATATAACCTGACATAAATCATCTAGCCCCTAGCTGGGAATGGTTTACGGAATCCCGGTCGTGTCGTCCCGCACGTCTCGGTGCGAACATTATATACGTCTATAACGTTATATATCCTAACCTAAGGCAACTTAACATCTCCGATGTACTATTTTCCAACATTCCTGGCGGGGCGGCCGCTACTTCTCGGTGGGAACATTATATACGTCTATATCGTAATATAACCTAACCTAACCCATCTAGAACCTCGCTGGTAATGTTTTACAGAATCCCGTTCGTGTCGTCTCGTACGTATCGGTGCGGACATTATATACGTCTATAACGTTATATATCCTAACCTAAGGCAACTTAAACTCTCGGATGTAGTATTTTCCAACAGTCTTGTCGGGTCGGACCCTACTTCTCGGTGGGCACATTATATACTTCTATATCGTAATATAACCTAACCTAACCCATCTAGACCCTCGCTGTTAATGTTTTACAAAATCCGGGTCGTGTCGGCCCGTACTTTTCCGTGGGGACATTATATACGTCTATAATTTTATATATCCTAACCTAAGGCAACATAACATCTCGAATGTAGTATTTTCCAACATTCCTGGCGGGTCGGCCCCTACTTCTAGGTGGGCACATTATATACGTCTGTATCGTAATATAACCAAACCTAACCCATCTAGACCCTCGCTGGTAATGTTCTACAGAATCCCGGTCGTGTCGTCTCGTACGTCTCGGTGCGGACATTATATACGTCTATAACTTTATATATCCTAACCAAAGGAAACTTCACATCTCGGATGTAGTATTTTCCAACATTCCTGGCGGGTCGGACCCTACTTCTCGGTGGGCACATTATATACGTCTATATCGTAATATAACCTAACCTAATCCATCTAGCCCCTAGCTGGGAATGTTTTACAGAATCCCGGTCGTGTCGTCCCGTACGTCTCGGTGGGGACATTATAGACGTCTATAACGTTATATATCCTAACCTAAGGCAACCTAACATCTCGAATGTAGTATTTCACAACATTCCTGGCGGGTCGGCCCCACTTCTCGGTGGGAACATTATATACGTTTATAACGTAATATAACCTAACCTCACCCATCTAGACCCTCGCTGGTAATGTTTTACAAAATCCCTGTCGTGTCGGCCCGTACTCCTCCGTGGGGACATTATATACGTCTATATCGTTATATATCCTAACCTAAGGCAACCTAACATCTCGAATGTAGTATTTCACAACATTCCTGGCGGGTCGGCCCCACTTCTCGGTGGGAACATTATATACGTTTATAACGTAATATAACCTAACCTCACCCATCTAGACCCTCGCTGGTAATGTTTTACAAAATCCCTGTCGTGTCGGCCCGTACTTCTCCGTGGGGACATTATATACGTCTATATCGTTATATATCCTAACCTAAGGCAACCTAACATCTCGGATGTAGTATTTCACAACATTCCTGGCTGGTCGGCCCCACTTCTCGGTGGGAACATTATATACGTCTATATCGTAATATAACCTAACCTAACCCATCTAGACCCTCGCTGGTAATGTTTTACAGAATCCCGGTCGTGTCCTCTCGTACGTCTCGGTGCGGACATTATATACGTCTATAACGTTATATATCCTAACCTAAGGGAACCTAACATCTCGGATGTAGTATTTCACAAAATTCCTGGCTGGTCGGCCCCACTTCTCGGTGGGAACATTATATACGTTTATAACGTAGTATAACCTAACATAACCCATCTAGCCCCTCGCTTGTAATGTTTTACAGAATCCCGGTCGTGTCGTCTCGTACGTCTCGGTGCGGACATTATATACGTCTATAACTTTATATATCCTAACCAAAGGCAACTTAACATCTCGGATGTAGTATTTTCCAACATTCCTGGCGGGGCGGCCCCTACTTCTCGGTGGGAACATTATATACGTCTATATCGTAATATAACCTAACCTAACCCATCTAGACCCTCGCTGGTAATGTTTTACAAAATTCCGGTCGTGTCGGCCCGTACTTCTCCGTGGGGACATTATATACGTCTATATCGTTATATATCCTAACCAAAGGCAACTTAACATCTCCGATGTAGTATTTTCCAACATTCCTGGCGGGCTGGCCCCTACTCCTCGGTGGGCACATTATATACGTCTATAACGTAATATACCCTAACCTAACCCATCTAGCCCCTAGCTGGGAATGTTTTACAAAATCCCGGTCGTGTCGGCCCGTACTTCTCCGTGGGGGCATTATATACGTCTATATCGTTATATATCCTAGCCAAAGGCAAGTTAACATCTCGGATGTAGTATATTCCAACATTCCTGGCGGGTCGGACCCTACTTCTCGGTGGGCACATTATATACGTCTATATCGTAATATAACCTAACCTAACACATCTAGACCCTCGCTGGTAATGTTTTACAAAATCCCGGTCGTGTCGGCCCGTACTTCTCGGTGGGGACATTATATACGTCTATAACGTTACATACCCTAACCTAAGGGAACCTAACTACTCGGATGCAGTATTTCACAACATTCCTGGCGGGTCGGCGCCAATTCTCGGTGGGAACATTATATACGTCTATAACGTAATATACCCTAACCTAACCCATCTAGCCCCTAGCTGGGAATGTTTTACAAAATCCCGGTCGTGTCGGCCCGTACTTCTCCGTGGGGGCATTATATACGTCTATATCGTTATATATCCTAGCCAAAGGCAAGTTAACATCTCGGATGTAGTATTTTCCAACATTCCTGGCGGGTCGGACCCTACTTCTCGGTAGGCACATTATATACGTCTATATCGTACTATAACCTAACCTAACCCATGTAGACCCTCGCTGGTAATGTTTTACAAAATCCCGGTCATGTAGGCCCGTACTTTTCCGTGGGGACATTTTATACGTCTATAATTTTATATATCCTAACCTAAGGGAACCTAACATCTCGGATGTAGTATTTTCCAACATTCCTGGCGGGTCGGCCCCTACTTCTCGGTGGGCACATTATATACGTCTGTAACGTAATATAACCTAACCTAAGCCACCTACACCCTCGCTGGTAATGTTTCACAGAATCCCGTTCGTGTCTTCCCGTACGTCTCGAAGCCGGACATTATATACGTCTATCAAGTTATATACCCTAACCTAAGGGAACCTAACATCTCGGATGCAGTATTTCACAACATTCCTGGATGGTCGGCCCCACTTCTCGGTGGGAACATTATATACGTCTATATCGTAATATAACCTAACCTAACCCATCTAGACCCTCGCTGGTAATGTTTTACAAAATCCCGGTCGTGTCGGCCCGTACTTCTCGGTGGGGACATTATATACGTCTATAACGTTATTATCCTAACCTAAGGGAACCTAACATCTCGGATGTAGTATTTCACAACATTCCTGGCGGGTCGGCACCAATTCTCGGTGGGAACATTATATACGTCTATAACGGAATATAACCTAACATAAATCATCTAGCCCCTAGCTGGGAATGTTTTACAGAATCCCGGTCGTGTCGTCCCGCACGTCTCGGTGCGAACATTATATACGTCTATAACGTTATATATCCTAACCTAAGGCAACTTAACATCTCCGATGTACTATTTTCCAACATTCCTGGCGGGGCGGCCACTACTTCTCGGTGGGAACATTATATACGTCTATACCGTAATATAACCTAACCTAACCCATCTAGACCCTCGCTGGTAATGTTTTACAGAATCCCGTTCGTGTCGTCTCGTACGTATCGGTACGGACATTATATACGTCTATAACGTTATATATCCTAACCTAAGGCAACTTAAACTCTCGGATGTAGTATTTTCCAACAGTCTTGTCGGGTCGGACCCTACTTCTCGGTGGGCACATTATATACTTCTATATCGTAATATAACCTAACCTAACCCATCTAGACCCTCGCTGTTAATGTTTTACAAAATCCGGGTCGTGTCGGCCCGTACTTTTCCGTGGGGACATTATATACGTCTATAATTTTATATATCCTAACCTAAGGCAACATAACATCTCGAATGTAGTATTTTCCAACATTCCTGGCGGGTCGGCCCCTACTTCTAGGTGGGCACATTATATACGTCTGTATCGTAATATAACCAAACCTAACCCATCTAGACCCTCGCTGGTAATGTTCTACAGAATCCCGGTCGTGTCGTCTCGTACGTCTCGGTGCGGACATTATATACGTCTATAACTTTATATATCCTAACCAAAGGCAACTTCACATCTCGGATGTAGTATTTTCCAACATTCCTGGCGGGTCGGACCCTACTTCTCGGTGGGCACATTATATACGTCTATATCGTAATATAACCTAACCTAACCCATCTAGACCCTCGCTGGTAATGTTTTACAAAATCCCGGTCGTGTCGGCCCGTACTTCTCCGTGGGGACATTATATACGTCTATATCGTTATATATCCTAACCAAAGGCAACCTAACATCTCGGATGTAGTATTTTCCAACATTCCTGGCGGGTCGGACCCTACTTCTCGGTGGGCACATTATATACGTCTATATCGTAATGTAACCTAACCTAACCCATCTAGACACTCGCTGTTAATGTTTTACAAAATCTCGGTCGTGTCGGCCCGTACTTTTCCGTGGGGACATTATATACGTCTATAATTTTATATATCCTAACCTAAGGCAACCTAACATCTCGAATGTAGTATTTCACCACATTCCTGGCGGGTCGGCCCCACTTCTCGGTGGGAACATTATATACGTCTATATCGTAATATAACCTAACCTAATCCATCTAGCCCCTAGCTGGGAATGTTTTACAGAATCCCGGTCGTGTCGTCCCGTACGTCTCGGTGGGGACATTATAGACGTCTATAACGTTATATATCCTAACCTAAGGCAACCTAACATCTCGAATGTAGTATTTCACAACATTCCTGGCGGGTCGGCCCCACTTCTCGGTGGGAACATTATATACGTTTATAACGTAATATAACCTAACCTCACCCATCTAGACCCTCGCTGGTAATGTTTTACAAAATCCCTGTCGTGTCGACCCGTACTCCTCCGTGGGGACATTATATACGTCTATATCGTTATATATCCTAACCTAAGGCAACCTAACATCTCGAATGTAGTATTTCACAACATTCCTGGCTGGTCGGCCGCACTTCTCGGTGGGAACATTATATACGTTTATAACGTAATATAGCCTAACCTAACCCATCTAGCCCCTCGCTTGTAATGTTTTACAGAATCCCGGTCGTGTCGTCCCGTACGTCTCGGTGCGGACATTATATACGTCTATAACGTTATATATCCTAACCAAAGGCAACTTAACATCTCGGATGTAGTATTTTCGAACATTCCTGGCGGGTCGGAACCTACTTCTCGGTGGGCACATCGTATACGTCTATATCGTAATATAACCTAACCTAACCCATCTAGAACATCGCTGGTAATGTTTTACAAAATCCCGGTCGTGTCGGCCCGTACTTCTACGTGGGGACATTATATACGTCTATATCGTTATATATCCTAACCTAAGGCAACCTAACATCTCGGATGTAGTATTTTCCAACATTCCTGGCGGGTCGGACCCTACTTCTCGGTGGGCACATTATATACGTCTATATCGTAATGTAACCTAACCTAACCCATCTAGACCCTCGCTGTTAATGTTTTACAAAATCTCGGTCGTGTCGGCCCGTACTTTTCCGTGGGGACATTATATACGTCTATAATTTTATATATCCTAACCTAAGGCAACCCAACATCTCGGATGTAGTATTTTCCAACATTCCTGGCGGGGCGGCCCCTACTTCTCGGTGGGAACATTATTTACGTCTATAACGTAATATAACCTAACCTAACCCATCTAGACCCTCGCTGGTAATGTTTTACAAAATCCCGGTCGTGTCGGCCCGTACTTCTCCGTGGGGATATTATATACGTCTATATCGTTATATATCCTAACCTAAGGCAACTTAACATCTCCGATGTAGTATTTTCCAACATTCCTGGCGGGCTGGCCCCTACTCCTCGGTGGGCACATTATATACGTCTATAACGTAATATACCCTAACCTAACCCATCTAGCCCCTACCTGGGAATGTTTTACAAAATGCCGGTCGTGTCGGCCCGTACTTCTCCGTGGGGACATTATATACGTCTATATCGTTATATATCCTAACCTAAGGCAACATAACATCTCCGATGTAGTATTTTCCAACATTCCTGGCGGGCTGGCCCCTACTCCTCGGTGGGCACATTATATACGTCTATAACGTAATATACCCTAACCTAACCCATCTAGCCCCTACCTGGGAATGTTTTACAAAATCCCGGTCGTGTCGGCCCGTACTTCTCGGTGGGCACATTATATACGTCTATAACGTTACATACCCTAACCTAAGGGAACCTAACATCTCGGATGCAGTATTTCACAACATTCCTGGCTGGTCGGCCCCACTTCTCGGTGGGAACATTATATACGTCTATATCGTAATATAACCTAACCTAACCCATCTAGACCCTCGCTGGTAATGTTTTACAAAATCCCGGTCGTGTCGGCCCGTACTTCTCGGTGGGGACATTATATACGTCTATAACGTTATTATCCTAACCTAAGGGAACCTAACATCTCGGATGTAGTATTTCACAACATTCCTGGCGGGTCGGCACCAATTCTCGGTGGGAACATTATATACGTCTATAACGGAATATAACCTGACATAAATCATCTAGCCCCTAGCTGGGAATGGTTTACGGAATCCCGGTCGTGTCGTCCCGCACGTCTCGGTGCGAACATTATATACGTCTATAACGTTATATATCCTAACCTAAGGCAACTTAACATCTCCGATGTACTATTTTCCAACATTCCTGGCGGGGCGGCCGCTACTTCTCGGTGGGAACATTATATACGTCTATATCGTAATATAACCTAACCTAACCCATCTAGAACCTCGCTGGTAATGTTTTACAGAATCCCGTTCGTGTCGTCTCGTACGTATCGGTGCGGACATTATATACGTCTATAACGTTATATATCCTAACCTAAGGCAACTTAAACTCTCGGATGTAGTATTTTCCAACAGTCTTGTCGGGTCGGACCCTACTTCTCGGTGGGCACATTATATACTTCTATATCGTAATATAACCTAACCTAACCCATCTAGACCCTCGCTGTTAATGTTTTACAAAATCCGGGTCGTGTCGGCCCGTACTTTTCCGTGGGGACATTATATACGTCTATAATTTTATATATCCTAACCTAAGGCAACATAACATCTCGAATGTAGTATTTTCCAACATTCCTGGCGGGTCAGCCCCTACTTCTAGGTGGGCACATTATATACGTCTGTATCGTAATATAACCAAACCTAACCCATCTAGACCCTCGCTGGTAATGTTCTACAGAATCCCGGTCGTGTCGTCTCGTACGTCTCGGTGCGGACATTATATACGTCTATAACTTTATATATCCTAACCAAAGGAAACTTCACATCTCGGATGTAGTATTTTCCAACATTCCTGGCGGGTCGGACCCTACTTCTCGGTGGGCACATTATATACGTCTATATCGTAATATAACCTAACCTAATCCATCTAGCCCCTAGCTGGGAATGTTTTACAGAATCCCGGTCGTGTCGTCCCGTACGTCTCGGTGGGGACATTATAGACGTCTATAACGTTATATATCCTAACCTAAGGCAACCTAACGTCTCGAATGTAGTATTTCACAACATTCCTGGCGGGTCGGCCCCACTTCTCGGTGGGAACATTATATACGTTTATAACGTAATATAACCTAACCTCACCCATCTAGACCCTCGCTGGTAATGTTTTACAAAATCCCTGTCGTGTCGACCCGTACTCCTCCGTGGGGACATTATATACGTCTATATCGTTATATATCCTAACCTAAGGCAACCTAACATCTCGAATGTAGTATTTCACAACATTCCTGGCGGGTCGGCCCCACTTCTCGGTGGGAACATTATATACGTTTATAACGTAATATAACCTAACCTCACCCATCTAGACCCTCGCTGGTAATGTTTTACAAAATCCCTGTCGTGTCGGCCCGTACTTCTCCGTGGGGACATTATATACGTCTATATCGTTATATATCCTAACCTAAGGCAACCTAACATCTCGGATGTAGTATTTCACAACATTCCTGGCTGGTCGGCCCCACTTCTCGGTGGGAACATTATATACGTCTATATCGTAATATAACCTAACCTAACCCATCTAGACCCTCGCTGGTAATGTTTTACAGAATCCCGGTCGTGTCCTCTCGTACGTCTCGGTGCGGACATTATATACGTCTATAACGTTATATATCCTAACCTAAGGGAACCTAACATCTCGGATGTAGTATTTCACAAAATTCCTGGCTGGTCGGCCCCACTTCTCGGTGGGAACATTATATACGTTTATAACGTAGTATAACCTAACATAACCCATCTAGCCCCTCGCTTGTAATGTTTTACAGAATCCCGGTCGTGTCGTCTCGTACGTCTCGGTGCGGACATTATATACGTCTATAACTTTATATATCCTAACCAAAGGCAACTTAACATCTCGGATGTAGTATTTTCCAACATTCCTGGCGGGGCGGCCCCTACTTCTCGGTGGGAACATTATATACGTCTATATCGTAATATAACCTAACCTAACCCATCTAGACCCTCGCTGGTAATGTTTTACAAAATTCCGGTCGTGTCGGCCCGTACTTCTCCGTGGGGACATTATATACGTCTATATCGTTATATATCCTAACCAAAGGCAACTTAACATCTCCGATGTAGTATTTTCCAACATTCCTGGCGGGCTGGCCCCTACTCCTCGGTGGGCACATTATATACGTCTATAACGTAATATACCCTAACCTAACCCATCTAGCCCCTAGCTGGGAATGTTTTACAAAATCCCGGTCGTGTCGGCCCGTACTTCTCCGTGGGGGCATTATATACGTCTATATCGTTATATATCCTAGCCAAAGGCAAGTTAACATCTCGGATGTAGTATATTCCAACATTCCTGGCGGGTCGGACCCTACTTCTCGGTGGGCACATTATATACGTCTATATCGTAATATAACCTAACCTAACACATCTAGACCCTCGCTGGTAATGTTTTACAAAATCCCGGTCGTGTCGGCCCGTACTTCTCGGTGGGGACATTATATACGTCTATAACGTTACATACCCTAACCTAAGGGAACCTAACTACTCGGATGCAGTATTTCACAACATTCCTGGCGGGTCGGCGCCAATTCTCGGTGGGAACATTATATACGTCTATAACGTAATATACCCTAACCTAACCCATCTAGCCCCTAGCTGGGAATGTTTTACAAAATCCCGGTCGTGTCGGCCCGTACTTCTCCGTGGGGGCATTATATACGTCTATATCGTTATATATCCTAGCCAAAGGCAAGTTAACATCTCGGATGTAGTATTTTCCAACATTCCTGGCGGGTCGGACCCTACTTCTCGGTAGGCACATTATATACGTCTATATCGTACTATAACCTAACCTAACCCATGTAGACCCTCGCTGGTAATGTTTTACAAAATCCCGGTCATGTAGGCCCGTACTTTTCCGTGGGGACATTTTATACGTCTATAATTTTATATATCCTAACCTAAGGGAACCTAACATCTCGGATGTAGTATTTTCCAACATTCCTGGCGGGTCGGCCCCTACTTCTCGGTGGGCACATTATATACGTCTGTAACGTAATATAACCTAACCTAAGCCACCTACACCCTCGCTGGTAATGTTTCACAGAATCCCGTTCGTGTCTTCCCGTACGTCTCGAAGCCGGACATTATATACGTCTATCAAGTTATATACCCTAACCTAAGGGAACCTAACATCTCGGATGCAGTATTTCACAACATTCCTGGATGGTCGGCCCCACTTCTCGGTGGGAACATTATATACGTCTATATCGTAATATAACCTAACCTAACCCATCTAGACCCTCGCTGGTAATGTTTTACAAAATCCCGGTCGTGTCGGCCCGTACTTCTCGGTGGGGACATTATATACGTCTATAACGTTATTATCCTAACCTAAGGGAACCTAACATCTCGGATGTAGTATTTCACAACATTCCTGGCGGGTCGGCACCAATTCTCGGTGGGAACATTATATACGTCTATAACGGAATATAACCTAACATAAATCATCTAGCCCCTAGCTGGGAATGTTTTACAGAATCCCGGTCGTGTCGTCCCGCACGTCTCGGTGCGAACATTATATACGTCTATAACGTTATATATCCTAACCTAAGGCAACTTAACATCTCCGATGTACTATTTTCCAACATTCCTGGCGGGGCGGCCACTACTTCTCGGTGGGAACATTATATACGTCTATACCGTAATATAACCTAACCTAACCCATCTAGACCCTCGCTGGTAATGTTTTACAGAATCCCGTTCGTGTCGTCTCGTACGTATCGGTACGGACATTATATACGTCTATAACGTTATATATCCTAACCTAAGGCAACTTAAACTCTCGGATGTAGTATTTTCCAACAGTCTTGTCGGGTCGGACCCTACTTCTCGGTGGGCACATTATATACTTCTATATCGTAATATAACCTAACCTAACCCATCTAGACCCTCGCTGTTAATGTTTTACAAAATCCGGGTCGTGTCGGCCCGTACTTTTCCGTGGGGACATTATATACGTCTATAATTTTATATATCCTAACCTAAGGCAACATAACATCTCGAATGTAGTATTTTCCAACATTCCTGGCGGGTCGGCCCCTACTTCTAGGTGGGCACATTATATACGTCTGTATCGTAATATAACCAAACCTAACCCATCTAGACCCTCGCTGGTAATGTTCTACAGAATCCCGGTCGTGTCGTCTCGTACGTCTCGGTGCGGACATTATATACGTCTATAACTTTATATATCCTAACCAAAGGCAACTTCACATCTCGGATGTAGTATTTTCCAACATTCCTGGCGGGTCGGACCCTACTTCTCGGTGGGCACATTATATACGTCTATATCGTAATATAACCTAACCTAACCCATCTAGACCCTCGCTGGTAATGTTTTACAAAATCCCGGTCGTGTCGGCCCGTACTTCTCCGTGGGGACATTATATACGTCTATATCGTTATATATCCTAACCAAAGGCAACCTAACATCTCGGATGTAGTATTTTCCAACATTCCTGGCGGGTCGGACCCTACTTCTCGGTGGGCACATTATATACGTCTATATCGTAATGTAACCTAACCTAACCCATCTAGACACTCGCTGTTAATGTTTTACAAAATCTCGGTCGTGTCGGCCCGTACTTTTCCGTGGGGACATTATATACGTCTATAATTTTATATATCCTAACCTAAGGCAACCTAACATCTCGAATGTAGTATTTCACCACATTCCTGGCGGGTCGGCCCCACTTCTCGGTGGGAACATTATATACGTCTATATCGTAATATAACCTAACCTAATCCATCTAGCCCCTAGCTGGGAATGTTTTACAGAATCCCGGTCGTGTCGTCCCGTACGTCTCGGTGGGGACATTATAGACGTCTATAACGTTATATATCCTAACCTAAGGCAACCTAACATCTCGAATGTAGTATTTCACAACATTCCTGGCGGGTCGGCCCCACTTCTCGGTGGGAACATTATATACGTTTATAACGTAATATAACCTAACCTCACCCATCTAGACCCTCGCTGGTAATGTTTTACAAAATCCCTGTCGTGTCGACCCGTACTCCTCCGTGGGGACATTATATACGTCTATATCGTTATATATCCTAACCTAAGGCAACCTAACATCTCGAATGTAGTATTTCACAACATTCCTGGCGGGTCGGCCCCACTTCTCGGTGGGAACATTATATACGTTTATAACGTAATATAACCTAACCTAACCCATCTAGACCCTCGCTGGTAATGTTTTACAGAATCCCGGTCGTGTCCTCTCGTACATCTCGGTGCGGACATTATATACGTCTATAACGTTATATATCCTAACCTAAGGGAACCTAACATCTCGGATGTAGTATTTCACAAAATTCCTGGCTGGTCGGCCCCACTTCTCGGTGGGAACATTATATACGTTTATAACGTAGTATAACCTAACATAACCCATCTAGCCCCTCGCTTGTAATGTTTTACAGAATCCCGGTCGTGTCGTCTCGTACGTCTCGGTGCGGACATTATATACGTCTATAACTTTATATATCCTAACCAAAGGCAACTTAACATCTCGGATGTAGTATTTTCCAACATTCCTGGCGGGGCGGCCCCTACTTCTCGGTGGGAACATTATATACGTCTATATCGTAATATAACCTAACCTAACCCATCTAGACCCTCGCTGGTAATGTTTTACAAAATCCCGGTCGTGTCGGCCCGTACTTCTCCGTGGGGACATTATATACGTCTATATCGTTATATATCCTAACCTAAGGCAACTTAACATCTCCGATGTAGTATTTTCCAACATTCCTGGCGGGCTGGCCCCTACTCCTCGGTGGGCACATTATATACGTCTATAACGTAATATACCCTAACCTAACCCATCTAGCCCCTAGCTGGGAATGTTTTACAAAATCCCGGTCGTGTCGGCCCGTACTTCTCCGTGGGGGCATTATATACGTCTATATCGTTATATATCCTAGCCAAAGGCAAGTTAACATCTCGGATGTAGTATATTCCAACATTCCTGGCGGGTCGGACCCTACTTCTCGGTGGGCACATTATATACGTCTATATCGTAATATAACCTAACCTAACACATCTAGACCCTCGCTGGTAATGTTTTACAAAATCCCGGTCGTGTCGGCCCGTACTTCTCGGTGGGGACATTATATACGTCTATAACGTTACATACCCTAACCTAAGGGAACCTAACTACTCGGATGCAGTATTTCACAACATTCCTGGCGGGTCGGCGCCAATTCTCGGTGGGAACATTATATACGTCTATAACGTAATATACCCTAACCTAACCCATCTAGCCCCTAGCTGGGAATGTTTTACAAAATCCCGGTCGTGTCGGCCCGTACTTCTCCGTGGGGGCATTATATACGTCTATATCGTTATATATCCTAGCCAAAGGCAAGTTAACATCTCGGATGTAGTATTTTCCAACATTCCTGGCGGGTCGGACCCTACTTCTCGGTAGGCACATTATATACGTCTATATCGTACTATAACCTAACCTAACCCATGTAGACCCTCGCTGGTAATGTTTTACAAAATCCCGGTCATGTAGGCCCGTACTTTTCCGTGGGGACATTTTATACGTCTATAATTTTATATATCCTAACCTAAGGGAACCTAACATCTCGGATGTAGTATTTTCCAACATTCCTGGCGGGTCGGCCCCTACTTCTCGGTGGGCACATTATATACGTCTGTAACGTAATATAACTTAACCTAAGCCACCTACACCCTCGCTGGTAATGTTTCACAGAATCCCGTTCGTGTCTTCCCGTACGTCTCGAAGCCGGACATTATATACGTCTATCAAGTTATATACCCTAACCTAAGGGAACCTAACATCTCGGATGCAGTATTTCACAACATTCCTGGATGGTCGGCCCCACTTCTCGGTGGGAACATTATATACGTCTATATCGTAATATAACCTAACCTAACCCATCTAGACCCTCGCTGGTAATGTTTTACAAAATCCCGGTCGTGTCGGCCCGTACTTCTCCGTGGGGACATTATATACGTCTATATCGTTATATATCCTAACCTAAGGCAACCTAACATCTCGGATGTAGTATTTTCCAACATTCCTGGCGGGTCGGACCCTACTTCTCGGTGGGCACTATTATATACGTCTATATCGTAATATAACCTAACCTAACCCATCTAGACCCTCGCTGGTAATGTTTTACAAAATCCCGGTCGTGTCGGCCCGTACTTCTCGGTGGGGACATTATATACGTCTATAACGTTATTATCCTAACCTAAGGGAACCTAACATCTCGGATGTAGTATTTCACAACATTCCTGGCGGGTCGGCACCAATTCTCGGTGGGAACATTATATACGTCTATATCGTAATATAACCTAACCTAACCCATCTAGACCCTCGCTGGTAATGTTTTACAGAATCCCGTTCGTGTCGTCTCGTACGTATCGGTACGGACATTATATACGTCTATAACGTTATATATCCTAACCTAAGGCAACTTAAACTCTCGGATGTAGTATTTTCCAACAGTCTTGTCGGGTCGGACCCTACTTCTCGGTGGGCACATTATATACTTCTATATCGTAATATAACCTAACCTAACCCATCTAGACCCTCGCTGTTAATGTTTTACAAAATCCGGGTCGTGTCGGCCCGTACTTTTCCGTGGGGACATTATATACGTCTATAATTTTATATATCCTAACCTAAGGCAACATAACATCTCGAATGTAGTATTTTCCAACATTCCTGGCGGGTCGGCCCCTACTTCTAGGTGGGCACATTATATACGTCTGTATCGTAATATAACCAAACCTAACCCATCTAGACCCTCGCTGGTAATGTTCTACAGAATCCCGGTCGTGTCGTCTCGTACGTCTCGGTGCGGACATTATATACGTCTATAACTTTATATATCCTAACCAAAGGCAACTTCACATCTCGGATGTAGTATTTTCCAACATTCCTGGCGGGTCGGACCCTACTTCTCGGTGGGCACATTATATACGTCTATATCGTAATATAACCTAACCTAACCCATCTAGACCCTCGCTGGTAATGTTTTACAGAATCCCGGTCGTGTCCTCTCGTACATCTCGGTGCGGACATTATATACGTCTATAACGTTATATATCCTAACCTAAGGGAACCTAACATCTCGGATGTAGTATTTCACAAAATTCCTGGCTGGTCGGCCCCACTTCTCGGTGGGAACATTATATACGTTTATAACGTAGTATAACCTAACATAACCCATCTAGCCCCTCGCTTGTAATGTTTTACAGAATCCCGGTCGTGTCGTCTCGTACGTCTCGGTGCGGACATTATATACGTCTATAACTTTATATATCCTAACCAAAGGCAACTTAACATCTCGGATGTAGTATTTTCCAACATTCCTGGCGGGGCGGCCCCTACTTCTCGGTGGGAACATTATATACGTCTATATCGTAATATAACCTAACCTAACCCATCTAGACCCTCGCTGGTAATGTTTTACAAAATCCCGGTCGTGTCGGCCCGTACTTCTCCGTGGGGACATTATATACGTCTATATCGTTATATATCCTAACCTAAGGCAACTTAACATCTCCGATGTAGTATTTTCCAACATTCCTGGCGGGCTGGCCCCTACTCCTCGGTGGGCACATTATATACGTCTATAACGTAATATACCCTAACCTAACCCATCTAGCCCCTAGCTGGGAATGTTTTACAAAATCCCGGTCGTGTCGGCCCGTACTTCTCCGTGGGGGCATTATATACGTCTATATCGTTATATATCCTAGCCAAAGGCAAGTTAACATCTCGGATGTAGTATATTCCAACATTCCTGGCGGGTCGGACCCTACTTCTCGGTGGGCACATTATATACGTCTATATCGTAATATAACCTAACCTAACACATCTAGACCCTCGCTGGTAATGTTTTACAAAATCCCGGTCGTGTCGGCCCGTACTTCTCGGTGGGGACATTATATACGTCTATAACGTTACATACCCTAACCTAAGGGAACCTAACTACTCGGATGCAGTATTTCACAACATTCCTGGCGGGTCGGCGCCAATTCTCGGTGGGAACATTATATACGTCTATAACGTAATATACCCTAACCTAACCCATCTAGCCCCTAGCTGGGAATGTTTTACAAAATCCCGGTCGTGTCGGCCCGTACTTCTCCGTGGGGGCATTATATACGTCTATATCGTTATATATCCTAGCCAAAGGCAAGTTAACATCTCGGATGTAGTATTTTCCAACATTCCTGGCGGGTCGGACCCTACTTCTCGGTAGGCACATTATATACGTCTATATCGTACTATAACCTAACCTAACCCATGTAGACCCTCGCTGGTAATGTTTTACAAAATCCCGGTCATGTAGGCCCGTACTTTTCCGTGGGGACATTTTATACGTCTATAATTTTATATATCCTAACCTAAGGGAACCTAACATCTCGGATGTAGTATTTTCCAACATTCCTGGCGGGTCGGCCCCTACTTCTCGGTGGGCACATTATATACGTCTGTAACGTAATATAACCTAACCTAAGCCACCTACACCCTCGCTGGTAATGTTTCACAGAATCCCGTTCGTGTCTTCCCGTACGTCTCGAAGCCGGACATTATATACGTCTATCAAGTTATATACCCTAACCTAAGGGAACCTAACATCTCGGATGCAGTATTTCACAACATTCCTGGATGGTCGGCCCCACTTCTCGGTGGGAACATTATATACGTCTATATCGTAATATAACCTAACCTAACCCATCTAGACCCTCGCTGGTAATGTTTTACAAAATCCCGGTCGTGTCGGCCCGTACTTCTCCGTGGGGACATTATATACGTCTATATCGTTATATATCCTAACCTAAGGCAACCTAACATCTCGGATGTAGTATTTTCCAACATTCCTGGCGGGTCGGACCCTACTTCTCGGTGGGCACTATTATATACGTCTATATCGTAATATAACCTAACCTAACCCATCTAGACCCTCGCTGGTAATGTTTTACAAAATCCCGGTCGTGTCGGCCCGTACTTCTCGGTGGGGACATTATATACGTCTATAACGTTATTATCCTAACCTAAGGGAACCTAACATCTCGGATGTAGTATTTCACAACATTCCTGGCGGGTCGGCACCAATTCTCGGTGGGAACATTATATACGTCTATATCGTAATATAACCTAACCTAACCCATCTAGACCCTCGCTGGTAATGTTTTACAGAATCCCGTTCGTGTCGTCTCGTACGTATCGGTACGGACATTATATACGTCTATAACGTTATATATCCTAACCTAAGGCAACTTAAACTCTCGGATGTAGTATTTTCCAACAGTCTTGTCGGGTCGGACCCTACTTCTCGGTGGGCACATTATATACTTCTATATCGTAATATAACCTAACCTAACCCATCTAGACCCTCGCTGTTAATGTTTTACAAAATCCGGGTCGTGTCGGCCCGTACTTTTCCGTGGGGACATTATATACGTCTATAATTTTATATATCCTAACCTAAGGCAACATAACATCTCGAATGTAGTATTTTCCAACATTCCTGGCGGGTCGGCCCCTACTTCTAGGTGGGCACATTATATACGTCTGTATCGTAATATAACCAAACCTAACCCATCTAGACCCTCGCTGGTAATGTTCTACAGAATCCCGGTCGTGTCGTCTCGTACGTCTCGGTGCGGACATTATATACGTCTATAACTTTATATATCCTAACCAAAGGCAACTTCACATCTCGGATGTAGTATTTTCCAACATTCCTGGCGGGTCGGACCCTACTTCTCGGTGGGCACATTATATACGTCTATATCGTAATATAACCTAACCTAACCCATCTAGACCCTCGCTGGTAATGTTTTACAAAATCCCGGTCGTGTCGGCCCGTACTTCTCCGTGGGGACATTATATACGTCTATATCGTTATATATCCTAACCTAAGGCAACCTAACATCTCGGATGTAGTATTTTCCAACATTCCTGGCGGGTCGGACCCTACTTCTCGGTGGGCACATTATATACGTCTATATCGTAATGTAACCTAACCTAACCCATCTAGACCCTCGCTGTTAATGTTTTACAAAATCTCGGTCGTGTCGGCCCGTACTTTTCCGTGGGGACATTATAGACGTCTATAACGTTATATATCCTAACCTAAGGCAACCTAACATCTCGGATGTAGTATTTTCCAACATTCCTGGCGGGTCGGACCCTACTTCTCGGTGGGCACATTATTTACGTCTATATCGTAATGTAACCTAATCTAACCCATCTAGACCCTCGCTGTTAATGTTTTACAAAATCTCGGTCGTGTCGGCCCGTACCTTTCCGTGGGGACATTATATACGTCTATAATTTTATATATCCTAACCTAAGGCAACATAACATCTTGAATGTAGTATTATCCAACATTCCTTGTCGGGTCGGCCCCTACTTCTCGGTGGGCACATTATATAGGTCTGTATCGTAATATGACCAAACCTAACCCATCTAGACCCTCGCTGGTAATGTTCTACAGAATCCCGGTCGTGTCGTCTCGTACGTCTCGGTGCGGACATTATATACGTCTATAACTTTATATATCCTAACCAAAGGCAAATTAACATCTCGGATGTAGTATTTTCCAACATTCCTGGCGGGTCGGACCCTACTTCTCGGTGGGCACATTATATATGTCTATATCGTAATATAACCTAACCTAACCCATCTAGATCCTCGCTGTTAATGTTTTACAAAATCTCGGTCGTGTCGGCCCGTACTTTTCCGTGGGGACATTATAGACGTCTATAACGTTATATATCCTAACCTAAGGCAACCTAACATCTCGGATGTAGTATTTTCCAACATTCCTGGCGGGTCGGAACCTACTTCTCGGTGGGCACATTATTTACGTCTATATCGTAATGTAACCTAATCTAACCCATCTAGACCCTCGCTGTTAATGTTTTACAAAATCTCGGTCGTGTCGGCCCGTACCTTTCCGCGGGGACATTATATACGTCTATAATTTTATATATCCTAACCTAAGGCAACATAACATCTTGAATGTAGTATTATCCAACATTCCTTGTCGGGTCGGCCCCTACTTCTCGGTGGGCACATTATATAGGTCTGTATCGTAATATAACCAAACCTAACCCATCTAGACCCTCGCTGGTAATGTTCTACAGAATCCCGGTCGTGTCGTCTCGTACGTCTCGGTGCGGACATTATATACGTCTATAACTTTATATATCCTAGCCAAAGGCAAGTTAACATCTCGGATGTAGTATATTCCAACATTCCTGGCGGGTCGGACCCTACTTCTCGGTGGGCACATTATATACGTCTATATCGTAATATAACCTTACCTAACCCATCTAGACCCTCGCTGGAAATGTTTTACAAAATCCCGGTCGTGTCGGCCCGTACTTCTCGGTGGGGACATTATATACGTCTATAACGTTACATACCCTAACCTAAGGGAACCTAACATCTCGGATGCAGTATTTCACAACATTCCTGGCTGGTCGGCCCCACTTCTCGGTGCGAACATTATATACGTCTATAACGTTATATATCCTAACCTAAGGCAACTTAACATCTCCGATGTACTATTTTCCAACATTCCTGGCGGGTCGGACCCTACTTCTCGGTGGGCACATTATATACGTCTATATCGTAATATAACCTAACCTAACCCATGTAGACCCTCGCTGGTAATGTTTTACAAAATCCCGGTCATGTAGGCCCGTACTTTTCCGTGGGGACATTTTATACGTCTATAATTTTATATATCCTAACCTAAGGGAACCTAACATCTCGGATGTAGTATTTTCCAACATTCCTGGCGGGTCGGCCCCTACTTCTCGGTGGGCACATTATATACGTCTGTAACGTAATATAACCTAACCTAAGCCACCTACACCCTCGCTGGTAATGTTTCACAGAATCCCGTTCGTGTCTTCCCGTACGTCTCGAAGCCGGACATTATATACGTCTATCAAGTTATATACCCTAACCTAAGGGAACCTAACATCTCGGATGCAGTATTTCACAACATTCCTGGATGGTCGGCCCCACTTCTCGGTGGGAACATTATATACGTCTATATCGTAATATAACCTAACCTAACCCATCTAGACCCTCGCTGGTAATGTTTTACAAAATCCCGGTCGTGTCGGCCCGTACTTCTCCGTGGGGACATTATATACGTCTATATCGTTATATATCCTAACCTAAGGCAACCTAACATCTCGGATGTAGTATTTTCCAACATTCCTGGCGGGTCGGACCCTACTTCTCGGTGGGCACTATTATATACGTCTATATCGTAATATAACCTAACCTAACCCATCTAGACCCTCGCTGGTAATGTTTTACAAAATCCCGGTCGTGTCGGCCCGTACTTCTCGGTGGGGACATTATATACGTCTATAACGTTATTATCCTAACCTAAGGGAACCTAACATCTCGGATGTAGTATTTCACAACATTCCTGGCGGGTCGGCACCAATTCTCGGTGGGAACATTATATACGTCTATATCGTAATATAACCTAACCTAACCCATCTAGACCCTCGCTGGTAATGTTTTACAGAATCCCGTTCGTGTCGTCTCGTACGTATCGGTACGGACATTATATACGTCTATAACGTTATATATCCTAACCTAAGGCAACTTAAACTCTCGGATGTAGTATTTTCCAACAGTCTTGTCGGGTCGGACCCTACTTCTCGGTGGGCACATTATATACTTCTATATCGTAATATAACCTAACCTAACCCATCTAGACCCTCGCTGTTAATGTTTTACAAAATCCGGGTCGTGTCGGCCCGTACTTTTCCGTGGGGACATTATATACGTCTATAATTTTATATATCCTAACCTAAGGCAACATAACATCTCGAATGTAGTATTTTCCAACATTCCTGGCGGGTCGGCCCCTACTTCTAGGTGGGCACATTATATACGTCTGTATCGTAATATAACCAAACCTAACCCATCTAGACCCTCGCTGGTAATGTTCTACAGAATCCCGGTCGTGTCGTCTCGTACGTCTCGGTGCGGACATTATATACGTCTATAACTTTATATATCCTAACCAAAGGCAACTTCACATCTCGGATGTAGTATTTTCCAACATTCCTGGCGGGTCGGACCCTACTTCTCGTTGGGCACATTATATACGTCTATATCGTAATATAACCTAACCTAACCCATCTAGACCCTCGCTGGTAATGTTTTACAAAATCCCGGTCGTGTCGGCCCGTACTTCTCCGTGGGGACATTATATACGTCTATATCGTTATATATCCTAACCTAAGGCAACCTAACATCTCGGATGTAGTATTTTCCAACATTCCTGGCGGGTCGGACCCTACTTCTCGGTGGGCACATTATATACGTCTATATCGTAATGTAACCTAACCTAACCCATCTAGACCCTCGCTGTTAATGTTTTACAAAATCTCGGTCGTGTCGGCCCGTACTTTTCCGTGGGGACATTATAGACGTCTATAACGTTATATATCCTAACCTAAGGCAACCTAACATCTCGGATGTAGTATTTTCCAACATTCCTGGCGGGTCGGACCCTACTTCTCGGTGGGCACATTATTTACGTCTATATCGTAATGTAACCTAATCTAACCCATCTAGACCCTCGCTGTTAATGTTTTACAAAATCTCGGTCGTGTCGGCCCGTACCTTTCCGTGGGGACATTATATACGTCTATAATTTTATATATCCTAACCTAAGGCAACATAACATCTTGAATGTAGTATTATCCAACATTCCTTGTCGGGTCGGCCCCTACTTCTCGGTGGGCACATTATATAGGTCTGTATCGTAATATGACCAAACCTAACCCATCTAGACCCTCGCTGGTAATGTTCTACAGAATCCCGGTCGTGTCGTCTCGTACGTCTCGGTGCGGACATTATATACGTCTATAACTTTATATATCCTAACCAAAGGCAAATTAACATCTCGGATGTAGTATTTTCCAACATTCCTGGCGGGTCGGACCCTACTTCTCGGTGGGCACATTATATATGTCTATATCGTAATATAACCTAACCTAACCCATCTAGATCCTCGCTGTTAATGTTTTACAAAATCTCGGTCGTGTCGGCCCGTACTTTTCCGTGGGGACATTATAGACGTCTATAACGTTATATATCCTAACCTAAGGCAACCTAACATCTCGGATGTAGTATTTTCCAACATTCCTGGCGGGTCGGAACCTACTTCTCGGTGGGCACATTATTTACGTCTATATCGTAATGTAACCTAATCTAACCCATCTAGACCCTCGCTGTTAATGTTTTACAAAATCTCGGTCGTGTCGGCCCGTACCTTTCCGCGGGGACATTATATACGTCTATAATTTTATATATCCTAACCTAAGGCAACATAACATCTTGAATGTAGTATTATCCAACATTCCTTGTCGGGTCGGCCCCTACTTCTCGGTGGGCACATTATATAGGTCTGTATCGTAATATAACCAAACCTAACCCATCTAGACCCTCGCTGGTAATGTTCTACAGAATCCCGGTCGTGTCGTCTCGTACGTCTCGGTGCGGACATTATATACGTCTATAACTTTATATATCCTAACCAAAGGCAACTTAACATCTCGGATGTAGTATTTTCCAACATTCCTGGCGGGTCGGACCCTACTTCTCGGTGGGCACATTATATATGTCTATATCGTAATATAACCTAACCTAACCCATCTAGACCCTCGCTGGTAATGTTTTACAAAATCCCGGTCGTGTCGGCCCGTACTTCTCCGTGGGGACATTATATACGTCTATATCGTTATATATCCTAACCAAAGGCAACCTAACATCTCGGATGTAGTATTTTCCAACATTCCTGGCGGGTCGGACCCTACTTCTCGGTGGGCACATTATATACGTCTATATCGTAATATAACCTAACCTAACACATCTAGACACTCGCTGGTAATGTTTTACAAAATCCCGGTCGTGTCGGCCCGTACTTCTCGGTGGGGACATTATATACGTCTATAACGTTACATACCCTAACCTAAGGGAACCTAACTACTCGGATGCAGTATTTCACAACATTCCTGGCGGGTCGGCGCCAATTCTCGGTGGGAACATTATTTACGTCTATAACGTAATATACCCTAACCTAACCCATCTAGCCCCTACCTGGGAATGTTTTACAAAATCCCGGTCGTGTCGGCCCGTACTTCTCCGTGGGGGCATTATATACGTCTATATCGTTATATATCCTAGCCAAAGGCAAGTTAACATCTCGGATGTAGTATATTCCAACATTCCTGGCGGGTCGGACCCTACTTCTCGGTGGGCACATTATATACGTCTATATCGTAATATAACCTTACCTAACCCATCTAGACCCTCGCTGGAAATGTTTTACAAAATCCCGGTCGTGTCGGCCCGTACTTCTCGGTGGGGACATTATATACGTCTATAACGTTACATACCCTAACCTAAGGGAACCTAACATCTCGGATGCAGTATTTCACAACATTCCTGGCTGGTCGGCCCCACTTCTCGGTGCGAACATTATATACGTCTATAACGTTATATATCCTAACCTAAGGCAACTTAACATCTCCGATGTACTATTTTCCAACATTCCTGGCGGGTCGGACCCTACTTCTCGGTGGGCACATTATATACGTCTATATCGTAATATAACCTAACCTAACCCATCTAGACCATCGCTGGTAATGTTTTACAAAATCCCGGTCGTGTCGGCCCGTACTTCAACGTGGGGACATTATATACGTCTATATCGTTATATATCCTAACCTAAGGCAACCTAACATCTCGGATGTAGTATTTTCCAACATTCCTGGCGGGTCGGACCCTACTTCTCGGTGGGCACATTATATACGTCTATATCGTAATGTAACCTAACCTAACCCATCTAGACCCTCGCTGTTAATGTTTTACAAAATCTCGGTCGTGTCGGCCCGTACTTTTCCGTGGGGACATTATATACGTCTATAATTTTATATATCCTAACCTAAGGCAACCTAACATCTCGGATGTAGTATTTTCCAACATTACTGGCGGGGCGGCCCCTACTTCTCGGTGGGAACATTATTTACGTCTATAACGTAATATAACCTAACCTAACCCATCTAGACCCTCGCTGGTAATGTTTTACAAAATCCCGGTCGTGTCGGCCCGTACTTCTCCGTGGGGACATTATATACGTCTATATCGTTATATATCCTAACCTAAGGCAACTTAACATCTCCGATGTAGTATTTTCCAACATTCCTGGCGGGCTGGCCCCTACTCCTCGGTGGGCACATTATATACGTCTATAACGTAATATACCCTAACCTAACCCATCTAGCCCCTACCTGGGAATGTTTTACAAAATCTCGGTCGTGTCGGCCCGTACTTCTCCGTGGGGGCATTACATACGTCTATATCGTTATATATCCTAGCCAAAGGCAAGTTAACATCTCGGATGTAGTATATTCCAACATTCCTGGCGGGTCGGACCCTACTTCTCGGTGGGCACATTATATACGTCTATATCGTAATATAACCTAACCTAACCCATCTAGACCCTCGCTGGTAATGTTTTACAAAATCCCGGTCGTGTCGGCCCGTACTTCTCGGTGGGGACATTATATACGTCTATAACGTTACATACCCTAACCTAAGGGAACCTAACATCTCGGATGCAGTATTTCACAACATTCCTGGCTGGTCGGCCCCACTTCTCGGTGGGAACATTATATACGTCTATATCGTAATATAACCTAACCTAACCCATCTAGACCCTCGCTGGTAATGTTTTACAAAATCCCGGTCGTGTCGGCCCGTACTTCTCGGTGGGGACATTATATACGTCTATAACGTTATTCTCCTAACCTAAGGGAACCTAACATCTCGGATGTAGTATTTCACAACATTCCTGGCGGGTCGGCACCAATTCTCGGTGGGAACATTATATACGTCTATAACGGAATATAACCTAACATAAATCATCTAGCCCCTAGCTGGGAATGTTTTACAGAATCCCGGTCGTGTCGTCCCGCACGTCTCGGTGCGAACATTATATACGTCTATAACGTTATATATCCTAACCTAAGGCAACTTAACATCTCCGATGTACTATTTTCCAACATTCCTGGCGGGGCGGCCGCTACTTCTCGGTGGGAACATTATATACGTCTATATCGTAATATAACCTAACCTAACCCATCTAGACCCTCGCTGGTAATGTTTTACAGAATCCCGTTCGTGTCGTCTCGTACGTATCGGTGCGGACATTATATACGTCTATAACGTTATATATCCTAACCTAAGGCAACTTAAACTCTCGGATGTAGTATTTTCCAACAGTCTTGTCGGGTCGGACCCTACTTCTCGGTGGGCACATTATATACTTCTATATCGTAATATAACCTAACCTAACCCATCTAGACCCTCGCTGTTAATGTTTTACAAAATCCGGGTCGTGTCGGCCCGTACTTTTCCGTGGGGACATTATATACGTCTATAATTTTATATATCCTAACCTAAGGCAACATAACATCTCGAATGTAGTATTTTCCAACATTCCTGGCGGGTCGGCCCCTACATCTAGGTGGGCACATTATATACGTCTGTATCGTAATATAACCAAACCTAACCCATCTAGACCCTCGCTGGTAATGTTCTACAGAATCCCGGTCGTGTCGTCTCGTACGTCTCTGTGCGGACATTATATACGTCTATAACTTTATATATCCTAACCAAAGGCAACTTCACATCTCGGATGTAGTATTTTCCAACATTCCTGGCGGGTCGGACCCTACTTCTCGGTGGGCACATTATATACGTCTATATCGTAATATAACCTAACCTAACCCATCTAGACCCTCGCTGGTAATGTTTTACAAAATCCCGGTCGTGTCGGCCCGTACTTCTCCGTGGGGACATTATATACGTCTATATCGTTATATATCCTAACCTAAGGCAACCTAACATCTCGGATGTAGTATTTTCCAACATTCCTGGCGGGTCGGACCCTACTTCTCGGTGGGCACATTATATACGTCTATATCGTAATGTAACCTAACCTAACCCATCTAGACCCTCGCTGTTAATGTTTTACAAAATCTCGGTCGTGTCGGCCCGTACTTTTCCGTGGGGACATTATAGACGTCTATAACGTTATATATCCTAACCTAAGGCAACCTAACATCTCGGATGTAGTATTTTCCAACATTCCTGGCGGGTCGGACCCTACTTCTCGGTGGGCACATTATTTACGTCTATATCGTAATGTAACCTAATCTAACCCATCTAGACCCTCGCTGTTAATGTTTTACAAAATCTCGGTCGTGTCGGCCCGTACCTTTCCGTGGGGACATTATATACGTCTATAATTTTATATATCCTAACCTAAGGCAACATAACATCTTGAATGTAGTATTATCCAACATTCCTTGTCGGGTCGGCCCCTACTTCTCGGTGGGCACATTATATAGGTCTGTATCGTAATATAACCAAACCTAACCCATCTAGACCCTCGCTGGTAATGTTCTACAGAATCCCGGTCGTGTCGTCTCGTACGTCTCGGTGCGGACATTATATACGTCTATAACTTTATATATCCTAACCAAAGGCAACTTAACATCTCGGATGTAGTATTTTCCAACATTCCTGGCGGGTCGGACCCTACTTCTCGGTGGGCACATTATATATGTCTATATCGTAATATAACCTAACCTAACCCATCTAGACCCTCGCTGGTAATGTTTTACAAAATCCCGGTCGTGTCGGCCCGTACTTCTCCGTGGGGACATCATATACGTCTATATCGTTATATATCCTAACCAAAGGCAACCTAACATCTCGGATGTAGTATTTTCCAACATTCCTGGCGGGTCGGACCCTACTTCTCGGTGGGCACATTATATACGTCTATATCGTAATGTAACCTAACCTAACCCATCTAGACACTCGCTGTTAATGTTTTACAAAATCTCGGTCGTGTCGGCCCGTACTTTTCCGTGGGGACATTATATACGTCTATAATTTTATATATCCTAACCTAAGGCAACCTAACATCTCGAATGTAGTATTTCACCACATTCCTGGCGGGTCGGCCCCACTTCTCGGTGGGAACATTATATACGTCTATATCGTAATATAACCTAACCTAATCCATCTAGCCCCTAGCTGGGAATGTTTTACAGAATCCCGGTCGTGTCGTCCCGTACGTCTCGGTGGGGACATTATAGACGTCTATAACGTTATATATCCTAACCTAAGGCAACCTAACATCTCGAATGTAGTATTTCACAACATTCCTGGCGGGTCGGCCCCACTTCTCGGTGGGAACATTATATACGTTTATAACGTAATATAACCTAACCTCACCCATCTAGACCCTCGCTGGTAATGTTTTACAAAATCCCTGTCGTGTCGGCCCGTACTCCTCCGTGGGGACATTATATACGTCTATATCGTTATATATCCTAACCTAAGGCAACCTAACATCTCGAATGTAGTATTTCACAACATTCCTGGCGGGTCGGCCCCACTTCTCGGTGGGAACATTATATACGTTTATAACGTAATATAACCTAACCTCACCCATCTAGACCCTCGCTGGTAATGTTTTACAAAATCCCGGTCGTGTCGGCCCGTACTTCTCGGTGGGGACATTATATACGTCTATAACGTTACATACCCTAACCTAAGGGAACCTAACATCTCGGATGCAGTATTTCACAACATTCCTGGCTGGTCGGCCCCACTTCTCGGTGGGAACATTATATACGTCTATATCGTAATATAACCTAACCTAACCCATCTAGACCCTCGCTGGTAATGTTTTACAAAATCCCGGTCGTGTCGGCCCGTACTTCTCGGTGGGGACATTATATACGTCTATAACGTTATTATCCTAACCTAAGGGAACCTAACATCTCGGATGTAGTATTTCACAACATTCCTGGCGGGTCGGCACCAATTCTCGGTGGGAACATTATATACGTCTATAACGGAATATAACCTAACATAAATCATCTAGCCCCTAGCTGGGAATGTTTTACAGAATCCCGGTCGTGTCGTCCCGCACGTCTCGGTGCGAACATTATATACGTCTATAACGTTATATATCCTAACCTAAGGCAACTTAACATCTCCGATGTACTATTTTCCAACATTCCTGGCGGGGCGGCCGCTACTTCTCGGTGGGAACATTATATACGTCTATATCGTAATATAACCTAACCTAACCCATCTAGACCCTCGCTGGTAATGTTTTACAGAATCCCGTTCGTGTCGTCTCGTACGTATCGGTGCGGACATTATATACGTCTATAACGTTATATATCCTAACCTAAGGCAACTTAAACTCTCGGATGTAGTATTTTCCAACAGTCTTGTCGGGTCGGACCCTACTTCTCGGTGGGCACATTATATACTTCTATATCGTAATATAACCTAACCTAACCCATCTAGACCCTCGCTGTTAATGTTTTACAAAATCCGGGTCGTGTCGGCCCGTACTTTTCCGTGGGGACATTATATACGTCTATAATTTTATATATCCTAACTTAAGGCAACATAACATCTCGAATGTAGTATTTTCCAACATTCCTGGCGGGTCGGCCCCTACTTCTAGGTGGGCACATTATATACGTCTGTATCGTAATATAACCAAACCTAACCCATCTAGACCCTCGCTGGTAATGTTCTACAGAATCCCGGTCGTGTCGTCTCGTACGTATCGGTGCGGACATTATATACGTCTATAACGTTATATATCCTAACCTAAGGCAACTTAAACTCTCGGATGTAGTATTTTCCAACAGTCTTGTCGGGTCGGACCCTACTTCTCGGTGGGCACATTATATACGTCTATATCGTAATATAACCTAACCTAACCCATCTAGACCCTCGCTGTTAATGTTTTACAAAATCCGGGTCGTGTCGGCCCGTACTTTTCCGTGGGGACATTATATACGTCTATAATTTTATATATCCTAACCTAAGGCAACATAACATCTCGAATGTAGTATTTTCCAACATTCCTGGCGGGTCGGCCCCTACATCTAGGTGGGCACATTATATACGTCTATATCGTAATATAACCAAACCTAACCCATCTAGACCCTCGCTGGTAATGTTCTACAGAATCCCGGTCGTGTCGTCTCGTACGTCTCGGTGGGGACATTATAGACGTCTATAACGTTATATATCCTAACCTAAGGCAACCTAACATCTCGAATGTAGTATTTCACAACATTCCTGGCGGGTCGGCCCCACTTCTCGGTGGGAACATTATATACGTTTATAACGTAATATAACCTAACCTCACCCATCTAGACCCTCGCTGGTAATGTTTTACAAAATCCCTGTCGTGTCGGCCCGTACTCCTCCGTGGGGACATTATATACGTCTATATCGTTATATATCCTAACCTAAGGCAACCTAACATCTCGAATGTAGTATTTCACAACATTCCTGGCGGGTCGGCCCCACTTCTCGGTGGGAACATTATATACGTTTATAACGTAATATAACCTAACCTCACCCATCTAGACCCTCGCTGGTAATGTTTTACAAAATCCCGGTCGTGTCGGCCCGTACTTCTCGGTGGGGACATTATATACGTCTATAACGTTACATACCCTAACCTAAGGGAACCTAACATCTCGGATGCAGTATTTCACAACATTCCTGGCTGGTCGGCCCCACTTCTCGGTGGGAACATTATATACGTCTATATCGTAATATAACCTAACCTAACCCATCTAGACCCTCGCTGGTAATGTTTTACAAAATCCCGGTCGTGTCGGCCCGTACTTCTCGGTGGGGACATTATATACGTCTATAACGTTATTATCCTAACCTAAGGGAACCTAACATCTCGGATGTAGTATTTCACAACATTCCTGGCGGGTCGGCACCAATTCTCGGTGGGAACATTATATACGTCTATAACGGAATATAACCTAACATAAATCATCTAGCCCCTAGCTGGGAATGTTTTACAGAATCCCGGTCGTGTCGTCCCGCACGTCTCGGTGCGAACATTATATACGTCTATAACGTTATATATCCTAACCTAAGGCAACTTAACATCTCCGATGTACTATTTTCCAACATTCCTGGCGGGGCGGCCGCTACTTCTCGGTGGGAACATTATATACGTCTATATCGTAATATAACCTAACCTAACCCATCTAGACCCTCGCTGGTAATGTTTTACAGAATCCCGTTCGTGTCGTCTCGTACGTATCGGTGCAGACATTATATACGTCTATAACGTTATATATCCTAACCTAAGGCAACTTAAACTCTCGGATGTAGTATTTTCCAACAGTCTTGTCGGGTCGGACCCTACTTCTCGGTGGGCACATTATTTACGTCTATATCGTAATGTAACCTAATCTAACCCATCTAGACCCTCGCTGTTAATGTTTTACAAAATCTCGGTCGTGTCGGCCCGTACCTTTCCGTGGGGACATTATATACGTCTATAATTTTATATATCCTAACCTAAGGCAACATAACATCTTGAATGTAGTATTATCCAACATTCCTTGTCGGGTCGGCCCCTACTTCTCGGTGGGCACATTATATAGGTCTGTATCGTAATATAACCAAACCTAACCCATCTAGACCCTCGCTGGTAATGTTCTACAGAATCCCGGTCGTGTCGTCTCGTACGTCTCGGTGCGGACATTATATACGTCTATAACTTTATATATCCTAACCAAAGGCAACTTAACATCTCGGATGTAGTATTTTCCAACATTCCTGGCGGGTCGGACCCTACTTCTCGGTGGGCACATTATATATGTCTATATCGTAATATAACCTAACCTAACCCATCTAGACCCTCGCTGGTAATGTTTTACAAAATCCCGGTCGTGTCGGCCCGTACTTCTCCGTGGGGACATTATATACGTCTATATCGTTATATATCCTAACCAAAGGCAACCTAACATCTCGGATGTAGTATTTTCCAACATTCCTGGCGGGTCGGACCCTACTTCTCGGTGGGCACATTATATACGTCTATATCGTAATATAACCTAACCTAACACATCTAGACCCTCGCTGGTAATGTTTTACAAAATCCCGGTCGTGTCGGCCCGTACTTCTCGGTGGGGACATTATATACGTCTATAACGTTACATACCCTAACCTAAGGGAACCTAACTACTCGGATGCAGTATTTCACAACATTCCTGGCGGGTCGGCGCCAATTCTCGGTGGGAACATTATTTACGTCTATAACGTAATATACCCTAACCTAACCCATCTAGCCCCTACCTGGGAATGTTTTACAAAATCCCGGTCGTGTCGGCCCGTACTTCTCCGTGGGGGCATTATATACGTCTATATCGTTATATATCCTAGCCAAAGGCAAGTTAACATCTCGGATGTAGTATAGTCCAACATTCCTGGCGGGTCGGACCCTACTTCTCGGTGGGCACATTATATACGTCTATATCGTAATATAACCTAACCTAACCCATCTAGACCCTCGCTGGAAATGTTTTACAAAATCCCGGTCGTGTCGGCCCGTACTTCTCGGTGGGGACATTATATACGTCTATAACGTTACATACCCTAACCTAAGGGAACCTAACATCTCGGATGCAGTATTTCACAACATTCCTGGCTGGTCGGCCCCACTTCTCGGTGGGAACATTATATACGTCTATATCGTAATATAACCTAACCTAACCCATCTAGACCCTCGCTGGTAATGTTTTACAAAATCCCGGTCGTGTCGGCCCGTACTTCTACGTGGGGAAATTATATACGTCTATATCGTTATATATCCTAACCTAAGGCAACCTAACATCTCGGATGTAGTATTTTCCAACATTCCTGGCGGGTCGGACCCTACTTCTCGGTGGGCACATTATATACGTCTATATCGTAATGTAACCTAACCTAACCCATCTAGACCCTCGCTGTTAATGTTTTACAAAATCTCGGTCGTGTCGACCCGTACTTTTCCGTGGGGACATTATATACGTCTATAATTTTATATATCCTAACCTAAGGCAACCTAACATCTCGGATGTAGTATTTTCCAACATTACTGGCGGGGCGGCCCCTACTTCTCGGTGGGAACATTATTTACGTCTATAACGTAATATAACCTAACCTAACCCATCTAGACCCTCGCTGGTAATGTTTTACAAAATCCCGGTCGTGTCGGCCCGTACTTCTCCGTGGGGACATTATATACGTCTATATCGTTATATATCCTAACCTAAGGCAACTTAACATCTCCGATGTAGTATTTTCCAACATTCCTGGCGGGCTGGCCCCTACTCCTCGGTGGGCACATTATATACGTCTATAACGTAATATACCCTAACCTAACCCATCTAGCCCCTACCTGGGAATGTTTTACAAAATCTCGGTCGTGTCGGCCCGTACTTCTCCGTGGGGGCATTACATACGTCTATATCGTTATATATCCTAGCCAAAGGCAAGTTAACATCTCGGATGTAGTATATTCCAACATTCCTGGCGGGTCTGACCCTACTTCTCGGTGGGCACATTATATACGTCTATATCGTAATATAACCTAACCTAACCCATCTAGACCCTCGCTGGTAATGTTTTACAAAATCCCGGTCGTGTCGGCCCGTACTTCTCGGTGGGGACATTATATACGTCTATAACGTTACATACCCTAACCTAAGGGAACCTAACATCTCGGATGCAGTATTTCACAACATTCCTGGCTGGTCGGCCCCACTTCTCGGTGGGAACATTATATACGTCTATATCGTAATATAACCTAACCTAACCCATCTAGACCCTCGCTGGTAATGTTTTACAAAATCCCGGTCGTTTCGGCCCGTACTTCTCGGTGGGGACATTATATACGTCTATAACGTTATTCTCCTAACCTAAGGGAACCTAACATCTCGGATGTAGTATTTCACAACATTCCTGGCGGGTCGGCACCAATTCTCGGTGGGAACATTATATACGTCTATAACGGAATATAACCTAACATAAATCATCTAGCCCCTAGCTGGGAATGTTTTACAGAATCCCGGTCGTGTCGTCCCGCACGTCTCGGTGCGAACATTATATACGTCTATAACGTTATATATCCTAACCTAAGGCAACTTAACATCTCCGATGTACTATTTTCCAACATTCCTGGCGGGGCGGCCGCTACTTCTCGGTGGGAACATTATATACGTCTATATCGTAATATAACCTAACCTAACCCATCTAGACCCTCGCTGGTAATGTTTTACAGAATCCCGTTCGTGTCGTCTCGTACGTATCGGTGCGGACATTATATACGTCTATAACGTTATATATCCTAACCTAAGGCAACTTAAACTCTCGGATGTAGTATTTTCCAACAGTCTTGTCGGGTCGGACCCTACTTCTCGGTGGGCACATTATATACTTCTATATCGTAATATAACCTAACCTAACCCATCTAGACCCTCGCTGTTAATGTTTTACAAAATCCGGGTCGTGTCGGCCCGTACTTTTCCGTGGGGACATTATATACGTCTATAATTTTATATATCCTAACCTAAGGCAACATAACATCTCGAATGTAGTATTTTCCAACATTCCTGGCGGGTCGGCCCCTACATCTAGGTGGGCACATTATATACGTCTGTATCGTAATATAACCAAACCTAACCCATCTAGACCCTCGCTGGTAATGTTCTACAGAATCCCGGTCGTGTCGTCTCGTACGTCTCGGTGCGGACATTATATACGTCTATAACTTTATATATCCTAACCAAAGGCAACTTCACATCTCGGATGTAGTATTTTCCAACATTCCTGGCGGGTCGGACCCTACTTCTCGGTGGGCACATTATATACGTCTATATCGTAATATAACCTAACCTAACCCATCTAGACCCTCGCTGGTAATGTTTTACAAAATCCCGGTCGTGTCGGCCCGTACTTCTCCGTGGGGACATTATATACGTCTATATCGTTATATATCCTAACCTAAGGCAACCTAACATCTCGGATGTAGTATTTTCCAACATTCCTGGCGGGTCGGACCCTACTTCTCGGTGGGCACATTATATACGTCTATATCGTAATGTAACCTAACCTAACCCATCTAGACCCTCGCTGTTAATGTTTTACAAAATCTCGGTCGTGTCGGCCCGTACTTTTCCGTGGGGACATTATAGACGTCTATAACGTTATATATCCTAACCTAAGGCAACCTAACATCTCGGATGTAGTATTTTCCAACATTCCTGGCGGGTCGGACCCTACTTCTCGGTGGGCACATTATTTACGTCTATATCGTAATGTAACCTAATCTAACCCATCTAGACCCTCGCTGTTAATGTTTTACAAAATCTCGGTCGTGTCGGCCCGTACCTTTCCGTGGGGACATTATATACGTCTATAATTTTATATATCCTAACCTAAGGCAACATAACATCTTGAATGTAGTATTATCCAACATTCCTTGTCGGGTCGGCCCCTACTTCTCGGTGGGCACATTATATAGGTCTGTATCGTAATATAACCAAACCTAACCCATCTAGACCCTCGCTGGTAATGTTCTACAGAATCCCGGTCGTGTCGTCTCGTACGTCTCGGTGCGGACATTATGTACGTCTATAACTTTAAATATCCTAACCAAAGGCAACTTAACATCTCGGATGTAGTATTTTCCAACATTCCTGGCGGGTCGGACCCTACTTCTCGGTGGGCACATTATATATGTCTATATCGTAATATAACCTAACCTAACCCATCTAGACCCTCGCTGGTAATGTTTTACAAAATCCCGGTCGTGTCGGCCCGTACTTCTCCGTGGGGACATCATATACGTCTATATCGTTATATATCCTAACCAAAGGCAACCTAACATCTCGGATGTAGTATTTTCCAACATTCCTGGCGGGTCGGACCCTACTTCTCGGTGGGCACATTATATACGTCTATATCGTAATGTAACCTAACCTAACCCATCTAGACACTCGCTGTTAATGTTTTACAAAACCTCGGTCGTGTTGGCCCGTACTTTTCCGTGGGGACATTATATACGTCTATAATTTTATATATCCTAACCTAAGGCAACCTAACATCTCGAATGTAGTATTTCACCACATTCCTGGCGGGTCGGCCCCACTTCTCGGTGGGAACATTATATACGTCTATATCGTAATATAACCTAACCTAATCCATCTAGCCCCTAGCTGGGAATGTTTTACAGAATCCCGGTCGTGTCCTCTCGTACGTCTCGGTGCGGACATTATATACGTCTATAACGTTATATATCCTAACCTAAGGCAACTTAAACTCTCGGATGTAGTATTTTCCAACAGTCTTGTCGGGTCGGACCCTACTTCTCGGTGGGCACATTATATACTTCTATATCGTAATATAACCTAACCTAACCCATCTAGACCCTCGCTGTTAATGTTTTACACAATCCCTGTCGTGTCGTCTCGTACGTCTCGGTGCGGACATTATATACGTCTATAACTTTATATATCCTAACCAAAGGCAACTTAACATCTCGGATGTAGTATTTTCCAACATTCCTGGCGGGGCGGCCCCTACTTCTCGGTGGGAACATTATATACGTCTATATCGTAATATAACCTAACCTAACCCATCTAGACCCTCGCTGGTAATGTTTTACAAAATCCCGGTCGTGTCGGCCCGTACTTCTCCGTGGGGACATTATATACGTCTATATCGTTATATATCCTAACCTAAGGCAACTTAACATCTCCGATGTAGTATTTTCCAACATTCCTGGCGGGCTGGCCCCTACTCCTCGGTGGGCACATTATATACGTCTATAACGTAATATACCCTAACCTAACCCATCTAGCACCTAGCTGGGAATGTTTTACAAAATCCCGGTCGTGTCGGCCCGTACTTCTCCGTGGGGGCATTATATACGTCTATATCGTTATATATCCTAGCCAAAGGCAAGTTAACATCTCGGATGTAGTATATTCCAACATTCCTGGCGGGTCGGACCCTACTTCTCGGTGGGCACATTATATACGTCTATATCGTAATATAACCTAACCTAACCCATCTAGACCCTCGCTGGTAATGTTTTACAAAATCCCGGTCGTGTCGGCCCGTACTTCTCGGTGGGGACATTATATACGTCTATAACGTTACATACCCTAACCTAAGGGAACCTAACATCTCGGATGCAGTATTTCACAACATTCCTGGCTGGTCGGCCCCACTTCTCGGTGGGAACATTATATACGTTTATAACGTAATATAACCTAACCTCACCCATCTAGACCCTCGCTGGTAATGTTTTACACAATCCCTGTCGTGTCGGCCCGTACTCCTCCGTGGGGACATTATATACGTCTATATCGTTATATATCCTAACCTAAGGCAACCTAACATCTCGAATGTAGTATTTCACAACATTCCTGGCGGGTCGGCCCCACTTCTCGGTGGGAACATTATATACGTTTATAACGTAATATAACCTAACCTCACCCATCTAGACCCTCGCTGGTAATGTTTTACAAAATCCCTGTCGTGTCGGCCCGTACTTCTCCGTGGGGACATTATATACGTCTATATCGTTACATATCCTAACCTAAGGCAACCTAACATCTCGGATGTAGTATTTCACAACATTCCTGGCTGGTCGGCCCCACTTCTCGGTGGGAACATTATATACGTCTATATCGTAATATAACCTAACCTAACCCATCTAGACCCTCGCTGGTAATGTTTTACAGAATCCCGGTCGTGTCCTCTCGTACGTCTCGGTGCGGACATTATATACGTCTATAACGTTATATATCCTAACCTAAGGCAACTTAAACTCTCGGATGTAGTATTTTCCAACAGTCTTGTCGGGTCGGACCCTACTTCTCGGTGGGCACATTATATACTTCTATATCGTAATATAACCTAACCTAACCCATCTAGACCCTCGCTGTTAATGTTTTACAAAATCCGGGTCGTGTCGGCCCGTACTTTTCCGTGGGGACATTATATACGTCTATAATTTTATATATCCTAACCTAAGGCAACATAACATCTCGAATGTAGAATTTTCCAACATTCCTGGCGGGTCGGCCCCTACTTCTAGGTGGGCACATTATATACGTCTGTATCGTAATATAACCAAACCTAACCCATCTAGACCCTCGCTGGTAATGTTCTACAGAATCCCGGTCGTGTCGTCTCGTACGTCTCGGTGCGGACATTATATACGTCTATAACTTTATATATCCTAACCAAAGGCAACTTCACATCTCGGATGTAGTATTTTCCAACATTCCTGGCGGGTCGGACCCTACTTCTCGGTGGGCACATTATATACGTCTATATCGTAATATAACCTAACCTAACCCATCTAGACCCTCGCTGGTAATGTTTTACAAAATCCCGGTCGTGTCGGCCCGTACTTCTCCGTGGGGACATTATAGACGTCTATAACGTTATATGTCCTAACCTAAGGCAACCTAACATCTCGGATGTAGTATTTTCCAACATTCCTGGCGGGTCGGACCCTACTTCTCGGTGGGCACATTATTTACGTCTATATCGTAATATAACCTAACCTAACCCATCTAGACCCTCGCTGGTAATGTTTTACAAAATCCCGGTCGTGTCGGCCCGTACTTCTCCGTGGGGACATCATATACGTCTATATCGTTATATATCCTAACCAAAGGCAACCTAACATCTCGGATGTAGTATTTTCCAACATTCCTGGCGGGTCGGACCCTACTTCTCGGTGGGCACATTATATATGTCTATATCGTAATATAACCTAACCTAACCCATCTAGACCCTCGCTGGTAATGTTTTACAAAATCCCGGTCGTGTCGGCCCGTACTTCTCCGTGGGGACATCATATACGTCTATATCGTTATATATCCTAACCAAAGGCAACCTAACATCTCGGATGTAGTATTTTCCAACATTCCTGGCGGGTCGGACCCTACTTCTCGGTGGGCACATTATATACGTCTATATCGTAATGTAACCTAACCTAACCCATCTAGACACTCGCTGTTAATGTTTTACAAAATCTCGGTCGTGTCGGCCCGTACTTTTCCGTGGGGACATTATATACGTCTATAATTTTATATATCCTAACCTAAGGCAACCTAACATCTCGAATGTAGTATTTCACCACATTCCTGGCGGGTCGGCCCCACTTCTCGGTGGGAACATTATATACGTCTATATCGTAATATAACCTAACCTAATCCATCTAGCCCCTAGCTGGGAATGTTTTACAGAATCCCGGTCGTGTCGTCCCGTACGTCTCGGTGGGGACATTATAGACGTCTATAACGTTATATATCCTAACCTAAGGCAACCTAACATCTCGAATGTAGTATTTCACAACATTCCTGGCGGGTCGGCCCCACTTCTCGGTGGGAACATTATATACGTTTATAACGTAATATAACCTAACCTCACCCATCTAGACCCTCGCTGGTAATGTTTTACAAAATCCCTGTCGTGTCGGCCCGTACTCCTCCGTGGGGACATTATATACGTCTATATCGTTATATATCCTAACCTAAGGCAACCTAACATCTCGAATGTAGTATTTCACAACATTCCTGGCGGGTCGGCCCCACTTCTCGGTGGGAACATTATATACGTTTATAACGTAATATAACCTAACCTCACCCATCTAGACCCTCGCTGGTAATGTTTTACAAAATCCCTGTCGTGTCGGCCCGTACTTCTCCGTGGGGACATTATATACGTCTATATCGTTATATATCCTAACCTAAGGCAACCTAACATCTCGGATGTAGTATTTCACAACATTCCTGGCTGGTCGGCCCCACTTCTCGGTGGGAACATTATATACGTCTATATCGTAATATAACCTAACCTAACCCATCTAGACCCTCGCTGGTAATGTTTTACAGAATCCCGGTCGTGTCCTCTCGTACGTCTCGGTGCGGACATTATATACATCTATAACGTTATATATCCTAACCTAAGGCAACTTAAACTCTCGGATGTAGTATTTTCCAACAGTCTTGTCGGGTCGGACCCTACTTCTCGGTGGGCACATTATATACTTCTATATCGTAATATAACCTAACCTAACCCATCTAGACCCTCGCTGTTAATGTTTTACAAAATCCGGGTCGTGTCGGCCCGTACTTTTCCGTGGGGACATTATATACGTCTATAATTTTATATATCCTAACCTAAGGCAACATAACATCTCGAATGTAGAATTTTCCAACATTCCTGGCGGGTCGGCCCCTACTTCTAGGTGGGCACATTATATACGTCTGTATCGTAATATAACCAAACCTAACCCATCTAGACCCTCGCTGGTAATGTTCTACAGAATCCCGGTCGTGTCGTCTCGTACGTCTCGGTGCGGACATTATATACGTCTATAACTTTATATATCCTACCCAAAGGCAACTTCACATCTCGGATGTAGTATTTTCCAACATTCCTGGCGGGTCGGACCCTACTTCTCGGTGGGCACATTATATACGTCTATATCGTAATATAACCTAACCTAACCCATCTAGACCCTCGCTGGTAATGTTTTACAAAATCCCGGTCGTGTCGGCCCGTACTTCTCCGTGGGGACATTATATACGTCTATATCGTTATATATCCTAACCTAAGGGAACCTAACATCTCGGATGTAGTATTTTCCAACATTCCTGGCGGGTCGGACCCTACTTCTCGGTGGGCACATTATATACGTCTATATCGTAATGTAACCTAACCTAACCCATCTAGACCCTCGCTGTTAATGTTTTACAAAATCTCGGTCGTGTCGGCCCGTACTTTTCCGTGGGGACATTATAGACGTCTATAACGTTATATATCCTAACCTAAGGCAACCTAACATCTCGGATGTAGTATTTTCCAACATTCCTGGCGGGTCGGACCCTACTTCTCGGTGGGCACATTATTTACGTCTATATCGTAATGTAACCTAATCTAACCCATCTAGACCCTCGCTGTTAATGTTTTACAAAATCTCGGTCGTGTCGGCCCGTACCTTTCCGTGGGGACATTATATACGTCTATAATTTTATATATCCTAACCTAAGGCAACATAACATCTTGAATGTAGTATTATCCAACATTCCTTGTCGGGTCGGCCCCTACTTCTCGGTGGGCACATTATATAGGTCTGTATCGTAATTTAACCAAACCTAACCCATCTAGACCCTCGCTGGTAATGTTCTACAGAATCCCGGTCGTGTCGTCTCGTACGTCTCGGTGCGGACATTATATACGTCTATAACTTTATATATCCTAACCAAAGGCAACTTAACATCTCGGATGTAGTATTTTCCAACATTCCTGGCGGGTCGGACCCTACTTCTCGGTGGGCACATTATATATGTCTATATCGTAATATAACCTAACCTAACCCATCTAGACCCTCGCTGGTAATGTTTTACAAAATCCCGGTCGTGTCGGCCCGTACTTCTCCGTGGGGACATCATATACGTCTATATCGTTATATATCCTAACCAAAGGCAACCTAACATCTCGGATGTAGTATTTTCCAACATTCCTGGCGGGTCGGACCCTACTTCTCGGTGGGCACATTATATACGTCTATATCGTAATGTAACCTAACCTAACCCATCTAGACACTCGCTGTTAATGTTTTACAAAATCTCGGTCGTGTCGGCCCGTACTTTTCCGTGGGGACATTATATACGTCTATAATTTTATATATCCTAACCTAAGGCAACCTAACATCTCGAATGTAGTATTTCACCACATTCCTGGCGGGTCGGCCCCACTTCTCGGTGGGAACATTATATACGTCTATATCGTAATATAACCTAACCTAATCCATCTAGCCCCTAGCTGGGAATGTTTTACAGAATCCCGGTCGTGTCGTCCCGTACGTCTCGGTGGGGACATTATAGACGTCTATAACGTTATATATCCTAACCTAAGGCAACCTAACATCTCGAATGTAGTATTTCACAACATTCCTGTCGGGTCGGCCCCACTTCTCGGTGGGAACATTATATACGTTTATAACGTAATATAACCTAACCTAACCCATCTAGACCCTCGCTGGTAATGTTTTACAGAATCCCGGTCGTGTCCTCTCGTACGTCTCGGTGCGGACATTATATACGTCTATAACTTTATATATCCTAACCAAAGGCAACTTAACATCTCGGATGTAGTATTTTCCAACATTCCTGGCGGGGCGGCCCCTACTTCTCGGTGGGAACATTATATACGTCTATATCGTAATATAACCTAACCTAACCCATCTAGACCCTCGCTGGTAATGTTTTACAAAATCCCGGTCGTGTCGGCCCGTACTTCTCCGTGGGGACATTATATACGTCTATATCGTTATATATCCTAACCTAAGGCAACTTAACATCTCCGATGTAGTATTTTCCAACATTCCTGGCGGGCTGGCCCCTACTCCTCGGTGGGCACATTATATACGTCTATAACGTAATATACCCTAACCTAACCCATCTAGCCCCTAGCTGGGAATGTTTTACAAAATCCCGGTCGTGTCGGCCCGTACTTCTCCGTGGGGGCATTATATACGTCTATATCGTTATATATCCTAGCCAAAGGCAAGTTAACATCTCGGATGTGGTATATTCCAACATTCCTGGCGGGTCGGACCCTACTTCTCGGTGGGCACATTATATACGTATATATCGTAATATAACCTAACCTAACACATCTAGACCCTCGCTGGTAATGTTTTACAAAATCCCGGTCGTGTCGGCCCGTACTTCTCGGTGGGGACATTATATACGTCTATAACGTTACATACCCTAACCTAAGGGAACCTAACTACTCGGATGTTGTATTTTCCAACATTCCTGGCGGGTCGGACCCTACTTCTCGGTAGGCACATTATATACGTCTATATCGTACCATAACCTAACCTAACCCATCTAGACCCTCGCTGGTAATGTTTTACAAAATCCCGGTCATGTAGGCCCGTACTTTTCCGTGGGGACATTTTATACGTCTATAATTTTATATATCCTAACCTAAGGGAACCTAACATCTCGGATGTAGTATTTTCCAACATTCCTGGCGGGTCGGCCCCCACTTCTCGGTGGGAACATTATATACGTCTATATCGTAATATAACCTAACCTAACCCATCTAGACCCTCGCTGGTAATGTTTTACAAAATCCCGGTCGTGTCGGCCCGTACTTCTCGGTGGGGACATTATATACGTCTATAACGTTATTATCCTAACCTAAGGGAACCTAACATCTCGGATGTAGTATTTCACAACATTCCTGGCGGGTCGGCACCAATTCTCGGTGGGAACATTATATACGTCTATAACGGAATATAACCTAACATAAATCATCTAGCCCCTAGCTGGGAATGTTTTACAGAATCCCGGTCGTGTCGTCCCGCACGTCTCGGTGCGAACATTATATACGTCTATAACGTTATATATCCTAACCTAAGGCAACTTAACATCTCCGATGTACTATTTTCCAACATTCCTGGCGGGGCGGCCGCTACTTCTCGGTGGGAACATTATATACGTCTATATCGTAATATAACCTAACCTAACCCATCTAGACCCTCGCTGGTAATGTTTTACAGAATACCGTTCGTGTCGTCTCGTACGTCTCGGTGCGGACATTGTATACGTCTATAACGTTATATATCCTAACCTAAGGGAACCTAACATCTCGGATGTAGTACTTCACAACATTCCTGGCTGGTCGGCCCCACTTCTCGGTGGGAACATTATATACGTTTATAACGTATTATAACCTAACATAACCCATCTAGCCCCTCGCTTGTAATGTTTTACAGAATCCCGGTCGTGTCGTCCCGTACGTCTCGGTGCGGACATTATATACGTCTGTAACGTTATATATCCTAACCAAAGGCAACCTAACATCTCGAATGTAGTATTTCACAACATTCCTGGCGGGTCTGCCCCACTTCTCGGTGGGAACATTATTTACGTCTATAACGTAATATAACCTAACCTAACCCATCTAGCCCCTAGCTGGGAATGTTTTACAGAATCCCGGTCGTGTCGTCCCGTACGTCTCGGTGCGGACATTATATACGTCTATAACGTTATATATCCTAACCTAAGGCAACTTAACATCTCCGATGTACTATTTTCCAACATTCCTGGCGGGGCGGCCGCTACTTCTCGGTGGGAACATTATATACGTCTATATCGTAATGTAACCTAACCTAACCCATCTAGACCCTCGCTGTTAATGTTTTACAAAATCTCGGTCGTGTCGGCCCGTACTTTTCCGTGGGGACATTATAGACGTCTATAACGTTATATATCCTAACCTAAGGCAACCTAACACCTCGGATGTAGTATTTTCCAACATTCCTGGCGGGTCGGACCCTACTTCTCGGTGGGCACATTATTTACGTCTATATCGTAATGTAACCTAATCTAACCCATCTAGACCCTCGCTGTTAATGTTTTACAAAATCTCGGTCGTGTCGGCCCGTACCTTTCCGTGGGGACATTATATACGTCTATAATTTTATATATCCTAACCTAAGGCAACATAACATCTTGAATGTAGTATTATCCAACATTCCTTGTCGGGTCGGCCCCTACTTCTCGGTGGGCACATTATATAGGTCTGTATCGTAATATAACCAAACCTAACCCATCTAGACCCTCGCTGGTAATGTTCTACAGAATCCCGGTCGTGTCGTCTCGTACGTCTCGGTGCGGACATTATATACGTCTATAACTTTATATATCCTAACCAAAGGCAACTTAACATCTCGGATGTAGTATTTTCCAACATTCCTGGCGGGTCGGACCCTACTTCTCGGTGGGCACATTATATACGTCTATATCGTAATGTAACCTAACCTAACCCATCTAGACCCTCGCTGTTAATGTTTTACAAAATCTCGGTCGTGTCGGCCCGTACTTTTCCGTGGGGACATTATAGACGTCTATAACGTTATATATCCTAACCTAAGGCAACCTAACACCTCGGATGTAGTATTTTCCAACATTCCTGGCGGGTCGGACCCTACTTCTCGGTGGGCACATTATTTACGTCTATATCGTAATGTAACCTAATCTAACCCATCTAGACCCTCGCTGTTAATGTTTTACAAAATCTCGGTCGTGTCGGCCCGTACCTTTCCGTGGGGACATTATATACGTCTATAATTTTATATATCCTAACCTAAGGCAACATAACATCTTGAATGTAGTATTATCCAACATTCCTTGTCGGGTCGGCCCCTACTTCTCGGTGGGCACATTATATAGGTCTGTATCGTAATATAACCAAACCTAACCCATCTAGACCCTCGCTGGTAATGTTCTACAGAATCCCGGTCGTGTCGTCTCGTACGTCTCGGTGCGGACATTATATACGTCTATATCGTTATATATCCTAACCAAAGGCAACCTAACATCTCGGATGTAGTATTTTCCAACATTCCTGGCGGGGCGGCCGCTACTTCTCGGTGGGAACATTATATACGTCTATATCGTAATATAACCTAACCTAACCCATCTAGACCCTCGCTGGTAATGTTTTACAGAATCCCGTTCGTGTCGTCTCGTACGTCTCGGTGCGGACATTATATACGTCTATAACGTTATATATCCTAACCTAAGGGAACCTAACATCTCGGATGTAGTACTTCACAACATTCCTGGCTGGTCGGCCCCACTTCTCGGTGGGAACATTATATACGTTTATAACGTATTATAACCTAACATAACCCATCTAGCCCCTCGCTTGTAATGTTTTACAGAATCCCGGTCGTGTCGTCCCGTACGTCTCGGTGCGGACATTATATACGTCTATAACGTTATATATCCTAACCAAAGGCAACCTAACATCTCGAATGTAGTATTTCACAACATTCCTGGCGGGTCTGCCCCACTTCTCGGTGGGAACATTATTTACGTCTATAACGTAATATAACCTAACCTAACCCATCTAGCCCCTAGCTGGGAATGTTTTACAGAATCCCGGTCGTGTCGTCCCGTACGTCTCGGTGCGGACATTATATACGTCTATAACGTTATATATCCTAACCTAAGGCAACTTAACCTCTCGGATGTAGTATTTTCCAACAGTCTTGTCGGGGCGGACCCTACTTCTCGGTGGGCACATTATATACCTCTATATCGTAATATAACCTAACCTAACCCATCTAGACCCTCGCTGTTAATGTTTTACAGAATCCCGGTCGTGTCGTCCCGCACGTCTCGGTGCGAACATTATATACGTCTATAACGTTATATATCCTAACCTAAGGCAACTTAACATCTCCGATGTACTATTTTCCAACATTCCTGGCGGGGCGGCCGCTACTTCTCGGTGGGAACATTATATACGTCTATATCGTAATATAACCTAACCTAACCCATCTAGACCCTCGCTGGTAATGTTTTACAGAATCCCGTTCGTGTCGTCTCGTACGTCTCGGTGCGGACATTGTATACGTCTATAACGTTATATATCCTAACCTAAGGGAACCTAACATCTCGGATGTAGTACTTCACAACATTCCTGGCTGGTCGGCCCCACTTCTCGGTGGGAACATTATATACGTTTATAACGTATTATAACCTAACATAACCCATCTAGCCCCTCGCTTGTAATGTTTTACAGAATCCCGGTCGTGTCGTCCCGTACGTCTCGGTGCGGACATTATATACGTCTGTAACGTTATATATCCTAACCAAAGGCAACCTAACATCTCGAATGTAGTATTTCACAACATTCCTGGCGGGTCTGCCCCACTTCTCGGTGGGAACATTATTTACGTCTATAACGTAATATAACCTAACCTAACCCATCTAGCCCCTAGCTGGGAATGTTTTACAGAATCCCGGTCGTGTCGTCCCGTACGTCTCGGTGCGGACATTATATACGTCTATAACGTTATATATCCTAACCTAAGGCAACTTAACCTCTCGGATGTAGTATTTTCCAACAGTCTTGTCGGGGTGGACCCTACTTCTCGGTGGGCACATTATATACCTCTATATCGTAATATAACCTAACCTAACCCATCTAGACCCTCGCTGTTAATGTTTTACAAAATCCGGGTCGTGTCGGCCCGTACTTCTCCGTGGGGACATTATATACGTCTATATCGTTATATATCCTAACCTAAGGCAACCTAACATCTCGGATGTAGTATTTTCCAACATTCCTGGCGGGTCGGACCCTACTTCTCGGTGGGCACATTATATACGTCTATATCGTAATGTAACCTAACCTAACCCATCTAGACCCTCGCTGTTAATGTTTTACAAAATCTCGGTCGTGTCGGCCCGTACTTTTCCGTGGGGACATTATAGACGTCTATAACGTTATATATCCTAACCTAAGGCAACCTAACACCTCGGATGTAGTATTTTCCAACATTCCTGGCGGGTCGGACCCTACTTCTCGGTGGGCACATTATTTACGTCTATATCGTAATGTAACCTAATCTAACCCATCTAGACCCTCGCTGGTAATGTTCTACAGAATCCCGGTCGTGTCGTCTCGTACGTCTCGGTGCGGACATTATATACGTCTATAACTTTATATATCCTAACCAAAGGCAACTTAACATCTCGGATGTAGTATTTTCCAACATTCCTGGCGGGTCGGACCCTACTTCTCGGTGGGCACATTATATATGTCTATATCGTAATATAACCTAACCTAACCCATCTAGATCCTCGCTGTTAATGTTTTACAAAATCTCGGTCGTGTCGGCCCGTACTTTTCCGTGGGGACATTATAGACGTCTATAACGTTATATATCCTAACCTAAGGCAACCTAACATCTCGGATGTAGTATTTTCCAACATTCCTGGCGGGTCGGACCCTACTTCTCGGTGGGCACATTATTTACGTCTATATCGTAATGTAACCTAATCTAACCCATCTAGACCCTCGCTGTTAATGTTTTACAAAATCTCGGTCGTGTCGGCCCGTACCTTTCCGTGGGGACATTATATACGTCTATAATTTTATATATCCTAACCTAAGGCAACATAACATCTTGAATGTAGTATTATCCAACATTCCTTGTCGGGTCGGCCCCTACTTCTCGGTGGGCACATTATATAGGTCTGTAACGTAATATAACCAAACCTAACCCATCTAGACCCTCGCTGGTAATGTTCTACAGAATCCCGGTCGTGTCGTCTCGTACGTCTCGGTGCGGACATTATATACGTCTATAACTTTATATATCCTAACCAAAGGCAACTTAACATCTCGGATGTAGTATTTTCCAACATTCCTGGCGGGTCGGACCCTACTTCTCGGTGGGCACATTATATATGTCTATATCGTAATATAACCTAACCTAACCCATCTAGACCCTCGCTGGTAATGTTTTACAAAATCCCGGTCGTGTCGGCCCGTACTTCTCCGTGGGGACATTATATACGTCTATATCGTTATATATCCTAACCAAAGGCAACCTAACATCTCGGATGTAGTATTTTCCAACATTCCTGGCGGGTCGGACCCTACTTCTCGGTGGGCACATTATATACGTCTATATCGTAATGTAACCTAACCTAACCCATCTAGACACTCGCTGTTAATGTTTTACAAAATCTCGGTCGTGTCGGCCCGTACTTTTCCGTGGGGACATTATATACGTCTATAATTTTATATATCCTAACCTAAGGCAACCTAACATCTCGAATGTAGTATTTCACCACATTCCTGGCGGGTCGGCCCCACTTCTCGGTGGGAACATTATATAAGTCTATATCGTAATATAACCTAACCTAATCCATCTAGCCCCTAGCTGGGAATGTTTTACAGAATCCCGGTCGTATCGTCCCGTACGTCTCGGTGGGGACATTATAGACGTCTATAACGTTATATATCCTAACCTAAGGCAAGTTAACATCTCGGATGTAGTATATTCCAACATTCCTGGCGGGTCGGACCCTACTTCTCGGTGGGCACATTATATACGTCTATATCGTTATATATCCTAACCTAAGGCAACTTAACATCTCCGATGTAGTATTTTCCAACATTCCTGGCGGGCTGGCCCCTACTCCTCGGTGGGCACATTATATACGTCTATAACGTAATATACCCTAACCTAACCCATCTAGCCCCTAGCTGGGAATGTTTTACAAAATCCCGGTCGTGTCGGCCCGTACTTCTCCGTGGGGGCATTATATACGTCTATATCGTTATATATCCTAGCCAAAGGCAAGTTAACATCTCGGATGTGGTATATTCCAACATTCCTGGCGGGTCGGACCCTACTTCTCGGTGGGCACATTATATACGTATATATCGTAATATAACCTAACCTAACACATCTAGACCCTCGCTGGTAATGTTTTACAAAATCCCGGTCGTGTCGGCCCGTACTTCTCGGTGGGGACATTATATACGTCTATAACGTTACATACCCTAACCTAAGGGAACCTAACTACTCGGATGCAGTATTTCACAACATTCCTGGCGGGTCGGCGCCAATTCTCGGTGGGAACATTATATACGTCTATAACGTAATATACCCTAACCTAACCCATCTACACCTAGCTGGGAATGTTTTACAAAATCCCGGTCGTGTCGGCCCGTACTTCTCCGTGCGGGCATTATATACGTCTATATCGTTATATATCCTAGCCAAAGGCAAGTTAACATCTCGGATATAGTATTTTCCAACATTCCTGGCGGGTCGGACCCTACTTCTCGGTAGGCACATTATATACGTCTATATCGTACTATAACCTAACCTAACCCATCTAGACCCTCGCTGGTAATGTTTTACAAAATCCCGGTCATGTAGGCCCGTACTTTTCCGTGGGGACATTTTATACGTCTATAATTTTATATATCCTAACCTAAGGGAACCTAACATCTCGGATGTAGTATTTTCCAACATTCCTGGCGGGGCGGCCCCTACTTCTCGGTGGGCACATTATATACGTCTGTAACGTAATATAACCTAACCTAAGCCACCTACACCCTCGCTGGTAATGTTTCACAGAATCCCGTTCGTGTCTTCCCGTACGTCTCGAAGCCGGACATTATATACGTCTATCAAGTTATATACCCTAACCTAAGGGAACCTAACATCTCGGATGCAGTATTTCACAACATTCCTGGATGGTCGGCCCCACTTCTCGGTGGGAACATTATATACGTCTATATCGTAATATAACCTAACCTAACCCATCTAGACCCTCGCTGGTAATGTTTTACAAAATCCCGGTCGTGTCGGCCCGTACTTCTCCGTGGGGACATTATATACGTCTATATCGTTATATATCCTAACCTAAGGCAACCTAACATCTCGGATGTAGTATTTTCCAACATTCCTGGCGGGGCGGCCGCTACTTCTCGGTGGGAACATTATATACGTCTATATCGTAATATAACCTAACCTAACCCATCTAGACCCTCGCTGGTAATGTTTTACAGAATCCCGTTCGTGTCGTCTCGTACGTCTCGGTGCGGACATTATATACGTCTATAACGTTATATATCCTAACCTAAGGGAACCTAACATCTCGGATGTAGTACTTCACAACATTCCTGGCTGGTCGGCCCCACTTCTCGGTGGGAACATTATATACGTTTATAACGTATTATAACCTAACATAACCCATCTAGCCCCTCGCTTGTAATGTTTTACAGAATCCCGGTCGTGTCGTCCCGTACGTCTCGGTGCGGACATTATATACGTCTATAACGTTATATATCCTAACCAAAGGCAACCTAACATCTCGAATGTAGTATTTCACAACATTCCTGGCGGGTCTGCCCCACTTCTCGGTGGGAACATTATTTACGTCTATAACGTAATATAACCTAACCTAACCCATCTAGCCCCTAGCTGGGAATGTTTTACAGAATCCCGGTCGTGTCGTCCCGTACGTCTCGGTGCGGACATTATATACCTCTATAACGTTATATATCCTAACCTAAGGCAACTTAACCTCTCGGATGTAGTATTTTCCAACAGTCTTGTCGGGGCGGACCCTACTTCTCGGTGGGCACATTATATACCTCTATATCGTAATATAACCTAACCTAACCCATCTAGACCCTCGCTGTTAATGTTTTACAAAATCCGGGTCGTGTCGGCCCGTACTTTTCCGTGGGGACATTATATACGTCTATAACTTTATATATCCTAACCTAAGGCAACATAACATCTCGAATGTAGTATTTTCCAACATTCCTGGCGGGTCGGCCCCTACTTCTAGGTGGGCACATTATATACGTCTGTATCGTAATATAACCAAACCTAACCCATCTAGACCCTCGCTGGTAATGTTCTACAGAATCCCGGTCGTGTCGTCTCGTACGTCTCGGTGCGGACATTATATACGTCTATAACTTTATATATCCTAACCAAAGGCAACTTAACATCTCGGATGTAGTATTTTCCAACATTCCTGGCGGGTCGGACCCTACTTCTCGGTGGGCACATTATATACGCCTATATCGTAATATAACCTAACCTAACCCATCTAGACCCTCGCTGGTAATGTTTTACAAAATCCCGGTCGTGTCGGCCCGTACTTTTCCGTGGGGACATTATATACGTCTATAATTTTATATATCCTAACCTAAGGCAACCTAACATCTCGAATGTAGTATTTCACCACATTCCTGGCGGGTCGGCCCCACTTCTCGGTGGGAACATTATATAAGTCTATATCGTAATATAACCTAACCTAATCCATCTAGCCCCTAGCTGGGAATGTTTTACAAAATCCCGGTCGTGTCGGCCCGTACTTCTCCGTGGGGGCATTATATACGTCTATATCGTTATATATCCTAGCCAAAGGCAAGTTAACATCTCGGATGTGGTATATTCCAACATTCCTGGCGGGTCGGACCCTACTTCTCGGTGGGCACATTATATACGTATATATCGTAATATAACCTAACCTAACACATCTAGACCCTCGCTGGTAATGTTTTACAAAATCCCGGTCGTGTCGGCCCGTACTTCTCGGTGGGGACATTATATACGTCTATAACGTTACATACCCTAACCTAAGGGAACCTAACTACTCGGATGCAGTATTTCACAACATTCCTGGCGGGTCGGCGCCAATTCTCGGTGGGAACATTATATACGTCTATAACGTAATATACCCTAACCTAACCCATCTACCCCTAGCTGGGAATGTTTTACAAAATCCCGGTCGTGTCGGCCCGTACTTCTCCGTGCGGGCATTATATACGTCTATATCGTTATATATCCTAGCCAAAGGCAAGTTAACATCTCGGATGTAGTATTTTCCAACATTCCTGGCGGGTCGGACCCTACTTCTCGGTAGGCACATTATATACGTCTATATCGTACTATAACCTAACCTAACCCATCTAGACCCTCGCTGGTAATGTTTTACAAAATCCCGGTCATGTAGGCCCGTACTTTTCCGTGGGAACATTTTATACGTCTATAATTTTATATATCCTAACCTAAGGGAACCTAACATCTCGGATGTAGTATTTTCCAACATTCCTGGCGGGTCGGCCCCTACTTCTCGGTGGGCACATTATATACGTCTGTAACGTAATATAACCTAACCTAAGCCACCTACACCCTCGCTGGTAATGTTTCACAGAATCCCGTTCGTGTCTTCCCGTACGTCTCGAAGCCGGACATTATATACGTCTATCAAGTTATATACCCTAACCTAAGGGAACCTAACATCTCGGATGCAGTATTTCACAACATTCCTGGATGGTCGGCCCCACTTCTCGGTGGGAACATTATATACGTCTATATCGTAATATAACCTAACCTAACCCATCTAGACCCTCGCTGGTAATGTTTTACAAAATCCCGGTCGTGTCGGCCCGTACTTCTCCGTGGGGACATTATATACGTCTATATCGTTATATATCCTAACCTAAGGCAACCTAACATCTCGGATGTAGTATTTTCCAACATTCCTGGCGGGGCGGCCGCTACTTCTCGGTGGGAACATTATATACGTCTATATCGTAATATAACCTAACCTAACCCATCTAGACCCTCGCTGGTAATGTTTTACAGAATCCCGTTCGTGTCGTCTCGTACGTCTCGGTGCGGACATTATATACGTCTATAACGTTATATATCCTAACCTAAGGGAACCTAACATCTCGGATGTAGTACTTCACAACATTCCTGGCTGGTCGGCCCCACTTCTCGGTGGGAACATTATATACGTTTATAACGTATTATAACCTAACATAACCCATCTAGCCCCTCGCTTGTAATGTTTTACAGAATCCCGGTCGTGTCGTCCCGTACGTCTCGGTGCGGACATTATATACGTCTATAACGTTATATATCCTAACCAAAGGCAACCTAACATCTCGAATGTAGTATTTCACAACATTCCTGGCGGGTCTGCCCCACTTCTCGGTGGGAACATTATTTACGTCTATAACGTAATATAACCTAACGTAACCCATCTAGCCCCTAGCTGGGAATGTTTTACAGAATCCCGGTCGTGTCGTCCCGTACGTCTCGGTGCGGACATTATATACGTCTATAACGTTATATATCCTAACCAAAGGCAACCTAACATCTCGAATGTAGTATTTCACAACATTCCTGGCGGGTCTGCCCCACTTCTCGGTGGGAACATTATTTACGTCTATAACGTAATATAACCTAACGTAACCCATCTAGCCCCTAGCTGGGAATGTTTTACAGAATCCCGGTCGTGTCGTCCCGTACGTCTCGGTGCGGACATTATATACGTCTATAACGTTATATATCCTAACCTAAGGCAACTTAACCTCTCGGATGTAGTATTTTCCAACAGTCTTGTCGGGGCGGACCCTACTTCTCGGTGGGCACATTATATACCTCTATATCGTAATATAACCTAACCTAACCCATCTAGACCCTCGCTGTTAATGTTTTACAAAATCCGGGTCGTGTCGGCCCGTACTTTTCCGTGGGGACATTATATACGTCTATAACTTTATATATCCTAACCTAAGGCAACATAACATCTCGAATGTAGTATTTTCCAACATTCCTGGCGGGTCGGCCCCTACTTCTAGGTGGGCACATTATATACGTCTGTATCGTAATATAACCAAACCTAACCCATCTAGACCCTCGCTGGTAATGTTCTACAGAATCCCGGTCGTGTCGTCTCGTACGTCTCGGTGCGGACATTATATAGGTCTATAACTTTATATATCCTAACCAAAGGCAACTTAACATCTCGGATGTAGTATTTTCCAACATTCCTGTCGGGTCGGACCCTACTTCTCGGTGGGCACATTATATACGTCTATATCGTAATATAACCTAACCTAACCCATCTAGACCCTCGCGGGTAATGTTTTACAAAATCCCGGTCGTGTCGGCCCGTACTTCTCCGCGGGGACATTATATACGTCTATAATTTTATACATCCTAACCTAAGGCAACCTAACATCTCGAATGTAGTATTTCACAACATTCCTGGCGGGTCGGCCCCACTTCTCGGTGGGAACATTATATACGTCTATATCGTAATATAACCTAACCTAATCCATCTAGACCCTCGCTGGTAATGTTTTACAGAATCCCGGTCGTGTCGTCCCGTACGTCTCGGTGGGGACATTATAGACGTCTATAACGTTATATATCCTAACCTAAGGCAACCTAACATCTCGGATGTAGTATTTTCCAACATTCCTGGCGGGTCGGACCCTACTTCTCGGTGGGCACATTATATACGTCTATATCGTAATGTAACCTAATCTAACCCATCTAGACCCTCGCTGTTAATGTTTTACAAAATCTCGGTCGTGTCGGCCCGTACCTTTCCGTGGGGACATTATATACGTCTATAATTTTATATATCCTAACCTAAGGCAACATAACACCTTGAATGTAGTATTTTCCAACATTCCTTGTCGGGTCGGCCCCTACTTCTCGGTGGGCACATTATATACGTCTATAACGTAATATAACCTAACCTAACCCATCTAGACCCTCGCTGGTAATGTTTTACAAAATCCCGGTCGTGTCGGCCCGTACTTCTCGGTGGGGACATTATATACGTTTATAACGTTATATATCCTAACCTAAGGGAACCTAACATCTCGGATGTAGTATTTCACAACATTCCTGGATGGTCGGCCCCACTTCTCGGTGGGAACATTATATACGTCTATATCGTAATATAACCTAACCTAACCCAACTAGACCCTAGCTGGGAATGTTTTACAGAATCCCGGTCGTGTCGTCCCGTACGTCTCGGTGCGGACATTATATACGTCTATAACGTTATATATCCTAACCGAAGGGAACCTAACATCTCGGATGTAGTATTTCACAACATTCCTGGCTGGTCGGCCCCACTTCTCGGTGGGAACATTATATACGTCTATAACGTTATATATCCTAGCCAAAGGCAACTTAACATCTCGGATGTTGTATTTTCCAACATTCCTGGCGGGTCGGACCCTACTTCTCGGTGGGGACATTATATACGTCTGTAACGTAATATAACGGAACCTAAGCCGCCTACACCCTCGCTGGTAATGATTCACAGAATCCCGTTCGTGTCTTCCCGTACGTCTCGAAGCCGGACATTATATACGTCTATCAAGTTATATATCCTAACCTAAGGCAACCTAACATCTCGGATGTAGTATTTTCCAACATTCCTGGCGGGTCGGACCCTACTTCTCGGTGGGCACATTATATACGTCTATATCGTAATGTAACCTAACATAACCCATCTAGACCCTCGCTGTTAATGTTTTACAAAATCTCGGTCGTGTCGGCCCGTACTTTTACGTGGGGACATTATATACGTCTATATCGTTATATATCCTAACCTAAGGCAACCTAACATCTCGGATGTAGTATTTTCCAACATTCCTGGCGGGGCGGCCCCTATTTCTCGGTGGGAACATTATATACGTCTATATCGTAATATAACCTAACCTAACCCATCTAGACCCTCGCTGGTAATGTTTTACAAAATCCCGGTCGTGTCGGCCCGTACTTCTCCGTGGGGACATTATATACGTCTATATCGTTATATATCCTAACCTAAGGCAACTTAACATCTCCGATGTAGTATTTTCCAACATTCCTGGCGGGCTGGCCCCTACTCCTCGGTGGGCACATTATATACGTCTATAACGTAATATACCCTAACCTAACCCATCTAGCCCCTAGCTGGGAATGTTTTACAAAATCCCGGTCGTGTCGGCCCGTACTTCTCCGTGGGGGCATTATATACGTCTATATCGTTATATATCCTAACCAAAGGCAAGTTAACATCTCGGATGTAGTATATTCCAACATTCCTGGCGGGTCGGACCCTACTTCTCGGTGGGCACATTATATACGTCTATATCGTAATATAACCTAACCTAACCCATCTAGACCCTCGCTGGTAATGTTTTACAAAATCCCGGTCGTGTCGGCCCGTACTTCTCGGTGGGGACATTATATACGTCTATAACGTTACATACCCCAACCTAAGGGAACCTAACTACTCGGATGCAGTATTTCACAAAATTCCTGGCGGGTCGGCGCCAATTCTCGGTGGGAACATTATATACGTCTATAACGCAATATAACCTAACATAACCCATCTAGCCCCTAGCTGGGAATGTTTTACAGAATCCCGGTCGTGTCGTCTCGTACGTCTCGGTGCGGACATTATATACGTCTATAACGTTATATATCCTAACCAAAGGCAACTTAACATCTCGGATGTTGTATTTTCCAACATTCCTGGCGGGTCGGACCCTACTTCTCGGTAGGCACATTATATACGTCTATATCGTAATATAACCTACCCTAACCCATCTAGACCCTCGCTGGTAATGTTTTACAAAATCCCGGTCGTGTCGGCCCGTACTTCTCCGCGGGGACATTATATACGTCTATAATTTTATATATCCTAACCTAAGGCAACCTAACATCTCGAATGTAGTATTTCACAACATTCCTGGCGGGTCGGCCCCACTTCTCGGTGGGAACATTATATACGTCTATATCGTAATATAACCTAACCTAACCCATCTAGACCATCGCTGGTAATGTTTTACAAAATCCCGGTCGTGTCGGCCCGTACTTCTCGGTGGGGACATTATATACGTCTATAACGTTATTATCCTAACCTAAGGGAACCTAACATCTCGGATGTAGTATTTCACAACATTCCTGGCGGGTCGGCACCAATTCTCGGTGGGAACATTATATACGTCTATAACGGAATATAACCTAACATAAATCATCTAGCCCCTAGCTGGGAATGTTTTACAGAATCCCGGTCGTGTCGTCCCGCACGTCTCGGTGCGAACATTATATACGTCTATAACGTTATATATCCTAACCTAAGGCAACTTAACATCTCCGATGTACTATTTTCCAACATTCCTGGCGGGGCGGCCGCTACTTCTCGGTGGGAACATTATATACGTCTATATCGTAATATAACCTAACCTAACCCATCTAGACCCTCGCTGGTAATGTTTTACAGAATCCCGTTCGTGTCGTCTCGTACGTCTCGGTGCGGACATTATATACGTCTATAACGTTATATATCCTAACCTAAGGGAACCTAACATCTCGGCTGTAGTACTTCACAACATTCCTGGCTGGTCGGCCACACTTCTCGGTGGGAACATTATATACGTTTATAACGTATTATAACCTAACATAACCCATCTAGCCCCTCGCTTGTAATGTTTTACAGAATCCCGGTCGTGTCGTCCCGTACGTCTCGGTGCGGACATTATATACGTCTATAACGTTATATATCCTAACCAAAGGCAACCTAACATCTCGAATGTAGTATTTCACAACATTCCTGGCGGGTCTGCCCCACTTCTCGGTGGGAACATTATTTACGTCTATAACGTAATATAACCTAACCTAACCCATCTAGCCCCAAGCTGGGAATGTTTTACAGAATCCCGGTCGTGTCGTCCCGTACGTCTCGGTGCGGACATTATATACGTCTATAACGTTATATATCCTAACCTAAGGCAACTTAACCTCTCGGATGTAGTATTTTCCAACATTCCTGGCGGGCCGGCCCCTACTTCTCGGTGGGCACATTATATACGTCCATATCGTAATATAACCTAACCTAACCCATCTAGACCCTCGCTGTTAATGTTTTACAAAATCCGGGTCGTGTCGGCCCGTACTTTTCCGTGGGGACATTATATACGTCTATAACTTTATATATCCTAACCTAAGGCAACATAACATCTCGAATGTAGTATTTTCCAACATTCCTGGCGGGTCGGCCCCTACATCTAGGTGGGCACATTATATACGTCTGTATCGTAATATAACCAAACCTAACCCATCTAGACCCTCGCTGGTAATGTTCTACAGAATCCCGGTCGTGTCGTCTCGTACGTCTCGGTGCGGACATTATATACGTCTATAACTTTATATATCCTAACCAAAGGCAACCTAACATCTCGGATGTAGTATTTTCCAACATTCCTGGCGGGTCGGACCCTACTTCTCGGTGGGCACATTATATACGTCTATATCGTAATGTAACCTAATCTAACCCATCTAGACCCTCGCTGTTAATGTTTTACAAAATCTCGGTCGTGTCGGCCCGTACCTTTCCGTGGGGACATTATATACGTCTATAATTTTATATATCCTAACCTAAGGCAACATAACACCTTGAATGTAGTATTTCACAACATTCCTGGATGGTCGGCCCCACTTCTCGGTGGGAACATTATATACGTCTATATCGTAATATAACCTAACCTAACCCATCTAGACCCTAGCTGGGAATGTTTTACAGAATCCCGGTCGTGTCGTCCCGTACGTCTCGGTGCGGACATTATATACGTCTATAACGTTATATATCCTAACCTAAGGGAACCTAACATCTCGGATGAAGTATTTCACAACATTCCTGGCTGGTCGGCCCCACTTCTCGGTGGGAACATTATATACGTCTATAACGTTATATATCCTAGCCAAAGGCAACTTAACATCTCGGATGTTGTATTTTCCCACATTCCTGGCGGGTCGGACCCTACTTCGCGGTGGGGACATTATATACGTCTGTAACGTAATATAACGGAACCTAAGCCACCTACACCCTCGCTGGTAATGATTCACAGAATCCCGTTCGTGTCTTCCCGTACGTCTCGAAGCCGGACATTATATACGTCTATCAAGTTATATATCCTAACCTAAGGCAACCTAACATCTCGAATGTAGTATTTCACAACATTCCTGGCGGGTCGGCCCCACTTCTCGGTGGGAACATTATATACGTTTATAACGTAATATAACCTAACCTCACCCATCTAGACCCTCGCTGGTAATGTTTTACAAAATCCCTGTCGTGTCGGCCCGTACTTCTCCGTGGGGACATTATATACGTCTATATCGTTATATATCCTAACCTAAGGCAACCTAACATCTCGGATGTAGTATTTTCCAACATTCCTGGCGGGGCGGCCCCTACTTCTCGGTGGGAACATTATATACGTCTATATCGTAATATAACCTAACCTAACCCATCTAGACCCTCGCTGGTAATGTTTTACAAAATCCCGGTCGTGTCGGCCCATACTTCTCGGTGGGGACATTATATACGTCTATAACGTTATATATCCTAACCTAAGGGAACCTAACATCTCGGATGTAGTATTTCACAACATTCCTGGCTGGTCGGCCCCACTTCTCGGTGGGAACATTATATACGTCTATATCGTAATATAACCTAACCTAACCCATCTAGACCCTCGCTGGTAATGTTTTACAAAATCCCGGTCGTGTCGGCCCGTACTTCTCCGTGGGGACATTATATACGTCTATATCGTTATATATTCTAACCTAAGGCAACTTAACATCTCCGATGTAGTATTTTCCAACATTCCTGGCGGGCTGGCCCCTACTCCTCGGTGGGCACATTATATACGTCTATATCGTAATATACCCTAACCTAACCCATCTAGCCCCTAGCTGGGAATGTTTTACAAAATCCCGGTCGTGTCGGCCCGTACTTCTCCGTGGGGGCATTATATACGTCTATATCGTTATATATCCTAGCCAAAGGCAAGTTAACATCTCGGATGTAGTATATTCCAACATTCCTGGCGGGTCGGACCCTACTTCTCGGTGGGCACATTATATACGTCTATATCGTAATATAACCTAACCTAACCCATCTAGACCCTCGCTGGTAATGTTTTACAAAATCCCGGTCGTGTCGGCCCGTACTTCTCGGTGGGGACATTATATACGTCTATAACGTTATTATCCTAACCTAAGGGAACCTAACATCTCGGATGTAGTATTTCACAACATTCCTGTCGGGTCGGCACCAATTCTCGGTGGGAACATTATATACGTCTATAACGGAATATAACCTAACATAAATCATCTAGCCCCTAGCTGGGAATGTTTTACAGAATCCCGGTCGTGTCGTCCCGCACGTCTCGGTGCGAACATTATATACGTCTATAACGTTATATATCCTAACCTAAGGCAACTTAACATCTCCGATGTACTATTTCCCAACATTCCTGGCGGGGCGGCCGCTACTTCTCGGTGGGAACATTATATACGTCTATATCGTAATATAACCTAACCTAACCCATCTAGACCCTCGCTGGTAATGTTTTACAGAATCCCGTTCGTGTCGTCTCGTACGTCTCGGTGCGGACATTATATACGTCTATAACGTTATATATCCTAACCTAAGGGAACCTAACATCTCGGATGTAGTACTTCACAACATTCCTGGCTGGTCGGCCCCACTTCTCGGTGGGAACATTATATACGTTTATAACGTAGTATAACCTAACATAACCCATCTAGCCCCTCGCTTGTAATGTTTTACAGAATCCCGGTCGTGTCGTCCCGTACGTCTCGGTGCGGACGTTATATACGTCTATAACGTTATATATCGTAACGTAAGGCAACTTAACCTCTCGGATGTAGTATTTTCCAACAGTCTTGTCGGGTCGGACCCTACTTCTCGGTGGGCACATTATATACTTCTATATCGTAATATAACCTGAACCTAACCCATCTAGACCCTCGCTGTTAATGTTTTACAAAATCCGGGTCGTGTCGGCCCGTACTTTTCCGTGGGGACATTATATACGTCTATAATTTTATATATCCTAACCTAAGGCAACATCACATCTCGAATGTAGTATTTTCCAACATTCCTGGCGGGTCGGCCCCTACTTCTAGGTGGGCACATTATATACGTCAGTATCGTAATATAACCAAACCTAACCCATCTAGACCCTCGCTGGTAATGTTCTACAGAATGCCGGTCGTGTCGTCTCGTACGTCTCGGTGCGGACATTATATACGTCTATAACTTTATATATCCTAACCAAAGGCAACTTAACATCTCGGATGTAGTATTTTCCAACATTCCTGGCGGGTCGGTCCCTACTTCTCGGTGGGCACATTATATACGTCTATATCGTAATATAACCTAACCTAACCCATCTAGACCCTCGCTGGTAATGTTTTACAAAATCCCGGACGTGTCGGCCCGTACTTCTCCGTGGGGACATTATATACGTCTATATCGTTATATATCCTAACCTAAGGCAACCTAACATCTCGGATGTAGTATTTTCCAACATTCCTGGCGGGTCGGACCCTACTTCTCGGTGGGCACATTATATACGTCTATATCGTAATATAACCTAACCTAACCCATCTAGACCCTCGCTGTTAATGTTTTACAAAATCTCGGTCGTGTCGGCCCGTACTTTTCCGTGGGGACATTATATACGTCTATAATTTTATATATCCTAACCTAAGGCAACCTAACATCTCGAATGTAGTATTTCACAACATTCCTGGCGGGTCGGCCCCTACTTCTCGGTGGGAACATTATATACGTCTATATCGTAATATAACCTAACCTAATCCATCTAGACCCTCGCTGGTAATGTTTTACAGAATCCCGGTCGTGTCGTCCCGTACGTCTCGGTGGGGACATTATAGACGTCTATAACGTTATATATCCTAACCTAAGGCAACCTAACATCTCGGATGTAGTATTTTCCAACATTCCTGGCGGGTCGGACCCTACTTCTCGGTGGGCACATTATATACGTCTATGTCGTAATGTAACCTAATCTAACCCATCTAGACCCTCGCTGTTAATGTTTTACAAAATCTCGGTCGTGTCGGCCCGTACCTTTCCGTGGGGACATTATATACGTCTATAATTTTATATATCCTAACCTAAGGCAACATAACACCTTGAATATAGTATTTTCCAACATTCCTTGTCGGGTCGGCCCCTACTTCTCGGTGGGCACATTATATACGTCTATAACGTAATATAACCTAACCTAACCCATCTAGACCCTCGCTGGTAATGTTTTACAAAATCCCGGTCGTGTCGGCCCGTACTTCTCGGTGGGGACATTATATACGTTTATAACGTTATATATCCTAACCTAAGGAAACCTAACATCTCGGATGTAGTATTTCACAACATTCCTGGATGGTCGGCCCCACTTCTCGGTGGGAACATTATATACGTCTATATCGTAATATAACCTAACCTAACCCATCTAGACCCTAGCTGGGAATGTTTTACAGAATCCCGGTCGTGTCGTCCCGTACGTCTCGGTGCGGACATTATATACGTCTATAACGTTATATATCCTAACCTAAGGGAACCTAACATCTCGGATGAAGTATTTCACAACATTCCTGGCTGGTCGGCCCCACTTCTCGGTGGGAACATTATATACGTCTATAACGTTATATATCCTAGCCAAAGGCAACTTAACATCTCGGATGTTGTATTTTCCCACATTCCTGGCGGGTCGGACCCTACTTCTCGGTGGGGACATTTTATACGTCTGTAACGTAATATAACGGAACCTAAGCCACCTACACCCTCGCTGGTAATGATTCACAGAATCCCGTTCGTGTCTTCCCGTACGTCTCGAAGCCGGACATTATATACGTCTATCAAGTTATATATCCTAACCTAAGGCAACCTAACATCTCGAATGTAGTATTTCACAACATTCCTGGCGGGTCGGCCCCACTTCTCGGTGGGAACATTATATACGTTTATAACGTAATATAACCTAACCTCACCCATCTAGACCCTCGCTGGTAATGTTTTACAAAATCCCTGTCGTGTCGGCCCGTACTTCTCCGTGGGGACATTATATACGTCTATATCGTTATATATCCTAACCTAAGGCAACCTAACATCTCGGATGTAGTATTTTCCAACATTCCTGGCGGGGCGGCCCCTACTTCTCGGTGGGAACATTATATACGTCTATATCGTAATATAACCTAACCTAACCCATCTAGACCCTCGCTGGTAATGTTTTACAAAATCCCGGTCGTGTCGGCCCATACTTCTCGGTGGGGACATTATATACGTCTATAACGTTATATATCCTAACCTAAGGGAACCTAACATCTCGGATGTAGTATTTCACAACATTCCTGGCTGGTCGGCCCCACTTCTCGGTGGGAACATTATATACGTCTATATCGTAATATAACCTAACCTAACCCATCTAGACCCTCGCTGGTAATGTTTTACAAAATCCCGGTCGTGTCGGCCCGTACTTCTCCGTGGGGACATTATATACGTCTATATCGTTATATATTCTAACCTAAGGCAACTTAACATCTCCGATGTAGTATTTTCCAACATTCCTGGCGGGCTGGCCCCTACTCCTCGGTGGGCACATTATATACGTCTATATCGTAATATACCCTAACCTAACCCATCTAGCCCCTAGCTGGGAATGTTTTACAAAATCCCGGTCGTGTCGGCCCGTACTTCTCCGTGGGGGCATTATATACGTCTATATCGTTATACATCCTAGCCAAAGGCAAGTTAACATCTCGGATGTAGTATATTCCAACATTCCTGGCGGGTCGGACCCTACTTCTCGGTGGGCACATTATATACGTCTATATCGTAATATAACCTAACCTAACCCATCTAGACCCTCGCTGGTAATGTTTTACAAAATCCCGGTCGTGTCGGCCCGTACTTCTCGGTGGGGACATTATATACGTCTATAACGTTACAAACCCTAACCTAAGGGAACCTAACTTCTCGGATGCAGTATTTCACAACATTCCTGGCGGGTCGGCGCCAATTCTCGGTGGGAACATTATATACGTCTATAACGCAATATAACCTAACATAACCCATCTAGCCCCTAGCTGGGAATGTTTTACAGAATCCCGGTCGTGTCGTCTCGTACGTCTCGGTGCGGACATTATATACGTCTATAACGTTATATATCCTAACCAAAGGCAACTTAACATCTCGGATGTTGTATTTTCCAACATTCCTGGCGGGTCGGACCCTACTTCTCGGTAGGCACATTATATACGTCTATATCGTACTATAACCTAACCTAACCCATTTAGACCCTCGCTGGTAATGTTTTACAAAATCCCGGTCATGTAGGCCCGTACTTTTCCGTGGGGACATTTTATACGTCTATAATTTTATATATCCTAACCTAAGGGAACCTAACATCTCGGATGTAGTATTTTCCAACATTCCTGGCGGGTCGGCTCCTACTTCTCGGTGGGCACATTATATACGTCTGTAACGTGATATAACCTAACCTAAGCCACCTACACCCTCGCTGGTAATGTGTCACAGAATCCCGTTCGTGTGTTCCCGTACGTCTCGAAGCCGGACATTATATACGTCTATCAAGTTATATACCCTAACCTAAGGGAACCTAACATCTCGGATGCAGTATTTCACAACATTCCTGGCTGGTCGGCCCCACTTCTCGGTGGGAACATTATATACGTCTATATCGTAATATAACCTAACCTAACACATCTAGACCCTCGCTGGTAATGTTTTACAAAATCCCGGTCGTGTCGGCCCGTACTTCTCGGTGGGGACATTATATACGTCTATAACGTTATTATCCTAACCTAAGGGAACCTAACATCTCGGATGTAGTATTTCACAACATTCCTGTCGGGTCGGCACCAATTCTCGGTGGGAACATTATATACGTCTATAACGGAATATAACCTAACATAAATCATCTAGCCCCTAGCTGGGAATGTTTTACAGAATCCCGGTCGTGTCGTCCCGCACGTCTCGGTGCGAACATTATATACGTCTATAACGTTATATATCCTAACCTAAGGCAACTTAACATCTCCGATGTACTATTTCCCAACATTCCTGGCGGCGCGGCCGCTACTTCTCGGTGGGAACATTATATACGTCTATATCGTAATATAACCTAACCTAACCCATCTAGACCCTCGCTGGTAATGTTTTACAGAATCCCGTTCGTGTCGTCTCGTACGTCTCGGTGCGGACATTATATACGTCTATAACGTTATATATCCTAACCTAAGGGAACCTAACATCTCGGATGTAGTACTTCACAACATTCCTGGCTGGTCGGCCCCACTTCTCGGTGGGAACATTATATACGTTTATAACGTAGTATAACCTAACATAACCCATCTAGCCCCTCGCTTGTAATGTTTTACAGAATCCCGGTCGTGTCGTCCCGTACGTCTCGGTGCGGACATTATATACGTCTATAACGTTATATATCGTAACGTAAGGCAACTTAACCTCTCGGATGTAGTATTTTCCAACAGTCTTGTCGGGTCGGACCCTACTTCTCGGTGGGCACATTATATACTTCTATATCGTAATATAAACGAACCTAACCCATCTAGACCCTCGCTGTTAATGTTTTACAAAATCCGGGTCGTGTCGGCCCGTACTTTTCCGTGGGGACATTATATACGTCTATAATTTTATATATCCTAACCTAAGGCAACATCACATCTCGAATGTAGTATTTTCCAACATTCCTGGCGGGTCGGCCCCTACTTCTAGGTGGGCACATTATATACGTCTATATCGTAATATAACCTAACCTAACCCATCTAGACCCTCGCTGGTAATGTTTTACAAAATCCCGGTCGTGTCGGCCCGTACTTCTCGGTGGGGACATTATATACGTCTATAACGTTACAAACCCTAACCTAAGGGAACCTAACTTCTCGGATGCAGTATTTCACAACATTCCTGGCGGGTCGGCGCCAATTCTCGGTGGGAACATTATATACGTCTATAACGCAATATAACCTAACATAACCCATCTAGCCCCTAGCTGGGAATGTTTTACAGAATCCCGGTCGTGTCGTCTCGTACGTCTCGGTGCGGACATTATATACGTCTATAACGTTATATATCCTAACCAAAGGCAACTTAACATCTCGGATGTTGTATTTTCCAACATTCCTGGCGGGTCGGACCCTACTTCTCGGTAGGCACATTATATACGTCTATATCGTACTATAACCTAACCTAACCCATTTAGACCCTCGCTGGTAATGTTTTACAAAATCCCGGTCATGTAGGCCCGTACTTTTCCGTGGGGACATTTTATACGTCTATAATTTTATATATCCTAACCTAAGGGAACCTAACATCTCGGATGTAGTATTTTCCAACATTCCTGGCGGGTCGGCCCCTACTTCTCGGTGGGCACATTATATACGTCTGTAACGTGATATAACCTAACCTAAGCCACCTACACCCTCGCTGGTAATGTGTCACAGAATCCCGTTCGTGTGTTCCCGTACGTCTCGAAGCCGGACATTATATACGTCTATCAAGTTATATACCCTAACCTAAGGGAACCTAACATCTCGGATGCAGTATTTCACAACATTCCTGGCTGGTCGGCCCCACTTCTCGGTGGGAACATTATATACGTCTATATCGTAATATAACCTAACCTAACACATCTAGACCCTCGCTGGTAATGTTTTACAAAATCCCGGTCGTGTCGGCCCGTACTTCTCGGTGGGGACATTATATACGTCTATAACGTTATTATCCTAACCTAAGGGAACCTAACATCTCGGATGTAGTATTTCACAACATTCCTGTCGGGTCGGCACCAATTCTCGGTGGGAACATTATATACGTCTATAACGGAATATAACCTAACATAAATCATCTAGCCCCTAGCTGGGAATGTTTTACAGAATCCCGGTCGTGTCGTCCCGCACGTCTCGGTGCGAACATTATATACGTCTATAACGTTATATATCCTAACCTAAGGCAACTTAACATCTCCGATGTACTATTTCCCAACATTCCTGGCGGCGCGGCCGCTACTTCTCGGTGGGAACATTATATACGTCTATATCGTAATATAACCTAACCTAACCCATCTAGACCCTCGCTGGTAATGTTTTACAGAATCCCGTTCGTGTCGTCTCGTACGTCTCGGTGCGGACATTATATACGTCTATAACGTTATATATCCTAACCTAAGGGAACCTAACATCTCGGATGTAGTACTTCACAACATTCCTGGCTGGTCGGCCCCACTTCTCGGTGGGAACATTATATACGTTTATAACGTAGTATAACCTAACATAACCCATCTAGCCCCTCGCTTGTAATGTTTTACAGAATCCCGGTCGTGTCGTCCCGTACGTCTCGGTGCGGACATTATATACGTCTATAACGTTATATATCGTAACGTAAGGCAACTTAACCTCTCGGATGTAGTATTTTCCAACAGTCTTGTCGGGTCGGACCCTACTTCTCGGTGGGCACATTATATACTTCTATATCGTAATATAAACGAACCTAACCCATCTAGACCCTCGCTGTTAATGTTTTACAAAATCCGGGTCGTGTCGGCCCGTACTTTTCCGTGGGGACATTATATACGTCTATAATTTTATATATCCTAACCTAAGGCAACATCACATCTCGAATGTAGTATTTTCCAACATTCCTGGCGGGTCGGCCCCTACTTCTAGGTGGGCACATTATATACGTCTGTATCGTAATATAACCAAACCTAACCCATCTAGACCCTCGCTGGTAATGTTCTACAGAATGCCGGTCGTGTCGTCTCGTACGTCTCGGTGCGGACATTATATACGTCTATAACTTTATATATCCTAACCAAAGGCAACTTAACATCTCGGATGTAGTATTTTCCAACATTCCTGGCGGGTCGGACCCTACTTCTCGGTGGGAACATTATATACGTCTATATCGTAATATAACCTAACCTAACCCATCTAGACCCTAGCTGGGAATGTTTTACAGAATCCCGGTCGTGTCGTCCCGTACGTCTCGGTGCGGACATTATATACGTCTATAACGTTATATATCCTAACCTAAGGGAACCTAACATCTCGGATGAAGTATTTCACAACATTCCTGGCTGGTCGGCCCCACTTCTCGGTGGGAACATTATATACGTCTATAACGTTATATATCCTAGCCAAAGGCAACTTAACATCTCGGATGTTGTATTTTCCCACATTCCTGGCGGGTCGGACCCTACTTCTCGGTGGGGACATTATATACGTCTGTAACGTAATATAACGGAACCTAAGCCACCTACACCCTCGCTGGTAATGATTCACAGAATCCCGTTCGTGTCTTCCCGTACGTCTCGAAGCCGGACATTATATACGTCTATCAAGTTATATATCCTAACCTAAGGCAACCTAACATCTCGAATGTAGTATTTCACAACATTCCTGGCGGGTCGGCCCCACTTCTCGGTGGGAACATTATATACGTTTATAACGTAATATAACCTAACCTCACCCATCTAGACCCTCGCTGGTAATGTTTTACAAAATCCCTGTCGTGTCGGCCCGTACTTCTCCGTGGGGACATTATATACGTCTATATCGTTATATATCCTAACCTAAGGCAACCTAACATCTCGGATGTAGTATTTTCCAACATTCCTGGCGGGGCGGCCCCTACTTCTCGGTGGGAACATTATATACGTCTATATCGTAATATAACCTAACCTAACCCATCTAGACCCTCGCTGGTAATGTTTTACAAAATCCCGGTCGTGTCGGCCCATACTTCTCGGTGGGGACATTATATACGTCTATAACGTTATATATCCTAACCTAAGGGAACCTAACATCTCGGATGTAGTATTTCACAACATTCCTGGCTGGTCGGCCCCACTTCTCGGTGGGAACATTATATACGTCTATATCGTAATATAACCTAACCTAACCCATCTAGACCCTCGCTGGTAATGTTTTACAAAATCCCGGTCGTGTCGGCCCGTACTTCTCCGTGGGGACATTATATACGTCTATATCGTTATATATTCTAACCTAAGGCAACTTAACATCTCCGATGTAGTATTTTCCAACATTCCTGGCGGGCTGGCCCCTACTCCTCGGTGGGCACATTATATACGTCTATATCGTAATATACCCTAACCTAACCCATCTAGCCCCTAGCTGGGAATGTTTTACAAAATCCCGGTCGTGTCGGCCCGTACTTCTCCGTGGGGGCATTATATACGTCTATATCGTTATACATCCTAGCCAAAGGCAAGTTAACATCTCGGATGTAGTATATTCCAACATTCCTGGCGGGTCGGACCCTACTTCTCGGTGGGCACATTATATACGTCTATATCGTAATATAACCTAACCTAACCCATCTAGACCCTCGCTGGTAATGTTTTACAAAATCCCGGTCGTGTCGGCCCGTACTTCTCGGTGGGGACATTATATACGTCTATAACGTTACAAACCCTAACCTAAGGGAACCTAACTTCTCGGATGCAGTATTTCACAACATTCCTGGCGGGTCGGCGCCAATTCTCGGTGGGAACATTATATACGTCTATAACGCAATATAACCTAACATAACCCATCTAGCCCCTAGCTGGGAATGTTTTACAGAATCCCGGTCGTGTCGTCTCGTACGTCTCGGTGCGGACATTATATACGTCTATAACGTTATATATCCTAACCAAAGGCAACTTAACATCTCGGATGTTGTATTTTCCAACATTCCTGGCGGGTCGGACCCTACTTCTCGGTAGGCACATTATATACGTCTATATCGTACTATAACCTAACCTAACCCATTTAGACCCTCGCTGGTAATGTTTTACAAAATCCCGGTCATGTAGGCCCGTACTTTTCCGTGGGGACATTTTATACGTCTATAATTTTATATATCCTAACCTAAGGGAACCTAACATCTCGGATGTAGTATTTTCCAACATTCCTGGCGGGTCGGCCCCTACTTCTCGGTGGGCACATTATATACGTCTGTAACGTGATATAACCTAACCTAAGCCACCTACACCCTCGCTGGTAATGTGTCACAGAATCCCGTTCGTGTGTTCCCGTACGTCTCGAAGCCGGACATTATATACGTCTATCAAGTTATATACCCTAACCTAAGGGAACCTAACATCTCGGATGCAGTATTTCACAACATTCCTGGCTGGTCGGCCCCACTTCTCGGTGGGAACATTATATACGTCTATATCGTAATATAACCTAACCTAACACATCTAGACCCTCGCTGGTAATGTTTTACAAAATCCCGGTCGTGTCGGCCCGTACTTCTCGGTGGGGACATTATATACGTCTATAACGTTATTATCCTAACCTAAGGGAACCTAACATCTCGGATGTAGTATTTCACAACATTCCTGTCGGGTCGGCACCAATTCTCGGTGGGAACATTATATACGTCTATAACGGAATATAACCTAACATAAATCATCTAGCCCCTAGCTGGGAATGTTTTACAGAATCCCGGTCGTGTCGTCCCGCACGTCTCGGTGCGAACATTATATACGTCTATAACGTTATATATCCTAACCTAAGGCAACTTAACATCTCCGATGTACTATTTCCCAACATTCCTGGCGGCGCGGCCGCTACTTCTCGGTGGGAACATTATATACGTCTATATCGTAATATAACCTAACCTAACCCATCTAGACCCTCGCTGGTAATGTTTTACAGAATCCCGTTCGTGTCGTCTCGTACGTCTCGGTGCGGACATTATATACGTCTATAACGTTATATATCCTAACCTAAGGGAACCTAACATCTCGGATGTAGTACTTCACAACATTCCTGGCTGGTCGGCCCCACTTCTCGGTGGGAACATTATATACGTTTATAACGTAGTATAACCTAACATAACCCATCTAGCCCCTCGCTTGTAATGTTTTACAGAATCCCGGTCGTGTCGTCCCGTACGTCTCGGTGCGGACATTATATACGTCTATAACGTTATATATCGTAACGTAAGGCAACTTAACCTCTCGGATGTAGTATTTTCCAACAGTCTTGTCGGGTCGGACCCTACTTCTCGGTGGGCACATTATATACTTCTATATCGTAATATAAACGAACCTAACCCATCTAGACCCTCGCTGTTAATGTTTTACAAAATCCGGGTCGTGTCGGCCCGTACTTTTCCGTGGGGACATTATATACGTCTATAATTTTATATATCCTAACCTAAGGCAACATCACATCTCGAATGTAGTATTTTCCAACATTCCTGGCGGGTCGGCCCCTACTTCTAGGTGGGCACATTATATACGTCTGTATCGTAATATAACCAAACCTAACCCATCTAGACCCTCGCTGGTAATGTTCTACAGAATGCCGGTCGTGTCGTCTCGTACGTCTCGGTGCGGACATTATATACGTCTATAACTTTATATATCCTAACCAAAGGCAACTTAACATCTCGGATGTAGTATTTTCCAACATTCCTGGCGGGTCGGACCCTACTTCTCGGTGGGCACATTATATACGTCTATATCGTAATATAACCTAACCTAACCCATCTAGACCCTCGCTGGTAATGTTTTACAAAATCCCGGACGTGTCGGCCCGTACTTCTCCGTGGGGACATTATATACGTCTATATCGTTATATATCCTAACCTAAGGCAACCTAACATCTCGGATGTAGTATTTTCCAACATTCCTGGCGGGTCGGACCCTACTTCTCGGTGGGCACATTATATACGTCTATATCGTAATATAACCTAACCTAACCCATCTAGACCCTCGCTGTTAATGTTTTACAAAATCTCGGTCGTGTCGGCCCGTACTTTTCCGTGGGGACATTATATACGTCTATAATTTTATATATCCTAACCTAAGGCAACCTAACATCTCGAATGTAGTATTTCACAACATTCCTGGCGGGTCGGCCCCTACTTCTCGGTGGGAACATTATATACGTCTATATCGTAATATAACCTAACCTAACCCATCTAGACCCTCGCTGGTAATGTTTTACAAAATCCCGGTCGTGTCGGCCCATACTTCTCGGTGGGGACATTATATACGTCTATAACGTTATATATCCTAACCTAAGGGAACCTAACATCTCGGATGTAGTATTTCACAACATTCCTGGCTGGTCGGCCCCACTTCTCGGTGGGAACATTATATACGTCTATATCGTAATATAACCTAACCTAACCCATCTAGACCCTCGCTGGTAATGTTTTACAGAATCCCGGTCGTGTCCTCTCGTACGTCCCGGTGCGGACATTATATACGTCTATAACGTTATATATCCTAACCAAAGGCAACCTAACATCTCGAATGTAGTATTTCACAACATTCCTGGCGGGTCGGCCCCGCTTCTCGGTGGGAACATTATTTACGTCTATAACGTAATATAACCTAACCTAACCCATCTAGACCCTCGCTGGTAATGTTTTACAGAATCCCGGTCGTGTCGTCTCGTATGTCTCGGTGCGGACATTATATACGTCTATAACGTTATATATCCTAACCTAAGGGAACCTAACATCTCGGATGTAGTATTTCACAAAATTCCTGGCTGGTCGGCCCCACTTCTCGGTGGGAACATTATATACGCTTATAACGTAGTATAACCTAACATAACCCATCTAGCCCCTCGCTTGTAATGTTTTACAGAATCCCGGTCGTGTCGTCTCGTACGTCTCGGTGCGGACATTATGTACATCTATAACTTTATATATCCTAACCAAAGGCAACTTAACATCTCGGATGTAGTATTTTCCAACATTCCTGGCGGGTCGGACCCTACTTCTCGGTGGGCACATTATATACGTCTATATCGTAATATAACCTAACCTAACCCATCTAGACCATCGCTGGTAATGTTTTACAAAATACCGGTCGTGTCGGCCCGTACTTCTCCGTGGGGACATTATATACGTCTATATCGTTATATATCCTAACCTAAGGCAACCTAACATCTCGGATGTAGTATTTCACAACATTCCTGGCTGGTCGGCCCCACTTCTCGGTGGGAACATTATATACGTCTATAACGTTATATATCCTAGCCAAAGGCAACTTAACATCTCGGATGTTGTATTTTCCAACATTCCTGGCGGGTCGGACCCTACTTCTCGGTGGGCACATTATATACGTCTGTAACGTAATATAACCGAACCTAAGCCACCTACACCCTCGCTGGTAATGATTCACAGAATCCCGTTCGTGTCTTCCCGTACGTCTCGAAGCCGGACATTATATACGTCTATCAAGTTATATATCCTAACCTGAGGCAACCTAACATCTCGAATGTAGTATTTCACAACATTCCTGGCGGGTCGGCCCCACTTCTCGGTGGGAACATTATATACGTTTATAACGTAATATAACCTAACCTCACCCATCTAGACCCTCGCTGGTAATGTTTTACAAAATCCCGGTCGTGTCGGCCCGTACTTCTCCGTGGGGACATTATATACGTCTATATCGTTATATATCCTAACCAAAGGCAACCTAACATCTCGGATGTAGTATTTTCCAACATTCCTGGCGGGTCGGACCCTACTTCTCGGTGGGCACATTATATACGTCTATATCGTAATGTAACCTAACCTAACCCATCTAGACACTCGCTGTTAATGTTTTACAAAATCTCGGTCGTGTCGGCCCGTACTTTTCCGTGGGGACATTATATACGTCTATAATTTTATATATCCTAACCTAAGGCAACCTAACATCTCGAATGTAGTATTTCACCACATTCCTGGCGGGTCGGCCCCACTTCTCGGTGGGAACATTATATACGTCTATATCGTAATATAACCTAACCTAATCCATCTAGCCCCTAGCTGGGAATGTTTTACAGAATCCCGGTCGTGTCGTCCCGTACGTCTCGGTGGGGACATTATAGACGTCTATAACGTTATATATCCTAACCTAAGGCAACCTAACATCTCGGATGTAGTATTTTCCAACATTCCTGGCGGGTCGGACCCTACTTCTCGGTGGGCACATTATATACGTCTATATCGTAATGTAACCTAATCTAACCCATCTAGACCCTCGCTGTTAATGTTTTACAAAATCTCGGTCGTGTCGGCCCGTACCTTTCCGTGGGGACATTATATACGTCTATAATTTTATATATCCTAACCTAAGGCAACATAACATCTTGAATGTAGTATTTTCCAACATTGCTTGTCGGGTCGGCCCCTACTTCTCGGTGGGCACATTATATACGTCTATAACGTAATATAACCTAACCTAACCCATCTAGACCCTAGCTGGGAATGTTTTACAGAATCCCGGTCGTGTCGTCCCGTACGTCTCGGTGCGGACATTATATACGTCTATAACGTTATATATCCTAACCTAAGGGAACCTAACATCTCGGATGTAGTATTTCACAACATTCCTGGCTGGTCGGCCCCACTTCTCGGTGGGAACATTATATACGTCTATAACGTTATATATCCTAGCCAAAGGCAACTTAACATCTCGGATGTTGTATTTTCCAACATTCCTGGCGGGTCGGACCCTACTTCTCGGTGGGCACATTATATACGTCTGTAACGTAATATAACCGAACCTAAGCCACCTACACCCTCGCTGGTAATGATTCACAGAATCCCGTTCGTGTCTTCCCGTACGTCTCGAAGCCGGACATTATATACGTCTATCAAGTTATATATCCTAGCCTAAGGCAACCTAACATCTCGAATGTAGTATTTCACAACATTCCTGGCGGGTCGGCCCCACTTCTCGGTGGGCACATTATATACGTCTATATCGTAATATAACCTAACCTAACACATCTAGACCCTCGCTGGTAATGTTTTACAAAATCCCGGTCGTGTCGGCCCGTACTTCTCGGTGGGGACATTATATACGTCTATAACGTTACATACCCTAACCTAAGGGAACCTAACTACTCGGATGCAGTATTTCACAACATTCCTGGCGGGTCGGCGCCAATTCTCGGTGGGAACATTATATACGTCTATAACGTAATATACCCTAACCTAACCCATCTAGCCCCTAGCTGGGAATGTTTTACAAAATCCCGGTCGTGTCGGCCCGTACTTCTCCGTGGGGGCATTATATACGTCTATATCGTTATATATCCTAGCCAAAGGCAAGTTAACATCTCGGATGTAGTATTTTCCAACATTCCTGGCGGGTCGGACCCAACTTCTCGGTAGGCACATTATATACGTCTATATCGTACTATAACCTAACCTAACCCATCTAGCCCCTCGCTGGTAATGTTTTACAAAATCCCGGTCATGTAGGCCCGTACTTTTCCGTGGGGACATTTTATACGTCTATAATTTTATATATCCTAACCTAAGGGAACCTAACATCTCGGATGTAGTATTTTCCAACATTCCTGGCGGGTCGGCCCCTACTTCTCGGTGGGCACATTATATACGTCTGTAACGTAATATAACCTAACCTAAGCCACCTACACCCTCGCTGGTAGTGTTTCACAGAATCCCGTTCGTGTCTTCCCGTACGTCTCGAAGCCGGACATTATATACGTCTATCAAGTTATATACCCTAACCTAAGGGAACCTAACATCTCGGATGCAGTATTTCACAACATTCCTGGATGGTCGGCCCCACTTCTCGGTGGGAACATTATATACGTCTATATCGTAATATAACCTAACCTAACCCATCTAGACCCTCGCTGGTAATGTTTTACAAAATCCCGGTCGTGTCGGCCCGTACTTCTCCGTGGGGACATTATATACGTCTATATCGTTATATATCCTAACCTAAGGCAACCTAACATCTCGGATGTAGTATTTTCCAACATTCCTGGCGGGTCGGACCCTACTTCTCGGTGGGCACATTATATACGTCTATATCGTAATATAACCTAACCTAACCCATCTAGACCATCGCTGGTAATGTTTTACAAAATCCCGGTCGTGTCGGCCCGTACTTCTCCGTGGGGACATTATATACGTCTATATCGTTATATATCCTAACCTAAGGCAACCTAACATCTCGGATGTAGTATTTTCCAACATTCCTGGCGGGTCGGACCCTACTTCTCGGTGGGCACATTATATACGTCTATATCGTAATGTAACCTAACATAACCCATCTAGACCCTCGCTGTTAATGTTTTACAAAATCTCGGTCGTGTCGGCCCGTACTTTTCCGTGGGGACATTATATACGTCTATATCGTTATATATCCTAACCTAAGGCAACCTAACATCTCGGATGTAGTATTTTCCAACATTCCTGGCGGGGCGGCCCCTACTTCTCGGTGGGAACATTATATACGTCTATATCGTAATATAACCTAACCTAACCCATCTAGACCCTCGCTGGTAATGTTTTACAGAATCCCGGTCGTGTCCTCTCGTACGTCTCGGTGCGGACATTATATACGTCTATAACGTTATATATCCTAACCTAAGGGAACCTAACATCTCGGATGTAGTATTTCACAAAATTCCTGGCTGGTCGGCCCCACTTCTCGGTGGGAACATTATATACGTTTATAACGTAGTATAACCTAACATAACCCATCTAGCCCCTCGCTTGTAATGTTTTACAGAATCCCGGTCGTGTCGTCTCGTACGTCTCGGTGCGGACATTATATACGTCTATAACTTTATATATCCTAACCAAAGGCAACTTAACATCTCGGATGTAGTATTTTCCAACATTCCCGGCGGGTCGGACCCTACTTCTCGGTGGGCACATTATATACGTCTATATCGTAATATAACCTAACCTAACCCATCTAGACCATCGCTGGTAATGTTTTACAAAATCCCGGTCGTGTCGGCCCGTACTTCTCCGTGGGGACATTATATACGTCTATATCGTTATATATCCTAACCTAAGGCAACCTAACATCTCGGATGTAGTATTTTCCAACATTCCTGGCGGGTCGGACCCTACTTCTCGGTGGGCACATTATATACGTCTATATCGTAATGTAACCTAACATAACCCATCTAGACCATCGCTGTTAATGTTTTACAAAATCTCGGTCGTGTCGGCCCGTACTTTTCCGTGTGGACATTATATACGTCTATATCGTTATATATCCTAACCTAAGGCAACCTAACATCTCGGATGTAGTATTTTCCAACATTCCTGGCGGGGCGGCCCCTACTTCTCGGTGGGAACATTATATACGTCTATATCGTAATATAACCTAACCTAACCCATCTAGACCCTCGCTGGTAATGTTTTACAAAATCCCGGTCGTGTCGGCCCGTACTTCTCCGTGGGGACATTATATACGTCTATATCGTTATATATCCTAACCTAAGGCAACTTAACATCTCCGATGTAGTATTTTCCAACATTCCTGGCGGGCTGGCCCCCACTCCTCGGTGGGCACATTATATACGTCTATAACGTAATATACCCTAACCTAACCCATCTAGCCCCTAGCTGGGAATGTTTTACAAAATCCCGGTCGTGTCGGCCCGTACTTCTCCGTGGGGGCATTATATACGTCTATATCGTTATATATCCTAGCCAAAGGCAAGTTAACATCTCGGATGTAGTATATTCCAACATTCCTGGCGGGTCGGACCCTACTTCTCGGTGGGCACATTATATACGTCTATATCGTAATATAACCTAACCTAACACATCTAGACCCTCGCTGGTAATGTTTTACAAAATCCCGGTCGTGTCGGCCCGTACTTCTCGGTGGGGACATTATATACGTCTATAACGTTACATACCCTAACCTAAGGGAACCTAACTACTCGGATGCAGTATTTCACAACATTCCTGGCGGGTCGGCGCCAATTCTCGGTGGGAACATTATATACGTCTATAACGTAATATACCCTAACCTAACCCATCTAGCCCCTAGCTGGGAATGTTTTACAAAATCCCGGTCGTGTCGGCCCGTACTTCTCCGTGGGGGCATTATATACGTCTATATCGTTATATATCCTAGCCAAAGGCAAGTTAACATCTCGGATGTAGTATTTTCCAACATTCCTGGCGGGTCGGACCCAACTTCTCGGTAGGCACATTATATACGTCTATATCGTACTATAACCTAACCTAACCCATCTAGACCCTCGCTGGTAATGTTTTACAAAATCCCGGGCATGTAGGCCCGTACTTTTCCGTGGGGACATTTTATACGTCTATAATTTTATATATCCTAACCTAAGGGAACCTAACATCTCGGATGTAGTATTTTCCAACATTCCTGGCGGGTCGGCCCCTACTTCTCGGTGGGCACATTATATACGTCTGTAACGTAATATAACCTAACCTAAGCCACCTACACCCTCGCTGGTAGTGTTTCACAGAATCCCGTTCGTGTCTTCCCGTACGTCTCGAAGCCGGACATTATATACGTCTATCAAGTTATATACCCTAACCTAAGGGAACCTAACATCTCGGATGCAGTATTTCACAACATTCCTGGATGGTCGGCCCCACTTCTCGGTGGGAACATTATATACGTCTATATCGTAATATAACCTAACCTAACCCATCTAGACCCTCGCTGGTAATGTTTTACAAAATCCCGGTCGTGTCGGCCCGTACTTCTCCGTGGGGACATTATATACGTCTATATCGTTATATATCCTAACCTAAGGCAACCTAACATCTCGGATGTAGTATTTTCCAACATTCCTGGCGGGTCGGACCCTACTTCTCGGTGGGCACATTATATACGTCTATATCGTAATATAACCTAACCTAACCCATCTAGACCATCGCTGGTAATGTTTTACAAAATCCCGGTCGTGTCGGCCCGTACTTCTCCGTGGGGACATTATATACGTCTATATCGTTATATATCCTAACCTAAGGCAACCTAACATCTCGGATGTAGTATTTTCCAACATTCCTGGCGGGTCGGACCCAACTTCTCGGTAGGCACATTATATACGTCTATATCGTACTATAACCTAACCTAACCCATCTAGACCCTCGCTGGTAATGTTTTACAAAATCCCGGTCATGTAGGCCCGTACTTTTCCGTGGGGACATTTTATACGTCTATAATTTTATATATCCTAACCTAAGGGAACCTAACATCTCGGATGTAGTATTTTCCAACATTCCTGGCGGGTCGGCCCCTACTTCTCGGTGGGCACATTATATACGTCTGTAACGTAATATAACCTAACCTAAGCCACCTACACCCTCGCTGGTAGTGTTTCACAGAATCCCGTTCGTGTCTTCCCGTACGTCTCGAAGCCGGACATTATATACGTCTATCAAGTTATATACCCTAACCTAAGGGAACCTAACATCTCGGATGCAGTATTTCACAACATTCCTGGATGGTCGGCCCCACTTCTCGGTGGGAACATTATATACGTCTATATCGTAATATAACCTAACCTAACCCATCTAGACCCTCGCTGGTAATGTTTTACAAAATCCCGGTCGTGTCGGCCCGTACTTCTCCGTGGGGACATTATATACGTCTATATCGTTATATATCCTAACCTAAGGCAACCTAACATCTCGGATGTAGTATTTTCCAACATTCCTGGCGGGTCGGACCCTACTTCTCGGTGGGCACATTATATACGTCTATATCGTAATATAACCTAACCTAACCCATCTAGACCATCGCTGGTAATGTTTTACAAAATCCCGGTCGTGTCGGCCCGTACTTCTCCGTGGGGACATTATATACGTCTATATCGTTATATATCCTAACCTAAGGCAACTTAACATCTCGGATGTAGTATTTTCCAACATTCCCGGCGGGTCGGACCCTACTTCTCGGTGGGCACATTATATACGTCTATATCGTAATATAACCTAACCTAACCCATCTAGACCATCGCTGGTAATGTTTTACAAAATCCCGGTCGTGTCGGCCCGTACTTCTCCGTGGGGACATTATATACGTCTATATCGTTATATATCCTAACCTAAGGCAACCTAACATCTCGGATGTAGTATTTTCCAACATTCCTGGCGGGTCGGACCCTACTTCTCGGTGGGCACATTATATACGTCTATATCGTAATGTAACCTAACATAACCCATCTAGACCATCGCTGTTAATGTTTTACAAAATCTCGGTCGTGTCGGCCCGTACTTTTCCGTGTGGACATTATATACGTCTATATCGTTATATATCCTAACCTAAGGCATCCTAACATCTCGGATGTAGTATTTTCCAACATTCCTGGCGGGGCGGCCCCTACTTCTCGGTGGGAACATTATATACGTCTATATCGTAATATAATCTAACCTAACCCATCTAGACCCTCGCTGGTAATGTTTTACAAAATCCCGGTCGTGTCGGCCCGTACTTCTCCGTGGGGACATTATATACGTCTATATCGTTATATATCCTAACCTAAGGCAACTTAACATCTCCGATGTAGTATTTTCCAACATTCCTGGCGGGCTGGCCCCTACTCCTCGGTGGGCACATTATATACGTCTATAACGTAATATACCCTAACCTAACCCATCTAGCCCCTAGCTGGGAATGTTTTACAAAATCCCGGTCGTGTCGGCCCGTACTTCTCTGTGGGGACATTATATACGTCTATATCGTTATATACCCTAACCTAAGGCAACCTAACATCTCGGATGTAGTATTTTCCAACATTCCTGGCGGGTCGGACCCTACTTCTCGGTGGGCACATTATATACGTCTATATCGTAATGTAACCTAACATAACCCATCTAGACCATCGCTGTTAATGTTTTACAAAATCTCGGTCGTGTCGGCCCGTACTTTTCCGTGTGGACATTATATACGTCTATATCGTTATATATCCTAACCTAAGGCAACCTAACATCTCGGATGTAGTATTTTCCAACATTCCTGGCGGGGCGGCCCCTACTTCTCGGTGGGAACATTATATACGTCTATATCGTAATATAACCTAACCTAACCCATCTAGACCCTCGCTGGTAATGTTTTACAAAATCCCGGTCGTGTCGGCCCGTACTTCTCCGTGGGGACATTATATACGTCTATATCGTTATATATCCTAACCTAAGGCAACTTAACATCTCCGATGTAGTATTTTCCAACATTCCTGGCGGGCTGGCCCCTACTCCTCGGTGGGAACATTATATACGTCTATAACGTTATATATCCTAGCCAAAGGCAACTTAACATCTCGGATGTTGTATTTTCCAACATTCCTGGCGGGTCGGACCCTACTTCTCGGTGGGGACATTATATACGTCTGTAACGTAATATAACGGAACCTAAGCCACCTACACCCTCGCTGGTAATGATTCACAGAATCCCGTTCGTGTCTTCCCGTACGTATCGAAGCCGGACATTATATACGTCTATCAAGTTATATATCCTAACCTAAGGCAACCTAACATCTCGAATGTAGTATTTCACAACATTCCTGGCGGGTCGGCCCCACTTCTCGGTGGGAACATTATATACGTTTATAACGTAATATAACCTAACCTCACCCATCTAGACCCTCGCTGGTAATGTTTTACAAAATCCCTGTCGTGTCGGCCCGTACTTCTCCGTGGGGACATTATATACGTCTATATCGTTATATATCCTAACCTAAGGCAACCTAACATCTCGGATGTAGTATTTTCCAACATTCCTGGCGGGGCGGCCCCTACTTCTCGGTGGGAACATTATATACGTCTATATCGTAATATAACCTAACCTAACCCACCTAGACCCTCGCTGGTAATGTTTTACAAAATCCCGGTCGTGTCGGCCCATACTTCTCGGTGGGGACATTATATACGTCTATAACGTTATATATCCTAACCTAAGGGAACCTAACATCTCGGATGTAGTATTTCACAACATTCCTGGCTGGTCGGCCCCACTTCTCGGTGGGAACATTATATACGTCTATATCGTAATATAACCTAACCTAACCCATCTAGACCCTCGCTGGTAATGTTTTACAAAATCCCGGTCGTGTCGGCCCGTACTTCTCCGTGGGGACATCATATACGTCTATATCGTTATATATTCTAACCTAAGGCAACTTAACATCTCCGATGTAGTATTTTCCAACATTCCTGGCGGGCTGGCCCCTACTCCTCGGTGGGCACATTATATACGTCTATAACGTAATATACCCTAACCTAACCCATCTAGCCCCTAGCTGGGAATGTTTTACAAAATCCCGGTCGTGTCGGCCCGTACTTCTCCGTGGGGGCATTATATACGTCTATATCGTTATATATCCTAGCCAAAGGCAAGTTAACATCTCGGATGTAGTATATTCCAACATTCCTGGCGGGTCGGACCCTACTTCTCGGTGGGCACATTATATACGTCTATATCGTAATAGAACCTAACCTAACCCATCAAGACCCTCGCTGGTAATGTTTTACAAAATCCCGGTCGTGTCGGCCCGTACTTCTCGGTGGGGACATTATATACGTCTATAACGTTACATACCCTAACCTAAGGGAACCTAACTTCTCGGATGCAGTATTTCACAACATTCCTGGCGGGTCGGCGCCAATTCTCGGTGGGAACATTATATACGTTTATAACGCAATATAACCTAACATAACCCATCTAGCCCCTAGCTGGGAATGTTTTACAGAATCCCGGTCGTGTCGTCTCGTACGTCTCGGTGCGGACATTATATACGTCTATAACGTTATATATCCTAACCAAAGGCAACTTAACATCTCGGATGTTGTATTTTCCAACATTCCTGGCGGGTCGGACCCTACTTCTCGGTAGGCACATTATATACGTCTATATCGTACTATAACCTAACCTAACCCATTTAGACCCTCGCTGGTAATGTTTCACAAAATCCCGGTCATGTAGGCCCGTACTTTTCCGTGGGGACATTTTATACGTCTATAATTTTATATATCCTAACCTAAGGGAACCTAACATCTCGGATGTAGTATTTTCCAACATTCCTGGCGGGTCGGCCCCTACTTCTCGGTGGGCACATTATATACGTCTGTAACGCAATATAACCTAACCTAAGCCACCTACACCCTCGCTTGTAATGTGTCACAGAATCCCGTTCGTGTCTTCCCGTACGTCTCGAAGCCGGACATTATATACGTCTATCAAGTTATATACCCTAACCTAAGGGAACCTAACATCTCGGATGCAGTATTTCACAACATTCCTGGCTGGTCGGCCACACTTCTCGGTGCAAACATTATATACGTCTATATCGTAATATAACCTAACCTAACCCATCTAGACCCTCGCTGGTAATGTTTTACAAAATCCCGGTCGTGTCGGCCCGTACTTCTCGGTGGGGACATTATATACGTCTATAACGTTATTATCCTAACCTAAGGGAACCTAACATCTCGGATGTAGTACTTCACAACATTCCTGGCTGGTCGGCCCCACTTCTCGGTGGGAACATTATATACGTTTATAACGTAGTATAACCTAACATAACCCATCTAGCCCCTCGCTTGTAATGTTTTACAGAATCCCGGTCGTGTCGTCCCGTACGTCTCGGTGCGGACATTATATACGTCTATAACGTTATATATCGTAACGTAAGGCAACTTAACCTCTCGGATGTAGTATTTTCCAACAGTCTTGTCGGGTCGGACCCTACTTCTCGGTGGGCACATTATATACTTCTATATCGTAATATAACCGAACCTAACCCATCTAGACCCTCGCTGTTAATGTTTTACAAAATCCGGGTCGTGTCGGCCCGTACTTTTCCGTGGGGACATTATATACGTCTATAATTTTATATATCCTATCCTAAGGCAACATCACATCTCGAATGTAGTATTTTCCAACATTCCTGGCGGGTCGGCCCCTACTTCTAGGTGGGCACATTATATACGTCTGTATCGTAATATAACCAAACCTAACCCATCTAGACCCTCGCTGGTAATGTTCTACAGAATGCTGGTCGTGTCGTCTCGTACGTCTCGGTGCGGACATTATATACGTCTATAACTTTATATATCCTAACCAAAGGCAACTTAACATCTCGGATGTAGTATTTTCCAACATTCCTGGCGGGTCGGACCCTACTTCTCGGTGGGCACATTATATACGTCTATATCGTAATATAACCTAACCTAACCCATCTAGACCCTCGCTGGTAATGTTTTACAAAATCCCGGTCGTGTCGGCCCGTACTTCTCCGTGGGGACATTATATACGTCTATATCGTTATATATCCTAACCTAAGGCAACCTAACATCTCGGATGTAGTATTTTCCAACATTCCTGGCGGGTCGGACCCTACTTCTCGGTGGGCACATTATATACGTCTATATCGTAATGTAACCTAACCTAACCCATCTAGACCCTCGCTGTTAATGTTTTACAAAATCTCGGTCGTGTCGGCCCGTACTTTTCCGTGGGGACATTATATACGTCTATAATTTTATATGTCCTAACCTAAGGCAACCTAACATCTCGAATGTAGTATTTCACAACATTCCTGGCGGGTCGGCCCCTACTTCTCGGTGGGAACATTATATACGTCTATATCGTAATATAACCTAACCTAACCCATCTAGACCCTCGCTGGTAATGTTTTACAAAATCCCGGTCGTGTCGGCCCATACTTCTCGGTGGGGACATTATATACGTCTATAACGTTATATATCCTAACCTAAGGGAACCTAACATCTCGGATGTAGTATTTCACAACATTCCTGGCTGGTCGGCCCCACTTCTCGGTGGGAACATTATATACGTCTATATCGTAATATAACCTAACCTAACCCATCTAGACCCTCGCTGGTAATGTTTTACAGAATCCCGGTCGTGTCGTCTCGTACGTCTCGGTGCGGACATTATATACGTCTATAACGTTATATATCCTAACCTAAGGGAACCAAACATCTCGGATGTAGTATTTCACAACATTCCTGGCTGGTCGGCCCCACTTCTCGGTGGGAACATTATATACGTCTATATCGTAATATAACCTAACCTAACCCATCTAGACCCTCGCTGGTAATGTTTTACAAAATCCCGGCCGTGTCGGCCCGTACTTTTCCGTGGGGTCATTATATACGTATATATCGTTATATATCCTAACCTAAGGCAAGCTAACATCTCCGATGTAGTATTTTCCAACATTCCTGGCGGGTAGGACCCTACTTCTCGGTGGGCACATTATATACGTCTATATCGTAATATAACCTAACCTAACCCATCTAGACCCTCGCTGTTAATGTTTTACAAAATCCCGGTCGTGTCGGCCCGTACTTCTCCGTGGGGACATTATATACGTCTATATCGTTATATATCCTAACCTAAGGGAACCTAACATCTCGGATGTAGTATTTCAAAACATTCCTGCCGGGGCGGCGCCAATTCACGGTGGGCACATTATATACGTCTATATCGTAATATAACCTAACCTAACCCATCTAGACCCTCGCTGGTAATGTTTTACAGAATCCCGGTCGTGTCGTCTCGTACGTCTCGGTGCGGACATTATATACGTCTATAACGTTATATATCCTAACCTAAGGGAACCTAACATCTCGGATGTAGTATTTCACAACATTCCTGGCTGGTCGGCCCCACTTCTCGGTGGGAACATTATATACGTCTATATCGTAATATAACCTAACCTAACCCATCTAGCCCCTCGCTTGTAATGTTTTACAGAATCCCGGGCGTGTCGTCCCGTACGTCTCGGTGCGGACATTATATACGTCTATAACTTTATATATCCTAACCAAAGGCAACTTAAACTCTCGGATGTAGTATTTTCCAACATTCCTGGCGGGTCGGACCCTACTTCTCGGTGGGCACATTATATACGTCTATATCGTAATATAACCTAACCTAACCCATCTAGACCCTCGCTGGTAATGTTTTACAAAATCCCGGTCGTGTCGGCCCGTACTTCTCCGTGGGGACATTATATACGTCTATATCGTTATATATCCTAACCTAAGGCAACCTAACATCTCGGATGTAGTATTTTCCAATATTCCTGGCGGGGCGGCCCCTACTTTTCGGTGGGAACATTATTTACGTCTATAACGTAATATAACCTAACCTAACCCATCTAGACCCTCGCTGGTAATGTTTTACAAAATCCCGGTCTTGTCGGCCCGTACTTCTCCGTGGGGACATTATATACGTCTATATCGTTATATATCCTAACCTAAGGCAACCTAACATCTCGGATGTAGTATTTTCCAATATTCCGGGCGGGGCGGCCCCTACTTTTCGGTGGGAACATTATTTACGTCTATAACGTAATATAACCTAACCTAACCCATCTAGCCCCTAGCTGGGAATGTTTTACAGAATCCCGGTCGTGTCGTCCCGTACGTTTCGGTGCGGACACTATATACGTCTATACCGTTATATGTCCTAACCTAAGGCAACTTAACCTCTCGGATGTAGTATTTTCCAACATTCTTGGCGGGTCGGACCCTACTTCTCGGTGGGCACATTATATACGTCTATATCGTAATATAACCTAACCTAACCCATCTAGAACCTCGCTGTTAATGTTTTACAAAATCCCGGTCGCGTCGGCACGTACGTCTCGGTGCGGACATTATATACGTCCATAACTTTATATATCCTAACCAAAGGCAACTTAACATCTCCGATGTAGTATTTTCCAACATTCCTGGCGGGCCAGCCCCTACTTCTCGGTGGGCACATTATATACGTCTATATCGTAATATAACCTAACCTAATCCATCTAGACCTTCGCTGGTAATGTTTTACAGAATCCCGGTCGTGACGTCTCGTACGTCTCGGTGCGGACATTATATACGTCCATGACGTTATATATCCTAACCTAAGGGAACCTGACATCTCGGATGTAGTATTTTCCAACATTCCCGGCGGGTCGGACCCTACTTCTCGGTGGGCACATTATATACGTCTATATCGTAATATAACCTAACCTAACCCATCTAGACCCTCGCTGGTAATGTTTTACAAAATGTCGGTCGTGTCGGCCCGTACTTCTCGGTGGGAACATTATATACGTCTATAACGTTATATACCCTAACCTAAGGGAACCTAACATCTCGGATGCAGTATTTCACAACATTCCTGGCGGGTAGGCGCCAATTCTCGGTGGAAACATTATATACGTCTATAACGGAATATAACCTAACATAACCCATCTAGCCCCTAGCTGGGAATGTTTTACAGAATCCCTGTCGTGTCGTCCCGCACGTCTCGGTGCGGACATCATATACGTCTATAACGTTATATATCCTAACCTAAGGCAACTTTACATCTCCGATGTTGTATTTTCCAACATTCCTGGCGGGTCAGCCCCTACTTCTCGGTGGGCACATTATATACGTCTATATCGTAATATAACCTAACCTAACCCATCTAGAACCTCGCTGTTAATGTTTTACAAAATCCCGGTCGTGTCGGCCCGTACTTCTCCGTGGGGACATTATATACGTCTATATCGTTATATATCCTAACCTAAGGCAACTTAACCTCTCGGATGTAGTATTTTCCAACATTCATGGCGGGTCGGACCCTACTTCTCGGTGGGCACATTATATACGTCTATATCGTAATATAACCTAACCTAACCCATCTAGACCCTCGCTGTTAATGTTTTACAAAATCCCGGTCGCGTCGGCACGTACGTCTCGGTGCGGACATTATATACGTCTATAACGTTATATATCCTAACCTAAGGCAACTTAACCTCTCGGATGTAGTATTTCCCAACATTCTTGGCGGGTCGGACCCTACGTCTCGGTGGGCACATTATATACGTCTATATCGTAATATAACCTAACCTAACCCATCTAGACCCTCGCTGGTAATGTTTTACAAAATCCCGGTCGTGTCGGCCCGTACTTTTCCGTGGGGACATTATATACGTCTATATCGTTATATATCCTAACCTAAGGCAAGCTAACATCTCCGATGTAGTATTTTCCAACATTCCTGGCGGGTCGGACCCTACTTCTCGGTGGGCACATTATATACGTCTATATCGTAATATAACCTAACCTAACCCATCTAGACCCTCGCTGTTAATGTTTTACAAAATCCCGGTCGCGTCGGCACGTACGTCTCGGTGCGGACATTATATACGTCTATAACTTTATATATCCTAACCAAAGGCAACTTAACATCTCGGATGTAGTATTTTCCAACATTCCTGGCGGGTCGGACCCTACTTCTCGGTGGGCACATTATATACGTCTATATCGTAATATAACCTAACCTAACCCATCTAGACCCTCGCTGGTAATGTTTTACAAAATCCCGGTCGTGTCGGCCCGTACTTTTCCGTGGGGACATTATATACGTCTATATCGTTATATATCCTAACCTAAGGCAAGCTAACATCTCCGATGTAGTATTTTCCAACATTCCTGGCGGGTCGGACCCTACTTCTCGGTGGGCACATTATATACGTCTATATCGTAATATAACCTAACCTAACCCATCTAGACCATCGCTGTTAATGTTTTACAAAATCCCGGTCGTGTCGGCCCGTACTTTTCCGTGGGGACATTATATACGTCTATAATTTTATATATCCTAACCTAAGGCAACATAACATCTTGAATGTAGTATTTTCCAACATTCCTGGCGGGTCGGCCCCTACTTCTCGGTGGGCACATTATATACGTCTATAACGTAATATAACCTAACCTAACCCATCTAGACCCTCGCTGGTAATGTTTTACAAAATCCCGGTCGTGTCGTCTCGTACGTCTCGGTGCGGACATTATATACGTCTATATCGTTATATATCCTAACCTAAGGCAACCTAACATCTCGGATGTAGTATTTTCCAATATTCCTGGCGGGGCGGCCCCTACTTTTCGGTGGGAACATTATTTACGTCTATAACGTAATATAACCTAACCTAACCCATCTAGACCCTCGCTGGTAATGTTTTACAAAATCCCGGTCTTGTCGGCCCGTACTTCTCCGTGGGGACATTATATACGTCTATATCGTTATATATCCTAACCTAAGGCAACCTAACATCTCGGATGTAGTATTTTCCAATATTCCTGGCGGGGCGGCCCCTACTTTTCGGTGGGAACATTATTTACGTCTATAACGTAATATAACCTAACCTAACCCATCTAGACCCTCGCTGGTAATGTTTTACAAAATCCTGGTCTTGTCGGCCGGTACTTCTCCGTGGGGACATTATATACGTCTATGTCGTTATATATCCTAACCTAAGGCAACTTAACATCTCCGATGTAATATTTTCCAACATTCCTGGCGGGCCGGCCCCTACTTCTCGGTGGGCACATTATATACGTCTATAACGTAATATAACCTAACCTAACCCATCTAGCCCCTAGCTGGGAATGTTTTACAAAATCCCGGTCGTGTCGGCCCGTTCTTCTCCGTGGGGGCATTATATACGTCTATAAAGTTATATATCCTAACCTAAGGCAACATAACATCTCGAATGTAGTATTTTCCAACATTCCTGGCGGGGCGGCCCCTACTTCTCGGTGGGCACATTATATACGTCTAGAACGTAATATAACCTAACATAACCCATCTAGCCCCTAGCTGGGAATGTTTTACAGAATCCCTGTCGTGTCGTCCCGCACGTCTCGGTGCGAACATCATATACGTCTATAACGTTATATATCCTAACCTAAGGCAACTTAACATCTCCGATGTTGTATTTTCCAACATTCCTGGCGGGTCAGCCCCTACTTCTCGGTGGGCACATTATATACGTCTATATCGTAATATAACCTAACCTAACCCATCTAGAACCTCGCTGTTAATGTTTTTACAAAATCCCGGTCGTGTCGGCCCGTACTTCTCCGTGGGGACATTATATACGTCTATATCGTTATATATCCTAACCTAAGGCAACTTAACCTCTCGGATGTAGTATTTTCCAACATTCATGGCGGGTCGGACCCTACTTCTCGTTGGGCACATTATATACGTCTATATCGTAATATAACCTAACCTAACCCATCTAGACCCTCGCTGTTAATGTTTTACAAAATCCCGGTCGCGTCGGCACGTACGTCTCGGTGCGGACATTATATACGTCTATAACGTTATATATCCTAACCTAAGGCAACTTAACCTCTCGGATGTAGTATTTCCCAACATTCTTGGCGGGTCGGACCCTACGTCTCGGTGGGCACATTATATACGTCTATATCGTAATATAACCTAACCTAACCCATCTAGACCCTCGCTGGTAATGTTTTACAAAATCCCGGTCGTGTCGGCCCGTACTTTTCCGTGGGGACATTATATACGTCTATATCGTTATATATCCTAACCTAAGGCAAGCTAACATCTCCGATGTAGTATTTTCCAACTTTCCTGGCGGGTCGGACCCTACTTCTCGGTGGGCACATTATATACGTCTATATCGTAATATAACCTAACCTAACCCATCTAGACCCTCGCTGTTAATGTTTTACAAAATCCCGGTCGTGTCGGCCCGTACTTTTCCGTGGGGACATTATATACGTCCATAATTTTATATATCCTAACCTAAGGCAACATAACATCTTGAATGTAGTATTTTCCAACATTCCTGGCGGGTCGGCCCCTACTTCTCGGTGGGCACATTATATACGTCTATAACGTAATATAACCTAACCTAACCCATCTAGACTCTCGCTGGTAATGTTTTACAAAATCCCGGTCTTGTCAGCCCGTACTTCTCCGTGGGGACATTATATACGTCTATATCGTTATATATCCTAACCTAAGGCAACTTAACATCTCCGATGTAGTATTTTCCAACATTCCTGGCGGGCCGGCCATTACTTCTCGGTGGGCACATTATATACGTCTATAACGTAATATAACCTAACCTAACCTATCTAGCCCCTAGCTGGGAATGTTTTACAAAATCCCGGTCGTGTCGGCCCGTACTTCTCCGTGGGGGCATTATATACGTCTATAACGTTATATATCCTAACCAAAGGCAACTTAACATCTCGGATGTAGTATTTTCCAACATTCCCGGCGGGTCGGACCCTACTTCTCGGTGGGCACATTATATACGTCTATATCGTAATATAACCTAACCTAACCCATCTAGCCCCTCGCTTGTAATGTTTTACAGAATCCCGGGCGTGTCGTCCCGTACGTCTCGGTGCGGACATTATATACGTCTATAACTTTATATATCCTAACCAAAGGCAACTTAAACTCTCGGATGTAGTATTTTCCAACATTCCTGGCGGGTCGGACCCTACTTCTCGGTGGGCACATTATATACGTCTATATCGTAATATAACCTAACCTAATCCATCTAGACCCTCGCTGGTAATGTTTTACAAAATCCCGGTCGTGTCGGCCCGTACTTCTCCGTGGGGACATTATATACGTCTATATCGTTATATATCCTAACCTAAGGCAACCTAACATCTCGGATGTAGTATTTTCCAACATTCCTGGCGGGGCGGCCGCTACTTCTCGGTGGGAACACTATATACGTCTATATCGTAATATAACCTAACCTAAGCCACCTACACCCTCGCTGGTAATGTTTCACAGAATCCCGTTCGTGTCTTCCCGTACGTCTCGAAGCCGGACATTATATACGTCTATAAAGTTATATATCCTAACCTAAGGCAACATAACATCTCGAATGTAGTATTTTCCAACATTCCTGTCGGGTCGGCCCCTACTTCTAGGTGGGCACATTATATACGTCTATATCGTAATATAACCTAACCTAATCCATCTAGACCTTCGCTGGTAATGTTCTACAGAATCCCGGTCGTGTCGTCTCGTACGTCTCGGTGCGGACATTATATACGTCTATGACCCTATATATCCTAACCTAAGGGAACCTAACATCTCGGATGTAGTATTTCACAACATTCCTGGCGGGGCGGCGCCAATTCTCGGTGGGAACATTATATACGTCTATAACGGAATATAACCTAACATAACCCATCTAGCCCCTAGCTGGGAATGTTTTACAGAATCCCGGTCGTGTCGTCCCGCACGTCTCGGTGCGGACATCATATACGTCTATAACGTTATATATCCTAACCTAAGGCAACTTAACATCTCCGATGTTGTATTTTCCAACATTCCTGGCGGGTCAGCCCCTACTTCTCGGTGGGCACATTATATACGTCTATAACGTAATATAACCTAACCTAACCCATCTAGCCTCTAGCTGGGAATGTTTTACAGAATCCCGGTCGTGTCGACCCGTACGTCTCGGTGCGGACATTCTATACGTCTATATCGTTATATATCCTAACCTAAGGCAACCTAACATCTCGGATGTAGTATTTTCCAACATTGATGGCGGGGCGGCCCCTACTTCTCGGTGGGAACATTATTTACGTCTATAACGTAATATAACCTAACCTAACCCATCTAGACCCTCGCTGGTAATGCTTTACATAATCCCGGTCGTGTCGGCCCGTACTTTTCCGTGGGGACATTATATACGTCTATATCGTTATATATCCTAACCTAAGGCAAGCTAACATCTCCGATGTAGTATTTTCCAACATTCCTGGCGGGTCGGACCCTACTTCTCGGTGGGCACATTATATACGTCTATATCGTAATATAACCTAACCTAACCCATCTAGACCCTCGCTGTTAATGTTTTACAAAATCCCGGTCGTGTCGGCCCGTACTTTTCCGTGGGGACATTATATACGTCCATAATTTTATATATCCTAACCTAAGGCAACATAACATCTTGAATGTAGTATTTTCCAACATTCCTGGCGGGTCGGCCCCTACTTCTCGGTGGGCACATTATATACGTCTATAACGTAATATAACCTAACCTAACCCATCTAGACCCTCGCTGGTAATGTTTTACAAAATCCCGGTCTTGTCAGCCCGTACTTCTCCGTGGGGACATTATATACGTCTATATCGTTATATATCCTAACCTAAGGCAACTTAACATCTCCGATGTAGTATTTTCCAACATTCCTGGCGGGCCGGCCATTACTTCTCGGTGGGCACATTATATACGTCTATAACGTAATATAACCTAACCTAACCCATCTAGCCCCTAGCTGGGAATGTTTTACAAAATCCCGGTCGTGTCGGCCCGTACTTCTCCGTGGGGGCATTATATACGTCTATAACGTTATATATCCTAACCAAAGGCAACTTAACATCTCGGATGTAGTATTTTCCAACATTCCCGGCGGGTCGGACCCTACTTCTCGGTGGGCACATTATATACGTCTATATCGTAATATAACCTAACCTAACCCATCTAGCCCCTCGCTTGTAATGTTTTACAGAATCCCGGGCGTGTCGTCCCGTACGTCTCGGTGCGGACATTATATACGTCTATAACTTTATATATCCTAACCAAAGGCAACTTAAACTCTCGGATGTAGTATTTTCCAACATTCCTGGCGGGTCGGACCCTACTTCTCGGTGGGCACATTATATACGTCTATATCGTAATATAACCTAACCTAACCCATCTAGACCCTCGCTGGTAATGTTTTACAAAATCCCGGTCGTGTCGGCCCGTACTTCTCCGTGGGGACATTATATACGTCTATATCGTTATATATCCTAACCTAAGGCAACCTAACATCTCGGATGTAGTATTTTCCAACATTCCTGGCGGGGCGGCCGCTACTTCTCGGTGGGAACACTATATACGTCTATATCGTAATATAACCTAACCTAAGCCACCTACACCCTCGCTGGTAATGTTTCACAGAATCCCGTTCGTGTCTTCCCGTACGTCTCGAAGCCGGACATTATATACGTCTATAAAGTTATATATCCTAACCTAAGGCAACATAACATCTCGAATGTAGTATTTTCCAACATTCCTGTCGGGTCGGCCCCTACTTCTAGGTGGGCACATTATATACGTCTATATCGTAATATAACCTAACCTAATCCATCTAGACCTTCGCTGGTAATGTTCTACAGAATCCCGGTCGTGTCGTCTCGTACGTCTCGGTGCGGACATTATATACGTCTATGACCCTATATATCCTAACCTAAGGGAACCTAACATCTCGGATGTAGTATTTCACAACATTCCTGGCTGGTCGGCCCCACTTCTCGGTGGGAACATTATATACGTTTATAACGTAGTATAACCTAACCTAACCCATCTAGCCCCTCGCTTGTAATGTTTTACAGAATCCCGGGCGTGTCGTCCCGTACGTCTCGGTGCGGACATTATATACGTCTATAACGTTATATATCCTAACCAAAGGCAACTTAACATCTCGGATGTAGTATTCTCCAACATTCCCGGCGGGTCGGACCCTACTTCTCGGTGGGCACATTATATACGTCTATATCGTAATATAACCTAACCTAACCCATCTAGACCCTCGCTGGTAATGTTTTACAAAATCCCGGTCGTGTCGGCCCGTACTTCTCCGTGGGGACATTATATACGTCCATATCGTTATATACCCTAACCTAAGGGAACCTAACATCTCGAATGTAGTATTTTCCAACATTCCTGGCGGGGCGGCGCCAATTCTCGGTGGGAACATTATATACGTCTATAACGGAATATAACCTAACATAACCCATCTAGCCCCTAGCTGGGAATGTTTTACAGAATCCCGGTCGTGTCGTCCCGCACGTCTCGGTGCGGACATCATATACGTCTATAACGTTATATATCCTAACCTAAGGCAACTTAACATCTCCGATGTTGTATTTTCCAACATTCCTGGCGGGTCAGCCCCTACTTCTCGGTGGGCACATTATATACGTCTATAACGTAATATAACCTAACCTAACCCATCTAGCCTCTAGCTGGGAATGTTTTACAGAATCCCGGTCGTGCCGAACCGTACGTCTCGGTGCGGACATTCTATACGTCTATATCGTTATATATCCTAACCTAAGGCAACCTAACATCTCGGATGTAGTATTTTCCAACATTGATGGCGGGGCGGCCCCTACTTCTCGGTGGGAACATTATTTACGTCTATAACGTAATATAACCTAACCTAACCCATCCAGACCCTCGCTGGTAATGTTTTACATAATCCCGGTCGTGTCGGCCCGTACTTCTCCGTGGGGACATTATATACGTCTATATCGTTAAATATCCTAACCTAAGGAAACTTAATATCTCCGATGTAGTATTTTCCAACATTCCTGGCGGGGCGGCCCCTACTTCTCGGTGGGCACATTATATACGTCTATAACGTAATATAACCTAACCTAAGCCACCTACACCCTCGCTGGTAATGTTTCACAGAATCCCGTTCGTGTCCTCCCGTACGTCTCGAAGCCGGACATTATATACGTCTATAAAGTTATATATCCTAACCTAAGGCAACATAACATCTCGAACGTAGTATTTTCCAACATTCCTGGCGGGTCGGCCCCTACTTCTAGGTGGGCACATTATATACGTCTATATCGTAATATAACCTAACCTAATCCATCTAGTCCCTCGCTGGTAATGTTTTACAGAATCCCGGTCGTGTCGTCTCGTACGTCCCGGTGCGGACATTATATACGTCTATAACGTTATATATCCTAACCTAAGGGAACCTAACATCTCGGATGTAGTATTTCACAACATTCCTGGCTGGTCGGCCCCACTTCTCCGTGGGAACATTATATACGTTTATAACGTAGTATAACCTAACCTAACCCATCTAGCCCCTCGCTTGTAATGTTTTACAGAATCCCGGGCGTGTCGTCCCGTACGTCTCGGTGCGGACATTATATACGTCTATAACTTTATATATCCTAACCAAAGGCAACTTAAACTCTCGGATGTAGTATTTTCCAACATTCCTGGCGGGTCGGCCCCTACTTCTAGGTGGGCACATTATATACGTTTATATCGTAATATAACCTAACCTAACCCATCTAGACCCTCGCTGTTAATGTTTTACAAAATCCCGGTCGTGTCGGCCCGTACTTTTCCGTGGGGACATTATATACGTCTATAATTTTATATATCCTAACCTAAGGCAACATAACATCTTGAATGTAGTATTTTCCAACATTCCTGGCGGGTCGGACCCTACTTCTCGGTGGGCACATTATATACGTCTATAACGTAATATACCCTAACCTAACCCATCTAGACCCTCGCTGGGAATGTTTTACAGAATCCCGGTCGTGTCGTCCCGCACGTCTCGGTGCGGACATCATATACGTCTATAACGTTATATATCCTAACCTAAGGCAACTTAACATCTCCGATGTTGTATTTTCCAACATTCCTGGCGGGTCAGCCCCTACTTCTCGGTGGGCACATTATATACGTCTATAACGTAATATAACCTAACCTGACCCATCTAGCTTCTAGCTGGGAATGTTTTACAGAATCCCGGTCGTGTCGTCCCGTACGTCTCGGTGCGGACATTATATACGTCTATAACGTTATATATCCTAACCTAAGGCAACCTAACATCTCGGATGTAGTATTTTCCAACATTCCTGGCGGGGCGGCCCCTACTTCTCGGTGGGAACATTATTTACGTCTATAACGTAATATAACCTAACCTAACCCATCTAGACCCTCGCTGGTAATGTTTTACAAAATCCCGGTCGTGTCGGCCCGTACTTCTCCGTGGGGACATTATATACGTATATATCGTTATATATCCTAACCTAAGGCAACTTAACATCTCCGATGTAGTATTTTCCAACATTCCTGGCGGGCCGGCCCCTACTTCTCGGTCGGCACATTATATACGTCTGTAACGTAATATAACCTAACCTAACCCATCTAGCCTCTAGCTGGGAATGTTTTACAGAATCCCGGTCGTGTCGTCCCGTACGTCTCGGTGCGGACATTATATACGTCTATAACGTTATATATCCTAACCTAAGGCAACCTAACATCTCGGATGTAGTATTTTCCAACATTCCTGGCGGGGCGGCCCCTACTTCTCGGTGGGAACATTATTTACGTCTATAACGTAATATAACCTAACCTAACCCATCTAGACCCTCGCTGGTAATGTTTTACAAAATCCCGGTCGTGTCGGCCCGTACTTCTCCGTGGGGACATTATATACGTCTATATCGTTATACATCCTAACCTAAGGCAACTTAATATCTCCGATGTAGTATTTTCCAACAATCCTGACGGGGCGGCCCCTACTTCTCGGTGGGCACATTATATACGTCTATAACGTAATATAACCTAACCTAAGCCACCTACACCCTCGCTGGTGATGTTTCACAGAATCCCGTTCGTGTCTTCCCGTACGTCTCGAAGCCGGACATTATATACGTCTATAAAGTTATATATCCTAACCTAAGGCAACATAACATCTCGAACGTAGTATTCTCCAACATTCCTGGCGGGTCGGCCCCTACTTCTAGGTGGGCACATTATATACGTCTATATCGTAATATAACCTAACCTAATCCATCTAGTCCCTCGCTGGTAATGTTTTACAGAATCCCGGTCGTGTCGTCTCGTACGTCCCGGTGCGGACATTATATACGTCTATAACGTTATATATCCTAACCTAAGGGAACCTAACATCTCGGATGTAGTATTTCACAACATTCCTGGCTGGTCGGCCCCACTTCTCCGTGGGAACATTATATACGTTTATAACGTAGTATAACCTAACCTAACCCATCTAGCCCCTCGCTTGTAATGTTTTACAGAATCCCGGGCGTGTCGTCCCGTACGTCTCGGTGCGGACATTATATACGTCTATAACTTTATATATCCTAACCAAAGGCAACTTAAACTCTCGGATGTAGTATTTTCCAACATTCCTGGCGGGTCGGCCCCTACTTCTAGGTGGGCACATTATATACGTTTATATCGTAATATAACCTAACCTAACCCATCTAGACCCTCGCTGTTAATGTTTTACAAAATCCCGGTCGTGTCGGCCCGTACTTTTCCGTGGGGACATTATATACGTCTATAATTTTATATATCCTAACCTAAGGCAACATAACATCTTGAATGTAGTATTTTCCAACATTCCTGGCGGGTCGGCCCCTACTTCTCGGTGGGCACATTATATACGTCTATAACGTAATATACCCTAACCTAACCCATCTAGACCCTCGCTGGGAATGTTTTACAGAATCCCGGTCGTGTCGTCCCGCACGTCTCGGTGCGGACATCATATACGTCTATAACGTTATATATCCTAACCTAAGGCAACTTAACATCTCCGATGTAGTATTTTCCAACATTCCTGGCGGGCCGGCCCCTACTTCTCGGTCGGCACATTATATACGTCTATAACGTAATATAACCTAACCTAACCCATCTAGCCTCTAGCTGGGAATGTTTTACAGAATCCCGGTCGTGTCGTCCCGTACGTCTCGGTGCGGACATTATATACGTCTATAACGTTATATATCCTAACCTAAGGCAACCTAACATCTCGGATGTAGTATTTTCCAACATTCCTGGCGGGGCGGCCCCTACTTCTCGGTGGGAACATTGTTTACGTCTATAACGTAATATAACCTAACCTAACCCATCTAGACCCTCGCTGGTAATGTTTTACAAAATCCCGGTCGTGTCGGCCCGTACTTCTCCGTGGGGACATTATATACGTCTATATCGTTATACATCCTAACCTAAGGCAACTTAATATCTCCGATGTAGTATCTTCCAACAATCCTGACGGGGCGGCCCCTACTTCTCGGTGGGCACATTATATACGTCTATAACGTAATATAACCTAACCTAAGCCACCTACACCCTCGCTGGTAATGTTTCACAGAATCCCGTTCGTGTCTTCCCGTACGTTTCGAAGCCGGATATTATATACGTCTATAAAGTTATATTTCCTAACCTAAGGCAACATAACATCTCGAATGTAGTATTTTCCAACATTCCTGGCGGGTCGGCCCCCACTTCTAGGTGGGCACATTATATACGTCTATATCGTAATATAACCTAACCTAATCCATCTAGACCCTCGCTGGTAATGTTTTACAGAATCCCGGTCGTGTCGTCTCGTACGTCTCGGTGCGGACATTATATACGTCTATAACGTTATATATCCTAACCTAAGGGAACCTAACATCTCGGATGTAGTATTTCACAACATTCCTGGCTGGTCGGCCCCACTTCTCGGTGGGAACATTATATACTTTTATAACGTAGTATAACCTAACCTAACCCATCTAGCCCCTCGCTTGTAATGTTTTACAGAACCCCGGGCGTGTCGTCCCGTACGTCTCGGTGCGGACATTATATACGTCTATAACTTTATATATCCTAACCAAAGGCAACTTAAACTCTCGGATGTAGTATTTTCCAACATTCCTGGCGGGTCGGACCCTACTTCTCGGTGGGCACATTATATACGTCTATATCGTAATATAACCTAACCTAACCCATCTAGACCCTCGCTGGTAATGTTTTACAAAATCCCGGTCGTGTCGGCCCCTACTTCTCGGTGGGCACATTATATACGTCTATATCGTAATATAACCTAACCTAACCCATCTAGACCCTCGCTGGTAATGTTTTACAAAATCCCGGTCGTGTCGGCCCGTACTTCTCCGTGGGAACATTATTTACGTCTATAACGTTATATATCCTAACCTAAGGGAACCTAACATCTCGGATGTAGTATTTCACAACATTCCTGCCGGGGCGGCGCCAATTCTCGGTGGGCACATTATATACGTCTATATCGTAATATAACCTAACCTAACCCATCTAGACCCTCGCTGGTAATGTTTTACAGAATCCCGGTCGTGTCGTCTCGTACGTCTCGGTGCGGACATTATATACGTCTATAACGTTATATATCCTAACCTAAGGGAACCTAACATCTCGGATGTAGTATTTCACAACATTCCTGGCGGGTCGGACCCTACTTCTCGGTGGGCACATTATATACGTCTATATCGTAATATAACCTAAACTAACCCATCTAGACCCTCGCTGGTAATGTTTTACAAAATCCCGGTCATGTCGGCCCGTACTTTTCCGTGGGGACATTATATACGTCTATAACTTTATATATCCTAACCTAAGGGAACCTAACATCTCGGATGTATTATTTTCCAACATTCCTGGCGGGTCGGCCCCTACTTCTCGGTGGGCACATTATATACGTCTGTAACGTAATATAACCTAACCTAACCAATCTAGACCCTCGCTGGTAATGTTTTACAAAATCCCGGTCATGTCGGCCCGTACTTTTCCGTGGGGACATTATATACGTCTATAATTTTATATATCCTAACCTAAGGGAACCTAACATCTCGGATGTAGTATTTTCCAACATTCCTGGCGGGTCGGCCCCTACTTCTCGGTGGGCACATTATATACGTCTGTAACGTAATATAACCTAACCTATGCCATCTACACCCTCGCTGTTAACGTTTCACAGAATCCCGTTCGTGTCTTCCCGTACGTCTCGAAGCCGGACATTATATACGTCTATAGAGTTATATATCCTAACCTAAGGCAACCTAACATCTCGAATGTAGTATTTCACAACATTCCTGGCGGGTCGGCCCCACTTCTCGGTGGGAACATTATTTACGTCTATAACGTAATATAACCTAACCTAAGCCATCTAGACCCTCGCTGGTAATGTTTTACAAAATTCCGGTCGTGTCGGCCCATACTTCTCCGTGGGGACATTATATACGTCTATATCGTTATATATCCTAACCTAAGGCAACCTAACATCTCGGATGTAGTATTTTCCAACATTCCTGGCGGGGCGGCCGCTACTTCTCGGTGGGAACATTATATACGTCTATATCGTAATATAACCTAACCTAACCCATCTAGACCCTCGCTGGTAATGTTTTACAAAATCCCGGTCGTGTCGGCCCGTACTTTTCCGCGGGGACATTATATACGTCTATAATTTTATATATCCTAACCTAAGGCAACATAACACCTCGGATGTAGTATTTTCGAACATTCCTGGCGGGTCGGACCCTACTTCTCGGTGGGCACATTATATACGTCTATATCGTAATATAACCTAACCTAACCCATCTAGACCCTCGCTGGTAATGTTTTACAAAATCCCGGTCGTGTCGGCCCGTACTTGTCGGTGGGGACATTATTTACGTCTGTAACGTTATATATCCTTACCTAAGGGAACCTAACATCTCGGATGTAGTATTTCACAACATTCCTGGCGAGTCGGCCCCTACTTCTCGGTGGGCACATTATATACGTCTACATCGTAATATAACCTAACCTAACCCATCTAGACCCTCGCTGGTAATGTTTTACAAAATCCCGGTAGTGTCGGCCCGTACTTCGCGGTGGGGACATTATTTACGTCTATAACGTTATATATCCTAACCTAAGGGAACCTAACATCTCGGATGTAGTATTTTCCAACATTCCTGGCGGGGCGGCCGCTACTTCTCGGTGGGAACATTATATACGTCTATATCGTAATATAACCTAACCTAACCCATCTAGACCCTCGCTGGTAATGTCTTACAAAATCCCGGTCGTGTCGGCCCGTACTTTTCCGCGGGGACATTATATACGTCTATAATTTTATATATCCTAACCTAAGGCAACTTAACATCTCGGATGTAGTATTTTCGAACATTCCTGGCGGGTCGGACCCTACTTCTCGGTGGGCACATTATATACGTCCATATCGTAATATAACCTAACCTAACCCATCTAGACCCTCGCTGTTAATGTTTTACAAAATCCCGGTCGCGTCGTCCCGTACGTCTCGGTGCGGACATTATATACGTCTATAACGTTATATATCCTAACCAAAGGCAACTTAACATCTCGGATGTAGTATTTTCCAACATTCCCGGCGGGTCGGACCCTACTTCTCGGTGGGCACATTATATACGTCTATATCGTAATATAACCTAACCTAACCCATCTAGACCCTCGCTGGTAATGTTTTACAAAATCCCGGTCGTGTCGGCCCGTACTTCTCCGTGGGGACATTATATACGTCTATATCGTTATATACCCTAACCTAAGGGAACCTAACATCTCGAATGTAGTATTTTCCAACATTCCTGGCGGGGCGGCGCCAATTCTCGGTGGGAACATTATATACGTCTATAACGGAATACAACCTAACATAACCCATCTAGCCCCTAGCTGGGAATGTTTTACAGAATCCCGGTCGTGTCGTCCCGCACGTCTCGGTGCGGACATCATATACGTCTATAACGTTATATATCCTAACCTAAGGCAACTTAACATCTCCGATGTTGTATTTTCCAACATTCCTGGCGGGTCAGCCCCTACTTCTCGGTGGGCACATTATATACGTCTATAACGTAATATAACCTAACCTAACCCAACTAGACTCTAGCTGGGAATGTTTTACAGAATCCCGGTCGTGTCGACCCGTACGTCTCGGTGCGGACATTCTATACGTCTATATCGTTATATATCCTAACCTAAGGCAACCTAACATCTCGGATGTAGTATTTTCCAACATTCCTGGCGGGTCGGCCCCTACTTCTAGGTGGGCACATTATATACGTTTATATCGTAATATAACCTAACCTAACCCATCTAGACCCTCGCTGGTAATGTTTTACAAAATCCCGGTCGTGTCGGCCCGTACTTTTCCGTGGGGACATTATATACGTCTATATCGTTATATATCCTAACCTAAGGCAACATAACATCTCGGATGTAGTATTTTCGAACATTCCTGGCGGGTCGGACCCTACTTCTCGGTGGGCACATTATATACGTCTATATCGTAATATAACCTAACCTAACCCATCTAGACCCTCGCTGGTAATGTTTTACAAAATCCCGGTCGTGTCGGCCCGTACTTGTCGGTGGGGACATTATTTACGTCTGTAACGTTATATATCCTTACCTAAGGGAACCTAACATCTCGGATGTAGTATTTCACAACATTCCTGGCGAGTCGGCCCCTACTTCTCGGTGGGCACATTATATACGTCTACATCGTAATATAACCTAACCTAACCCATCTAGACCCTCGCTGGTAATGTTTTACAAAATCCCGGTAGTGTCGGCCCGTACGTCTCGGTGCGGACATTATATACGTCTATAACGTTATATATCCTAACCAAAGGCAACTTAACATCTCCGATGTAGTATTTTCCAACATTCCTGGCGGGCCGGCCCCTACTTCTCGGTGGGCACATTATAAACGTCTATATCGTAATATAACCTAACCTAATCCATCTAGACCTTCGCTGGTAATGTTTTACAGAATCCCGGTCGTGTCGTCTCGTACGTCTCGGTGCGGACATTATATACGTCCATGACGTTATATATCCTAACCTAAGGGAACCTAACATCTCGGATGTAGTATTTTCCAACATTCCCGGCGGGTCGGACCCTACTTCTCGGTGGGCACATTATATACGTCTATATCGTAATATAACCTAACCTAACCCATCTAGACCCTCGCTGGTAATGTTTTACAAAATCTCGGTCGTGTCGGCCCGTACTTCTCGGTTGGGACATTATATACGTCTATAACGTTATATACTCTAACCTAAGGGAACCTAACATCTCGGATGCAGTATTTCACAACATTCCTGGCGGGGCGGCCCCTACTTCTCGGTGGGAACATTATATACGTCTATATCGTAATATAACCTAACCTAACCCATCTAGACCCTCGCTGGTAATGTTTTACAAAATCCCGGTCGTGTCGGCCCGTACTTTTCCGCGGGGACATTATATACGTCTATAATTTTATATATCCTAACCTAAGGCAACATAACATCTCGGATGTAGTATTTTCGAACATTCCTGGCGGGTCGGACCCTACTTCTCGGTGGGCACATTATATACGTCTATATCGTAATATAACCTAACCTAACCCATCTAGACCCTCGCTGGTAATGTTTTACAAAATCCCGGTCGTGTCGGCCCGTACTTGTCGGTGGGGACATTATTTACGTCTGTAACGTTATATATCCTTACCTAAGGGAACCTAACATCTCGGATGTAGTATTTCACAACATTCCTGGCGAGTCGGCCCCTACTTCTCGGTGGGCACATTATATACGTCTACATCGTAATATAACCTAACCTAACCCATCTAGACCCTCGCTGGTAATGTTTTACAAAATCCCGGTAGTGTCGGCCCGTACTTCGCGGTGGGGACATTATTTACGTCTATAACGTTATATATCCTAACCTAAGGGAACCTAACATCTCGGATGTAGTATTTTCCAACATTCCTGGCGGGGCGGCCGCTACTTCTCGGTGGGAACATTATATACGTCTATATCGTAATATAACCTAACCTAACCCATCTAGACCCTCGCTGGTAATGTCTTACAAAATCCCGGTCGTGTCGGCCCGTACTTTTCCGCGGGGACATTATATACGTCTATAATTTTATATATCCTAACCTAAGGCAACTTAACATCTCGGATGTAGTATTTTCGAACATTCCTGGCGGGTCGGACCCTACTTCTCGGTGGGCACATTATATACGTCCATATCGTAATATAACCTAACCTAACCCATCTAGACCCTCGCTGTTAATGTTTTACAAAATCCCGGTCGCGTCGGCACGTACCTCTCGGTGCGGACATTATATACGTCTATAACGTTATATATCCTAACCAAAGGCAACTTAACATCTCCGATGTAGTATTTTCCAACATTCCTGGCGGGCCGGCCCCTACTTCTCGGTGGGCACATTATAAACGTCTATATCGTAATATAACCTAACCTAATCCATCTAGACCTTCGCTGGTAATGTTTTACAGAATCCCGGTCGTGTCGGCCCGTACTTCTCCGTGGGGACATTATATACGTCTATATCGTTATATATCCTAACCTAAGGAAACTTAATATCTCCGATGTAGTATTTTCCAACATTCCTGGCGGGCCGGCCCCTACTTCTCGGTGGGCACATTATAAACGTCTATATCGTAATATAACCTAACCTAATCCATCTAGACCTTCGCTGGTAATGTTTTACAGAATCCCGGTCGTGTCGTCTCGTACGTCTCGGTGCGGACATTATATACGTCCATGACGTTATATATCCTAACCTAAGGGAACCTAACATCTCGGATGTAGTATTTTCCAACATTCCCGGCGGGTCGGACCCTACTTCTCGGTGGGCACATTATATACGTCTATATCGTAATATAACCTAACCTAACCCATCTAGACCCTCGCTGGTAATGTTTTACAAAATCTCGGTCGTGTCGGCCCGTACTTCTCGGTTGGGACATTATATACGTCTATAACGTTATATACTCTAACCTAAGGGAACCTAACATCTCGGATGCAGTATTTCACAACATTCCTGGCGGGGCGGCCCCTACTTCTCGGTGGGAACATTATTTACGTCTATAACGTAATATAACCTACCCTAACCCATCTAGACCCTCGCTGGTAATGTTTTACAAAATCCCGGTCGTGTCGGCCCGTACTTCTCCGTGGGGACATTATATACGTCTATATCGTTATATATCCTAACCTAAGGAAACTTAATATCTCCGATGTAGTATTTTCCAAGATTCCTGGCGGGGCGGCCCCTACTTCTCGGTGGGCACATTATATACGTCTATAACGTAATATAACCTAACCTAAGCCACCTACACCCTCGCTGGTAATGTTTCACAGAATCCCGTTCGTGTCTTCCCGTACGTCTCGAAGCCGGACATTATATACGTCTATAAAGTTATATATCCTAACCTAAGGCAACATAACATCTCGAATGTAGTATTTTCCAACATTCCTGGCGGGTCGGCCCCTACTTCTAGGTGGGCACATTATATACGTCTATATCGTAATATAACCTAACCTAATCCATCTAGTCCCTCGCTGGTAATGTTTTACAGAATCCCGGTCGTGTCGTCTCGTACGTCTCGGTGCGGACATTATATACGTCTATAACGTTATATATCCTAACCTAAGGGAACCTAACATCTCGGATGTAGTATTTCACAACATTCCTGGCTGGTCGGCCCCACTTCTCGGTGGGAACATTATATACGTTTATAACGTAGTATAACCTAACCTAACCCATCTAGCCCCTCGCTTGTAATGTTTTACAGAATCCCCGGCGTGTCGTCCCGTACGTCTCGGTGCGGACATTATATACGTCTATAACCTTATATATCCTAACCAAAGGCAACTTAACATCTCGGATGTAGTATTTTCCAACATTCCCGGCGGGTCGGACCCTACTTCTCGGTGGGCACATTATATACGTCTATATCGTAATATAACCTAACCTAACCCATCTAGACCCTCGCTGGTAATGTTTTACAAAATCCCGGTCGTGTCGGCCCGTACTTCTCCGTGGGGACATTATATACGACTATATCGTTATATACCCTAACCTAAGGGAACCTAACATCTCGAATGTAGTATTTTCCAACATTCCTGGCGGGGCGGCGCCAATTCTCGGTGGGAACATTATATACGTCTATAACGGAATATAACCTAACATAACCCATCTAGCCCTTAGCTGGGAATGTTTTACAGAATCCCGGTCGTGTCGTCCCGCACGTCTCGGTGCGGACATCATATACGTCTATAACGTTATATATCCTAACCTAAGGCAACTTAACATCTCCGATGTTGTATTTTCCAACATTCCTGGCGGGTCAGCCCCTACTTCTCGGTGGGTACATTATATACGTCTATAACGTAATATAACCTAACCTAACCCAACTAGCCTCTAGCTGGGAATGTTTTACAGAATCCCGGTCGTGTCGACCCGTACGTCTCGGTGCGGACATTCTATACGTCTATATCGTTATATATCCTAACCTAAGGCAACCTAACATCTCGGATGTAGTATTTTCCAACATTCCTGGCGGGTCGGCCCCTACTTCTAGGTGGGCACATTATATACGTTTATATCGTAATATAACCTAACCTAACCCATCTAGACCCTCACTGGTAATGTTTTACAAAATCCAGGTCGTGTCGGCCCGTACTTCTCCGTGGGGACATTATATACGTCTATATCGTTATATATCCTAACCTAAGGAAACTTAATATCTCCGATGTAGTATTTTCCAAGATTCCTGGCGGGGCGGCCCCTACTTCTCGGTGGGCACATTATATACGTCTATAACGTAATATAACCTAACCTAAGCCACCTACAGCCTCGCTGGTAATGTTTCACAGAATCCCGTTCGTGTCTTCCCGTACGTCTCGAAGCCGGACATTATATACGTCTATAAAGTTATATATCCTAACCTAAGGCAACATAACATCTCGAATGTAGTATTTTCCAACATTCCTGGCGGGTCGGCCCCTACGTCTCGGTGGGCACATTATATACGTCTATATCGTAATATAACCTAACCTAACCCATCTAGACCCTCGCTGGTAATGTTTTACAAAATCCCGGTAGTGTCGGCCCGTACTTCGCGGTGGGGACATTATTTACGTCTATAACGTTATATATCCTAACCTAAGGGAACCTAACATCTCGGATGTAGTATTTTCGAACATTCCTGGCGGGGCGGCCGCTACTTCTCGGTGGGAACATTATATACGTCTATATCGTAATATAACCTAACCTAACCCATCTAGACCCTCGCTGGTAATGTCTTACAAAATCCCGGTCGTGTCGGCCCGTACTTTTCCGCGGGGACATTATATACGTCTATAATTTTATATATCCTAACCTAAGGCAACTTAACATCTCGGATGTAGTATTTTCGAACATTCCTGGCGGGTCGGACCCTACTTCTCGGTGGGCACATTATATACGTCCATATCGTAATATAACCTAACCTAACCCATCTAGACCCTCGCTGTTAATGTTTTACAAAATCCCGGTCGCGTCGGCACGTACCTCTCGGTGCGGACATTATATACGTCTATAACGTTATATATCCTAACCAAAGGCAACTTAACATCTCCGATGTAGTATTTTCCAACATTCCTGGCGGGCCGGCCCCTACTTCTCGGTGGGCACATTATAAACGTCTATATCGTAATATAACCTAACCTAATCCATCTAGACCTTCGCTGGTAATGTTTTACAGAATCCCGGTCGTGTCGGCCCGTACTTCTCCGTGGGGACATTATATACGTCTATATCGTTATATATCCTAACCTAAGGAAACTTAATATCTCCGATGTAGTATTTTCCAACATTCCTGGCGGGCCGGCCCCTACTTCTCGGTGGGCACATTATAAACGTCTATATCGTAATATAACCTAACCTAATCCATCTAGACCTTCGCTGGTAATGTTTTACAGAATCCCGGTCGTGTCGTCTCGTACGTCTCGGTGCGGACATTATATACGTCCATGACGTTATATATCCTAACCTAAGGGAACCTAACATCTCGGATGTAGTATTTTCCAACATTCCCGGCGGGTCGGACCCTACTTCTCGGTGGGCACATTATATACGTCTATATCGTAATATAACCTAACCTAACCCATCTAGACCCTCGCTGGTAATGTTTTACAAAATCTCGGTCGTGTCGGGCCGTACTTCTCGGTTGGGACATTATATACGTCTATAACGTTATATACTCTAACCTAAGGGAACCTAACATCTCGGATGCAGTATTTCACAACATTCCTGGCGGGGCGGCCCCTACTTCTCGGTGGGAACATTATTTACGTCTATAACGTAATATAACCTACCCTAACCCATCTAGACCCTCGCTGGTAATGTTTTACAAAATCCCGGTCGTGTCGGCCCGTACTTCTCCGTGGGGACATTATATACGTCTATATCGTTATATATCCTAACCTAAGGAAACTTAATATCTCCGATGTAGTATTTTCCAACATTCCTGGCGGGGCGGCCCCTACTTCTCGGTGGGCACATTATATACGTCTATAACGTAATATAACCTAACCTAAGCCACCTACACCCTCGCTGGTAATGTTTCACAGAATCCCGTTCGTGTCTTCCCGTACGTCTCGAAGCCGGACATTATATACGTCTATAAAGTTATATATCCTAACCTAAGGCAACATAACATCTCGAATGTAGTATTTTCCAACATTCCTGGCGGGTCGGCCCCTACTTCTCGGTGGGCACATTATATACGTCTATATCGTAATATAACCTAACCTAACCCATCTAGACCCTCGCTGGTAATGTTTTACAAAATCTCGGTCGTGTCGGCCCGTACTTCTCGGTTGGGACATTATATACGTCTATAACGTTATATACTCTAACCTAAGGGAACCTAACATCTCGGATGCAGTATTTCACAACATTCCTGGCGGGGCGGCCCCTACTTCTCGGTGGGAACATTATTTACGTCTATAACGTAATATAACCTAACCTAACCCATCTAGACCCTCGCTGGTAATGTTTTACAAAATCCCGGTCGTGTCGGCCCGTACTTCTCCGTGGGGACATTATATACGTCTATATCGTTATATATCCTAACCTAAGGAAACTTAATATCTCCGATGTAGTATTTTCCAAGATTCCTGGCGGGGCGGCCCCTACTTCTCGGTGGGCACATTATATACGTCTATAACGTAATATAACCTAACCTAAGCCACCTACAGCCTCGCTGGTAATGTTTCACAGAATCCCGTTCGTGTCTTCCCGTACGTCTCGAAGCCGGACATTATATACGTCTATAAAGTTATATATCCTAACCTAAGGCAACATAACATCTCGAATGTAGTATTTTCCAACATTCCTGGCGGGTCGGCCCCTACTTCTAGGTGGGCACATTATATACGTCTATATCGTAATATAACCTAACCTAATCCATCTAGTCCCTCGCTGGTAATGTTTTACAGAATCCCGGTCGTGTCGTCTCGTACGTCTCGGTGCGGACATTATATACGTCTATAACGTTATATATCCTAACCTAAGGGAACCTATCATCTCGGATGTAGTATTTCACAACATTCCTGGCTGGTCGGCCCCACTTCTCGGTGGGAACATTATATACGTTTATAAGGTAGTATAACCTAACCTAACCCATCTAGCCCCTCGCTTTTAATGTTTTACAGAATCCCGGGCGTGTCGTCCCGTACGTCTCGGTGCGGACATTATATACGTCTATAACGTTATATATCCTAACCAAAGGCAACTTAACATCTCGGATGTAGTATTTTCCAACATTCCCGGCGGGTCGGACCCTACTTCTCGGTGGGCACATTATATACGTCTATATCGTAATATAACCTAACCTAACCCATCTAGACCCTCGCTGGTAATGTTTTACAAAATCCCGGTCGTGTCGGCCCGTACTTCTCCGTGGGGACATTATATACGTCTATATCGTTATATACCCTAACCTAAGGGAACCTAACATCTCGAATGTAGTATTTTCCAACATTCCTGGCGGGGCGGCGCCAATTCTCGGTGGGAACATTATATACGTCTATAACGGAATATAACCTAACATAACCCATCTAGCCCCTAGCTGGGAATGTTTTACAGAATCCCGGTCGTGTCGTCCCGCACGTCTCGGTGCGGACATCATATACGTCTATAACGTTATATATCCTAACCTAAGGCAACTTAACATCTCCGATGTTGTATTTTCCAACATTCCTGGCGGGTCAGCCCCTACTTCTCGGTGGGCACATTATATACGTCTATAACGTAATATAACCTAACCTAACCCAACTAGCCTCTAGCTGGGAATGTTTTACAGAATCCCGGTCGTGTCGACCCGTACGTCTCGGTGCGGACATTCTATACGTCTATATCGTTATATATCCTAACCTAAGGCAACCTAACATCTCGGATGTAGTATTTTCCAACATTCCTGGCGGGTCGGCCCCTACTTCTAGGTGGGCACATTATATACGTTTATATCGTAATATAACCTAACCTAACCCATCTAGACCCTCGCTGGTAATGTTTTACAAAATCCCGGTCGTGACGGCCCGTACTTTTCCGTGGGGACATTATATACGTCTATATCGTTATATATCCTAACCTAAGGCAACTTAACATCTCCGATGTTGTATTTTCCAACATTCCTGGCGGGTCAGCCCCTACTTCTCGGTGGGCACATTATACACGTCTATAACGTAATATAACCTAACCTAAGCCACCTACACACTCGCTGGTAATGTTTCACAGAATCCCGTTCGTGTCTTCCCGTACGTCTCGAAGCCGGACATTATATACGTCTATAAAGTTATATATCCTAACCTAAGGCAACATAACATCTCGAATGTAGTATTTTCCAACATTCCTGGCGGGTCGGCCCCTACGTCTCGGTGGGCACATTATATACGTCTATATCGTAATATAACCTAACCTAACCCATCTAGACCCTCGCTGTTAATGTTTTACAAAATCCCGGTCGTGTCGGCCCGTACTTTTCCGTGGGGACATTATATACGTCTATAATTTTATATATCCTAACCTAAGGCAACATAACACCTTGAATGTAGTATTTTCCAACATTCCTGGCGGGTCGGACCCTACTTCTCGGTGGGCACATTATATACGTCTATATCGTAATATAACCTAACCTAACCCATCTAGACCCTCGCTGGTAATGTTTTACAAAATCCCGGTCGTGCCGGCCCGTACTTCTCCGTGGGGACATTATATACGTCTATATCGTTATATATCCTAATCTAAGGCAACCTAACATTTCGGATGTAGTATTTTCCAATATTTATGGCGGGGCTGCCCCTACTTCTCGGTGGGAACATTATTTACGTCTATAACGTAATATAACCTAACCTAACCCATCTAGACCCTCGCTGGTAATGTTTTACAAAATCCCGGTCGTGTCGGCCCGTACTTCTCCGTGGGGACATTATATACGTATATATCGTTATATATCCTAACCTAAGGCAACTTAACATCTCCGATGTAGTATTTTCCAACATTCCTGGCGGGCCGGCCCCTACTTCTCGGTCGGCACATTATATACGTCTATAACGTAATATAACCTAACCTAACCCATCTAGCCTCTAGCTGGGAATGTTTTACAGAATCCCGGTCGTGTCGTCCCGTACGTCTCGGTGCGGACATTATATACGTCTATAACGTTATATATCCTAACCTAAGGCAACCTAACATCTCGGATGTAGTATTTTCCAACATTCCTGGCGGGGCGGCCCCTACTTCTCGGTGGGAACATTATTTACGTCTATAACGTAATATAACCTAACCTAACCCGTCTAGACCCTCGCTGGTAATGTTTTACAAAATCCCGGTCGTGTCGGCCCGCACTTCTCCGTGGGGACATTATATACGTCTATATCGTTATACATCCTAACCTAAGGCAACTTAATATCTCCGATGTAGTATTTTCCAACAATCCTGACGGGGCGGCCCCTACTTCTCGGTGGGCACATTATATACGTCTATAACGTAATATAACCTAACCTAAGCCACCTACACCCTCGCTGGTAATGTTTCACAGAATCCCGTTCGTGTCTTCCCGTACGTCTCGAAGCCGGATATTATATACGTCTATAAAGTTATATATCCTAACCTAAGGCAACATAACATCTCGAATGTAGTATTTTCCAACATTCCTGGCGGGTCGGCCCCCACTTCTATGTGGGCACATTATATACGTCTATATCGTAATATAACCTAACCTAATCCATCTAGACCCTCGCTGGTAATGTTTTACAGAATCCCGGTCGTGTCATCTCGTACGTCTCGGTGCGGACATTATATACGTCTATAACGTTATATATCCTAACCTAAGGCAACCTAACATCTCGAATGTAGTATTTCACAACATTCCTGGCGGGTCGGCCCCACTTCTCGGTGGGAACATTATTTACGTCTATAACGTAATATAACCTAACCTAACCAATCTAGACCCTCGCTGGTAATGTTTCATAAAATCCCGTTCGTGTCGGCCCGTACTTGTCGGTGGGGACATTATTTACGTCTGTAACGTTATATATCCTTACCTAAGGGAACCTAACATCTGGGATGTAGTATTTCACAACATTCCTGGCGAGTCGGCCCCTACTTCTCGGTGGGCACATTATATACGTCTACATCGTAATATAACCTAACCTAACCCATCTAGACCCTCGCTGGTAATGTTTTACAAAATCCCGGTCGTGTCGGCCCGTACTTCGCGGTGGGGACATTATTTACGTCTATAACGTTATATATCCTAACCTAAGGGAACCTAACATCTCGGATGTAGTATTTTCCAACATTCCTGGCGGGGCGGCCGCTACTTCTCGGTGGGAACATTATAAACGTCTATATCGTAATATAACCTAACCTAACCCATCTAGACCCTCGCTGGTAATGTCTTACAAAATCCCGGTCGTGTCGGCCCGTACTTTTCCGCGGGGACATTATATACGTCTATAATTTTATATATCCTAACCTAAGGCAACTTAACATCTCGGATGTAGTATTTTCGAACATTCCTGGCGGGTCGGACCCTACTTCTCGGTGGGCACATTATATACGTCTATATCGTAATATAACCTAACCTAACCCATCTAGACCCTCGCTGGTAATGTTTCACAAAATCCCGGTCGTGTCGGCCCGTACTTTTCCGCGGGGACATTATATACGTCTATAATTTTATATATCCTAACCTAAGGCAACTTAACATCTCGGATGTAGTATTTTCGAACATTCCTGGCGGGTCGGACCCTACTTCTCGGTGGGCACATTATATACGTCTATATCGTAATATAACCTAACCTAACCCATCTAGACCCTCGCTGGTAATGTTTTACAGAATCCCGGACGTGTCGTCTCGTACGTCTCGGTGCGGACATTATATACGTCTATACCGTTATATATCCTAACCTAAGGGAACCTAACATCTCGGATGTAGTATTTCACAACATTCCTGGCTGGTCGGCCCCACTTCTCGGTGGGAACATTATATACGTCTATATCGTAATATAACCTAAACTAACCAATCTAGACCATCGCTGGTAATGTTTTACAAAATCCCGGTCATGTCGGCCCGTACTTTTCCGTGGGGACATTATATACGTCTATAATTTTATATATCCTAACCTAAGGGAACCTAACATCTCGGATGTAGTATTTTCCAACATTCTTGGCGGGTCGGCCCCTACTTCTCGGTGGGCACATTATATACGTCTGTAACGTAATATAACCTAACCTAAGCCATCTAGACCCTCGCTGGTAATGTTTTACAAAATCCCGGTCGTGTCGGCCCGTACCTTTCCGCGGGGACATTATATACGTCTATAATTTTATATATCCTAACCTAAGGCGACTTAACATCTCGGATGTAGTATTTTCGAACATTCCTGGCGGGTCGGACCCTACTTCTCGGTGGGCACATTATATACGTCTATATCGTAATATAACCTAAACTAACCCATCTAGACCCTCGCTGGTAATGTTTTACAAAATCCCGGTCGCGTCGGCCCGTACTTCTCCGTGGGGACATTATATACGTATATATCGTTATATATCCTAACCTAAGGCAACTTAACATCTCCGATGTAGTATTTTCCAACATTCCTGGCGGGCCGGCCCCTACTTCTCGGTCGGCACATTATATACGTCTATAACGTAATATAACCTAACCTAACCCATCTAGCCTCTAGCTGGGAATGTTTTACAGAATCCCGGTCGTGTCGTCCCGTACGTCTCGGTGCGGACATTATATACGTCTATAACGTTATATATCCTAACCTAAGGCAACCTAACATCTCGGATGTAGTATTTTCCAACATTCCTGGCGGGGCGGCCCCTACGTCTCGGTGGGAACATTATTTACGTCTATAACGTAATATAACCTAACCTAACCCATCTAGACCCTCGCTGGTAATGTTTTACAAAATCCCGGTCGTGTCGGCCCGTACTTCTCCGCGGGGACATTATATACGTCTATATCGTTATACATCCTAACCTAAGGCAACTTAATATCTCCGATGTAGTATTTTCCAACAATCCTGACGGGGCGGCCCCTACTTCTCGGTGGGCACATTATATACGTCTATAACGTAATATAACCTAACCTAAGCCACCTACACCCTCGCTGGTAATGTTTCACAGAATCCCGTTCGTGTCTTCCCGTACGTCTCGAAGCCGGATGTTATATACGTCTATAAAGTTATATATCCTAACGTAAGGCAACATAACATCTCGAATGTAGTATTTTCCAACAATCCTGGCGGGTTGGCCCCCACTTCTAGGTGGGCACATTATATACGTCTATATCGTAATATAACCTAACCTAATCCATCTAGACCCTCGCTGGTAATGTTTTACAGAATCCCGGTCGTGTCATCTCGTACGTCTCGGTGCGGACATTATATACGTCTATAACGTTATATATCCTAACCTAAGGGAACCTAACATCTCGGATGTAGTATTTCACAACATTCCTGGCTGGTCGGCCCCACTTCTCGGTGGGAACATTATATACTTTTATAACGTAGTATAACCTAACCTAACCCATCTAGCCTCTCGCTTGTAATGTTTTACAGAATCCCGGGCGTGTCGTCCCGTACGTCTCGGTGCGGACATTATATACGTCTATAACTTTATATATCCTAACCAAAGGCAACTTAAACTCTCGGATGTAGTATTTTCCAACATTCCTGGCGGGTCGGACCCTACTTATCGGTGGGCACATTATATACGTCTATATCGTAATATAACCTAACCTAACCCATCTAGACCCTCGCTGGTAATGTTTTACAAAATCCCGGTCATGTCGGCCCGTACTTTTCCGTGGGGACATTATATACGTCTATAACTTTATATATCCTAACCTAAGGGAACCTAACATCTCGGATGTATTATTTTCCAACATTCCTGGCGGGTCGGCCCCTACTTCTCGGTGGGCACATTATATACGTCTGTAACGTAATATAACCTAACCTAACCAATCTAGACCCTCGCTGGTAATGTTTTACAAAATCCCGGTCGTGTCGGCCCGTGCTTTTCCGCGGGGACATTATATACGTCTATAATTTTATATATCCTAACCTAAGGCAACTTAACATCTCGGATGTAGTATTTTCGAACATTCCTGGCGGGTCGGACCCTACTTCTCGGTGGGCACATTATATACGTCTATATCGTAATATAACCTAAACTAACCCATCTAGAACCTCGCTGGTAATGTTTTCGAAAATCCCGGTCATATCGGCCCGTACTTTTCCGTGGGGACATTTTATACGTCTATAATTTTATATATGCTAACCTAAGGGAACCTAACATCTCGGATGTAGTATTTTCCAACATTCCCGGCGGGTCGGAACCTACTTCTCGGTGGGCACATTATATACGTCTATATCGTAATATAACCTAACCTAACCCATCTAGACCCTCGCTGGTAATGTTTTACAAAATCTCGGTCGTGTCGGCCCGCACTTCTCGGTGGGGACATTATATACGTCTATAACGTTATATACTCTAACCTAAGGGAACCTAACATCTCGAATGTAGTATTTCACAACATTCCCGGCGGGTCGGCCCCACTTCTCGGTGGGAACATTATTTACGTCTATAACGTAATATAACCTAACCTAACCAATCTAGACCCTCGCTGGTAATGTTTTACAAAATCCCGGCCGTGTCGGCCCGTACTTGTCGGTGGGGACATTATATACGTCTATAATTTTATATATGCTAACCTAAGGGAACCTAACATCTCGGATGTAGTATTTTCCAACATTCCTGGCGGGTCGGCCCCTACTTCTCGGTGGGCACATTATATACGTCTGTAACGTAATATAACCTAACCTAAGCCACCTACACCCTCGCTGGTAATGTTTCACAGAATCCCGTTCATGTCTTCCCGTAAGTCTCGAAGCCGGACATTATATACGTCTATAACTTTATATATCCTAACCTAAGGGAACCTAACATCCCGGATGTAGTATTTCACAACATTCCTGGCTGGTCGGCCCCACTTCTCGGTGGGAACATTATATACGTTTATAACGTAATATAACCTAACCTAACCCATCTAGCCCCTCGCTTGTAATGTTTTACGGAATCCCGGTCGTGTCGGCCCGTACTTCTCCGTGGGGACATTATATACGTCTATAACGTTAAATATCCTAACCAAAGGCAACTTAACATCTCGGATGTAGTATTTTCCAACATTCCTGGCGGGTCGGCCCCTACTTCTCGGTGGGCACACTATATACGTCTATAACGTAATATGGTCTAACCTAAGCCACCTACACCCTCGCTGGTAATGTTTCACAGAATTCCGTTCGTGTCTTCCCGTACGTCTCGAAGCCGGACATTATATACGTCTATAAAGTTATATATCCTAACCTAAGGCAACCTAACATCTCGAATGTAGTATTTCACAACATTCCTGGCGGGTCGGCCCCACTTCTCGGTGGGAACATTATTTACGTCTATAACGTAATATAACCTAACCTAACCAATCCAGACCCTCGCTGGTAATGTTTTACAAAATCCCGGTCGTGTCGGCCCGTACTTGTCGGTGGGGACATTATTTACGTCTGTAACGTTATATATCCTTACCTAAGGGAACCTAACATCTGGGATGTAGTATTTCACAACATTCCTGGCGGGTCGGCCCCACTTCTCGGTGGGAACATTATTTACGTCTATAACGTAATATAACCTAACCTAACCAATCTAGACCCTCGCTGGTAATGTTTTACAAAATCCCGGTCGTGTCGGCCCGTACTTGTCGGTGGGGACATTATTTACGTCTGTAACGTTATATATCCTTACCTAGGGGAACCTAACATCTGGGATGTAGTATTTCACAACATTCCTGGCGGGTCGGCCCCTACTTCTCGGTGGGCACATTATATACGTCTATATCGTAATATAACCTAAGCTAACCCATCTAGACGCTCGCTGGTAATGTTTTACAAAATCCCGGTCGTGTCGGCCCATACTTCTCCGTGGGCACATTATATACGTCTATATCGTAATATAACCTAACCTAACCAATCTAGACCCTCGCTGGTAATGTTTTACAAAATCCCGGCCGTGTCGGCCCGTACTTGTCGGTGGGGACATTATATACGTCTATAATTTTATATATGCTAACCTAAGGGAACCTAACATCTCGGATGTAGTATTTTCCAACATTCCTGGCGGGTCGGCCCCTACTTCTCGGTGGGCACATTATATACGTCTGTAACGTAATATAACCTAACCTAAGCCACCTACACCCTCGCTGGTAATGTTTCACAGAATCCCGTTCATGTCTTCCCGTAAGTCTCGAAGCCGGACATTATATACGTCTATAACTTTATATATCCTAACCTAAGGGAACCTAACATCTCGGATGTAGTATTTCACAACATTCCTGGCTGGTCGGCCCCACTTCTCGGTGGGAACATTATATACGTTTATAACGTAATATAACCTAACCTAACCCATCTAGCCCCTCGCTTGTAATGTTTTACGGAATCCCGGTCGTGTCGGCCCGTACTTCTCCGTGGGGACATTATATACGTCTATAACGTTAAATATCCTAACCAAAGGCAACTTAACATCTCGGATGTAGTATTTTCCAACATTCCTGGCGGGTCGGCCCCTACTTCTCGGTGGGCACATTATATACGTCTATAACGTAATATGGTCTAACCTAAGCCACCTACACCCTCGCTGGTAATGTTTCACAGAATTCCGTTCGTGTCTTCCCGTACGTCTCGAAGCCGGACATTATATACGTCTATAAAGTTATATATCCTAACCTAAGGCAACCTAACATCTCGAATGTAGTATTTCACAACATTCCTGGCGGGTCGGCCCCACTTCTCGGTGGGAACATTATTTACGTCTATAACGTAATATAACCTAACCTAACCAATCCAGACCCTCGCTGGTAATGTTTTACAAAATCCCGGTCGTGTCGGCCCGTACTTGTCGGTGGGGACATTATTTACGTCTGTAACGTTATATATCCTTACCTAAGGGAACCTAACATCTGGGATGTAGTATTTCACAACATTCCTGGCGGGTCGGCCCCACGTCTCGGTGGGAACATTATTTACGTCTATAACGTAATATAACCTAACCTAACCAATCTAGACCCTCGCTGGTAATGTTTTACAAAATCCCGGTCGTGTCGGCCCGTACTTGTCGGTGGGGACATTATTTACGTCTGTAACGTTATATATCCTTACCTAGGGGAACCTAACATCTGGGATGTAGTATTTCACAACATTCCTGGCGGGTCGGCCCCTACTTCTCGGTGGGCACATTATATACGTCTATATCGTAATATAACCTAAGCTAACCCATCTAGACCCTCGCTGGTAATGTTTTACAAAATCCCGGTCGTGTCGGCCCATACTTCTCCGTGGGCACATTATATACGTCTATATCGTAATATAACCTAACCTAACCCATCTAGACCCTCGCTGGTAATGTTTTACAAAATCCCGGTCGTGTCGGCCCGTACTTTTCCGCGGGGACATTATATACGTCTATAATTTTATATATCCTAACCTAAGGCAACATAACATCTCGGATGTAGTATTTTCGAACATTCCTGGCGGGTCGGACCCTACTTCTCGGTGGGCACATTATATACGTCTGTAACGTAATATAACCTAACCTAAGCCACCTACACCCTCGCTGGTAATGTTTCACAGAATCCCGTTCATGTCTTCCCGTAAGTCTCGAAGCCGGACATTATATACGTCTATAACTTTATATATCCTAACCTAAGGGAACCTAACATCTCGGATGTAGTATTTCACAACATTCCTGGCTGGTCGGCCCCACATCTCGGTGGGAACATTATATACGTTTATAACGTAATATAACCTAACCTAACCCATCTAGCCCCTCGCTTGTAATGCTTTACAAAATCCCGGTCGTGTCGGCCCGTACTTTTCCGCGGGGACATTATATACGTCTATAATTTTATATATCCTAACCTAAGGCAACTTATCATCTCGGATGTAGTATTTTCGAACATTCCTGGCGGGCCGGACCCTACTTCTCGGTGGGCACATTATATACGTCTATATCGTAATATAACCTAACCTAATCCATCTAGACCCTCGCTGGTAATGTTTTACAAAATCCCGGTCATGTCGGCCCGTACTTTTCCGTGGGGACATTATATACGTCTATAATTTTATATATCCTAACCTAAGGGAATCTAACATCTCGGATGTAGTATTTTCCAACATTCCTGGCGGGTCGGCCCCTACTTCTCGGTGGGCACATTATATACGTCTGTAACGTAATATAACCTAACCTAAGCCACCTACACCCTCGCTGGTAATGTTTCACAGAATCCCGTTCATGTCTTCCCGTACGTCTCGAAGCCGGACATTATATACGTCTATAACTTTATATATCCTAACCTAAGGGAACCTAACATCTCGGATGTAGTATTTCACAACATTCCTGGCTGGTCGGCCCCACATCTCGGTGGGAACATTATATACGTTTATAACGTAATATAACCTAACCTAACCCATCTAGCCCCTCGCTTGTAATGCTTTACAAAATCCCGGTCGTGTCGGCCCGTACTTTTCCGCGGGGACATTATATACGTCTATAATTTTATATATCCTAACCTAAGGCAACTTATCATCTCGGATGTAGTATTTTCGAACATTCCTGGCGGGTCGGACCCTACTTCTCGGTGGGCACATTATATACGTCTATATCGTAATATAACCTAACCTAATCCATCTAGACCCTCGCTGGTAATGTTTTACAAAATCCCGGTCATGTCGGCCCGTACCTTTCCGTGGGGACATTATATACGTCTATAATTTTATATATCCTAACCTAAGGGAATCTAACATCTCGGATGTAGTATTTTCCAACATTCCTGGCGGGTCGGCCCCTACTTCTCGGTGGGCACATTATATACGTCTGTAACGTAATATAACCTAACCTAAGCCACCTACACCCTCGCTGGTAATGTTTCACAGAATCCCGTTCATGTCTTCCCGTACGTCTCGAAGCCGGACATTATATACGTCTATAACTTTATATATCCTGACCTATGGGAACCTAACATCTCGGATATAGTATTTCACAACATTCCCGGCTGGTCGGCCCCACTTCTCGGTGGGAACATTATATACGTTTATAACGTAATATAACCTAACCTAACCCATCTAGCCCCTCGCTTGTAATGTTTTACAGAATCCCGGTCGTGTCGGCCCGTACTTCTCCGTGGGGACATTATATACGTCTATAACGTTAAATATCCTAACCAAAGGCAACTTAACATCTCGGATGTAGTATTTTCGAACATTCCTGGCGGGTCGGACCCTACTTCTCGGTGGGCACATTATATACGTCTATATCGTAATATAACCTAAACTAACCCATCTAGAACCTCGCTGGTAATGTTTTCGAAAATCCCGGTCATATCGGCCCGTACTTTTCCGTGGGGACATTTTATACGTCTATAACGTTATATATCCTAACCTAAGGCAACCTAACATCTCGAATGTAGTATTTCACAACATTCCTGGCGAGTCGGCCCCTACTTCTCGGTGGGAACATTATATACGTCTATATCGTAATATAACCTAAACTAACCCATCTAGACCCTCGCTGGTAATGTTTCACAGAATTCCGTTCGTGTCTTCCCGTACGTATCGAAGCCGGACACTATATACGTCTATAAAGTTATATACCCTAACCTAAGGCAACCTAACATCTCGAATGTAGTATTTCACAACATTCCTGGCGGGTCGGCCCCACTTCTCGGTGGGAACATTATTTACGTCTATAACGTAATATAACCTAACCTAACCAATCTAGACCCTCGCTGGTAATGTTTTACAAAATCCCGGTCGTGTCGGCCCGTACTTCTCGGTGGGGACATTATTTACGTCTATAACGTTATATATCCTAACCTAAGGCAACCTAACATCTCGAATGTAGTATTTCACAACATTCCTGGCCAGTCGGCCCCTACTTCTCGGTGGGCACATTATATACGTCTATATCGTAATATAACCTAAGCTAACCCATCTAGACCCTCGCTGGTAATGTTTTACAAAATCCCGGTCGTGTCGGCCCATACATCTCCGTGGGCACATTATATACTTCTATATCGTAATATAACCTAACCTAACCCATCTAGACCCTCGCTGGTAATGTTTTACAAAATCGCGGTCGTGTCGGCCCGTACTTTTCCGCGGGGACATTATATACGTCTATAATTTTATATATCCTAACCTAAGGTAACGTAACATCTCGAATGTAGTATTTCACAACATTCCTGGCGGGTCGGCCCCGCTTCTCGGTGGGAACATTATTTACGTCTATAACGTAATATAACCTAACCTAACCAATCTAGACCCTCGCTGGTAATGTTTTACAAAATCCCGGTCGTGTCGGCCCCTACTTCTCGGTGGGCACATTATATACGTCTATATCGTAATATAACCTAACCTAAGGGAACCTAAAATCTCGGATGTAGTGTTTCACAACATACCTGGCGAGTCGGCCCCTACTTCTCGGTGGGCACATTATATACGTCTACATCGTAATATAACCTAACCTAACCCATCTAGACCCTCGCTGGTAATGTTTTACAAAATCCCGGTCGTGTCGGCCCGTACTTCGCGGTGGGGACATTATTTACGTCTATAACGTTATATATCCTAACCTAAGGGAACCTAACATCTCGGATGTAGTATTTCACAACATTCCTGGCGGGTCGGCCCCTACTTCTCGGTGGGCACATTATATACGTATATGTCGTAATATAACCTAAGCTAACCCATCTAGACCCTCGCTGGTAATGTTTTACAAAATCCCGGTCGTGTCGGCCCATACTTCTCCGTGGGGACATTATATACGTCTATATCGTTATATATCCTAACCTAAGGCAACCTAACATCTCGGATGTAGTATTTTCCAACATTCCTGGCGGGGCGGCTCCACTTCTCGGTGGAGACATTATTTACGTCTATAACGTAATATAACCTAACCTAACCAATCTAGACCCTCGCTGGTAATGTTTTACAAAATCCCGGTCGTGTCGGCCCGTACTTCTCGGTGGGGACATTATATACGTCTATAAAGTTATATATCCTAGCCTAAGGCAACCTAACATCTCGAATGTAGTATTTCACAACATTCCTGGCGGGTCGGCCCCGCTTCTCGGTGGGAACATTATTTACGTCTATAACGTAATATAACCTAACCTAACCAATCTAGACCCTCGCTGGTAATGTTTTACAAAATCCCGGTCGTGTCGGCCCCTACTTCTCGGTGGGCACATTATATACGTCTATATCGTAATATAACCTAACCTAACCCATGTAGACCCTCGCTGGTAATGTTTTACAAAATCGCGATCGTGTCGGCCCGTACTTTTCCGCGGGGACATTATATACGTCTATATCGTTATATATCCTAACCTAAGGCAACTTAACACCTCCGATGTAGTATTTTCCAACATTCCTGGCGGGTCGGCCCCTACTTCTCGGTGGGCACATTATATACGTCTATATCGCAATATAACCTAACCTAACCCAACTAGACCCTCGCTGGTAATGTTTTACAAAATCCCGGTCGTGTCGGCCCGCACTTCTCCGTGGGGACATTATATACGTCTATATCGTTGTATATCCTAACCTAAGGCAACCTAACATCTCGAATGTAGTATTTTCCAACATTCCTGGCGGGTCGGCCCCTACTTCTCGGTGGGCACATTATATACGTCTATATCGTAATATAACCTAACCTAACCCATCTAGACCCTCGCTGGTAATGTTTTACAAAATCCCGGTCGTGTCGGCCCGTACTTCTCCGTGGGGACATTATATACGTCTATATCGTTATATATCCTAACCTAAGGCAACTTAACATCTCCGATGTAGTATTTTCCAACATTCCTGGCGGGTCGGCCCCTACTTCTCGGTGGCACATTATATACGTCTATATCGTAATATAACCTAAACTAACCGATCTAGACCCTAGCTGGTAATGTTTTACAGAATCCCGGTCGTGTCTGCCCGTACGTCTCGGTGGGGACATTATATACGTCTATAACGTTATATATCCTAACCCAAGGGAACCTAACATCTCGGATGTAGTATTTTCCAACATTCCTGGCGGGTCGGCCCCTACTTCTCGGTGGGCACATTATATACGTCTATATCGCAATATAACCTAACCCAACCCAACTAGAGCCTCGCTGGTAATGTTTTACAAAATCCCGGTCGTGTCGGCCCGTACTTCTCGGAGGGGACATTATATACGTCTATATCGTTATATATCCTTACCTAAGGGAACATAACATCTCGGATGTAGTATTTTCCAACATTCCTGGCGGGCCGGCCCCTACTTCTCGGTGGGCACATTATATACGTCTATATCGCAATATAACCTAACCTAACCCATATAGACCCTCGCTGGTGATGTTTTAAAAAATCCCGGTCGTGTCTGCCCGTACTTCTCGGTGGGGACATTATATACGTCTATGACGTTATATATCCTAACCCAAGGGAACCTAACATCTCGGATGTAGTATTTTCCAACATTCCTGGCGGGTCGGCCCCTACTTCTCGGTGGGCACATTATATACGCCTATATCGCAATATAACCTAACCTAACCCAACTAGACCCTCGCTGGTAATGTTTTACAAAATCCCGGTCGTGTCGGCCCGCACTTCTCGGTGGGGACATTATATACGTCTATATCGTTATATATCCTAACCTAAGGGAACATAACATCTCAGATGTAGTATTTTCCAACATTCCTGGCGGGCCGGCCCCTACTTCTCGGTGGGCACATTATATACGTCCATATCGTAATATAACCTAACCTAACCCATCTAGACCCTCGCTGGTAATGTTTTACAAAATTCCGGTCGTGTCGGCCCGTACTTTGCCGTGGGGACATTATATACGTCTATAACCTTATATATCCTAACCCAAGGGAACCTAACATCTCGGATGTAGTATTTTCTAACATTCCTGGCGGGTCGGCACCTACTTCTCGGTGGGCACATTATATACGTCTATATCGCAATATAACCTAGCCTAACCCAACTTGACCCTTGCTGGTAATGTTTTACAAAATTCCGCGCGTGTCGGCCCGTACTTTGCCTTGGGGACATTATATACGTCTATAACGTTTTATATCCTAACCTAAGGGAACCTAACATCTCGGATGTAGTATTTTCCAACATTCCTGGCGGGTCGGCCCCTACTTCTCGGTGGGCACATTATATACGTCTATATCGTAATATAACCTAACCTAACCCATATAGACCCTCGCTGGTGATGTTTTAAAAAATCCCGGTCGTGTCTGCCCGTACTTTGCCGTGGGGACATTATATACGTCTATAACTTTATATATCCTAACCTGAGGGAACCTAACATCTCGGATGTAGTATTTTCCAACATTCCTGGCGGGTCGGCCCCCACTTCTCGGTGGACACATTATATACGTCTATACCGTAATATAACCTAACCTAACCCACCTAGACCCTTGCTGGTAATGTTTCACAGAATCCCGGTCGTGTCGGCTCGTACTTCTCGGAGGGGACATTATATACGTCTATATCGTTATATATCCTTACCTAAGGGAACATAACATCTCGGATGTAGTATTTTCCAACATTCCTCGCGGGCCGGCTCCTACTTCTCGGTGGGCACATTATATACGTCTATATCGCAATATAACCTAACCTAACCCATATAGACCCTCGCTGGTGATGTTTTAAAAAATCCCGGTCGTGTCTGCCCGTACTTCTCGGTGGGGACATTATATACGTCTATAACGTTATATATCCTAACCCAAGGGAACCTAACATCTCGGATGTAGTATTTTCCAACATTCCTGGCGGGTCGGCCCCTACTTCTGGGTGGGCACATTATATACGTCTATATCGCAATATAACCTAACCTAACCCAACTAGACCCTCGCTGGTAATGTTTTACAAAATCCCGGTCGTGTCTGCCCGTACTTCTCGGTGGGGACATTATATACGTCTATAACGTTATATATCCTAACCCAAGGGAACCTAACATCTCGGATGTAGTATTTTCCAACATTCCTGGCGGGCCGGCCCCTACTTCTCGGTGGGCACATTATATACGTCCATATCGTAATATAACCTGACCTAACCCATCTAGACCCTCGCTGGTAATGTTTTACAAAATTCCGGTCGTGTCGGCCCGTACTTTGCCGTGGGGACATTATATACGTCTATAACCTTTTATATCCTAACCTAAGGGAACCTAACATCTCGGAAGTAGTATTTTCCAACATTTCTGGCGGGTCGTCCCCTACTTCTCGGTGGGAACATTATATACGTCTATAACGTAATATAACCTAACCTAACCCACCTAGACCCTTGCTGGTAATGTTTCACAGAATCCCGGTCGTGTCGGCTCGTACGTCTCGGTGGGGACATTATATACGTCTATAACCTTATATATTCTAACCCAAGGGAACCTAACATCTCGGATGTAGTATTTTCCAACATTCATGGCGGGTCGGCCCCTACTTCTCGGTGGGCACATTATATACGTCTATATCGCAATATAACCTAACCTAACCCATCTAGACCCTCGCTGGTAATGTTTTACAAAATTCCGGTCGTGTCGGCCCGTACTTTGCCTTGGGGACATTATATACGTCTATAACGTTTTATATCCTAACCTAAGGGAACCTAACATCTCGGATGTAGTATTTTCCAACATTCCTGGCGGGTCGGCCCCTACTTCTCGGTGGGCACATTATATACGTCTATATCGCAATATAACCTAACCTAACCCATATAGACCCTCGCTGGTAATGTTTTACAAAATCCCGGTCGTGTCGGCCCGCACTTCTCGGTGGGGACATTATATACGTCTATATCGTTATATATCCTAACCTAAGGGAACATAACATCTCAGATGTAGTATTTTCCAACATTCCTGGCGGGCCGGCCCCTACTTCTCGGTGGGCACATTACATACGTCCATATCGTAATATAACCTGACCTAACCCATCTAGACCCTCGCTGGTAATGTTTTACAAAATTCCGGTCGTGTCGGCCCGTACTTTGCCGTGGGGACATTATATACGTCTATAACCTTTTATATCCTAACCTAAGGGAACCTAACATCTCGGAAGTAGTATTTTCCAACATTTCTGGCGGGTCGTCCCCTACTTCTCGGTGGGAACATTATATACGTCTATAACGTAATATAACCTAACCTAACCCACCTAGACCCTTGCTGGTAATGTTTCACAGAATCCCGGTCGTGTCGGCTCGTACGTCTCGGTGGGGACATTATATACGTCTATAACCTTATATATTCTAACCCAAGGGAACCTAACATCTCGGATGTAGTATTTTCCAACATTCATGGCGGGTCGGCCCCTACTTCTCGGTGGGCACATTATATACGTCTATATCGCAATATAACCTAACCTAACCCATCTAGACCCTCGCTGGTAATGTTTTACAAAATTCCGGTCGTGTCGGCCCGTACTTTGCCTTGGGGACATTATATACGTCTATAACGTTTTATATCCTAACCTAAGGGAACCTAACATCTCGGATGTAGTATTTTCCAACATTCCTGGCGGGTCGGCCCCTACTTCTCGGTGGGCACATTATATACGTCTATATCGCAATATAACCTAACCTAACCCATATAGACCCTCGCTGGTAATGTTTTACAAAATCCCGGTCGTGTCGGCCCGCACTTCTCGGTGGGGACATTATATACGTCTATATCGTTATATATCCTAACCTAAGGGAACATAACATCTCAGATGTAGTATTTTCCAACATTCCTGGCGGGCCGGCCCCTACTTCTCGGTGGGCACATTACATACGTCCATATCGTAATATAACCTGACCTAACCCATCTAGACCCTCGCTGGTAATGTTTTACAAAATTCCGGTCGTGTCGGCCCGTACTTTGCCGTGGGGACATTATATACGTCTATAACCTTTTATATCCTAACCTAAGGGAACCTAACATCTCGGAAGTAGTATTTTCCAACATTCCTGTCGGGTCGGCCCCTACTTCTCGGTGGGCACATTATATACGTCTATATCGCAATATAACCTAACCTAACCCAACTAGACCCTCGCTGGTAATGTTTTACAAAATCCCGGGCGTGTCGGCCCGTACTTTGCCGTGGGCACATTATATACGTCTATAACTTCATATATCCTAACCTGAGGGAACCTAACATCTCGGATGTAGTATTTTCCAACATTCCTGGCGGGTCGGCCCCTACTTCTCGGTGGGCACATTATATACGTCTATATCGTAATATAACCTAACCTAACCCATCTAGACCCTCGCTGGTAATGTTTTACAAAATTCCGGTCGTGTCGGCCCGTACTTTGCCGTGGGGACATTATATACGTCTATAACGTTTTATATCCTAACCTAAGGGAACCTAACATCTCGGATGTAGTATTTTCCAACATTCCTGGCGGGTCGGCCCCTACTTCTCGGTGGGCACATTATATACGTCTATATCGTAATATAACCTAACCTAACCCATATAGACCCTCGCTGGTGATGTTTTAAAAAATCCCGGTCGTGTCTGCCCGTACTTTGCCGTGGGGACATTATATACGTCTATAACTTTATATATCCTAACCTGAGGGAACCTAACATCTCGGATGTAGTATTTTCCAACATTCCTGGCGGGTCGGCCCCTACTTCTCGGTGGGAACATTATATACGTCTATAACGTAATATAACCTAACCTAACCCACCTAGACCCTTGCTGGTAATGTTTCACAGAATCCCGGTCGTGTCGGCTCGTACTTCTCGGTGGGGACATTATATACGTCTATAACGTTATATATCCTAACCTAAGGGAACCTAACATCTCGGATGTAGTATTTTCCAACATTCCTGGCGGGTCGGCCCCTACTTCTCGGTGGGCACATTATATACGTCTATATCGTAATATAACCTAACCTAACCCATCTAGACCCTCGCTGGTAATGTTTTACAAAATTCCGGTCGTGTCGGCCCGTACTTTGCCGTGGGCACATTATATACGTCTATAACGTTTTATATCCTAACCTAAGGGAACCTAACATCTCGGATGTAGTATTTTCCAACATTCCTGGCGGGTCGGCCCCTACTTCTCGGTGGGCACATTATATACGTCTATATCGTAATATAACCTAACCTAACCCATATAGACCCTCGCTGGTGATGTTTTAAAAAATCCCGGTCGTGTCTGCCCGTACTTTGCCGTGGGGACATTATATACGTCTATAACTTTATATATCCTAACCTGAGGGAACCTAACATCTCGGATGTAGTATTTTCCAACATTCCTGGCGGGTCGGCCCCCACTTCTCGGTGGACACATTATATACGTCTATATCGTAATATAACCTAACCTAACCCACCTAGACCCTTGCTGGTAATGTTTCACAGAATCCCGGTCGTGTCGGCTCGTACTTCTCGGAGGGGACATTATATACGTCTATATCGTTATATATCCTTACCTAAGGGAACATAACATCTCGGATGTAGTATTTTCCAACATTCCTCGCGGGCCGGCCCCTACTTCTCGGTGGGCACATTATATACGTCTATATCGCAATATAACCTAACCTAACCCATATAGACCCTCGCTGGTGATGTTTTAAAAAATCCCGGTCGTGTCTGCCCGTACTTCTCGGTGGGGACATTATATACGTCTATAACGTTATATATCCTAACCCAAGGGAACCTAACATCTCGGATGTAGTATTTTCCAACATTCCTGGCGGGTCGGCCCCTACTTCTCGGTGGGCACATTATATACGTCTATATCGCAATATAACCTAACCTAAACCAACTAGACCCACGCTGGCAATGTTTTACAAAATCCCGGTCGTGTCTGCCCGTACTTCTCGGTGGGGACATTATATACGTCTATAACGTTATATATCCTAACCCAAGGGAACCTAACATCTCGGATGTAGTATTTTCCAACATTCCTGGCGGGTCGGCCCCTACTTCTCGGTGGGCACATTATATACGTCTATATCGTAATATAACCTAACCTAACCCATCTAGACCCTCACTGGTAATGTTTTACAAAATTCCGGTCGTGTCGACCCGTACTTCTTGGTGAGGACATTGTATACGTCTATAACGTTATATATCCTAACCTAAGGGAACCTAACATCTCGGATGTAGTATTTCACAACATTCCTGGCGGGTCGGCGCCAATTCTCGGTGGGATCATTATATACGTCTATAACGTAATATAACCTAACCTAACACATCTAGCCCCTAGCTGGGAATGTTTTACAGAATCCCGGTCGTGTCTGCCCGTACGTCTCGGTGGGGACATTATATACGTCTATAACGTTATATATCCTAACCCAAGGGAACCTAATATCTCGGATGTATTATTTTCCAACATTCCTGTCGGGTCGGCCCCTACTTCTCGGTGGGCACATTATATACGTCTATATCGCAATATAACCTAACCTAACCCAACTAGACCCTCGCTGGTAATGTTTTACAAAATCCCGGGCGTGTCGGCCCGTACTTTGCCGTGGGCACATTATATACGTCTATAACTTCATATATCCTAACCTGAGGGAACCTAACATCTCGGATGTAGTATTTTCCAACATTCCTGGCGGGTCGGCCCCTACTTCTCGGTGGGCACATTATATACGTCTATATCGCAATATAACCTAACCCAACCCAACTAGACCCTCGCTGGTAATGTTTTACAAAATCCCTGTCGTGTCGGCCCGTACTTCTCGGAGGGGACATTATATACGTCTATATCGTTATATATCCTTACCTAAGGGAACATAACATCTCGGATGTAGTATTTTCCAACATTCCTGGCGGGCCGGCCCCTACTTCTCGGTGGGCACATTATATACGTCTATATCGCAATATAACCTAACCTAACCCATATAGACCCTCGCTGGTGATGTTTTAAAAAATCCCGGTCGTGTCTGCCCGTACTTCTCGGTGGGGACATTATATACGTCTATAACGTTATATATCCTAACCCATGGGAACCTAACATCTCGTATGTAGTATTTTCCAACATTCCTGGCGGGTCGGCCCCTACTTCTCGGTGGGCACATTATATACGTCTATATCGCAATATAACCTAACCTAACCCAACTAGACCCTCGCTGGTAATGTTTTACAAAATCCCGGTCGTGTCGGCCCGCACTTCTCGGTGGGGACATTATATACGTCTATATCGTTATATATCCTAACCTAAGGGAACATAACATCTCAGATGTAGTATTTTCCAACATTCCTGGCGGGCCGGCCCCTACTTCTCGGTGGGCACATTATATACGTCCATATCGTAATATAACCTGACCTAACCCATCTAGACCCTCGCTGGTAATGTTTTACAAAATTCCGGTCGTGTCGGCCCGTACTTTGCCGTGGGGACATTATATACGTCTATAACCTTTTATATCCTAACCTAAGGGAACCTAACATCTCGGAAGTAGTATTTTCCAACATTTCTGGCGGGTCGGCCCCTACTTCTCGGTGGGAACATTATATACGTCTATAACGTAATATAACCTAACCTAACCCACCTAGACCCTTGCTGGTAATGTTTCACAGAATCCCGGTCGTGTCGGCTCGTACTTCTCGGTGGGGACATTATACACGTCTATAACGTTATATATCCTAACCTAAGGGAACCTAACATCTCGGATGTAGTATTTTCCAACATTCCTGGCGGGTCGGCGCCTACTTCTCGGTGGGCACATTATATACGTCTATATCGTAATATAACCTAACCTAACCCACCTAGACCCTTGCTGGTAATGTTTCACAGAATCCCGGTCGTGTCGGCTCGTACTTCTCGGAGGGGACATTATATACGTCTATATCGTTATATATCCTTACCTAAGGGAACATAACATCTCGGATGTAGTATTTTCCGACATTCCTCGCGGGCCGGCACCTACTTCTCGGTGGGCACATTATATACGTCTATATCGCAATATAACCTAACCTAACCCAACTAGAACCTCGCTGGTAATGTTTTACAAAATTCCGGTCGTGTCGGCCCGTACTTTGCCTTGGGGACATTATATACGTCTATAACGTTTTATATCCTAACTTAAGGGAATCTAACTTCTCGGATGTAGTATTTTCCAACATTCCTGGCGGGTCGGCCCCTACTTCTCAGTGGGCACATTATGTACGTCTATATCGCAATATAACCTAACCTAACCCAACTAGACCCTCGCTGGTAATGTTTTACGAAATCCCGGTCGTGTCGGCCCGTACTTCTCGGTGGGGACATTATTTACGTCTATAACGTTATATATCCTAAGCCAAGGGAACCTAACATCTCGGATGTAGTATTTTCCAACATTCCTGGCGGGTCGGCCCCCACTTCTCGGTGGACACATTATATACGTCTATGTCGTAATATAACCTAACCTAACCCAACTAGACCCTCGCTGGTAATGTTTTACAAAATTCCGGTCGTGTCGGCCCGTACTTTGCCTTGGGGACATTATATACGTCTATAACGTTTTATATCCTAACCTAAGGGAACCTAACATCTCGGATGTAGTATTTTCCAACATTCCTGGCGGGTCGGCCCCTACTTCTCGGTGGGCACATTATATACGTCTATATCGTAATATAACCTAACCTAACCCATATAGACCCTCGCTGGTGATGTTTTAAAAAATCCCGGTCGTGTCTGCCCGTACTTTGCCGTGGGGACATTATATATGTCTATAACTTTATATATCCTAACCTGAGGGAACCTAACATCTCGGATGTAGTATTTTCCAACATTCCTGGCGGGTCGGCCCCCACTTCTCGGTGGACACATTATATACGTCTATATCGTAATATAACCTAACCTAACCCACCTAGACCCTTGCTGGTAATGTTTCACAGAATCCCGGTCGTGTCGGCTCGTACTTCTCGGAGGGGACATTATATACGTCTATATCGTTATATATCCTTACCTAAGGGAACATAACATCTCGGATGTAGTATTTTCCAACATTCCTCGCGGGCCGGCCCCTACTTCTCGGTGGGCACATTATATACGTCTATATCGCAATATAACCTAACCTAACCCATATAGACCCTCGCTGGTGATGTTTTAAAAAATCCCGGTCGTGTCTGCCCGTACTTCTCGGTGGGGACATTATATACGTCTATAACGTTATATATCCTAACCCAAGGGAACCTAACATCTCGGATGTAGTATTTTCCAACATTCCTGGCGGGTCGGCCCCTACTTCTCGGTGGGCACATTATATACGTCTATATCGCAATATAACCTAACCTAACCCAACTAGACCCACGCTGGTAATGTTTTACAAAATCCCGGTCGTGTCTGCCCGTACTTCTCGGTGGGGACATTATATACGTCCATAACGTTATATATCCTAACCCAAGGGAACCTAACATCTCGGATGTAGTATTTTCCAACATTCCTGGCGGGTCGGCCCCTACTTCTCGGTGGGCACATTATATACGTCTATATCGTAATATAACCTAACCTAACCCATCTAGACCCTCACTGGTAATGTTTTACAAAATTCCGGTCGTGTCGACCCGTACTTCTTGGTGAGGACATTGTATACGTCTATAACGTTATATATCCTAACCTAAGGGAACCTAACATCTCGGATGTAGTATTTCACAACATTCCTGGCGGTTCGGCGCCAATTCTCGGTGGGATCATTATATACGTCTATAACGTAATATAACCTAACCTAACACATCTAGCCCCTAGCTGGGAATGTTTTACAGAATCCCGGTCGTGTCTGCCCGTACGTCTCGGTGGGGACATTATATACGTCTATAACGTTATATATCCTAACCCAAGGGAACCTAATATCTCGGATGTATTATTTTCCAACATTCCTGGCGGGTCGGCCCCTACTTCTCGGTGGGCACATTATATACGTCTATATCGCAATATAACCTAACCTAACCCAACTAGACCCTCGCTGGTAATGTTTTACAAAATCCCGGGCGTGTCGGCCCGTACTTTGCCGTGGGGACATTATATACGTCTATAACTTCATATATCCTAACCTGAGGGAACCTAACATCTCGGATGTAGTATTTTCCAACATTCCTGGCGGGTCGGCCCCTACTTCTCGGTGGGCACATTATATACGTCTATATCGCAATATAACCTAACCCAACCCAACTAGACCCTCGCTGGTAATGTTTTACAAAATCCCTGTCGTGTCGGCCCGTACTTCTCGGAGGGGACATTATATACGTCTATATCGTTATATATCCTTACCTAAGGGAACATAACATCTCGGATGTAGTATTTTCCAACATTCCTGGCGGGCCGGCCCCTACTTCTCGGTGGGCACATTATATACGTCTATATCGCAATATAACCTAACCTAACCCATATAGACCCTCGCTGGTGATGTTTTAAAAAATCCCGGTCGTGTCTGCCCGTACTTCTCGGTGGGGACATTATATACGTCTATAACGTTATATATCCTAACCCATGGGAACCTAACATCTCGGATGTAGTATTTTCCAACATTCCTGGCGGGTCGGCCCCTACTTCTCGGTGGGCACATTATATACGTCTATATCGCAATATAACCTAACCTAACCCAACTAGACCCTCGCTGGTAATGTTTTACAAAATCCCGGTCGTGTCGGCCCGCACTTCTCGGTGGGGACATTATATACGTCTATATCGTTATATATCCTAACCTAAGGGAACATAACATCTCAGATGTAGTATTTTCCAACATTCCTGGCGGGCCGGCCCCTACTTCTCGGTGGGCACATTATATACGTCCATATCGTAATATAACCTGACCTAACCCATCTAGATCCTCGCTGGTAATGTTTTACAAAATTCCGGTCGTGTCGGCTCGTACTTCTCGGAGGGGACATTATATACGTCTATATCGTTATATATCCTTACCTAAGGGAACATAACATCTCGGATGTAGTATTTTCCAACATTCCTCGCGGGCCGGCACCTACTTCTCGGTGGGCACATTATATACGTCTATATCGCAATATAACCTAACCTAACCCAACTAGAACCTCGCTGGTAATGTTTTACAAAATTCCGGTCGTGTCGGCCCGTACTTTGCCTTGGGGACATTATATACGTCTATAACGTTTTATATCCTAACCTAAGGGAATCTAACTTCTCGGATGTAGTATTTTCCAACATTCCTGGCGGGTCGGCCCCTACTTCTCAGTGGGCACATTATGTACGTCTATATCGCAATATAACCTAACCTAACCCAACTAGACCCTCGCTGGTAATGTTTTACGAAATCCCGGTCGTGTCGGCCCGTACTTCTCGGTGGGGACATTATTTACGTCTATAACGTTATATATCCTAAGCCAAGGGAACCTAACATCTCGGATGTAGTATTTTCCAACATTCCTGGCGGGTCGGCCCCCACTTCTCGGTGGACACATTATATACGTCTATGTCGTAATATAACCTAACCTAACCCAACTAGACCCTCGCTGGTAATGTTTTACAAAATTCCGGTCGTGTCGGCCCGTACTTTGCCTTGGGGACATTATATACGTCTATAACGTTTTATATCCTAACCTAAGGGAACCTAACATCTCGGATGTAGTATTTTCCAACATTCCTGGCGGGTCGGCCCCTACTTCTCGGTGGGCACATTATATACGTCTATATCGTAATATAACCTAACCTAACCCATATAGACCCTCGCTGGTGATGTTTTAAAAAATCCCGGTCGTGTCTGCCCGTACTTTGCCGTGGGGACATTATATACGTCTATAACTTTATATATCCTAACCTGAGGGAACCTAACATCTCGGATGTAGTATTTTCCAACATTCCTGGCGGGTCGGCCCCCACTTCTCGGTGGACACATTATATACGTCTATATCGTAATATAACCTAACCTAACCCACCTAGACCCTTGCTGGTAATGTTTCACAGAATCCCGGTCGTGTCGGCTCGTACTTCTCGGAGGGGACATTATATACGTCTATATCGTTATATATCCTTACCTAAGGGAACATAACATCTCGGATGTAGTATTTTCCAACATTCCTCGCGGGCCGGCCCCTACTTCTCGGTGGGCACATTATATACGTCTATATCGCAATATAACCTAACCTAACCCATATAGACCCTCGCTGGTGATGTTTTAAAAAATCCCGGTCGTGTCTGCCCGTACTTCTCGGTGGGGACATTATATACGTCTATAACGTTATATATCCTAACCCAAGGGAACCTAACATCTCGGATGTAGTATTTTCCAACATTCCTGGCGGGTCGGCCCCTACTTCTCGGTGGGCACATTGTATACGTCTATATCGCAATATAACCTAACCTAACCCAACTAGACCCTCGCTGGTAATGTTTTACAAAATCCCGGTCGTGTCTGCCCGTACTTCTCGGTGGGGACATTATATACGTCTATAACGTTATATATCCTAACCCAAGGGAACCTAACATCTCGGATGTAGTATTTTCCAACATTCCTGGCGAGTCGGCCCCTACTTCTCGGTGGGCACATTATATACGTCTACATCGTAATATAACCTAACCTAACCCAACTAGACCCTCGCTGGTAATGTTTTACAAAATCCCGGGCGTGTCGGCCCGTACTTTGCCGTGGGGACATTATATACGTCTATAACTTCATATATCCTAACCTGAGGGAACCTAACATCTCGGATGTAGTATTTTCCAACATTCCTGGCGGGTAAGCCCCTACTTCTCGGTGGGCACATTATATACGTCTATATCGCAATATAACCTAACCCAACCCAACTAGACCCTCGCTGGTAATGTTTTACAAAATCCCGGTCGTGTCTGCCCGTACTTCTCGGTGGGCACATTATATACGTCTATATCGCAATATAATCTAACCTAACCCAACTAGACCCTCGCTGGTAATGTTTTACAAAATTCCGGTCGTGTCGGCCCGTACTTTGCCTTGGGGACATTATATACGTCTATAACGTTTTATATCCTAACCTAAGGGAACCTAACATCTCGGATGTAGTATTTTCCAACATTCCTCGCGGGCCGGCCCCTACTTCTCGGTGGGCACATTATATACGTCTATATCGCAATATAACCTAACCTAACCCATATAGACCCTCGCTGGTGATGTTTTAAAAAATCCCGGTCGTGTCTGCCCGTACTTTGCCGTGGGGACATTATATACGTCTATAACGTTATATATCCTAACCCAAGGGAACCTAACATCTCGGATGTAGTATTTTCCAACATTCCTGGCGGGTCGGCCCCTACTTCTCGGTGGGCACATTATATACGTCTATATCGTAATATAACCTAACCTAACCCATCTAGACCCTCACTGGTAATGTTTTACAAAATTCCGGTCGTGTCGACCCGTACTTCTCGGTGAGGACATTGTATACGTCTATAACGTTATATATCCTAACCTAAGGGAACCTAACATCTCGGATGTAGCATTTCACAACATTCCTGGCGGGTCGGCGCCAATTCTCGGTGGGATCATTATATACGTCTATAACGTAATATAACCTAACCTAACACATCTAGCCCCTAGCTGGGAATGTTTTACAGAATCCCGGTCGTGTCTGCCCGTACGTCTCGGTGGGGACATTATATACGTCTATAACGTTATATATCCTAACCCAAGGGAACCTAACATCTCGGATGTAGTATTTTCCAACATTCCTGGCGGGTCGGCCCCTACTTCTCGGTGGGCACATTATATACGTCTATATCGCAATATAACCTAACCTAACCCAACTAGACCCTCGCTGGTCATGTTTTACAAAATCCCGGGCGTGTCGGCCCGTAATTTGCCGTGGGGACATTATATACGTCTATAACTTCATATATCCTAACCTGAGGGAACCTAACATCTCGGATGTAGTATTTTCCAACATTCCTGGCGGGTCGGGCCCTACTTCTCGGTGGGCACATTATATACGTCTATATCGCAATATAACCTAACCTAACCCATGTAGACCCTCGCTGGTGATGTTTTAAAAAATCCCGGTCGTGTCTGCCCGTACTTCTCGGAGTGGACATTATATACGTCTATATCGTTAGATATCCTTACCTAAGGGAACATAACATCTCGGATGTAGTATTTTCCAACATTCCTGGCGGGCCGGCCCCTACTTCTCGGTGGGCACATTATATACGTCTATATCGCAATATAACCTAACCTAACCCATGTAGACCCTCGCTGGTGATGTTTTAAAAAATCCCGGTCGTGTCTGCCCGTACTTCTCGGTGGGGACATTATATACGTCTATAACGTTATATATCCTAACCCATGGGAACCTAACATCTCGGATGTAGTATTTTCCAACATTCCTGGCGGGTCGGCCCCTACTTCTCGGTGGGCGCATTATATACGTCTATATCGCAATATAACCTAACCTAACCCAACTAGACCCTCGCTGGTAATGTTTTACAAAATCCCGGTCGTTTCGGACCGCACTTCTCGGTGGGGACATTATATACGTCTATATCGTTATATATCCTAACCTAAGGGAACATAACATCTCAGATGTAGTATTTTCCAACATTCCTGGCGGGCCGGCCCCTACTTCTCGGTGGGCACATTATATACGTCAATATCGTAATATAACCTGACCTAACCCATCTAGACCCTCGCTGGTAATGTTTTACAAAATTCCGGTCGTGTCGGCCCGTACTTTGCCGTGGGGACATTATATACGTCTATAACCTTTTATATCCTAACCTAAGGGAACCTAACATCTCGGAAGTAGTATTTTCCAACATTTCTGGCGGGTCGGCCCCTACTTCTCGGTGGGAACATTATATACGTCTATAACGTAATATAACCTAACCTAACCCACCTAGACCCTTGCTGGTAATGTTTCACAGAATCCCGGTCGTGTCGGCTCGTACTTCTCGGTGGGGACATTATATACGTCTATAACGTTATATATCCTAACCTAAGGGAACCTAACATCTCGGATGTAGTATTTTCCAACATTCCTGGCGGGTCGGCCCCTACTTCTCGGTGGGCACATTATATACGTCTATATCGTAATATAACCTAACCTAACCCACCTAGACCCTTGCTGGTAATGTTTCACAGAATCCCGGTCGTGTCGGCTCGTACTTCTCGGAGGGGACATTATATACGTCTATATCGTTATATATCCTTACCTAAGGGAACATAACATCTCGGATGTAGTATTTTCCAACATTCCTCGCGGGCCGGCACCTACTTCTCGGTGGGCACATTATATACGTCTATATCGCAATATAACCTAACCTAACCCAACTAGACCCTCGCTGGTAATGTTTTACAAAATTCCGGTCGTGTCGGCCCGTACTTTGCCTTGGGGACATTATATACGTCTATAACGTTTTATATCCTAACCTAAGGGAACCTAACATCTCGGATGTAGTATTTTCCAACATTCCTGGCGGGTCGGCCCCTACTTCTCGGTGGGCACATTATATACGTCTATATCGTAATATAACCTAACCTAACCCATATAGACCCTCGCTGGTGATGTTTTAAAAAATCCCGGTCGTGTCTGCCCGTATTTTGCCGTGGGGACATTATATACGTCTATAACTTTATATATCCTAACCTGAGGGAACCTAACATCTCGGATGTAGTATTTTCCAACATTCCTGGCGGGTCGGCCCCCACTTCTCGGTGGACACATTATATACGTCTATATCGTAATATAACCTAACCTAACCCACCTAGACCCTTGCTGGTAATGTTTCACAGAATCCCGGTCGTGTCGGCTCGTACTTCTCGGAGGGGACATTATATACGTCTATATCGTTATATATCCTTACCTAAGGGAACATAACATCTCGGATGTAGTATTTTCCAACATTCCTCGCGGGCCGGCCCCTACTTCTCGGTGGGCACATTATATACGTCTATATCGCAATATAACCTAACCTAACCCATATAGACCCTCGCTGGTGATGTTTTAAAAAATCCCGGTCGTGTCTGCCCGTACTTCTCGGTGGGGACATTATATACGTCTATAACGTTATATATCCTAACCCAAGGGAACCTAACATCTCGGATGTAGTATTTTCCAACATTCCTGGCGGGTCGGCACCTACTTCTCGGTGGGCACATTATATACGTCTATATCGCAATATAACCTAACCTAACCCAAATAGACCCTCGCTGGTAATGTTTTACAAAATCCCGGTCGTGTCTGCCCGTACTTCTCGGTGGGGACATTATATACGTCTATAACGTTATATATCCTAACCCATGGGAACCTAACATCTCGGATGTAGTATTTTCCAACATTCCTGGCGGGTCGGCCCCTACTTCTCGGTGGGCACATTATATACGTCTATATCGCAATATAACCTAACCTAACTCAACTAGACCCTCGCTGGTAATGTTTTACAAAATCCCGGTCGTTTCGGACCGCACTTCTCGGTGGGGACATTATATACGTCTATATCGTTATATATCCTAACCTAAGGGAACATAACATCTCAGATGTAGTATTTTCCAACATTCCTGGCGGGCCGGCCCCTACTTCTCGGTGGGCACATTATATACGTCAATATCGTAATATAACCTGACCTAACCCATCTAGACCCTCGCTGGTAATGTTTTACAAAATTCCGGTCGTGTCGGCCCGTACTTTGCCGTGGGGACATTATATACGTCTATAACCTTTTATATCCTAACCTAAGGGAACCTAACATCTCGGAAGTAGTATTTTCCAACATTTCTGGCGGGTCGGCCCCTACTTCTCGGTGGGAACATTATATACGTCTATAACGTAATATAACCTAACCTAACCCACCTAGACCGTTGCTGGTAATGTTTCACAGAATCCCGGTCGTGTCGGCTCGTACTTCTCGGTGGGGACATTATATACGTCTATAACGTTATATATCCTAACCTAAGGGAACCTAACATCTCGGATGTAGTATTTTCCAACATTCCTGGCGGGTCGGCCCCTACTTCTCGGTGGGCACATTATATACGTCTATATCGTAATATAACCTAACCTAACCCACCTAGACCCTTGCTGGTAATGTTTCACAGAATCCCGGTCGTGTCGGCTCGTACTTCTCGGAGGGGACATTATATACGTCTATATCGTTATATATCCTTACCTAAGGGAACATAACATCTCGGATGTAGTATTTTCCAACATTCCTCGCGGGCCGGCACCTACTTCTCGGTGGGCACATTATATACGTCTATATCGCAATATAACCTAACCTAACCCAACTAGACCCTCGCTGGTAATGTTTTACAAAATTCCGGTCGTGTCGGCCCGTACTTTGCCTTGGGGACATTATATACGTCTATAACGTTTTATATCCTAACCTAAGGGAACCTAACATCTCGGATGTAGTATTTTCCAACATTCCTGGCGGGTCGGCCCCTACTTCTCGGTGGGCACATTATATACGTCTATATCGTAATATAACCTAACCTAACCCATCTAGACCCTCGCTGGTGATGTTTTAAAAAATCCCGGTCGTGTCTGCCCGTATTTTGCCGTGGGGACATTATATACGTCTATAACTTTATATATCCTAACCTGAGGGAACATAACATCTCAGATGTAGTATTTTCCAACATTCCTGGCGGGCCGGCCCCTACTTCTCGGTGGGCACATTATATACGTCAATATCGTAATATAACCTGACCTAACCCATCTAGACCCTCGCTGGTAATGTTTTACAAAATTCCGGTCGTGTCGGCCCGTACTTTGCCGTGGGGACATTATATACGTCTATAACCTTTTATATCCTAACCTAAGGGAACCTAACATCTCGGAAGTAGTATTTTCCAACATTTCTGGCGGGTCGGCCCCTACTTCTCGGTGGGAACATTATATACGTCTATAACGTAATATAACCTAACCTAACCCACCTAGACCCTTGCTGGTAATGTTTCACAGAATCCCGGTCGTGTCGGCTCGTACTTCTCGGTGGGGACATTATATACGTCTATAACGTTATATATCCTAACCTAAGGGAACCTAACATCTCGGATGTAGTATTTTCCAACATTCCTGGCGGGTCGGCCCCTACTTCTCGGTGGGCACATTATATACGTCTATATCGTAATATAACCTAACCTAACCCACCTAGACCCTTGCTGGTAATGTTTCACAGAATCCCGGTCGTGTCGGCTCGTACTTCTCGGAGGGGACATTATATACGTCTATATCGTTATATATCCTTACCTAAGGGAACATAACATCTCGGATGTAGTATTTTCCAACATTCCTCGCGGGCCGGCACCTACTTCTCGGTGGGCACATTATATACGTCTATATCGCAATATAACCTAACCTAACCCAACTAGACCCTCGCTGGTAATGTTTTACAAAATTCCGGTCGTGTCGGCCCGTACTTTGCCTTGGGGACATTATATACGTCTATAACGTTTTATATCCTAACCTAAGGGAACCTAACATCTCGGATGTAGTATTTTCCAACATTCCTGGCGGGTCGGCCCCTACTTCTCGGTGGGCACATTATATACGTCTATATCGTAATATAACCTAACCTAACCCATATAGACCCTCGCTGGTGATGTTTTAAAAAATCCCGGTCGTGTCTGCCCGTATTTTGCCGTGGGGACATTATATACGTCTATAACTTTATATATCCTAACCTGAGGGAACCTAACATCTCGGATGTAGTATTTTCCAACATTCCTGGCGGGTCGGCCCCCACTTCTCGGTGGACACATTATATACGTCTATATCGTAATATAACCTAACCTAACCCACCTAGACCCTTGCTGGTAATGTTTCACAGAATCCCGGTCGTGTCGGCTCGTACTTCTCGGAGGGGACATTATATACGTCTATATCGTTATATATCCTTACCTAAGGGAACATAACATCTCGGATGTAGTATTTTCCAACATTCCTCGCGGGCCGGCCCCTACTTCTCGGTGGGCACATTATATACGTCTATATCGCAATATAACCTAACCTAACCCATATAGACCCTCGCTGGTGATGTTTTAAAAAATCCCGGTCGTGTCTGCCCGTACTTCTCGGTGGGGACATTATATACGTCTATAACGTTATATATCCTAACCCAAGGGAACCTAACATCTCGGATGTAGTATTTTCCAACATTCCTGGCGGGTCGGCACCTACTTCTCGGTGGGCACATTATATACGTCTATATCGCAATATAACCTAACCTAACCCAAATAGACCCTCGCTGGTAATGTTTTACAAAATCCCGGTCGTGTCTGCCCGTACTTCTCGGTGGGGACATTATATACGTCTATAACGTTATATATCCTAACCCAAGGGAACCTAACATCTCGGATGTAGTATTTTCCAACATTCCTGGCCGGTCGGCCCCTACTTCTCGGTGGGCACATTATATACGTCTATATCGTAATATAACCTAACCTAACCCATCTAGACCCTCACTGGTAATGTTTTACAAAATTCCGGTCGTGTCGACCCGTACTTCTTGGTGAGGACATTGTATACGTCTATAACGTTATATATCCTAACCTAAGGGAACCTAACATCTCGGATGTAGTATTTCACAACATTCCTGGCGGGTCGGGGCCAATTCTCGGTGGGATCATTATATACGTCTATAACGTAATATAACCTAACCTAACACATCTAGCCCCTAGCTGGGAATGTTTTACAGAATCCCGGTCGTGTCTGCCCGTACGTCTCGGTGGGGACATTATATACGTCTATAACGTTATATATCCTAACCCAAGGGAACCTAATATCTCGGATGTATTATTTTCCAACATTCCTGGCGGGTCGGCCCCTACTTCTCGGTGGGCACATTATATACGTCTGTATCGCAATATAATCTAACCTAACCCAACTAGACCCTCGCTGGTAATGTTTTACAAAATCCCGGGCGTGTCGGCCCGTACTTTGCCGTGGGGACATTATATACGTCTATAACTTCATATATTCTAACCTGAGGGAACCTAACATCTCGGATGTAGTATTTTCCAACATTCCTGGCGGGCCGGCCCCTACTTCTCGGTGGGCACATTATATACGTCCATATCGTAATATAACCTAACGTAACCCATCTAGACCCTCGCTGGTAATGTTTTACAAAATTCCGGTCGTGTCGGCCCGTACTTTGCCGTGGGGACATCATATACGTCTATAACTTTATATATCCTAACCTGAGGGAACCTAACATCTCGGATGTAGTATTTTCCAACATTCCTGGCGGGTCGGCCCCTACTTCTCGGTGGGCACATTATATACGTCTATATCGCAATATAACCTAACCTAACCCATCTAGACCCTCGCTGGTAATGTTTTACAAAATCCCGGTCGTGTTGGCCCGTACTTCTCGGTGCGTACATTATATACGTCTATAAATTTATATATCCTAACCTAAGGGAACCTAACATCTCGGATGTAGTATTTTCCAACATTCCTGGCCGGTCGGCCCCTACTTCTCGGTGGGCACATTATATACGTCTATATCGTAATATAACCTAACCTAACCCATCTAGACCCTCACTGGTAATGTTTTACAAAATTCCGGTCGTGTCGACCCGTACTTCACGGTGAGGACATTGTATACCTCTATAACGTTATATATCCTAACCTAAGGGAACCTAACATCTCGGATGTAGTATTTCACAACATTCCTGGCGGGTCGGCGCCAATTCTCGGTGGGATCATTATATACGTCTATAACGTAATATAACCTAACCTAACACATCTAGCCCCTAGCTGGGAATGTTTTACAGAATCCCGGTCGTGTCTGCCCGTACGTCTCGGTGGGGACATTATATACGTCTATAACGTTATATATCCTAACCCAAGGGAACCTAACATCTCGGATGTAGTATTTTCCAACATTCCTGGCGGGTCGGCCCCTACTTCTCGGTGGGCACATTATATACGTCTATATCGCAATATAACCTAACCTAACCCAACTAGACCCTCGCTGGTAATGTTTTACAAAATTCCGCGCGTGTCGGCCCGTACTTTGCCGTGGGGACACTATATACGTCTATAACTTCATATATCCTAACCTGAGGGAACCTAACATCTCGGATGTAGTATTTTCCAACATTCCTGGCGGGCCGGCCCCTACTTCTCGGTGGGCACATTATATACGTCCATATCGTAATATAATCTAACGTAACCCATCTAGACCCTCGCTGGTAATGTTTTACAAAATTCCGGTCGTGTCGGCCCGTACTTTGCCGTGGGGACATCATATACGTCTATAACTTTATATATCCTAACCTGAGGGAACCTAACATCTCGGATGTAGTATTTTCCAACATTCCTGGCGGGACGGCCCCTACTTCTCGGTGGGCACATTATATACGTCTGTATCGCAACATAATCTAACCTAACCCAACTAGACCCTCGCTGGTAATGTGTTTACAAAATCCCGGTCGTGTCTGCCCGTACTTCTCGGTGGGGACATTATATACGTCTATAACGTTATATATCCTAACCCAAGGGAACCTAACATCTCGGATGTAGTATTTTCCAACATTCCTGGCGGGTCGGCCCCTACTTCTCGGTGGGCACATTATATACGTCTATATCGCAATATAACCTAACCTAACCCAACTAGACCCTCGCTGGTAATGTTTTACAAAATCCCGGGCGTGTCGGCCCGTACTTTGCCGTGGGGACATTATATACGTCTATAACTTCATATATCCTAACCTGAGGGAACCTAACATCTCGGATGTAGTATTTTCCAACATTCCTGGCGGGTCGGCCCCTACTTCTCGGTGGGCACATTATATACGTCTATATCGCAATATAACCTAACCTAACCCAACTAGACCCTCGCTGGTCATGTTTTACAAAATCCCGGGCGTGTCGGCCCGTAATTTGCCGTGGGGACATTATATACGTCTATAACTTCATATATCCTAACCTGAGGGAACCTAACATCTCGGATGTAGTATTTTCCAACATTCCTGGCGGGTCGGGCCCTACTTCTCGGTGGGCACATTATATACGTCTATATCGCAATATAACCTAACCCAACCCAACTAGAACCTCGCTGGTAATGTTTTACAAAATCCCTGTCGTGTCGGCCCGTACTTCTCGGAGTGGACATTATATACGTCTATATCGTTAGATATCCTTACCTAAGGGAACATAACATCTCGGATGTAGTATTTTCCAACATTCCTGGCGGGCCGGCCCCTACTTCTCGGTGGGCACATTATATACGTCTATATCGCAATATAACCTAACCTAACCCATGTAGACCCTCGCTGGTGATGTTTTAAAAAATCCCGGTCGTGTCTGCCCGTACTTCTCGGTGGGGACATTATTTACGTCTATAACGTTATATATCCTAACCCATGGGAACCTAACATCTCGGATGTAGTATTTTCCAACATTCCTGGCGGGTCGGCCCCCACTTCTCGGTGGACACATTATATACGTCTATGTCGTAATATAACCTAACCTAACCCAACTAGACCCTCGCTGGTAATGTTTTACAAAATTCCGGTCGTGTCGGCCCGTACTTTGCCTTGGGGACATTATATACGTCTATAACGTTTTATATCCTAACCTAAGGGAACCTAACATCTCGGATGTAGTATTTTCCAACATTCCTGGCGGGTCGGCCCCTACTTCTCGGTGGGCACATTATATACGTCTATATCGTAATATAACCTAACCTAACCCATATAGACCCTCGCTGGTGATGTTTTAAAAAATCCCGGTCGTGTCTGCCCGTACTTTGCCGTGGGGACATTATATACGTCTATAACTTTATATATCCTAACCTGAGGGAACCTAACATCTCGGATGTAGTATTTTCCAACATTCCTGGCGGGTCGGCCCCCACTTCTCGGTGGACACATTATATACGTCTATATCGTAATATAACCTAACCTAACCCACCTAGACCCTTGCTGGTAATGTTTCACAGAATCCCGGTCGTGTCGGCTCGTACTTCTCGGAGGGGACATTATATACGTCTATATCGTTATATATCCTTACCTAAGGGAACATAACATCTCGGATGTAGTATTTTCCAACATTCCTCGCGGGCCGGCCCCTACTTCTCGGTGGGCACATTATATACGTCTATATCGCAATATAACCTAACCTAACCCATATAGACCCTCGCTGGTGATGTTTTAAAAAATCCCGGTCGTGTCTGCCCGTACTTCTCGGTGGGGACATTATATACGTCTATAACGTTATATATCCTAACCCAAGGGAACCTAACATCTCGGATGTAGTATTTTCCAACATTCCTGGCGAGTCGGCCCCTACTTCTAGGTGGGCACATTATATATGTCTACATCGTAATATAACCTAACCTAACACATCTAGCCCCTAGCTGGGAATGTTTTACAGAATCCCGGTCGTGTCTGCCCGTACGTCTCGGTGGGGACATTATATACGTCTATAACGTTATATATCCTAACCCAAGGGAACCTAATATCTCGGATGTATTATTTTCCAACATTCCTGGCGGGTCGGCCCCTACTTCTCGGTGGGCACATTATATACGTCTATATCGCAATATAACCTAACCTAACCCAACTAGACCCTCGCTGGTAATGTTTTACAAAATCCCGGGCGTGTCGGCCCGTACTTTGCCGTGGGGACATTATATACGTCTATAACTTCATATATCCTAACCTGAGGGAACCTAACATCTCGGATGTAGTATTTTCCAACATTCCTGGCGGGTAAGCCCCTACTTCTCGGTGGGCACATTATATACGTCTATATCGCAATATAACCTAACCCAACCCAACTAGACCCTCGCTGGTAATGTTTTACAAAATCCCTGTCGTGTCGGCCCGTACTTCTCGGAGGGGACATTATATACGTCTATATCGTTATATATCCTTACCTAAGGGAACATAACATCTCGGATGTAGTATTTTCCAACATTCCTGGCGGGCCGGCCCCTACTTCTCGGTGGGCACATTATATACGTCTATATCGCAATATAACCTAACCTAACCCAACTAGACCCTCGCTGGTAATGTTTTACAAAATCCCGGTCGTGTCGGCCCGCACTTCTCGGTGGGGACATTATATACGTCTATATCGTTATATATCCCAACCTAAGGGAACATAACATCTCAGATGTAGTATTTTCCAACATTCCTCGCGGGCCGGCACCTACTTCTCGGTGGGCACATTATATACGTCTATATCGCAATATAATCTAACCTAACCCAACTAGACCCTCGCTGGTAATGTTTTACAAAATTCCGGTCGTGTCGGCCCGTACTTTGCCTTGGGGACATTATATACGTCTATAACGTTTTATATCCTAACCTAAGGGAACCTAACATCTCGGATGTAGTATTTTCCAACATTCCTCGCGGGCCGGCCCCTACTTCTCGGTGGGCACATTATATACGTCTATATCGCAATATAACCTAACCTAACCCATATAGACCCTCGCTGGTGATGTTTTAAAAAATCCCGGTCGTGTCTGCCCGTACTTTGCCGTGGGGACATTATATACGTCTATAACTTTATATATCCTAACCTGAGGGAACCTAACATCTCGGATGTAGTATTTTCCAACATTCCTGGCGGGTCGGCCCCCACTTCTCGGTGGACACATTATATACGTCTATATCGTAATATAACCTAACCTAACCCACCTAGACCCTTGCTGGTAATGTTTCACAGAATCCCGGTCGTGTCGGCTCGTACTTCTCGGAGGGGACATTATATACGTCTATATCGTTATATATCCTTACCTAAGGGAACATAACATCTCGGATGTAGTATTTTCCAACATTCCTCGCGGGCCGGCCCCTACTTCTCGGTGGGCACATTATATACGTCTATATCGCAATATAACCTAACCTAACCCATATAGACCCTCGCTGGTGATGTTTTAAAAAATCCCGGTCGTGTCTGCCCGTACTTCTCGGTGGGGACATTATATACGTCTATAACGTTATATATCCTAACCCAAGGGAACCTAACATCTCGGATGTAGTATTTTCCAACATTCCTGGCGGGTCGGCCCCTACTTCTCGGTGGGCACATTACATACGCCTATATCGTAATATAACTTAACCTAACCCATATAGACCCTCGCTGGTGATGTTTTAAAAAATCCCGGTCGTGTCTGCCCGTACTTTGCCGTGGGGACATTATATACGTCTATAACTTTATATATCCTAACCTGAGGGAACCTAACATCTCGGATGTAGTATTTTCCAACATTCCTGGCGGGTCGGCCCCCATTTCTCGGTGGACACATTATATACGTCTATATCGTAATATAACCTAACCTAACCCACCTAGACCCTTGCTGGTAATGTTTCACAGAATCCCGGTCGTGTCGGCTCGTACTTCTCGGAGGGGACATTATATACGTCTATATCGTTATATATCCTTACCTAAGGGAACATAACATCTCGGATGTAGTATTTTCCAACATTCCTCGCGGGCCGGCCCCTACTTCTCGGTGGGCACATTATATACGTCTATATCGCAATATAACCTAACCTAACCCATATAGACCCTCGCTGGTGATGTTTTAAAAAATCCCGGTCGTGTCTGCCCGTACTTCTCGGTGGGGACATTATATACGTCTATAACGTTATATATCCTAACCCAAGGGAACCTAACATCTCGGATGTAGTATTTTCCAACATTCCTGGCGGGTCGGCCCCTACTTCTCGGTGGGCACATTATATACGTCTATATCGTAATATAACCTAACCTAACCCATCTAGACCCTCACTGGTAATGTTTTACAAAATTCCGGTCGTGTCGACCCGTACTTCTCGGTGAGGACATTGTATACGTCTATAACGTTATATATCCTAACCTAAGGGAACCTAACATCTCGGATGTAGCATTTCACAACATTCCTGGCGGGTCGGCGCCAATTCTCGGTGGGATCATTATATACGTCTATAACGTAATATAACCTAACCTAACACATCTAGCCCCTAGCTGGGAATGTTTTACAGAATCCCGGTCGTGTCTGCCCGTACGTCTCGGTGGGGACATTATATACGTCTATAACGTTATATATCCTAACCCAAGGGAACCTAACATCTCGGATGTAGTATTTTCCAACATTCCTGGCGGGTCGGCCCCTACTTCTCGGTGGGCACATTATATACGTCTATATCGCAATATAACCTAACCTAACCCAACTAGACCCTCGCTGGTCATGTTTTACAAAATCACGGGCGTGTCGGCCCGTAATTTGCCGTGGGGACATTATATACGTCTATAACTTCATATATCCTAACCTGAGGGAACCTAACATCTCGGATGTAGTATTTTCCAACATTCCTGGCGGGTCGGGCCCTACTTCTCGGTGGGCACATTATATACGTCTATATCGCAATATAACCTAACCCAACCCAACTAGAACCTCGCTGGTAATGTTTTACAAAATCCCTGTCGTGTCGGCCCGTACTTCTCGGAGTGGACATTATATACGTCTATATCGTTAGATATCCTTACCTAAGGGAACATAACATCTCGGATGTAGTATTTTCCAACATTCCTGGCGGGCCGGCCCCTACTTCTCGGTGGGCACATTATATACGTCTATATCGCAATATAACCTAACCTAACCCATGTAGACCCTCGCTGGTGATGTTTTAAAAAATCCCGGTCGTGTCTGCCCGTACTTCTCGGTGGGGACATTATATACGTCTATAACGTTATATATCCTAACCCATGGGAACCTAACATCTCGGATGTAGTATTTTCCAACATTCCTGGCGGGTCGGCCCCTACTTCTCGGTGGGCACATTATATACGTCTATATCGCAATATAACCTAACCTAACCCAACTAGACCCTCGCTGGTAATGTTTTACAAAATCCCGGTCGTTTCGGACCGCACTTCTCGGTGGGGACATTATATACGTCTATATCGTTATATATCCTAACCTAAGGGAACATAACATCTCAGATGTAGTATTTTCCAACATTCCTGGCGGGCCGGCCCCTACTTCTCGGTGGGCACATTATATACGTCAATATCGTAATATAACCTGACCTAACCCATCTAGACCCTCGCTGGTAATGTTTTACAAAATTCCGGTCGTGTCGGCCCGTACTTTGCCGTGGGGACATTATATACGTCTATAACCTTTTATATCCTAACCTAAGGGAACCTAACATCTCGGAAGTAGTATTTTCCAACATTTCTGGCGGGTCGGCCCCTACTTCTCGGTGGGAACATTATATACGTCTATAACGTAATATAACCTAACCTAACCCACCTAGACCCTTGCTGGTAATGTTTCACAGAATCCCGGTCGTGTCGGCTCGTACTTCTCGGTGGGGACATTATATACGTCTATAACGTTATATATCCTAACCTAAGGGAACCTAACATCTCGGATGTAGTATTTTCCAACATTCCTGGCGGGTCGGCCCCTACTTCTCGGTGGGCACATTATATACGTCTATATCGTAATATAACCTAACCTAACCCACCTAGACCCTTGCTGGTAATGTTTCACAGAATCCCGGTCGTGTCGGCTCGTACTTCTCGGAGGGGACATTATATACGTCTATATCGTTATATATCCTTACCTAAGGGAACATAACATCTCGGATGTAGTATTTTCCAACATTCCTCGCGGGCCGGCACCTACTTCTCGGTGGGCACATTATATACGTCTATATCGCAATATAACCTAACCTAACCCAACTAGACCCTCGCTGGTAATGTTTTACAAAATTCCGGTCGTGTCGGCCCGTACTTTGCCTTGGGGACATTATATACGTCTATAACGTTTTATATCCTAACCTAAGGGAACCTAACATCTCGGATGTAGTATTTTCCAACATTCCTGGCGGGTCGGCCCCTACTTCTCGGTGGGCACATTATATACGTCTATATCGTAATATAACCTAACCTAACCCATATAGACCCTCGCTGGTGATGTTTTAAAAAATCCCGGTCGTGTCTGCCCGTATTTTGCCGTGGGGACATTATATACGTCTATAACTTTATATATCCTAACCTGAGGGAACCTAACATCTCGGATGTAGTATTTTCCAACATTCCTGGCGGGTCGGCCCCCACTTCTCGGTGGACACATTATATACGTCTATATCGTAATATAACCTAACCTAACCCACCTAGACCCTTGCTGGTAATGTTTCACAGAATCCCGGTCGTGTCGGCTCGTACTTCTCGGAGGGGACATTATATACGTCTATATCGTTATATATCCTTACCTAAGGGAACATAACATCTCGGATGTAGTATTTTCCAACATTCCTCGCGGGCCGGCCCCTACTTCTCGGTGGGCACATTATATACGTCTATATCGCAATATAACCTAACCTAACCCATATAGACCCTCGCTGGTGATGTTTTAAAAAATCCCGGTCGTGTCTGCCCGTACTTCTCGGTGGGGACATTATATACGTATATAACGTTATATATCCTAACCCAAGGGAACCTAACATCTCGGATGTAGTATTTTCCAACATTCCTGGCGGGTCGGCACCTACTTCTCGGTGGGCACATTATATACGTCTATCTCGCAATATAACCTAACCTAACCCAAATAGACCCTCGCTGGTAATGTTTTACAAAATCCCGGTCGTGTCTGCCCGTACTTCTCGGTGGGGACATTATATACGTCTATAACGTTATATATCCTAACCCAAGGGAACCTAACATCTCGGATGTAGTATTTTCCAACATTCCTGGCCGGTCGGCCCCTACTTCTCGGTGGGCACATTATATACGTCTATATCGTAATATAACCTAACCTAACCCATCTAGACCCTCACTGGTAATGTTTTACAAAATTCCGGTCGTGTCGACCCGTACTTCTTGGTGAGGACATTGTATACGTCTATAACGTTATATATCCTAACCTAAGGGAACCTAACATCTCGGATGTAGTATTTCACAACATTCCTGGCGGGTCGGCGCCAATTCTCGGTGGGATCATTATATACGTCTATAACGTAATATAACCTAACCTAACACATCTAGCCCCTAGCTGGGAATGTTTTACAGAATCCCGGTCGTGTCTGCCCGTACGTCTCGGTGGGGACATTATATACGTCTATAACGTTATATATCCTAACCCAAGGGAACCTAATATCTCGGATGTATTATTTTCCAACATTCCTGGCGGGTCGGCCCCTACTTCTCGGTGGGCACATTATATACGTCTGTATCGCAATATAATCTAACCTAACCCAACTAGACCCTCGCTGGTAATGTTTTACAAAATCCCGGGCGTGTCGGCCCGTACTTTGCCGTGGGGACATTATATACGTCTATAACTTCATATATTCTAACCTGAGGGAACCTAACATCTCGGATGTAGTATTTTCCAACATTCCTGGCGGGCCGGCCCCTACTTCTCGGTGGGCACATTATATACGTCCATATCGTAATATAACCTAACGTAACCCATCTAGACCCTCGCTGGTAATGTTTTACAAAATTCCGGTCGTGTCGGCCCGTACTTTGCCGTGGGGACATCATATACGTCTATAACTTTATATATCCTAACCTGAGGGAACCTAACATCTCGGATGTAGTATTTTCCAACATTCCTGGCGGGTCGGCCCCTACTTCTCGGTGGGCACATTATATACGTCTATATCGCAATATAACCTAACCTAACCCATCTAGACCCTCGCTGGTAATGTTTTACAAAATCCCGGTCGTGTTGGCCCGTACTTCTCGGTGCGTACATTATATACGTCTATAAATTTATATATCCTAACCTAAGGGAACCTAACATCTCGGATGTAGTATTTTCCAACATTCCTGGCCGGTCGGCCCCTACTTCTCGGTGGGCACATTATATACGTCTATATCGTAATATAACCTAACCTAACCCATCTAGACCCTCACTGGTAATGTTTTACAAAATTCCGGTCGTGTCGACCCGTACTTCACGGTGAGGACATTGTATACCTCTATAACGTTATATATCCTAACCTAAGGGAACCTAACATCTCGGATGTAGTATTTCACAACATTCCTGGCGGGTCGGCGCCAATTCTCGGTGGGATCATTATATACGTCTATAACGTAATATAACCTAACCTAACACATCTAGCCCCTAGCTGGGAATGTTTTACAGAATCCCGGTCGTGTCTGCCCGTACGTCTCGGTGGGGACATTATATACGTCTATAACGTTATATATCCTAACCCAAGGGAACCTAACATCTCGGATGTAGTATTTTCCAACATTCCTGGCGGGTCGGCCCCTACTTCTCGGTGGGCACATTATATACGTCTATATCGCAATATAACCTAACCTAACCCAACTAGACCCTCGCTGGTAATGTTTTACAAAATTCCGCGCGTGTCGGCCCGTACTTTGCCGTGGGGACACTATATACGTCTATAACTTCATATATCCTAACCTGAGGGAACCTAACATCTCGGATGTAGTATTTTCCAACATTCCTGGCGGGCCGGCCCCTACTTCTCGGTGGGCACATTATATACGTCCATATCGTAATATAATCTAACGTAACCCATCTAGACCCTCGCTGGTAATGTTTTACAAAATTCCGGTCGTGTCGGCCCGTACTTTGCCGTGGGGACATCATATACGTCTATAACTTTATATATCCTAACCTGAGGGAACCTAACATCTCGGATGTAGTATTTTCCAACATTCCTGGCGGGACGGCCCCTACTTCTCGGTGGGCACATTATATACGTCTGTATCGCAATATAATCTAACCTAACCCAACTAGACCCTCGCTGGTAATGTGTTTACAAAATCCCGGTCGTGTCTGCCCGTACTTCTCGGTGGGGACATTATATACGTCTATAACGTTATATATCCTAACCCAAGGGAACCTAACATCTCGGATGTAGTATTTTCCAATATTCCTGGCGGGTCGGCCCCTACTTCTCGGTGGGCACATTATATACGTCTATATCGTAATATAACCTAACCTAACGCATCTAGACCCTCACTGGTAATGTTTTACAAAATTCCGGTCGTGTCGACCCGTACTTCTCGGTGAGGACATTGTATACGTCTATAACGTTATATATCCTAACCTAAGGGAACCTAACATCTCGGATGTAGCATTTCACAACATTCCTGGCGGGTCGGCGCCAATTCTCGGTGGGATCATTATATACGTCTATAACGTAATATAACCTAACCTAACACATCTAGCCCCTAGCTGGGAATGTTTTACAGAATCCCGGTCGTGTCTGCCCGTACGTCTCGGTGGGGACATTATATACGTCTATAACGTTATATATCCTAACCCAAGGGAACCTAACATCTCGGATGTAGTATTTTCCAACATTCCTGGCGGGTCGGCCCCTACTTCTCGGTGGGCACATTATATACGTCTATATCGCAATATAACCTAACCTAACCCAACTAGACCCTCGCTGGTAATGTTTTACAAAATCCCGGGCGTGTCGGCCCGTAATTTGCCGTGGGGACATTATATACGTCTATAACTTCATATATCCTAACCTGAGGGAACCTAACATCTCGGATGTAGTATTTTCCAACATTCCTGGCGGGTCGGGCCCTACTTCTCGGTGGGCACATTATATACGTCTATATCGCAATATAACCTAACCCAACCCAACTAGAACCTCGCTGGTAATGTTTTACAAAATCCCTGTCGTGTCGGCCCGTACTTCTCGGAGTGGACATTATATACGTCTATATCGTTAGATATCCTTACCTAAGGGAACATAACATCTCGGATGTAGTATTTTCCAACATTCCTGGCGGGCCGGCCCCTACTTCTCGGTGGGCACATTATATACGTCTATATCGCAATATAACCTAACCTAACCCATGTAGACCCTCGCTGGTGATGTTTTAAAAAATCCCGGTCGTGTCTGCCCGTACTTCTCGGTGGGGACATTATATACGTCTATAACGTTATATATCCTAACCCATGGGAACCTGACATCTCGGATGTAGTATTTTCCAACATTCCTGGCGGGTCGGCCCCTACTTCTCGGTGGGCACATTATATACGTCTATATCGCAATATAACCTAACCTAACCCAACTAGACCCTCGCTGGTAATGTTTTACAAAATCCCGGTCGTGTCGGCCCGCACTTCTCGGTGGGGACATTATATACGTCTATATCGTTATATATCCTAACCTAAGGGAACATAACATCTCAGATGTAGTATTTTCCAACATTCCTGGCGGGCCGGCCCCTACTTCTCGGTGGGCACATTATATACGTCAATATCGTAATATAACCTGACCTAACCCATCTAGACCCTCGCTGGTAATGTTTTACAAAATTCCGGTCGTGTCGGCCCGTACTTTGCCGTGGGGACATTATATACGTCTATAACCTTTTATATCCTAACCTAAGGGAACCTAACATCTCGGAAGTAGTATTTTCCAACATTTCTGGCGGGTCGGCCCCTACTTCTCGGTGGGAACATTATATACGTCTATAACGTAATATAACCTAACCTAACCCACCTAGACCCTTGCTGGTAATGTTTCACAGAATCCCGGTCGTGTCGGCTCGTACTTCTCGGTGGGGAAATTATATACGTCTATAACGTTATATATCCTAACCTAAGGGAACCTAACATCTCGGATGTAGTATTTTCCAACATTCCTGGCGGGTCGGCCCCTACTTCTCGGTGGGCACATTATATACGTCTATATCGTAATATAACCTAACCTAACCCACCTAGACCCTTGCTGGTAATGTTTCACAGAATCCCGGTCGTGTCGGCTCGTACTTCTCGGAGGGGACATTATATACGTCTATATCGTTATATATCCTTACCTAAGGGAACATAACATCTCGGATGTAGTATTTTCCAACATTCCTCGCGGGCCGGCACCTACTTCTCGGTGGGCACATTATATACGTCTATATCGCAATATAACCTAACCTAACCCAACTAGACCCTCGCTGGTAATGTTTTACAAAATTCCGGTCGTGTCGGCCCGTACTTTGCCTTGGGGACATTATATACGTCTATAACCTTTTATATCCTAACCTAAGGGAACCTAACATCTCGGATGTAGTATTTTCCAACATTCCTGGCGGGTCGGCCCCTACTTCTCGGTGGGCACATTATATACGTCTATATCGTAATATAACCTAACCTAACCCATATAGACCCTCGCTGGTGATGTTTTAAAAAATCCCGGTCGTGTCTGCCCGTATTTTGCCGTGGGGACATTATATACGTCTATAACTTTATATATCCTAACCTGAGGGAACCTAACATCTCGGATGTAGTATTTTCCAACATTCCTGGCGGGTCGGCCCCCACTTCTCGGTGGACACATTATATACGTCTATATCGTAATATAACCTAACCTAACCCACCTAGACCCTTGCTGGTAATGTTTCACAGAATCCCGGTCGTGTCGGCTCGTACTTCTCGGAGGGGACATTATATACGTCTATATCGTTATATATCCTTACCTAAGGGAACATAACATCTCGGATGTAGTATTTTCCAACATTCCTCGCGGGCCGGCCCCTACTTCTCGGTGGGCACATTATATACGTCTATATCGCAATATAACCTAACCTAACCCATGTAGACCCTCGCTGGTGATGTTTTAAAAAATCCCGGTCGTGTCTGCCCGTACTTCTCGGTGGGGACATTATATACGTCTATAACGTTATATATCCTAACCCAAGGGAACCTAACATCTCGGATGTAGTATTTTCCAACATTCCTGGCGGGTCGGCACCTACTTCGCGGTGGGCACATTATATACGTCTATATCGCAATATAACCTAACCTAACCCAAATAGACCCTCGCTGGTAATGTTTTACAAAATCCCGGTCGTGTCTGCCCGTACTTCTCGGTGGGGACATTATATACGTCTATAACGTTATATATCCTAACCTAAGGGAACATAACATCTCAGATGTAGTATTTTCCAACATTCCTGGCGGGCCGGCCCCTACTTCTCGGTGGGCACATTATATACGTCAATATCGTAATATAACCTGACCTAACCCATCTAGACCCTCGCTGGTAATGTTTTACAAAATTCCGGTCGTGTCGGCCCGTACTTTGCCGTGGGGACATTATATACGTCTATAACCTTTTATATCCTAACCTAAGGGAACCTAACATCTCGGAAGTAGTATTTTCCAACATTTCTGGCGGGTCGGCCCCTACTTCTCGGTGGGAACATTATATACGTCTATAACGTAATATAACCTAACCTAACCCACCTAGACCCTTGCTGGTAATGTTTCACAGAATCCCGGTCGTGTCGGCTCGTACTTCTCGGTGGGGACATTATATACGTCTATAACGTTATATATCCTAACCTAAGGGAACCTAACATCTCGGATGTAGTATTTTCCAACATTCCTGGCGGGTCGGCCCCTACTTCTCGGTGGGCACATTATATACGTCTATATCGTAATATAACCTAACCTAACCCACCTAGACCCTTGCTGGTAATGTTTCACAGAATCCCGGTCGTGTCGGCTCGTACTTCTCGGAGGGGACATTATATACGTCTATATCGTTATATATCCTTACCTAAGGGAACATAACATCTCGGATGTAGTATTTTCCAACATTCCTCGCGGGCCGGCACCTACTTCTCGGTGGGCACATTATATACGTCTATATCGCAATATAACCTAACCTAACCCAACTAGACCCTCGCTGGTAATGTTTTACAAAATTCCGGTCGTGTCGGCCCGTACTTTGCCTTGGGGACATTATATACGTCTATAACGTTTTATATCCTAACCTAAGGGAACCTAACATCTCGGATGTAGTATTTTCCAACATTCCTGGCGGGTCGGCCCCTACTTCTCGGTGGGCACATTATATACGTCTATATCGTAATATAACCTAACCTAACCCATATAGACCCTCGCTGGTGATGTTTTAAAAAATCCCGGTCGTGTCTGCCCGTATTTTGCCGTGGGGACATTATATACGTCTATAACTTTATATATCCTAACCTGAGGGAACCTAACATCTCGGATGTAGTATTTTCCAACATTCCTGGCGGGTCGGCCCCCACTTCTCGGTGGACACATTATATACGTCTATATCGTAATATAACCTAACCTAACCCACCTAGACCCTTGCTGGTAATGTTTCACAGAATCCCGGTCGTGTCGGCTCGTACTTCTCGGAGGGGACATTATATACGTCTATATCGTTATATATCCTTACCTAAGGGAACATAACATCTCGGATGTAGTATTTTCCAACATTCCTCGCGGGCCGGCCCCTACTTCTGGGTGGGCACATTATATACGTCTATATCGCAATATAACCTAACCTAACCCATATAGACCCTCGCTGGTGATGTTTTAAAAAATCCCGGTCGTGTCTGCCCGTACTTCTCGGTGGGGACATTATATACGTCTATAACGTTATATATCCTAACCCAAGGGAACCTAACATCTCGGATGTAGTATTTTCCAACATTCCTGGCGGGTCGGCACCTACTTCTCGGTGGGCACATTATATACGTCTATATCGCAATATAACCTAACCTAACCCAAATAGACCCTCGCTGGTAATGTTTTACAAAATCCCGGTCGTGTCTGCCCGTACTTCTCGGTGGGGACATTATATACGTCTATAACGTTATATATCCTAACCCAAGGGAACCTAACATCTCGGATGTAGTATTTTCCAACATTCCTGGCCGGTCGGCCCCTACTTCTCGGTGGGCACATTATATACGTCTATATCGTAATATAACCTAACCTAACCCATCTAGACCCTCACTGGTAATGTTTTACAAAATTCCGGTCGTGTCGACCCGTACTTCTTGGTGAGGACATTGTATACGTCTATAACGTTATATATCCTAACCTAAGGGAACCTAACATCTCGGATGTAGTATTTCACAACATTCCTGGCGGGTCGGCGCCAATTCTCGGTAGGATCATTATATACGTCTATAACGTAATATAACCTAACCTAACACATCTAGCCCCTAGCTGGGAATGTTTTACAGAATCCCGGTCGTGTCTGCCCGTACGTCTCGGTGGGGACATTATATACGTCTATAACGTTATATATTCTAACCCAAGGGAACCTAATATCTCGGATGTATTATTTTCCAACATTCCTGGCGGGTCGGCCCCTACTTCTCGGTGGGCACATTATATACGTCTGTATCGCAATATAATCTAACCTAACCCAACTAGACCCTCGCTGGTAATGTTTTACAAAATCCCGGGCGTGTCGGCCCGTACTTTGCCGTGGGGACATTATATACGTCTATAACTTCATATATTCTAACCTGAGGGAACCTAACATCTCGGATGTAGTATTTTCCAACATTCCTGGCGGGCCGGCCCCTACTTCTCGGTGGGCACATTATATACGTCCATATCGTAATATAACCTAACGTAACCCATCTAGACCCTCGCTGGTAATGTTTTACAAAATTCCGGTCGTGTCGGCCCGTACTTTGCCGTGGGGACATCATATACGTCTATAACTTTATATATCCTAACCTGAGGGAACCTAACATCTCGGATGTAGTATTTTCCAACATTCCTGGCGGGTCGGCCCCTACTTCTCGGTGGGCACATTATATACGTCTATATCGCAATATAACCTAACCTAACCCATCTAGACCCTCGCTGGTAATGTTTTACAAAATCCCGGTCGTGTTGGCCCGTACTTCTCGGTGCGTACATTATATACGTCTATAAATTTATATATCCTAACCTAAGGGAACCTAACATCTCGGATGTAGTATTTTCCAACATTCCTGGCGGGTCGGCCCCTACTTCTCGGTGGGCACATTATATACGTCTATATCGTAATATAACCTAACCTAACCCATCTAGACCCTCACTGGTAATGTTTTACAAAATTCCGGTCGTGTCGACCCGTACTTCACGGTGAGGACATTGTATACCTCTATAACGTTATATATCCTAACCTAAGGGAACCTAACATCTCGGATGTAGTATTTCACAACATTCCTGGCGGGTCGGCGCCAATTCTCGGTGGGATCATTATATACGTCTATAACGTAATATAACCTAACCTAACACATCTAGCCCCTAGCTGGGAATGTTTTACAGAATCCCGGTCGTGTCTGCCCGTACGTCTCGGTGGGGACATTATATACGTCTATAACGTTATATATCCTAACCCAAGGGAACCTAACATCTCGGATGTAGTATTTTCCAACATTCCTGGCGGGTCGGCCCCTACTTCTCGGTGGGCACATTATATACGTCTATATCGCAATATAACCTAACCTAACCCAACTAGACCCTCGCTGGTAATGTTTTACAAAATTCCGCGCGTGTCGGCCCGTACTTTGCCGTGGGGACACTATATACGTCTATAACTTCATATATCCTAACCTGAGGGAACCTAACATCTCGGATGTAGTATTTTCCAACATTCCTGGCGGGCCGGCCCCTACTTCTCGGTGGGCACATTATATACGTCCATATCGTAATATAATCTAACGTAACCCATCTAGACCCTCGCTGGTAATGTTTTACAAAATTCCGGTCGTGTCGGCCCGTACTTTGCCGTGGGGACATCATATACGTCTATAACTTTATATATCCTAACCTGAGGGAACCTAACATCTCGGATGTAGTATTTTCCAACATTCCTGGCGGGACGGCCCCTACTTCTCGGTGGGCACATTATATACGTCTGTATCGCAATATAATCTAACCTAACCCAACTAGACCCTCGCTGGTAATGTGTTTACAAAATCCCGGTCGTGTCTGCCCGTACTTCTCGGTGGGGACATTATATACGTCTATAACGTTATATATCCTAACCCAAGGGAACCTAACATCTCGGATGTAGTATTTTCCAATATTCCTGGCGGGTCGGCCCCTACTTCTCGGTGGGCACATTATATACGTCTATATCGTAATATAACCTAACCTAACCCATCTAGACCCTCACTGGTAATGTTTTACAAAATTCCGGTCGTGTCGACCCGTACTTCTCGGTGGGGACATTATATACGTCTATATCGTTATATATCCTAACCGAAGGAACCTAACATCTCGGATGTAGTATTTTCCAACATTCCTGGCTGGGCGGCCCCTACTTCTCGGTGGGCACATTATATACGTCCATATCGTAATATAACCTAACCTAACCCATCTAGACCCTCGCTGGTAATGTTTCACAGAATCCCGTTCATGTCTTCCCGTACGTCTCGGTGCGGATATTATATACGTCTATAAATTTATATATCCTAACCTAAGGGTACCTAACATCTCGGATGTAGTATTTTCCAACATTCCTGGCGGGTCGGCCCCTACTTCTCGGTGAGCACATTATATACGTCTATATCGTAATATAACCCAACCTAACCCATCTAGACCGTCGCTGGTAATGTTTTACAAAATCCCGGTCTTGTCGGCCCGTACTTCTCGGTGGGGACATTATTTACGTCTATAACGTTATACATCCTAACCCAAGGGAACCTAACATCTCGGATGTAGTATTTTCCAACATTCCTGGCGGGTAGGCCCCTACTTCTCGGTGGGCACATTATATACGTCTATATCGCAATATAACCTAACCTAACCCATCTAGACTCTCGCTGGTGATGTTTTACAAAATCCCGGTCGTGTCTGCCCGTACTTCTCGGTGCGGACATTTTATACGTCTATAACGTTATATATCCTAACCCAAGGGAACCTAGCTTCTCGGATGTAGTATTTTCCAACATTCCTGGCGGGTCGGCCCCTACTTCCCGGTGGGCACATTATATACGTCTATATCGCAATATAATCTAACCTAACCCAACTAGACCCTCGCTGGTAATGTTTTACAAAATCCGGGTCGTGTCTGCCCGTACTTCTCGGTGGGGACATTATATACGTCTATAACGTTATATATCCTAACCCAAGGGAACCTAACATCTCGGATGTAGTATTTTCCAACATTCCTGGCGGGCCGGCCCCTACTTCTCGGTGGGCACATTATATACGTCAATATCGTAATATAACCTGACCTAACCCATCTAGACCCTCGCTGGTAATGTTTTACAAAATTCCGGTCGTGTCGGCCCGTACTTTGCCGTGGGGACATTATATACGTCTATAACCTTTTATATCCTAACCTAAGGGAACCTAACATCTCGGAAGTAGTATTTTCCAACATTTCTGGCGGGTCGGCCCCTACTTCTCGGTGGGAACATTATATACGTCTATAACGTAATATAACCTAACCTAACCCACCTAGACCCTTGCTGGTAATGTTTCACAGAATCCCGGTCGTGTCGGCTCGTACTTCTCGGTGGGGACATTATATACGTCTATAACGTTATATATCCTAACCTAAGGGAACCTAACATCTCGGATGTAGTATTTTCCAACATTCCTGGCGGGTCGGCCCCTACTTCTCGGTGGGCACATTATATACGTCTATATCGTAATATAACCTAACCTAACCCACCTAGACCCTTGCTGGTAATGTTTCACAGAATCCCGGTCGTGTCGGCTCGTACTTCTCGGAGGGGACATTATATACGTCTATATCGTTATATATCCTTACCTAAGGGAACATAACATCTCGGATGTAGTATTTTCCAACATTCCTCGCGGGCCGGCACCTACTTCTCGGTGGGCACATTATATACGTCTATATCGCAATATAACCTAACCTAACCCAACTAGACCCTCGCTGGTAATGTTTTACAAAATTCCGGTCGTGTCGGCCCGTACTTTGCCTTGGGGACATTATATACGTCTATAACGTTTTATATCCTAACCTAAGGGAACCTAACATCTCGGATGTAGTATTTTCCAACATTCCTGGCGGGTCGGCCCCTACTTCTCGGTGGGCACATTATATACGTCTATATCGTAATATAACCTAACCTAACCCATATAGACCCTCGCTGGTGATGTTTTAAAAAATCCCGGTCGTGTCTGCCCGTATTTTGCCGTGGGGACATTATATACGTCTATAACTTTATATATCCTAACCTGAGGGAACCTAACATCTCGGATGTAGTATTTTCCAACATTCCTGGCGGGTCGGCCCCCACTTCTCGGTGGACACATTATATACGTCTATATCGTAATATAACCTAACCTAACCCACCTAGACCCTTGCTGGTAATGTTTCACAGAATCCCGGTCGTGTCGGCTCGTACTTCTCGGAGGGGACATTATATACGTCTATATCGTTATATATCCTTACCTAAGGGAACATAACATCTCGGATGTAGTATTTTCCAACATTCCTCGCGGGCCGGCCCCTACTTCTGGGTGGGCACATTATATACGTCTATATCGCAATATAACCTAACCTAACCCATATAGACCCTCGCTGGTGATGTTTTAAAAAATCCCGGTCGTGTCTGCCCGTACTTCTCGGTGGGGACATTATATACGTCTATAACGTTATATATCCTAACCCAAGGGAACCTAACATCTCGGATGTAGTATTTTCCAACATTCCTGGCGGGTCGGCACCTACTTCTCGGTGGGCACATTATATACGTCTATATCGCAATATAACCTAACCTAACCCAAATAGACCCTCGCTGGTAATGTTTTACAAAATCCCGGTCGTGTCTGCCCGTACTTCTCGGTGGGGACATTATATACGTCTATAACGTTATATATCCTAACCCAAGGGAACCTAACATCTCGGATGTAGTATTTTCCAACATTCCTGGCCGGTCGGCCCCTACTTCTCGGTGGGCACATTATATACGTCTATATCGTAATATAACCTAACCTAACCCATCTAGACCCTCACTGGTAATGTTTTACAAAATTCCGGTCGTGTCGACCCGTACTTCTTGGTGAGGACATTGTATACGTCTATAACGTTATATATCCTAACCTAAGGGAACCTAACATCTCGGATGTAGTATTTCACAACATTCCTGGCGGGTCGGCGCCAATTCTCGGTAGGATCATTATATACGTCTATAACGTAATATAACCTAACCTAACACATCTAGCCCCTAGCTGGGAATGTTTTACAGAATCCCGGTCGTGTCTGCCCGTACGTCTCGGTGGGGACATTATATACGTCTATAACGTTATATATTCTAACCCAAGGGAACCTAATATCTCGGATGTATTATTTTCCAACATTCCTGGCGGGTCGGCCCCTACTTCTCGGTGGGCACATTATATACGTCTGTATCGCAATATAATCTAACCTAACCCAACTAGACCCTCGCTGGTAATGTTTTACAAAATCCCGGGCGTGTCGGCCCGTACTTTGCCGTGGGGACATTATATACGTCTATAACTTCATATATTCTAACCTGAGGGAACCTAACATCTCGGATGTAGTATTTTCCAACATTCCTGGCGGGTCGGCCCCTACTTCTCGGTGGGAACATTATATACGTCTATAACGTAATATAACCTAACCTAACCCACCTAGACCCTTGCTGGTAATGTTTCACAGAATCCCGGTCGTGTCGGCTCGTACTTCTCGGTGGGGACATTATATACGTCTATAACGTTATATATCCTAACCTAAGGGAACCTAACATCTCGGATGTAGTATTTTCCAACATTCCTGGCGGGTCGGCCCCTACTTCTCGGTGGGCACATTATATACGTCTATATCGTAATATAACCTAACCTAACCCACCTAGACCCTTGCTGGTAATGTTTCACAGAATCCCGGTCGTGTCGGCTCGTACTTCTCGGAGGGGACATTATATACGTCTATATCGTTATATATCCTTACCTAAGGGAACATAACATCTCGGATGTAGTATTTTCCAACATTCCTCGCGGGCCGGCACCTACTTCTCGGTGGGCACATTATATACGTCTATATCGCAATATAACCTAACCTAACCCAACTAGACCCTCGCTGGTAATGTTTTACAAAATTCCGGTCGTGTCGGCCCGTACTTTGCCTTGGGGACATTATATACGTCTATAACGTTTTATATCCTAACCTAAGGGAACCTAACATCTCGGATGTAGTATTTTCCAACATTCCTGGCGGGTCGGCCCCTACTTCTCGGTGGGCACATTATATACGTCTATATCGTAATATAACCTAACCTAACCCATATAGACCCTCGCTGGTGATGTTTTAAAAAATCCCGGTCGTGTCTGCCCGTATTTTGCCGTGGGGACATTATATACGTCTATAACTTTATATATCCTAACCTGAGGGAACCTAACATCTCGGATGTAGTATTTTCCAACATTCCTGGCGGGTCGGCCCCCACTTCTCGGTGGACACATTATATACGTCTATATCGTAATATAACCTAACCTAACCCACCTAGACCCTTGCTGGTAATGTTTCACAGAATCCCGGTCGTGTCGGCTCGTACTTCTCGGAGGGGACATTATATACGTCTATATCGTTATATATCCTTACCTAAGGGAACATAACATCTCGGATGTAGTATTTTCCAACATTCCTCGCGGGCCGGCCCCTACTTCTGGGTGGGCACATTATATACGTCTATATCGCAATATAACCTAACCTAACCCATATAGACCCTCGCTGGTGATGTTTTAAAAAATCCCGGTCGTGTCTGCCCGTACTTCTCGGTGGGGACATTATATACGTCTATAACGTTATATATCCTAACCCAAGGGAACCTAACATCTCGGATGTAGTATTTTCCAACATTCCTGGCGGGTCGGCACCTACTTCTCGGTGGGCACATTATATACGTCTATATCGCAATATAACCTAACCTAACCCAAATAGACCCTCGCTGGTAATGTTTTACAAAATCCCGGTCGTGTCTGCCCGTACTTCTCGGTGGGGACATTATATACGTCTATAACGTTATATATCCTAACCCAAGGGAACCTAACATCTCGGATGTAGTATTTTCCAACATTCCTGGCCGGTCGGCCCCTACTTCTCGGTGGGCACATTATATACGTCTATATCGTAATATAACCTAACCTAACCCATCTAGACCCTCACTGGTAATGTTTTACAAAATTCCGGTCGTGTCGACCCGTACTTCTTGGTGAGGACATTGTATACGTCTATAACGTTATATATCCTAACCTAAGGGAACCTAACATCTCGGATGTAGTATTTCACAACATTCCTGGCGGGTCGGCGCCAATTCTCGGTAGGATCATTATATACGTCTATAACGTAATATAACCTAACCTAACACATCTAGCCCCTAGCTGGGAATGTTTTACAGAATCCCGGTCGTGTCTGCCCGTACGTCTCGGTGGGGACATTATATACGTCTATAACGTTATATATTCTAACCCAAGGGAACCTAATATCTCGGATGTATTATTTTCCAACATTCCTGGCGGGTCGGCCCCTACTTCTCGGTGGGCACATTATATACGTCTGTATCGCAATATAATCTAACCTAACCCAACTAGACCCTCGCTGGTAATGTTTTACAAAATCCCGGGCGTGTCGGCCCGTACTTTGCCGTGGGGACATTATATACGTCTATAACTTCATATATTCTAACCTGAGGGAACCTAACATCTCGGATGTAGTATTTTCCAACATTCCTGGCGGGCCGGCCCCTACTTCTCGGTGGGCACATTATATACGTCCATATCGTAATATAACCTAACGTAACCCATCTAGACCCTCGCTGGTAATGTTTTACAAAATCCCGGTCGTGTCTGCCCGTATTTTGCCGTGGGGACATTATATACGTCTATAACTTTATATATCCTAACCTGAGGGAACCTAACATCTCGGATGTAGTATTTTCCAACATTCCTGGCGGGTCGGCCCCCACTTCTCGGTGGACACATTATATACGTCTATATCGTAATATAACCTAACCTAACCCACCTAGACCCTTGCTGGTAATGTTTCACAGAATCCCGGTCGTGTCGGCTCGTACTTCTCGGAGGGGACATTATATACGTCTATATCGTTATATATCCTTACCTAAGGGAACATAACATCTCGGATGTAGTATTTTCCAACATTCCTCGCGGGCCGGCCCCTACTTCTGGGTGGGCACATTATATACGTCTATATCGCAATATAACCTAACCTAACCCATATAGACCCTCGCTGGTGATGTTTTAAAAAATCCCGGTCGTGTCTGCCCGTACTTCTCGGTGGGGACATTATATACGTCTATAACGTTATATATCCTAACCCAAGGGAACCTAACATCTCGGATGTAGTATTTTCCAACATTCCTGGCGGGTCGGCACCTACTTCTCGGTGGGCACATTATATACGTCTATATCGCAATATAACCTAACCTAACCCAAATAGACCCTCGCTGGTAATGTTTTACAAAATCCCGGTCGTGTCTGCCCGTACTTCTCGGTGGGGACATTATATACGTCTATAACGTTATATATCCTAACCCAAGGGAACCTAACATCTCGGATGTAGTATTTTCCAACATTCCTGGCCGGTCGGCCCCTACTTCTCGGTGGGCACATTATATACGTCTATATCGTAATATAACCTAACCTAACCCATCTAGACCCTCACTGGTAATGTTTTACAAAATTCCGGTCGTGTCGACCCGTACTTCTTGGTGAGGACATTGTATACGTCTATAACGTTATATATCCTAACCTAAGGGAACCTAACATCTCGGATGTAGTATTTCACAACATTCCTGGCGGGTCGGCGCCAATTCTCGGTAGGATCATTATATACGTCTATAACGTAATATAACCTAACCTAACACATCTAGCCCCTAGCTGGGAATGTTTTACAGAATCCCGGTCGTGTCTGCCCGTACGTCTCGGTGGGGACATTATATACGTCTATAACGTTATATATTCTAACCCAAGGGAACCTAATATCTCGGATGTATTATTTTCCAACATTCCTGGCGGGTCGGCCCCTACTTCTCGGTGGGCACATTATATACGTCTGTATCGCAATATAATCTAACCTAACCCAACTAGACCCTCGCTGGTAATGTTTTACAAAATCCCGGGCGTGTCGGCCCGTACTTTGCCGTGGGGACATTATATACGTCTATAACTTCATATATTCTAACCTGAGGGAACCTAACATCTCGGATGTAGTATTTTCCAACATTCCTGGCGGGCCGGCCCCTACTTCTCGGTGGGCACATTATATACGTCCATATCGTAATATAACCTAACGTAACCCATCTAGACCCTCGCTGGTAATGTTTTACAAAATTCCGGTCGTGTCGGCCCGTACTTTGCCGTGGGGACATCATATACGTCTATAACTTTATATATCCTAACCTGAGGGAACCTAACATCTCGGATGTAGTATTTTCCAACATTCCTGGCGGGTCGGCCCCTACTTCTCGGTGGGCACATTATATACGTCTATATCGCAATATAACCTAACCTAACCCATCTAGACCCTCGCTGGTAATGTTTTACAAAATCCCGGTCGTGTTGGCCCGTACTTCTCGGTGCGTACATTATATACGTCTATAAATTTATATATCCTAACCTAAGGGAACCTAACATCTCGGATGTAGTATTTTCCAACATTCCTGGCGGGTCGGCCCCTACTTCTCGGTGGGCACATTATATACGTCTATATCGTAATATAACCTAACCTAACCCATCTAGACCCTCACTGGTAATGTTTTACAAAATTCCGGTCGTGTCGACCCGTACTTCACGGTGAGGACATTGTATACCTCTATAACGTTATATATCCTAACCTAAGGGAACCTAACATCTCGGATGTAGTATTTCACAACATTCCTGGCGGGTCGGCGCCAATTCTCGGTGGGATCATTATATACGTCTATAACGTAATATAACCTAACCTAACACATCTAGCCCCTAGCTGGGAATGTTTTACAGAATCCCGGTCGTGTCTGCCCGTACGTCTCGGTGGGGACATTATATACGTCTATAACGTTATATATCCTAACCCAAGGGAACCTAACATCTCGGATGTAGTATTTTCCAACATTCCTGGCGGGTCGGCCCCTACTTCTCGGTGGGCACATTATATACGTCTATATCGCAATATAACCTAACCTAACCCAACTAGACCCTCGCTGGTAATGTTTTACAAAATTCCGCGCGTGTCGGCCCGTACTTTGCCGTGGGGACACTATATACGTCTATAACTTCATATATCCTAACCTGAGGGAACCTAACATCTCGGATGTAGTATTTTCCAACATTCCTGGCGGGCCGGCCCCTACTTCTCGGTGGGCACATTATATACGTCCATATCGTAATATAATCTAACGTAACCCATCTAGACCCTCGCTGGTAATGTTTTACAAAATTCCGGTCGTGTCGGCCCGTACTTTGCCGTGGGGACATCATATACGTCTATAACTTTATATATCCTAACCTGAGGGAACCTAACATCTCGGATGTAGTATTTTCCAACATTCCTGGCGGGACGGCCCCTACTTCTCGGTGGGCACATTATATACGTCTGTATCGCAATATAATCTAACCTAACCCAACTAGACCCTCGCTGGTAATGTGTTTACAAAATCCCGGTCGTGTCTGCCCGTACTTCTCGGTGGGGACATTATATACGTCTATAACGTTATATATCCTAACCCAAGGGAACCTAACATCTCGGATGTAGTATTTTCCAATATTCCTGGCGGGTCGGCCCCTACTTCTCGGTGGGCACATTATATACGTCTATATCGTAATATAACCTAACCTAACCCATCTAGACCCTCACTGGTAATGTTTTACAAAATTCCGGTCGTGTCGACCCGTACTTCTCGGTGGGGACATTATATACGTCTATATCGTTATATATCCTAACCGAAGGAACCTAACATCTCGGATGTAGTATTTTCCAACATTCCTGGCTGGGCGGCCCCTACTTCTCGGTGGGCACATTATATACGTCCATATCGTAATATAACCTAACCTAACCCATCTAGACCCTCGCTGGTAATGTTTCACAGAATCCCGTTCATGTCTTCCCGTACGTCTCGGTGCGGATATTATATACGTCTATAAATTTATATATCCTAACCTAAGGGTACCTAACATCTCGGATGTAGTATTTTCCAACATTCCTGGCGGGTCGGCCCCTACTTCTCGGTGAGCACATTATATACGTCTATATCGTAATATAACCCAACCTAACCCATCTAGACCGTCGCTGGTAATGTTTTACAAAATCCCGGTCTTGTCGGCCCGTACTTCTCGGTGGGGACATTATTTACGTCTATAACGTTATACATCCTAACCCAAGGGAACCTAACATCTCGGATGTAGTATTTTCCAACATTCCTGGCGGGTAGGCCCCTACTTCTCGGTGGGCACATTATATACGTCTATATCGCAATATAACCTAACCTAACCCATCTAGACTCTCGCTGGTGATGTTTTACAAAATCCCGGTCGTGTCTGCCCGTACTTCTCGGTGCGGACATTTTATACGTCTATAACGTTATATATCCTAACCCAAGGGAACCTAGCTTCTCGGATGTAGTATTTTCCAACATTCCTGGCGGGTCGGCCCCTACTTCCCGGTGGGCACATTATATACGTCTATATCGCAATATAATCTAACCTAACCCAACTAGACCCTCGCTGGTAATGTTTTACAAAATCCGGGTCGTGTCTGCCCGTACTTCTCGGTGGGGACATTATATACGTCTATAACGTTATATATCCTAACCCAAGGGAACCTAACATCTCGGATGTAGTATTTTCCAACATTCCTGGCGGGTCGGCCCCTACTTCTCGGTGAGCACATTATATACGTCTATATCGTAATATAACCTAACCTAACCCATCTAGACCCTCACTGGTAATGTTTTACAAAATTCCGGTCGTGTCGACCCGTACTTCTTGGTGAGGACATTGTATACGTCTATAACGTTATATATCCTAACCTAAGGGAACCTAACATCTCGGATGTAGTATTTCACAACATTCCTGGCGGGTCGGCGCCAATTCTCGGTGGGATCATTATATACGTCTATAACGTAATATAACCTAACCTAACACATCTAGCCCCTAGCTGGGAATGTTTTACAGAATCCCGGTCGTGTCTGCCCGTACGTCTCGGTGGGGACATTATATACGTCTATAACGTTATATATCCTAACCCAAGGGAACCTAATATCTCGGATGTATTATTTTCCAACATTCCTGGCGGGTCGGCCCCTACTTCTCGGTGGGCACATTATATACGTCTGTATCGCAATATAATCTAACCTAACCCAACTAGACCCTCGCTGGTAATGTTTTACAAAATCCCGGGCGTGTCGGCCCGTACTTTGCCGTGGGGACATTATATACGTCTATAACTTCATATATCCTAACCTGAGGGAACCTAACATCTCGGATGTAGTATTTTCCAACATTCCTGGCGGGTCGGCCCCTACTTCTCGGTGGGCACATTATATACGTCTGTATCGCAATATAATCTAACCTAACCCAACTAGACCCTCGCTGGTAATGTTTTACAAAATCCCGGGCGTGTCGGCCCGTACTTTGCCGTGGGGACATTATATACGTCTATAACTTCATATATCCTAACCTGAGGGAACCTAACATCTCGGATGTAGTATTTTCCAACATTCCTGGCGGGCCGGCCCCTACTTCTCGGTGGGCACATTATATACGTCCATATCGTAATATAACCTAACGTAACCCATCTAGACCCTCGCTGGTAATGTTTTACAAAATTCCGGTCGTGTCGGCCAGTACTTTGCCGTGGGGACATCATATACGTCTATAACTTTATATATCCTAACCTGAGGGAACCTAACATCTCGGATGTAGTATTTTCCAACATTCCTGGCGGGTCGGCCCCTACTTCTCGGTGGGCACATTATATACGTCTATATCGCAATATAACCTAACCTAACCCATCTAGACCCTCGCTGGTAATGTTTTACAAAATCCCGGTCGTGTTGGCCCGTACTTCTCGGTGCGTACATTATATACGTCTATAAATTTATATATCCTAACCTAAGGGAACCTAACATCTCGGATGTAGTATTTTCCAACATTCCTGGCGGGTCGGCCCCTACTTCTCGGTGGGCACATTATATACGTCTATATCGTAATATAACCTAACCTAACCCATCTAGACCCTCACTGGTAATGTTTTACAAAATTCCGGTCGTGTCGACCCGTACTTCTCGGTGAGGACATTGTATACGTCTATAACGTTATATATCCTAACCTAAGGGAACCTAACATCTCGGATGTAGTATTTCACAACATTCCTGGCGGGTCGGCGCCAATTCTCGGTGGGATCATTATATACGTCTATAACGTAATATAACCTAACCTAACACATCTAGCCCCTAGCTGGGAATGTTTTACAGAATCCCGGTCGTGTCTGCCCGTACGTCTCGGTGGGGACATTATATACGTCTATAACGTTATATATCCTAACCCAAGGGAACCTAACATCTCGGATGTAGTATTTTCCAACATTCCTGGCGGGTCGGCCCCTACTTCTCGGTGGGCACATTATATACGTCTATATCGCAATATAACCTAACCTAACCCAACTAGACCCTCGCTGGTAATGTTTTACAAAATCCCGCGCGTGTCGGCCCGTACTTTGCCGTGGGGACACTATATACGTCTATAACTTCATATATCCTAACCTGAGGGAACCTAACATCTCGGATGTAGTATTTTCCAACATTCCTGGCGGGCCGGCCCCTACTTCTCGGTGGGCACATTATATACGTCCATATCGTAATATAATCTAACGTAACCCATCTAGACCCTCGCTGGTAATGTTTTACAAAATTCCGGTCGTGTCGGCCCGTACTTTGCCGTGGGGACATCATATACGTCTATAACTTTATATATCCTAACCTGAGGGAACCTAACATCTCGGATGTAGTATTTTCCAACATTCCTGGCGGGACGGCCCCTACTTCTCGGTGGGCACATTATATACGTCTGTATCGCAATATAATCTAACCTAACCCAACTAGACCCTCGCTGGTAATGTTTTACAAAATCCCGGGCGTGTCGGCCCGTACTTTGCCGTGGGGACATTATATACGTCTATAACTTCACATATCCTAACCTGAGGGAACCTAACATCTCGGATGTAGTATTTTCCAACATTCCTGGCGGGTCGGCCCCTACTTCTCGGTGGGCACATTATATACGTTCATATCGTAATATAAGCTAACCTAACCCATCTAGACCCTCGCTGGTAATATTTTACAAAATTCCGGTCGTGTCGGCCCGTACTTTGCCGTGGGGACATTATATACGTCTATAACTTTATATATCCTAACTTGAGGGAACCTAACATCTCGGATGTAGTATTTTCCAACATTCCTGGCGGGTCGGCCCCTACTTCTCGGTGGACACATTATATACGTCTATATCGTAATATAACCTAACCTAACCCATCTAGACCGTCGCTGGTAATGTTTTACAAAATCCCGGTCTTGTCGGCCCGTACTTCTCGGTGGGGACATTATTTACGTCTATAACGTTATACATCCTAACCCAAGGGAACCTAACATCTCGGATGTAGTATTTTCCAACATTCCTGGCGGGTAGGCCCCTACTTCTCGGTGGGCACATTATATACGTCTATATCGCAATATAACCTAACCTAACCCATCTAGACTCTCGCTGGTGATGTTTTACAAAATCCCGGTCGTGTCTGCCCGTACTTCTCGGTGCGGACATTTTATACGTCTATAACGTTATATATCCTAACCCAAGGGAACCTAGCTTCTCGGATGTAGTATTTTCCAACATTCCTGGCGGGCCGGCCCCTACTTCTCGGTGGGCACATTATATACGTCAATATCGTAATATAACCTGACCTAACCCATCTAGACCCTCGCTGGTAATGTTTTACAAAATTCCGGTCGTGTCGGCCCGTACTTTGCCGTGGGGACATTATATACGTCTATAACCTTTTATATCCTAACCTAAGGGAACCTAACATCTCGGAAGTAGTATTTTCCAACATTTCTGGCGGGTCGGCCCCTACTTCTCGGTGGGAACATTATATACGTCTATAACGTAATATAACCTAACCTAACCCACCTAGACCCTTGCTGGTAATGTTTCACAGAATCCCGGTCGTGTCGGCTCGTACTTCTCGGTGGGGACATTATATACGTCTATAACGTTATATATCCTAACCTAAGGGAACCTAACATCTCGGATGTAGTATTTTCCAACATTCCTGGCGGGTCGGCGCCTACTTCTCGGTGGGCACATTATATACGTCTATATCGTAATATAACCTAACCTAACCCACCTAGACCCTTGCTGGTAATGTTTCACAGAATCCCGGTCGTGTCGGCTCGTACTTCTCGGAGGGGACATTATATACGTCTATATCGTTATATATCCTTACCTAAGGGAACATAACATCTCGGATGTAGTATTTTCCAACATTCCTCGCGGGCCGGCACCTACTTCTCGGTGGGCACACTATATACGTCTATATCGCAATATAACCTAACCTAACCCAACTAGACCCTCGCTGGTAATGTTTTACAAAATTCCGGTCGTGTCGGCCCGTACTTTGCCTTGGGGACATTATATACGTCTATAAAGTTTTATATCCTAACCTAAGGGAACCTAACATCTCGGATGTAGTATTTTCCAACATTCCTGGCGGGTCGGCCCCTACTTCTCGGTGGGCACATTATATACGTCTATATCGTAATATAACCTAACCTAACCCATATAGACCCTCGCTGGTGATGTTTTAAAAAATCCCGGTCGTGTCTGCCCGTATTTTGCCGTGGGGACATTATATACGTCTATAACTTTATATATCCTAACCTGAGGGAACCTAACATCTCGGATGTAGTATTTTCCAACATTCCTGGCGGGTCGGCCCCCACTTCTCGGTGGACACATTATATACGTCTATATCGTAATATAACCTAACCTAACCCACCTAGACCCTTGCTGGTAATGTTTCACAGAATCCCGGTCGTGTCGGCTCGTACTTCTCGGAGGGGACATTATATACGTCTATATCGTTATATATCCTTACCTAAGGGAACATAACATCTCGGATGTAGTATTTTCCAACATTCCTCGCGGCCGGGCCCTACTTCTCGGTGGGCACATTATATACGTCTATATCGCAATATAACCTAACCTAACCCATATAGACCCTCGCTGGTGATGTTTTAAAAAATCCCGGTCGTGTCTGCCCGTACTTCTCGGTGGGGACATTATATACGTCTATAACGTTATATATCCTAACCCAAGGGAACCTAACATCTCGGATGTAGTATTTTCCAACATTCCTGGCGGGTCGGCCCCTACTTCTCGGTGGGCACATTATATACGTCTATATCGCAATATAACCTAACCTAACCCAACTAGACCCTCGCTGGTAATGTTTTACAAAATCCCGGTCGTGTCTGCCCGTACTTCTCGGTGGGGACATTATATACGTCTATAACGTTATATATCCTAACCCAAGGGAACCTAACATCTCGGATGTAGTATTTTCCAACATTCCTGGCGGGTCGGCCCCTACTTCTCGGTGGGCACATTATATACGTCTATATCGTAATATAACCTAACCTAACCCATCTAGACCCTCACTGGTAATGTTTTACAAAATTCCGGTCGTGTCGACCCGTACTTCTCGGTGCGTACATTATATACGTCTATAACGTTATATATCCTAACCCAAGGGAACCTAACATCTCGGATGTAGTATTTTCCAACATTCCTGGCGGGTCGGCCCCTACTTCTCGGTGGGCACATTATATACGTCTATATCGCAATATAACCTAACCTAACCCAACTAGACCCTCGCTGGTAATGTTTTACAAAATCCCGCGCGTGTCGGCCCGTACTTTGCCGTGGGGACACTATATACGTCTATAACTTCATATATCCTAACCTGAGGGAACCTAACATCTCGGATGTAGTATTTTCCAACATTCCTGGCGGGCCGGCCCCTACTTCTCGGTGGGCACATTATATACGTCCATATCGTAATATAATCTAACGTAACCCATCTAGACCCTCGCTGGTAATGTTTTACAAAATTCCGGTCGTGTCGGCCCGTACTTTGCCGTGGGGACATCATATACGTCTATAACTTTATATATCCTAACCTGAGGGAACCTAACATCTCGGATGTAGTATTTTCCAACATTCCTGGCGGGACGGCCCCTACTTCTCGGTGGGCACATTATATACGTCTGTATCGCAATATAATCTAACCTAACCCAACTAGACCCTCGCTGGTAATGTTTTACAAAATCCCGGGCGTGTCGGCCCGTACTTTGCCGTGGGGACATTATATACGTCTATAACTTCACATATCCTAACCTGAGGGAACCTAACATCTCGGATGTAGTATTTTCCAACATTCCTGGCGGGTCGGCCCCTACTTCTCGGTGGGCACATTATATACGTTCATATCGTAATATAAGCTAACCTAACCCATCTAGACCCTCGCTGGTAATATTTTACAAAATTCCGGTCGTGTCGGCCCGTACTTTGCCGTGGGGACATTATATACGTCTATAACTTTATATATCCTAACTTGAGGGAACCTAACATCTCGGATGTAGTATTTTCCAACATTCCTGGCGGGTCGGCCCCTACTTCTCGGTGGACACATTATATACGTCTATATCGTAATATAACCTAACCTAACCCATCTAGACCGTCGCTGGTAATGTTTTACAAAATCCCGGTCTTGTCGGCCCGTACTTCTCGGTGGGGACATTATTTACGTCTATAACGTTATACATCCTAACCCAAGGGAACCTAACATCTCGGATGTAGTATTTTCCAACATTCCTGGCGGGTAGGCCCCTACTTCTCGGTGGGCACATTATATACGTCTATATCGCAATATAACCTAACCTAACCCATCTAGACTCTCGCTGGTGATGTTTTACAAAATCCCGGTCGTGTCTGCCCGTACTTCTCGGTGCGGACATTTTATACGTCTATAACGTTATATATCCTAACCCAAGGGAACCTAGCTTCTCGGATGTAGTATTTTCCAACATTCCTGGCGGGCCGGCCCCTACTTCTCGGTGGGCACATTATATACGTCAATATCGTAATATAACCTGACCTAACCCATCTAGACCCTCGCTGGTAATGTTTTACAAAATTCCGGTCGTATCGGCCCGTACTTTGCCGTGGGGACATTATATACGTCTATAACCTTTTATATCCTAACCTAAGGGAACCTAACATCTCGGAAGTAGTATTTTCCAACATTTCTGGCGGGTCGGCCCCTACTTCTCGGTGGGAACATTATATACGTCTATAACGTAATATAACCTAACCTAACCCACCTAGACCCTTGCTGGTAATGTTTCACAGAATCCCGGTCGTGTCGGCTCGTACTTCTCGGTGGGGACATTATATACGTCTATAACGTTATATATCCTAACCTAAGGGAACCTAACATCTCGGATGTAGTATTTTCCAACATTCCTGGCGGGTCGGCCCCTACTTCTCGGTGGGCACATTATATACGTCTATATCGTAATATAACCTAACCTAACCCACCTAGACCCTTGCTGGTAATGTTTCACAGAATCCCGGTCGTGTCGGCTCGTACTTCTCGGAGGGGACATTATATACGTCTATATCGTTATATATCCTTACCTAAGGGAACATAACATCTCGGATGTAGTATTTTCCAACATTCCTCGCGGGCCGGCACCTACTTCTCGGTGGGCACATTATATACGTCTATATCGCAATATAACCTAACCTAACCCAACTAGACCCTCGCTGGTAATGTTTTACAAAATTCCGGTCGTGTCGGCCCGTACTTTGCCTTGGGGACATTATATACGTCTATAAAGTTTTATATCCTAACCTAAGGGAACCTAACATCTCGGATGTAGTATTTTCCAACATTCCTGGCGGGTCGGCCCCTACTTCTCGGTGGGCACATTATATACGTCTATATCGTAATATAACCTAACCTAACCCATATAGACCCTCGCTGGTGATGTTTTAAAAAATCCCGGTCGTGTCTGCCCGTATTTTGCCGTGGGGACATTATATACGTCTATAACTTTATATATCCTAACCTGAGGGAACCTAACATCTCGGATGTAGTATTTTCCAACATTCCTGGCGGGTCGGCCCCCACTTCTCGGTGGACACATTATATACGTCTATATCGTAATATAACCTAACCTAACCCACCTAGACCCTTGCTGGTAATGTTTCACAGAATCCCGGTCGTGTCGGCTCGTACTTCTCGGAGGGGACATTATATACGTCTATATCGTTATATATCCTTACCTAAGGGAACATAACATCTCGGATGTAGTATTTTCCAACATTCCTCGCGGGCCGGCCCCTACTTCTCGGTGGGCACATTATATACGTCTATATCGCAATATAACCTAACCTAACCCATATAGACCCTCGCTGGTGATGTTTTAAAAAATCCCGGTCGTGTCTGCCCGTACTTCTCGGTGGGGACATTATATACGTCTATAACGTTATATATCCTAACCCAAGGGAACCTAACATCTCGGATGTAGTATTTTCCAACATTCCTGGCGGGTCGGCCCCTACTTCTCGGTGGGCACATTATATACGTCTATATCGCAATATAACCTAACCTAACCCAACTAGACCCTCACTGGTAATGTTTTACAAAATTCCGGTCGTGTCGACCCGTACTTCTTGGTGAGGACATTGTATACGTCTATAACGTTATATATCCTAACCTAAGGGAACCTAACATCTCGGATGTAGTATTTCACAACATTCCTGGCGGGTCGGCGCCAATTCTCGGTGGGATCATTATATACGTCTATAACGTAATATAACCTAACCTAACACATCTAGCCCCTAGCTGGGAATGTTTTACAGAATCCCGGTCGTGTCTGCCCGTACTTTGCCGTGGGTACATCATATACGTCTATAACTTTATATATCCTAACCTGAGGGAACCTAACATCTCGGATGTAGTATTTTCCAACATTCCTGGCGGGTCGGCCCCTACTTCTCGGTGGGCACATTATATACGTCTATAACGCAATATAACCTAACCTAACCCATCTAGACCCTCACTGGTAATGTTTTACAAAATTCCGGTCGTGTCGACCCGTACTTCTCGGTGGGGACATTATATACGTCTATAACGTTATATATCCTAACCTAAGGGAACCTAACATCTCGGATGTAGTATTTCACAACATTCCTGGCGGGTCGGCGCCAATTCTCGGTGGGATCATTATATACGTCTATAACGTAATATAACCTAACCTAACACATCTAGCCCCTAGCTGGGAATGTTTTACAGAATCCCGGTCGTGTCTGCCCGTACTTTGCCGTGGGTACATCATATACGTCTATAACTTTATATATCCTAACCTGAGGGAACCTAACATCTCGGATGTAGTATTTTCCAACATTCCTGGCGGGTCGGCCCCTACTTCTCGGTGGGCACATTATATACGTCTATAACGCAATATAACCTAACCTAACCCATCTAGACCCTCGCTGGTAATGTTTTACAAAATCCCGGTCGTGTTGGCCCGTACTTCTCGGTGCGTACATTATATACGTCTATAAATTTATATATCCTAACCTAAGGGAACCTAACATCTCGGATGTAGTATTTTCCAACATTCCTGGCGGGTCGGCCCCTACTTCTCGGTGGGCACATTATATACGTCTATATCGCAATATAACCTAACCTAACCCAACTAGACCCTCGCTGGTAATGTTTTACAAAATTCCGCGCGTGTCGGCCCGTACTTTGCCGTGGGGACACTATATACGTCTATAACTTCATATATCCTAACCTGAGGGAACCTAACATCTCGGATGTAGTATTTTCCAACATTCCTGGCGGGCCGGCCCCTACTTCTCGGTGGGCACATTATATACGTCCATATCGTAATATAATCTAACGTAACCCATCTAGACCCTCGCTGGTAATGTTTTACAAAATTCCGGTCGTGTCGGCCCGTACTTTGCCGTGGGGACATCATATACGTCTATAACTTTATATATCCTAACCTGAGGGAACCTAACATCTCGGATGTAGTATTTTCCAACATTCCTGGCGGGTCGGCCCCTACTTCTCGGTGGACACATTATATACGTCTATATCGTAATATAACCTAACCTAACCCATCTAGACCGTCGCTGGTAATGTTTTACAAAATCCCGTTCTTGTCGGCCCGTACTTCTCGGTGGGGACATTATTTACGTCTATAACGTTATACATCCTAACCCAAGGGAACCTAACATCTCGGATGTAGTATTTTCCAACATTCCTGGCGGGTAGGCCCCTACTTCTCGGTGGGCACATTATATACGTCTATATCGCAATATAACCTAACCTAACCCATCTAGACTCTCGCTGGTGATGTTTTACAAAATCCCGGTCGTGTCTGCCCGTACTTCTCGGTGCGGACATTTTATACGTCTATAACGTTATATATCCTAACCCAAGGGAACCTAGCTTCTCGGATGTAGTATTTTCCAACATTCCTGGCGGGTCGGCCCCTACTTCCCGGTGGGCACATTATATACGTCTATATCGCAATATAACCTAACCTAACCCAACTAGACCCTCGCTGGTAATGTTTTACAAAATCCGGGTCGTGTCTGCCCGTACTTCTCGGTGGGGACATTATATACGTCTATAACGTTATATATCCTAACCCAAGGGAACCTAACATCTCGGATGTAGTATTTTCCAACATTCCTGGCGGGTCGGCCCCTACTTCTCGGTGGGCACATTATATACGTCTATATCGTAATATAACCTAACCTAACCCATCTAGACCCTCACTGGTAATGTTTTACAAAATTCCGGTCGTGTCGACCCGTACTTCTCGGTGAGGACATTGTATACGTCTATAACTTCACATATCCTAACCTGAGGGAACCTAACATCTCGGATGTAGTATTTCACAACATTCCTGGCGGGTCGGCGCCTACTTCTCGGTGGGCACATTATATACGTCCATATCGTAATATAAGCTAACCTAACCCATCTAGACCCTCGCTGGTAATATTTTACAAAATTCCTGTCGTGTCGGCCCGTACTTTGCCATGGGGACATTATATACGTCTATAACTTTATATATCCTAACTTGAGGGAACCTAACATCTCGGATGTAGTATTTTCCAACATTCCTGGCGGGTCGGCCCCCACTTCTCGGTGGACACATTATATACGTCTATATCGTAATATAACCTAACCTAACCCATCTTGACCGTCGCTGGTAATGTTTTTACAAAATCCCGGTCGTGTCTGCCCGTACTTCTCGGTGGGGACATTATATACGTCTATAACGTTATATATCCTAACCCAAGGGAACCTAACATCTCGGATGTAGTATTTTCCAATATTCCTGGCGGGTCGGCCCCTACTTCTCGGTGGGCACATTATATACGTCTATATCGTAATATAACCTAACCTAACCCATCTAGACCCTCACTGGTAATGTTTTACAAAATTCCGGTCGTGTCGACCCGTACTTCTCGGTGGGGACATTATATACGTCTATATCGTTATATATCCTAACCGAAGGGAACCTAACATCTCGGATGTAGTATTTTCCAACATTCCTGGCTGGGCGGCCCCTACTTCTCGGTGGGCACATTATATACGTCCATATCGTAATATAACCTAACCTAACCCATCTAGACCCTCGCTGGTAATGTTTCACAGAATCCCGTTCATGTCTTCCCGTACGTCTCGGTGCGGATATTATATACGTCTATAAATTTATATATCCTAACCTAAGGGTACCTAACATCTCGGATGTAGTATTTTCCAACATTCCTGGCGGGTCGGCCCCTACTTCTCGGTGAGCACATTATATACGTCTATATCGTAATATAACCCAACTTAACCCATCTAGACCGTCGCTGGTAATGTTTTACAAAATCCCGGTCGTGTCGACCCGTACTTCTCGGTGGGGACATTATATACGTCTATAACGTTATATATCCTAACCCAAGGGAACCTAACATCTCGGATGTAGTATTTTCCAACAATCCTGGCGGGTCGGCCCCTACTTCTCGGTGGGCACATTATTGACGTCTATATCGCAATATAACCTAACCTAACCCATCTAGATCCTCGCTCTTAATGTTTTACAAAATCCCGGTCGTGTCTGCCCGTACTTCTCGGTGCGTACATTATATACGTCTATAAATTTATATATCCTAACCTAAGGGAACCTAACATCTCGGATGTAGTATTTTCCAACATTCCTGGCGGGTCGGCCCCTACTTCTCGGTGGGCACATTATATACGTCCATATCGTAATATAACCTTACCTAACCCATCTAGACCCTCGCTGGTAATGTTTTACAAAATCCCGGTGGTGTCGGCCCGTACTTTTCGGCGGGAAATTATATATGTCTATAACGTTATATATCCTAACCTAAGGGAACCTAACTTCTCGGATGTAGTATTTTCCAATATTCATTGCGGGTCGGCCCCTACTTCTCGGTGGGCACATTATATACGTCCATATCGTAATATAACCTAACCTAACCCATCTAGATCCTCGCTGGTAATATTTTACAAAATTCCGGTTGTGTCGGCCCGTACTTTGCCGTGGGGACATTATATACGTCTATAACTTTATATATCCTAACCTGAGGGAACCTAACATCTCGGATGTAGTATTTTCCAACATTCCTGGCGGGTCGGCCCCTACTTCTCGGTGGACACATCATATACGTCTATATCGTAATATAACCTAACCTAACCCATCTAGACCGTCGCTGGTAATGTTTTACAAAATCCCGGTCTTGTCGGCCCGTACTTCTCGGTGGGGACATTATTTACGTCTATAACGTTATACATCCTAACCCAAGGGAACCTAACATCTCGGATGTAGTATTTTCCAACATTCCTGGCGGGTAGGCCCCTACTTCTCGGTGGGCACATTATATACGTCTATATCGCAATATAACCTAACCTAACCCATCTAGACCCTCGCTGGTGATGTTTTAAAAAATCCCGGTCGTGTCTGCCCGTACTTCTCGGTGGGGACATTATATACGTCTATAACGTTATATATCCTAACCCAAGGGAACCTAACATCTCGGATGTAGTATTTTCCAACATTCCTGGCGGGTCGGCCCCTACTTCTCGGTGGGCACATTATATACGTCTATATCGCAATATAACCTAACCTAACCCAACTAGACCCTCGCTGGTAATGTTTTACAAAATCCCGGTCGTGTCTGCCCGTACTTCTCGGTGGGGACATTATATACGTCTATAACGTTATATATCCTAACCCAAGGGAACCTAACATCTCGGATGTAGTATTTTCCAACATTCCTGGCGGGTCGGCCCCTACTTCTCGGTGGGCACATTATATACGTCTATATCGTAATATAACCTAACCTAACCCATCTAGACCCTCACTGGTAATGTTTTACAAAATTCCGGTCGTGTCGACCCGTACTTCTTGGTGAGGACATTGTATACGTCTATAACGTTATATATCCTAACCTAAGGGAACCTAACATCTCGGATCTAGTATTTCACAACATTCCTGGCGGGTCGGCGCCAATTCTCGGTGGGATCATTATATACGTCTATAACGTAATATAACCTAACCTAACACATCTAGCCCCTAGCTGGGAATGTTTTACAGAATCCCGGTCGTGTCTGCCCGTACTTTGCCGTGGGGACATCATATACGTCTATAACTTTATATATCCTAACCTGAGGGAACCTAATATCTCGGATGTATTATTTTCCAACATTCCTGGCGGGTCGGCCCCTACTTCTCGGTGGGCACATTATTGACGTCTATATCGCAATATAACCTAACCTAACCCATCTAGATCCTCGCTGGGAATGTTTTACAGAATCCCGGTCGTGTCTGCCCGTACGTCTCGGTGGGGACATTATATACGTCTATAAATTTATATATCCTAACCTAAGGGAACCTAACATCTCGGATGTAGTATTTTCCAACATTCCTGGCGGGTCGGCCCCTACTTCTCGGTGGGCACATTATATACGTCTATATCGCAATATAACCTAACCTAACCCAACTAGACCCTCGCTGGTAATGTTTTACAAAATTCCGCGCGTGTCGGCCCGTACTTTGCCGTGGGGACACTATATACGTCTATAACTTCATATATCCTAACCTGAGGGAACCTAACATCTCGGATGTAGTATTTTCCAACATTCCTGGCGGGCCGGCCCCTACTTCTCGGTGGGCACATTATATACGTCCATATCGTAATATAATCTAACGTAACCCATCTAGACCCTCGCTGGTAATGTTTTACAAAATTCCGGTCGTGTCGGCCCGTACTTTGCCGTGGGGACATTATATACGTCTATAACTTTATATATCCTAACTTGAGGGAACCTAACATCTCGGATGTAGTATTTTCCAACATTCCTGGCGGGTCGGCCCCCACTTCTCGGTGGACACATTATATACGTCTATATCGTAATATAACCTAACCTAACCCATCTTGACCGTCGCTGGTAATGTTTTTACAAAATCCCGGTCGTGTCTGCCCGTACTTCTCGGTGGGGACATTATATACGTCTATAACGTTATATATCCTAACCCAAGGGAACCTAACATCTCGGATGTAGTATTTTCCAATATTCCTGGCGGGTCGGCCCCTACTTCTCGGTGGGCACATTATATACGTCTATATCGTAATATAACCTAACCTAACCCATCTAGACCCTCACTGGTAATGTTTTACAAAATTCCGGTCGTGTCGACCCGTACTTCTCGGTGGGGACATTATATACGTCTATATCGTTATATATCCTAACCGAAGGGAACCTAACATCTCGGATGTAGTATTTTCCAACATTCCTGGCTGGGCGGCCCCTACTTCTCGGTGGGCACATTATATACGTCCATATCGTAATATAACCTAACCTAACCCATCTAGACCCTCGCTGGTAATGTTTCACAGAATCCCGTTCATGTCTTCCCGTACGTCTCGGTGCGGATATTATATACGTCTATAAATTTATATATCCTAACCTAAGGGTACCTAACATCTCGGATGTAGTATTTTCCAACATTCCTGGCGGGTCGGCCCCTACTTCTCGGTGAGCACATTATATACGTCTATATCGTAATATAACCCAACTTAACCCATCTAGACCGTCGCTGGTAATGTTTTACAAAATCCCGGTCGTGTCGACCCGTACTTCTCGGTGGGGACATTATATACGTCTATAACGTTATATATCCTAACCCAAGGGAACCTAACATCTCGGATGTAGTATTTTCCAACAATCCTGGCGGGTCGGCCCCTACTTCTCGGTGGGCACATTATTGACGTCTATATCGCAATATAACCTAACCTAACCCATCTAGATCCTCGCTCTTAATGTTTTACAAAATCCCGGTCGTGTCTGCCCGTACTACTCGGTGCGTACATTATATACGTCTATAAATTTATATATCCTAACCTAAGGGAACCTAACATCTCGGATGTAGTATTTTCCAACATTCCTGGCGGGTCGGCCCCTACTTCTCGGTGGGCACATTATATACGTCCATATCGTAATATAACCTTACCTAACCCATCTAGACCCTCGCTGGTAATGTTTTACAAAATCCCGGTGGTGTCGGCCCGTACTTCTCGGCGGGAAATTATATATGTCTATAACGTTATATATCCTAACCTAAGGGAACCTAACTTCTCGGATGTAGTATTTTCCAATATTCATTGCGGGTCGGCCCCTACTTCTCGGTGGGCACATTATATACGTCCATATCGTAATATAACCTAACCTAACCCATCTAGATCCTCGCTGGTAATATTTTACAAAATTCCGGTTGTGTCGGCCCGTACTTTGCCGTGGGGACATTATATACGTCTATAACTTTATATATCCTAACCTGAGGGAACCTAACATCTCGGATGTAGTATTTTCCAACATTCCTGGCGGGTCGGCCCCTACTTCTCGGTGGACACATTATATACGTCTATATCGTAATATAACCTAACCTAACCCATCTAGACCGTCGCTGGTAATGTTTTACAAAATCCCGGTCTTGTCGGCCCGTACTTCTCGGTGGGGACATTATTTACGTCTATAACGTTATACATCCTAACCCAAGGGAACCTAACATCTCGGATGTAGTATTTTCCAACATTCCTGGCGGGTAGGCCCCTACTTCTCGGTGGGCACATTATATACGTCTATATCGCAATATAACCTAACCTAACCCATCTAGACTCTCGCTGGTGATGTTTTACAAAATCCCGGTCGTGTCTGCCCGTACTTCTCGGTGCGGACATTTTATACGTCTATAACGTTATATATCCTAACCCAAGGGAACCTAGCTTCTCGGATGTAGTATTTTCCAACATTCCTGGCGGGTCGGCCCCTACTTCCCGGTGGGCACATTATATACGTCTATATCGCAATATAACCTAACCTAACCCAACTAGACCCTCGCTGGTAATGTTTTACAAAATCCGGGTCGTGTCTGCCCGTACTTCTCGGTGGGGACATTATATACGTCTATAACGTTATATATCCTAACCCAAGGGAACCTAACATCTCGGATGTAGTATTTTCCAACATTCCTGGCGGGTCGGCCCCTACTTCTCGGTGGGCACATTATATACGTCTATATCGTAATATAACCTAACCTAACCCATCTAGACCCTCACTGGTAATGTTTTACAAAATTCCGGTCGTGTCGACCCGTACTTCTCGGTGAGGACATTGTATACGTCTATAACTTCACATATCCTAACCTGAGGGAACCTAACATCTCGGATGTAGTATTTCACAACATTCCTGGCGGGTCGGCGCCTACTTCTCGGTGGGCACATTATATACGTCCATATCGTAATATAAGCTAACCTAACCCATCTAGACCCTCGCTGGTAATATTTTACAAAATTCCTGTCGTGTCGGCCCGTACTTTGCCGTGGGGACATTATATACGTCTATAACTTTATATATCCTAACTTGAGGGAACCTAACATCTCGGATGTAGTATTTTCCAACATTCCTGGCGGGTCGGCCCCCACTTCTCGGTGGACACATTATATACGTCTATATCGTAATATAACCTAACCTAACCCATCTTGACCGTCGCTGGTAATGTTTTTACAAAATCCCGGTCGTGTCTGCCCGTACTTCTCGGTGGGGACATTATTTACGTCTATAACGTTATACATCCTAACCCAAGGGAACCTAACATCTCGGATGTAGTATTTTCCAACATTCCTGGCGGGTAGGCCCCTACTTCTCGGTGGGCACATTATATACGTCTATATCGCAATATAACCTAACCTAACCCATCTAGACTCTCGCTGGTGATGTTTTACAAAATCCCGGTCGTGTCTGCCCGTACTTCTCGGTGCGGACATTTTATACGTCTATAACGTTATATATCCTAACCCAAGGGAACCTAGCTTCTCGGATGTAGTATTTTCCAACATTCCTGGCGGGTCGGCCCCTACTTCCCGGTGGGCACATTATATACGTCTATATCGCAATATAACCTAACCTAACCCAACTAGACCCTCGCTGGTAATGTTTTACAAAATCCGGGTCGTGTCTGCCCGTACTTCTCGGTGGGGACATTATATACGTCTATAACGTTATATATCCTAACCCAAGGGAACCTAACATCTCGGATGTAGTATTTTCCAACATTCCTGGCGGGTCGGCCCCTACTTCTCGGTGGGCACATTATATACGTCTATATCGTAATATAACCTAACCTAACCCATCTAGACCCTCACTGGTAATGTTTTACAAAATTCCGGTCGTGTCGACCCGTACTTCTCGGTGAGGACATTGTATACGTCTATAACTTCACATATCCTAACCTGAGGGAACCTAACATCTCGGATGTAGTATTTCACAACATTCCTGGCGGGTCGGCGCCTACTTCTCGGTGGGCACATTATATACGTCCATATCGTAATATAAGCTAACCTAACCCATCTAGACCCTCGCTGGTAATATTTTACAAAATTCCTGTCGTGTCGGCCCGTACTTTGCCGTGGGGACATTATATACGTCTATAACTTTATATATCCTAACTTGAGGGAACCTAACATCTCGGATGTAGTATTTTCCAACATTCCTGGCGGGTCGGCCCCCACTTCTCGGTGGACACATTATATACGTCTATATCGTAATATAACCTAACCTAACCCATCTTGACCGTCGCTGGTAATGTTTTTACAAAATCCCGGTCGTGTCTGCCCGTACTTCTCGGTGGGGACATTATATACGTCTATAACGTTATATATCCTAACCCAAGGGAACCTAACATCTCGGATGTAGTATTTTCCAATATTCCTGGCGGGTCGGCCCCTACTTCTCGGTGGGCACATTATATACGTCTATATCGTAATATAACCTAACCTAACCCATCTAGACCCTCACTGGTAATGTTTTACAAAATTCCGGTCGTGTCGACCCGTACTTCTCGGTGGGGACATTATATACGTCTATATCGTTATATATCCTAACCGAAGGGAACCTAACATCTCGGATGTAGTATTTTCCAACATTCCTGGCTGGGCGGCCCCTACTTCTCGGTGGGCACATTATATACGTCCATATCGTAATATAACCTAACCTAACCCATCTAGACCCTCGCTGGTAATGTTTCACAGAATCCCGTTCATGTCTTCCCGTACGTCTCGGTGCGGATATTATATACGTCTATAAATTTATATATCCTAACCTAAGGGTACCTAACATCTCGGATGTAGTATTTTCCAACATTCCTGGCGGGTCGGCCCCTACTTCTCGGTGAGCACATTATATACGTCTATATCGTAATATAACCCAACTTAACCCATCTAGACCGTCGCTGGTAATGTTTTACAAAATCCCGGTCGTGTCGACCCGTACTTCTCGGTGGGGACATTATATACGTCTATAACGTTATATATCCTAACCCAAGGGAACCTAACATCTCGGATGTAGTATTTTCCAACAATCCTGGCGGGTCGGCCCCTACTTCTCGGTGGGCACATTATTGACGTCTATATCGCAATATAACCTAACCTAACCCATCTAGATCCTCGCTCTTAATGTTTTACAAAATCCCGGTCGTGTCTGCCCGTACTTCTCGGTGCGTACATTATATACGTCTATAAATTTATATATCCTAACCTAAGGGAACCTAACATCTCGGATGTAGTATTTTCCAACATTCCTGGCGGGTCGGCCCCTACTTCTCGGTGGGCACATTATATACGTCCATATCGTAATATAACCTTACCTAACCCATCTAGACCCTCGCTGGTAATGTTTTACAAAATCCCGGTGGTGTCGGCCCGTACTTTTCGGCGGGAAATTATATATGTCTATAACGTTATATATCCTAACCTAAGGGAACCTAACTTCTCGGATGTAGTATTTTCCAATATTCATTGCGGGTCGGCCCCTACTTCTCGGTGGGCACATTATATACGTCCATATCGTAATATAACCTAACCTAACCCATCTAGATCCTCGCTGGTAATATTTTACAAAATTCCGGTTGTGTCGGCCCGTACTTTGCCGTGGGGACATTATATACGTCTATAACTTTATATATCCTAACCTGAGGGAACCTAACATCTCGGATGTAGTATTTTCCAACATTCCTGGCGGGTCGGCCCCTACTTCTCGGTGGACACATCATATACGTCTATATCGTAATATAACCTAACCTAACCCATCTAGACCGTCGCTGGTAATGTTTTACAAAATCCCGGTCTTGTCGGCCCGTACTTCTCGGTGGGGACATTATTTACGTCTATAACGTTATACATCCTAACCCAAGGGAACCTAACATCTCGGATGTAGTATTTTCCAACATTCCTGGCGGGTAGGCCCCTACTTCTCGGTGGGCACATTATATACGTCTATATCGCAATATAACCTAACCTAACCCATCTAGACCCTCGCTGGTGATGTTTTAAAAAATCCCGGTCGTGTCTGCCCGTACTTCTCGGTGGGGACATTATATACGTCTATAACGTTATATATCCTAACCCAAGGGAACCTAACATCTCGGATGTAGTATTTTCCAACATTCCTGGCGGGTCGGCCCCTACTTCTCGGTGGGCACATTATATACGTCTATATCGCAATATAACCTAACCTAACCCAACTAGACCCTCGCTGGTAATGTTTTACAAAATCCCGGTCGTGTCTGCCCGTACTTCTCGGTGGGGACATTATATACGTCTATAACGTTATATATCCTAACCCAAGGGAACCTAACATCTCGGATGTAGTATTTTCCAACATTCCTGGCGGGTCGGCCCCTACTTCTCGGTGGGCACATTATATACGTCTATATCGTAATATAACCTAACCTAACCCATCTAGACCCTCACTGGTAATGTTTTACAAAATTCCGGTCGTGTCGACCCGTACTTCTTGGTGAGGACATTGTATACGTCTATAACGTTATATATCCTAACCTAAGGGAACCTAACATCTCGGATCTAGTATTTCACAACATTCCTGGCGGGTCGGCGCCAATTCTCGGTGGGATCATTATATACGTCTATAACGTAATATAACCTAACCTAACACATCTAGCCCCTAGCTGGGAATGTTTTACAGAATCCCGGTCGTGTCTGCCCGTACTTTGCCGTGGGGACATCATATACGTCTATAACTTTATATATCCTAACCTGAGGGAACCTAATATCTCGGATGTATTATTTTCCAACATTCCTGGCGGGTCGGCCCCTACTTCTCGGTGGGCACATTATTGACGTCTATATCGCAATATAACCTAACCTAACCCATCTAGATCCTCGCTGGGAATGTTTTACAGAATCCCGGTCGTGTCTGCCCGTACGTCTCGGTGGGGACATTATATACGTCTATAAATTTATATATCCTAACCTAAGGGAACCTAACATCTCGGATGTAGTATTTTCCAACATTCCTGGCGGGTCGGCCCCTACTTCTCGGTGGGCACATTATATACGTCTATATCGCAATATAACCTAACCTAACCCAACTAGACCCTCGCTGGTAATGTTTTACAAAATTCCGCGCGTGTCGGCCCGTACTTTGCCGTGGGGACACTATATACGTCTATAACTTCATATATCCTAACCTGAGGGAACCTAACATCTCGGATGTAGTATTTTCCAACATTCCTGGCGGGCCGGCCCCTACTTCTCGGTGGGCACATTATATACGTCCATATCGTAATATAATCTAACGTAACCCATCTAGACCCTCGCTGGTAATGTTTTACAAAATTCCGGTCGTGTCGGCCCGTACTTTGCCGTGGGGACATCATATACGTCTATAACTTTATATATCCTAACCTGAGGGAACCTAACATCTCGGATGTAGTATTTTCCAACATTCCTGGCGGGTCGGCGCCTACTTCTCGGTGGGCACATTATATACGTCCATATCGTAATATAAGCTAACCTAACCCATCTAGACCCTCGCTGGTAATATTTTACAAAATTCCGGTCGTGTCGGCCCGTACTTTGCCGTGGGGACATTATATACGTCTATAACTTTATATATCCTAACTTGAGGGAACCTAACATCTCGGATGTAGTATTTTCCAACATTCCTGGCGGGTCGGCCCCCACTTCTCGGTGGGGACATTATTTACGTCTATAACGTTATACATCCTAACCCAAGGGAACCTAACATCTCGGATGTAGTATTTTCCAACATTCCTGGCGGGTAGGCCCCTACTTCTCGGTGGGCACATTATATACGTCTATATCGCAATATAACCTAACCTAACCCATCTAGACTCTCGCTGGTGATGTTTTACAAAATCCCGGTCGTGTCTGCCCGTACTTCTCGGTGCGGACATTTTATACGTCTATAACGTTATATATCCTAACCCAAGGGAACCTAGCTTCTCGGATGTAGTATTTTCCAACATTCCTGGCGGGTCGGCCCCTACTTCCCGGTGGGCACATTATATACGTCTATATCGTAATATAACCTAACCTAACCGATCTAGACCCTCACTGGTAATGTTTTACAAAATCCCGGTAGTGTCGGCCCGTACTTCTCGGTGGGGACATTATATACGTCTATAACGTTATATATCCTAACCTAAGGGAATCTAACTTCTCGGATGTAGTATTTTCCAACATTCCTGGCGGGTCGGCCCCTACTTCTCGGTGGGCACATTATATACGTCTTTATCGCAATATAACCTAACCTAACCCATCTGGACCCTCGCTGGTAATGTTTTACAAAATCCCGGTCGTGTCGGCCCGTACTTCTCGGTGGGGACATTATATACGTCTATATCGTTATATATCCTAACCGAAGGGAACCTAACATCTCGGATGTAGTGTTTTCCAACATTCCTGGCTGGGCGGCCCCTACTTCTCGGTGGGCACATTATATACGTCCATATCGTAATATAACCTAACCTAACCCATCTAGACCCTCGCTGGTAATGTTTTACAAAATTCCGGTCGCGTCGGCCCGTACTTTGCCGTGGGGACATTATATACGTCTAGAACGTTATATATCCTAAACTAAGGGAACATAACATCTCGGATGTAGTATTTTCCAACATTCCTCATGGGCCGGCCCCTACTTCTCGGTGGGCACATTATATACGTCTATATCGCAATATAACCTAACCTAACCCATATAGACCCTCGCTGGTGATGTTTTAAAAAATCCCGGTCGTGTCTTCCCGTACTTCTCGGTGGGGACATTATATACGTCTATAACGTTATATATCCTAACCCAAGGGAACCTAACATCTCGGATGTAGTATTTTCCAACATTCCTGGCGGGTCGGCCCCTACTTCTCGGTGGGCACATTATATACGTCTATATCGTAATATAACCTAACCTAACCCATCTAGACCCTCACTGGTAATGTTTTACAAAATTCCGGTCGTGTCGACCCGTACTTCTCGGTGAGGACATTGTATACGTCTATAACGTTATATATCCTAACCTAAGGGAACCTAGCATCTCGGATGTAGTATTTCACAACATTCCTGGCGGGTCGGCGCCAATTCTCGGTGGGATCATTATATACGTCTATAACGTAATATAACCTAACCTAACACATCTAGCCCCTAGCTGGGAATGTTTTACAGAATCCCGGTCGTGTCTGCCCGTACGTCTCGGAGGGGACATTGTATACGTCTATAACGTTATATATCCTAACCTAAGGGAACCTAACATCTCGGATGTAGTATTTCACAACATTCCTGGCGGGTCGGCGCCAATTCTCGGTGGGATCATTATATACGTCTATAACGTAATATAACCTAACCTAACACATCTAGCCCCTAGCTGGGAATGTTTTACAGAATCCCGGTCGTGTCTGCCCGTACGTCTCGGTGGGGACATTATATACGTCTATAACGTTATATATCCTAACCCAAGGGAACCTAACCTCTCGGATGTAGTATTTTCCAACATTCCTGGCGGGTCGGCCCCTACTTCTCGGTGGGCACATTATATACGTCCATATCGTAATATAAGCTAACCTAACCCATCTAGACCCTCGCTGGTAATATTTTACAAAATTCCGGTCGTGTCGGCCCGTACTTTGCCGTGGGGACATTATATACGTCTATAACTTTATATATCCTAACCTAAGGGAACCTAACATCGCGGATGTAGTATTTTCCAACATTCCTGGCGGCTCGGCCCCTACTTCTCGGTGGGCACATTATATACGTCTATATCGCAATATAACCTAACCTAACCCAACTAGACCCTCGCTGGTAATGTTTTACAAAATCCCGGTCGTGTCTGCCCGTACTTCTCGGTGGGGACATTATATACGTCTATAAATTTATATATCCTAACCTAAGGGTACCTAACATCTCGGATGTAGTATTTTCCAACATTCCTGGCGGGTCGGCCCCTACTTCTCGGTCGGCACATTATATACGTCTATATCGTAATATAACCCAACCTAACCCATCTAGACCGTCGCTGGTAATGTTTTACAAAATCCCGGTAGTGTCGACCCATACTTCTCGGTGGGGACATTATATACGTCTATAACGTTATATATCCTAACCCAAGGGAACCTAACATCTCGGATGTAGTATTTTCCAACATTCCTGGCGGGTCGGCCCCTACTTCTCGGTGGGCACATTATAGACGTTTATATCGCAATATAACCTACCCTAACCCATCTAGACCCTCGCTGGTAATGTTTTACAAAATGCCGGTCGTGTCGGCCCGTACTTCTCGGTGGGGACATTATATACGTCTATATCGTTATATATCCTAACCTAAGGGAACCTAACATCTCGGATGTAGTATTTTCCAACATTCCTGGCGGGCCGGCCCCTACTTCTCGGTGGGCACATTATATACGTCCATATCGTAATATAACCTAACCTAACACATCTAGACCCTCGCCGGTAATGTTTTACAAAATTCCGGTCTTGTCGGCCCGCACTTTGCCGTGGGGACATTATATACGTCTACAACGTTATATATCCTAACCTAAGGGAACCTAACATCTCGGATGTAGTATTTTCCAAGATTCCTGGCAGGTCGGACCCTACTTCTCGGTGGGCACATTATATACGTCTATATCGTAATATAACCTAACCTAACCCATCTAGACCCTCGCTGGTAATGTTTCACAGAATCCCGTTCATGTCTTCCCGTACGTCTCGGTGTGGATATTATATACGTCTATAAATTTATATATCCTAACCTAAGGGTACCTAACATCTCGGATGTAGTATTTTCCAACATTCCTGGCGGGTCGGCCCCTACTTCTCGGTGGGCACATTATAGACGTTTATATCGCAATATAACCTACCCTAACCCATCTAGACCCTCGCTGGTAATGTTTTACAAAATGCCGGTCGTGTCGGCCCGTACTTCTCGGTGGGGACATTATATACGTCTATATCGTTATATATCCTAACCTAAGGGAACCTAACATCTCGGATGTAGTATTTTCCAACATTCCTGGCGGGCCGGCCCCTACTTCTCGGTCGGCACATTATATACGTCTATATCGTAATATAACCCAACCTAACCCATCTAGACCGTCGCTGGTAATGTTTTACAAAATCCCGGTAGTGTCGACCCATACTTCTCGGTGGGGACATTATATACGTCTATAACGTTATATATCCTAACCCAAGGGAACCTAACATCTCGGATGTAGTATTTTCCAACATTCCTGGCGGGTCGGCCCCTACTTTTCGGTGGGCACATTATAGACGTTTATATCGCAATATAACCTACCCTAACCCATCTAGACCCTCGCTGGTAATGTTTTACAAAATGCCGGTCGTGTCGGCCCGTACTTCTCGGTGGGGACATTATATACGTCTATATCGTTATATATCCTAACCTAAGGGAACCTAACATCTCGGATGTAGTATTTTCCAACATTCCTGGCGGGCCGGCCCCTACTTCTCGGTGGGCACATTATATACGTCTATATCGTAATATAACCTAACCTAACCCATCTAGACCCTCGCTGGTAATGTTTCACAGAATCCCGTTCATGTCTTCCCGTACGTCTCGGTGCGGATATTATATACGTCTATAAATTTATATATCCTAACCTAAGGGAACCTAACATCTCGGATGTATTATTTTCCAACATTCCTGGCGGGTCGGCCCCTACTTCTCGGTGGGTACATTATATACGTCCATATCGTAATATAACCTAACCTAACACATCTAGACCCTCGCCGGTAATGTTTTACAAAATTCCGGTCTTATCGGCCCGCACTTTGCCGTGGGGACATTATATACGTCTACAACGTTATATATCCTAACCTAAGGGAACCTAACATCTCGGATGTAGTATTTTCCAAGATTCCTGGCAGGTCGGCCCCTACTTCTCGGTGGGCACATTATATACGTCTATATCGTAATATAACCTAACCTAACCCATCTAGACCCTCGCTGGTAATGTTTCACAGAATCCCGTTCATGTCTTCCCGTACGTCTCGGTGTGGATATTATATACGTCTATAAATTTATATATCCTAACCTAAGGGTACCTAACATCTCGGATGTAGTATTTTCCAACATTCCTGGCGGGTCGGCCCCTACTTCTCGGTCGGCACATTATATACGTCTATATCGTAATATAACCCAACCTAACCCATCTAGACCCTCGCTGGTAATGTTTTACAAAATTCCGGTCGTGTCGGCCCGTACTTTGCCGTGGGGACATTATATACGTCTAGAACGTTATATATCCTAAACTAAGGGAACCTAACTTCTCGGATGTAGTATTTTCCAACATTCATTGCGGGTCGGCCCCTACTTCTCGGTGGGCAGATTATATACGTCCATATCGTAATATAACCTAACCTAACCCATCTAGATCCTCGCTGGTAATATTTTACAAAATTACGGTCGTGTCGGCCCGTACTTTGCCGTGGGGACATTATATACGTCTATAACTTTATATATCCTAACCTGAGGGAACCTAACATCTCGGATGTAGTATTTTCCAACATTCCTGGCGGGTCGGCCCCTACTTCTCGGTGGACACATTATATACGTCTATATCGTAATATAACCTAACCTAACCCATCTAGACCGTCGCTGGTAATGTTTTACAAAATCCCGGTCTTGTCGGCCCGTACTTCTCGGTGGGGACATTATTTACGTCTATAACGTTATACATCCTAACCCAAGGGAACCTAACATCTCGGATGTAGTATTTTCCAACATTCCTGGCGGGTAGGCCCCTACTTCTCGGTGGGCACATTATATACGTCTATATCGCAATATAACCTAACCTAACCCATCTAGACTCTCGCTGGTGATGTTTTACAAAATCCCGGTCGTGTCTGCCCGTACTTCTCGGTGCGGACATTTTATACGTCTATAACGTTATATATCCTAACCTAAGGGAACCTAACTTCTCGGATGTAGTATTTTCCAACATTCCTGGCGGGTCGGCCCCTACTTCTCGGTGGGCACATTATAGACGTTTATATCGCAATATAACCTACCCTAACCCATCTAGACCCTCGCTGGTAATGTTTTCCAAATTGACGGTCGTGTCGGCCCGTACTTCTCGGTGGGGACATTATATACGTCTATATCGTTATATATCCTAACCTAAGGGAACCTAACATCTGGGATGTAGTATTTTCCAACATTCCTGGCGGGCCGGCCCCTACTTCTCGGTGGGCACATTATATACGTCTATATCGTAATATAACCTAACCTAACCCATCTAGACCCTCGCTGGTAATGTTTCACAGAATCCCGTTCATGTCTTCCCGTACGTCTCGGTGCGGATATTATATACGTCTATAAATTTATATATCCTAACCTAAGGGAACCTAACATCTCGGATGTATTATTTTCCAACATTCCTGGCGGGTCGGCCCCTACTTCTCGGTGGGTACATTATATACGTCTATATCGTAATATAACCTAACCTAACCCATCTAGACCCTCGCTGGTAATGTTTTACAAAATCCCGGTCTTATCGGCCTGTACTTCTCGGTGGGGACATTATATACGTCTATAACGTTATATATCCTAACCCAAGGGAACCTAACATCGCGGATGTAGTATTTTCCAACATTCCTGGCGGGTCGGCCCCTACTTCTCGGTGGGCACATTATTGACGTCTATATCGCAATATAACCTAACCTAACCCATCTAGACCCTCGCTGGTAATGTTTTACAAAATCCCGGTCGTGTCGGCCCGTACTTCTCGGTGGGGACATTATATACGTCTATATCGTTATATATCCTAACCCAAGGGAACCTAACATCTCGGATGTAGTATTTTCCAACATTCCTGGCGGGTAGGCCCCTACTTCACGGTGGGCACATTATATACGTCTATATCGCAATATAACCTAACCTAACCCATCTAGACTCTCGCTGGTGATGTTTTACAAAATCCCGGTCGTGTCTGCCCGTACTTCTCGGTGGGGACATTATATATGTCTATAACGTTATATATCCTAACCTAAGGGAACCTAACTTCTCGGATGTAGTATTTTCCAACATTCCTGGCGGGTCGGCCCCTACTTCTCGGTGGGCACATTATATACGTCCATATCGTAATATAAGCTAACCTAACCCATCTAGACCCTCGCTGGTAATATTTTACAAAATTCCGGTCGTGTCGGCCCGTACTTTGCCGTGGGGACATTATATACGTCTATAACTTTATATATCCTAACCTAAGGGAACCTAACATCGCGGATGTAGTATTTTCCAACATTCCTGGCGGGCCGGCCCCTACTTCTCGGTGGGCACATTATATACGTCTGTATCGCAATATAATCTAACCTAACCCAACTAGACCCTCGCTGGTAATGTTTCACAGAATCCCGTTCATGTCTTCCCGTACGTCTCGGTGTGGATATTATATACGTCTATAAATTTATATATCCTAACCTAAGGGTACCTAACATCTCGGATGTAGTATTTTCCAACATTCCTGGCGGGTCGGCCCCTACTTCTCGGGGGGCACATTATATACGTCTATATCGTAATATGACCCAACCTAACCCATCTAGACCGTCGCTGGTAATGTTTTACAAAATCCCGGTAGTGTCGACCCATACTTCTCGGTGGGGACATTATATACGTCTATAACGTTATGTATCCTAAGCCAAGGGAACCTAACATCTCGGATGTAGTATTTTCCAACATTCCTGGCGGGTCGGCCCCTACTTCTCGGTGGGCACATTATAGACGTTTATATCGCAATATAACCTACCCTAACCCATCTAGACCCTCGCTGGTAATGTTTTCCAAATTGCCGGTCGTGTCGGCCCGTACTTCTCGGTGGGGACATTATATACGTCTATATCGTTATATATCCTAACCTAAGGGAACCTAACATCTCGGATGTAGTATTTTCCAACATTCCTGGCGGGCCGGCCCCTACTTCTCGGTGGGCACATTATATACGTCTATATCGTAATATAACCTAACCTAACCCATCTAGACCCTCGCTGGTAATGTTTCACAGAATCCCGTTCATGTCTTCCCGTACGTCTCGGTGCGGATATTATATACGTCTATAAATTTATATATCCTAACATAAGGGAACCTAACATCTCGGATGTATTATTTTCCAACATTCCTGGCGGGTCGGCCCCTACTTCTCGGTGGGTACATTATATACGTCTATATCGTAATATAACCTAACCTAACCCATCTAGACCCTCGCTGGTAATGTTTTACAAAATCCCGGTCGTGTCGGCCCGTACTTCTCGGTGGGGACATTATATAAGTCTATAACGTTATATGTCCTAACCTAAGGGATCCTAACTTCTCGGATATAGTATTTTCCAACATTCCTGGCGGGTCGGCCCCTACTTCTCGGTGGGCACATTATATACGTCTACATCGTAATATAACCTAACCTAACCCATCTAGACCCTCGCTGGTAATGTTTTACAAAATCCCGGTAGTGTCGACCCATACTTCTCGGTGGGGACATTATATACGTCTATAACGTTATGTATCCTAAGCCAAGGGAACCTAACATCTCGGATGTAGTATTTTCCAACATTCCTGGCGGGTCGGCCCCTACTTCTCGGTGGGCACATTATAGACGTTTATATCGCAATATAACCTACCCTAACCCATCTAGACCCTCGCTGGTAATGTTTTACAAAATGCCGGTCGTGTCGGCCCGTACTTCTCGGTGGGGACATTATATACGTCTATATCGTTATATATCCTAACCTAAGGGAACCTAACATCTCGGATGTAGTATTTTCCAACATTCCTGGCGGGCCGGCCCCTACTTCTCGGTCGGCACATTATATACGTCTATATCGTAATATAACCCAACCTAACCCATCTAGACCGTCGCTGGTAATGTTTTACAAAATCCCGGTAGTGTCGACCCATACTTCTCGGTGGGGACATTATATACGTCTATAACGTTATATATCCTAACCCAAGGGAACCTAACATCTCGGATGTAGTATTTTCCAACATTCCTGGCGGGTCGGCCCCTACTTCTCGGTGGGCACATTATAGACGTTTATATCGCAATATAACCTACCCTAACCCATCTAGACCCTCGCTGGTAATGTTTTACAAAATGCCGGTCGTGTCGGCCCGTACTTCTCGGTTGGGACATTATATACGTCTATATCGTTATATATCCTAACCTAAGGGAACCTAACATCTCGGATGTAGTATTTTCCAACATTCCTGGCGGGCCGGCCCCTACTTCTCGGTGGGCACATTATATACGTCTATATCGTAATATAACCTAACCTAACCCATCTAGACCCTCGCTGGTAATGTTTCACAGAATCCCGTTCATGTCTTCCCGTACGTCTCGGTGCGGATATTATATACGTCTATAAATTTATATATCCTAACCTAAGGGAACCTAACATCTCGGATGTATTATTTTCCAACATTCCTGGCGGGTCGGCCCCTACTTCTCGGTGGGTACATTATATACGTCTATATCGTAATATAACCTAACCTAACCCATCTAGACCCTCGCTGGTGATGTTTTAAAAAATCCCGGTCGTGTCGGCTCGTACTTCTCGGTGGGGTCATTATATACGTCTATAACGTTATATATCCTAACCCAAGGGAACCTAACATCTCGGATGTAGTATTTTCCAACATTCCTGGCGGGTCGGCCCCTACTTCTCGGGGGGCACATTATATACGTCTGTATCGTAATATGACCCAACCTAACCCATCTAGACCGTCGCTGGTAATGTTTTACAAAATCCCGGTAGTGTCGACCCATACTTCTCGGTGGGGACATTATATACGTCTATAACGTTATGTATCCTAAGCCAAGGGAACCTAACATCTCGGATGTAGTATTTTCCAACATTCCTGGCGGGTCGGCCCCTACTTCTCGGTGGGCACATTATAGACGTTTATATCGCAATATAACCTACCCTAACCCATCTAGACCCTCGCTGGTAATGTTTTACAAAATGCCGGTCGTGTCGGCCCGTACTTCTCGGTGGGGACATTATATACGTCTATATCGTTATATATCCTAACCTAAGGGAACCTAACATCTCGGATGTAGTATTTTCCAACATTCCTGGCGGGCCGGCCCCTACTTCTCGGTGGGCACATTATATACGTCCATATCGTAATATAACCTAACCTAACACATCTAGACCCTCGCCGGTAATGTTTTACAAAATTCCGGTCTTGTCGGCCCGCACTTTGCCGTGGGGACATTATATACGTCTACAACGTTATATATCCTAACCTAAGGGAACCTAACATCTCGGATGTAGTATTTTCCAAGATTCCTGGCAGGTCGGACCCTACTTCTCGGTGGGCACATTATATACGTCTATATCGTAATATAACCTAACCTAACCCATCTAGACCCTCGCTGGTAATGTTTCACAGAATCCCGTTCATGTCTTCCCGTACGTCTCGGTGTGGATATTATATACGTCTATAAATTTATATATCCTAACCTAAGGGTACCTAACATCTCGGATGTAGTATTTTCCAACATTCCTGGCGGGTCGGCCCCTACTTCTCGGTGGGCACATTATAGACGTTTATATCGCAATATAACCTACCCTAACCCATCTAGACCCTCGCTGGTAATGTTTTACAAAATGCCGGTCGTGTCGGCCCGTACTTCTCGGTGGGGACATTATATACGTCTATATCGTTATATATCCTAACCTAAGGGAACCTAACATCTCGGATGTAGTATTTTCCAACATTCCTGGCGGGCCGGCCCCTACTTCTCGGTCGGCACATTATATACGTCTATATCGTAATATAACCCAACCTAACCCATCTAGACCGTCGCTGGTAATGTTTTACAAAATCCCGGTAGTGTCGACCCATACTTCTCGGTGGGGACATTATATACGTCTATAACGTTATATATCCTAACCCAAGGGAACCTAACATCTCGGATGTAGTATTTTCCAACATTCCTGGCGGGTCGGCCCCTACTTCTCGGTGGGCACATTATAGACGTTTATATCGCAATATAACCTACCCTAACCCATCTAGACCCTCGCTGGTAATGTTTTACAAAATGCCGGTCGTGTCGGCCCGTACTTCTCGGTTGGGACATTATATACGTCTATATCGTTATATATCCTAACCTAAGGGAACCTAACATCTCGGATGTAGTATTTTCCAACATTCCTGGCGGGCCGGCCCCTACTTCTCGGTGGGCACATTATATACGTCTATATCGTAATATAACCTAACCTAACCCATCTAGACCCTCGCTGGTAATGTTTCACAGAATCCCGTTCATGTCTTCCCGTACGTCTCGGTGCGGATATTATATACGTCTATAAATTTATATATCCTAACCTAAGGGAACCTAACATCTCGGATGTATTATTTTCCAACATTCCTGGCGGGTCGGCCCCTACTTCTCGGTGGGTACATTATATACGTCTATATCGTAATATAACCTAACCTAACCCATCTAGACCCTCGCTGGTAATGTTTTACAAAATCCCGGTCGTGTCGGCCCGTACTTCTCGGTGGGGACATTATATAAGTCTATAACGTTATATATCCTAACCTAAGGGATCCTAACTTCTCGGATATAGTATTTTCCAACATTCCTGGCGGGTCGGCCCCTACTTCTCGGTGGGCACATTATATACGTCTACATCGTAATATAACCTAACCTAACCCATCTAGACCCTCGCTGGTAATGTTTTCCAAAATCCCGGTCTTATCGGCCTGTACTTCTCGGTGGGGACATTATATACGTCTATAACGTTATATATCCTAACCCAAGGGAACCTAACATCGCGGATGTAGTATTTTCCAACATTCCTGGCGGGTCGGCCCCTACTTCTCGGTGGGCACATTATTGACGTCTATATCGCAATATAACCTAACCTAACCCATCTAGACCCTTGCTGGTAATGTTTCACAGAATCCCGGTCGTGTCGGCTCGTACTTCTCGGTGGGGTCATTATATACGTCTATAACGTTATATATCCTAACCCAAGGGAACCTAACATCTCGGATGTAGTATTTTCCAACATTCCTGGCGGGTCGGCCCCTACTTCTCGGGGGGCACATTATATACGTCTGTATCGTAATATGACCCAACCTAACCCATCTAGACCGTCGCTGGTAATGTTTTACAAAATCCCGGTAGTGTCGACCCATACTTCTCGGTGGGGACATTATATACGTCTATAACGTTATGTATCCTAAGCCAAGGGAACCTAACATCTCGGATGTAGTATTTTCCAACATTCCTGGCGGGTCGGCCCCTACTTCTCGGTGGGCACATTATAGACGTTTATATCGCAATATAACCTACCCTAACCCATCTAGACCCTCGCTGGTAATGTTTTACAAAATGCCGGTCGTGTCGGCCCGTACTTCTCGGTGGGGACATTATATACGTCTATATCGTTATATATCCTAACCTAAGGGAACCTAACATCTCGGATGTAGTATTTTCCAACATTCCTGGCGGGCCGGCCCCTACTTCTCGGTGGGCACATTATATACGTCCATATCGTAATATAACCTAACCTAACACATCTAGACCCTCGCCGGTAATGTTTTACAAAATTCCGGTCTTGTCGGCCCGCACTTTGCCGTGGGGACATTATATACGTCTACAACGTTATATATCCTAACCTAAGGGAACCTAACATCTCGGATGTAGTATTTTCCAAGATTCCTGGCAGGTCGGCCCCTACTTCTCGGTGGGCACATTATATACGTCTATATCGTAATATAACCTAACCTAACCCATCTAGACCCTCGCTGGTAATGTTTCACAGAATCCCGTTCATGTCTTCCCGTACGTCTCGGTGCGGATATTATATACGTCTATAAATTTATATATCCTAACCTAAGGGTACCTAACATCTCGGATGTAGTATTTTCCAACATTCCTGGCGGGTCGGCCCCTACTTCTCGGTCGGCACATTATATACGTCTATATCGTAATATAACCCAACCTAACCCATCTAGACCCTCGCTGGTAATGTTTTACAAAATTCCGGTCGTGTCGGCCCGTACTTTGCCGTGGGGACATTATATACGTCTAGAACGTTATATATCCTAAACTAAGGGAACATAACATCTCGGATGTAGTATTTTCCAACATTCCTCATGGGCCGGCCCCTACTTCTCGGTGGGCACATTATATACGTCTATATCGCAATATAATCTAACCTAACCCAACTAGACCCTCGCTGGTAATGTTTTACAGAATCCCGGTCGTGTCTGCCCGTACGTCTCGGTGGGGACATTATATACGTCTATAACGTTATATATCCTAACCCAAGGGAACCTAACATCTCGGATGTAGTATTTTCCAACATTCCTGGCGGGTCGGCCCCTACTTCTCGGTGGGCACATTATAAACGTCTATATCGTAATATAACCTAACCTAACCCATCTAGACTCTCGCTGGTGATGTTTTACAAAATCCCGGTCGTGTCTGCCCGTACTTCTCGGTGCGGACATTTTATACGTCTATAACGTTATATATCCTAACCTAAGGGAACCTAACTTCTCGGTTGTAGTATTTTCCAACATTCATTGCGGGTCGGCCCCTACTTCTCGGTGGGCAGATTATATACGTCCATATCGTAATATAACCTAACCTAACCCATCTAGATCCTCGCTGGTAATATTTTACAAAATTACGGTCGTGTCGGCCCGTACTTTGCCGTGGGGACATTATATACGTCTATAACTTTATATATCCTAACCTGAGGGAACCTAACATCTCGGATGTAGTATTTTCCAACATTCCTGGCGGGTCGGCCCCTACTTCTCGGTGGACACATTATATACGTCTATATCGTAATATAACCTAACCTAACCCATCTAGACCGTCGCTGGTAATGTTTTACAAAATCCCGGTCTTGTCGGCCCGTACTTCTCGGTGGGGACATTATTTACGTCTATAACGTTATACATCCTAACCCAAGGGAACCTAACATCTCGGATGTAGTATTTTCCAACATTCCTGGCGGGTAGGCCCCTACTTCTCGGTGGGCACATTATATACGTCTATATCGCAATATAACCTAACCTAACCCATCTAGACTCTCGCTGGTGATGTTTTACAAAATCCCGGTCGTGTCTGCCCGTACTTCTCGGTGCGGACATTTTATACGTCTATAACGTTATATATCCTAACCTAAGGGAACCTAACTTCTCGGTTGTAGTATTTTCCAACATTCCTGGCGGGTCGGCCCCTACTTCTCGGTGGGCACATTATAGACGTTTATATCGCAATATAACCTACCCTAACCCATCTAGACCCTCGCTGGTAATGTTTTCCAAATTGACGGTCGTGTCGGCCCGTACTTCTCGGTGGGGACATTATATACGTCTATATCGTTATATATCCTAACCTAAGGGAACCTAACATCTGGGATGTAGTATTTTCCAACATTCCTGGCGGGCCGGCCCCTACTTCTCGGTGGGCACATTATATACGTCTATATCGTAATATAACCTAACCTAACCCATCTAGACCCTCGCTGGTAATGTTTCACAGAATCCCGTTCATGTCTTCCCGTACGTCTCGGTGCGGATATTATATACGTCTATAAATTTATATATCCTAACCTAAGGGAACCTAACATCTCGGATGTATTATTTTCCAACATTCCTGGCGGGTCGGCCCCTACTTCTCGGTGGGTACATTATATACGTCTATATCGTAATATAACCTAACCTAACCCATCTAGACCCTCGCTGGTAATGTTTTACAAAATCCCGGTCTTATCGGCCTGTACTTCTCGGTGGGGACATTATATACGTCTATAACGTTATATATCCTAACCCAAGGGAACCTAACATCGCGGATGTAGTATTTTCCAACATTCCTGGCGGGTCGGCCCCTACTTCTCGGTGGGCACATTATTGACGTCTATATCGCAATATAACCTAACCTAACCCATCTAGACCCTCGCTGGTAATGTTTTACAAAATCCCGGTCGTGTCGGCCCGTACTTCTCGGTGGGGACATTATATACGTCTATATCGTTATATATCCTAACCCAAGGGAAACTAACATCTCGGATGTAGTATTTTCCAACATTCCTGGCGGGTAGGCCCCTACTTCTCGGTGGGCACATTATATACGTCTATATCGCAATATAACCTAACCTAACCCATCTAGACTCTCGCTGGTGATGTTTTACAAAATCCCGGTTGTGTCTGCCCGTACTTCTCGGTGGGGACATTATATACGTCTATATCGTTATATATCCTAACCGAAGGGAACCTAACATCTCGGATGTAGTATTTTCCAACATTCCTGGCTGGGCGGCCCCTACTTCTCGGTGGGCACATTATATACGTCCATATCGTAATATAACCTAACCTAACCCATCTAGACCCTCGCTGGTAATGTTTTACAAAATTCCGGTCGTGTCGGCCCGTACTTTGCCGTGGGGACATTATATACGTCTAGAACGTTATATATCCTAAACTAAGGGAACATAACATCTCGGATGTAGTATTTTCCAACATTCCTCATGCGCCGGCCCCTACTTCTCGGTGGGCACATTATATACGTCTATATCGCAATATAACCTAACCTAACCCATATAGACCCTCGCTGGTGATGTTTTAAAAAATCCCGGTCGTGTCTGCCCGTACTTCTCGGTGGGGACATTATATACGTCTATAACGTTATATATCCTAACCCAAGGGAACCTAACATCTCGGATGTAGTATTTTCCAACATTCCTGGCGGCTCGGCCCCTACTTCTCGGTGGGCACATTATATACGTCTATATCGCAATATAACCTAACCTAACCCAACTAGACCCTCGCTGGTAATGTTTTACAAAATCCCGGTCGTGTCTGCCCGTACTTCTCGGTGGGGACATTATATACGTCTATAACGTTATATATCCTAACCCAAGGGAACCTAACATCTCGGATGTAGTATTTTCCAACATTCCTGGCGGGTCGGCCCCTACTTCTCGGTGGGCACATTATATACGTCTATATCGCAATATAACCTAACCTAACCCAACTAGACCCTCGCTGGTAATGTTTTACAAAATCCCGGTCGTGTCTGCCCGTACTTCTCGGTGGGGACATTATATACGTCTATAACGTTATATATCCTAACCCAAGGGAACCTAACATCTCGGATGTAGTATTCTCCAACATTCCTGGCGGGTCGGCCCCTACTTCTCGGTGGGCACATTATATACGTCTATATCGTAATATAACCTAACCTAACCCATCTAGACCCTCACTGGTAATGTTTTACAAAATTCCGGTCGTGTCGACCCGTACTTCTCGGTGAGGACATTGTATACGTCTATAACGTTATATATCCTAACCTAAGGGAACCTAACATCTCGGATGTAGTATTTCACAACATTCCTGGCGGGTCGGCGCCAATTCTCGGGGGGATCATTATATACGTCTATAACGTAATATAACCTAACCTAACACATCTAGCCCCTAGCTGGGAATGTTTTACAGAATCCCGGTCGTGTCTGCCCGTACGTCTCGGTGGGGACATTATATACGTCTATAACGTTATATATCCTAACCCAAGGGAACCTAATATCTCGGATGTAGTATTTTCCAACATTCCTGGCGGGTCGGCCCCTACTTCTCGGTGGGCACATTATATACGTCTGTATCGCAATATAATCTAACCTAACCCAACTAGACCCTCGCTGGTAATGTTTTACAAAATCCCGGGCGTGTCGGCCCGTACTTTGCCGTGGGGACATTATATACGTCTATAACTTCATATATCCTAACCGAAGGGAACCTAACATCTCGGATGTAGTATTTTCCAACATTCCTGGCTGGGCGGCCCCTACTTCTCGGTGGGCACATTATATACGTCCATATCGTAATATAACCTAACCTAACCCATCTAGACCCTCGCTGATAATGTTTTACAAAATTCCGGTCGTGTCGGCCCGTACTTTGCCGTGGGGACATTATATACGTCTAGAACGTTATATATCCTAAACTAAGGGAACATAACATCTCGGATGTAGTATTTTCCAACATTCCTCATGGGCCGGACCCTACTTCTCGGTGGGCACATTGTATACGTCTATATCGCAATATAATCTAACCTAACCCAACTAGACCCTCGCTGGTAATGTTTTACAAAATCCCGGGCGTGTCGGCCCGTACTTTGCCGTGGGGACATTATATACGTCTATAACTTCATATATCCTAACCTGAGGGAACCTAACATCTCGGATGTAGTATTTTCCAACATTCCTGGCGGGCCGGCCCCTACTTCTCGGTGGGCACATTATATACGTCCATATCGTAATATAATCTAACGTAACCCATCTAGACCCTCGCTGGTAATGTTTTACAAAATTCCGGTCGTGTCGGCCCGTACTTTGCCGTGGGGACATCATATACGTCTATAACTTTATATATCCTAACCTGAGGGAACCTAACATCTCGGATGTAGTATTTTCCAACATTCCTGGCGGGTCGGCCCCTACTTCTCGGTGGGCACATTATATACGTCTGTATCGCAATATAATCTAACCTAACCCAACTAGACCCTCGCTGGTAATGTTTTACAAAATCCCGGGCGTGTCGGCCCGTACTTTGCCGTGGGGACATTATATACGTCTATAACTTCACATATCCTAACCTGAGGGAACCTAACATCTCGGATGTAGTATTTTCCAACATTCCTGGCGGGCCGGCCCCTACTTCTCGGTGGGCACATTATATACGTCCATATCGTAATATAACCTAACGTAACCCATCTAGACCCTCGCTGGTAATGTTTTACAAAATTCCGGTCGTGTCGGCCCGTACTTTGCCGTGGGGACATCATATACTTCTATAACTTTATATATCCTAACCTGAGGGAACCTAACATCTCGGATGTAGTATTTTCCAACATTCCTGGCGGGTCGGCCCCTACTTCTCGGTGGGCACATTATATACGTCTGTATCGCAATATAATCTAACGTAACCCAACTAGACCCTCGCTGGTAATGTTTTACAAAATCCCGGGCGTGTCGGCCCGTACTTTGCCGTGGGGACATTATATACGTCTATAACTTCACATATCCTAACCTGAGGGAACCTAAAATCTCGGATGTAGTATTTTCCAACATTCCTGGCGGGCCGGCCCCTACTTCTCGGTGGGCACATTATATACGTCCATATCGTAATATAACCTAACGTAACCCATCTAGACCCTCGCTGGTAATGTTTTACAAAATTCCGGTCGTGTCGGCCCGTACTTTGCCGTGGGGACATCATATACGTCTATAACTTTATATACCCTAACCTGAGGGAACCTAACATCTCGGATGTAGTATTTTCCAACATTCCTGGCGGGTCGGCCCCTACTTCTCGGTGGGCACATTATATACGTCCATATCGTAATATAACCTAACCTAACCCATCTAGACCCTCGCTGGTAATGTTTTACAAAATCCCGGTCGTGTCTGCCCGTACTTCTCGGTGGGGACATTATATACGTCTATAACGTTATATATCCTAACCCAAGGGAACCTAACATCTCGGATGTAGTATTTTCCAACATTCCTGGCGGGTCGGCCCCTACTTCTCGGTGGGCACATTATATACGTCCATATCGTAATATAACCTAACCTAACCCATCTAGAACCTCGCTGGTAATGTTTCACAGAATCCCGGTCGTGTCGGCTCGTACTTCTCGGTGGGGACATTATATACGTCTATAACGTTATATATCCTAACCCAAGGGAACCTAACATCTCGGATGTAGTATTTTCCAACATTCCTGGCGGGTTGGCCCCTACTTCTCAGTGGGCACATTATGTACGTCTATATCGCAATATAACCTAACCTAACCCAACTAGACCCTCGCTGGTAATGTTTTACGAAATCCCGGTCGTGTCGGCCCGTACTTCTCGGTGGGGACATTATTTACGTCTATAACGTTATATATCCTAACCCAAGGGAACCTAACATCTCGGATGTAGTATTTTCCAACATTCCTGGCGGGTCGGCCCCTACTTCTCGGTGGGCACATTATAAACGTCTATATCGTAATATAACCTAACCTAACCCATCTAGACCCTCGCTGGTAATGTTTTGCAAAATCCCGGTCGTGTCGGCCCGTACTTCTCGGCGGGACATTATATATGTCTATAACGTTATATATCCTAACCTAAGGGAACCTAACTTCTCGGATGTAGTATTTTCCAACATTCATTGCGGGTCGGCCCCTACTTCTCGGTGGGCAGATTATATGCGTCCATATCGTAATATAACCTAACCTAACCCATCTAGATCCTCGCTGGTAATATTTTACAAAATTACGGTCGTGTCGGCCCGTACTTTGCCGTGGGGACATTATATACGTCTATAACTTTATATATCCTAACCTGAGGGATCCTAACATCTCGGATGTAGTATTTTCCAACATTCCTGGCGGGTCGGCCCCTACTTCTCGGTGGACACATTATATACGTCTATATCGTAATATAACCTAACCTAACCCATCTAGACCGTCGCTGGTAATGTTTTACAAAATCCCGGTCTTGTCGGCCCGTACTTCTCGGTGGGGACATTATTTACGTCTATAACGTTATACATCCTAACCCAAGGGAACCTAACATCTCGGATGTAGTATTTTCCAACATTCCTGGCGGGTAGGCCCCTACTTCTCGGTGGGCACATTATATACGTCTATATCGCAATATAACCTAACCTAACCCATCTAGACTCTCGCTGGTGATGTTTTACAAAATCCCGGTCGTGTCTGCCCGTACTTCTCGGTGCGGACATTTTATACGTCTATAACGTTATATATCCTAACCCAAGGGAACCTAGCTTCTCGGATGTAGTATTTTCCAACATTCCTGGCGGGTCGGCCCCTACTTCCCGGTGGGCACATTATATACGTCTATATCGTAATATAACCTAACCTAACCGATCTAGACCCTCACTGGTAATGTTTTACAAAATCCCGGTAGTGTCGGCCCGTACTTCTCGGTGGGGACATTATATACGTCTATAACGTTATATATCCTAACCTAAGGGAATCTAACTTCTCGGATGTAGTATTTTCCAACATTCCTGGCGGGTCGGCCCCTACTTCTCGGTGGGCACATTATATACGTCTATATCGCAATATAACCTAACCTAACCCATCTGGACACTCGCTGGTAATGTTTTACAAAATCCCGGTCGTGTCGGCCCGTACTTCTCGGTGGGGACATTATATACGTCTATATCGTTATATATCCTAACCGAAGGGAACCTAACATCTCGGATGTAGTGTTTTCCAACATTCCTGGCTGGGCGGCCCCTACTTCTCGGTGGGCACATTATATACGTCCATATCGTAATATAACCTAACCTAACCCATCTAGACCCTCGCTGGTAATGTTTTACAAAATTCCGGTCGCGTCGGCCCGTACTTTGCCGTGGGGACATTATATACGTCTAGAACGTTATATATCCTAAACTAAGGGAACATAACATCTCGGATGTAGTATTTTCCAACATTCCTCATGGGCCGGCCCCTACTTCTCGGTGGGCACATTATATACGTCTATATCGCAATATAACCTAACCTAACCCATATAGACCCTCGCTGGTGATGTTTTAAAAAATCCCGGTCGTGTCTGCCCGTACTTCTCGGTGGGGACATTATATACGTCTATAACGTTATATATCCTAACCCAAGGGAACCTAACATCTCGGATGTAGTATTTTCCAACATTCCTGGCGGCTCGGCCCCTACTTCTCGGTGGGCACATTATATACGTCTATATCGCAATATAACCTAACCTAACCCAACTAGACCCTCGCTGGTAATGTTTTACAAAATCCCGGTCGTGTCTGCCCGTACTTCTCGGTGGGGACATTATATACGTCTATAACGTTATATATCCTAACCCAAGGGAACCTAACATCTCGGATGTAGTATTTTCCAACATTCCTGGCGGCTCGGCCCCTACTTCTCGGTGGGCACATTATATACGTCTATATCGCAATATAACCTAACCTAACCCATATAGACCCTCGGTGGTGATGTTTTAAAAAATCCCGGTCGTGTCTGCCCGTACTTCTCGGTGGGCACATTATATACGTCTATATCGTAATATAACCTAACCTAACCCATCTAGACCCTCACTGGTAATGTTTTACAAAATTCCGGTCGTGTCGACCCGTACTTCTCGGTGAGGACATTGTATACGTCTATAACGTTATATATCCTAACCTAAGGGAACCTAACATCTCGGATGTAGTATTTCACAACATTCCTGGCGGGTCGGCGCCAATTCTCGGGGGGATCATTATATACGTCTATAACGTAATATAACCTAACCTAACACATCTAGCCCCTAGCTGGGAATGTTTTACAGAATCCCGGTCGTGTCTGCCCGTACGTCTCGGTGGGGACATTATATACGTCTATAACGTTATATATCCTAACCCAAGGGAACCTAATATCTCGGATGTAGTATTTTCCAACATTCCTGGCGGGTCGGCCCCTACTTCTCGGTGGGCACATTATATACGTCTGTATCGCAATATAATCTAACCTAACCCAACTAGACCCTCGCTGGTAATGTTTTACAAAATCCCGGGCGTGTCGGCCCGTACTTTGCCGTGGGGACATTATATACGTCTATAACTTCATATATCCTAACCTGAGGGAACCTAACATCTCGGATGTAGTATTTTCCAACATTCCTGGCGGGCCGGCCCCTACTTCTCGGTGGGCACATTATATACGTCCATATCGTAATATAATCTAACGTAACCCATCTAGACCCTCGCTGGTAATGTTTTACAAAATTCCGGTCGTGTCGGCCCGTACTTTGCCGTGGGGACATCATATACGTCTATAACTTTATATATCCTAACCTGAGGGAACCTAACATCTCGGATGTAGTATTTTCCAACATTCCTGGCGGGTCGGCCCCTACTTCTCGGTGGGCACATTATAAACGTCTATATCGTAATATAACCTAACCTAACCCATCTAGACCCTCGCTGGTAATGTTTTACAAAATCCCGGTGGTGTCGGCCCGTACTTCTCGGCGGGACATTATATATGTCTATAACGTTATATATCCTAACCTAAGGGAACCTAACTTCTCGGATGTAGTATTTTCCAACATTCCTGGAGGGTCGGCCCCTACTTCTCGGTGGGCACATTATATACGTCCATATCGTAATATAAGCTAACCTAACCCATCTAGACCCTCGCTGGTAATATTTTACAAAATTCCGGTCGTGTCGGCCCGTACTTTGCCGTGGGGACATTATATACGTCTATAACTTTATATATCCTAACTTGAGGGAACCTAACATCTCGGATGTAGTATTTTCCAACATTCCTGGCGGGTCGGCCCCCACTTCTCGGTGGACACATTATATACGTCTATATCGTAATATAACCTAACCTAACCCATCTTGACCGTCGCTGGTAATGTTTTTACAAAATCCCGGTCGTGTCTGCCCGTACTTCTCGGTGGGGACATTATATACGTCTATAACGTTATATATCCTAACCCAAGGGAACCTAACATCTCGGATGTAGTATTTTCCAACATTCCTGGCGGGTCGGCCCCTACTTCTCAGTGGGCACATTATGTACGTCTATATCGCAATATAACCTAACCTAACCCATCTAGACCCTCGCTGGTAATGTTTTACAAAATCCCGGTCGTGTCTGCCCGTACTTCTCGGTGGGGACATTATATACGTCTATAACGTTATATATCCTAACCCAAGGGAACCTAACATCTCGGATGTAGTATTTTCCAACATTCCTGCCGTGTCGACCCCTACATCTCGGTGGGCACACTATATACGTCTATATCGCAATATAACCTAACCTAACCCATCTAGACCCTCGCTGGTAATGTTTCACAGAATCCCGTTCATGTCTTCCCGTACGTCTCGGTGCGGATATTATATACGTCTATAAATTTATATATCCTAACCTAAGGGTACCTAACATCTCGGATGTAGTATTTTCCAACATTCCTGGCGGGTCGGCCCCTACTTCTCGGTGAGCACATTATATACGTCTATATCGTAATATAACCCAACCTAACCCATCTAGACCGTCGCTGGTAATGTTTTACAAAATCCCGGTGGTGTCGGCCCGTACTTCTCGGCGGGACATTATATATGTCTATAACGTTATATATCCTAACCTAAGGGAACCTAACTTCTCGGATGTAGTATTTTCCAACATTCATTGCGGGTCGGCCCCTATTTCTCGGTGGGCACATTATATACGTCCATATCGTAACATAACCTAACCTAACCCATCTAGATCCTCGCTGGTAATATTTTACAAAATTCCGGTCGTGTCGGCCCGTACTTTGCCGTGGGGACATTATATACGTCTATAACTTTATATATCCTAACCTGAGGGAACCTAACATCTCGGATGTAGTATTTTCCAACATTCCTGGCGGGTCGGCCCCTACTTCTCGGTGGACACATTATATACGTCTATATCGTAATATAACCTAACCTAACCCATCTAGACCGTCGCTGGTAATGTTTTACAAAATCCCGGTCTTGTCGGCCCGTACTTCTCGGTGGGGACATTATTTACGTCTATAACGTTATACATCCTAACCCAAGGGAACCTAACATCTCGGATGTAGTATTTTCCAACATTCCTGGCGGGTAGGCCCCTACTTCTCGGTGGGCACATTATATACGTCTATATCGCAATATAACCTAACCTAACCCATATAGACCCTCGCTGGTGATGTTTTAAAAAATCCCGGTCGTGTCTGCCCGTACTTCTCGGTGGGGACATTATATACGTCTATAACGTTATATATCCTAACCCAAGGGAACCTAACATCTCGGATGTAGTATTTTCCAACATTCCTGGCGGGTCGGCCCCTACTTCTCGGTGGGCACATTATATACGTCTATATCGTAATATAACCTAACCTAACCCATCTAGACCCTCACTGGTAATGTTTTACAAAATTCCGGTCGTGTCGACCCGTACTTCTCGGTGAGGACATTGTATACGTCTATAACGTTATATATCCTAACCTAAGGGTACCTAACATCTCGGATGTAGTATTTCACAACATTCCTGGCGGGTCGGCGCCAATTCTCGGTGGGATCATTATATACGTCTATAACGTAATATAACCTAACCTAACACATCTAGCCCCTAGCTGGGAATGTTTTACAGAATCCCGGTCGTGTCTGCCCGTACGTCTCGGAGGGGACATTGTATACGTCTATAACGTTATATATCCTAACCTAAGGGAACCTAACATCTCGGATGTAGTATTTCACAACATTCCTGGCGGGTCGGCGCCAATTCTCGGTGGGATCATTATATACGTCTATAACGTAATATAACCTAACCTAACACATCTAGCCCCTAGCTGGGAATGTTTTACAGAATCCCGGTCGTGTCTGCCCGTACGTCTCGGTGGGGACATTATATACGTCTATAACGTTATATATCCTAACCCAAGGGAACCTAACATCTCGGATGTAGTATTTTCCAACATTTCTGGCGGGTCGGCCCCTACTTCTCGGTGGGAACATTATATACGTCTATAACGTAATATAACCTAACCTAACCCTCCTAGACCCTTGCTGGTAATGTTTCACAGAATCCCGGTCGTGTCGGCTCGTACTTCTCGGTGGGGACATTATATACGTCTATAACGTTATATATCCTAACCCAAGGGAACCTAACATCTCGGATGTAGTATTTTCCAACATTCCTGGCGGGTCGGCCCCTACTTCTCAGTGGGCACATTATGTACGTCTATATCGCAATATAACCTAACCTAACCCATCTAGACCCTCGCTGGTAATGTTTCACAGAATCCCGTTCATGTCTTCCCGTACGTCTCGTTGCGGATATTATATACGTCTATAAATTTATATATCCTAACCTAAGGGTACCTAACATCTCGGATGTAGTATTTTCCAACATTCCTGGCGGGTCGGCCCCTACTTCTCGGTGAGCACATTATATACGTCTATATCGTAATATAACCCAACCTAACCCATCTAGACCGTCGCTGGTAATGTTTTACAAAATCCCGGTCGTGTCGACCCGTACTTCTCGGTGGGGACATTATATACGTCTATAACGTTATATATCCTAACCCAAGGGAACCTAACATCTCGGATGTAGTATTTTCCAACAATCCTGGCGAGTCGGCCCCTACTTCTCGGTGGGCACATTATTGACGTCTATATCGCAATATAACCTAACCTAACCCATCTAGACCCTCGCTGGTAATGTTTTGCAAAATCCCGGTCGTGTCGGCCCGTACTTCTCGGTGGGGACATTATATACGTCTATATCGTTATATATCCTAACCCAAGGGAACCTAACATCTCGGATGTAGTATTTTCCAACATTCCTGGCGGGTCGGCCTCTACTTCTCGGTGGGCACATTACTGACGTCTATATCGCAATATAACCTAACCTAACCCATCTAGATCCTCGCTGGTAATGTTTTACAAAATCCCGGTCGTGTCTGCCCGTACTTCTCGGTGCGTACATTATATACGTCTATAAATTTATATATCCTAACCTAAGGGAACCTAACATCTCGGATGTAGTATTTTCCAACATTCCTGGCGGGTCGGCCCCTACTTCTCGGTGGGCACATTATATACGTCCATATCGTAATATAACCCAACCTAACCCATCTAGACCGTCGCTGGTAATGTTTTACAAAATCCCGGTGGTGTCGGCCCGTACTTCTCGGCGGGACATTATATATGTCTATAACGTTATATATCCTAACCTAAGGGAACCTAACTTCTCGGATGTAGTATTTTCCAACATTCATTGCGGGTCGGCCCCTATTTCTCGGTGGGCACATTATATACGTCCATATCGTAACATAACCTAACCTAACCCATCTAGATCCTCGCTGGTAATATTTTACAAAATTCCGGTCGTGTCGGCCCGTACTTTGCCGTGGGGACATTATATACGTCTATAACTTTATATATCCTAACCTGAGGGAACCTAACATCTCGGATGTAGTATTTTCCAACATTCCTGGCGGGTCGGCCCCTACTTCTCGGTGGACACATTATATACGTCTATATCGTAATATAACCTAACCTAACCCATCTAGACCGTCGCTGGTAATGTTTTACAAAATCCCGGTCTTGTCGGCCCGTACTTCTCGGTGGGGACATTATTTACGTCTATAACGTTATACATCCTAACCCAAGGGAACCTAACATCTCGGATGTAGTATTTTCCAACATTCCTGGCGGGTAGGCCCCTACTTCTCGGTGGGCACATTATATACGTCTATATCGCAATATAACCTAACCTAACCCATATAGACCCTCGCTGGTGATGTTTTAAAAAATCCCGGTCGTGTCTGCCCGTACTTCTCGGTGGGGACATTATATACGTCTATAACGTTATATATCCTAACCCAAGGGAACCTAACATCTCGGATGTAGTATTTTCCAACATTCCTGGCGGGTCGGCCCCTACTTCTCGGTGGGCACATTATATACGTCTATATCGTAATATAACCTAACCTAACCCATCTAGACCCTCACTGGTAATGTTTTACAAAATTCCGGTCGTGTCGACCCGTACTTCTCGGTGAGGACATTGTATACGTCTATAACGTTATATATCCTAACCTAAGGGAACCTAACATCTCGGATGTAGTATTTCACAACATTCCTGGCGGGTCGGCGCCAATTCTCGGTGGGATCATTATATACGTCTATAACGTAATATAACCTAACCTAACACATCTAGCCCCTAGCTGGGAATGTTTTACAGAATCCCGGTCGTGTCTGCCCGTACGTCTCGGAGGGGACATTGTATACGTCTATAACGTTATATATCCTAACCTAAGGGAACCTAACATCTCGGATGTAGTATTTCACAACATTCCTGGCGGGTCGGCGCCAATTCTCGGTGGGATCATTATATACGTCTATAACGTAATATAACCTAACCTAACACATCTAGCCCCTAGCTGGGAATGTTTTACAGAATCCCGGTCGTGTCTGCCCGTACGTCTCGGTGGGGACATTATATACGTCTATAACGTTATATATCCTAACCCAAGGGAACCTAACATCTCGGATGTAGTATTTTCCAACATTTCTGGCGGGTCGGCCCCTACTTCTCGGTGGGAACATTATATACGTCTATAACGTAATATAACCTAACCTAACCCTCCTAGACCCTTGCTGGTAATGTTTCACAGAATCCCGGTCGTGTCGGCTCGTACTTCTCGGTGGGGACATTATATACGTCTATAACGTTATATATCCTAACCCAAGGGAACCTAACATCTCGGATGTAGTATTTTCCAACATTCCTGGCGGGTCGGCCCCTACTTCTCAGTGGGCACATTATGTACGTCTATATCGCAATATAACCTAACCTAACCCATCTAGACCCTCGCTGGTAATGTTTCACAGAATCCCGTTCATGTCTTCCCGTACGTCTCGGTGCGGATATTATATACGTCTATAAATTTATATATCCTAACCTAAGGGTACCTAACATCTCGGATGTAGTATTTTCCAACATTCCTGGCGGGTCGGCCCCTACTTCTCGGTGAGCACATTATATACGTCTATATCGTAATATAACCCAACCTAACCCATCTAGACCGTCGCTGGTAATGTTTTACAAAATCCCGGTCGTGTCGACCCGTACTTGTCGGTGGGGACATTATATACGTCTATAACGTTATATATCCTAACCCAAGGGAACCTAACATCTCGGATGTAGTATTTTCCAACATTCCTGGCGGGTCGGCCTCTACTTCTCGGTGGGCACATTACTGACGTCTATATCGCAATATAACCTAACCTAACCCATCTAGATCCTCGCTGGTAATGTTTTACAAAATCCCGGTCGTGTCTGCCCGTACTTCTCGGTGCGTACATTATATACGTCTATAAATTTATATATCCTAACCTAAGGGAACCTAACATCTCGGATGTAGTATTTTCCAACATTCCTGGCGGGTCGGCCCCTACTTCTCGGTGGGCACATTATATACGTCCATATCGTAATATAACCTTACCTAACCCATCTAGACCCTCGCTGGTAATGTTTTACAAAATCCCGGTGGTGTCGGCCCGTACTTCTCGGCGGGACATTATATATGTCTATAACGTTATATATCCTAACCTAAGGGAACCTAACTTCTCGGATGTAGTATTTTCCAACATTCATTGCGGGTCGGCCCCTATTTCTCGGTGGGCACATTATATACGTCCATATCGTAACATAACCTAACCTAACCCATCTAGATCCTCGCTGGTAATATTTTACAAAATTCCGGTCGTGTCGGCCCGTACTTTGCCGTGGGGACATTATATACGTCTATAACTTTATATATCCTAACCTGAGGGAACCTAACATCTCGGATGTAGTATTTTCCAACATTCCTGGCGGGTCGGCCCCCACTTCTCGGTGGACACATTATATACGTCTATATCGTAATATAACCTAACCTAACCCATCTCGACCGTCGCTGGTAATGTTTTTACAAAATCCCGGTCGTGTCTGCCCGTACTTCTCGGTGGGGACATTATATACGTCTATAACGTTATATATCCTAACCCAAGGGAACCTAACATCTCGGATGTAGTATTTTCCAATATTCCTGGCGGGTCGGCCCCTACTTCTAGGTGGGCACATTATATACGTCTATATCGTAATATAACCTAACCTAACCCATCTAGACCCTCACTGGTAATGTTTTACAAAATTCCGGTCGTGTCGACCCGTACTTCTCGGTGGGGACATTATATACGTCTATATCGTTATATATCCTAACCGAAGGGAACCTAACATCTCGGATGTAGTATTTTCCAACATTCCTGGCGGGTCGGCCCCTACTTCTCGGTGAGCACATTATATACGTCTATATCGTAATATAACCCAACCTAACCCATCTAGACCGTCGCTGGTAATGTTTTACAAAATCCCGGTCGTGTCGACCCGTACTTCTCGGTGGGGACATTATATACGTCTATAACGTTATATATCCTAACCCAAGGGAACCTAACATCTCGGATGTAGTATTTTCCAACAATCCTGGCGAGTCGGCCCCTACTTCTCGGTGGGCACATTATTGACGTCTATATCGCAATATAACCTAACCTAACCCATCTAGACCCTCGCTGGTAATGTTTTGCAAAATCCCGGTCGTGTCGGCCCGTACTTCTCGGTGGGGACATTATATACGTCTATATCGTTATATATCCTAACGCAAGGGAACCTAACATCTCGGATGTAGTATTTTCCAACATTCCTGGCGGGTCGGCCTCTACTTCTCGGTGGGCACATTACTGACGTCTATATCGCAATATAACCTAACCTAACCCATCTAGATCCTCGCTGGTAATGTTTTACAAAATCCCGGTCGTGTCTGACCGTACTTCTCGGTGCGTACATTATATACGTCTATAAATTTATATATCCTAACCTAAGGGAACCTAACATCTCGGATGTAGTATTTTCCAACATTCCTGGCGGGTCGGCCCCTACTTCTCGGTGGGCACATTATATACGTCCATATCGTAATATAACCTTACCTAACCCATCTAGACCCTCGCTGGTAATGTTTTACAAAATCCCGGTGGTGTCGGCCCGTACTTCTCGGCGGGACATTATATATGTCTATAACGTTATATATCCTAACCTAAGGGAACCTAACTTCTCGGATGTAGTATTTTCCAACATTCATTGCGGGTCGGCCCCTATTTCTCGGTGGGCACATTATATACGTCCATATCGTAACATAACCTAACCTAACCCATCTAGATCCTCGCTGGTAATATTTTACAAAATTCCGGTCGTGTCGGCCCGTACTTTGCCGTGGGGACATTATATACGTCTATAACTTTATATATCCTAACCTGAGGGAACCTAACATCTCGGATGTAGTATTTTCCAACATTCCTGGCGGGTCGGCCCCCACTTCTCGGTGGACACATTATATACGTCTATATCGTAATATAACCTAACCTAACCCATCTTGACCGTCGCTGGTAATGTTTTTACAAAATCCCGGTCGTGTCTGCCCGTACTTCTCGGTGGGGACATTATATACGTCTATAACGTTATATATCCTAACCCAAGGGAACCTAACATCTCGGATGTAGTATTTTCCAATATTCCTGGCGGGTCGGCCCCTACTTCTCGGTGGGCACATTATATACGTCTATATCGTAATATAACCTAACCTAACCCATCTAGACCCTCACTGGTAATGTTTTACAAAATTCCGGTCGTGTCGACCCGTACTTCTCGGTGGGGACATTATATACGTCTATATCGTTATATATCCTAACCGAAGGGAACCTAACATCTCGGATGTAGTATTTTCCAACATTCCTGGCGGGTCGGCCCCTACTTCTCGGTGAGCACATTATATACGTCTATATCGTAATATAACCCAACCTAACCCATCTAGACCGTCGCTGGTAATGTTTTACAAAATCCCGGTCGTGTCGACCCGTACTTCTCGGTGGGGACATTATATACGTCTATAACGTTATATATCCTAACCCAAGGGAACCTAACATCTCGGATGTAGTATTTTCCAACAATCCTGGCGAGTCGGCCCCTACTTCTCGGTGGGCACATTATTGACGTCTATATCGCAATATAACCTAACCTAACCCATCTAGACCCTCGCTGGTAATGTTTTGCAAAATCCCGGTCGTGTCGGCCCGTACTTCTCGGTGGGGACATTATATACGTCTATATCGTTATATATCCTAACCCAAGGGAACCTAACATCTCGGATGTAGTATTTTCCAACATTCCTGGCGGGTCGGCCTCTACTTCTCGGTGGGCACATTACTGACGTCTATATCGCAATATAACCTAACCTAACCCATCTAGATCCTCGCTGGTAATGTTTTACAAAATCCCGGTCGTGTCTGACCGTACTTCTCGGTGCGTACATTATATACGTCTATAAATTTATATATCCTAACCTAAGGGAACCTAACATCTCGGATGTAGTATTTTCCAACATTCCTGGCGGGTCGGCCCCTACTTCTCGGTGGGCACATTATATACGTCCATATCGTAATATAACCTTACCTAACCCATCTAGACCCTCGCTGGTAATGTTTTACAAAATCCCGGTGGTGTCGGCCCGTACTTCTCGGCGGGACATTATATATGTCTATAACGTTATATATCCTAACCTAAGGGAACCTAACTTCTCGGATGTAGTATTTTCCAACATTCATTGCGGGTCGGCCCCTATTTCTCGGTGGGCACATTATATACGTCCATATCGTAACATAACCTAACCTAACCCATCTAGATCCTCGCTGGTAATATTTTACAAAATTCCGGTCGTGTCGGCCCGTACTTTGCCGTGGGGACATTATATACGTCTATAACTTTATATATCCTAACCTGAGGGAACCTAACATCTCGGATGTAGTATTTTCCAACATTCCTGGCGGGTCGGCCCCCACTTCTCGGTGGACACATTATATACGTCTATATCGTAATATAACCTAACCTAACCCATCTTGACCGTCGCTGGTAATGTTTTTACAAAATCCCGGTCGTGTCTGCCCGTACTTCTCGGTGGGGACATTATATACGTCTATAACGTTATATATCCTAACCCAAGGGAACCTAACATCTCGGATGTAGTATTTTCCAATATTCCTGGCGGGTCGGCCCCTACTTCTCGGTGGGCACATTATATACGTCTATATCGTAATATAACCTAACCTAACCCATCTAGACCCTCACTGGTAATGTTTTACAAAATTCCGGTCGTGTCGACCCGTACTTCTCGGTGGGGACATTATATACGTCTATATCGTTATATATCCTAACCGAAGGGAACCTAACATCTCGGATGTAGTATTTTCTAACATTCCTGGCTGGGCGGCCCCTACTTCTCGGTGGGCACATTATATACGTCCATATCGTAATATAACCTAACCTAACCCATCTAGACCCTCGCTGGTAATGTTTCACAGAATCCCGTTCATGTCTTCCCGTACGTCTCGGTGCGGATATTATATACGTCTATAAATTTATATATCCTAACCTAAGGGTACCTAACATCTCGGATGTAGTATTTTCCAACATTCCTGGCGGGTCGGCCCCTACTTCTCGGTGAGCACATTAGATACGTCTATATCGTAATATAACCCAACCTAACCCATCTAGACCGTCGCTGGTAATGTTTTACAAAATCCCGGTCGTGTCGACCCGTACTTCTCGGTGGGGACATTATATACGTCTATAACGTTATATATCCTAACCCAAGGGAACCTAACATCTCGGATGTAGTATTTTCCAACAATCCTGGCGAGTCGGCCCCTACTTCTCGGTGGGCACATTATTGACGTCTATATCGCAATATAACCTAACCTAACCCATCTAGACCCTCGCTGGTAATGTTTTGCAAAATCCCGGTCGTGTCGGCCCGTACTTCTCGGTGGGGACATTATATACGTCTATATCGTTATATATCCTAACCCAAGGGAACCTAACATCTCGGATGTAGTATTTTCCAACATTCCTGGCGGGTCGGCCTCTACTTCTCGGTGGGCACATTACTGACGTCTATATCGCAATATAACCTAACCTAACCCATCTAGATCCTCGCTGGTAATGTTTTACAAAATCCCGGTCGTGTCTGCCCGTACTTCTCGGTGCGTACATTATATACGTCTATAAATTTATATATCCTAACCTAAGGGAACCTAACATCTCGGATGTAGTATTTTCCAACATTCCTGGCGGGTCGGCCCCTACTTCTCGGTGGGCACATTATATACGTCCATATCGTAATATAACCCAACCTAACCCATCTAGACCGTCGCTGGTAATGTTTTACAAAATCCCGGTGGTGTCGGCCCGTACTTCTCGGCGGGACATTATATATGTCTATAACGTTATATATCCTAACCTAAGGGAACCTAACTTCTCGGATGTAGTATTTTCCAACATTCATTGCGGGTCGGCCCCTATTTCTCGGTGGGCACATTATATACGTCCATATCGTAACATAACCTAACCTAACCCATCTAGATCCTCGCTGGTAATATTTTACAAAATTCCGGTCGTGTCGGCCCGTACTTTGCCGTGGGGACATTATATACGTCTATAACTTTATATATCCTAACCTGAGGGAACCTAACATCTCGGATGTAGTATTTTCCAACATTCCTGGCGGGTCGGCCCCTACTTCTCGGTGGACACATTATATACGTCTATATCGTAATATAACCTAACCTAACCCATCTAGACCGTCGCTGGTAATGTTTTACAAAATCCCGGTCTTGTCGGCCCGTACTTCTCGGTGGGGACATTATTTACGTCTATAACGTTATACATCCTAACCCAAGGGAACCTAACATCTCGGATGTAGTATTTTCCAACATTCCTGGCGGGTAGGCCCCTACTTCTCGGTGGGCACATTATATACGTCTATATCGCAATATAACCTAACCTAACCCATATAGACCCTCGCTGGTGATGTTTTAAAAAATCCCGGTCGTGTCTGCCCGTACTTCTCGGTGGGGACATTATATACGTCTATAACGTTATATATCCTAACCCAAGGGAACCTAACATCTCGGATGTAGTATTTTCCAACATTCCTGGCGGGTCGGCCCCTACTTCTCGGTGGGCACATTATATACGTCTATATCGTAATATAACCTAACCTAACCCATCTAGACCCTCACTGGTAATGTTTTACAAAATTCCGGTCGTGTCGACCCGTACTTCTCGGTGAGGACATTGTATACGTCTATAACGTTATATATCCTAACCTAAGGGAACCTAACATCTCGGATGTAGTATTTCACAACATTCCTGGCGGGTCGGCGCCAATTCTCGGTGGGATCATTATATACGTCTATAACGTAATATAACCTAACCTAACACATCTAGCCCCTAGCTGGGAATGTTTTACAGAATCCCGGTCGTGTCTGCCCGTACGTCTCGGAGGGGACATTGTATACGTCTATAACGTTATATATCCTAACCTAAGGGAACCTAACATCTCGGATGTAGTATTTCACAACATTCCTGGCGGGTCGGCGCCAATTCTCGGTGGGATCATTATATACGTCTATAACGTAATATAACCTAACCTAACACATCTAGCCCCTAGCTGGGAATGTTTTACAGAATCCCGGTCGTGTCTGCCCGTACGTCTCGGTGGGGACATTATATACGTCTATAACGTTATATATCCTAACCCAAGGGAACCTAACATCTCGGATGTAGTATTTTCCAACATTTCTGGCGGGTCGGCCCCTACTTCTCGGTGGGAACATTATATACGTCTATAACGTAATATAACCTAACCTAACCCTCCTAGACCCTTGCTGGTAATGTTTCACAGAATCCCGGTCGTGTCGGCTCGTACTTCTCGGTGGGGACATTATATACGTCTATAACGTTATATATCCTAACCCAAGGGAACCTAACATCTCGGATGTAGTATTTTCCAACATTCCTGGCGGGTCGGCCCCTACTTCTCAGTGGGCACATTATGTACGTCTATATCGCAATATAACCTAACCTAACCCATCTAGACCCTCGCTGGTAATGTTTCACAGAATCCCGTTCATGTCTTCCCGTACGTCTCGGTGCGGATATTATATACGTCTATAAATTTATATATCCTAACCTAAGGGTACCTAACATCTCGGATGTAGTATTTTCCAACATTCCTGGCGGGTCGGCCCCTACTTCTCGGTGAGCACATTATATACGTCTATATCGTAATATAACCCAACCTAACCCATCTAGACCGTCGCTGGTAATGTTTTACAAAATCCCGGTCGTGTCGACCCGTACTTCTCGGTGGGGACATTATATACGTCTATAACGTTATATATCCTAACCCAAGGGAACCTAACATCTCGGATGTAGTATTTTCCAACATTCCTGGCGGGTCGGCCTCTACTTCTCGGTGGGCACATTACTGACGTCTATATCGCAATATAACCTAACCTAACCCATCTAGATCCTCGCTGGTAATGTTTTACAAAATCCCGGTCGTGTCTGCCCGTACTTCTCGGTGCGTACATTATATACGTCTATAAATTTATATATCCTAACCTAAGGGAACCTAACATCTCGGATGTAGTATTTTCCAACATTCCTGGCGGGTCGGCCCCTACTTCTCGGTGGGCACATTATATACGTCCATATCGTAATATAACCTTACCTAACCCATCTAGACCCTCGCTGGTAATGTTTTACAAAATCCCGGTGGTGTCGGCCCGTACTTCTCGGCGGGACATTATATATGTCTATAACGTTATATATCCTAACCTAAGGGAACCTAACTTCTCGGATGTAGTATTTTCCAACATTCATTGCGGGTCGGCCCCTATTTCTCGGTGGGCACATTATATACGTCCATATCGTAACATAACCTAACCTAACCCATCTAGATCCTCGCTGGTAATATTTTACAAAATTCCGGTCGTGTCGGCCCGTACTTTGCCGTGGGGACATTATATACGTCTATAACTTTATATATCCTAACCTGAGGGAACCTAACATCTCGGATGTAGTATTTTCCAACATTCCTGGCGGGTCGGCCCCCACTTCTCGGTGGACACATTATATACGTCTATATCGTAATATAACCTAACCTAACCCATCTTGACCGTCGCTGGTAATGTTTTTACAAAATCCCGGTCGTGTCTGCCCGTACTTCTCGGTGGGGACATTATATACGTCTATAACGTTATATATCCTAACCCAAGGGAACCTAACATCTCGGATGTAGTATTTTCCAATATTCCTGGCGGGTCGGCCCCTACTTCTAGGTGGGCACATTATATACGTCTATATCGTAATATAACCTAACCTAACCCATCTAGACCCTCACTGGTAATGTTTTACAAAATTCCGGTCGTGTCGACCCGTACTTCTCGGTGGGGACATTATATACGTCTATATCGTTATATATCCTAACCGAAGGGAACCTAACATCTCGGATGTAGTATTTTCCAACATTCCTGGCGGGTCGGCCCCTACTTCTCGGTGAGCACATTATATACGTCTATATCGTAATATAACCCAACCTAACCCATCTAGACCGTCGCTGGTAATGTTTTACAAAATCCCGGTCGTGTCGACCCGTCCTTCTCGGTGGGGACATTATATACGTCTATAACGTTATATATCCTAACCCAAGGGAACCTAACATCTCGGATGTAGTATTTTCCAACAATCCTGGCGAGTCGGCCCCTACTTCTCGGTGGGCACATTATTGACGTCTATATCGCAATATAACCTAACCTAACCCATCTAGACCCTCGCTGGTAATGTTTTGCAAAATCCCGGTCGTGTCGGCCCGTACTTCTCGGTGGGGACATTATATACGTCTATATCGTTATATATCCTAACGCAAGGGAACCTAACATCTCGGATGTAGTATTTTCCAACATTCCTGGCGGGTCGGCCTCTACTTCTCGGTGGGCACATTACTGACGTCTATATCGCAATATAACCTAACCTAACCCATCTAGATCCTCGCTGGTAATGTTTTACAAAATCCCGGTCGTGTCTGACCGTACTTCTCTGTGCGTACATTATATACGTCTATAAATTTATATATCCTAACCTAAGGGAACCTAACATCTCGGATGTAGTATTTTCCAACATTCCTGGCGGGTCGGCCCCTACTTCTCGGTGGGCACATTATATACGTCCATATCGTAATATAACCTTACCTAACCCATCTAGACCCTCGCTGGTAATGTTTTACAAAATCCCGGTGGTGTCGGCCCGTACTTCTCGGCGGGACATTATATATGTCTATAACGTTATATATCCTAACCTAAGGGAACCTAACTTCTCGGATGTAGTATTTTCCAACATTCATTGCGGGTCGGCCCCTATTTCTCGGTGGGCACATTATATACGTCCATATCGTAACATAACCTAACCTAACCCATCTAGATCCTCGCTGGTAATATTTTACAAAATTCCGGTCGTGTCGGCCCGTACTTTGCCGTGGGGACATTATATACGTCTATAACTTTATATATCCTAACCTGAGGGAACCTAACATCTCGGATGTAGTATTTTCCAACATTCCTGGCGGGTCGGCCCCCACTTCTCGGTGGACACATTATATACGTCTATATCGTAATATAACCTAACCTAACCCATCTTGACCGTCGCTGGTAATGTTTTTACAAAATCCCGGTCGTGTCTGCCCGTACTTCTCGGTGGGGACATTATATACGTCTATAACGTTATATATCCTAACCCAAGGGAACCTAACATCTCGGATGTAGTATTTTCCAATATTCCTGGCGGGTCGGCCCCTACTTCTCGGTGGGCACATTATATACGTCTATATCGTAATATAACCTAACCTAACCCATCTAGACCCTCACTGGTAATGTTTTACAAAATTCCGGTCGTGTCGACCCGTACTTCTCGGTGGGGACATTATATACGTCTATATCGTTATATATCCTAACCGAAGGGAACCTAACATCTCGGATGTAGTATTTTCCAACATTCCTGGCGGGTCGGCCCCTACTTCTCGGTGAGCACATTATATACGTCTATATCGTAATATAACCCAACCTAACCCATCTAGACCGTCGCTGGTAATGTTTTACAAAATCCCGGTCGTGTCGACCCGTACTTCTCGGTGGGGACATTATATACGTCTATAACGTTATATATCCTAACCCAAGGGAACCTAACATCTCGGATGTAGTATTTTCCAACAATCCTGGCGAGTCGGCCCCTACTTCTCGGTGGGCACATTATTGACGTCTATATCGCAATATAACCTAACCTAACCCATCTAGACCCTCGCTGGTAATGTTTTGCAAAATCCCGGTCGTGTCGGCCCGTACTTCTCGGTGGGGACATTATATACGTCTATATCGTTATATATCCTAACCCAAGGGAACCTAACATCTCGGATGTAGTATTTTCCAACATTCCTGGCGGGTCGGCCTCTACTTCTCGGTGGGCACATTACTGACGTCTATATCGCAATATAACCTAACCTAACCCATCTAGATCCTCGCTGGTAATGTTTTACAAAATCCCGGTCGTGTCTGACCGTACTTCTCGGTGCGTACATTATATACGTCTATAAATTTATATATCCTAACCTAAGGGAACCTAACATCTCGGATGTAGTATTTTCCAACATTCCTGGCGGGTCGGCCCCTACTTCTCGGTGGGCACATTATATACGTCCATATCGTAATATAACCTTACCTAACCCATCTAGACCCTCGCTGGTAATGTTTTACAAAATCCCGGTGGTGTCGGCCCGTACTTCTCGGCGGGACATTATATATGTCTATAACGTTATATATCCTAACCTAAGGGAACCTAACTTCTCGGATGTAGTATTTTCCAACATTCATTGCGGGTCGGCCCCTATTTCTCGGTGGGCACATTATATACGTCCATATCGTAACATAACCTAACCTAACCCATCTAGATCCTCGCTGGTAATATTTTACAAAATTCCGGTCGTGTCGGCCCGTACTTTGCCGTGGGGACATTATATACGTCTATAACTTTATATATCCTAACCTGAGGGAACCTAACATCTCGGATGTAGTATTTTCCAACATTCCTGGCGGGTCGGCCCCCACTTCTCGGTGGACACATTATATACGTCTATATCGTAATATAACCTAACCTAACCCATCTTGACCGTCGCTGGTAATGTTTTTACAAAATCCCGGTCGTGTCTGCCCGTACTTCTCGGTGGGGACATTATATACGTCTATAACGTTATATATCCTAACCCAAGGGAACCTAACATCTCGGATGTAGTATTTTCCAATATTCCTGGCGGGTCGGCCCCTACTTCTCGGTGGGCACATTATATACGTCTATATCGTAATATAACCTAACCTAACCCATCTAGACCCTCACTGGTAATGTTTTACAAAATTCCGGTCGTGTCGACCCGTACTTCTCGGTGGGGACATTATATACGTCTATATCGTTATATATCCTAACCGAAGGGAACCTAACATCTCGGATGTAGTATTTTCCAACATTCCTGGCTGGGCGGCCCCTACTTCTCGGTGGGCACATTATATACGTCCATATCGTAATATAACCTAACCTAACCCATCTAGACCCTCGCTGGTAATGTTTCACAGAATCCCGTTCATGTCTTCCCGTACGTCTCGGTGCGGATATTATATACGTCTATAAATTTATATATCCTAACCTAAGGGTACCTAACATCTCGGATGTAGTATTTTCCAACATTCCTGGCGGGTCGGCCCCTACTTCTCGGTGAGCACATTAGATACGTCTATATCGTAATATAACCCAACCTAACCCATCTAGACCGTCGCTGGTAATGTTTTACAAAATTCCGGTCGTGTCGACCCGTACTTCTCGGTGGGGACATTATATACGTCTATATCGTTATATATCCTAACCGAAGGGAACCTAACATCTCGGATGTAGTATTTTCCAACATTCCTGGCTGGGCGGCCCCTACTTCTCGGTGGGTACATTACTGACGTCTATATCGCAATATAACCTAACCTAACCCATCTAGATCCTCGCTGGTAATGTTTTACAAAATCCCGGTCGTGTCTGACCGTACTTCTCGGTGCGTACATTATATACGTCTATAAATTTATATATCCTAACCTAAGGGAACCTAACATCTCGGATGTAGTATTTTCCAACATTCCTGGCGGGTCGGCCCCTACTTCTCGGTGGGCACATTATATACGTCCATATCGTAATATAACCTTACCTAACCCATTTAGACCCTCGCTGGTAATGTTTTACAAAATCCCGGTGGTGTCGGCCCGTACTTCTCGGCGGGACATTATATATGTCTATAACGTTATATATCCTAACCTAAGGGAACCTAACTTCTCGGATGTAGTATTTTCCAACATTCATTGCGGGTCGGCCCCTATTTCTCGGTGGGCACATTATATACGTCCATATCGTAACATAACCTAACCTAACCCATCTAGATCCTCGCTGGTAATATTTTACAAAATTCCGGTCGTGTCGGCCCGTACTTTGCCGTGGGGACATTATATACGTCTATAACTTTATATATCCTAACCTGAGGGAACCTAACATCTCGGATGTAGTATTTTCCAACATTCCTGGCGGGTCGGCCCCCACTTCTCGGTGGACACATTATATACGTCTATATCGTAATATAACCTAACCTAACCCATCTTGACCGTCGCTGGTAATGTTTTTACAAAATCCCGGTCGTGTCTGCCCGTACTTCTCGGTGGGGACATTATATACGTCTATAACGTTATATATCCTAACCCAAGGGAACCTAACATCTCGGATGTAGTATTTTCCAATATTCCTGGCGGGTCGGCCCCTACTTCTCGGTGGGCACATTATATACGTCTATATCGTAATATAACCTAACCTAACCCATCTAGACCCTCACTGGTAATGTTTTACAAAATTCCGGTCGTGTCGACCCGTACTTCTCGGTGGGGACATTATATACGTCTATATCGTTATATATCCTAACCGAAGGGAACCTAACATCTCGGATGTAGTATTTTCCAACATTCCTGGCTGGGCGGCCCCTACTTCTCGGTGGGCACATTATATACGTCCATATCGTAATATAACCTAACCTAACCCATCTAGACCCTCGCTGGTAATATTTCACAGAATCCCGTTCATGTCTTCCCGTACGTCTCGGTGCGGATATTATATACGTCTATAAATTTATATATCCTAACCTAAGGGTACCTAACATCTCGGATGTAGTATTTTCCAACATTCCTGGCGGGTCGGCCCCTACTTCTCGGTGAGCACATTATATACGTCTATATCGTAATATAACCCAACCTAACCCATCTAGACCGTCGCTGGTAATGTTTTACAAAATCCCGGTCGTGTCGACCCGTACTTCTCGGTGGGGACATTATATACGTCTATAACGTTATATATCCTAACCCAAGGGAACCTAACATCTCGGATGTAGTATTTTCCAACAATCCTGGCGAGTCGGCCCCTACTTCTCGGTGGGCACATTATTGACGTCTATATCGCAATATAACCTAACCTAACCCATCTAGACCCTCGCTGGTAATGTTTTGCAAAATCCCGGTCGTGTCGGCCCGTACTTCTCGGTGGGGACATTATATACGTCTATATCGTTATATATCCTAACCCAAGGGAACCTAACATCTCGGATGTAGTATTTTCCAACATTCCTGGCGGGTCGGCCTCTACTTCTCGGTGGGCACATTACTGACGTCTATATCGCAATATAACCTAACCTAACCCATCTAGATCCTCGCTGGTAATGTTTTACAAAATCCCGGTCGTGTCTGCCCGTACTTCTCGGTGCGTACATTATATACGTCTATAAATTTATATATCCTAACCTAAGGGAACCTAACATCTCGGATGTAGTATTTTCCAACATTCCTGGCGGGTCGGCCCCTACTTCTCGGTGGGCACATTATATACGTCCATATCGTAATATAACCTTACCTAACCCATCTAGACCCTCGCTGGTAATGTTTTACAAAATCCCTGTGGTGTCGGCCCGTACTTCTCGGCGGGACATTATATATGTCTATAACGTTATATATCCTAACCTAAGGGAACCTAACTTCTCGGATGTAGTATTTTCCAACATTCATTGCGGGTCGGCCCCTATTTCTCGGTGGGCACATTATATACGTCCATATCGTAACATAACCTAACCTAACCCATCTAGATCCTCGCTGGTAATATTTTACAAAATTCCGGTCGTGTCGGCCCGTACTTTGCCGTGGGGACATTATATACGTCTATAACTTTATATATCCTAACCTGAGGGAACCTAACATCTCGGATGTAGTATTTTCCAACATTCCTGGCGGGTCGGCCCCCACTTCTCGGTGGACACATTATATACGTCTATATCGTAATATAACCTAACCTAACCCATCTTGACCGTCGCTGGTAATGTTTTTACAAAATCCCGGTCGTGTCTGCCCGTACTTCTCGGTGGGGACATTATATACGTCTATATCGTTATATATCCTAACCGAAGGGAACCTAACATCTCGGATGTAGTATTTTCCAACATTCCTGGCTGGGCGGCCCCTACTTCTCGGTGGGCACATTATATACGTCCATATCGTAATATAACCTAACCTAACCCATCTAGACCCTCGCTGGTAATGTTTCACAGAATCCCGTTCATGTCTTCCCGTACGTCTCGGTGCGGATATTATATACGTCTATAAATTTATATATCCTAACCTAAGGGTACCTAACATCTCGGATGTAGTATTTTCCAACATTCCTGGCGGGTCGGCCCCTACTTCTCGGTGAGCACATTATATACGTCTATATCGTAATATAACCCAACCTAACCCATCTAGACCGTCGCTGGTAATGTTTTACAAAATCCCGGTCGTGTCGACCCGTACTTCTCGGTGGGGACATTATATACGTCTATAACGTTATATATCCTAACCCAAGGGAACCTAACATCTCGGATGTAGTATTTTCCAACAATCCTGGCGAGTCGGCCCCTACTTCTCGGTGGGCACATTATTGACGTCTATATCGCAATATAACCTAACCTAACCCATCTAGACCCTCGCTGGTAATGTTTTGCAAAATCCCGGTCGTGTCGGCCCGTACTTCTCGGTGGGGACATTATATACGTCTATATCGTTATATATCCTAACCCAAGGGAACCTAACATCTCGGATGTAGTATTTTCCAACATTCCTGGCGGGTCGGCCTCTACTTCTCGGTGGGCACATTACTGACGTCTATATCGCAATATAACCTAACCTAACCCATCTAGATCCTCGCTGGTAATGTTTTACAAAATCCCGGTCGTGTCTGCCCGTACTTCTCGGTGCGTACATTATATACGTCTATAAATTTATATATCCTAACCTAAGGGAACCTAACATCTCGGATGTAGTATTCTCCAACATTCCTGGCGGGTCGGCCCCTACTTCTCGGTGGGCACATTATATACGTCCATATCGTAATATAACCTTACCTAACCCATCTAGACCCTCGCTGGTAATGTTTTACAAAATCCCGGTGGTGTCGGCCCGTACTTCTCGGCGGGACATTATATATGTCTATAACGTTATATATCCTAACCTAAGGGAACCTAACTTCTCGGATGTAGTATTTTCCAACATTCATTGCGGGTCGGCCCCTATTTCTCGGTGGGCACATTATATACGTCCATATCGTAACATAACCTAACCTAACCCATCTAGATCCTCGCTGGTAATATTTTACAAAATTCCGGTCGTGTCGGCCCGTACTTTGCCGTGGGGACATTATATACGTCTATAACTTTATATATCCTAACCTGAGGGAACCTAACATCTCGGATGTAGTATTTTCCAACATTCCTGGCGGGTCGGCCCCCACTTCTCGGTGGACACATTATATACGTCTATATCGTAATATAACCTAACCTAACCCATCTTGACCGTCGCTGGTAATGTTTTTACAAAATCCCGGTCGTGTCTGCCCGTACTTCTCGGTGGGGACATTATATACGTCTATAACGTTATATATCCTAACCCAAGGGAACCTAACATCTCGGATGTAGTATTTTCCAATATTCCTGGCGGGTCGGCCCCTACTTCTCGGTGGGCACATTATATACGTCTATATCGTAATATAACCTAACCTAACCCATCTAGACCCTCACTGGTAATGTTTTACAAAATTCCGGTCGTGTCGACCCGTACTTCTCGGTGGGGACATTATATACGTCTATATCGTTATATATCCTAACCGAAGGGAACCTAACATCTCGGATGTAGTATTTTCCAACATTCCTGGCTGGGCGGCCCCTACTTCTCGGTGGGCACATTATATACGTCCATATCGTAATATAACCTAACCTAACCCATCTAGACCCTCGCTGGTAATGTTTCACAGAATCCCGTTCATGTCTTCCCGTACGTCTCGGTGCGGATATTATATACGTCTATAAATTTATATATCCTAACCTAAGGGTACCTAACATCTCGGATGTAGTATTTTCCAACATTCCTGGCGGGTCGGCCCCTACTTCTCGGTGAGCACATTATATACGTCTATATCGTAATATAACCCAACCTAACCCATCTAGACCGTCGCTGGTAATGTTTTACAAAATCCCGGTCGTGTCGACCCGTACTTCTCGGTGGGGACATTATATACGTCTATAACGTTATATATCCTAACCCAAGGGAACCTAACATCTCGGATGTAGTATTTTCCAACAATCCTGGCGAGTCGGCCCCTACTTCTCGGTGGGCACATTATTGACGTCTATATCGCAATATAACCTAACCTAACCCATCTAGACCCTCGCTGGTAATGTTTTGCAAAATCCCGGTCGTGTCGGCCCGTACTTCTCGGTGGGGACATTATATACGTCTATATCGTTATATATCCTAACCCAAGGGAACCTAACATCTCGGATGTAGTATTTTCCAACATTCCTGGCGGGTCGGCCTCTACTTCTCGGTGGGCACATTACTGACGTCTATATCGCAATATAACCTAACCTAACCCATCTAGATCCTCGCTGGTAATGTTTTACAAAATCCCGGTCGTGTCTGCCCGTACTTCTCGGTGCGTACATTATATACGTCTATAAATTTATATATCCTAACCTAAGGAAACCTAACATCTCGGATGTAGTATTTTCCAACATTCCTGGCGGGTCGGCCCCTACTTCTCGGTGGGCACATTATATACGTCCATATCGTAATATAACCTTACCTAACCCATCTAGACCCTCGCTGGTAATGTTTTACAAAATCCCGGTGGTGTCGGCCCGTACTTCTCGGCGGGACATTATATATGTCTATAACGTTATATATCCTAACCTAAGGGAACCTAACTTCTCGGATGTAGTATTTTCCAACATTCATTGCGGGTCGGCCCCTATTTCTCGGTGGGCACATTATATACGTCCATATCGTAACATAACCTAACCTAACCCATCTAGATCCTCGCTGGTAATATTTTACAAAATTCCGGTCGTGTCGGCCCGTACTTTGCCGTGGGGACATTATATACGTCTATAACTTTATATATCCTAACCTGAGGGAACCTAACATCTCGGATGTAGTATTTTCCAACATTCCTGGCGGGTCGGCCCCCACTTCTCGGTGGACACATTATATACGTCTATATCGTAATATAACCTAACCTAACCCATCTTGACCGTCGCTGGTAATGTTTTTACAAAATCCCGGTCGTGTCTGCCCGTACTTCTCGGTGGGGACATTATATACGTCTATAACGTTATATATCCTAACCCAAGGGAACCTAACATCTCGGATGTAGTATTTTCCAATATTCCTGGCGGGTCGGCCCCTACTTCTCGGTGGGCACATTATATACGTCTATATCGTAATATAACCTAACCTAACCCATCTAGACCCTCACTGGTAATGTTTTACAAAATTCCGGTCGTGTCGACCCGTACTTCTCGGTGGGGACATTATATACGTCTATATCGTTATATATCCTAACCGAAGGGAACCTAACATCTCGGATGTAGTATTTTCCAACATTCCTGGCTGGGCGGCCCCTACTTCTCGGTGGGCACATTATATACGTCCATATCGTAATATAACCTAACCTAACCCATCTAGACCCTCGCTGGTAATGTTTCACAGAATCCCGTTCATGTCTTCCCGTACGTCTCGGTGCGGATATTATATACGTCTATAAATTTATATATCCTAACCTAAGGGTACCTAACATCTCGGATGTAGTATTTTCCAACATTCCTGGCGGGTCGGCCCCTACTTCTCGGTGAGCACATTATATACGTCTATATCGTAATATAACCCAACCTAACCCATCTAGACCGTCGCTGGTAATGTTTTACAAAATCCCGGTCGTGTCGACCCGTACTTCTCGGTGGGGACATTATATACGTCTATAACGTTATATATCCTAACCCAAGGGAACCTAACATCTCGGATGTAGTATTTTCCAACAATCCTGGCGAGTCGGCCCCTACTTCTCGGTGGGCACATTATTGACGTCTATATCGCAATATAACCTAACCTAACCCATCTAGACCCTCGCTGGTAATGTTTTGCAAAATCCCGGTCGTGTCGGCCCGTACTTCTCGGTGGGGACATTATATACGTCTATATCGTTATATATCCTAACCCAAGGGAACCTAACATCTCGGATGTAGTATTTTCCAACATTCCTGGCGGGTCGGCCTCTACTTCTCGGTGGGCACATTACTGACGTCTATATCGCAATATAACCTAACCTAACCCATCTAGATCCTCGCTGGTAATGTTTTACAAAATCCCGGTCGTGTCTGCCCGTACTTCTCGGTGCGTACATTATATACGTCTATAAATTTATATATCCTAACCTAAGGAAACCTAACATCTCGGATGTAGTATTTTCCAACATTCCTGGCGGGTCGGCCCCTACTTCTCGGTGGGCACATTATATACGTCCATATCGTAATATAACCTTACCTAACCCATCTAGACCCTCGCTGGTAATGTTTTACAAAATCCCGGTGGTGTCGGCCCGTACTTCTCGGCGGGACATTATATATGTCTATAACGTTATATATCCTAACCTAAGGGAACCTAACTTCTCGGATGTAGTATTTTCCAACATTCATTGCGGGTCGGCCCCTATTTCTCGGTGGGCACATTATATACGTCCATATCGTAACATAACCTAACCTAACCCATCTAGATCCTCGCTGGTAATATTTTACAAAATTCCGGTCGTGTCGGCCCGTACTTTGCCGTGGGGACATTATATACGTCTATAACTTTATATATCCTAACCTGAGGGAACCTAACATCTCGGATGTAGTATTTTCCAACATTCCTGGCGGGTCGGCCCCCACTTCTCGGTGGACACATTATATACGTCTATATCGTAATATAACCTAACCTAACCCATCTTGACCGTCGCTGGTAATGTTTTTACAAAATCCCGGTCGTGTCTGCCCGTACTTCTCGGTGGGGACATTATATACGTCTATAACGTTATATATCCTAACCCAAGGGAACCTAACATCTCGGATGTAGTATTTTCCAATATTCCTGGCGGGTCGGCCCCTACTTCTCGGTGGGCACATTATATACGTCTATATCGTAATATAACCTAACCTAACCCATCTAGACCCTCACTGGTAATGTTTTACAAAATTCCGGTCGTGTCGACCCGTACTTCTCGGTGGGGACATTATATACGTCTACATCGTTATATATCCTAACCGAAGGGAACCTAACATCTCGGATGTAGTATTTTCCAACATTCCTGGCTGGGCGGCCCCTACTTCTCGGTGGGCACATTATATACGTCCATATCGTAATATAACCTAACCTAACCCATCTAGACCCTCGCTGGTAATGTTTCACAGAATCCCGTTCATGTCTTCCCGTACGTCTCGGTGCGGATATTATATACGTCTATAAATTTATATATCCTAACCTAAGGGTACCTAACATCTCGGATGTAGTATTTTCCAACATTCCTGGCGGGTCGGCCCCTACTTCTCGGTGAGCACATTATATACGTCTATATCGTAATATAACCCAACCTAACCCATCTAGACCGTCGCTGGTAATGTTTTACAAAATCCCGGTCGTGTCGACCCGTACTTCTCGGTGGGGACATTATATACGTCTATAACGTTATATATCCTAACCCAAGGGAACCTAACATCTCGGATGTAGTATTTTCCAACAATCCTGGCGAGTCGGCCCCTACTTCTCGGTGGGCACATTATTGACGTCTATATCGCAATATAACCTAACCTAACCCATCTAGACCCTCGCTGGTAATGTTTTGCAAAATCCCGGTCGTGTCGGCCCGTACTTCTCGGTGGGGACATTATATACGTCTATATCGTTCTATATCCTAACCCAAGGGAACCTAACATCTCGGATGTAGTATTTTCCAACATTCCTGGCGGGTCGGCCTCTACTTCTCGGTGGGCACATTACTGACGTCTATATCGCAATATAACCTAACCTAACCCATCTAGATCCTCGCTGGTAATGTTTTACAAAATCCCGGTCGTGTCTGCCCGTACTTCTCGGTGCGTACATTATATACGTCTATAAATTTATATATCCTAACCTAAGGGAACCTAACATCTCGGATGTAGTATTTTCCAACATTCCTGGCGGGTCGGCCCCTACTTCTCGGTGGGCACATTATATACGTCCATATCGTAATATAACCTTACCTAACCCATCTAGACCCTCGCTGGTAATGTTTTACAAAATCCCGGTGGTGTCGGCCCGTACTTCTCGGCGGGACATTATATATGACTATAACGTTATATATCCTAACCTAAGGGAACCTAACTTCTCGGATGTAGTATTTTCCAACATTCATTGCGGGTCGGCCCCTATTTCTCGGTGGGCACATTATATACGTCCATATCGTAACATAACCTAACCTAACCCATCTAGATCCTCGCTGGTAATATTTTACAAAATTCCGGTCGTGTCTGCCCGTACTTTGCCGTGGGGACATTATATACGTCTATAACTTTATATATCCTAACCTGAGGGAACCTAACATCTCGGATGTAGTATTTTCCAACATTCCTGGCGGGTCGGCCCCCACTTCTCGGTGGACACATTATATACGTCTATATCGTAATATAACCTAACCTAACCCATCTAGACCCTCACTGGTAATGTTTTACAAAATTCCGGTCGTGTCGACCCGTACTTCTCGGTGGGGACATTATATACGTCTATATCGTTATATATCCTAACCGAAGGGAACCTAACATCTCGGATGTAGTATTTTCCAACATTCCTGGCTGGGCGGCCCCTACTTCTCGGTGGGCACATTATATACGTCCATATCGTAATATAACCTAACCTAACCCATCTAGACCCTCGCTGGTAATGTTTTACAAAATTCCGGTCGTGTCGACCCGTACTTCTCGGTGGGGACATTATATACGTCTATAACGTTATATATCCTAACCCAAGGGAACCTAACATCTCGGATGTAGTATTTTCCAACAATCCTGGCGAGTCGGCCCCTACTTCTCGGTGGGCACATTATTGACGTCTATATCGCAATATAACCTAACCTAACCCATCTAGACCCTCGCTGGTAATGTTTTGCAAAATCCCGGTCGTGTCGGCCCGTACTTCTCGGTGGGGACATTATATACGTCTATATCGTTATATATCCTAACCCAAGGGAACCTAACATCTCGGATGTAGTATTTTCCAACATTCCTGGCGGGTCGGCCTCTACTTCTCGGTGGGCACATTACTGACGTCTATATCGCAATATAACCTAACCTAACCCATCTAGATCCTCGCTGGTAATGTTTTACAAAATCCCGGTCGTGTCTGCCCGTACTTCTCGGTGCGTACATTATATACGTCTATAAATTTATATGTCCTAACATAAGGGAACCTAACATCTCGGATGTAGTATTTTCCAACATTCCTGGCGGGTCGGCCCCTACTTCTCGGTGGGCACATTATATACGTCCATATCGTAATATAACCTTACCTAACCCATCTAGACCCTCGCTGGTAATGTTTTACAAAATCCCGGTGGTGTCGGCCCGTACTTCTCGGCGGGACATTATATATGTCTATAACGTTATATATCCTAACCTAAGGGAACCTAACTTCTCGGATGTAGTATTTTCCAACATTCATTGCGGGTCGGCCCCTATTTCTCGGTGGGCACATTATATACGTCCATATCGTAACATAACCTAACCTAACCCATCTAGATCCTCGCTGGTAATATTTTACAAAATTCCGGTCGTGTCGGCCCGTACTTTGCCGTGGGGACATTATATACGTCTATAACTTTATATATCCTAACCTGAGGGAACCTAACATCTCGGATGTAGTATTTTCCAACATTCCTGGCGGGTCGGCCCCCACTTCTCGGTGGACACATTATATACGTCTATATCGTAATATAACCTAACCTAACCCATCTTGACCGTCGCTGGTAATGTTTTTACAAAATCCCGGTCGTGTCTGCCCGTACTTCTCGGTGGGGACATTATATACGTCTATAATGTTATATATCCTAACCCAAGGGAACCTAACATCTCGGATGTAGTATTTTCCAATATTCCTGGCGGGTCGGCCCCTACTTCTCGGTGGGCACATTATATACGTCTATATCGTAATATAACCTAACCTAACCCATCTAGACCCTCACTGGTAATGTTTTACAAAATTCCGGTCGTGTCGACCCGTACTTCTCGGTGGGGACATTATATACGTCTACATCGTTATATATCCTAACCGAAGGGAACCTAACATCTCGGATGTAGTATTTTCCAACATTCCTGGCTGGGCGGCCCCTACTTCTCGGTGGGCACATTATATACGTCCATATCGTAATATAACCTAACCTAACCCATCTAGACCCTCGCTGGTAATGTTTCACAGAATCCCGTTCATGTCTTCCCGTACGTCTCGGTGCGGATATTATATACGTCTATAAATTTATATATCCTAACCTAAGGGTACCTAACATCTCGGATGTAGTATTTTCCAACATTCCTGGCGGGTCGGCCCCTACTTCTCGGTGAGCACATTATATACGTCTATATCGTAATATAACCCAACCTAACCCATCTAGACCGTCGCTGGTAATGTTTTACAAAATCCCGGTCGTGTCGACCCGTACTTCTCGGTGGGGACATTATATACGTCTATAACGTTATATATCCTAACCCAAGGGAACCTAACATCTCGGATGTAGTATTTTCCAACAATCCTGGCGAGTCGGCCCCTACTTCTCGGTGGGCACATTATTGACGTCTATATCGCAATATAACCTAACCTAACCCATCTAGACCCTCGCTGGTAATGTTTTGCAAAATCCCGGTCGTGTCGGCCCGTACTTCTCGGTGGGGACATTATATACGTCTATATCGTTCTATATCCTAACCCAAGGGAACCTAACATCTCGGATGTAGTATTTTCCAACATTCCTGGCGGGTCGGCCTCTACTTCTCGGTGGGCACATTACTGACGTCTATATCGCAATATAACCTAACCTAACCCATCTAGATCCTCGCTGGTAATGTTTTACAAAATCCCGGTCGTGTCTGCCCGTACTTCTCGGTGCGTACATTATATACGTCTATAAATTTATATATCCTAACCTAAGGGAACCTAACATCTCGGATGTAGTATTTTCCAACATTCCTGGCGGGTCGGCCCCTACTTCTCGGTGGGCACATTATATACGTCCATATCGTAATATAACCTTACCTAACCCATCTAGACCCTCGCTGGTAATGTTTTACAAAATCCCGGTGGTGTCGGCCCGTACTTCTCGGCGGGACATTATATATGTCTATAACGTTATATATCCTAACCTAAGGGAACCTAACTTCTCGGATGTAGTATTTTCCAACATTCATTGCGGGTCGGCCCCTATTTCTCGGTGGGCACATTATATACGTCCATATCGTAACATAACCTAACCTAACCCATCTAGATCCTCGCTGGTAATATTTTACAAAATTCCGGTCGTGTCTGCCCGTACTTTGCCGTGGGGACATTATATACGTCTATAACGTTATATATCCTAACCCAAGGGAACCTAACATCTCGGATGTAGTATTTTCCAATATTCCTGGCGGGTCGGCCCCTACTTCTCGGTGGGCACATTATATACGTCTATATCGTAATATAACCTAACCTAACCCATCTAGACCCTCACTGGTAATGTTTTACAAAATTCCGGTCGTGTCGACCCGTACTTCTCGGTGGGGACATTATATACGTCTATATCGTTATATATCCTAACCGAAGGGAACCTAACATCTCGGATGTAGTATTTTCCAACATTCCTGGCTGGGCGGCCCCTACTTCTCGGTGGGCACATTATATACGTCCATATCGTAATATAACCTAACCTAACCCATCTAGACCCTCGCTGGTAATGTTTCACAGAATCCCGTTCATGTCTTCCCGTACGTCTCGGTGCGGATATTATATACGTCTATAAATTTATATATCCTAACCTAAGGGTACCTAACATCTCGGATGTAGTATTTTCCAACATTCCTGGCGGGTCGGCCCCTACTTCTCGGTGAGCACATTATATACGTCTATATCGTAATATAACCCAACCTAACCCATCTAGACCGTCGCTGGTAATGTTTTATAAAATCCCGGTCGTGTCGACCCGTACTTCTCGGTGGGGACATTATATACGTCTATAACGTTATATATCCTAACCCAAGGGAACCTAACATCTCGGATGTAGTATTTTCCAATATTCCTGGCGGGTCGGCCCCTACTTCTCGGTGGGCACATTATATACGTCTATATCGTAATATAACCTAACCTAACCCATCTAGACCCTCACTGGTAATGTTTTACAAAATTCCGGTCGTGTCGACCCGTACTTCTCGGTGGGGACATTATATACGTCTATATCGTTATATATCCTAACCGAAGGGAACCTAACATCTCGGATGTAGTATTTTCCAACATTCCTGGCTGGGCGGCCCCTACTTCTCGGTGGGCACATTATATACGTCCATATCGTAATATAACCTAACCTAACCCATCTAGACCCTCGCTGGTAATGTTTCACAGAATCCCGTTCATGTCTTCCCGTACGTCTCGGTGCGGATATTATATACGTCTATAAATTTATATATCCTAAAATAAGGGTACCTAACATCTCGGATGTAGTATTTTCCAACATTCCTGGCGGGTCGGCCCCTACTTCTCGGTGAGCACATTATATACGTCTATATCGTAATATAACCCAACCTAACCCATCTAGACCGTCGCTGGTAATGTTTTACAAAATCCCGGTCGTGTCGACCCGTACTTCTCGGTGGGGACATTATATACGTCTATAACGTTATATATCCTAACCCAAGGGAACCTAACATCTCGGATGTAGTATTTTCCAACAATCCTGGCGAGTCGGCCCCTACTTCTCGGTGGGCACATTATTGACGTCTATATCGCAATATAACCTAACCTAACCCATCTAGACCCTCGCTGGTAATGTTTTGCAAAATCCCGGTCGTGTCGGCCCGTACTTCTCGGTGGGGACATTATATACGTCTATATCGTTATATATCCTAACCCAAGGGAATCTAACATCTCGGATGTAGTATTTTCCAACATTCCTGGCGGGACGGCCTCTACTTCTCGGTGGGCACATTACTGACGTCTATATCGCAATATAACCTAACCTAACCCATCTAGATCCTCGCTGGTAATGTTTTACAAAATCCCGGTCGTGTCTGCCCGTACTTCTCGGTGCGTACATTATATACGTCTATAAATTTATATATCCTAACCTAAGGGAACCTATTATCTCGGATGTAGTATTTTCCAACATTCCTGGCGGGTCGGCCCCTACTTCTCGGTGGGCACATTATATACGTCCATATCGTAATATAACCTTACCTAACCCATCTAGACCCTCGCTGGTAATGTTTTACAAAATCCCGGTGGTGTCGGCCCGTACTTCTCGGCGGGACATTATATATGTCTATAACGTTATATATCCTAACCTAAGGGAACCTAACTTCTCGGATGTAGTATTTTCCAACATTCATTGCGGGTCGGCCCCTATTTCTCGGTGGGCACATTATATACGTCCATATCGTAACATAACCTAACCTAACCCATCTAGATCCTCGCTGGTAATATTTTACAAAATTCCGGTCGTGTCGGCCCGTACTTTGCCGTGGGGACATTATATACGTCTATAACTTTATATATCCTAACCTGAGGGAACCTAACATCTCGGATGTAGTATTTTCCAACATTCCTGGCGGGTCGGCCCCTACTTCTCGGTGGACACATTATATACGTCTATATCGTAATATAACCTAACCTAACCCATCTAGACCGTCGCTGGTAATGTTTTACAAAATCCCGGTCTTGTCGGCCCGTACTTCTCGGTGGTGACATTATTTACGTCTATAACGTTATACATCCTAACCCAAGGGAACCTAACATCTCGGATGTAGTATTTTCCAACATTCCTGGCGGGTAGGCCCCTACTTCTCGGTGGGCACATTATATACGTCTATATCGCAATATAACCTAACCTAACCCATATAGACCCTCGCTGGTGATGTTTTAAAAAATCCCGGTCGTGTCTGCCCGTACTTCTCGGTGGGGACATTATATACGTCTATAACGTTATATATCCTAACCCAAGGGAACCTAACATCTCGGATGTAGTATTTTCCAACATTCCTGGCGGGTCGGCCCCTACTTCTCGGTGGGCACATTATATACGTCTATATCGTAATATAACCTAACCTAACCCATCTAGACCCTCACTGGTAATGTTTTACAAAATTCCGGTCGTGTCGACCCGTACTTCTCGGTGAGGACATTGTATACGTCTATAACGTTATATATCCTAACCCAAGGGAACCTAACATCTCGGATGTAGTATTTTCCAACATTCCTGGCGGGTCGGCCCCTACTTCTCGGTGGGCACATTATATACGTCTATATCGTAATATAACCTAACCTAACCCATCTAGACCCTCACTGGTAATGTTTTACAAAATTCCGGTCGTGTCGACCCGTACTTCTCGGTGAGGACATTGTATACGTCTATAACGTTATATATCCTAACCTAAGGGAACCTAACATCTCGGATGTAGTATTTCACAACATTCCTGGCGGGTCGGCGCCAATTCTCGGTGGGATCATTATATACGTCTATAACGTAATATAACCTAACCTAACACATCTAGCCCCTAGCTGGGAATGTTTTACAGAATCCCGGTCGTGTCTGCCCGTACGTCTCGGTGGGGACATTATATACGTCTATAACGTTATATATCCTAACCCAAGGGAACCTAACATCTCGGATGTAGTATTTTCCAACATTCCTGGCGGGTCGGCCCCTACTTCTCGGTGGGCACATTATATACGTCTATATCGTAATATAACCTAACCTAACCCATCTAGACCCTCACTGGTAATGTTTTACAAAATTCCGGTCGTGTCGACCCGTACTTCTCGGTGAGGACATTGTATACGTCTATAACGTTATATATCCTAACCTAAGGGAACCTAACATCTCGGATGTAGTATTTCACAACATTCCTGGCGGGTCGGCGCCAATTCTCGGTGGGATCATTATATACGTCTATAACGTAATATAACCTAACCTAACACATCTAGCCCCTAGCTGGGAATGTTTTACAGAATCCCGGTCGTGTCTGCCCGTACGTCTCGGAGGGGACATTGTATACGTCTATAACGTTATATATCCTAACCTAAGGGAACCTAACATCTCGGATGTAGTATTTCACAACATTCCTGGCGGGTCGGCGCCAATTCTCGGTGGGATCATTATATACGTCTATAACGTAATATAACCTAACCTAACACATCTAGCCCCTAGCTGGGAATGTTTTACAGAATCCCGGTCGTGTCTGCCCGTACGTCTCGGTGGGGACATTATATACGTCTATAACGTTATATATCCTAACCCAAGGGAACCTAACATCTCGGATGTAGTATTTTCCAACATTTCTGGCGGGTCGGCCCCTACTTCTCGGTGGGAACATTATATACGTCTATAACGTAATATAACCTAACCTAACCCTCCTAGACCCTTGCTGGTAATGTTTCACAGAATCCCGGTCGTGTCGGCTCGTACTTCTCGGTGGGGACATTATATACGACTATAACGTTATATATCCTAACCCAAGGGAACCTAACATCTCGGATGTAGTATTTTCCAACATTCCTGGCGGGTCGGCCCCTACTTCTCAGTGGGCACATTATGTACGTCTATATCGCAATATAACCTAACCTAACCCAACTAGACCCTCGCTGGTAATGTTTTACGAAATCCCGGTCGTGTCGGCCCGTACTTCTCGGTGGGGACATTATTTACGTCTATAACGTTATATATCCTAACCCACGGGAACCTAACATCTCGGATGTAGTATTTTCCAACATTCCTGGCGGGTCGGCCCCTACTTCTCGGTGGGCACATTATAAACGTCTATATCGTAATATAACCTAACCTAATCCATCTAGACCCTCGCTGGTAATGTTTTACAAAATCCCGGTGGTGTCGGCCCGTACTTCTCGGTGGGGACATTATATATGTCTATAACGTTATATATCCTAACCTAAGGGAACCTAACCTCTCGGATGTAGTATTTCCCAACATTCCTGGCGGGTCGGCCCCTACTTCTCGGTGGGCACATTATATACGTCCATATCGTAATATAAGCTAACCTAACCCATCTAGACCCTCGCTGGTAATATTTTACAAAATTCCGGTCGTGTCGGCCCGTACTTTGCCGTGGGGACATTATATACGTCTATATCTTTATATATCCTAACCTAAGGGATCCTAACATCGCGGATGTAGTATTTTCCAACATTCCTGGCGGGCCGGCCCCTACTTCTCGGTGGGCACATTATATACGTCCATATCGTAATATAACCTAACCTAACCCATCTAGACCCTCGCTGGTAATGTTTTACAAAATTCCGGTCGCGTCGGCCCGTACTTTGCCGTGGGGACATTATATACGTCTAGAACGTTATATATCCTAAACTAAGGGAACATAACATCTCGGATGTAGTATTTTCCAACATTCCTCATGGGCCGGCCCCTACTTCTCGGTGGGCACATTATATACGTCTATATCGCAATATAACCTAACCTAACCCATATAGACCCTCGGTGGTGATGTTTTAAAAAATCCCGGTCGTGTCTGCCCGTACTTCTCGGTGGGCACATTATATACGTCTATATCGTAATATAACCTAACCTAACCCATCTAGACCCTCACTGGTAATGTTTTACAAAATTCCGGTCGTGTCGACCCGTACTTCTCGGTGAGGACATTGTATACGTCTATAACGTTATATATCCTAACCTAAGGGAACCTAACATCTCGGATGTAGTATTTCACAACATTCCTGGCGGGTCGGCGCCAATTCTCGGGGGGATCATTATATACGTCTATAACGTAATATAACCTAACCTAACACATCTAGCCCCTAGCTGGGAATGTTTTACAGAATCCCGGTCGTGTCTGCCCGTACGTCTCGGTGGGGACATTATATACGTCTATAACGTTATATATCCTAACCCAAGGGAACCTAATATCTCGGATGTAGTATTTTCCAACATTCCTGGCGGGTCGGCCCCTACTTCTCGGTGGGCACATTATATACGTCTGTATCGCAATATAATCTAACCTAACCCAACTAGACCCTCGCTGGTAATGTTTTACAAAATCCCGGGCGTGTCGGCCCGTACTTTGCCGTGGGGACATTATATACGTCTATAACTTCATATATCCTAACCTGAGGGAACCTAACATCTCGGATGTAGTATTTTCCAACATTCCTGGCGGGCCGGCCCCTACTTCTCGGTGGGCACATTATATACGTCCATATCGTAATATAATCTAACGTAACCCATCTAGACCCTCGCTGGTAATGTTTTACAAATTTCCGGTCGTGTCGGCCCGTACTTTGCCGTGGGGACATCATATACGTCTATAACTTTATATATCCTAACCTGAGGGAACCTAACATCTCGGATGTAGTATTATCCAACATTCCTGGCGGGTCGGCCCCTACTTCTCGGTGGGCACATTATATACGTCTGTATCGCAATATAATCTGACCTAACCCAACTAGACCCTCGCTGGTAATGTTTTACAAAATCCCGGGCGTGTCGGCCCGTACTTTGCCGTGGGGACATTATATACGTCTATAACTTCACATATCCTAACCTGAGGGGGAACCTAACATCTCGGATGTAGTATTTTCCAACATTCCTGGCGGGCCGGCCCCTACTTCTCGGTGGGCACATTATATACGTCCATATCGTAATATAACCTAACGTAACCCATCTAGACCCTCGCTGGTAATGTTTTACAAAATTCCGGACGTGTCGGCCCGTACTTTGCCGTGGGGACATCATATACGTCTATAACTTTATATATCCTAACCTGAGGGAACCTAACATCTCGGATGTAGTATTTTCCAACATTCCTGGCGGGTCGGCCCCTACTTCTCGGTGGGCACATTATATACGTCCATATCGTAATATAACCTAACCTAACCCATCTAGACCCTCGCTGGTAATGTTTTACAAAATCGCGGTCGTGTCTGCCCGTACTTCGCGGTGGGGACATTATATACGTCTATAACGTTATATATCCTAACCCAAGGGAACCTAACATCTCGGATGTAGTATTTTCCAACATTCCTGGCGGGTCGGCCCCTACTTCTCGGTGGGCACATTATATACGTCCATATCGTAATATAACCTAACCTAACCCATCTAGAACCTCGCTGGTAATGTTTCACAGAATCCCGGTCGTGTCGGCTCGTACTTCTCGGTGGGGATATTATATACGTCTATAACGTTATATATCCTAACCCAAGGGAACCTAACATCTCGGATGTAGTATTTTCCAACATTCCTGGCGGGTTGGCCCCTACTTCTCAGTGGGCACATTATGTACGTCTATATCGCAATATAACCTAACCTAACCCAACTAGACCCTCGCTGGTAATGTTTTACGAAATCCCGGTCGTGTCGGCCCGTACTTCTCGGTGGGGACATTATTTACGTCTATAACGTTATATATCCTAACCCAAGGGAACCTAACATCTCGGATGTAGTATTTTCCAACATTCCTGGCGGGTCGGCCCCTACTTCTCGGTGGGCACATTATAAACGTCTATATCGTAATATAACCTAACCTAACCCATCTAGACCCTCGCTGGTAATGTTTTACAAAATCCCGGTGGTGTCGGCCCGTACTTCTCGGCGGGACATTATATATGTCTATAACGTTATATATCCTAACCTAAGGGAACCTAACTTCTCGGATGTAGTATTTTCCAACATTCCTGGAGGGTCGGCCCCTACTTCTCGGTGGGCACATTATATACGTCCATATCGTAATATAAGCTAACCTAACCCATCTAGACGCTCGCTGGTAATATTTTACAAAATTCCGGTCGTGTCGGCCCGTACTCTGCCGTGGGGACATTATATACGTCTATAACTTTATATATCCTAACTTGAGGGAACCTAACATCTCGGATGTAGTATTTTCCAACATTCCTGGCGGGTCGGCCCCCACTTCTCGGTGGACACATTATATACGTCTATATCGTAATATAACCTAACCTAACCCATCTTGACCGTCGCTGGTAATGTTTTTACAAAATCCCGGTCGTGTCTGCCCGTACTTCTCGGTGGGGACATTATATACGTCTATAACGTTATATATCCTAACCCAAGGGAACCTAACATCTCGGATGTAGTATTTTCCAATATTCCTGGCGGGTCGGCCCCTACTTCTCGGTGGGCACATTATATACGTCTATATCGTAATATAACCTAACCTAACCCATCTAGATCCTCACTGGTAATGTTTTGCAAAATCCCGGTCGTGTCGGCCCGTACTTCTCGGTGGGGACATTATATACGTCTATATCGTTATATATCCTAACCCAAGGGAACCTAACATCTCGGATGTAGTATTTTCCAACATTCCTGGCGGGTCGGCCTCTACTTCTCGGTGGGCACATTACTGACGTCTATATCGCAATATAACCTAACCTAACCCATCTAGATCCTCGCTGGTAATGTTTTACAAAATCCCGGTCGTGTCTGCCCGTACTTCTCGGTGCGTACATTATATACGTCTATAAATTTATATATCCTAACCTAAGGGTACCTAACATCTCGGATGTAGTATTTTCCAACATTCCTGGCGGGTCGGCCCCTACTTCTCGGTGGGCACATTATATACGTCCATATCGTAATATAACCTTACCTAACCCATCTAGACCCTCGCTGGTAATGTTTTACAAAATCCCGGTGGTGTCGGCCCGTACTTCTCGGCGGGACATTATATATGTCTATAACGTTATATATCCTAACCTAAGGGAACCTAACTTCTCGGATGTAGTATTTTCCAACATTCATTGCGGGTCGGCCCCTATTTCTCGGTGGGCACATTATATACGTCCATATCGTAACATAACCTAACCTAACCCATCTAGATCCTCGCTGGTAATATTTTACAAAATTCCGGTCGTGTCGGCCCGTACTTCTCGGTGGGGACATTATATACGTCTATATCGTTATATATCCTAACCGAAGGGAACCTAACATCTCGGATGTAGTATTTTCCAACATTCCTGGCTGGGCGGCCCCTACTTCTCGGTGGGCACATTATATACGTCCATATCGTAATATAACCTAACCTAACCCATCTAGACCCTCGCTGGTAATGTTTCACAGAATCCCGTTCATGTCTTCCCGTACGTCTCGGTGCGGATATTATATACGTCTATAAATTTATATATCCTAACCTAAGGGTACCTAACATCTCGGATGTAGTATTTTCCAACATTCCTGGCGGGTCGGCCCCTACTTCTCGGTGAGCACATTATATACGTCTATATCGTAATATAACCCAACCTAACCCATCTAGACCGTCGCTGGTAATGTTTTACAAAATCCCGGTCGTGTCGACCCGTACTTCTCGGTGGGGACATTATATACGTCTATAACGTTATATATCCTAACCCAAGGGAACCTAACATCTCGGATGTAGTATTTTCCAACAATCCTGGCGAGTCGGCCCCTACTTCTCGGTGGGCACATTATTGACGTCTATATCGCAATATAACCTAACCTAACCCATATAGACCCTCGCTGGTGATGTTTTAAAAAATCCCGGTCGTGTCTGCCCGTACTTCTCGGTGGGGACATTATATACGTCTATAACGTTATATATCCTAACCCAAGGGAACCTAACATCTCGGATGTAGTATTTTCCAACATTCCTGGCGGGTCGGCCCCTACTTCTCGGTGGGCACATTATATACGTCTATATCGTAATATAACCTAACCTAACCCATCTAGACCCTCACTGGTAATGTTTTACAAAATTCCGGTCGTGTCGACCCGTACTTCTCGGTGAGGACATTGTATACGTCTATAACGTTATATATCCTAACCTAAGGGAACCTAACATCTCGGATGTAGTATTTCACAACATTCCTGGCGGGTCGGCGCCAATTCTCGGTGGGATCATTATATACGTCTATAACGTAATATAACCTAACCTAACACATCTAGCCCCTAGCTGGGAATGTTTTACAGAATCCCGGTCGTGTCTGCCCGTACGTCTCGGAGGGGACATTGTATACGTCTATAACGTTATATATCCTAACCTAAGGGAACCTAACATCTCGGATGTAGTATTTCACAACATTCCTGGCGGGTCGGCGCCAATTCTCGGTGGGATCATTATATACGTCTATAACGTAATATAACCTAACCTAACACATCTAGCCCCTAGCTGGGAATGTTTTACAGAATCCCGGTCGTGTCTGCCCGTACGTCTCGGTGGGGACATTATATACGTCTATAACGTTATATATCCTAACCCAAGGGAACCTAACATCTCGGATGTAGTATTTTCCAACATTTCTGGCGGGTCGGCCCCTACTTCTCGGTGGGAACATTATATACGTCTATAACGTAATATAACCTAACCTAATCCATCTAGACCCTCGCTGGTAATGTTTTACAAAATCCCGGTGGTGTCGGCCCGTACTTCTCGGTGGGGACATTATATACGTCCATATCGTAATATAACCTAACCTAACCCATCTAGACCCTCGCTGGTAATGTTTTACAAAATTCCGGTCGCGTCGGCCCGTACTTTGCCGTGGGGACATTATATACGTCTAGAACGTTATATATCCTAAACTAAGGGAACATAACATCTCGGATGTAGTATTTTCCAACATTCCTCATGGGCCGGCCCCTACTTCTCGGTGGGCACATTATATACGTCTATATCGCAATATAACCTAACCTAACCCATATAGACACTCGGTGGTGATGTTTTAAAAAATCCCGGTCGTGTCTGCCCGTACTTCTCGGTGGGCACATTATATACGTCTATATCGTAATATAACCTAACCTAACCCATCTAGACCCTCACTGGTAATGTTTTACAAAATTCCGGTCGTGTCGACCCGTACTTCTCGGTGAGGACATTGTATACGTCTATAACGTTATATATCCTAACCTAAGGGAACCTAACATCTCGGATGTAGTATTTCACAACATTCCTGGCGGGTCGGCGCCAATTCTCGGGGGGATCATTATATACGTCTATAACGTAATATAACCTAACCTAACACATCTAGCCCCTAGCTGGGAATGTTTTACAGAATCCCGGTCGTGTCTGCCCGTACGTCTCGGTGGGGACATTATATACGTCTATAACGTTATATATCCTAACCCAAGGGAACCTAATATCTCGGATGTAGTATTTTCCAACATTCCTGGCGGGTCGGCCCCTACTTCTCGGTGGGCACATTATATACGTCTGTATCGCAATATAATCTAACCTAACCCAACTAGACCCTCGCTGGTAATGTTTTACAAAATCCCGGGCGTGTCGGCCCGTACTTTGCCGTGGGGACATTATATACGTCTATAACTTCATATATCCTAACCTGAGGGAACCTAACATCTCGGATGTAGTATTTTCCAACATTCCTGGCGGGCCGGCCCCTACTTCTCGGTGGGCACATTATATACGTCCATATCGTAATATAATCTAACGTAACCCATCTAGACCCTCGCTGGTAATGTTTTACAAATTTCCGGTCGTGTCGGCCCGTAATTTGCCGTGGGGACATCATATACGTCTATAACTTTATATATCCTAACCTGAGGGAACCTAACATCTCGGATGTAGTATTATCCAACATTCCTGGCGGGTCGGCCCCTACTTCTCGGTGGGCACATTATATACGTCTGTATCGCAATATAATCTAACCTAACCCAACTAGACCCTCGCTGGTAATGTTTTACAAAATCCCGGGCGTGTCGGCCCGTACTTTGCCGTGGGGACATTATATACGTCTATAACTTCACATATCCTAACCTGAGGGGGAACCTAACATCTCGGATGTAGTATTTTCCAACATTCCTGGCGGGCCGGCCCCTACTTCTCGGTGGGCACATTATATACGTCCATATCGTAATATAACCTAACGTAACCCATCTAGAACCTCGCTGGTAATGTTTTACAAAATTCCGGTCGTGTCGGCCCGTACTTTGCCGTGGGGACATCATATACGTCTATAACTTTATATATCCTAACCTGAGGGAACCTAACATCTCGGATGTAGTATTTTCCAACATTCCTGGCGGGTCGGCCCCTACTTCTCGGTGGGCACATTATATACGTCCATATCGTAATATAACCTAACCTAACCCATCTAGACCCTCGCTGGTAATGTTTTACAAAATCGCGGTCGTGTCTGCCCGTACTTCTCGGTGGGGACATTATATACGTCTATAACGTTATATATCCTAACCCAAGGGAACCTAACATCTCGGATGTAGTATTTTCCAACATTCCTGGCGGGTCGGCCCCTACTTCACGGTGGGCACATTATATACGTCCCTATCGTAATATAACCTAACCTACCCCATCTAGAACCTCGCTGGTAATGTTTTACAAAATCCCGGGCGTGTCTGCCCGTACTTCTCGGTGGGGACATTATATACGTCTATAACGTTATATATCCTAACCCAAGGGAACCTAACATCTCGGATGTAGTATTTTCCAACATTCCTGGCGGGTCGGCCCCTACTTCTCGGTGGGCACATTATAAACGTCTATATCGTAATATAACCTAACCTAACCCATCTAGACCCTCGCTGGTAATGTTTTACAAAATCCCGGTGGTGTCGGCCCGTACTTCTCGGCGGGACATTATATATGTCTATAACGTTATATATCCTAACCTAAGGGAACCTAACTTCTCGGATGTAGTATTTTCCAACATTCCTGGAGGGTCGGCCCCTACTTCTCGATGGGCACATTATATACGTCCATATCGTAATATAAGCTAACCTAACCCATCTAGACCCTCGCTGGTAATATTTTACAAAATTCCGGTCGTGTCGGCCCGTACTTTGCCGTGGGGACATTATATACGTCTATAACTTTATATATCCTAACTTGAGGGAACCTAACATCTCGGATGTAGTATTTTCCAACATTCCTGGCGGGTCGGCCCCCACTTCTCGGTGGACACATTATATACGTCTATATCGTAATATAACCTAACCTAACCCATCTTGACCGTCGCTGGTAATGTTTTTACAAAATCCCGGTCGTGTCTGCCCGTACTTCTCGGTGGGGACATTATATACGTCTATAACGTTATATATCCTAACCCAAGGGAACCTAACATCTCGGATGTAGTATTTTCCAATATTCCTGGCGGGTCGGCCCCTACTTCTCGGTGGGCACATTATATACGTCTATATCGTAATATAACCTAACCTAACCCATCTAGACCCTCACTGGTAATGTTTTACAAAATTCCGGTCGTGTCGACCCGTACTTCTCGGTGGGGACATTATATACGTCTATATCGTTATATATCCTAACCGAAGGGAACCTAACATCTCGGATGTAGTATTTTCCAACATTCCTGGCTGGGCGGCCCCTACTTCTCGGTGGGCACATTATATACGTCCATATCGTAATATAACCTAACCTAACCCATCTAGACCCTCGCTGGTAATGTTTCACAGAATCCCGTTCATGTCTTCCCGTACGTCTCGGTGCGGATATTATATACGTCTATAAATTTATATATCCTAACCTAAGGGTACCTAACATCTCGGATGTAGTATTTTCCAACATTCCTGGCGGGTCGGCCCCTACTTCTCGGTGAGCACATTATATACGTCTATATCGTAATATAACCCAACCTAACCCATCTAGACCGTCGCTGGTAATGTTTTACAAAATCCCGGTCGTGTCGACCCGTACTTCTCGGTGGGGACATTATATACGTCTATAACGTTATATATCCTAACCCAAGGGAACCTAACATCTCGGATGTAGTATTTTCCAACAATCCTGGCGAGTCGGCCCCTACTTCTCGGTGGGCACATTATTGACGTCTATATCGCAATATAACCTAACCTAACCCATCTAGACCCTCGCTGGTAATGTTTTGCAAAATCCCGGTCGTGTCGGCCCGTACTTCTCGGTGGGGACATTATATACGTCTATATCGTTATATATCCTAACCCAAGGGAACCTAACATCTCGGATGTAGTATTTTCCAACATTCCTGGCGGGTCGGCCTCTACTTCTCGGTGGGCACATTACTGACGTCTATATCGCAATATAACCTAACCTAACCCACCTAGATCCTCGCTGGTAATGTTTTACAAAATCCCGGTCGTGTCTGCCCGTACTTCTCGGTGCGTACATTATATACGTCTATAAATTTATATATCCTAACCTAAGGGAACCTAACATCTCGGATGTAGTATTTTCCAACATTCCTGGCGGGTCGGCCCCTACTTCTCGGTGGGCACATTATATACGTCCATATCGTAATATAACCTTACCTAACCCATCTAGACCCTCGCTGGTAATGTTTTACAAAATCCCGGTGGTGTCGGCCCGTACTTCTCGGCGGGACATTATATATGTCTATAACGTTATATATCCTAACCTAAGGGAACCTAACTTCTCGGATGTAGTATTTTCCAACATTCATTGCGGGTCGGCCCCTATTTCTCGGTGGGCACATTATATACGTCCATATCGTAATATAACCTAACCTAACCCATCTAGATCCTCGCTGGTAATATTTTACAAAATTCCGGTCGTGTCGGCCCGTACTTTGCCGTGGGGACATTATATACGTCTATAACTTTATATATCCTAACCTGAGGGAACCTAACATCTCGGATGTAGTATTTTCCAACATTCCTGGCGGGTCGGCCCCTACTTCTCGGTGGACACATTATATACGTCTATATCGTAATATAACCTAACCTAACCCATCTAGACCGTCGCTGGTAATGTTTTACAAAATCCCGGTCTTGTCGGCCCGTACTTCTCGGTGGGGACATTATTTACTTCTATAACGTTATACATCCTAACCCAAGGGAACCTAACATCTCGGATGTAGTATTTTCCAACATTCCTGGCGGGTAGGCCCCTACTTCTCGGTGGGCACATTATATACGTCTATATCGCAATATAACCTAACCTAACCCATCTAGACTCTCGCTGGTGATGTTTTACAAAATCCCGGTCGTGTCTGCCCGTACTTCTCGGTGCGGACATTTTATACGTCTATAACGTTATATATTCTAACCCAAGGGAACCTAGCTTCTCGGATGTAGTATTTTCCAACATTCCTGACGGGTCGGCCCCTACTTCCCGGTGGGCACATTATATACGTCTATATCGTAATATAACCTAACCTAACCGATCTAGACCCTCACTGGTAATGTTTTACAAAATCCCGGTAGTGTCGGCCCGTACTTCTCGGTGGGGACATTATATACGTCTATAACGTTATATATCCTAACCTAAGGGAATCTAACTTCTCGGATGTAGTATTTTCCAACATTCCTGGCGGGTCGGCCCCTACTTCTCGGTGGGCACATTATATACGTCTATATCGCAATATAACCTAACCTAACCCATCTGGACACTCGCTGGTAATGTTTTACAAAATCCCGGTCGTGTCGGCCCGTACTTCTCGGTGGGGACATTATATACGTCTATATCGTTATATATCCTAACCGAAGGGAACCTAACATCTCGGATGTAGTGTTTTCCAACATTCCTGGCTGGGCGGCCCCTACTTCTCGGTGGGCACATTATATACGTCCATATCGTAATATAACCTAACCTAACCCATCTAGACCCTCGCTGGTAATGTTTTACAAAATTCCGGTCGTGTCGACCCGTACTTCTCGGTGAGGACATTGTATACGTCTATAACGTTATATATCCTAACCTAAGGGAACCTAACATCTCGGATGTAGTATTTCACAACATTCCTGGCGGGTCGGCGCCAATTCTCGGTGGGATCATTATATACGTCTATAACGTAATATAACCTAACCTAACACATCTAGCCCCTAGCTGGGAATGTTTTACAGAATCCCGGTCGTGTCTGCCCGTTCGTCTCGGAGGGGACATTGTATACGTCTATAACGTTATATATCCTAACCTAAGGGAACCTAACATCTCGGATGTAGTATTTCACAACATTCCTGGCGGGTCGGCGCCAATTCTCGGTGGGATCATTATATACGTCTATAACGTAATATAACCTAACCTAACACATCTAGCCCCTAGCTGGGAATGTTTTACAGAATCCCGGTCGTGTCTGCCCGTACGTCTCGGTGGGGACATTATATACGTCTATAACGTTATATATCCTAACCCAAGGGAACCTAACATCTCGGATGTAGTATTTTCCAACATTTCTGGCGGGTCGGCCCCTACTTCTCGGTGGGAACATTATATACGTCTATAACGTAATATAACCTAACCTAATCCATCTAGACCCTCGCTGGTAATGTTTTACAAAATCCCGGTGATGTCGGCCCGTACTTCTCGGTGGGGACATTATATACGTCCATATCGTAATATAACCTAACCTAACCCATCTAGACCCTCGCTGGTAATGTTTTACAAAATTCCGGTCGCGTCGGCCCGTACTTTGCCGTGGGGACATTATATACGTCTAGAACGTTATATATCCTAAACTAAGGGAACATAACATCTCGGATGTAGTATTTTCCAACATTCCTCATGGGCCGGCCCCTACTTCTCGGTGGGCACATTATATACGTCTATATCGCAATATAACCTAACCTAACCCATATAGACACTCGGTGGTGATGTTTTAAAAAATCCCGGTCGTGTCTGCCCGTACTTCTCGGTGGGCACATTATATACGTCTATATCGTAATATAACCTAACCTAACCCATCTAGACCCTCACTGGTAATGTTTTACAAAATTCCGGTCGTGTCGACCCGTACTTCTCGGTGAGGACATTGTATACGTCTATAACGTTATATATCCTAACCTAAGGGAACCTAACATCTCGGATGTAGTATTTCACAACATTCCTGGCGGGTCGGCGCCAATTCTCGGGGGGATCATTATATACGTCTATAACGTAATATAACCTAACCTAACACATCTAGCCCCTAGCTGGGAATGTTTTACAGAATCCCGGTCGTGTCTGCCCGTACGTCTCGGTGGGGACATTATATACGTCTATAACGTTATATATCCTAACCCAAGGGAACCTAATATCTCGGATGTAGTATTTTCCAACATTCCTGGCGGGTCGGCCCCTACTTCTCGGTGGGCACATTATATACGTCTGTATCGCAATATAATCTAACCTAACCCAACTAGACCCTCGCTGGTAATGTTTTACAAAATCCCGGGCGTGTCGGCCCGTACTTTGCCGTGGGGACATTATATACGTCTATAACTTCATATATCCTAACCTGAGGGAACCTAACATCTCGGATGTAGTATTTTCCAACATTCCTGGCGGGCCGGCCCCTACTTCTCGGTGGGCACATTATATACGTCCATATCGTAATATAATCTAACGTAACCCATCTAGACCCTCGCTGGTAATGTTTTACAAATTTCCGGTCGTGTCGGCCCGTACTTTGCCGTGGGGACATCATATACGTCTATAACTTTATATATCCTAACCTGAGGGAACCTAACATCTCGGATGTAGTATTATCCAACATTCCTGGCGGGTCGGCCCCTACTTCTCGGTGGGCACATTATATACGTCTGTATCGCAATATAATCTAACCTAACCCAACTAGACCCTCGCTGGTAATGTTTTACAAAATCCCGGGCGTGTCGGCCCGTACTTTGCCGTGGGGACATTATATACGTCTATAACTTCACATATCCTAACCTGAGGGGGAACCTAACATCTCGGATGTAGTATTTTCCAACATTCCTGGCGGGCCGGCCCCTACTTCTCGGTGGGCACATTATATACGTCCATATCGTAATATAACCTAACGTAACCCATCTAGAACCTCGCTGGTAATGTTTTACAAAATTCCGGTCGTGTCGGCCCGTACTTTGCCGTGGGGACATCATATACGTCTATAACTTTATATATCCTAACCTGAGGGAACCTAACATCTCGGATGTAGTATTTTCCAACATTCCTGGCGGGTCGGCCCCTACTTCTCGGTGGGCACATTATATACGTCCATATCGTAATATAACCTAACCTAACCCATCTAGACCCTCGCTGGTAATGTTTTACAAAATCGCGGTCGTGTCTGCCCGTACTTCTCGGTGGGGACATTATATACGTCTATAACGTTATATATCCTAACCCAAGGGAACCTAACATCTCGGATGTAGTATTTTCCAACATTCCTGGCGGGTCGGCCTCTACTTCTCGGTGGGCACATTACTGACGTCTATATCGCAATATAACCTAACCTAACCCACCTAGATCCTCGCTGGTAATGTTTTACAAAATCCCGGTCGTGTCTGCCCGTACTTCTCGGTGCGTACATTATATACGTCTATAAATTTATATATCCTAACCTAAGGGAACCTAACATCTCGGATGTAGTATTTTCCAACATTCCTGGCGGGTCGGCCCCTACTTCTCGGTGGGCACATTATATACGTCCATATCGTAATATAACCTTACCTAACCCATCTAGACCCTCGCTGGTAATGTTTTACAAAATCCCGGTGGTGTCGGCCCGTACTTCTCGGCGGGACATTATATATGTCTATAACGTTATATATCCTAACCTAAGGGAACCTAACTTCTCGGATGTAGTATTTTCCAACATTCATTGCGGGTCGGCCCCTATTTCTCGGTGGGCACATTATATACGTCCATATCGTAATATAACCTAACCTAACCCATCTAGATCCTCGCTGGTAATATTTTACAAAATTCCGGTCGTGTCGGCCCGTACTTTGCCGTGGGGACATTATATACGTCTATAACTTTATATATCCTAACCTGAGGGAACCTAACATCTCGGATGTAGTATTTTCCAACATTCCTGGCGGGTCGGCCCCTACTTCTCGGTGGACACATTATATACGTCTATATCGTAATATAACCTAACCTAACCCATCTAGACCGTCGCTGGTAATGTTTTACAAAATCCCGGTCTTGTCGGCCCGTACTTCTCGGTGGGGACATTATTTACTTCTATAACGTTATACATCCTAACCCAAGGGAACCTAACATCTCGGATGTAGTATTTTCCAACATTCCTGGCGGGTAGGCCCCTACTTCTCGGTGGGCACATTATATACGTCTATATCGCAATATAACCTAACCTAACCCATCTAGACTCTCGCTGGTGATGTTTTACAAAATCCCGGTCGTGTCTGCCCGTACTTCTCGGTGCGGACATTTTATACGTCTATAACGTTATATATTCTAACCCAAGGGAACCTAGCTTCTCGGATGTAGTATTTTCCAACATTCCTGACGGGTCGGCCCCTACTTCCCGGTGGGCACATTATATACGTCTATATCGTAATATAACCTAACCTAACCGATCTAGACCCTCACTGGTAATGTTTTACAAAATCCCGGTAGTGTCGGCCCGTACTTCTCGGTGGGGACATTATATACGTCTATAACGTTATATATCCTAACCTAAGGGAATCTAACTTCTCGGATGTAGTATTTTCCAACATTCCTGGCGGGTCGGCCCCTACTTCTCGGTGGGCACATTATATACGTCTATATCGCAATATAACCTAACCTAACCCATCTGGACACTCGCTGGTAATGTTTTACAAAATCCCGGTCGTGTCGGCCCGTACTTCTCGGTGGGGACATTATATACGTCTATATCGTTATATATCCTAACCGAAGGGAACCTAACATCTCGGATGTAGTGTTTTCCAACATTCCTGGCTGGGCGGCCCCTACTTCTCGGTGGGCACATTATATACGTCCATATCGTAATATAACCTAACCTAACCCATCTAGACCCTCGCTGGTAATGTTTTACAAAATTCCGGTCGTGTCGACCCGTACTTCTCGGTGAGGACATTGTATACGTCTATAACGTTATATATCCTAACCTAAGGGAACCTAACATCTCGGATGTAGTATTTCACAACATTCCTGGCGGGTCGGCGCCAATTCTCGGTGGGATCATTATATACGTCTATAACGTAATATAACCTAACCTAACACATCTAGCCCCTAGCTGGGAATGTTTTACAGAATCCCGGTCGTGTCTGCCCGTTCGTCTCGGAGGGTACATTGTATACGTCTATAACGTTATATATCCTAACCTAAGGGAACCTAACATCTCGGATGTAGTATTTCACAACATTCCTGGCGGGTCGGCGCCAATTCTCGGTGGGATCATTATATACGTCTATAACGTAATATAACCTAACCAAACACATCTAGCCCCTAGCTGGGAATGTTTTACAGAATCCCGGTCGTGTCTGCCCGTACGTCTCGGTGGGACATTATATACGTCTATAACGTTATATATCCTAACCCAAGGGAACCTAACATCTCGGATGTAGTATTTTCCAACATTTCTGGCGGGTCGGCCCCTACTTCTCGGTGGGAACATTATATACGTCTATAACGTAATATAACCTAACCTAACCCTCGTAGACCCTTGCTGGTAATGTTTCACAGAATCCCGGTCGTGTCGGCTCGTACTTCTCGGTGGGGACATTATATACGTCTATAACGTTATATATCCTAACCCAAGGGAACCTAACATCTCGGATGTAGTATTTTCCAACATTCCTGGCGGGTCGGCCCCTACTTCTCAGTGGGCACATTATGTACGTCTATATCGCAATATAACCTAACCTAACCCAACTAGACCCTCGCTGGTAATGTTTTACGAAATCCCGGTCGTGTCGGCCCGTACTTCTCGGTGGGGACATTATTTACGTCTATAACGTTATATATCCTAACCCAAGGGAACCTAACATCTCGGATGTAGTATTTTCCAACATTCCTGGCGGGTCGGCCCCTACTTCTCGGTGGGCACATTATAAACGTCTATATCATAATATAACCTAACCTAACCCATCTAGACCCTCGCTGGTAATGTTTTACAAAATCCCGGTGGTGTCGGCCCGTACTTCTCGGTGGGGACATTATATATGTCTATAACGTTATATATCCTAACCTAAGGGAACCTAACCTCTCGGATGTAGTATTTCCCAACATTCCTGGCGGGTCGGCCCCTACTTCTCGGTGGGCACATTATATACGTCCATATCGTAATATAAGCTAACCTAACCCATCTAGACCCTCGCTGGTAATATTTTACAAAATTCCGGTCGTGTCGGCCCGTACTTTGCCGTGGGGACATTATATACGTCTATAACTTTATATATCCTAACCTAAGGGAACCTAACATCGCGGATGTAGTATTTTCCAACATTCCTGGCGGGCCGGCCCCTACTTCTCGGTGGGCACATTATATACGTCCATATCGTAATATAACCTAACCTAACACATCTAGACCCTCGCCGGTAATGTTTTACAAAATTCCGGTCTTGTCGGCCCGCACTTTGCCGTGGGGACATTATATACGTCTACAACGTTATATATCCTAACCTAAGGGAACCTAACATCTCGGATGTAGTATTTTCCAAGATTCCTGGCAGGTCGGCCCCTACTTCTCGGTGGGCACATTATATACGTCTATATCGTAATATAACCTAACCTAACCCATCTAGACCCTCGCTGGTAATGTTTCACAGAATCCCGTTCATGTCTTCCCGTACGTCTCGGTGTGGATATTATATACGTCTATAAATTTATATATCCTAACCTAAGGGTACCTAACATCTCGGATGTAGTATTTTCCAACATTCCTGGCGGGTCGGCCCCTACTTCTCGGTGGGCACATTATATACGTCTATATCGTAATATAACCCAACCTAACCCATCTAGACCGTCGCTGGTAATGTTTTACAAAATCCCGGTAGTGTCGACCCATACTTCTCGGTGGGGACATTATATACGTCTATAACGTTATATATCCTAACCCAAGGGAACCTAACATCTCGGATGTAGTATTTTCCAACATTCCTGGCGGGTCGGCCCCTACTTCTCGGTGGGCACATTATAGACGTTTATATCGCAATATAACCTACCCTAACCCATCTAGACCCTCGCTGGTAATGTTTTACAAAATGCCGGTCGTGTCGGCCCGTACGTCTCGGTGCGGATATTATATATGTCTATAAATTTATATATCCTAACCTAAGGGAACCTAACATCTCAGATGTATTATTTTCCAACATTCCTGGCGGGTCGGCCCCTACTTCTCGGTGGGTACATTATATACGTCTATATCGTAATATAACCTAACCTAACCCATCTAGACCCTCGCTGGTAATGTTTTACAAAATCCCGTTCTTATCGGCCCGTACTTCTCGGTGGGGACATTATATACGTCTATAACGTTATATATCCTAACCCAAGGGAACCTAACATCGCGGATGTAGTATTTTCCAACATTCCTGGCGGGTCGGCCCCTACTTCTCGGTGGGCACATTATTGACGTCTATATCGCAATATAACCTAACCTAACCCATCTAGACCCTCGCTGGTAATGTTTTACAAAATCCCGGTCGTGTCTGCCCGTACTTCTCGGTGGGGACATTATATACGTCTATAACGTTATATATCCTAACCCAAGGGAACCTAACATCTCGGATGTAGTATTTCACAACATTCCTGGCGGGTCGGCGCCAATTCTCGGTGGGATCATTATATACGTCTATAACGTAATATAACCTAACCAAACACATCTAGCCCCTAGCTGGGAATGTTTTACAGAATCCCGGTCGTGTCTGCCCGTACGTCTCGGTGGGGACATTATATACGTCTATAACGTTATATATCCTAACCCAAGGGAACCTAACATCTCGGATGTAGTATTTTCCAACATTTCTGGCGGGTCGGCCCCTACTTCTCGGTGGGAACATTATATACGTCTATAACGTAATATAACCTAACCTAACCCTCGTAGAACCTTGCTGGTAATGTTTCACAGAATCCCGGTCGTGTCGGCTCGTACTTCTCGGTGGGGACATTATATACGTCTATAACGTTATATATCCTAACCCAAGGGAACCTAACATCTCGGATGTAGTATTTTCCAACATTCCTGGCGGGTCGGCCCCTACTTCTCAGTGGGCACATTATGTACGTCTATATCGCAATATAACCTAACCTAACCCAACTAGACCCTCGCTGGTAATGTTTTACGAAATCCCGGTCGTGTCGGCCCCTACTTCTCGGTGGGCACATTATATACGTCCATATCGTAATATAAGCTAACCTAACCCATCTAGACCCTCGCTGGTAATATTTTACAAAATTCCGGTCGTGTCGGCCCGTACTTTGCCGTGGGGACATTATATATGTCTATAACTTTATATATCCTAACCTAAGGGAACCTAACATCGCGGATGTAGTATTTTCCAACATTCCTGGCGGGCCGGCCCCTACTTCTCGGTGGGCACATTATATACGTCCATATCGTAATATAACCTAACCTAACACATCTAGACCCTCGCCGGTAATGTTTTACAAAATTCCGGTCTTGTCGGCCCGCACTTTGCCGTGGGGACATTATATACGTCTACAACGTTATATATCCTAACCTAAGGGAACCTAACATCTCGGATGTAGTATTTTCCAAGATTCCTGGCAGGTCGGCCCCTACTTCTCGGTGGGCACATTATATACGTCTATATCGTAATATAACCTAACCTAACCCATCTAGACCCTCGCTGGTAATGTTTCACAGAATCCCGTTCATGTCTTCCCGTACGTCTCGGTGTGGATATTATATACGTCTATAAATTTATATATCCTAACCTAAGGGTACCTAACATCTCGGATGTAGTATTTTCCAACATTCCTGGCGGGTCGGCCCCTACTTCTCGGTGGGCACATTATATACGTCTATATCGTAATATAACCCAACCTAACCCATCTAGACCGTCGCTGGTAATGTTTTACAAAATCCCGGTAGTGTCGACCCATACTTCTCGGTGGGGACATTATATACGTCTATAACGTTATATATCCTAACCCAAGGGAACCTAACATCTCGGATGTAGTATTTTCCAACATTCCTGGCGGGTCGGCCCCTACTTCTCGGTGGGCACATTATAGACGTTTATATCGCAATATAACCTACCCTAACCCATCTAGACCCTCGCTGGTAATGTTTTACAAAATGCCGGTCGTGTCGGCCCGTACGTCTCGGTGCGGATATTATATACGTCTATAAATTTATATATCCTAACCTAAGGGAACCTAACATCTCGGATGTATTATTTTCCAACATTCCTGGCGGGTCGGCCCCTACTTCTCGGTGGGTACATTATATACGTCTATATCGTAATATAACCTAACCTAACCCATCTAGACCCTCGCTGGTAATGTTTTACAAAATCCCGGTCGTGTCGGCCCGTACTTCTCGGTGGGGACATTATATAAGTCTATAACGTTATATATCCTAACCTAAGGGATCCTAACTTCTCGGATATAGTATTTTCCAACATTCCTGGCGGGTCGGCCCCTACTTCTCGGTGGGCACATTATATACGTCTACATCGTAATATAACCTAACCTAACCCATCTAGACCCTCGCTGGTAATGTTTTACAAAATCCCGGTCTTATCGGCCCGTACTTCTCGGTGGGGACATTATATACGTCTATAACGTTATATATCCTAACCCAAGGGAACCTAACATCGCGGATGTAGTATTTTCCAACATTCCTGGCGGGTCGGCCCCTACTTCTCGGTGGGCACATTATTGACGTCTATATCGCAATATAACCTAACCTAACCCATCTAGACCCTCGCTGGTAATGTTTTACAAAATCCCGGTCGTGTCTGCCCGTACTTCTCGGTGGGGACATTATATACGTCTATAACGTTATATATCCTAACCCAAGGGAACCTAACATCTCGGATGTAGTATTTTCCAACATTTCTGGCGGGTCGGCCCCTACTTCTCGGTGGGAACATTATATACGTCTATAACGTAATATAACCTAACCTAACCCACCTAGACCCTTGCTGGTAATGTTTCACAGAATCCCGGTCGTGTCGGCTCGTACTTCTCGGTGGGGACATTATATACGTCTATAACGTTATATATCCTAACCCAAGGGAACCTAACATCTCGGATGTAGTATTTTCCAACATTCCTGGCGGGTCGGCCCCTACTTCTCAGTGGGCACATTAGAAACGTCTATATCGTAATATAACCTAACCTAACCCATCTAGCCCCTCGCTGGTAATGTTTTACAAAATCCCGGTGGTGTCGGCCCGTACTTCTCGGTGGGGACATTATATATGTCTATAACGTTATATATCCTAACCTAAGGGAACCTAACTTCTCGGATGTAGTATTTTCCAACATTCCTGGCGGGTCGGCCCCTACTTCTCGGTGGGCACATTATATACGTCCATATCGTAATATAAGCTAACCTAACCCATCTAGACCCTCGCTGGTAATATTTTACAAAATTCCGGTCGTGTCGGCCCGTACTTTGCCGTGGGGACATTATATACGTCTATAACTTTATATATCCTAACCTAAGGGAACCTAACATCGCGGATGTAGTATTTTCCAACATTCCTGGCGGGCCGGCCCCTACTTCTCGGTGGGCACATTATATACGTCTGTATCGCAATATAATCTAACCTAACCCAACTAGACCCTCGCTGGTAATGTTTCACAGAATCCCGTTCATGTCTTCCCGTACGTCTCGGTGTGGATATTATATACGTCTATAAATTTATATATCCTAACCTAAGGGTACCTAACATCTCGGATGTAGTATTTTCCAACATTCCTGGCGGGTCGGCCCCTACTTCTCGGTGGGCACATTATATACGTCTATATCGTAATATGACCCAACCTAACCCATCTAGACCGTCGCTGGTAATGTTTTACAAAATCCCGGTAGTGTCGACCCATACTTCTCGGTGGGGACATTATATACGTCTATAACGTTATATATCCTAACCCAAGGGAACCTAACATCTCGGATGTAGTATTTTCCAACATTACTGTCGGGTCGGCCCCTACTTCTCGGTGGGCACATTATAGACGTTTATATCGCAATATAACCTACCCTAACCCATCTAGACCGTCGCTGGTAATGTTTTACAAAATGCCGGTCGTGTCGGCCCGTACTTCTCGGTGGGGACATTATATACGTCTATATCGTTATATATCCTAACCTAAGGGAACCTAACATCTCGGATGTAGTATTTTCCAACATTCCTGGCGGGCCGGCCCCTACTTCTCGGTGGGCACATTATATACGTCTATATCGTAATATAACCTAACCTAACCCATCTAGACCCTCGCTGGTAATGTTTCACAGAATCCCGTTCATGTCTTCCCGTACGTCTCGGTGCGGATATTATATACGTCTATAAATTTATATATCCTAACCTAAGGGAACCTAACATCTCGGATGTATTATTTTCCAACATTCCTGGCGGGTCGGCCCCTACTTCTCGGTGGGTACATTATATACGTCTATATCGTAATATAACCTAACCTAACCCATCTAGACCCTCGCTGGTAATGTTTTACAAAATCCCGGTCTTATCGGCCTGTACTTCTCGGTGGGGACATTATATACGTCTATAACGTTATATATCCTAACCCAAGGGAACCTAACATCGCGGATGTAGTATTTTCCAACATTCCTGGCGGGTCGGCCCCTACTTCTCGGTGGGCACATTATTGACGTCTATATCGCAATATAACCTAACCTAACCCATCTAGACCCTCGCTGGTAATGTTTTACAAAATCCCGGTCGTGTCGGCCCGTACTTCTCGGTGGGGACATTATATACGTCTATATCGTTATATATCCTAACCTAAGGGAACCTAACATCTCGGATGTAGTATTTTCCAACATTCCTGGCGGGCCGGCCCCTACTTCTCGGTGGGCACATTATATACGTCTATATCGTAATATAACCTAACCTAACCCATCTAGACCCTCGCTGGTAATGTTTCACAGAATCCCGTTCATGTCTTCCCGTACGTCTCGGTGCGGATATTATATACGTCTATAAATTTATATATCCTAACCTAAGGGAACCTAACATCTCGGATGTATTATTTTCCAACATTCCTGGCGGGTCGGCCCCTACTTCTCGGTGGGTACATTATATACGTCTATATCGTAATATAACCTAACCTAACCCATCTAGACCCTCGCTGGTAATGTTTTACAAAATCCCGGTCGTGTCGGCCCGTACTTCACGGTGGGGACATTATATAAGTCTATAACGTTATATATCCTAACCTAAGGGATCCTAACTTCTCGGATATAGTATTTTCCAACATTCCTGGCGGGTCGGCCCCTACTTCTCGGTGGGCACATTATATACGTCTACATCGTAATATAACCTAACCTAACCCATCTAGACCCTCGCTGGTAATGTTTTACAAAATCCCGGTCTTATCGGCCTGTACTTCTCGGTGGGGACATTATATACGTCTATAACGTTATATATCCTAACCCAAGGGAACCTAACATCGCGGATGTAGTATTTTCCAACATTCCTGGCGGGTCGGCCCCTACTTCTCGGTGGGCACATTATTGACGTCTATATCGCAATATAACCTAACCTAACCCAACTAGACCCTCGCTGGTAATGTTTTACAAAATCCCGCGCGTGTCGGCCCGTACTTTGCCGTGGGGACATTATATACGTCTATAACTTCATATATCCTAACCTGAGGGAACCTAACATCTCGGATGTAGTATTTTCCAACATTCCTGGCGGGCCGGCCCCTACTTCTCGGTGGGCACATTATATACGTCCATATCGTAATATAACCTAACCTAACCCATCTAGACCCTCAGTGGTAATGTTTTACAAAATTCCGGTCGTGTCGGACGGTACTTTGCCGTGGGGACATCATATACGTCTATAACTTTATATATCCTAACTTGAGGGAACCTAACATCTCGGATGTAGTATTTTCCAACATTCCTGGCGGGTCGGCCCCTACTTCTCGGTGGGCACATTATATACGTCTATATCGCAATATAACCTAACCTAACCCAACTAGACCCTCGCTGGTAATGTTTTACAAAATCCCGGTCGTGTCGGCCCGTACTTCTCGGTGGGGACATTATATAAGTCTATAACGTTATATATCCTAACCTAAGGGAACCTAACTTCTCGGATGTAGTATTTTCCAACATTCCTGGCGGGTCGGCCCCTACTTCTCAGTGGGCACATTATGTACGTCTATATCGCAATATAACCTAACCTAAACCAACTAGACCCTCGCTGGTAACGTTTTACGAAATCCCGGTCGTGTCGGCCCGTACTTCTCGGTGGGGACATTATTTACGTCTATAACGTTATATATCCTAACCCAAGGGAACCTAACATCTCGGATGTAGTATTTTCCAACATTCCTGGCGGGTCGGCCCCTACTTCTCGGTGGGCACATTATAAACGTCTATATCGTAATATAACCTAACCTAACCCATCTAGACCCTCGCTGGTAATGTTTTACAAAATCCCGGTCTTATCGGCCTGTACTTCTCGGTGGAGACATTATATACGTCTATAACGTTATATATCCTAACCCAAGGGAACCTAACATCGCGGATGTAGTATTTTCCAACATTCCTGGCGGGTCGGCCCCTACTTCTCGGTGGGCACATTATTGACGTCTATATCGCAATATAACCTAACCTAACCCATCTAGACCCTCGCTGGTAATGTTTTACAAAATCCCGGTCGTGTCGGCCCGTACTTCTCGGTGGGGACATTATATACGTCTATATCGTTATATATCCTAACCCAAGGGAACCTAACATCTCGGATGTAGTATTTTCCAACATTCATTGCGGGTCGGCCCCTATTTCTCGGTGGGCACATTATATACGTCCATATCGTAATATAACCTAACCTAACCCATCTAGATCCTCGCTGGTAATATTTTACAAAATTCCGGTCGTGTCGGCCCGTACTTTGCCGTGGGGACATTATATACGTCTATAACTTTATATATCCTAACCTGAGGGAACCTAACATCTCGGATGTAGTATTTTCCAACATTCCTGGCGGGTCGGCCCCTACTTCTCGGTGGACACATTATATACGTCTATATCGTAATATAACCTAACCTAACCCATCTAGACCGTCGCTGGTAATGTTTTACAAAATCCCGGTCTTGTCGGCCCGTACTTCTCGGTGGGGACATTATTTACTTCTATAACGTTATACATCCTAACCCAAGGGAACCTAACATCTCGGATGTAGTATTTTCCAACATTCCTGGCGGGTAGGCCCCTACTTCTCGGTGGGCACATTATATACGTCTATATCGCAATATAACCTAACCTAACCCATCTAGACTCTCGCTGGTGATGTTTTACAAAATCCCGGTCGTGTCTGCCCGTACTTCTCGGTGCGGACATTTTATACGTCTATAACGTTATATATTCTAACCCAAGGGAACCTAGCTTCTCGGATGTAGTATTTTCCAACATTCCTGGCGGGTCGGCCCCTACTTCCCGGTGGGCACATTATATACGTCTATATCGTAATATAACCTAACCTAACCGATCTAGACCCTCACTGGTAATGTTTTACAAAATCCCGGTAGTGTCGGCCCGTACTTCTCGGTGGGGACATTATATACGTCTATAACGTTATATATCCTAACCTAAGGGAATCTAACTTCTCGGATGTAGTATTTTCCAACATTCCTGGCGGGTCGGCCCCTACTTCTCGGTGGGCACATTATATACGTCTATATCGCAATATAACCTAACCTAACCCATCTGGACACTCGCTGGTAATGTTTTACAAAATCCCGGTCGTGTCGGCCCGTACTTCTCGGTGGGGACATTATATACGTCTATATCGTTATATATCCTAACCGAAGGGAACCTAACATCTCGGATGTAGTGTTTTCCAACATTCCTGGCTGGGCGGCCCCTACTTCTCGGTGGGCACATTATATACGTCCATATCGTAATATAACCTAACCTAACCCATCTAGACCCTCGCTGGTAATGTTTTACAAAATTCCGGTCGTGTCGACCCGTACTTCTCGGTGAGGACATTGTATACGTCTATAACGTTATATATCCTAACCTAAGGGAACCTAACATCTCGGATGTAGTATTTCACAACATTCCTGGCGGGTCGGCGCCAATTCTCGGTGGGATCATTATATACGTCTATAACGTAATATAACCTAACCTAACACATCTAGCCCCTAGCTGGGAATGTTTTACAGAATCCCGGTCGTGTCTGCCCGTTCGTCTCGGAGGGGACATTGTATACGTCTATAACGTTATATATCCTAACCTAAGGGAACCTAACATCTCGGATGTAGTATTTCACAACATTCCTGGCGGGTCGGCGCCAATTCTCGGTGGGATCATTATATACGTCTATAACGTAATATAACCTAACCAAACACATCTAGCCCCTAGCTGGGAATGTTTTACAGAATCCCGGTCGTGTCTGCCCGTACGTCTCGGTGGGGACATTATATACGTCTATAACGTTATATATCCTAACCCAAGGGAACCTAACATCTCGGATGTAGTATTTTCCAACATTCCTGGCGGGTCGGCCCCTACTTCTCAGTGGGCACATTATGTACGTCTATATCGCAATATAACCTAACCTAACCCAACTAGACCCTCGCTGGTAATGTTTTACGAAATCCCGGTCGTGTCGGCCCGTACTTCTCGGTGGGGACATTATTTACGTCTATAACGTTATATATCCTAACCCAAGGGAACCTAACATCTCGGATGTAGTATTTTCCAACATTCCTGGCGGGTCGGCCCCTACTTCTCGGTGGGCACATTATAAACGTCTATATCATAATATAACCTAACCTAACCCATCTAGACCCTCGCTGGTAATGTTTTACAAAATCCCGGTGGTGTCGGCCCGTACTTCTCGGTGGGGACATTATATATGTCTATAACGTTATATATCCTAACCTAAGGGAACCTAACCTCTCGGATGTAGTATTTCCCAACATTCCTGGCGGGTCGGCCCCTACTTCTCGGTGGGCACATTATATACGTCCATATCGTAATATAAGCTAACCTAACCCATCTAGACCCTCGCTGGTAATATTTTACAAAATTCCGGTCGTGTCGGCCCGTACTTTGCCGTGGGGACATTATATACGTCTATAACTTTATATATCCTAACCTAAGGGAACCTAACATCTCGGATGTAGTATTTTCCAAGATTCCTGGCAGGTCGGCCCCTACTTCTCGGTGGGCACATTATATACGTCTATATCGTAATATAACCTAACCTAACCCATCTAGACCCTCGCTGGTAATGTTTCACAGAATCCCGTTCATGTCTTCCCGTACGTCTCGGTGTGGATATTATATAAGTCTATAAATTTATATATCCTAACCTAAGGGTACCTAACATCTCGGATGTAGTATTTTCCAACATTCCTGGCGGGTCGGCCCCTACTTCTCGGTGGGCACATTATATACGTCTATATCGTAATATAACCCAACCTAACCCATCTAGACCGTCGCTGGTAATGTTTTACAAAATCCCGGTAGTGTCGACCCATACTTCTCGGTGGGGACATTATATACGTCTATAACGTTATATATCCTAACCCAAGGGAACCTAACATCTCGGATGTAGTATTTTCCAACATTCCTGGCGGGTCGGCCCCTACTTCTCGGTGGGCACATTATAGACGTTTATATCGCAATATAACCTACCCTAACCCATCTAGACCCTCGCTGGTAATGTTTTACAAAATGCCGGTCGTGTCGGCCCGTACGTCTCGGTGCGGATATTATATACGTCTATAAATTTATATATCCTAACCTAAGGGAACCTAACATCTCGGATGTATTATTTTCCAACATTCCTGGCGGGTCGGCCCCTACTTCTCGGTGGGTACATTATATACGTCTATATCGTAATATAACCTAACCTAACCCATCTAGACCCTCGCTGGTAATGTTTTACAAAATCCCGGTCGTGTCGGCCCGTACTTCTCGGTGGGGACATTATATAAGTCTATAACGTTATATATCCTAACCTAAGGGATCCTAACTTCTCGGATATAGTATTTTCCAACATTCCTGGCGGGTCGGCCCCTACTTCTCGGTGGGCACATTATATACGTCTACATCGTAATATAACCTAACCTAACCCATCTAGACCTTCGCTGGTAATGTTTTACAAAATCCCGGTCTTATCGGCCCGTACTTCTCGGTGGGGACATTATATACGTCTATAACGTTATATATCCTAACCCAAGGGAACCTAACATCGCGGATGTAGTATTTTCCAACATTCCTGGCGGGTCGGCCCCTACTTCTCGGTGGGCACATTATTGACGTCTATATCGCAATATAACCTAACCTAACCCATCTAGACCCTCGCTGGTAATGTTTTACAAAATCCCGGTCGTGTCTGCCCGTACTTCTCGGTGGGGACATTATATACGTCTATAACGTTATATATCCTAACCCAAGGGAACCTAACATCTCGGATGTAGTATTTTCCAACATTTCTGGCGGGTCGGCCCCTACTTCTCGGTGGGAACATTATATACGTCTATAACGTAATATAACCTAACCTAACCCACCTAGACCCTTGCTGGTAATGTTTCACAGAATCCCGGTCGTGTCGGCTCGTACTTCTCGGTGGGGACATTATATACGTCTATAACGTTATATATCCTAACCCAAGGGAACCTAACATCTCGGATGTAGTATTTTCCAACATTCCTGGCGGGTCGGCCCCTACTTCTCAGTGGGCACATTATGTACGTCTATATCGCAATATAACCTAACCTAACCCAACTAGACCCTCGCTGGTAATGTTTTACGAAATCCCGGTCGTGTCGGCCCGTACTTCTCGGTGGGGACATTATTTACGTCTATAACGTTATATATCCTAACCCAAGGGAACCTAACATCTCGGATGTAGTATTTTCCAACATTCCTGGCGGGTCGGCCCCTACTTCTCGGTGGGCACATTAGAAACGTCTATATCGTAATATAACCTAACCTAACCCATCTAGCCCCTCGCTGGTAATGTTTTACAAAATCCCGGTGGTGTCGGCCCGTACTTCTCGGTGGGGACATTATATATGTCTATAACGTTATATATCCTAACCTAAGGGAACCTAACTTCTCGGATGTAGTATTTTCCAACATTCCTGGCGGGTCGGCCCCTACTTCTCGGTGGGCACATTATATACGTCCATATCGTAATATAAGCTAACCTAACCCATCTAGACCCTCGCTGGTAATATTTTACAAAATTCCGGTCGTGTCGGCCCGTACTTTGCCGTGGGGACATTATATACGTCTATAACTTTATATATCCTAACCTAAGGGAACCTAACATCGCGGATGTAGTATTTTCCAACATTCCTGGCGGGCCGGCCCCTACTTCTCGGTGGGCACATTATATACGTCTGTATCGCAATATAATCTAACCTAACCCAACTAGACCCTCGCTGGTAATGTTTCACAGAATCCCGTTCATGTCTTCCCGTACGTCTCGGTGTGGATATTATATACGTCTATAAATTTATATATCCTAACCTAAGGGTACCTAACATCTCGGATGTAGTATTTTCCAACATTCCTGGCGGGTCGGCCCCTACTTCTCGGTGGGCACATTATATACGTCTATATCGTAATATGACCCAACCTAACCCATCTAGACCGTCGCTGGTAATGTTTTACAAAATCCCGGTAGTGTCGACCCATACTTCTCGGTGGGGACATTATATACGTCTATAACGTTATATATCCTAACCCAAGGGAACCTAACATCTCGGATGTAGTATTTTCCAACATTCCTGGCGGATCGGCCCCTACTTCTCGGTGGGCACATTATAGACGTTTATATCGCAATATAACCTACCCTAACCCATCTAGACCGTCGCTGGTAATGTTTTACAAAATGCCGGTCGTGTCGGCCCGTACTTCTCGGTGGGGACATTATATACGTCTATATCGTTATATATCCTAACCTAAGGGAACCTAACATCTCGGATGTAGTATTTTCCAACATTCCTGGCGGGCCGGCCCCTACTTCTCGGTGGGCACATTATATACGTCTATATCGTAATATAACCTAACCTAACCCATCTAGACCCTCGCTGGTAATGTTTCACAGAATCCCGTTCATGTCTTCCCGTACGTCTCGGTGCGGATATTATATACGTCTATAAATTTATATATCCTAACCTAAGGGAACCTAACATCTCGGATGTATTATTTTCCAACATTCCTGGCGGGTCGGCCCCTACTTCTCGGTGGGTACATTATATACGTCTATATCGTAATATAACCTAACCTAACCCATCTAGACCCTCGCTGGTAATGTTTTACAAAATCCCGGTCTTATCGGCCTGTACTTCTCGGTGGGGACATTATATACGTCTATAACGTTATATATCCTAACCCAAGGGAACCTAACATCGCGGATGTAGTATTTTCCAACATTCCTGGCGGGTCGGCCCCTACTTCTCGGTGGGCACATTATTGACGTCTATATCGCAATATAACCTAACCTAACCCATCTAGACCCTCGCTGGTAATGTTTTACAAAATCCCGGTCGTGTCGGCCCGTACTTCTCGGTGGGGACATTATATACGTCTATATCGTTATATATCCTAACCTAAGGGAACCTAACATCTCGGATGTAGTATTTTCCAACATTCCTGGCGGGCCGGCCCCTACTTCTCGGTGGGCACATTATATACGTCTATATCGTAATATAACCTAACCTAACCCATCTAGACCCTCGCTGGTAATGTTTCACAGAATCCCGTTCATGTCTTCCCGTACGTCTCGGTGCGGATATTATATACGTCTATAAATTTATATATCCTAACCTAAGGGAACCTAACATCTCGGATGTATTATTTTCCAACATTCCTGGCGGGTCGGCCCCTACTTCTCGGTGGGTACATTATATACGTCTATATCGTAATATAACCTAACCTAACCCATCTAGACCCTCGCTGGTAATGTTTTACAAAATCCCGGTCGTGTCGGCCCGTACTTCACGGTGGGGACATTATATAAGTCTATAACGTTATATATCCTAACCTAAGGGATCCTAACTTCTCGGATATAGTATTTTCCAACATTCCTGGCGGGTCGGCCCCTACTTCTCGGTGGGCACATTATATACGTCTACATCGTAATATAACCTAACCTAACCCATCTAGACCCTCGCTGGTAATGTTTTACAAAATCCCGGTCTTATCGGCCTGTACTTCTCGGTGGGGACATTATATACGTCTATAACGTTATATATCCTAACCCAAGGGAACCTAACATCGCGGATGTAGTATTTTCCAACATTCCTGGCGGGTCGGCCCCTACTTCTCGGTGGGCACATTATTGACGTCTATATCGCAATATAACCTAACCTAACCCATCTAGACCCTCGCTGGTAATGTTTTACAAAATCCCGGTCGTGTCGGCCCGTACTTCTCGGTGGGGACATTATATACGTCTATAACGTTATATATCCTAACCCAAGGGAACCTAACATCTCGGATGTAGTATTTTCCAACATTCCTGGCGGGTCGGCCTCTACTTCTCGGTGGGCACATTATATACGTCTATATCGCAATATAACCTAACCTAACCCAACTAGACCCTCGCTGGTAATGTTTTACAAAATCCCGGTCGTGTCTGCCCGTACTTCTCGGTGGGGACATTATATACGTCTATAACGTTATATATCCTAACCCAAGGGAACCTAACATCTCGAATGTAGTATTTTCCAACATTCCTGGCGGGTCGGCCCCTACTTCTCGGTGGGCACATTATATACGTCTATATCGTAATATAACCTAACCTAACCCATCTAGACCCTCACTGGTAATGTTTTACAAAATTCCGGTCGTGTCGACCCGTACTTCTCGGTGAGGACATTGTATACGTCTATAACGTTATATATCCTAACCTAAGGGAACCTAACACCTCGGATGTAGTATTTCACAACATTCCTGGCGGGTCGGCGCCAATTCTCGGTGGGATCATTATATACGTCTATAACGTAATATAGCCTAACCTAACACATCTAGCCCCTAGCTGGGAATGTTTTACAGAATCGCGGTCGTGTCTGCCCGTACGTCTCGGTGGGGACATTATATACGTCTATAACGTTATATATCCTAACCCAAGGGAACCTAACATCTCGGATGTAGTATTTTCCAACATTCCTGGCGGGTCGGCCCCTACTTCTCGGTGGGCACATTATATACGTCTATATCGCAATATAACCTAACCTAACCCAACTAGACCCTCGCTGGTAATGTTTTACAAAATCCCGCGCGTGTCGGCCCGTACTTTGCCGTGGGGACATTATATACGTCTATAACTTCATATATCCTAACCTGAGGGAACCTAACATCTCGGATGTAGTATTTTCCAACATTCCTGGCGGGCCGGCCCCTACTTCTCGGTGGGCACATTATATACGTCCATATCGTAATATAACCTAACCTAACCCATCTAGACCCTCAGTGGTAATGTTTTACAAAATTCCGGTCGTGTCGGACGGTACTTTGCCGTGGGGACATCATATACGTCTATAACTTTATATATCCTAACTTGAGGGAACCTAACATCTCGGATGTAGTATTTTCCAACATTCCTGGCGGGTCGGCCCCTACTTCTCGGTGGGCACATTATATACGTCTATATCGCAATATAACCTAACCTAACCCAACTAGACCCTCGCTGGTAATGTTTTACAAAATCCCGGTCGTGTCGGCCCGTACTTCTCGGTGGGGACATTATATAAGTCTATAACGTTATATATCCTAACCTAAGGGAACCTAACTTCTCGGATGTAGTATTTTCCAACATTCCTGGCGGGTCGGCCCCTACTTCTCAGTGGGCACATTATGTACGTCTATATCGCAATATAACCTAACCTAAACCAACTAGACCCTCGCTGGTAATGTTTTACGAAATCCCGGTCGTGTCGGCCCGTACTTCTCGGTGGGGACATTATTTACGTCTATAACGTTATATATCCTAACCCAAGGGAACCTAACATCTCGGATGTAGTATTTTCCAACATTCCTGGCGGGTCGGCCCCTACTTCTCGGTGGGCACATTATAAACGTCTATATCGTAATATAACCTAACCTAACCCACCTAGATCCTCGCTGGTAATGTTTTACAAAATCCCGGTCGTGTCTGCCCGTACTTCTCGGTGCGTACATTATATACGTCTATAAATTTATATATCCTAACCTAAGGGAACCTAACATCTCGGATGTAGTATTTTCCAACATTCCTGGCGGGTCGGCCCCTACTTCTCGGTGGGCACATTATATACGTCCATATCGTAATATAACCTTACCTAACCCATCTAGACCCTCGCTGGTAATGTTTTACAAAATCCCGGTCGTGTCGGCCCGTACTTCTCGGTGGGGACATTATATACGTCTATATCGTTATATATCCTAACCCAAGGGAACCTAACATCTCGGATGTAGTATTTTCCAACATTCCTGGCGGGTAGGCCCCTACTTCTCGGTGGGCACATTATATACGTCTATATCGCAATATAACCTAACCTAACCCGTCTAGACTCTCGCTGGTGATGTTTTACAAAATCCCGGTCGTGTCTGCCCGTACTTCTCGGTGGGGACATTATATACGTCTATATCGTTATATATCCTAACCGAAGGGAACCTAACATCTCGGATGTAGTATTTTCCAACATTCCTGGCTGGGCGGCCCCTACTTCTCGGTGGGCACATTATATACGTCCATATCGTAATATAACCTAACCTAACCCATATAGACCCTCGCTGGTGATGTTTTAAAAAATCCCGGTCGTGTCTGCCCGTACTTCTCGGTGGGGACATTATATACGTCTATAACGTTATATATCCTAACCCAAGGGAACCTAACATCTCGGATGTAGTATTTCCCAACATTCCTGGCGGGTCGGCCCCTACTTCTCGGTGGGCACATTATATACGTCTATATCGCAATATAACCTAACCTAACCCAACTAGACCCTCGCTGGTAATGTTTTACAAAATCCCGGTCGTGTCTGCCCGTACTTCTCGGTGGGGACATTATATACGTCTATAACGTTATATATCCTAACCCAAGGGAACCTAACATCTCGGATGTAGTATTTTCCAACATTCCTGGCGGGTCGGCCCCTACTTCTCGGTGGGCACATTATATACGTCTATATCGTAATATAACCTAACCTAACCCATCTAGACCCTCACTGGTAATGTTTTACAAAATTCCGGTCGTGTCGACCCGTACTTCTCGGTGAGGACATTGTATACGTCTATAACGTTATATATCCTAACCTAAGGGAACCTAACATCACGGATGTAGTATTTCACAACATTCCTGGCGGGTCGGCGCCAATTCTCGGTGGGATCATTATATACGTCTATAACGTAATATAACCTAACCTAACACATCTAGCCCCTAGCTGGGAATGTTTTACAGAATCCCGGTCGTGTCTGCCCGTACGTCTCGGTGGGGACATTATATACGTCTATAACGTTATATATCCTAACCCAAGGGAACCTAACATCTCGGATGTAGTATTTTCCAACATTCCTGGCGGGTCGGCCCCTACTTCTCGGTGGGCACATTATATACGTCTATATCGCAATATAACCTAACCTAACCCAACTAGACCCTCGCTGGTAATGTTTTACAAAATCCCGGTCGTGTCTGCCCGTACTTCTCGGTGGGGACATTATATACGTCTATAACGTTATATATCCTAACCCAAGGGAACCTAACATCTCGGATGTAGTATTTTCCAACATTCCTGGCGGGTCGGCCCCTACTTCTCGGTGGGCACATTATATACGTCTATATCGTAATATAACCTAACCTAACCCATCTAGACCCTCACTGGTAATGTTTTACAAAATTCCGGTCGTGTCGACCCGTACTTCTCGGTGAGGACATTGTATACGTCTATAACGTTATATATCCTAACCTAAGGGAACCTAACATCACGGATGTAGTATTTCACAACATTCCTGGCGGGTCGGCGCCAATTCTCGGTGGGATCATTATATACGTCTATAACGTAATATAACCTAACCTAACACATCTAGCCCCTAGCTGGGAATGTTTTACAGAATCCCGGTCGTGTCTGCCCGTACGTCTCGGTGGGGACATTATATACGTCTATAACGTTATATATCCTAACCCAAGGGAACCTAACATCTCGGATGTAGTATTTTCCAACATTCCTGGCGGGTCGGCCCCTACTTCTCGGTGGGCACATTATATACGTCTATATCGCAATATAACCTAACCTAACCCAACTAGACCCTCGCTGGTAATGTTTTACAAAATCCCGCGCGTGTCGGCCCGTACTTTGCCGTGGGGACATTATATACGTCTATAACTTCATATATCCTAACCTGAGGGAACCTAACATCTCGGATGTAGTATTTTCCAACATTCCTGGCGGGCCGGCCCCTACTTCTCGGTGGGCACATTATATACGTCCCTATCGTAATATAACCTAACCTAACCCATCTAGACCCTCAGTGGTAATGTTTTACAAAATGCCGGTCGTGTCGGCCCGTACTTCTCGGTGGGGACATTATATACGTCTATATCGTTATATATCCTAACCTAAGGGAACCTAACATCTCGGATGTAGTATTTTCCAACATTCCTGGCGGGCCGGCCCCTACTTCTCGGTGGGCACATTATATACGTCTATATCGTAATATAACCTAACCTAACCCATCTAGACCCTCGCTGGTAATGTTTCACAGAATCCCGTTCATGTCTTCCCGTACGTCTCGGTGCGGATATTATATACGTCTATAAATTTATATATCCTAACCTAAGGGAACCTAACATCTCGGATGTATTATTTTCCAACATTCCTGGCGGGTCGGCCCCTACTTCTCGGTGGGTACATTATATACGTCTATATCGTAATATAACCTAACCTAACCCATCTAGACCCTCGCTGGTAATGTTTTACAAAATCCCGGTCGTGTCGGCCCGTACTTCACGGTGGGGACATTATATAAGTCTATAACGTTATATATCCTAACCTAAGGGATCCTAACTTCTCGGATATAGTATTTTCCAACATTCCTGGCGGGTCGGCCCCTACTTCTCGGTGGGCACATTATATACGTCTACATCGTAATATAACCTAACCTAACCCATCTAGACCCTCGCTGGTAATGTTTTACAAAATCCCGGTCTTATCGGCCTGTACTTCTCGGTGGGGACATTATATACGTCTATAACGTTATATATCCTAACCCAAGGGAACCTAACATCGCGGATGTAGTATTTTCCAACATTCCTGGCGGGTCGGCCCCTACTTCTCGGTGGGCACATTATTGACGTCTATATCGCAATATAACCTAACCTAACCCATCTAGACCCTCGCTGGTAATGTTTTACAAAATCCCGGTCGTGTCGGCCCGTACTTCTCGGTGGGGACATTATATACGTCTATATCGTTATATATCCTAACCCAAGGGAACCTAACATCTCGGATGTAGTATTTTCCAACATTCCTGGCGGGTAGGCCCCTACTTCTCGGTGGGCACATTATATACGTCTATATCGCAATATAACCTAACCTAACCCATCTAGACTCTCGCTGGTGATGTTTTACAAAATCCCGGTCGTGTCTGCCCGTACTTCTCGGTGGGGACATTATATACGTCTATATCGTTATATATCCTAACCGAAGGGAACCTAACATCTCGGATGTAGTATTTTCCAACATTCCTGGCTGGGCGGCCCCTACTTCTCGGTGGGCACATTATATACGTCCATATCGTAATATAACCTAACCTAACCCATATAGACCCTCGCTGGTGATGTTTTAAAAAATCCCGGTCGTGTCTGCCCGTACTTCTCGGTGGGGACATTATATACGTCTATAACGTTATATATCCTAACCCAAGGGAACCTAACATCTCGGATGTAGTATTTTCCAACATTCCTGGCGGCTCGGCCCCTACTTCTCGGTGGGCACATTATATACGTCTATATCGCAATATAACCTAACCTAACCCAACTAGACCCTCGCTGGTAATGTTTTACAAAATCCCGGTCGTGTCTGCCCGTACTTCTCGGTGGGGACATTATATACGTCTATAACGTTATATATCCTAACCCAAGGGAACCTAACATCTCGGATGTAGTATTTTCCAACATTCCTGGCGGCTCGGCCCCTACTTCTCGGTGGGCACATTATATACGTATATATCGCAATATAACCTAACCTAACCCAACTAGACCCTCGCTGGTAATGTTTTACAAAATCCCGGTCGTGTCTGCCCGTACTTCTCGGTGGGGACATTATATACGTCTATAACGTTATATATCCTAACCCAAGGGAACCTAACATCTCGGATGTAGTATTTTCCAACATTCCTGGCGGGTCGGCCTCTACTTCTCGGTGGGCACATTATATACGTCTATATCGCAATATAACCTAACCTAACCCAACTAGACCCTCGCTGGTAATGTTTTACAAAATCCCGGTCGTGTCTGCCCGTACTTCTCGGTGGGGACATTATATACGTCTATAACGTTATATATCCTAACCCAAGGGAACCTAACATCTCGGATGTAGTATTTTCCAACATTCCTGGCGGGTCGGCCCCTACTTCTCGGTGGGCACATTATATACGTCTATATCGTAATATAACCTAACCTAACCCATCTAGACCCTCACTGGTAATGTTTTACAAAATTCCGGTCGTGTCGACCCGTACTTCTCGGTGAGGACATTGTATACGTCTATAACGTTATATATCCTAACCTAAGGGAACCTAACATCTCGGATGTAGTATTTCACAACATTCCTGGCGGGTCGGCGCCAATTCTCGGTGGGATCATTATATACGTCTATAACGTAATATAACCTAACCTAACACATCTAGCCCCTAGCTGGGAATGTTTTACAGAATCCCGGTCGTGTCTGCCCGTACGTCTCGGTGGGGACATTATATACGTCTATATCGTTATATATCCTAACCTAAGGGAACCTAACATCTCGGATGTAGTATTTTCCAACATTCCTGGCGGGCCGGCCCCTACTTCTCGGTGGGCACATTATACACGTCTATATCGTAATATAACCTAACCTAACCCATCTAGACCCTCGCTGGTAATGTTTCACAGAATCCCGTTCATGTCTTCCCGTACGTCTCGGTGCGGATATTATATACGTCTATAAATTTATATATCCTAACCTAAGGGAACCTAACATCTCGGATGTATTATTTTCCAACATTCCTGGCGGGTCGGCCCCTACTTCTCGGTGGGTACATTATATACGTCTATATCGTAATATAACCTAACCTAACCCATCTAGACCCTCGCTGGTAATGTTTTACAAAATCCCGGTCGTGTCGGCCCGTACTTCACGGTGGGGACATTATATAAGTCTATAACGTTATATATCCTAACCTAAGGGATCCTAACTTCTCGGATATAGTATTTTCCAACATTCCTGGCGGGTCGGCCCCTACTTCTCGGTGGGCACATTATATACGTCTACATCGTAATATAACCTAACCTAACCCATCTAGACCCTCGCTGGTAATGTTTTACAAAATCCCGGTCTTATCGGCCTGTACTTCTCGGTGGGGACATTATATACGTCTATAACGTTATATATCCTAACCCAAGGGAACCTAACATCGCGGATGTAGTATTTTCCAACATTCCTGGCGGGTCGGCCCCTACTTCTCGGTGGGCACATTATTGACGTCTATATCGCAATATAACCTAACCTAACCCATCTAGACCCTCGCTGGTAATGTTTTACAAAATCCCGGTCGTGTCGGCCCGTACTTCTCGGTGGGGACATTATATACGTCTATATCGTTATATATCCTAACCCAAGGGAACCTAACATCTCGGATGTAGTATTTTCCAACATTCCTGGCGGGTAGGCCCCTACTTCTCGGTGGGCACATTATATACGTCTATATCGCAATATAACCTAACCTAACCCATCTAGACTCTCGCTGGTGATGTTTTACAAAATCCCGGTCGTGTCTGCCCGTACTTCTCGGTGGGGACATTATATACGTCTATATCGTTATATATCCTAACCGAAGGGAACCTAACATCTCGGATGTAGTATTTTCCAACATTCCTGGCTGGGCGGCCCCTACTTCTCGGTGGGCACATTATATACGTCCATATCGTAATATAACCTAACCTAACCCATATAGACCCTCGCTGGTGATGTTTTAAAAAATCCCGGTCGTGTCTGCCCGTACTTCTCGGTGGGGACATTATATACGTCTATAACGTTATATATCCTAACCCAAGGGAACCTAACATCTCGGATGTAGTATTTTCCAACATTCCTGGCGGCTCGGCCCCTACTTCTCGGTGGGCACATTATATACGTCTATATCGCAATATAACCTAACCTAACCCAACTAGACCCTCGCTGGTAATGTTTTACAAAATCCCGGTCGTGTCTGCCCGTACTTCTCGGTGGGGACATTATATACGTCTATAACGTTATATATCCTAACCCAAGGGAACCTAACATCTCGGATGTAGTATTTTCCAACATTCCTGGCGGCTCGGCCCCTACTTCTCGGTGGGCACATTATATACGTCTATATCGCAATATAACCTAACCTAACCCAACTAGACCCTCGCTGGTAATGTTTTACAAAATCCCGGTCGTGTCTGCCCGTACTTCTCGGTGGGGACATTATATACGTCTATAACGTTATATATCCTAACCCAAGGGAACCTAACATCTCGGATGTAGTATTTTCCAACATTCCTGGCGGGTCGGCGTCTACTTCTCGGTGGGCACATTATATACGTCTATATCGCAATATAACCTAACCTAACCCAACTAGACCCTCGCTGGTAATGTTTTACAAAATCCCGGTCATGTCTGCCCGTACTTCTCGGTGGGATCATTATATACGTCTATAACGTAATATAACCTAACCTAACACATCTAGCCCCTAGCTGGGAATGTTTTACAGAATCCCGGTCGTGTCTGCCCGTACGTCTCGGTGGGGACATTATATACGTCTATAACGTTATATATCCTAACCCAAGGGAACCTAACATCTCGGATGTAGTATTTTCCAACATTCCTGGCGGGTCGGCCCCTACTTCTCGGTGGGCACATTATATACGTCTATATAGCAATATAACCTAACCTAACCCAACTAGACCCTCGCTGGTAATGTTTTACAAAATCCCGCGCGTGTCGGCCCGTACTTTGCCGTGGGGACATTATATACGTCTATAACTTCATATATCCTAACCTGAGGGAACCTAACATCTCGGATGTAGTATTTTCCAACATTCCTGGCGGGCCGGCCCCTACTTCTCGGTGGGCACATTATATACGTCCATATCGTAATATAACCTAACCTAACCCATCTAGACCCTCAGTGGTAATGTTTTACAAAATTCCGGTCGTGTCGGACGGTACTTTGCCGTGGGGACATCATATACGTCTATAACTTTATATATCCTAACCTGAGGGAACCTAACATCTCGGATGTAGTATTTTCCAACATTCCTGGCGGGTCGGCCCCTACTTCTCGGTGGGCACATTATATACGTCTATATCGCAATATAACCTAACCTAACCCAACTAGACCCTCGCTGGTAATGTTTTACAAAATCCCGGTCGTGTCGGCCCGTACTTCTCGGTGGGGACATTATATAAGTCTATAACGTTATATATCCTAACCTAAGGGAACCTAACTTCTCGGATGTAGTATTTTCCAACATTCCTGGCGGGTCGGCCCCTACTTCTCAGTGGGCACATTATGTACGTCTATATCGCAATATAACCTAACCTAAACCAACTAGACCCTCGCTGGTAATGTTTTACGAAATCCCGGTCGTGTCGGCCCGTACTTCTCGGTGGGGACATTATTTACGTCTATAACGTTATATATCCTAACCCAAGGGAACCTAACATCTCGGATGTAGTATTTTCCAACATTCCTGGCGGGTCGGCCCCTACTTCTCTGTGGGCACATTATAAACGTCTATATCGTAATATAACCTAACCTAACCCATCTAGATCCTCGCTGGTAATGTTTTACAAAATCCCGGTGGTGTCGGCCCGTACTTCTCGGTGGGGACATTATATATGTCCATAACGTTATATATCCTAACCTAAGGGAACCTAACTTCTCGGATGTAGTATTTTCCAACATTCCTGGCGGGTCGGCCCCTACTTCTCGGTGGGCACATTATATACGTCCATATCGTAATATAAGCTAACCTAACCCATCTAGACCCTCGCTGGTAATATTTTACAAAATTCCGGTCGTGTCGGCCCGTACTTTCCCGTGGGGACATTATATACGTCTATAATTTTATATATCCTAACCTAAGGGATCCTAACTTCTCGGATATAGTATTTTCCAACATTCCTGGCGGGTCGGCCCCTACTTCTCGGTGGGCACATTATATACGTCTACATCGTAATATAACCTAACCTAACCCATCTAGACCCTCGCTGGTAATGTTTTACAAAATCCCGGTCTTATCGGCCCGTACTTCTCGGTGGGGACATTATATACGTTTATAACGTTATATATCCTAACCCAAGGGAACCTAACATCGCGGATGTAGTATTTTCCAACATTCCTGGCGGGTCGGCCCCTACTTCTCGGTGGGCACATTATTGACGTCTATATCGCAATATAACCTAACCTAACCCATCTAGACCCTCGCTGGTAATGTTTTACAAAATCCCGGTCGTGTCGGCCCGTACTTCTCGGTGGGGACATTATATACGTCTATATCGTTATATATCCTAACCCAAGGGAACCTAACATCTCGGATGTAGTATTTTCCAACATTCCTGGCGGGTCGGCCCCTACTTCTCGGTGGGCACATTATTGACGTCTATATCGCAATATAACCTAACCTAACCCATCTAGACTCTCGCTGGTGATGTTTTACAAAATCCCGGTCGTGTCTGCCCGTACTTCTCGGTGGGGACATTATATACGTCTATATCGTTATATATCCTAACCGAAGGGAACCTAACATCTCGGATGTAGTATTTTCCAACATTCCTGGCTGGGCGGCCCCTACTTCTCGGTGGGCACATTATATACGTCCATATCGTAATATAACCTAACCTAACCCATATAGACCCTCGCTGGTGATGTTTTAAAAAATCCCGGTCGTGTCTGCCCGTACTTCTCGGTGGGGACATTATATACGTCTATAACGTTATATATCCTAACCCAAGGGAACCTAACATCTCGGATGTAGTATTTTCCAACATTCCTGGCGGCTCGGCCCCTACTTCTCGGTGGGCACATTATATACGTCTATATCGCAATATAACCTAACCTAACCCAACTAGACCCTCGCTGGTAATGTTTTACAAAATCCCGGTCGTGTCTGCCCGTACTTCTCGGTGGGGACATTATATACGTCTATAACGTTATATATCCTAACCCAAGGGAACCTAACATCTCGGATGTAGTATTTTCCAACATTCCTGGCGGCTCGGCCCCTACTTCTCGGTGGGCACATTATATACGTCTATATCGCAATATAACCTAACCTAACCCAACTAGACCCTCGCTGGTAATGTTTTACAAAATCCCGGTCGTGTCTGCCCGTACTTCTCGGTGGGGACATTATATACGTCTATAACGTTATATGTCCTAACCCAAGGGAACCTAACATCTCGGATGTAGTATTTTCCAACATTCCTGGCGGGTCGGCCTCTACTTCTCGGTGGGCACATTATATACGTCTATATCGCAATATAACCTAACCTAACCCAACTAGACCCTCGCTGGTAATGTTTTACAAAATCCCGGTCGTGTCTGCCCGTACTTCTCGGTGGGGACATTATATACGTCTATAACGTTATATATCCTAACCCAAGGGAACCTAACATCTCGGATGTAGTATTTTCCAACATTCCTGGCGGGTCGGCCCCTACTTCTCGGTGGGCACATTATATACGTCTATATCGTAATATAACCTAACCTAACCCATCTAGACCCTCACTGGTAATGTTTTACAAAGTTCCGGTCGTGTCGACCCGTACTTCTCGGTGAGGACATTGTATACGTCTATAACGTTATATATCCTAACCTAAGGGAACCTAACATCTCGGATGTAGTATTTCACAACATTCCTGGCGGGTCGGCGCCAATTCTCGGTGGGATCATTATATACGTCTATAACGTAATATAACCTAACCTAACACATCTAGCCCCTAGCTGGGAATGTTTTACAGAATCCCGGTCGTGTCTGCCCGTACGTCTCGGTGGGGACATTATATACGTCTATAACGTTATATATCCTAACCCAAGGGAACCTAACATCTCGGATGTAGTATTTTCCAACATTCCTGGCGGGTCGGCCCCTACTTCTCGGTGGGCACATTATATACGTCTATATCGCAATATAACCTAACCTAACCCAACTAGACCCTCGCTGGTAATGTTTTACAAAATCCCGCGCGTGTCGGCCCGTACTTTGCCGTGGGGACATTATATACGTCTATAACTTCATATATCCTAACCTGAGGGAACCTAACATCTCGGATGTAGTATTTTCCAACATTCCTCGCGGGCCGGCCCCTACTTCTCGGTGGGCACATTATATACGTCCCTATCGTAATATAACCTAACCTAACCCATCTAGACCCTCAGTGGTAATGTTTTACAAAATGCCGGTCGTGTCGGCCCGTACTTCTCGGTGGGGACATTATATACGTCTATATCGTTATATATCCTAACCTAAGGGAACCTAACATCTCGGATGTAGTATTTTCCAACATTCCTGGCGGGCCGGCCCCTACTTCTCGGTGGGCACATTATATACGTCTATATCGTAATATAACCTAACCTAACCCATCTAGACCCTCGCTGGTAATGTTTCACAGAATCCCGTTCATGTCTTCCCGTACGTCTCGGTGCGGATATTATATACGTCTATAAATTTATATATCCTAACCTAAGGGAACCTAACATCTCGGATGTAGTATTTTCCAACATTCCTGGCGGGTCGGCCCCTACTTCTCGGTGGGTACATTATATACGTCTATATCGTAATATAACCTAACCTAACCCATCTAGACCCTCGCTGGTAATGTTTTACAAAATCCCGGTCGTGTCGGCCCGTACTTCACGGTGGGGACATTATATAAGTCTATAACGTTATATATCCTAACCTAAGGGATCCTAACTTCTCGGATATAGTATTTTCCAACATTCCTGGCGGGTCGGCCCCTACTTCTCGGTGGGCACATTATATACGTCTACATCGTAATATAACCTAACCTAACCCATCTAGACCCTCGCTGGTAATGTTTTACAAAATCCCGGTCTTATCGGCCTGTACTTCTCGGTGGGGACATTATATACGTCTATAACGTTATATATCCTAACCCAAGGGAACCTAACATCGCGGATGTAGTATTTTCCAACATTCCTGGCGGGTCGGCCCCTACTTCTCGGTGGGCACATTATTGACGTCTATATCGCAATATAACCTAACATAACCCATCTAGACCCTCGCTGGTAATGTTTTACAAAATCCCGGTCGTGTCGGCCCGTACTTCTCGGTGGGGACATTATATACGTCTATATCGTTATATATCCTAACCCAAGGGAACCTAACATCTCGGATGTAGTATTTTCCAACATTCCTGGCGGGTAGGCCCCTACTTCTCGGTGGGCACATTATATACGTCTATATCGCAATATAACCTAACCTAACCCATCTAGACTCTCGCTGGTGATGTTTTACAAAATCCCGGTCGTGTCTGCCCGTACTTCTCGGTGGGGACATTATATACGTCTATATCGTTATATATCCTAACCGAAGGGAACCTAACATCTCGGATGTAGTATTTTCCAACATTCCTGGCTGGGCGGCCCCTACTTCTCGGTGGGCACATTATATACGTCCATATCGTAATATAACCTAACCTAACCCATATAGACCCTCGCTGGTGATGTTTTAAAAAATCCCGGTCGTGTCTGCCCGTACTTCTCGGTGGGGACATTATATACGTCTATAACGTTATATATCCTAACCCAAGGGAACCTAACATCTCGGATGTAGTATTTTCCAACATTCCTGGCGGCTCGGCCCCTACTTCTCGGTGGGCACATTATATACGTCTATATCGCAATATAACCTAACCTAACCCAACTAGACCCTCGCTGGTAATGTTTTACAAAATCCCGGTCGTGTCTGCCCGTACTTCTCGGTGAGGACATTGTATACGTCTATAACGTTATATATCCTAACCTAAGGGAACCTAACATCTCGGATGTAGTATTTCACAACATTCCTGGCGGGTCGGCGCCAATTCTCGGTGGGATCATTATATACGTCTATAACGTAATATAACCTAACCTAACACATCTAGCCCCTAGCTGGGAATGTTTTACAGAATCCCGGTCGTGTCTGCCCGTACGTCTCGGTGGGGACATTATATACGTCTATAACGTTATATATCCTAACCCAAGGGAACCTAACATCTCGGATGTAGTATTTTCCAACATTCCTGGCGGGTCGGCCCCTACTTCTCGGTGGGCACATTATATACGTCTATATAGCAATATAACCTAACCTAACCCAACTAGACCCTCGCTGGTAATGTTTTACAAAATCCCGCGCGTGTCGGCCCGTACTTTGCCGTGGGGACATTATATACGTCTATAACTTCATATATCCTAACCTGAGGGAACCTAACATCTCGGATGTAGTATTTTCCAACATTCCTGGCGGGCCGGCCCCTACTTCTCGGTGGGCACATTATATACGTCCATATCGTAATATAACCTAACCTAACCCATCTAGACCCTCAGTGGTAATGTTTTACAAAATTCCGGTCGTGTCGGACGGTACTTTGCCGTGGGGACATCATATACGTCTATAACTTTATATATCCTAACCTGAGGGAACCTAACATCTCGGATGTAGTATTTTCCAACATTCCTGGCGGGTCGGCCCCTACTTCTCGGTGGGCACATTATATACGTCTATATCGCAATATAACCTAACCTAACCCAACTAGACCCTCGCTGGTAATGTTTTACAAAATCCCGGTCGTGTCGGCCCGTACTTCTCGGTGGGGACATTATATATGTCCATAACGTTATATATCCTAACCTAAGGGAACCTAACTTCTCGGATGTAGTATTTTCCAACATTCCTGGCGGGTCGGCCCCTACTTCTCGGTGGGCACATTATATACGTCCATATCGTAATATAAGCTAACCTAACCCATCTAGACCCTCGCTGGTAATATTTTACAAAATTCCGGTCGTGTCGGCCCGTACTTTCCCGTGGGGACATTATATACGTCTATAATTTTATATATCCTAACCTAAGGGATCCTAACTTCTCGGATATAGTATTTTCCAACATTCCTGGCGGGTCGGCCCCTACTTCTCGGTGGGCACATTATATACGTCTACATCGTAATATAACCTAACCTAACCCATCTAGACCCTCGCTGGTAATGTTTTACAAAATCCCGGTCTTATCGGCCCGTACTTCTCGGTGGGGACATTATATACGTTTATAACGTTATATATCCTAACCCAAGGGAACCTAACATCGCGGATGTAGTATTTTCCAACATTCCTGGCGGGTCGGCCCCTACTTCTCGGTGGGCACATTATTGACGTCTATATCGCAATATAACCTAACCTAACCCATCTAGACCCTCGCTGGTAATGTTTTACAAAATCCCGGTCGTGTCGGCCCGTACTTCTCGGTGGGGACATTATATACGTCTATATCGTTATATATCCTAACCCAAGGGAACCTAACATCTCGGATGTAGTATTTTCCAACATTCCTGGCGGGTCGGCCCCTACTTCTCGGTGGGCACATTATTGACGTCTATATCGCAATATAACCTAACCTAACCCATCTAGACCGTCGCTGGTAATGTTTCACAGAATCCCGTTCATGTCTTCCCGTACGTCTCGGTGCGTCCATTATATACGTCTATAACGTTATATATCCTAACCCAAGGGAACCTAACATCTCGGATGTAGTATTTTCCAACATTCCTGGCGGGTCGGCCCCTACTTCTCGGTGGGCACATTATATACGTCTATATCGGAATATAACCTAACCTAACCCAACCAGACCCTCGCTGGTAATGTTTTACAAAATCCCGCGCGTGTCGGCCCGTACTTTGCCGTGGGGACATTATATACGTCTATAACTTCATATATCCTAACCTGAGGGAACCTAACATCTCGGATGTAGTATTTTCCAACATTCCTGGCGGGCCGGCCCCTACTTCTCGGTGGGCACATTATATACGTCTATATCGTAATATAACCTAACCTAACCCATCTAGACCCTCGCTGGTAATGTTTCACAGAATCCCGTTCATGTCTTCCCGTACGTCTCGGTGCGGATATTATATACGTCTATAAATTTATATATCCTAACCTAAGGGAACCTAACATCTCGGATGTAGTATTTTCCAACATTCCTGGCGGGTCGGCCCCTACTTCTCGGTGGGTACATTATATACGTCTATATCGTAATATAACCTAACCTAACCCATCTAGACCCTCGCTGGTAATGTTTTACAAAATCCCGGTCGTGTCGGCCCGTACTTCACGGTGGGGACATTATATAAGTCTATAACGTTATATATCCTAACCTAAGGGATCCTAACTTCTCGGATATAGTATTTTCCAACATTCCTGGCGGGTCGGCCCCTACTTCTCGGTGGGCACATTATATACGTCTACATCGTAATATAACCTAACCTAACCCATCTAGACCCTCGCTGGTAATGTTTTACAAAATCCCGGTCTTATCGGCCTGTACTTCTCGGTGGGGACATTATATACGTCTATAACGTTATATATCCTAACCCAAGGGAACCTAACATCGCGGATGTAGTATTTTCCAACATTCCTGGCGGGTCGGCCCCTACTTCTCGGTGGGCACATTATTGACGTCTATATCGCAATATAACCTAACCTAACCCATCTAGACCCTCGCTGGTAATGTTTTACAAAATCCCGGTCGTGTCGGCCCGTACTTCTCGGTGGGGACATTATATACGTCTATATCGTTATATATCCTAACCCAAGGGAACCTAACATCTCGGATGTAGTATTTTCCAACATTCCTGGCGGGTAGGCCCCTACTTCTCGGTGGGCACATTATATACGTCTATATCGCAATATAACCTAACCTAACCCATCTAGACTCTCGCTGGTGATGTTTTACAAAATCCCGGTCGTGTCTGCCCGTACTTCTCGGTGGGGACATTATATACGTCTATATCGTTATATATCCTAACCGAAGGGAACCTAACATCTCGGATGTAGTATTTTCCAACATTCCTGGCTGGGCGGCCCCTACTTCTCGGTGGGCACATTATATACGTCCATATCGTAATATAACCTAACCTAACCCATATAGACCCTCGCTGGTGATGTTTTAAAAAATCCCGGTCGTGTCTGCCCGTACTTCTCGGTGGGGACATTATATACGTCTATAACGTTATATATCCTAACCCAAGGGAACCTAACATCTCGGATGTAGTATTTTCCAACATTCCTGGCGGCTCGGCCCCTACTTCTCGGTGGGCACATTATATACGTCTATATCGCAATATAACCTAACCTAACCCAACTAGACCCTCGCTGGTAATGTTTTACAAAATCCCGGTCGTGTCTGCCCGTACTTCTCGGTGGGGACATTATATACGTCTATAACGTTATATATCCTAACCCAAGGGAACCTAACATCTCGGATGTAGTATTTTCCAACATTCCTGGCGGCTCGGCCCCTACTTCTCGGTGGGCACATTATATACGTCTATATCGCAATATAACCTAACCTAACCCAACTAGACCCTCGCTGGTAATGTTTTACAAAATCCCGGTCGTGTCTGCCCGTACTTCTCGGTGGGGACATTATATACGTCTATAACGTTATATATCCTAACCCAAGGGAACCTAACATCTCGGATGTAGTATTTTCCAACATTCCTGGCGGGTCGGCCTCTACTTCTCGGTGGGCACATTATATACGTCTATATCGCAATATAACCTAACCTAACCCAACTAGACCCTCGCTGGTAATGTTTTACAAAATCCCGGTCGTGTCTGCCCGTACTTCTCGGTGGGGACATTATATACGTCTATAACGTTATATATCCTAACCCAAGGGAACCTAACATCTCGGATGTAGTATTTTCCAACATTCCTGGCGGGTCGGCCCCTACTTCTCGGTGGGCACATTATATACGTCTATATCGTAATATAACCTAACCTAACCCATCTAGACCCTCACTGGTAATGTTTTACAAAATTCCGGTCGTGTCGACGCGTACTTCTCGGTGAGGACATTGTATACGTCTATAACGTTATATATCCTAACCTAAGGGAACCTAACATCTCGGATGTAGTATTTCACAACATTCCTGGCGGGTCGGCGCCAATTCTCGGTGGGATCATTATATACGTCTATAACGTAATATAACCTAACCTAACACATCTAGCCCCTAGCTGGGAATGTTTTACAGAATCCCGGTCGTGTCTGCCCGTACGTCTCGGTGGGGACATTATATACGTCTATAACGTTATATATCCTAACCCAAGGGAACCTAACATCTCGGATGTAGTATTTTCCAACATTCCTGGCGGGTCGGCCCCTACTTCTCGGTGGGCACATTATATACGTCTATATAGCAATATAACCTAACCTAACCCAACTAGACCCTCGCTGGTAATGTTTTACAAAATCCCGCGCGTGTCGGCCCGTACTTTGCCGTGGGGACATTATATACGTCTATAACTTCATATATCCTAACCTGAGGGAACCTAACATCTCGGATGTAGTATTTTCCAACATTCCTGGCGGGCCGGCCCCTACTTCTCGGTGGGCACATTATATACGTCCATATCGTAATATAACCTAACCTAACCCATCTAGACCCTCAGTGGTAATGTTTTACAAAATTCCGGTCGTGTCGGACGGTACTTTGCCGTGGGGACATCATATACGTCTATAACTTTATATATCCTAACCTGAGGGAACCTAACATCTCGGATGTAGTATTTTCCAACATTCCTGGCGGGTCGGCCCCTACTTCTCGGTGGGCACATTATATACGTCTATATCGCAATATAATCTAACCTAACCCAACTAGACCCTCGCTGGTAATGTTTTACAAAATCCCGGTCGTGTCGGCCCGTACTTCTCGGTGGGGACATTATATAAGTCTATAACGTTATATATCCTAACCTAAGGGAACCTAACTTCTCGGATGTAGTATTTTCCAACATTCCTGGCGGGTCGGCCCCTACTTCTCAGTGGGCACATTATGTACGTCTATATCGCAATATAACCTAACCTAAACCAACTAGACCCTCGCTGGTAATGTTTTACGAAATCCCGGTCGTGTCAGCCCGTACTTCGCGGTGGGGACATTATTTACGTCTATAACGTTATATATCCTAACCCAAGGGAACCTAACATCTCGGATGTAGTATTTTCCAACATTCCTGGCGGGTCGGCCCCTACTTCTCTGTGGGCACATTATAAACGTCTATATCGTAATATAACCTAACCTAACCCATCTAGACCCTCGCTGGTAATGTTTTACAAAATCCCGGTGGTGTCGGCCCGTACTTCTCGGTGGGGACATTATATATGTCCATAACGTTATATATCCTAACCTAAGGGAACCTAACTTCTCGGATGTAGTATTTTCCAACATTCCTGGCGGGTCGGCCCCTACTTCTCGGTGGGCACATTATATACGTCCATATCGTAATATAAGCTAACCTAACCCATCTAGACCCTCGCTGGTAATATTTTACAAAATTCCGGTCGTGTCGGCCCGTACTTTCCCGTGGGGACATTATATACGTCTATAATTTTATATATCCTAACCTAAGGGATCCTAACTTCTCGGATATAGTATTTTCCAACATTCCTGGCGGGTCGGCCCCTACTTCTCGGTGGGCACATTATATACGTCTACATCGTAATATAACCTAACCTAACCCATCTAGACCCTCGCTGGTAATGTTTTACAAAATCCCGGTCTTATCGGCCCGTACTTCTCGGTGGGGACATTATATACGTTTATAACGTTATATATCCTAACCCAAGGGAACCTAACATCGCGGATGTAGTATTTTCCAACATTCCTGGCGGGTCGGCCCCTACTTCTCGGTGGGCACATTATTGACGTCTATATCGCAATATAACCTAACCTAACCCATCTAGACCCTCGCTGGTAATGTTTTACAAAATCCCGGTCGTGTCGGCCCGTACTTCTCGGTGGGGACATTATATACGTCTATAAATTTATATATCCTAACCTAAGGGAACCTAACATCTCGGATGTAGTATTTTCCAACATTCCTGGCGGGTCGGCCCCTACTTCTCGGTGGGCACATTATATACGTCCATATCGTAATATAAGCTAACCTAACCCATCTAGACCCTCGCTGGTAATATTTTACAAAATTCCGGTCGTGTCGGCCCGTACTTTGCCGTGGGGACATCATATACGTCTATAACTTTATATATCCTAACTTGAGGGAACCTAACATCTCGGATGTAGTATTTTCCAACATTCCTGGCGGGTCGGCCCCTACTTCTCGGTGGGCACATTATATACGTCTATATCGCAATATAACCTAACCTAACCCAACTAGACCCTCGCTGGTAATGTTTTACAAAATCCCGGTCGTGTCGGCCCGTACTTCTCGGTGGGGACATTATATAAGTCTATAACGTTATATATCCTAACCCAAGGGAACCTAACATCTCGGATGTAGTATTTTCCAACATTCCTGGCGGGTCGGCCCCTACTTCTCGGTGGGCACATTATAGACGTTTATATCGCAATATAACCTACCCTAACCCATCTAGACCCTCGCTGGTAATGTTTTACAAAATGCCGGTCGTGTCGGCCCGTACTTCTCGGTGGGGACATTATATACGTCTATATCGTTATATATCCTAACCTAAGGGAACCTAACATCTCGGATGTAGTATTTTCCAACATTCCTGGCGGGCCGGCCCCTACTTCTCGGTGGGCACATTATATAGGTCTATATCGTAATATAACCTAACCTAACCCATCTAGACCCTCGCTGGTAATATTTTACAAAATTCCGGTCGTGTCGGCCCGTACTTTCCCGTGGGGACATTATATACGTCTATAATTTTATATATCCTAACCTAAGGGATCCTAACTTCTCGGATATAGTATTTTCCAACATTCCTGGCGGGTCGGCCCCTACTTCTCGGTGGGCACATTATATACGTCTACATCGTAATATAACCTAACCTAACCCATCTAGACCCTCGCTGGTAATGTTTTACAAAATCCCGGTCTTATCGGCCCGTACTTCTCGGTGGGGACATTATATACGTTTATAACGTTATATATCCTAACCCAAGGGAACCTAACATCGCGGATGTAGTATTTTCCAACATTCCTGGCGGGTCGGCCCCTACTTCTCGGTGGGCACATTATTGACGTCTATATCGCAATATAACCTAACCTAACCCATCTAGACCCTCGCTGGTAATGTTTTACAAAATCCCGGTCGTGTCGGCCCGTACTTCTCGGTGGGGACATTATATACGTCTATATCGTTATATATCCTAACCCAAGGGAACCTAACATCTCGGATGTAGTATTTTCCAACATTCCTGGCGGGTCGGCCCCTACTTCTCGGTGGGCACATTATTGACGTCTATATCGCAATATAACCTAACCTAACCCATCTAGACCGTCGCTGGTAATGTTTCACAGAATCCCGTTCATGTCTTCCCGTACGTCTCGGTGCGTCCATTATATACGTCTATAACGTTATATATCCTAACCCAAGGGAACCTAACATCTCGGATGTAGTATTTTCCAACATTCCTGGCGGGTCGGCCCCTACTTCTCGGTGGGCACATTATATACGTCTATATCGGAATATAACCTAACCTAACCCATCTAGACCGTCGCTGGTAATGTTTTACAAAATCCCGTTTATGTCTTCCCGTAAGACTCGGTGCGTACATTATATACGTCTATAAATTTATATATCCTAACCTAAGGGAACCTAACATCTCGGATGTAGTATTTTCCAACATTCCTGGCGGGTCGGCCCCTACTTCTCGGTGGGCACATTATATACGTCTATATCGCAATATAACCTAACCTAACCCAACTAGACCCTCGCTGGTAATGTTTTACAAAATCCCGGGCGTGTCGGCCCGTACTTTGCCGTGGGGACATTATATACGTCTATAACTTCATATATCCTAACCTGAGGGAACCTAACATCTCGGATGTAGTATTTTCCAACATTCCTGGCGGGCCGGCCCCTACTTCTCGGTGGGCACATTATATACGTCCATATCGTAATATAACCTAGCCTAACCCATCTAGACCCTCAGTGGTAATGTTTTACAAAATTCCGGTCGTGTCGGACGGTACTTTGCCGTGGGGACATCATATACGTCTATAACTTTATATATCCTAACCTGAGGGAACCTAACATCTCGGATGTAGTATTTTCCAACATTCCTGGCGGGTCGGCCCCTACTTCTCGGTGGGCACATTATATACGTCTATATCGCAATATAACCTAACCTAACCCAACTAGACCCTCGCTGGTAATGTTTTACAAAATCCCGGTCGTGTCGGCCCGTACTTCTCGGTGGGGACATTATATAAGTCTATAACGTTATATATCCTAACCCAAGGGAACCTAACATCTCGGATGTAGTATTTTCCAACATTCCTGGCGGGTCGGCCCCTACTTCTCGGTGGGCACATTATAGACGTTTATATCGCAATATAACCTACCCTAACCCATCTAGACCCTCGCTGGTAATGTTTTACAAAATGCCGGTCGTGTCGGCCCGTACTTCTCGGTGGGGACATTATATACGTCTATATCGTTATATATCCTAACCTAAGGGAACCTAACATCTCGGATGTAGTATTTTCCAACATTCCTGGCGGGCCGGCCCCTACTTCTCGGTGGGCACATTATATAGGTCTATATCGTAATATAACCTAACCTAACCCATCTAGACCCTCGCTGGTAATGTTTCACAGAATCCCGTTCATGTCTTCCCGTACGTCTCGGTGCGGATATTATATACGTCTATAAATTTATATATCCTAACGTAAGGGAACCTAACATCTCGGATGTATTATTTTCCAACATTCCTGGCGGGTCGGCCCTTACTTCTCAGTGGGCACATTATGTACGTCTATATCGCAATATAACCTAACCTAACCCAACTAGACCCTCGCTGGTAATGTTTTACGAAATCCCGGGCGTGTCGGCCCGTACTTCTCGGTGGGGACATTATTTACGTCTATAACGTTATATATCCTAACCCAAGGGACCCTAACATCTCGGATATAGTATTTTCCAACATTCCTGGCGGGTCGGCCCCTACTTCTCGGTGGGCACATTATAAACGTCTATATCGTAATATAACCTAACCTAACCCATCTAGACCCTCGCTGGTAATGTTTTACAAAATCCCGGTGGTGTCGGCCCGTACTTCTCGGTGGGGACATTATTTACGTCTATAACGTTATATATCCTAACCCAAGGGAACCTAACATCTCGGATATAGTATTTTCCAACATTCCTGGCGGGTCGGCCCCTACTTCTCGGTGGGCACATTATAAACGTCTATATCGTAATATAACCTAACCTAACCCATCTAGACCCTCGCTGGTAATGTTTTACAAAATCCCGGTGGTGTCGGCCCGTACTTCTCGGTGGGGACATTATATATGTCTATAAAGTTATATATCCTAACCTAAGGGAACCTAACTTCTCGGATGTAGTATTTTCCAACATTCCTGGCGGGTCGGCCGCTACTTCTCGGTGGGCACATTATATACGTCCATATCGTAATATAAGCTAACCTAACCCATCTAGACCCTCGCTGGTAATATTTTACAAAATTCCGGTCGTGTCGGCCCGTACTTTGCCGTGGGGACATTATATACGTCTATAACTTTATATATCCTAACCTAAGGGAACCTAACATCGCGGATGTAGTATTTTCCAACATTCCTGGCGGGCCGGCCCCTACTTCTCGGTGGGCACATTATATACGTCCATATCGTAATATAACCTAACCTAACACATCTAGACGCTCGCCGGTAATGTTTTACAAATTTCCGGTCTTGTCGGCCCGCACTTTGCCGTGGGGACATTATATACGTCTATAACGTTATATATCCTAACCCAAGGGAACCTAACATCTCGGATATAGTATTTTCCAACATTCCTGGCGGGTCGGCCCCTACTTCTCGGTGGGCACATTATAAACGTCTATATCGTAATATAACCTAACCTAACCCATCTAGACCCTCGCTGGTAATGTTTTACAAAATCCCGGTGGTGTCGGCCCGTACTTCTCGGTGGGGACATTATTTACGTCTATAACGTTATATATCCTAACCCAAGGGAACCTAACATCTCGGATATAGTATTTTCCAACATTCCTGGCGGGTCGGCCCCTACTTCTCGGTGGGCACATTATAAACGTCTATATCGTAATATAACCTAACCTAACCCGTCTAGACCCTCGTTGGTAATGTTTTACAAAATCCCGGTGGTGTCGGCCCGTACTTCTCGGTGGGGACATTATATATGTCTATAACGTTATATATCCTAACCTAAGGGAACCTAACTTCTCGGATGTAGTATTTTCCAACATTCCTGGCGGGCCGGCCCCTACTTCTCGGTGGGCACATTATATACGTCCATATCGTAATATAACCAAACCTAACCCATCTAGACCCTCGCTGGTAATGTTTTACAAAATCCCGGTCGTGTCGGCCCGTACTTCTCGGTGGGGACATTATATATGTCTATAACGTTATATATCCTAACCTAAGGGAACGTAACTTCTCGGATGTAGTATTTTCCAACATTCCTGGCGGGTCGGCCCCTACTTCTTGGTGGGCACATTATAAACGTCTATATCGTAATATAACGTAACCTAACCCATCTAGACCCTCGCTGGTAATGTTTTACAAAATCCCGGTGGTGTCGGCCCGTACTTCTCGGTGGGGAAATTATTTACGTCTATAACGTTATATATCCTAACCCAAGGGAACCTAACATCTCGGATATAGTATTTTCCAACATTCCTGGCGGGTCGGCCCCTACTTCTCGGTGGGCACATTATAAACGTCTATATCGTAATATAACCTAACCTAACCCGTCTAGACCCTCGTTGGTAATGTTTTACAAAATCCCGGTGGTGTCGGCCCGTACTTCTCGGTGGGGACATTATATATGTCTATAACGTTATATATCCTAACCTAAGGGAACCTAACTTCTCGGATGTAGTATTTTCCAACATTCCTGGCGGGTCGGCCCCTACTTCTCGGTGGGCACATTATATACGTCCATATCGTAATATAAGCTAACCTAACCCATCTAGACCCTCGCTGGTAATATTTTACAAAATTCCGGTCGTGTCGGCCCGTACTTTGCCGTGGGGACATTATATACGCCTATAACTTTATATATCCTAACCTAAGGGAACCTAACATCGCGGATGTAGTATTTTCCAACATTCCTGGCGGGCCGGCCCCTACTTCTCGGTGGGCACATTATATACGTCCATATCGTAATATAACCTAACCTAACACATCTAGACGCTCGCCGGTAATGTTTTACAAAATTCCGGTCTTGTCGGCCCGCACTTTGCCGTGGGGACATTATATACGTCTATAACTTCATATATCCTAACCTGAGGGAACCTAACATCTCGGATGTAGTATTTTCCAACATTCCTGGCGTGTCGACCCCTATATCTCGGTGGGCACATTATATACGTCTATATCGCAATATAACCTAACCTAACCCAACTAGACCCTCGCTGGTAATGTTTTACAAAATCCCGGTCGTGTCGGCCCGTACTTCTCGGTGGGGACATTATATAAGTCTATAACGTTATATATCCTAACCTAAGGGAACCTAACTTCTCGGATGTAGTATTTTCCAACATTCCTGGCGTGTCGACCCCTATATCTCGGTGGGCACATTATATACGTCTATATCGCAATATAACCTAACCTAACCCAACTAGACCCTCGCTGGTAATGTTTTACAAAATCCCGGTCGTGTCGGCCCGTACTTCTCGGTGGGGACATTATATAAGTCTATAACGTTATATATCCTAACCTAAGGGAACCTAACTTCTCGGATGTAGTATTTTCCAACATTCCTGGCGTGTCGACCCCTACATCTCGGTGGGCACACTATATACGTCTATATCGCAATATAACCTAACCTAACCCATCTAGACCCTCGCTGGTAATGTTTTACAAAATCCCGGTCGTGTCGGCCCGTACTTCTCGGTGGGGACATTATATACGTCTATAACGTTATATATCCTAACCCAAGGGAACCTAACATCTCGGATGTAGTATTTTCCAACATTTCTGGCGGGTCGTCCCCTACTTCTCGGTGGGAACATTATATACGTCTATAACGTAATATAACCTAACCTAACCCACCTAGACCCTTGCTGGTAATGTTTCACAGAATCCCGGTCGTGTCGGCTCGTACTTCTCGGTGGGGACATTATATACGTCTATAACGTTATATATCCTAACCCAAGGGAACCTAACATCTCGGATGTAGTATTTTCCAACATTCCTGGCGGGTCGGCCCCTACTTCTCAGTGGGCACATTATGTACGTCTATATCGCAATATAACCTAACCTAACCCAACTAGACCCTCGCTGGTAATGTTTTACGAAATCCCGGTCGTGTCGGCCCGTACTTCTCGGTGGGGACATTATTTACGTCTATAACGTTATATATCCTAACCCAAGGGAACCGAACATCTCGGATATAGTATTTTCCAACATTCCTGGCGGGTCGGCCCCTACTTCTCGGTGGGCACATTATAAACGTCTATATCGTAATATAACCTAACCTAACCCATCTAGACCCTCGCTGGTAATGTTTTACAAAATCCCGGTGGTGTCGGCCCGTACTTCTCGGTGGGGACATTATATATGTCTATAACGTTATATATCCTAACCTAAGGGAACATAACTTCTCGGATGTAGTATTTTCCAACATTCCTGGCGGGTCGGCCCCTACTTCTCGGTGGGCACATTATATACGTCCATATCGTAATATAAGCTAACCTAACCCATCTAGACCCTCGCTGGTAATATTTTACAAAATTCCGGTCATGTCGGCCCGTACTTTGCCGTGGGGACATTATATACGTCTATAACTTTATATATCCTAACCTAAGGGAACCTAACATCGCGGATGTAGTATTTTCCAACATTCCTGGCGGGCCGGCCCCTACTTCTCGGTGGGCACATTATATACGTCCATATCGTAATATAACCTAACCTAACACATCTAGACGCTCGCCGGTAATGTTTTACAAAATTCCGGTCTTGTCGGCCCGCACTTTGCCGTGGGGACTTTATATACGTCTATAACTTCATATATCCTAACCTGAGGGAACCTAACATCTCGGATGTAGTATTTTCCAACATTCCTGGCGGGCCGGCCCCTACTTCTCGGTTGGCACATTATATACGTCCATATCGTAATATAACCAAACCTAACCCATCTAGACCCTCAGTGGTAATGTTTTACAAAATTCCGGTCGTGTCGGACGGTACTTTGCCGTGGGGACATCATATACGTCTATAACTTTATATATCCTAACCTGAGGGAACCTAACATCTCGGATGTAGTATTTTCCAACATTCCTGGCGGGTCGGCCCCTACTTCTCGGTGGGCACATTATATACGTCTATATCGCAATATAACCTAACCTAACCCAACTAGACCCTCGCTGGTAATGTTTTACAAAATCCCGGTCGTGTCGGCCCGTACTTCTCGGTGGGGACATTATATAAGTCTATAACGTTATATATCCTAACCTAAGGGAACCTAACTTCTCGGATGTAGTATTTTCCAACATTCCTGGCGTGTCGACCCCTATATCTCGGTGGGCACATTATATACGTCTATATCGCAATATAACCTAACCTAACCCAACTAGACCCTCGCTGGTAATGTTTTACAAAATCCCGGTCGTGTCGGCCCGTACTTCTCGGTGGGGACATTATATAAGTCTATAACGTTATATATCCTAACCTAAGGGAACCTAACTTCTCGGATGTAGTATTTTCCAACATTCCTGGCGTGTCGACCCCTATATCTCGGTGGGCACACTATATACGTCTATATCGCAATATAACCTAACCTAACCCATCTAGACCCTCGCTGGTAATGTTTTACAAAATCCCGGTCGTGTCGGCCCGTACTTCTCGGTGGGGACATTATATACGTCTATATCGTTATATATCCTAACCCAAGGGAACCTAACATCTCGGATGTAGTATTTTCCAACATTCCTGGCGGGTCGGCCCCTACTTCTCGGTGGGAACATTATATACGTCTATAACGTAATATAACCTAACCTAACCCACCTAGACCCTTGCTGGTAATGTTTCACAGAATCCCGGTCGTGTCGGCTCGTACTTCTCGGTGGGGACATTATATACGTCTATAACGTTATATATCCTAACCCAAGGGAACCTAACATCTCGGATGTAGTATTTTCCAACATTCCTGGCGGGTCGGCCCCTACTTCTCAGTGGGCACATTATGTACGTCTATATCGCAATATAACCTAACCTAACCCATCTAGACCCTCGCTGGTAATGTTTTACAAAATCCCGGTCGTGTCTGCCCGTACTTCTCGGTGGGGACATTATATACGTCTATAACGTTATATATCCTAACCCAAGGGAACCTAACATCTCGGATGTAGTATTTTCCAACATTCCTGGCGTGTCGACCCCTACATCTCGGTGGGCACACTATATACGTCTATATCGCAATATAACCTAACCTAACCCATCTAGACCCTCGCTGGTAATGTTTTACAAAATCCCGGTCGTGTCGGCCCGTACTTCTCGGTGGGGACATTATATACGTCTATATCGTTATATATCCTAACCCAAGGGAACCTAACATCTCGGATGTAGTATTTTCCAACATTCCTGGCGGGTCGGCCCCTACTTCTCGGTGGGCACATTATATACGTCCATATCGTAATATAACCTAACCTAACCCATCTAGACCCTCGCTGGTAATGTTTTACAAAATCCCGGTCGTGTCTGCCCGTACTTCTCGGTGGGGACATTATATACGTCTATAACGTTATATATCCTAACCCAAGGGAACCTAACATCTCGGATGTAGTATTTTCCAACATTTCTGGCGGGTCGGCCCCTACTTCTCGGTGGGCACATTATATACGTCTATATCGTAATATAACCTAACCTAACCCATCTAGACCCTCGCTGGTAATGTTTCACAGAATCCCGTTCATGTCTTCCCGTACGTCTCGGTGCGGATATTATATACGTCTATAAATTTATATATCCTAACCTAAGGGAACCTAACATCTCGGATGTATTATTTTCCAACATTCCTGGCGGGTCGGCCCCTACTTCTCAGTGGGCACATTATGTACGTCTATATCGCAATATAACCTAACCTAACCCAACTAGACCCTCGCTGGTAATGTTTTACGAAATCCCGGTCGTGTCGGCCCGTACTTCTCGGTGGGGACATTATTTACGTCTATAACGTTATATATCCTAACCCAAGGGAACCTAACATCTCGGATATAGTATTTTCCAACATTCCTGGCGGGTCGGCCCCTACTTCTCGGTGGGCACATTATAAACGTCTATATCGTAATATAACCTAACCTAACCCATCTAGACCCTCGCTGGTAATGTTTTACAAAATCCCGGTGGTGTCGGCCCGTACTTCTCGGTGGGGACATTATTTACGTCTATAACGTTATATATCCTAACCCAAGGGAACCTAACATCTCGGATATAGTATTTTCCAACATTCCTGGCGGGTCGGCCCCTACTTCTCGGTGGGCACATTGTAAACGTCTATATCGTATTATAACCTAACCTAACCCATCTAGACCCTCGCTGGTAATGTTTTACAAAATCCCGGTGGTGTCGGCCCGTACTTCTCGGTGGGGACATTATATATGTCTATAACGTTATATATCCTAACCTAAGGGAACCTAACTTCTCGGATGTAGTATTTTCCAACATTCCTGGCGTGTCGACCCCTATATCTCGGTGGGCACATTATATACGTCTATATCGCAATATAACCTAACCTAACCCAACTAGACCCTCGCTGGTAATGTTTTACAAAATCCCGGTCGTGTCGGCCCGTACTTCTCGGTGGGGACATTATATACGTCTATAACGTTATATATCCTAACCCAAGGGAACCTAACATCTCGGATGTAGTATTTTCCAACATTCCTGGCGGGTCGGCCCCTACTTCTCGGTGGGCACATTATAAACGTCTATATCGTAATATAACCTAACCTAACCCATCTAGACCCTCGCTGGTAATGTTTTACAAAATCCCGGTGGTGTCGGCCCGTACTTCTCGGTGGGGACATTATTTACGTCTATAACGTTATATATCCTAACCCAAGGGAACCTAACATCTCGGATATAGTATTTTCCAACATTCCTGGCGGGTCGGCCCCTACTTCTCGGTGGGCACATTATAAACGTCTATATCGTAATATAACCTAACCTAACCCGTCTAGACCCTCGTTGGTAATGTTTTACAAAATCCCGGTGGTGTCGGCCCGTACTTCTCGGTGGGGACATTATATATGTCTATAACGTTATATATCCTAACCTAAGGGAACCTAACTTCTCGGATGTAGTATTTTCCAACATTCCTGGCGGGTCGGCCCCTACTTCTCGGTGGGCACATTATATACGTCCATATCGTAATATAAGCTAACCTAACCCATCTAGACCCTCGCTGGTAATATTTTACAAAATTCCGGTCGTGTCGGCCCGTACTTTGCCGTGGGGACATTATATACGTCTATAACTTTATATATCCTAACCTAAGGGAACCTAACATCGCGGATGTAGTATTTTCCAACATTCCTGGCTGGCCGGCCCCGACTTCTCGGTGGGCACATTATATACGTCCATATCGTAATATAACCTAACCTAACACATCTAGACGCTCGCCGGTAATGTTTTACAAAATTCCGGTCTTGTCGGCCCGCACTTTGCCGTGGGAACATTATATACGTCTATAACTTCATATATCCTAACCTGAGGGAACCTAACATCTCGGATGTAGTATTTTCCAACATTCCTGGCGGGCCGGCCCCTACTTCTCGGTGGGCACATTATATACGTCCATATCGTAATATAACCAAACCTAACCCATCTAGACCCTCGCTGGTAATGTTTTACAAAATCCCGGTCGTGTCGGCCCGTACTTCTCGGTGGGGACATTATATATGTCTATAACGTTATATATCCTAACCTAAGGGAACCTAACTTCTCGGATGTAGTATTTTCCAACATTCCTGGCGTGTCGACCCCTATATCTCGGTGGGCACATTATATACGTCTATATCGCAATATAACCTAACCTAACCCAACTAGACCCTCGCTGGTAATGTTTTACAAAATCCCGGTCGTGTCGGCCCGTACTTCTCGGTGGGGACATTATTTACGTCTATAACGTTATATATCCTAACCTGAGGGAACCTAACATCTCGGATGTAGTATTTTCCAACATTCCTGGCGGGCCGGCCCCTACTTCTCGGTGGGCACATTATATACGTCCATATCGTAATATAACCTAACCTAACACATCTAGACGCTCGCCGGTAATGTTTTACAAAATTCCGGTCTTGTCGGCCCGCACTTTGCCGTGGGGACTTTATATACGTCTATAACTTCATATATCCTAACCTGAGGGAACCTAACATCTCGGATGTAGTATTTTCCAACATTCCTGGCGGGCCGGCCCCTACTTCTCGGTGGGCACATTATATACGTCCATATCGTAATATAACCAAACCTAACCCATCTAGACCCTCAGTGGTAATGTTTTACAAAATTCCGGTCGTGTCGGACGGTACTTTGCCGTGGGGACATCATATACGTCTATAACTTTATATATCCTAACCTGAGGGAACCTAACATCTCGGATGTAGTATTTTCCAACATTCCTGGCGGGTCGGCCCCTACTTCTCGGTGGGCACATTATATACGTCTATATCGCAATATAACCTAACCTAACCCAACTAGACCCTCGCTGGTAATGTTTTACAAAATCCCGGTCGTGTCGGCCCGTACTTCTCGGTGGGGACATTATATAAGTCTATAACGTTATATATCCTAACCTAAGGGAACCTAACTTCTCGGATGTAGTATTTTCCAACATTCCTGGCGTGTCGACCCCTATATCTCGGTGGGCACATTATATACGTCTATATCGCAATATAACCTAACCTAACCCAACTAGACCCTCGCTGGTAATGTTTTACAAAATCCCGGTCGTGTCGGCCCGTACTTCTCGGTGGGGACATTATATAAGTCTATAACGTTATATATCCTAACCTAAGGGAACCTAACTTCTCGGATGTAGTATTTTCCAACATTCCTGGCGTGTCGACCCCTATATCTCGATGGGCACACTATATACGTCTATATCGCAATATAACCTAACCTAACCCATCTAGACCCTCGCTGGTAATGTTTTACAAAATCCCGGTCGTGTCGGCCCGTACTTCTCGGTGGGGACATTATATACGTCTATATCGTTATATATCCTAACCCAAGGGAACCTAACATCTCGGATGTAGTATTTTCCAACATTCCTGGCGGGTCGGCCCCTACTTCTCGGTGGGAACATTATATACGTCTATAACGTAATATAACCTAACCTAACCCACCTAGACCCTTGCTGGTAATGTTTCACAGAATCCCGGTCGTGTCGGCTCGTACTTCTCGGTGGGGACATTATATACGTCTATAACGTTATATATCCTAACCCAAGGGAACCTAACATCTCGGATGTAGTATTTTCCAACATTCCTGGCGGGTCGGCCCCTACTTCTCAGTGGGCACATTATGTACGTCTATATCGCAATATAACCTAACCTAACCCATCTAGACCCTCGCTGGTAATGTTTTACAAAATCCCGGTCGTGTCTGCCCGTACTTCTCGGTGGGGACATTATATACGTCTATAACGTTATATATCCTAACCCAAGGGAACCTAACATCTCGGATGTAGTATTTTCCAACATTCCTGGCGTGTCGACCCCTACATCTCGGTGGGCACACTATATACGTCTATATCGCAATATAACCTAACCTAACCCATCTAGACCCTCGCTGGTAATGTTTTACAAAATCCCGGTCGTGTCGGCCCGTACTTCTCGGTGGGGACATTATATACGTCTATATCGTTATATATCCTAACCCAAGGGAACCTAACATCTCGGATGTAGTATTTTCCAACATTCCTGGCGGGTCGGCCCCTACTTCTCGGTGGGCACATTATATACGTCCATATCGTAATATAACCTAACCTAACCCATCTAGACCCTCGCTGGTAATGTTTTACAAAATCCCGGTCGTGTCTGCCCGTACTTCTCGGTGGGGACATTATATACGTCTATAACGTTATATATCCTAACCCAAGGGAACCTAACATCTCGGATGTAGTATTTTCCAACATTTCTGGCGGGTCGGCCCCTACTTCTCGGTGGGCACATTATATACGTCTATATCGTAATATAACCTAACCTAACCCATCTAGACCCTCGCTGGTAATGTTTCACAGAATCCCGTTCATGTCTTCCCGTACGTCTCGGTGCGGATATTATATACGTCTATAAATTTATATATCCTAACCTAAGGGAACCTAACATCTCGGATGTATTATTTTCCAACATTCCTGGCGGGTCGGCCCCTACTTCTCAGTGGGCACATTATGTACGTCTATATCGCAATATAACCTAACCTAACCCAACTAGACCCTCGCTGGTAATGTTTTACGAAATCCCGGTCGTGTCGGCCCGTACTTCTCGGTGGGGACATTATTTACGTCTATAACGTTATATATCCTAACCCAAGGGAAACTAACATCTCGGATATAGTATTTTCCAACATTCCTGGCGGGTCGGCCCCTACTTCTCGGTGGGCACATTATAAACGTCTATATCGTAATATAACCTAACCTAACCCATCTAGACCCTCGCTGGTAATGTTTTACAAAATCCCGGTGGTGTCGGCCCGTACTTCTCGGTGGGGACATTATTTACGTCTATAACGTTATATATCCTAACCCAAGGGAACCTAACATCTCGGATATAGTATTTTCCAACATTCCTGGCGGGTCGGCCCCTACTTCTCGGTGGGCACATTGTAAACGTCTATATCGTATTATAACCTAACCTAACCCATCTAGACCCTCGCTGGTAATGTTTTACAAAATCCCGGTGGTGTCGGCCCGTACTTCTCGGTGGGGACATTATATATGTCTATAACGTTATATATCCTAACCTAAGGGAACCTAACTTCTCGGATGTAGTATTTTCCAACATTCCTGGCGTGTCGACCCCTATATCTCGGTGGGCACATTATATACGTCTATATCGCAATATAACCTAACCTAACCCAACTAGACCCTCGCTGGTAATGTTTTACAAAATCCCGGTCGTGTCGGCCCGTACTTCTCGGTGGGGACATTATATACGTCTATAACGTTATATATCCTAACCCAAGGGAACCTAACATCTCGGATGTAGTATTTTCCAACATTCCTGGCGGGTCGGCCCCTACTTCTCGGTGGGCACATTATAAACGTCTATATCGTAATATAACCTAACCTAACCCATCTAGACCCTCGCTGGTAATGTTTTACAAAATCCCGGTGGTGTCGGCCCGTACTTCTCGGTGGGGACATTATTTACGTCTATAACGTTATATATCCTAACCCAAGGGAACCTAACATCTCGGATGTAGTATTTTCCAACATTCCTGGCGGGTCGGCCCCTACTTCTCGGTGGGAACATTATATACGTCTATAACGTAATATAACCTAACCTAACCCACCTAGACCCTTGCTGGTAATGTTTCACAGAATCCCGGTCGTGTCGGCTCGTACTTCTCGGTGGGGACATTATATACGTCTATAACGTTATATATCCTAACCCAAGGGAACCTAACATCTCGGATGTAGTATTTTCCAACATTCCTGGCGGGTCGGCCCCTACTTCTCAGTGGGCACATTATGTACGTCTATATCGCAATATAACCTAACCTAACCCATCTAGACCCTCGCTGGTAATGTTTTACAAAATCCCGGTCGTGTCTGCCCGTACTTCTCGGTGGGGACATTATATACGTCTATAACGTTATATATCCTAACCCAAGGGAACCTAACATCTCGGATGTAGTATTTTCCAACATTCCTGGCGTGTCGACCCCTACATCTCGGTGGGCACACTATATACGTCTATATCGCAATATAACCTAACCTAACCCATCTAGACCCTCGCTGGTAATGTTTTACAAAATCCCGGTCGTGTCGGCCCGTACTTCTCGGTGGGGACATTATATACGTCTATATCGTTATATATCCTAACCCAAGGGAACCTAACATCTCGGATGTAGTATTTTCCAACATTCCTGGCGGGTCGGCCCCTACTTCTCGGTGGGCACATTATATACGTCCATATCGTAATATAACCTAACCTAACCCATCTAGACCCTCGCTGGTAATGTTTTACAAAATCCCGGTCGTGTCTGCCCGTACTTCTCGGTGGGGACATTATATACGTCTATAACGTTATATATCCTAACCCAAGGGAACCTAACATCTCGGATGTAGTATTTTCCAACATTTCTGGCGGGTCGGCCCCTACTTCTCGGTGGGCACATTATATACGTCTATATCGTAATATAACCTAACCTAACCCATCTAGACCCTCGCTGGTAATGTTTCACAGAATCCCGTTCATGTCTTCCCGTACGTCTCGGTGCGGATATTATATACGTCTATAAATTTATATATCCTAACCTAAGGGAACCTAACATCTCGGATGTATTATTTTCCAACATTCCTGGCGGGTCGGCCCCTACTTCTCAGTGGGCACATTATGTACGTCTATATCGCAATATAACCTAACCTAACCCAACTAGACCCTCGCTGGTAATGTTTTACGAAATCCCGGTCGTGTCGGCCCGTACTTCTCGGTGGGGACATTATTTACGTCTATAACGTTATATATCCTAACCCAAGGGAAACTAACATCTCGGATATAGTATTTTCCAACATTCCTGGCGGGTCGGCCCCTACTTCTCGGTGGGCACATTATAAACGTCTATATCGTAATATAACCTAACCTAACCCATCTAGACCCTCGCTGGTAATGTTTTACAAAATCCCGGTGGTGTCGGCCCGTACTTCTCGGTGGGGACATTATTTACGTCTATAACGTTATATATCCTAACCCAAGGGAACCTAACATCTCGGATATAGTATTTTCCAACATTCCTGGCGGGTCGGCCCCTACTTCTCGGTGGGCACATTGTAAACGTCTATATCGTATTATAACCTAACCTAACCCATCTAGACCCTCGCTGGTAATGTTTTACAAAATCCCGGTGGTGTCGGCCCGTACTTCTCGGTGGGGACATTATATATGTCTATAACGTTATATATCCTAACCTAAGGGAACCTAACTTCTCGGATGTAGTATTTTCCAACATTCCTGGCGTGTCGACCCCTATATCTCGGTGGGCACATTATATACGTCTATATCGCAATATAACCTAACCTAACCCAACTAGACCCTCGCTGGTAATGTTTTACAAAATCCCGGTCGTGTCGGCCCGTACTTCTCGGTGGGGACATTATATACGTCTATAACGTTATATATCCTAACCCAAGGGAACCTAACATCTCGGATGTAGTATTTTCCAACATTCCTGGCGGGTCGGCCCCTACTTCTCGGTGGGCACATTATAAACGTCTATATCGTAATATAACCTAACCTAACCCATCTAGACCCTCGCTGGTAATGTTTTACAAAATCCCGGTGGTGTCGGCCCGTACTTCTCGGTGGGGACATTATTTACGTCTATAACGTTATATATCCTAACCCAAGGGAACCTAACATCTCGGATATAGTATTTTCCAACATTCCTGGCGGGTCGGCCCCTACTTCTCGGTGGGCACATTATAAACGTCTATATCGTAATATAACCTAACCTAACCCGTCTAGACCCTCGTTGGTAATGTTTTACAAAATCCCGGTGGTGTCGGCCCGTACTTCTCGGTGGGGACATTATATATGTCTATAACGTTATATATCCTAACCTAAGGGAACCTAACTTCTCGGATGTAGTATTTTCCAACATTCCTGGCGGGTCGGCCCCTACTTCTCGGTGGGCACATTATATACGTCCATATCGTAATATAAGCTAACCTAACCCATCTAGACCCTCGCTGGTAATATTTTACAAAATTCCGGTCGTGTCGGCCCGTACTTTGCCGTGGGGACATTATATACGTCTATAACTTTATATATCCTAACCTAAGGGAACCTAACATCGCGGATGTAGTATTTTCCAACATTCCTGGCTGGCCGGCCCCGACTTCTCGGTGGGCACATTATATACGTCCATATCGTAATATAACCTAACCTAACACATCTAGACGCTCGCCGGTAATGTTTTACAAAATTCCGGTCTTGTCGGCCCGCACTTTGCCGTGGGAACATTATATACGTCTATAACTTCATATATCCTAACCTGAGGGAACCTAACATCTCGGATGTAGTATTTTCCAACATTCCTGGCGGGCCGGCCCCTACTTCTCGGTGGGCACATTATATACGTCCATATCGTAATATAACCAAACCTAACCCATCTAGACCCTCGCTGGTAATGTTTTACAAAATCCCGGTCGTGTCGGCCCGTACTTCTCGGTGGGGACATTATATAAGTCTATAACGTTATATATCCTAACCTAAGGGAACCTAACTTCTCGGATGTAGTATTTTCCAACATTCCTGGCGTGTCGACCCCTATATCTCGGTGGGCACATTATATACGTCTATATCGCAATATAACCTAACCTAACCCAACTAGACCCTCGCTGGTAATGTTTTACAAAATCCCGGTCGTGTCGGCCCGTACTTCTCGGTGGGGACATTATTTACGTCTATAACGTTATATATCCTAACCTGAGGGAACCTAACATCTCGGATGTAGTATTTTCCAACATTCCTGGCGGGCCGGCCCCTACTTCTCGGTGGGCACATTATATACGTCCATATCGTAATATAACCTAACCTAACACATCTAGACGCTCGCCGGTAATGTTTTACAAAATTCCGGTCTTGTCGGCCCGCACTTTGCCGTGGGGACTTTATATACGTCTATAACTTCATATATCCTAACCTGAGGGAACCTAACATCTCGGATGTAGTATTTTCCAACATTCCTGGCGGGCCGGCCCCTACTTCTCGGTGGGCACATTATATACGTCCATATCGTAATATAACCAAACCTAACCCATCTAGACCCTCAGTGGTAATGTTTTACAAAATTCCGGTCGTGTCGGACGGTACTTTGCCGTGGGGACATCATATACGTCTATAACTTTATATATCCTAACCTGAGGGAACCTAACATCTCGGATGTAGTATTTTCCAACATTCCTGGCGGGTCGGCCCCTACTTCTCGGTGGGCACATTATATACGTCTATATCGCAATATAACCTAACCTAACCCAACTAGACCCTCGCTGGTAATGTTTTACAAAATCCCGGTCGTGTCGGCCCGTACTTCTCGGTGGGGACATTATATAAGTCTATAACGTTATATATCCTAACCTAAGGGAACCTAACTTCTCGGATGTAGTATTTTCCAACATTCCTGGCGTGTCGACCCCTATATCTCGGTGGGCACATTATATACGTCTATATCGCAATATAACCTAACCTAACCCAACTAGACCCTCGCTGGTAATGTTTTACAAAATCCCGGTCGTGTCGGCCCGTACTTCTCGGTGGGGACATTATATAAGTCTATAACGTTATATATCCTAACCTAAGGGAACCTAACTTCTCGGATGTAGTATTTTCCAACATTCCTGGCGTGTCGACCCCTATATCTCGGTGGGCACACTATATACGTCTATATCGCAATATAACCTAACCTAACCCATCTAGACCCTCGCTGGTAATGTTTTACAAAATCCCGGTCGTGTCGGCCCGTACTTCTCGGTGGGGACATTATATACGTCTATATCGTTATATATCCTAACCCAAGGGAACCTAACATCTCGGATGTAGTATTTTCCAACATTCCTGGCGGGTCGGCCCCTACTTCTCGGTGGGAACATTATATACGTCTATAACGTAATATAACCTAACCTAACCCACCTAGACCCTTGCTGGTAATGTTTCACAGAATCCCGGTCGTGTCGGCTCGTACTTCTCGGTGGGGACATTATATACGTCTATAACGTTATATATCCTAACCCAAGGGAACCTAACATCTCGGATGTAGTATTTTCCAACATTCCTGGCGGGTCGGCCCCTACTTCTCAGTGGGCACATTATGTACGTCTATATCGCAATATAACCTAACCTAACCCATCTAGACCCTCGCTGGTAATGTTTTACAAAATCCCGGTCGTGTCTGCCCGTACTTCTCGGTGGGGACATTATATACGTCTATAACGTTATATATCCTAACCCAAGGGAACCTAACATCTCGGATGTAGTATTTTCCAACATTCCTGGCGTGTCGACCCCTACATCTCGGTGGGCACACTATATACGTCTATATCGCAATATAACCTAACCTAACCCATCTAGACCCTCGCTGGTAATGTTTTACAAAATCCCGGTCGTGTCGGCCCGTACTTCTCGGTGGGGACATTATATACGTCTATATCGTTATATATCCTAACCCAAGGGAACCTAACATCTCGGATGTAGTATTTTCCAACATTCCTGGCGGGTCGGCCCCTACTTCTCGGTGGGCACATTATATACGTCCATATCGTAATATAACCTAACCTAACCCATCTAGACCCTCGCTGGTAATGTTTTACAAAATCCCGGTCGTGTCTGCCCGTACTTCTCGGTGGGGACATTATATACGTCTATAACGTTATATATCCTAACCCAAGGGAACCTAACATCTCGGATGTAGTATTTTCCAACATTTCTGGCGGGTCGGCCCCTACTTCTCGGTGGGCACATTATATACGTCTATATCGTAATATAACCTAACCTAACCCATCTAGACCCTCGCTGGTAATGTTTCACAGAATCCCGTTCATGTCTTCCCGTACGTCTCGGTGCGGATATTATATACGTCTATAAATTTATATATCCTAACCTAAGGGAACCTAACATCTCGGATGTATTATTTTCCAACATTCCTGGCGGGTCGGCCCCTACTTCTCAGTGGGCACATTATGTACGTCTATATCGCAATATAACCTAACCTAACCCAACTAGACCCTCGCTGGTAATGTTTTACGAAATCCCGGTCGTGTCGGCCCGTACTTCTCGGTGGGGACATTATTTACGTCTATAACGTTATATATCCTAACCCAAGGGAAACTAACATCTCGGATATAGTATTTTCCAACATTCCTGGCGGGTCGGCCCCTACTTCTCGGTGGGCACATTATAAACGTCTATATCGTAATATAACCTAACCTAACCCATCTAGACCCTCGCTGGTAATGTTTTACAAAATCCCGGTGGTGTCGGCCCGTACTTCTCGGTGGGGACATTATTTACGTCTATAACGTTATATATCCTAACCCAAGGGAACCTAACATCTCGGATATAGTATTTTCCAACATTCCTGGCGGGTCGGCCCCTACTTCTCGGTGGGCACATTGTAAACTTCTATATCGTATTATAACCTAACCTAACCCATCTAGACCCTCGCTGGTAATGTTTTACAAAATCCCGGTGGTGTCGGCCCGTACTTCTCGGTGGGGACATTATATATGTCTATAACGTTATATATCCTAACCTAAGGGAACCTAACTTCTCGGATGTAGTATTTTCCAACATTCCTGGCGTGTCGACCCCTATATCTCGGTGGGCACATTATATACGTCTATATCGCAATATAACCTAACCTAACCCAACTAGACCCTCGCTGGTAATGTTTTACAAAATCCCGGTCGTGTCGGCCCGTACTTCTCGGTGGGGACATTATATACGTCTATAACGTTATATATCCTAACCCAAGGGAACCTAACATCTCGGATGTAGTATTTTCCAACATTCCTGGCGGGTCGGCCCCTACTTCTCGGTGGGCACATTATAAACGTCTATATCGTAATATAACCTAACCTAACCCATCTAGACCCTCGCTGGTAATGTTTTACAAAATCCCGGTGGTGTCGGCCCGTACTTCTCGGTGGGGACATTATTTACGTCTATAACGTTATATATCCTAACCCAAGGGAACCTAACATCTCGGATATAGTATTTTCCAACATTCCTGGCGGGTCGGCCCCTACTTCTCGGTGGGCACATTATAAACGTCTATATCGTAATATAACCTAACCTAACCCGTCTAGACCCTCGTTGGTAATGTTTTACAAAATCCCGGTGGTGTCGGCCCGTACTTCTCGGTGGGGACATTATATATGTCTATAACGTTATATATCCTAACCTAAGGGAACCTAACTTCTCGGATGTAGTATTTTCCAACATTCCTGGCGGGTCGGCCCCTACTTCTCGGTGGGCACATTATATACGTCCATATCGTAATATAAGCTAACCTAACCCATCTAGACCCTCGCTGGTAATATTTTACAAAATTCCGGTCGTGTCGGCCCGTACTTTGCCGTGGGGACATTATATACGTCTATAACTTTATATATCCTAACCTAAGGGAACCTAACATCGCGGATGTAGTATTTTCCAACATTCCTGGCTGGCCGGCCCCGACTTCTCGGTGGGCACATTATATACGTCCATATCGTAATATAACCTAACCTAACACATGTAGACGCTCGCCGGTAATGTTTTACAAAATTCCGGTCTTGTCGGCCCGCACTTTGCCGTGGGAACATTATATACGTCTATAACTTCATATATCCTAACCTGAGGGAACCTAACATCTCGGATGTAGTATTTTCCAACATTCCTGGCGGGCCGGCCCCTACTTCTCGGTGGGCACATTATATACGTCCATATCGTAATATAACCAAACCTAACCCATCTAGACCCTCGCTGGTAATGTTTTACAAAATCCCGGTCGTGTCGGCCCGTACTTCTCGGTGGGGACATTATATAAGTCTATAACGTTATATATCCTAACCTAAGGGAACCTAACTTCTCGGATGTAGTATTTTCCAACATTCCTGGCGTGTCGACCCCTATATCTCGGTGGGCACATTATATACGTCTATATCGCAATATAACCTAACCTAACCCAACTAGACCCTCGCTGGTAATGTTTTACAAAATCCCGGTCGTGTCGGCCCGTACTTCTCGGTGGGGACATTATTTACGTCTATATCGTTATATATCCTAACCCAAGGGAACCTAACATCTCGGATGTAGTATTTTCCAACATTCCTGGCGGGTCGGCCCCTACTTCTCGGTGGGCACATTATATACGTCTATATCGCAATATAACCTAACCTAACCCAACTAGACCCTCGCTGGTAATGTTTTACAAAATCCCGGTCGTGTCGGCCCGTACTTCTCGGTGGGGACATTATATACGTCTATATCGTTATATATCCTAACCCAAGGGAACCTAACATCTCGGATGTAGTATTTTCCAACATTCCTGGCGGGTCGGCCCCTACTTCTCGGTGGGCACATTATATACGTCCATATCGTAATATAACCTAACCTAACCCACCTAGACCCTTGCTGGTAATGTTTCACAGAATCCCGGTCGTGTCGGCTCGTACTTCTCGGTGGGGACATTATATACGTCTATAACGTTATATATCCTAACCCAAGGGAACCTAACATCTCGGATGTAGTATTTTCCAACATTCCTGGCGGGTCGGCCCCTACTTCTCAGTGGGCACATTATGTACGTCTATATCGCAATATAACCTAACCTAACCCAACTAGACCCTCGCTGGTAATGTTTTACGAAATCCCGGTCGTGTCGGCCCGTACTTCTCGGTGGGGACATTATTTACGTCTATAACGTTATATATCCTAACCCAAGGGAACCGAACATCTCGGATATAGTATTTTCCAACATTCCTGGCGGGTCGGCCCCTACTTCTCGGTGGGCACATTATAAACGTCTATATCGTAATATAACCTAACCTAACCCATCTAGACCCTCGCTGGTAATGTTTTACAAAATGCCGGTGGTGTCGGCCCGTACTTCTTGGTGGGGACATTATATATGTCTATAACGTTATATATTCTAACCTAAGGGAACCTAACTTCTCGGATGTAGTATTTTCCAACATTCCTGGCGGGTCGGCCCCTACTTCTCGGTGGGCACATTATATACGTCCATATCGTAATATAAGCTAACCTAACCCATCTAGACCCTCGCTGGTAATATTTTACAAAATTCCGGTCGTGTCGGCCCGTACTTTGCCGTGGGGACATTATATACGTCTATAACATTATATATCCTAACCTAAGGGAACCTAACATCGCGGATGTAGTATTTTCCAACATTCCTGGCGGGCCGGCCCCTACTTCTCGGTGGGCACATTATATACGTCCATATCGTAATATAACCTAACCTAACACATCTAGACGCTCGCCGGTAATGTTTTACAAAATTCCGGTCTTGTCGGCCCGCACTTTGCCGTGGGGACTTTATATACGTCTATAACTTCATATATCCTAACCTGAGGGAACCTAACATCTCGGATGTAGTATTTTCCAACATTCCTGGCGGGCCGGCCCCTACTTCTCGGTGGGCACATTATATACGTCCATATCGTAATATAACCAAACCTAACCCATCTAGACCCTCAGTGGTAATGTTTTACAAAATTCCGGTCGTGTCGGACGGTACTTTGCCGTGGGGACATCATATACGTCTATAACTTTATATATCCTAACCTGAGGGAACCTAACATCTCGGATGTAGTATTTTCCAACATTCCTGGCGGGTCGGCCCCTACTTCTCGGTGGGCACATTATATACGTCTATATCGCAATATAACCTAACCTAACCCAACTAGACCCTCGCTGGTAATGTTTTACAAAATCCCGGTCGTGTCGGCCCGTACTTCTCGGTGGGGACATTATATAAGTCTATAACGTTATATATCCTAACCTAAGGGAACCTAACTTCTCGGATGTAGTATTTTCCAACATTCCTGGCGTGTCGACCCCTATATCTCGGTGGGCACATTATATACGTCTATATCGCAATATAACCTAACCTAACCCAACTAGACCCTCGCTGGTAATGTTTTAGAAAATCCCGGTCGTGTCGGCCCGTACTTCTCGGTGGGGACATTATATAAGTCTATAACGTTATATATCCTAACCTAAGGGAACCTAACTTCTCGGATGTAGTATTTTCCAACATTCCTGGCGTGTCGACCCCTATATCTCGGTGGGCACACTATATACGTCTATATCGCAATATAACCTAACCTAACCCATCTAGACCCTCGCTGGTAATGTTTTACAAAATCCCGGTGGTGTCGGCCCGTAGTTCTCGGTGGGGACATTATATACGTCTATAACGTTATATATCCTAACCCAAGGGAACCTAACATCTCGGATATAGTATTTTCCAACATTCCTGGCGGGTCGGCCCCTACTTCTCGGTGGGCACATTGTAAACGTCTATATCGTATTATAACCTAACCTAACCCATCTAGACCCTCGCTGGTAATGTTTTACAAAATCCCGGTGGTGTCGGCCCGTACTTCTCGGTGGGGACATTATATATGTCTATAACGTTATATATCCTAACCTAAGGGAACCTAACTTCTCGGATGTAGTATTTTCCAACATTCCTGGCGTGTCGACCCCTATATCTCGGTGGGCACATTATATACGTCTATATCGCAATATAACCTAACCTAACCCAACTAGACCCTCGCTGGTAATGTTTTACAAAATCCCGGTCGTGTCGGCCCGTACTTCTCGGTGGGGACATTATATACGTCTATAACGTTATATATCCTAACCCAAGGGAACCTAACATCTCGGATGTAGTATTTTCCAACATTCCTGGCGGGTCGGCCCCTACTTCTCGGTGGGCACATTATAAACGTCTATATCGTAATATAACCTAACCTAACCCATCTAGACCCTCGCTGGTAATGTTTTACAAAATCCCGGTGGTGTCGGCCCGTACTTCTCGGTGGGGACATTATTTACGTCTATAACGTTATATATCCTAACCCAAGGGAACCTAACATCTCGGATATAGTATTTTCCAACATTCCTGGCGGGTCGGCCCCTACTTCTCGGTGGGCACATTATAAACGTCTATATCGTAATATAACCTAACCTAACCCGTCTAGACCCTCGTTGGTAATGTTTTACAAAATCCCGGTGGTGTCGGCCCGTACTTCTCGGTGGGGACATTATATATGTCTATAACGTTATATATCCTAACCTAAGGGAACCTAACTTCTCGGATGTAGTATTTTCCAACATTCCTGGCGGGTCGGCCCCTACTTCTCGGTGGGCACATTATATACGTCCATATCGTAATATAAGCTAACCTAACCCATCTAGACCCTCGCTGGTAATATTTTACAAAATTCCGGTCGTGTCGGCCCGTACTTTGCCGTGGGGACATTATATACGTCTATAACTTTATATATCCTAACCTAAGGGAACCTAACATCGCGGATGTAGTATTTTCCAACATTCCTGGCTGGCCGGCCCCGACTTCTCGGTGGGCACATTATATACGTCCATATCGTAATATAACCTAACCTAACACATCTAGACGCTCGCCGGTAATGTTTTACAAAATTCCGGTCTTGTCGGCCCGCACTTTGCCGTGGGAACATTATATACGTCTATAACTTCATATATCCTAACCTGAGGGAACCTAACATCTCGGATGTAGTATTTTCCAACATTCCTGGCGGGCCGGCCCCTACTTCTCGGTGGGCACATTATATACGTCCATATCGTAATATAACCAAACCTAACCCATCTAGACCCTCGCTGGTAATGTTTTACAAAATCCCGGTCGTGTCGGCCCGTACTTCTCGGTGGGGACATTATATAAGTCTATAACGTTATATATCCTAACCTAAGGGAACCTAACTTCTCGGATGTAGTATTTTCCAACATTCCTGGCGTGTCGACCCCTATATCTCGGTGGGCACATTATATACGTCTATATCGCAATATAACCTAACCTAACCCAACTAGACCCTCGCTGGTAATGTTTTACAAAATCCCGGTCGTGTCGGCCCGTACTTCTCGGTGGGGACATTATTTACGTCTATATCGTTATATATCCTAACCCAAGGGAACCTAACATCTCGGATGTAGTATTTTCCAACATTCCTGGCGGGTCGGCCCCTACTTCTCGGTGGGCACATTATATACGTCTATATCGCAATATAACCTAACCTAACCCAACTAGACCCTCGCTGGTAATGTTTTACAAAATCCCGGTCGTGTCGGCCCGTACTTCTCGGTGGGGACATTATATACGTCTATATCGTTATATATCCTAACCCAAGGGAACCTAACATCTCGGATGTAGTATTTTCCAACATTCCTGGCGGGTCGGCCCCTACTTCTCGGTGGGCACATTATATACGTCCATATCGTAATATAACCTAACCTAACCCATCTAGACCCTCGCTGGTAATGTTTTACAAAATCCCGGTCGTGTCTGCCCGTACTTCTCGGTGGGGACATTATATACGTCTATAACGTTATATATCCTAACCCAAGGGAACCTAACATCTCGGATGTAGTATTTTCCAACATTTCTGGCGGGTCGTCCCCTACTTCTCGGTGGGAACATTATATACGTCTATAACGTAATATAACCTAACCTAACCCACCTAGACCCTTGCTGGTAATGTTTCACAGAATCCCGGTCGTGTCGGCTCGTACTTCTCGGTGGGGACATTATATACGTCTATAACGTTATATATCCTAACCCAAGGGAACCTAACATCTCGGATGTAGTATTTTCCAACATTCCTGGCGGGTCGGCCCCTACTTCTCAGTGGGCACATTATGTACGTCTATATCGCAATATAACCTAACCTAACCCAACTAGACCCTCGCTGGTAATGTTTTACGAAATCCCGGCCGTGTCGGCCCGTACTTCTCGGTGGGGACATTATTTACGTCTATAACGTTATATATCCTAACCCAAGGGAACCGAACATCTCGGATATAGTATTTTCCAACATTCCTGGCGGGTCGGCCCCTACTTCTCGGTGGGCACATTATATACGTCCATATCGTAATATAAGCTAACCTAACCCATCTAGACCCTCGCTGGTAATATTTTACAAAATTCCGGTCGTGTCGGCCCGTACTTTGCCGTGGGGACATTATATACGTCTATAACATTATATATCCTAACCTAAGGGAACCTAACATCGCGGATGTAGTATTTTCCAACATTCCTGGCGGGCCGGCCCCTACTTCTCGGTGGGCACATTATATACGTCCATATCGTAATATAACCTAACCTAACACATCTAGACGCTCGCCGGTAATGTTTTACAAAATTCCGGTCTTGTCGGCCCGCACTTTGCCGTGGGGACTTTATATACGTCTATAACTTCATATATCCTAACCTGAGGGAACCTAACATCTCGGATGTAGTATTTTCCAACATTCCTGGCGGGCCGGCCCCTACTTCTCGGTGGGCACATTATATACGTCCATATCGTAATATAACCAAACCTAACCCATCTAGACCCTCAGTGGTAATGTTTTACAAAATTCCGGTCGTGTCGGACGGTACTTTGCCGTGGGGACATCATATACGTCTATAACTTTATATATCCTAACCTGAGGGAACCTAACATCTCGGATGTAGTATTTTCCAACATTCCTGGCGGGTCGGCCCCTACTTCTCGGTGGGCACATTATATACGTCTATATCGCAATATAACCTAACCTAACCCAACTAGACCCTCGCTGGTAATGTTTTACAAAATCCCGGTCGTGTCGGCCCGTACTTCTCGGTGGGGACATTATATAAGTCTATAACGTTATATATCCTAACCTAAGGGAACCTAACTTCTCGGATGTAGTATTTTCCAACATTCCTGGCGTGTCGACCCCTATATCTCGGTGGGCACATTATATACGTCTATATCGCAATATAACCTAACCTAACCCAACTAGACCCTCGCTGGTAATGTTTTACAAAATCCCGGTCGTGTCGGCCCGTACTTCTCGGTGGGGACATTATATAAGTCTATAACGTTATATATCCTAACCTAAGGGAACCTAACTTCTCGGATGTAGTATTTTCCAACATTCCTGGCGTGTCGACCCCTATATCTCGGTGGGCACACTATATACGTCTATATCGCAATATAACCTAACCTAACCCATCTAGACCCTCGCTGGTAATGTTTTACAAAATCCCGGTGGTGTCGGCCCGTACTTCTCGGTGGGGACATTATATACGTCTATATCGTTATATATCCTAACCCAAGGGAACCTAACATCTCGGATGTAGTATTTTCCAACATTCCTGGCGTGTCGACCCCTACTTCTCGGTGGGCACATTATATACGTCTATATCGCAATATAACCTAACCTAACCCATCTAGACCCTCGCTGGTAATGTTTTACAAAATCCCGGTGGTGTCGGCCCGTACTTCTCGGTGGGGACATTATATACGTCTATATCGTTATATATCCTAACCCAAGGGAACCTAACATCTCGGATGTAGTATTTTCCAACATTCCTGGCGGGTCGGCCCCTACTTCTCGGTGGGAACATTATATACGTCTATAACGTAATATAACCTAACCTAACCCACCTAGACCCTTGCTGGTAATGTTTCACAGAATCCCGGTCGTGTCGGCTCGTACTTCTCGGTGGGGACATTATATACGTCTATAACGTTATATATCCTAACCCAAGGGAACCTAACATCTCGGATGTAGTATTTTCCAACATTCCTGGCGGGTCGGCCCCTACTTCTCAGTGGGCACATTATGTACGTCTATATCGCAATATAACCTAACCTAACCCATCTAGACCCTCGCTGGTAATGTTTTACAAAATCCCGGTCGTGTCTGCCCGTACTTCTCGGTGGGGACATTATATACGTCTATAACGTTATATATCCTAACCCAAGGGAACCTAACATCTCGGATGTAGTATTTTCCAACATTTCTGGCGGGTCGGCCCCTACTTCTCGGTGGGAACATTATATACGTCTATAACGTAATATAACCTAACCTAACCCACCTAGACCCTTGCTGGTAATGTTTCACAGAATCCCGGTCGTGTCGGCTCGTACTTCTCGGTGGGGACATTATATACGTCTATAACGTTATATATCCTAACCCAAGGGAACCTAACATCTCGGATGTAGTATTTTCCAACATTCCTGGCGGGTCGGCCCCTACTTCTCAGTGGGCACATTATGTACGTCTATATCGCAATATAACCTAACCTAACCCAACTAGACCCTCGCTGGTAATGTTTTACGAAATCCCGGTCGTGTCGGCCCGTACTTCTCGGTGGGGACATTATTTACGTCTATAACGTTATATATCCTAACCCAAGGGAACCTAACATCTCGGATATAGTATTTTCCAACATTCCTGGCGGGTCGGCCCCTACTTCTCGGTGGGCACATTATAAACGTCTATATCGTAATATAACCTAACCTAACCCATCTAGACCCTCGCTGGTAATGTTTTACAAAATCCCGGTGGTGTCGGCCCGTACTTCTCGGTGGGGACATTATATATGTCTATAACGTTATATATCCTAACCTAAGGGAACCTAACTTCTCGGATGTAGTATTTTCCAACATTCCTGGCGGGCCGGCCCCTACTTCTCGGTGGGCACATTATATACGTCCATATCGTAATATTACCTAACCTAACACATCTAGACGCTCGCCGGTAATGTTTTACAAAATTCCGGTCTTGTCGGCCCGCACTTTGCCGTGGGGACATTATATACGTCTATACCTTCATATATCCTAACCTGAGGGAACCTAACATCTCGGATGTAGTATTTTCCAACATTCCTGGCGGGCCGGCCCCTACTTCTCGGTGGGCACATTATATACGTCCATATCGTAATATAACCAAACCTAACCCATCTAGACCCTCAGTGGTAATGTTTTACAAAATTCCGGTCGTGTCGGACGGTACTTTGCCGTGGGGACATCATATACGTCTATAACTTTATATATCCTAACCTGAGGGAACCTAACATCTCGGATGTAGTATTTTCCAACATTCCTGGCGGGTCGGCCCCTACTTCTCGGTGGGCACATTATATACGTCTATATCGCAATATAACCTAACCTAACCCAACTAGACCCTCGCTGGTAATGTTTTACAAAATCCCGGTCGTGTCGGCCCGTACTTCTCGGTGGGGACATTATATAAGTCTATAACGTTATATATCCTAACCTAAGGGAACCTAACTTCTCGGATGTAGTATTTTCCAACATTCCTGGCGTGTCGACCCCTATATCTCGGTGGGCACATTATATACGTCTATATCGCAATATAACCTAACCTAACCCAACTCGACCCTCGCTGGTAATGTTTTACAAAATCCCGGTCGTGTCGGCCCGTACTTCTCGGTGGGGACATTATATAAGTCTATAACGTTATATATCCTAACCTAAGGGAACCTAACTTCTCGGATGTAGTATTTTCCAACATTCCTGGCGTGTCGACCCCTATATCTCGGTGGGCACACTATATACGTCTATATCGCAATATAACCTAACCTAACCCATCTAGACCCTCGCTGGTAATGTTTTACAAAATCCCGGTGGTGTCGGCCCGTACTTCTCGGTGGGGACATTATATACGTCTATATCGTTATATATCCTAACCCAAGGGAACCTAACATCTCGGATGTAGTATTTTCCAACATTCCTGGCGGGTCGGCCCCTACTTCTCGGTGGGAACATTATATACGTCTATAACGTAATATAACCTAACCTAACCCACCTAGACCCTTGCTGGTAATGTTTCACAGAATCCCGGTCGTGTCGGCTCGTACTTCTCGGTGGGGACATTATATACGTCTATAACGTTATATATCCTAACCCAAGGGAACCTAACATCTCGGATGTAGTATTTTCCAACATTCCTGGCGGGTCGGCCCCTACTTCTCAGTGGGCACATTATGTACGTCTATATCGCAATATAACCTAACCTAACCCATCTAGACCCTCGCTGGTAATGTTTTACAAAATCCCGGTCGTGTCTGCCCGTACTTCTCGGTGGGGACATTATATACGTCTATAACGTTATATATCCTAACCCAAGGGAACCTAACATCTCGGAAGTAGTATTTTCCAACATTCCTGGCGTGTCGACCCCTACATCTCGGTGGGCACACTATATACGTCTATATCGCAATATAACCTAACCTAACCCATCTAGACCCTCGCTGGTAATGTTTTACAAAATCCCGGTCGTGTCGGCCCGTACTTCTCGGTGGGGACATTATATACGTCTATATCGTTATATATCCTAACCCAAGGGAACCTAACATCTCGGATGTAGTATTTTCCAACATTCCTGGCGGGTCGGCCCCTACTTCTCGGTGGGCACATTATATACGTCCATATCGTAATATAACCTAACCTAACCCATCTAGACCCTCGCTGGTAATGTTTTACAAAATCCCGGTCGTGTCTGCCCGTACTTCTCGGTGGGGACATTATATACGTCTATAACGTTATATATCCTAACCCAAGGGAACCTAACATCTCGGATGTAGTATTTTCCAACATTTCTGGCGGGTCGGCCCCTACTTCTCGGTGGGCACATTATATACGTCTATATCGTAATATAACCTAACCTAACCCATCTAGACCCTCGCTGGTAATGTTTCACAGAATCCCGTTCATGTCTTCCCGTACGTCTCGGTGCGGATATTATATACGTCTATAAATTTATATATCCTAACCTAAGGGAACCTAACATCTCGGATGTATTATTTTCCAACATTCCTGGCGGGTCGGCCCCTACTTCTCAGTGGGCACATTATGTACGTCTATATCGCAATATAACCTAACCTAACCCAACTAGACCCTCGCTGGTAATGTTTTACGAAATCCCGGTCGTGTCGGCCCGTACTTCTCGGTGGGGACATTATTTACGTCTATAACGTTATATATCCTAACCCAAGGGAACCTAACATCTCGGATATAGTATTTTCCAACATTCCTGGCGGGTCGGCCCCTACTTCTCGGTGGGCACATTATAAACGTCTATATCGTAATATAACCTAACCTAACCCATCTAGACCCTCGCTGGTAATGTTTTACAAAATCCCGGTGGTGTCGGCCCGTACTTCTCGGTGGGGACATTATTTACGTCTATAACGTTATATATCCTAACCCAAGGGAACCTAACATCTCGGATATAGTGTTTTCCAACATTCCTGGCGGGTCGGCCCCTACTTCTCGGTGGGCACATTGTAAACGTCTATATCGTATTATAACCTAACCTAACCCATCTAGACCCTCGCTGGTAATGTTTTACAAAATCCCGGTGGTGTCGGCCCGTACTTCTCGGTGGGGACATTATATATGTCTATAACGTTATATATCCTAACCTAAGGGAACCTAACTTCTCGGATGTAGTATTTTCCAACATTCCTGGCGTGTCGACCCCTATATCTCGGTGGGCACATTATATACGTCTATATCGCAATATAACCTAACCTAACCCAACTAGACCCTCGCTGGTAATGTTTTACAAAATCCCGGTCGTGTCGGCCCGTACTTCTCGGTGGGGACATTATATAAGTCTATAACGTTATATATCCTAACCTAAGGGAACCTAACTTCTCGGATGTAGTATTTTCCAACATTCCTGGCGTGTCGACCCCTACATCTCGGTGGGCACACTATATACGTCTATATCGCAATATAACCTAACCTAACCCATCTAGACCCTCGCTGGTAATGTTTTACAAAATCCCGGTCGTGTCGGCCCGTACTTCTCGGTGGGGACATTATATACGTCTATATCGTTATATATCCTAACCCAAGGGAACCTAACATCTCGGATGTAGTATTTTCCAACATTCCTGGCGGGTCGGCCCCTACTTCTCGGTGGGCACATTATATACGTCCATATCGTAATATAACCTAACCTAACCCATCTAGACCCTCGCTGGTAATGTTTTACAAAATCCCGGTCGTGTCTGCCCGTACTTCTCGGTGGGGACATTATATACGTCTATAACGTTATATATCCTAACCCAAGGGAACCTAACATCTCGGATGTAGTATTTTCCAACATTCCTGGCGGGCCGGCCCCTACTTCTCGGTGGGCACATTATATACGTCCATATCGTAATATTACCTAACCTAACACATCTAGACGCTCGCCGGTAATGTTTTACAAAATTCCGGTCTTGTCGGCCCGCACTTTGCCGTGGGGACATTATATACGTCTATACCTTCATATATCCTAACCTGAGGGAACCTAACATCTCGGATGTAGTATTTTCCAACATTCCTGGCGGGCCGGCCCCTACTTCTCGGTGGGCACATTATATACGTCCATATCGTAATATAACCAAACCTAACCCATCTAGACCCTCAGTGGTAATGTTTTACAAAATTCCGGTCGTGTCGGACGGTACTTTGCCGTGGGGACATCATATACGTCTATAACTTTATATATCCTAACCTGAGGGAACCTAACATCTCGGATGTAGTATTTTCCAACATTCCTGGCGGGTCGGCCCCTACTTCTCGGTGGGCACATTATATACGTCTATATCGCAATATAACCTAACCTAACCCAACTAGACCCTCGCTGGTAATGTTTTACAAAATCCCGGTCGTGTCGGCCCGTACTTCTCGGTGGGGACATTATATAAGTCTATAACGTTATATATCCTAACCTAAGGGAACCTAACTTCTCGGATGTAGTATTTTCCAACATTCCTGGCGTGTCGACCCCTATATCTCGGTGGGCACATTATATACGTCTATATCGCAATATAACCTAACCTAACCCAACTAGACCCTCGCTGGTAATGTTTTACAAAATCCCGGTCGTGTCGGCCCGTACTTCTCGGTGGGGACATTATATAAGTCTATAACGTTATATATCCTAACCTAAGGGAACCTAACTTCTCGGATGTAGTATTTTCCAACATTCCTGGCGTGTCGACCCCTATATCTCGGTGGGCACACTATATACGTCTATATCGCAATATAACCTAACCTAACCCATCTAGACCCTCGCTGGTAATGTTTTACAAAATCCCGGTGGTGTCGGCCCGTACTTCTCGGTGGGGACATTATATACGTCTATATCGTTATATATCCTAACCCAAGGGAACCTAACATCTCGGATGTAGTATTTTCCAACATTCCTGGCGGGTCGGCCCCTACTTCTCGGTGGGAACATTATATACGTCTATAACGTAATATAACCTAACCTAACCCACCTAGACCCTTGCTGGTAATGTTTCACAGAATCCCGGTCGTGTCGGCTCGTACTTCTCGGTGGGGACATTATATACGTCTATAACGTTATATATCCTAACCCAAGGGAACCTAACATCTCGGATGTTGTATTTTCCAACATTCCTGGCGGGTCGGCCCCTACTTCTCAGTGGGCACATTATGTACGTCTATATCGCAATATAACCTAACCTAACCCATCTAGACCCTCGCTGGTAATGTTTTACAAAATCCCGGTGGTGTCGGCCCGTACTTCTCGGTGGGGACATTATTTACGTCTATAACGTTATATATCCTAACCCAAGGGAACCTAACATCTCGGATATAGTATTTTCCAACATTCCTGGCGGGTCGGCCCCTACTTCTCGGTGGGCACATTATAAACGTCTATATCGTAATATAACCTAACCTAACCCGTCTAGACCCTCGTTGGTAATGTTTTACAAAATCCCGGTGGTGTCGGCCCGTACTTCTCGGTGGGGACATTATATACGTCTATAACGTTATATATCCTAACCCAAGGGAACCTAACATCTCGGATGTAGTATTTTCCAACATTCCTGGCGGGCCGGCCCCTACTTCTCGGTGGGCACATTATATACGTCCATATCGTAATATAACCAAACCTAACCCATCTAGACCCTCGCTGGTAATGTTTTACAAAATCCCGGTCGTGTCGGCCCGTACTTCTCGGTGGGGACATTATATAAGTCTATAACGTTATATATCCTAACCTAAGGGAACCTAACTTCTCGGATGTAGTATTTTCCAACATTCCTGGCGTGTCGACCCCTATATCTCGGTGGGCACATTATATACGTCTATATCGCAATATAACCTAACCTAACCCAACTAGACCCTCGCTGGTAATGTTTTACAAAATCCCGGTCGTGTCGGCCCGTACTTCTCGGTGGGGACATTATTTACGTCTATAACGTTATATATCCTAACCTAAGGGAACCTAACTTCTCGGATGTAGTATTTTCCAACATTCCTGGCGTGTCGACCCCTATATCTCGGTGGGCACATTATATACGTCTATATCGCAATATAACCTAACCTAACCCAACTAGACCCTCGCTGGTAATGTTTTACAAAATCCCGGTCGTGTCGGCCCGTACTTCTCGGTGGGGACATTATATACGTCTATATCGTTATATATCCTAACCCAAGGGAACCTAACATCTCGGATGTAGTATTTTCCAACATTCCTGGCGGGTCGGCCCCTACTTCTCGGTGGGCACATTATATACGTCCATATCGTAATATAACCTAACCTAACCCATCTAGACCCTCGCTGGTAATGTTTTACAAAATCCCGGTCGTGTCTGCCCGTACTTCTCGGTGGGGACATTATATACGTCTATAACGTTATATATCCTAACCCAAGGGAACCTAACATCTCGGATGTAGTATTTTCCAACATTTCTGGCGGGTCGTCCCCTACTTCTCGGTGGGAACATTATATACGTCTATAACGTAATATAACCTAACCTAACCCAACTAGACCCTCGCTGGTAATGTTTTACAAAATCCCGGTCGTGTCGGCCCGTACTTCTCGGTGGGGACATTATATAAGTCTATAACGTTATATATCCTAACCTAAGGGAACCTAACTTCTCGGATGTAGTATTTTCCAACATTCCTGGCGTGTCGACCCCTACATCTCGGTGGGCACACTATATACGTCTATATCGCAATATAACCTAACCTAACCCATCTAGACCCTCGCTGGTAATGTTTTACAAAATCCCGGTCGTGTCGGCCCGTACTTCTCGGTGGGGACATTATATACGTCTATATCGTTATATATCCTAACCCAAGGGAACCTAACATCTCGGATGTAGTATTTTCCAACATTCCTGGCGGGTCGGCCCCTACTTCTCGGTGGGCACATTATATACGTCCATATCGTAATATAACCTAACCTAACCCATCTAGACCCTCGCTGGTAATGTTTTACAAAATCCCGGTCGTGTCTGCCCGTACTTCTCGGTGGGGACATTATATACGTCTATAACGTTATATATCCTAACCCAAGGGAACCTAACATCTCGGATGTAGTATTTTCCAACATTTCTGGCGGGTCGGCCCCTACTTCTCGGTGGGAACATTATATACGTCTATAACGTAATATAACCTAACCTAACCCACCTAGACCCTTGCTGGTAATGTTTCACAGAATCCCGGTCGTGTCGGCTCGTACTTCTCGGTGGGGACATTATATACGTCTATAACGTTATATATCCTAACCCAAGGGAACCTAACATCTCGGATGTAGTATTTTCCAACATTCCTGGCGGGTCGGCCCCTACTTCTCGGTGGGCACATTATAAACGTCTATATCGTAATATAACCTAACCTAACCCATCTAGACCCTCGCTGGTAATGTTTTACAAAATCCCGGTGGTGTCGGCCCGTACTTCTCGGTGGGGACATTATTTACGTCTATAACGTTATATATCCTAACCCAAGGGAACCTAACATCTCGGATATAGTATTTTCCAACATTCCTGGCGGGTCGGCCCCTACTTCTCGGTGGGCACATTATAAACGTCTATATCGTAATATAACCTAACCTAACCCGTCTAGACCCTCGTTGGTAATGTTTTACAAAATCCCGGTGGTGTCGGCCCGTACTTCTCGGTGGGGACATTATATACGTCTATAACGTTATATATCCTAACCCAAGGGAACCTAACATCTCGGATGTAGTATTTTCCAACATTCCTGGCGGGCCGGCCCCTACTTCTCGGTGGGCACATTATATACGTCCATATCGTAATATAACCAAACCTAACCCATCTAGACCCTCGCTGGTAATGTTTTACAAAATCCCGGTCGTGTCGGCCCGTACTTCTCGGTGGGGACATTATATAAGTCTATAACGTTATATATCCTAACCTAAGGGAACCTAACTTCTCGGATGTAGTATTTTCCAACATTCCTGGCGTGTCGACCCCTATATCTCGGTGGGCACATTATATACGTCTATATCGCAATATAACCTAACCTAACCCAACTAGACCCTCGCTGGTAATGTTTTACAAAATCCCGGTCGTGTCGGCCCGTACTTCTCGGTGGGGACATTATTTACGTCTATAACGTTATATATCCTAACCTAAGGGAACCTAACTTCTCGGATGTAGTATTTTCCAACATTCCTGGCGTGTCGACCCCTATATCTCGGTGGGCACATTATATACGTCTATATCGCAATATAACCTAACCTAACCCAACTAGACCCTCGCTGGTAATGTTTTACAAAATCCCGGTCGTGTCGGCCCGTACTTCTCGGTGGGGACATTATATACGTCTATATCGTTATATATCCTAACCCAAGGGAACCTAACATCTCGGATGTAGTATTTTCCAACATTCCTGGCGGGTCGGCCCCTACTTCTCGGTGGGCACATTATATACGTCCATATCGTAATATAACCTAACCTAACCCATCTAGACCCTCGCTGGTAATGTTTCACAGAATCCCGGTCGTGTCGGCTCGTACTTCTCGGTGGGGACATTATATACGTCTATAACGTTATATATCCTAACCCAAGGGAACCTAACATCTCGGATGTAGTATTTTCCAACATTCCTGGCGGGTCGGCCCCTACTTCTCAGTGGGCACATTATGTACGTCTATATCGCAATATAACCTAACCTAACCCAACTAGACCCTCGCTGGTAATGTTTTACGAAATCCCGGTCGTGTCGGCCCGTACTTCTCGGTGGGGACATTATTTACGTCTATAACGTTATATATCCTAACCCAAGGGAACCGAACATCTCGGATATAGTATTTTCCAACATTCCTGGCGGGTCGGCCCCTACTTCTCGGTGGGCACATTATAAACGTCTATATCGTAATATAACCTAACCTAACCCATCTAGACCCTCGCTGGTAATGTTTTACAAAATCCCGGTGGTGTCGGCCCGTACTTCTCGGTGGGGACATTATATATGTCTATAACGTTATATATCCTAACCTAAGGGAACCTAACTTCTCGGATGTAGTATTTTCCAACATTCCTGGCGGGTCGGCCCCTACTTCTCGGTGGGCACATTATATACGTCCATATCGTAATATAAGCTAACCTAACCCATCTAGACCCTCGCTGGTAATATTTTACAAAATTCCGGTCGTGTCGGCCCGTACTTTGCCGTGGGGACATTATATACGTCTATAACTTTATATATCCTAACCTAAGGGAACCTAACTTCTCGGATGTAGTATTTTCCAACATTCCTGGCGGGCCGGCCCCTACTTCTCGGTGGGCACACTATATACGTCTATATCGCAATATAACCTAACCTAATCCATCTAGACCCTCGCTGGTAATGTTTTACAAAATCCCGGTCGTGTCGGCCCGTACTTCTCGGTGGGGACATTATATACGTCTATATCGTTATATATCCTAACCCAAGGGAACCTAACATCTCGGATGTAGTATTTTCCAACATTCCTGGCGGGTCGGCCCCTACTTCTCGGTGGGCACATTATATACGTCCATATCGTAATATAACCTAACCTAACCCATCTAGACCCTCGCTGGTAATGTTTTACAAAATCCCGGTCGTGTCTGCCCGTACTTCTCGGTGGGGACATTATATACGTCTATAACGTTATATATCCTAACCCAAGGGAACCTAACATCTCGGATGTAGTATTTTCCAACATTTCTGGCGGGTCGGCCCCTACTTCTCGGTGGGAACATTATATACGTCTATAACGTAATATAACCTAACCTAACCCACCTAGACCCTTGCTGGTAACGTTTCACAGAATCCCGGTCGTGTCGGCTCGTACTTCTCGGTGGGGACATTATATACGTCTATAACGTTATATATCCTAACCCAAGGGAACCTAACATCTCGGATGTAGTATTTTCCAACATTCCTGGCGGGTCGGCCCCTACTTCTCAGTGGGCAAATTATGTACATCTATATTGCAATATAACCTAACCTAACCCAACTAGACCCTCGCTGGTAATGTTTTACGAAATCCCGGTCGTGTCGGCCCGTACTTCTCGGTGGGGACATTATTTACGTCTATAACGTTATATATCCTAACCCAAGGGAACCTAACATCTCGGATATAGTATTTTCCAACATTCCTGGCGGGTCGGCCCCTACTTCTCGGTGGGCACATTATAAACGTCTATATCGTAATATAACCTAACCTAACCCATCTAGACCCTCGCTGGTAATGTTTTACAAAATCCCGGTGGTGTCGGCCCGTACTTCTCGGTGGGGACATTATATATGTCTATAACGTTATATATCCTAACCTAAGGGAACCTAACTTCTCGGATGTAGTATTTTCCAACATTCCTGGCGGGCCGGCCCCTACTTCTCGGTGGGCACATTATAAACGTCTATATCGTAATATAACCTAACCTAACCCATCTAGACCCTCGCTGGTAATGTTTTACAAAATCCCGGTGGTGTCGGCCCGTACTTCTCGGTGGGGACATTATATACGTCTATATCGTTATATATCCTAACCCAAGGGAACCTAACATCTCGGATGTAGTATTTTCCAACATTCCTGGCGGGTCGGCCCCTACTTCTCGGTGGGCACATTATATACGTCCATATCGTAATATAACCTAACCTAACCCATCTAGACCCTCGCTGGTAATGTTTTACAAAATCCAGGTCGTGTCTGCCCGTACTTCTCGGTGGGGACATTATATACGTCTATAACGTTATATATCCTAACCCAAGGGAACCTAACATCTCGGATGTAGTATTTTCCAACATTTCTGGCGGGTCGGCCCCTACTTCTCGGTGGGAACATTATATACGTCTATAACGTAATATAACCTAACCTAACCCACCTAGACCCTTGCTGGTAACGTTTCACAGAATCCCGGTCGTGTCGGCTCGTACTTCTCGGTGGGGACATTATATACGTCTATAACGTTATATATCCTAACCCAAGGGAACCTAACATCTCGGATGTAGTATTTTCCAACATTCCTGGCGGGTCGGCCCCTACTTCTCAGTGGGCAAATTATGTACATCTATATTGCAATATAACCTAACCTAACCCAACTAGACCCTCGCTGGTAATGTTTTACGAAATCCCGGTCGTGTCGGCCCGTACTTCTCGGTGGGGACATTATTTACGTCTATAACGTTATATATCCTAACCCAAGGGAACCTAACATCTCGGATATAGTATTTTCCAACATTCCTGGCGGGTCGGCCCCTACTTCTCGGTGGGCACATTATAAACGTCTATATCGTAATATAACCTAACCTAACCCATCTAGACCCTCGCTGGTAATGTTTTACAAAATCCCGGTGGTGTCGGCCCGTACTTCTCGGTGGGGACATTATATATGTCTATAACGTTATATATCCTAACCTAAGGGAACCTAACTTCTCGGATGTAGTATTTTCCAACATTCCTGGCGGGTCGGCCCCTACTTCTCGGTGGGCACATTATATACGTCCATATCGTAATATAAGCTAACCTAACCCATCTAGACCCTCGCTGGTAATATTTTACAAAATTCCGGTCGTGTCGGCCCGTACTTTGCCGTGGGGACATTATATACGTCTATAACTTTATATATCCTAACCTAAGGGAACCTAACATCGCGGATGTAGTATTTTCCAACATTCCTGGCGGGCCGGCCCCTACTTCTCGGTGGGCACATTATATACGTCCATATCGTAATATAACCTAACCTAACACATCTAGACGCTCGCCGGTAATGTTTTACAAAATTCCGGTCTTGTCGGCCCGCACTTTGCCGTGGGGACATTATATACGTCTATAACTTCATATATCCTAACCTGAGGGAACCTAACATCTCGGATGTAGTATTTTCCAACATTCCTGGCGGGCCGGCCCCTACTTCTCGGTGGGCACATTATATACGTCCATATCGTAATATAACCAAACCTAACCCATCTAGACCCTCAGTGGTAATGTTTTACAAAATTCCGGTCGTGTCGGACGGTACTTTGCCGTGGGGACATCATATACGTCTATAACTTTATATATCCTAACCTGAGGGAACCTAACATCTCGGATGTAGTATTTTCCAACATTCCTGGCGTGTCGGCCCCTACTTCTCGGTGGGCACATTATATACGTCTATATCGCAATATAACCTAACCTAACCCATCTAGACCCTCGCTGGTAATGTTTTACAAAATCCCGCTCGTGTCGGCCCGTACTTCTCGGTGGGGACATTATATACGTCTATATCGTTATATATCCTAACCCAAGGGAACCTAACATCTCGGATGTAGTATTTTCCAACATTCCTGGCGGGTCGGCCCCTACTTCTCGGTGGGCACATTATATACGTCCATATCGTAATATAACCTAACCTAACCCATCTAGACCCTCGCTGGTAATGTTTTACAAAATCCCGGTCTTGTCTGCCCGTACTTCTCGGTGGGGACATTATATACGTCTATAACGTTATATATCCTAACCCAAGGGAACCTAACATCTCGGATGTAGTATTTTCCAACATTTCTGGCGGGTCGGCCCCTACTTCTCGGTGGGAACATTATATACGTCTATAACGTAATATAACCTAACCTAACCCACCTAGACCCTTGCTGGTAATGTTTCACAGAATCCCGGTCGTGTCGGCTCGTACTTCTCGGTGGGGACATTATATACGTCTATAACGTTATATATCCTAACCCAAGGGAACCTAACATCTCGGATGTAGTATTTTCCAACATTCCTGGCGGGTCGGCCCCTACTTCTCAGTGGGCACATTATGTACGTCTATATCGCAATATAACCTAACCTAACCCAACTAGACCCTCGCTGGTAATGTTTTACGAAATCCCGGTCGTGTCGGCCCGTACTTCTCGGTGGGGACATTATTTACGTCTATAACGTTATATATCCTAACCCAAGGGAACCTAACATCTCGGATATAGTATTTTCCAACATTCCTGGCGGGTCGGCACCTACTTCTCGGTGGGCACATTATAAACGTCTATATCGTAATATAACCTAACCTAACCCATCTAGACCCTCGCTGGTAATGTTTTACAACATCCCGGTGGTGTCGGCCCGTACTTCTCGGTGGGGACATTATATATGTCTATAACGTTATATATCCTAACCTAAGGGAACCTAACTTGTCGGATGTAGTATTTTCCAACATTCCTGGCGGGTCGGCCCCTACTTCTCGGTGGGCACATTATATACGTCCATATCGTAATATAAGCTAACCTAACCCATCTAGACCCTCGCTGGTAATATTTTACAAAATTCCGGTCGTGTCGGCCCGTACTTTGCCGTGGGGACATTATATACGTCTATAACTTTATATATCCTAACCTAAGGGAACCTAACATCGCGGATGTAGTATTTTCCAACATTCCTGGCGGGCCGGCCCCTACTTCTCGGTGGGCACATTATATACGTCCATATCGTAATATAACCTAACCTAACACATCTAGACGCTCGCCGGTAATGTTTTACAAAATTCCGGTCTTGTCGGCCCGCACTTTGCCGTGGGGACATTATATACGTCTATAACTTCATATATCCTAATCTGAGGGAACCTAACATCTGGGATGTAGTATTTTCCAACATTCCTGGCGGGCCGGCCCCTACTTCTCGGTGGGCACATTATATACGTCCATATCGTAATATAACCAAACCTAACCCATCTAGACCCTCAGTGGTAATGTTTTACAAAATTCCGGTCGTGTCGGACGGTACTTTGCCGTGGGGACATCATATACGTCTATAACTTTATATATCCTAACCTGAGGGAACCTAACATCTCGGATGTAGTATTTTCCAACATTCCTGGCGGGTCGGCCCCTACTTCTCGGTGGGCACATTATATACGTCTATATCGCAATATAACCTAACCTAACCCAACTAGACCCTCGCTGGTAATGTTTTACAAAATCCCGGTCGTGTCGGCCCGTACTTCTCGGTGGGGACATTATATAAGTCTATAACGTTATATATCCTAACCTAAGGGAACCTAACTTCTCGGATGTAGTATTTTCCAACATTCCTGGCGTGTCGACCCCTACATCTCGGTGGGCACACTATATACGTCTATATCGCAATATAACCTAACCTAACCCATCTAGACCCTCGCTGGTAATGTTTTACAAAATCCCGGTCGTGTCGGCCCGTACTTCTCGGTGGGGACATTATATACGTCTATATCGTTATATATCCTAACCCAAGGGAACCTATCATCTCGGATGTAGTATTTTCCAACATTCCTGGCGGGTCGGCCCCTACTTCTCGGTGGGCACATTATATACGTCCATATCGTAATATAACCTAACCTAACCCATCTAGACCCTCGCTGGTAATGTTTTACAAAATCCCGGTCGTGTCTGCCCGTACTTCTCGGTGGGGACATTATATACGTCTATAACGTTATATATCCTAACCCAAGGGAACCTAACATCTCGGATGTAGTATTTTGCAACATTCCTGGCGGGTCGGCCCCTACTTCTCAGTGGGCACATTATGTACGTCTATATCGCAATATAACCTAACCTAACCCAACTAGACCCTCGCTGGTAATGTTTTACGAAATCCCGGTCGTGTCGGCCCGTACTTCTCGGTGGGGACATTATTTACGTCTATAACGTTATATATCCTAACCCAAGGGAACCTAACATCTCGGATATAGTATTTTCCAACATTCCTGGCGGGTCGGCACCTACTTCTCGGTGGGCACATTATAAACGTCTATATCGTAATATAACCTAACCTAACCCATCTAGACCCTCGCTGGTAATGTTTTACAAAATCCCGGTGGTGTCGGCCCGTACTTCTCGGTGGGGACATTATATACGTCTATAACTTTTTATATCCTAACCTAAGGGAACCTAACATCGCGGATGTAGTATTTTCCAACATTCCTGGCGGGCCGGCCCCTACTTCTCGGTGGGCACATTATATACGTCCATATCGTAATATAACCTAACCTAACACATCTAGACGCTCGCCGGTAATGTTTTACAAAATTCCGGTCTTGTCGGCCCGCACTTTGCCGTGGGGACATTATATACGTCTATAACTTCATATATCCTAACCTGAGGGAACCTAACATCTCGGATGTAGTATTTTCCAACATTCCTGGCGGGTCGGCCCCTACTTCTCGGTGGGCACATTATATACGTCTATATCGCAATATAACCTAACCTAACCCAACTAGACCCTCGCTGGTAATGTTTTACAAAATCCCGGTCGTGTCGGCCCGTACTTCTCGGTGGGGACATTATATAAGTCTATATCGTTATATATCCTAACCCAAGGGAACCTAACATCTCGGATGTAGTATTTTCCAACATTCCTGGCGGGTCGGCCCCTACTTCTCGGTGGGCACATTATATACGTCCATATCGTAGTATAACCTAACCTAACCCATCTAGACCCTCGCTGGTAATGTTTTACAAAATCCCGGTCGTGTCTGCCCGTACTTCTCGGTGGGGACATTATATACGTCTATAACGTTATATATCCTAACCCAAGGGAACCTAACATCTCGGATGTGGTATTTTCCAACATTTCTGGCGGGTCGGCCCCTACTTCTCGGTGGGAACATTATATACGTCTATAACGTAATATAACCTAACCTAACCCACCTAGACCCTTGCTGGTAATGTTTCACAGAATCCCGGTCGTGTCGGCTCGTACTTCTCGGTGGGGACATTATATACGTCTATAACGTTATATATCCTAACCCAAGGGAACCTAACATCTCGGATGTAGTATTTTCCAACATTCCTGGCGGGTCGGCCCCTACTTCTCAGTGGGCACATTATGTACGTCTATATCGCAATATAACCTAACCTAACCCAACTAGACCCTCGCTGGTAATGTTTTACGAAATCCCGGTCGTGTCGGCCCGTACTTCTCGGTGGGGACATTATTTACGTCTATAACGTTATATATCCTAACCCAAGGGAACCTAACATCTCGGATATAGTATTTTCCAACATTCCTGGCGGGTCGGCACCTACTTCTCGGTGGGCACATTATAAACGTCTATATCGTAATATAACCTAACCTAACCCATCTAGACCCTCGCTGGTAATGTTTTACAAAATCCCGGTGGTGTCGGCCCGTACTTCTCGGTGGGGACATTATATATGTCTATAACGTTATATATCCTAACCTAAGGGAACCTAACTTGTCGGATGTAGTATTTTCCAACATTCCTGGCGGGCCGGCCCCTACTTCTCGGTGGGCACATTATATACGTCCATATCGTAATATAACCTAACCTAACACATCTAGACGCTCGCCGGTAATGTTTTACAAAATTCCGGTCTTGTCGGCCCGCACTTTGCCGAGGGGACATTATATACGTCTATAACTTCATATATCCTAACCTGAGAGAACCTAACATCTCGGATGTAGTATTTTCCAACATTCCTGGCGGGCCGGCCCCTACTTCTCGGTGGGCACATTATATACGTCCATATCGTAATATAACCAAACCTAACCCATCTAGACCCTCAGTGGTAATGTTTTACAAAATTCCGGTCGTGTCGGACGGTACTTTGCCGTGGGGACATCATATACGTCTATAACTTTATATATCCTAACCTGAGGGAACCTAACTTCTCGGATGTAGTATTTTCCAACATTCCTGGCGTGTCGACCCCTATATCTCGGTGGGCACATTATATACGTCTATATCGCAATATAACCTAACCTAACCCAACTAGACCCTCGCTGGTAATGTTTTACAAAATCCCGGTCGTGTCGGCCCGTACTTCTCGGTGGGGACATTATATACGTCTATATCGTTATATATCCTAACCCAAGGGAACCTAACATCTCGGATGTAGTATTTTCCAACATTCCTGGCGGGTCGGCCCCTACTTCTCGGTGGGAACATTATATACGTCTATAACGTAATATAACCTAACCTAACCCACCTAGACCCTTGCTGGTAATGTTTCACAGAATCCCGGTCGTGTCGGCTCGTACTTCTCGGTGGGGACATTATATACGTCTATAACGTTATATATCCTAACCCAAGGGAACCTAACATCTCGGATGTAGTATTTTCCAACATTCCTGGCGGGTCGGCCCCTACTTCTCAGTGGGCACATTATGTACGTCTATATCGCAATATAACCTAACCTAACCCAACTAGACCCTCGCTGGTAATGTTTTACGAAATCCCGGTCGTGTCGGCCCGTACTTCTCGGTGGGGACATTATTTACGTCTATAACGTTATATATCCTAACCCAAGGGAACCTAACATCTCGGATGTAGTATTTTCCAACATTCCTGGCGGGTCGGCCCCTACTTCTCGGTGGGCACATTATATACGTCCATATCGTAATATAAGCTAACCTAACCCATCTAGACCCTCGCTGGTAATATTTTACAAAATTCCGGTCGTGTCGGCCCGTACTTTGCCGTGGGGACATTATATACGTCTATAACTTTATATATCCTAACCTAAGGGAACCTAACATCGCGGATGTAGTATTTTCCAACATTCCTGGCGGGCCGGCCCCTACTTCTCGGTGGGCACATTATATACGTCCATATCGTAATATAACCTAACCTAACACATCTAGACCCTCGCCGGTAATGTTTTACAAAATTCCGGTCTTGTCGGCCCGCACTTTGCCGTGGGGACATTATATACGTCTACAACGTTATATATCCTAACCTAAGGGAACCTAACATCTCGGATGTAGTATTTTCCAAGATTCCTGGCAGGTCGGCCCCTACTTCTCGGTGGGCACATTATATACGTCTATATCGCAATATAACCTAACCTAACCCAACTAGACCCTCGCTGGTAATGTTTTACAAAATCCCGGTCGTGTCGGCTCGTACTTCTCGGTGGGGACATTATATAAGTCTATAACGTTATATATCCTAACCTAAGGGAACCTAACTTCTCGGATGTAGTATTTTCCAACATTCCTGGCGTGTCGGCCCCTACATCTCGGTGGGCACACTATATACGTCTATATCGCAATATAACCTAACCTAACCCATCTAGACCCTCGCTGGTAATGTTTTACAAAATCCCGGTCGTGTCGGCCCGTACTTCTCGGTGGGGACATTATATACGTCTATATCGTTATATATCCTAACCCAAGGGAACCTAACATCTCGGATGTAGTATTTTCCAACATTCCTGGCGGGTCGGCCCCCACTTCTCGGTGGCCACATTATATACGTCCATATCGTAATATAACCTAACCTAACCCATCTAGACCCTCGCTGGTAATGTTTTACAAAATCCCGGTTGTGTCTGCCCGTACTTCTCGGTGGGGACATTATATACGTCTATAACGTTATATATCCTAACCCAAGGGAACCTAACATCTCGGATGTAGTATTTTCCAACATTTCTGGCGGGTCGGCCCCTACTTCTCGGTGGGAACATTATATACGTCTATAACGTAATATAACCTAACCTAACCCAACTAGACCCTCGCTGGTAATGTTTTACGAAATCCCGGTCGTGTCGGCCCGTACTTCTCGGTGGGGACATTATTTACGTCTATAACGTTATATATCCTAACCCAAGGGAACCTAACATCTCGGATGTAGTATTTTCCAACATTCCTGGCGGGTCGGCCCCTACTTCTCGGTGGGCACATTATATACGTCCATATCGTAATATAAGCTAACCTAACCCATCTAGACCCTCGCTGGTAATATTTTACAAAATTCCGGTCGTGTCGGCCCGTACTTTGCCTTGGGGACATTATATACGTCTATAACTTTATATATCCTAACCTAAGGGAACCTAACATCGCGGATGTAGCATTTTCCAACATTCCTGGCGGGCCGGCCCCTACTTCTCGGTGGGCACATTGTATACGTCCATATCGTAATATAACCTAACCTAACACATCTAGACCCTCGCCGGTAATGTTTTACAAAATTCCGGTCTTGTCGGCCCGCACTTTGCCGTGGGGACATTATATACGTCTACAACGTTATATATCCTAACCTAAGGGAACCTAACATCTCGGATGTAGTATTTTCCAAGATTCCTGGCAGGTCGGCCCCTACTTCTCGGTGGGCACATTATATACGTCTATATCGGAATATAACCTAACCTAACCCAACTAGACCCTCGCTGGTAATGTTTTACAAAATCCCGGTCGTGTCGGCTCGTACTTCTCGGTGGGGACATTATATAAGTCTATAACGTTATATATCCTAACCTAAGGGAACCTAACTTCTCGGATGTAGTATTTTCCAACATTCCTGGCGTGTCGGCCCCTACATCTCGGTGGGCACACTATATACGTCTATATCGCAATATAACCTAACCGAACCCATCTAGACCCTCGCTGGTAATGTTTTACAAAATCCCGGTCGTGTCGGCCCGTACTTCTCGGTGGGGACATTATATACGTCTATATCGTTATATATCCTAACCCAAGGGAACCTAACATCTCGGATGTAGTATTTTCCAACATTCCTGGCGGGTCGGCCCCCACTTCTCGGTGGGCACATTATATACGTCCATATCGTAATATAACCTAACCTAACCCATCTAGACCCTTGCTGGTAATGTTTCACAGAATCCCGGTCGTGTCGGCTCGTACTTCTCGGTGGGGACATTATATACGTCTATAACGTTATATATCCTAACCCAAGGGAACCTAACATCTCGGATGTAGTATTTTCCAACATTCCTGGCGGGTCGGCCCCTACTTCTCAGTGGGCACATTATGTACGTCTATATCGCAATATAACCTAACCTAACCCAACTAGACCCTCGCTGGTAATGTTTTACGAAATCCCGGTCGTGTCGGCCCGTACTTCTCGCTGGGGACATTATTTACGTCTATAACGTTATATATCCTAACCCAAGGGAACCTAACATCTCGGATGTAGTATTTTCCAACATTCCTGGCGGGTCGGCCCCTACTTCTCGGTGGGCACATTATAAACGTCTATATCGTAATATAACCTAACCTAAAACCCATCTAGACCCTCGCTGGTAATGTTTTACAATATCCCGGTGGTGTCGGCCCGTACTTCTCGGTGGGGACATTATATATGTCTATAACGTTATATATCCTAACCTAAGGGAACCTAACTTCTCGGATGTAGTATTTTCCAACATTCCTGGCGGGTCGGCCCCTACATCTCGGTGGGCACATTATATACGTCCATATCGTAATATAAGCTAACCTAACCCATCTAGACCCTCGCTGGTAATATTTTACAAAATTCCGGTCGTGTCGGGCCGTACTTTGCCGTGGGGACATTATATACGTCTATAACTTTATATATCCTAACCTAAGGGAACCTAACATCGCGGATGTAGTATTTTCCAACATTCCTGGCGGGCCGGCCCCTACTTCTCGGTGGGCACATTATATACGTCCATATCGTAATATAACCTAACCTAACACATCTAGACCCTCGCCGGTAATGTTTTACAAAATTCCGGTCTTGTCGGCCCGCACTTTGCCGTGGGGACATTATATACGTCTACAACTTTATATATCCTAACCTAAGGGAACCTAACATCTCGGATGTAGTATTTTCCAAGATTCCTGGCAGGTCGGCCCCTACTTCTCGGTGGGCACATTATATACGTCTATATCGTAATATAACCTAACCTAACCCATCTAGACCCTCGCTGGTAATGTTTCACAGAATCCCGTTCATGTCTTCCCGTACGTCTCGGTGTGGATATTATATACGTCTATAAATTTATATATCCTAACCTAAGGGTACCTAACATCTCGGATGTAGTATTTTCCAACATTCCTGGCGGGTCGGCCCCTACTTCTCAGTGGGCACATTATGTACGTCTATATCGCAATATAACCTAACCTAAACCAACTAGACCCTCGCTGGTAATGTTTTACGAAATCCCGGTCGTGTCGGCCCGTACTTCTCGGTGGGGACATTATTTACGTCTATAACGTTATATTTCCTAACCCAAGGGAACCTAACATCTCGGATGTAGTATTTTCCAACATTCCTGGCGGGTCGGCCCCTACTTCTCGGTGGGCACATTATAAACGTCTATATCGTAATATAACCTAACCTAACCCATCTAGACCCTCGCTGGTAATGTTTTACAAAATCCCGGTGGTGTCGGCCCGTACTTCTCGGTGGGGACATTATATATGTCTATAACGTTATATATCCTAACCTAAGGGAACCTAACTTCTCGGATGTAGTATTTTCCAACATTCCTGGCGGGTCGGCCCCTACTTCTCGGTGGGCACATTATATACGTCCATATCGTAATATAAGCTAACCTAACCCATCTAGACCCTCGCTGGTAATATTTTACAAAATTCCGGTCGTGTCGGCCCGTACTTTCCCGTGGGGACATTATATACGTCTATAACTTTATATATTCTAACCTAAGGGATCCTAACTTCTCGGATATAGTATTTTCCAACATTCCTGGCGGGTCGGCCCCTACTTCTCGGTGGGCACATTATATACGTCTACATCGTAGTATAACCTAACCTAACCCATCTAGACCCTCGCTGGTAATGTTTTACAAAATCCCGGTCGTGTCGGCCCGTACTTCTCGGTGGGGACATTATATACGTCTATATCGTTATTTATCCTAACCCAAGGGAACCTAACATCTCGGATGTAGTATTTTCCAACATTCCTGGCGGGTCGGCCCCTACTTCTCGGTGGGAACATTATATACGTCTATAACGTAATATAACCTAACCTAACCCACCTAGACCCTTGCTGGTAACGTTTCACAGAATCCCGGTCGTGTCGGCTCGTACTTCTCGGTGGGGACATTATATACGTCTATAACGTTATATATCCTAACCCAAGGGAACCTAACATCTCGGATGTAGTATTTTCCAACATTCCTGGCGGGTCGGCCCCTACTTCTCAGTGGGCACATTATGTACGTCTATATCGCAATATAACCTAACCTAACCCAACTAGACCCTCGCTGGCAATGTTTTACGAAATCCCGGTCGTGTCGGCCCGTACTTCTCGGTGGGGACATTATTTACGTCTATAACGTTATATATCCTAACCCAAGGGAACCTAACATCTCGGATGTAGTATTTTCCAACATTCCTGGCGGGTCGGCCCCTACTTCTCGGTGGGCACATTATATACGTCCATATCGTAATATAAGCTAACCTAACCCATCTAGACCCTCGCTGGTAATATTTTACAAAATTCCGGTCGTGTCGGCCCGTACTTTGCCGTGGGGACATTATATACGTCTATAACTTTATATATCCTAACCTAAGGGAACCTAACATCGCGGATGTAGTATTTTCCAACATTCCTGGCGGGCCGGCCCCTACTTCTCGGTGGGCACATTATATACGTCCATATCGTAATATAACCTAACCTAACACATCTAGACCCTCGCCGGTAATGTTTTACAAAATTCCGGTCTTGTCGGCCCGCACTTTGCCGTGGGGACATTATATACGTCTACAACGTTATATATCCTAACCTAAGGGAACCTAACATCTCGGATGTAGTATTTTCCGAGATTCCTGGCAGGTCGGCCCCTACTTCTCGGTGGGCACATTATATATGTCTATAACGTTATATATCCTAACCTAAGGGAACCTAACTTCTCGGATGTAGTATTTTCCAACATTCCTGGCGGGGCGGCCCCTACTTCTCGGTGGGCACATTATATACGTCCATATCGTAATATAAGCTATCTTAACCCATCTAGACCCTCGCTGGTAATATTTTACAAAATTCCGGTCGTGTCGGCCCGTACTTTGCCGTGGGGACATTATATACGTCTATAACTTTATATATCCTAACCTAAGGGAACCTAACATCGCGGATGTAGCATTTTCCAACATTCCTGGCGGGCCGGCCCCTACTTCTCGGTGGGCACATTGTATACGTCCATATCGTAATATAACCTAACCTAACACATCTAGACCCTCGCCGGTAATGTTTTACAAAATTCCGGTCTTGTCGGCCCGCACTTTGCCGTGGGGACATTATATACGTCTACAACGTTATATATCCTAACCTAAGGGAACCTAACATCTCGGATGTAGTATTTTCCAAGATTCCTGGCAGGTCGGCCCCTACTTCTCGGTGGGCACATTATATACGTCTATATCGCAATATAACCTAACCTAACCCAACTAGACCCTCGCTGGTAATGTTTTACAAAATCCCGGTCGTGTCGGCTCGTACTTCTCGGTGGGGACATTATATAAGTCTATAACGTTATATATCCTAACCTAAGGGAACCTAACTTCTCGGATGTAGTATTTTCCAACATTCCTGGCGTGTCGGCCCCTACATCTCGGTGGGCACACTATATACGTCTATAACGTAATATAACCTAACTTAACCCACCTAGACCCTTGCTGGTAATGTTTCACAGAATCCCGGTCGTGTCGGCTCGTACTTCTCGGTGGGGACATTATATACGTCTATAACGTTATATATCCTAACCCAAGGGAACCTAACATCTCGGATGTAGTATTTTCCAACATTCCTGGCGGGTCGGCCCCTACTTCTCAGTGGGCACATTATGTACGTCTATATCGCAATATAACCTAACCTAACCCAACTAGACCCTCGCTGGTAATGTTTTACGAAATCCCGGTCGTGTCGGCCCGTACTTCTCGGTGGGGACATTATTTACGTCTATAACGTTATATATCCTAATCCAAGGGAACCTAACATCTCGGATGTAGTATTTTCCAACATTCCTGGCGGGTCGGCCCCTACTTCTCGGTGGGCACATTATAAACGTCTATATCGTAATATAACCTAACCTAAAACCCATCTAGACCCTCGCTGGTAATGTTTTACAATATCCCGGTGGTGTCGGCCCGTACTTCTCGGTGGGGACATTATATATGTCTATAACGTTATATATCCTAACCTAAGGGAACCTAACTTCTCGGATGTAGTATTTTCCAACATTCCTGGCGGGTCGGCCCCTACATCTCGGTGGGCACATTATATACGTCCATATCGTAATATAAGCTAACCTAACCCATCTAGACCCTCGCTGGTAATATTTTACAAAATTCCGGTCGTGTCGGGCCGTACTTTGCCGTGGGGACATTATATACGTCTATAACTTTATATATCCTAACCTAAGGGAACCTAACATCGCGGATGTAGTATTTTCCAACATTCCTGGCGGGCCGGCCCCTACTTCTCGGTGGGCACATTATATACGTCTATATCGTAATATAACCTAACCTAACCCATCTAGACCCTCGCTGGTAATGTTTCACAGAATCCCGTTCATGTCTTCCCGTACGTCTCGGTGTGGATATTATATACGTCTATAAATTTATATATCCTAACCTAAGGGTACCTAACATCTCGGATGTAGTATTTTCCAACATTCCTGGCCGGTCGGCCCCTACTTCTCAGTGGGCACATTATGTACGTCTATATCGCAATATAACCTAACCTAAACCAACTAGACCCTCGCTGGTAATGTTTTACGAAATCCCGGTCGTGTCGGCCCGTACTTCTCGGTGGGGACATTATTTACGTCTATAACGTTATATATCCTAACCCAAGGGAACCTAACATCTCGGATGTAGTATTTTCCAACATTCCTGGCGGGTCGGCCCCTACTTCTCGGTGGGCACATTATAAACGTCTATATCGTAATATAACCTAACCTAACCCATCTAGACCCTCGCTGGTAATGTTTTACAAAATCCCGGTGGTGTCGGCCCGTACTTCTCGGTGGGGACATTATATATGTCTATAACGTTATATATCCTAACCTAAGGGAACCTAACTTCTCGGATGTAGTATTTTCCAACATTCCTGGCGGGTCGGCCCCTACTTCTCGGTGGGCACATTATATACGTCCATATCGTAATATAAGCTAACCTAACCCATCTAGACCCTCGCTGGTAATATTTTACAAAATTCCGGTCGTGTCGGCCCGTACTTTGCCGTGGGGACATTATATGTGTCTTTATCGTTTTATATCCTAACCTAAGGGAACCTAACATCTCGGATGTAGTATTTTCCAACATTTCTGGCGGGTCGGCCCCTACTTCTCGGTGGGAACTTTATATACGTCTATAACGTAATATAACCTAACCTAACCCACCTAGACCCTCGCTGGTAATGTTTCACAGAATCCCGTTCATGTCTTCCCGTACGTCTCGGTGCGTCCATTATATACGTCTATAACGTTATATATCCTAACCCAAGGGAACCTAACAGCTCGGATGTAGTATTTTCCAACATTCCTGGCGGGTCGGCCCCTACTTCTCGGTGGGCACATTATATACGTCTATATCGGAACATAACCTAACCTAACCCATCTAGACCGTCGCTGGTAATGTTTTACAAAATCCCGTTTATGTCTTCCCGTAAGTCTCGGTGCGTACATTATATACGTCTATAAATTTATATATCCTAACCTAAGGGAACCTAACATCTCGGATGTAGTATTTTCCAACATTCCTGGCGGGTCGGCCCCTACTTCTCGGTGGGCACATTATATACGTCTATATCGCAATATAACCTAACCTAACCCAACTAGACCCTCGCTGGTAATGTTTTACAAAATCCCGCGCGTGTCGGCCCGTACTTTGCCGTGGGGACATTATATACGTCTATAACTTCATATATCCTAACCTGAGGGAACCTAACATCTCGGATGTAGTATTTTCCAACATTCCTGGCGGGCCGGCCCCTACTTCTCGGTGGGCACATTATATACGTCCATATCGTAATATAACCTAACCTAACCCATCTAGACCCTCAGTGGTAATGTTTTACAAAATTCCGGTCGTGTCGGACGGTACTTTGCCGTGGGGACATCATATACGTCTATAACTTTATATATCCTAACCTGAGGGAACCTAACATCTCGGATGTAGTATTTTCCAACATTCCTGGCGGGTCGGCCCCTACTTCTCGGTGGGCACATTATATACGTCTATATCGCAATATAACCTAACCTAACCCAACTAGACCCTCGCTGGAAATGTTTTACAAAATCCCGGTCGTGTCGGCCCGTACTTCTCGGTGGGGACATTATATAAGTCTATAACGTTATATATCCTAACCTAAGGGAACCTAACTTCTCGGATGTAGTATTTTCCAACATTCCTGGCGTGTCGACCCCTACATCCCGGTGGGCACACTATATACGTCTATATCGCAATATAACATAACCTAACCCATCTAGACCCTCGCTGGTAATGTTTTACAAAATCCCGGTCGTGTCGGCCCGTACTTCTCGGTGGGGACATTATATACGTCTATATCGTTATATATTCTAACCCAAGGGAACCTAACATCTCGGATGTAGTATTTTCCAACATTCCTGGCGGGTCGGCCCCTACTTCTCGGTGGGCACATTATATACGTCCATATCGTAATATAACCTAACCTAACCCATCTAGACCCTCGCTGGTAATGTTTTACAAAATCCCGGTCGTGTCGGCCCGTACTTCTCGGTGGGGACATTATATACGTCTATATCGTTATATATTCTAACCCAAGGGAACCTAACATCTCGGATGTAGTATTTTCCAACATTCCTGGCGGGTCGGCCCCTACTTCTCGGTGGGCACATTATATACGTCCATATCGTAATATAACCTAACCTAACCCATCTAGACCATCGCTGGTAATGTTTTACAAAATCCCGGTCGTGTCTGCCCGTACTTCTCGGTGGGGACATTATATACGTCTATAACGTTATATATCCTAACCCAAGGGAACCTAACATCTCGGATGTAGTATTTTCCAACATTTCTGGCGGGTCGGCCCCTACTTCTCGGTGGGAACATTATATACGTCTATAACGTAATATAACCTAACCTAACCCACCTAGACCCTTGCTGGTAATGTTTCACAGAATCCCGGTCGTGTCGGCTCGTACTTCTCGGTGGGGACATTATATACGTCTATAACGTTATATATCCTAACCTAAGGGAACCTCACTTCTCGGATGTAGTATTTTCCAACATTCCTGGCGGGTCGGCCCCTACTTCTCGGTGGGAACATTATATACGTCTATAACGTAATATAACCTAACCTAACCCACCTAGACCCTTGCTGGTAATGTTTCACAGAATCCCGGTCGTGTCGGCTCGTACTTCTCGGTGGGGACATTATATACGTCTATAACGTTATATATCCTAACCCAAGGGAACCTAACATCTCGGATGTAGTATTTTCCAACATTCCTGGCGGGTCGGCCCCTACTTCTCAGTGGGCACATTATGTACGTCTATATCGCAATATAACCTAACCTAACCCAACTAGACCCTCGCTGGTAATGTTTTACGAAATCCCGGTCGTGTCGGCCCGTACTTCTCGGTGGGGACATTATTTACGTCTATAACGTTATATATCCTAACCCAAGGGAACCTAACATCTCGGATGTAGTATTTTCCAACATTCCTGGCGTGTCGGCCCCTACATCTCGGTGGGCACACTATATACGTCTATATCGCAATATAACCTAACCTAACCCATCTAGACCCTCGCTGGTAATGTTTTACAAAATCCCGGTCGTGTCGGCCCGTACTTCTCGGTGGGGACATTATATACGTCTATATCGTTATATATCCTAACCCAAGGGAACCTAACATCTCGGATGTAGTATTTTCCAACATTCCTGGCGGGTCGGCCCCTACTTCTCGGTGGGCACATTATAAACGTCTATATCGTAATATAACCTAACCTAACCCATCTAGACCCTCGCTGGTAATGTTTTACAAAATCCCGGTGGTGTCGGCCCGTACTTCTCGGTGGGGACATTATATATGTCTATAACGTTATATATCCTAACCTAAGGGAACCTAACTTCTCGGATGTAGTATTTTCCAACATTCCTGGCGGGTCGGCCCCTACTTCTCGGTGGGCACATTATATACGTCCATATCGTAATATAAGCTAACCTAACCCATCTAGACCCTCGCTGGTAATATTTTACAAAATTCCGGTCGTGTCGGCCCGTACTTTCCCGTGGGGACATTATATACGTCTATAACTTTATATATCCTAACCTAAGGGTACCTAACATCTCGGATGTAGTATTTTCCAACATTCCTGGCCGGTCGGCCCCTACTTCTCAGTGGGCACATTATGTACGTCTATATCGCAATATAACCTAACCTAAACCAACTAGACCCTCGCTGGTAATGTTTTACGAAATCCCGGTCGTGTCGGCCCGTACTTCTCGGTGGGGACATTATTTACGTCTATAACGTTATATATCCTAACCCAAGGGAACCTAACATCTCGGATGTAGTATTTTCCAACATTCCTAGCGGGTCGGCCCCTACTTCTCGGTGGGCACATTATAAACGTCTATATCGTAATATAACCTAACCTAACCCATCTAGACCCTCGCTGGTAATGTTTTACAAAATCCCGGTGGTGTCGGCCCGTACTTCTCGGTGGGGACATTATATATGTCTATAACGTTATATATCCTAACCTAAGGGAACCTAACTTCTCGGATGTAGTATTTTCCAACATTCCTGGCGGGTCGGCCCCTACTTCTCGGTGGGCACATTATATACGTCCATATCGTAATATAAGCTAACCTAACCCATCTAGACCCTCGCTGGTAATATTTTACAAAATTCCGGTCGTGTCGGCCCGTACTTTCCCGTGGGGACATTATATACGTCTATAACTTTATATATCCTAACCTAAGGGATCCTAACTTCTCGGATATAGTATTTTCCAACATTCCTGGCGGGTCGGCCCCTACTTCTCGGTGGGCACATTATATACGTCTACATCGTAATATAACCTAACCTAACCCATCTAGAACCTCGCTGGTAATGTTTTACAAAATCCCGGTCGTGTCGGCCCGTACTTCTCGGTGGGGACATTATATACGTCTATATCGTTATATGTCCTAACCCAAGGGAACCTAACATCTCGGATGTAGTATTTTCCAACATTCCTGGCGGGTCGGCCCCTACTTCTCGGTGGGCACATTATTGACGTCTATATCGCAATATAACCTAACCTAACCCATCTAGACCGTCGCTGGTAATGTTTTACAAAATCCCGGTCGTGTCTGCCCGTACTTCTCGGTGCGTGCATTATATACGTCTATAAATTTATGTATTCTAACCTAAGGGAACCTAACATCTCGGATGTAGTATTTTCCAACATTCCTGGCGGGTCGGCCCCTACTTCTCGGTGGGCACATTATATGCGTCCATATCGTAATATAACCTTACCTAACCCATCTAGACCCTCGCTGGTAATGTTTTACAAAATTCCGGTCGTGTCGGCCCGTACTTTGCCGTGGGGACATTATATGTGTCTATATCGTTTTATATCCTAACCTAAGGGAACCTAACATCTCGGATGTAGTATTTTCCAACATTCCTGGCGGGTCGGCCCCTACTTCTCGGTGGACACATTATATACGTCCATATCGTAATATAACCTAACCTAACCCATCTAGACCCTCGCTGGTAATGTTTTACAAAATCCCGGTCGTGTCGGCCCGTACTTCTCGGTGGGGACATTATATACGTCTATATCGTTATATATTCTAACCCAAGGGAACCTAACATCTCGGATGTAGTATTTTCCAACATTCCTGGCGGGTCGGCCCCTACTTCTCGGTGGGCACATTATAAACGTCTATATCGTAATATAACCTAACCTAACCCATCTAGACCCTCGCTGGTAATGTTTTACAAAATCCCGGTGGTGTCGGCCCGTACTTCTCGGTGGGGACATTATATATGTCTATAACGTTATAAATCCTAACCTAAGGGAACCTAACTTCTCGGATGTAGTATTTTCCAACATTCCTGGCGGGTCGGCCCCTATATCTCGGTGGGCACACTATATACGTCTATATCGCAATATAACCTAACCTAACCCATCTAGACCCTCGCTGGTAATGTTTTACAAAATCCCGGTGGTGTCGGCCCGTACTTCTCGGTGGGGACATTATATACGTCTATATCGTTATATATCCTAACCCAAGGGAACCTAACATCTCGGATGCAGTATTTTCCAACATTCCTGGCGGGTCGGCCCCTACTTCTCGGCGGGAACATTATATACGTCTATAACGTAATATAACCTAACCTAACCCACCTAGACCCTTGCTGGTAATGTTTCACAGAATCCCGGTCGTGTCGGCTCGTACTTATCGGTGGGGACATTATATACGTCTATAACGTTATATATCCTAACCCAAGGGAACCTAACATCTCGGATGTAGTATTTTCCAACATTCCTGGCGGGTCGGCCCCTACTTCTCAGTGGGCACATTATGTACGTCTATATCGCAATATAACCTAACCTAACCCAACTAGACCCTCGCTGGTAATGTTTTACGAAATCCCGGTCGTTTCGGCCCGTACTTCTCGGTGGGGACATTATTTACGTCTATAACGTTATATATCCTAACCCAAGGGAACCTAACATCTCGGATGTAGTATTTTCCAACATTCCTGGCGGGTCGGCCCCTACTTCTCGGTGGGCACATTATATACGTCCATATCGTAATATAACCTAACCTAACCCATCTAGATCCTCGCTGGTAATATTTTACAAAATTCCGGTCGTGTCGGCCCGTACTTTGCCGTGGGGACATTATATACGTCTATAACTTTATATATCCTAACCTGAGGGAACCTAACATCTCGGATGTAGTATTTTCCAACATTCCTGGCGGGTCGGCCCCTACTTCTCGGTGGGCACATTATATACGTCTATATCGCAATATAACCTAACCTAACCCAACTAGACCCTCGCTGGAAATGTTTTACAAAATCCCGGTCGTGTCGGCCCGTACTTCTCGGTGGGGACATTATATAAGTCTATAACGTTATATATCCTAACCTAAGGGAACCTAACTTCTCGGATGTAGTATTTTCCAACATTCCTGGCGTGTCGACCCCTACATCCCGGTGGGCACACTATATACGTCTATATCGCAATATAACATAACCTAACCCATCTAGACCCTCGCTGGTAATGTTTTACAAAATCCCGGTCGTGTCGGCCCGTACTTCTCGGTGGGGACATTATATACGTCTATATCGTTATATATTCTAACCCAAGGGAACCTAACATCTCGGATGTAGTATTTTCCAACATTCCTGGCGGGTCGGCCCCTACTTCTCGGTGGACACATTATATACGTCCATATCGTAATATAACCTAACCTAACCCATCTAGACCCTCGCTGGTAATGTTTTACAAAATCCCGGTCGTGTCGGCCCGTACTTCTCGGTGGGGACATTATATACGTCTATATCGTTATATATTCTAACCCAAGGGAACCTAACATCTCGGATGTAGTATTTTCCAACATTCCTGGCGGGTCGGCCCCTACTTCTCGGTGGGCACATTATATACGTCCATATCGTAATATAACCTAACCTAACCCATCTAGACCATCGCTGGTAATGTTTTACAAAATCCCGGTCGTGTCTGCCCGTACTTCTCGGTGGGGACATTATATACGTCTATAACGTTATATATCCTAACCCAAGGGAACCTAACATCTCGGATGTAGTATTTTCCAACATTTCTGGCGGGTCGGCCCCTACTTCTCGGTGGGAACATTATATACGTCTATAACGTAATATAACCTAACCTAACCCACCTAGACCCTTGCTGGTAATGTTTCACAGAATCCCGGTCGTGTCGGCTCGTACTTCTCGGTGGGGACATTATATACGTCTATAACGTTATATATCCTAACCTAAGGGAACCTCACTTCTCGGATGTAGTATTTTCCAACATTCCTGGCGGGTCGGCCCCTACTTCTCGGTGGGAACATTATATACGTCTATAACGTAATATAACCTAACCTAACCCACCTAGACCCTTGCTGGTAATGTTTCACAGAATCCCGGTCGTGTCGGCTCGTACTTCTCGGTGGGGACATTATATACGTCTATAACGTTATATATCCTAACCCAAGGGAACCTAACATCTCGGATGTAGTATTTTCCAACATTCCTGGCGGGTCGGCCCCTACTTCTCAGTGGGCACATTATGTACGTCTATATCGCAATATAACCTAACCTAACCCAACTAGACCCTCGCTGGTAATGTTTTACGAAATCCCGGTCGTGTCGGCCCGTACTTCTCGGTGGGGACATTATTTACGTCTATAACGTTATATATCCTAACCCAAGGGAACCTAACATCTCGGATGTAGTATTTTCCAACATTCCTGGCGTGTCGGCCCCTACATCTCGGTGGGCACACTATATACGTCTATATCGCAATATAACCTAACCTAACCCATCTAGACCCTCGCTGGTAATGTTTTACAAAATCCCGGTCGTGTCGGCCCGTACTTCTCGGTGGGGACATTATATACGTCTATATCGTTATATATCCTAACCCAAGGGAACCTAACATCTCGGATGTAGTATTTTCCAACATTCCTGGCGGGTCGGCCCCTACTTCTCGGTGGGCACATTATAAACGTCTATATCGTAATATAACCTAACCTAACCCATCTAGACCCTCGCTGGTAATGTTTTACAAAATCCCGGTGGTGTCGGCCCGTACTTCTCGGTGGGGACATTATATATGTCTATAACGTTATATATCCTAACCTAAGGGAACCTAACTTCTCGGATGTAGTATTTTCCAACATTCCTGGCGGGTCGGCCCCTACTTCTCGGTGGGCACATTATATACGTCCATATCGTAATATAAGCTAACCTAACCCATCTAGACCCTCGCTGGTAATATTTTACAAAATTCCGGTCGTGTCGGCCCGTACTTTCCCGTGGGGACATTATATACGTCTATAACTTTATATATCCTAACCTAAGGGTACCTAACATCTCGGATGTAGTATTTTCCAACATTCCTGGCCGGTCGGCCCCTACTTCTCAGTGGGCACATTATGTACGTCTATATCGCAATATAACCTAACCTAAACCAACTAGACCCTCGCTGGTAATGTTTTACGAAATCCCGGTCGTGTCGGCCCGTACTTCTCGGTGGGGACATTATTTACGTCTATAACGTTATATATCCTAACCCAAGGGAACCTAACATCTCGGATGTAGTATTTTCCAACATTCCTAGCGGGTCGGCCCCTACTTCTCGGTGGGCACATTATAAACGTCTATATCGTAATATAACCTAACCTAACCCATCTAGACCCTCGCTGGTAATGTTTTACAAAATCCCGGTGGTGTCGGCCCGTACTTCTCGGTGGGGACATTATATATGTCTATAACGTTATATATCCTAACCTAAGGGAACCTAACTTCTCGGATGTAGTATTTTCCAACATTCCTGGCGGGTCGGCCCCTACTTCTCGGTGGGCACATTATATACGTCCATATCGTAATATAAGCTAACCTAACCCATCTAGACCCTCGCTGGTAATATTTTACAAAATTCCGGTCGTGTCGGCCCGTACTTTCCCGTGGGGACATTATATACGTCTATAACTTTATATATCCTAACCTAAGGGATCCTAACTTCTCGGATATAGTATTTTCCAACATTCCTGGCGGGTCGGCCCCTACTTCTCGGTGGGCACATTATATACGTCTACATCGTAATATAACCTAACCTAACCCATCTAGAACCTCGCTGGTAATGTTTTACAAAATCCCGGTCGTGTCGGCCCGTACTTCTCGGTGGGGACATTATATACGTCTATATCGTTATATGTCCTAACCCAAGGGAACCTAACATCTCGGATGTAGTATTTTCCAACATTCCTGGCGGGTCGGCCCCTACTTCTCGGTGGGCACATTATTGACGTCTATATCGCAATATAACCTAACCTAACCCATCTAGACCGTCGCTGGTAATGTTTTACAAAATCCCGGTCGTGTCTGCCCGTACTTCTCGGTGCGTGCATTATATACGTCTATAAATTTATGTATTCTAACCTAAGGGAACCTAACATCTCGGATGTAGTATTTTCCAACATTCCTGGCGGGTCGGCCCCTACTTCTCGGTGGGCACATTATATGCGTCCATATCGTAATATAACCTTACTTAACCCATCTAGACCCTCGCTGGTAATGTTTTACAAAATTCCGGTCGTGTCGGCCCGTACTTTGCCGTGGGGACATTATATGTGTCTATATCGTTTTATATCCTAACCTAAGGGAACCTAACATCTCGGATGTAGTATTTTCCAACATTTCTGGCGGGTCGGCCCCTACTTCTCGGTGGGAACTTTATATACGTCTATAACGTAATATAACCTAACCTAACCCACCTAGACCCTCGCTGGTAATGTTTCACAGAATCCCGTTCATGTCTTCCCGTACGTCTCGGTGCGTCCATTATATACGTCTATAACGTTATATATCCTAACCCAAGGGAACCTAACATCTCGGATGTAGTATTTTCCAACATTCCTGGCGGGTCGGCCCCTACTTCTCGGTGGGCACATTATAAACGTCTATATCGTAATATAACCTAACCTAACCCATCTAGACCCTCGCTGGTAATGTTTTACAAAATCCCGGTGGTGTCGGCCCGTACTTCTCGGTGGGGACATTATATATGTCTATAACGTTATATATCCTAACCTAAGGGAACCTAACTTCTCGGATGTAGTATTTTCCAACATTCCTGGCGGGTCGGCCCCTATATCTCGGTGGGCACACTATATACGTCTATATCGCAATATAACCTAACCTAACCCATCTAGACCCTCGCTGGTAATGTTTTACAAAATCCCGGTGGTGTCGGCCCGTACTTCTCGGTGGGGACATTATATACGTCTATATCGTTATATATCCTAACCCAAGGGAACCTAACATCTCGGATGTAGTATTTTCCAACATTCCTGGCGGGTCGGCCCCTACTTCTCGGCGGGAACATTATATACGTCTATAACGTAATATAACCTAACCTAACCCACCTAGACCCTTGCTGGTAATGTTTCACAGAATCCCGGTCGTGTCGGCTCGTACTTATCGGTGGGGACATTATATACGTCTATAACGTTATATATCCTAACCCAAGGGAACCTAACATCTCGGATGTAGTATTTTCCAACATTCCTGGCGGGTCGGCCCCTACTTCTCAGTGGGCACATTATGTACGTCTATATCGCAATATAACCTAACCTAACCCAACTAGACCCTCGCTGGTAATGTTTTACGAAATCCCGGTCGTTTCGGCCCGTACTTCTCGGTGGGGACATTATTTACGTCTATAACGTTATATATCCTAACCCAAGGGAACCTAACATCTCGGATGTAGTATTTTCCAACATTCCTGGCGGGTCGGCCCCTACTTCTCGGTGGGCACATTATATACGTCCATATCGTAATATAACCTAACCTAACCCATCTAGATCCTCGCTGGTAATATTTTACAAAATTCCGGTCGTGTCGGCCCGTACTTTGCCGTGGGGACATTATATACGTCTATAACTTTATATATCCTAACCTGAGGGAACCTAACATCTCGGATGTAGTATTTTCCAACATTCCTGGCGGGTCGGCCCCCACTTCTCGGTGGACATATTATATACGTCTATATCGTAATATAACCTAACCTAACCCATCTAGACCGTCGCTGGTAATGTTTTACAAAATCCCGGTCTTGTCGGCCCGTACTTCTCGGTGGGTACATTATATTCGTCTATATCGTTATATATCCTAACCTAAGGGAACCTAACATCTCGGATGTAGTATTTTCCAACATTCCTGGCGGGCCGGCCCCTACTTCTCGGTGGGCACATTATATACGTCTATATCGTAATATAACCTAACCTAACCAATCTAGACCCTCGCTGGTAATGTTTCACAGAATCCCGTTCATGTCTTCCCGTACGTCTCGGTGCGGATATTATATACGTCTATAAATTTATATATCCTAACCTAAGGGAACCTAACATCTCGGATGTATTATTTTCCAACATTCCTGGCGGGTCGGCCCCTACTTCCCGGTGGGTACATTATATACGTCTATACCGTAATATAACCTAACCTAACCCATCTAGACCCTCGCTGGTAATGTTTTACAAAATCCCGGTCGTGTCGGCCCGTACTTCTCGGTGGGGACATTATATAAGTCTATAACGTTATATATCCTAACCTAAGGGATCCTAACTTCTCGGATATAGTATTTTCCAACATTCCTGGCGGGTCGGCCCCTACTTCTCGGTGGGCACATTATATACGTCCATATCGTAATATAACCTAACCTAACCCATGTAGACCCTCGCTGGTAATGTTTTACAAAATCCCGGTGGTGTCGGCCCGTACTTCTCGGTGGGGACATTATATACGTCTATATCGTTATATATCCTAACCCAAGGGAACCTAACATCTCGGATGTAGTATTTTCCAACATTCCTGGCGGGTCGGCCCCTACTTCTCGGTGGGCACATTATATACGTCCATATCGTAATATAACCTAACCTAACCCATCTAGACCCTCGCTGGTAATGTTTTACAAAATCCCGGTCGTGTCTGCCCGTACTTCTCGGTGGGGACATTATATACGTCTATAACGTTATATATCCTAACGCAAGGGAACCTAACATCTCGGATGTAGTATTTTCCAACATTTCTGGCGGGTCGGCCCCTACTTCTCGGTGGGAACATTATATACGTCTATAACGTAATATAACCTAACCTAACCCACCTAGACCCTTGCTGGTAATGTTTCACAGAATCCCGGTCGTGTCGGCTCGTACTTCTCGGTGGGGACATTATATACGTCTATAACGTTATATATCCTAACCCAAGGGAACCTAACATCTCGGATGTAGTATTTTCCAACATTCCTGGCGGGTCGGCCCCTACTTCTCAGTGGGCACATTATCTACGTCTATATCGCAATATAACCTAACCTAACCCAACTAGACCCTCGCTGGTAATGTTTTACGAAATCCCGGTCGTGTCGGCCCGTACTTCTCGGTGGGGACATTATTTACGTCTATAACGTTATATATCCTAACCCAAGGGAACCTAACATCTCGGATGTAGTATTTTCCAACATTCCTGGCGGGTCGGCCCCTACTTCTCGGTGGGCACATTATATACGTCCATATCGTAATATAACCTAACCTAACCCATCTAGACCATCGCTGGTAATGTTTTACAAAATCCCGGTCGTGTCTGCCCGTACTTCTCGGTGGGGACATTATATACGTCTATAACGTTATATATCCTAACCCAAGGGAACCTAACATCTCGGATGTAGTATTTTCCAACATTTCTGGCGGGTCGGCCCCTACTTCTCGGTGGGAACATTATATACGTCTATAACGTAATATAACCTAACCTAACCCACCTAGACCCTTGCTGGTAATGTTTCACAGAATCCCGGTCGTGTCGGCTCGTACTTCTCGGTGGGGACATTATATACGTCTATAACGTTATATATCCTAACCTAAGGGAACCTCACTTCTCGGATGTAGTATTTTCCAACATTCCTGGCGGGTCGGCCCCTACTTCTCGGTGGGAACATTATATACGTCTATAACGTAATATAACCTAACCTAACCCACCTAGACCCTTGCTGGTAATGTTTCACAGAATCCCGGTCGTGTCGGCTCGTACTTCTCGGTGGGGACATTATATACGTCTATAACGTTATATATCCTAACCCAAGGGAACCTAACATCTCGGATGTAGTATTTTCCAACATTCCTGGCGGGTCGGCCCCTACTTCTCAGTGGGCACATTATGTACGTCTATATCGCAATATAACCTAACCTAACCCAACTAGACCCTCGCTGGTAATGTTTTACGAAATCCCGGTCGTGTCGGCCCGTACTTCTCGGTGGGGACATTATTTACGTCTATAACGTTATATATCCTAACCCAAGGGAACCTAACATCTCGGATGTAGTATTTTCCAACATTCCTGGCGTGTCGGCCCCTACATCTCGGTGGGCACACTATATACGTCTATATCGCAATATAACCTAACCTAACCCATCTAGACCCTCGCTGGTAATGTTTTACAAAATCCCGGTCGTGTCGGCCCGTACTTCTCGGTGGGGACATTATATACGTCTATATCGTTATATATCCTAACCCAAGGGAACCTAACATCTCGGATGTAGTATTTTCCAACATTCCTGGCGGGTCGGCCCCTACTTCTCGGTGGGCACATTATAAACGTCTATATCGTAATATAACCTAACCTAACCCATCTAGACCCTCGCTGGTAATGTTTTACAAAATCCCGGTGGTGTCGGCCCGTACTTCTCGGTGGGGACATTATATATGTCTATAACGTTATATATCCTAACCTAAGGGAACCTAACTTCTCGGATGTAGTATTTTCCAACATTCCTGGCGGGTCGGCCCCTACTTCTCGGTGGGCACATTATATACGTCCATATCGTAATATAAGCTAACCTAACCCATCTAGACCCTCGCTGGTAATATTTTACAAAATTCCGGTCGTGTCGGCCCGTACTTTCCCGTGGGGACATTATATACGTCTATAACTTTATATATCCTAACCTAAGGGTACCTAACATCTCGGATGTAGTATTTTCCAACATTCCTGGCCGGTCGGCCCCTACTTCTCAGTGGGCACATTATGTACGTCTATATCGCAATATAACCTAACCTAAACCAACTAGACCCTCGCTGGTAATGTTTTACGAAATCCCGGTCGTGTCGGCCCGTACTTCTCGGTGGGGACATTATTTACGTCTATAACGTTATATATCCTAACCCAAGGGAACCTAACATCTCGGATGTAGTATTTTCCAACATTCCTAGCGGGTCGGCCCCTACTTCTCGGTGGGCACATTATAAACGTCTATATCGTAATATAACCTAACCTAACCCATCTAGACCCTCGCTGGTAATGTTTTACAAAATCCCGGTGGTGTCGGCCCGTACTTCTCGGTGGGGACATTATATATGTCTATAACGTTATATATCCTAACCTAAGGGAACCTAACTTCTCGGATGTAGTATTTTCCAACATTCCTGGCGGGTCGGCCCCTACTTCTCGGTGGGCACATTATATACGTCCATATCGTAATATAAGCTAACCTAACCCATCTAGACCCTCGCTGGTAATATTTTACAAAATTCCGGTCGTGTCGGCCCGTACTTTCCCGTGGGGACATTATATACGTCTATAACTTTATATATCCTAACCTAAGGGATCCTAACTTCTCGGATATAGTATTTTCCAACATTCCTGGCGGGTCGGCCCCTACTTCTCGGTGGGCACATTATATACGTCTACATCGTAATATAACCTAACCTAACCCATCTAGAACCTCGCTGGTAATGTTTTACAAAATCCCGGTCGTGTCGGCCCGTACTTCTCGGTGGGGACATTATATACGTCTATATCGTTATATGTCCTAACCCAAGGGAACCTAACATCTCGGATGTAGTATTTTCCAACATTCCTGGCGGGTCGGCCCCTACTTCTCGGTGGGCACATTATTGACGTCTATATCGCAATATAACCTAACCTAACCCATCTAGACCGTCGCTGGTAATGTTTTACAAAATCCCGGTCGTGTCTGCCCGTACTTCTCGGTGCGTGCATTATATACGTCTATAAATTTATGTATTCTAACCTAAGGGAACCTAACATCTCGGATGTAGTATTTTCCAACATTCCTGGCGGGTCGGCCCCTACTTCTCGGTGGGCACATTATATGCGTCCATATCGTAATATAACCTTACTTAACCCATCTAGACCCTCGCTGGTAATGTTTTACAAAATTCCGGTCGTGTCGGCCCGTACTTTGCCGTGGGGACATTATATGTGTCTATATCGTTTTATATCCTAACCTAAGGGAACCTAACATCTCGGATGTAGTATTTTCCAACATTTCTGGCGGGTCGGCCCCTACTTCTCGGTGGGAACTTTATATACGTCTATAACGTAATATAACCTAACCTAACCCACCTAGACCCTCGCTGGTAATGTTTCACAGAATCCCGTTCATGTCTTCCCGTACGTCTCGGTGCGTCCATTATATACGTCTATAACGTTATATATCCTAACCCAAGGGAACCTAACATCTCGGATGTAGTATTTTCCAACATTCCTGGCGGGTCGGCCCCTACTTCTCGGTGGGCACATTATAAACGTCTATATCGTAATATAACCTAACCTAACCCATCTAGACCCTCGCTGGTAATGTTTTACAAAATCCCGGTGGTGTCGGCCCGTACTTCTCGGTGGGGACATTATATATGTCTATAACGTTATATATCCTAACCTAAGGGAACCTAACTTCTCGGATGTAGTATTTTCCAACATTCCTGGCGGGTCGGCCCCTATATCTCGGTGGGCACACTATATACGTCTATATCGCAATATAACCTAACCTAACCCATCTAGACCCTCGCTGGTAATGTTTTACAAAATCCCGGTGGTGTCGGCCCGTACTTCTCGGTGGGGACATTATATACGTCTATATCGTTATATATCCTAACCCAAGGGAACCTAACATCTCGGATGTAGTATTTTCCAACATTCCTGGCGGGTCGGCCCCTACTTCTCGGCGGGAACATTATATACGTCTATAACGTAATATAACCTAACCTAACCCACCTAGACCCTTGCTGGTAATGTTTCACAGAATCCCGGTCGTGTCGGCTCGTACTTATCGGTGGGGACATTATATACGTCTATAACGTTATATATCCTAACCCAAGGGAACCTAACATCTCGGATGTAGTATTTTCCAACATTCCTGGCGGGTCGGCCCCTACTTCTCAGTGGGCACATTATGTACGTCTATATCGCAATATAACCTAACCTAACCCAACTAGACCCTCGCTGGTAATGTTTTACGAAATCCCGGTCGTTTCGGCCCGTACTTCTCGGTGGGGACATTATTTACGTCTATAACGTTATATATCCTAACCCAAGGGAACCTAACATCTCGGATGTAGTATTTTCCAACATTCCTGGCGGGTCGGCCCCTACTTCTCGGTGGGCACATTATATACGTCCATATCGTAATATAACCTAACCTAACCCATCTAGATCCTCGCTGGTAATATTTTACAAAATTCCGGTCGTGTCGGCCCGTACTTTGCCGTGGGGACATTATATACGTCTATAACTTTATATATCCTAACCTGAGGGAACCTAACATCTCGGATGTAGTATTTTCCAACATTCCTGGCGGGTCGGCCCCCACTTCTCGGTGGACATATTATATACGTCTATATCGTAATATAACCTAACCTAACCCATCTAGACCGTCGCTGGTAATGTTTTACAAAATCCCGGTCTTGTCGGCCCGTACTTCTCGGTGGGTACATTATATTCGTCTATATCGTTATATATCCTAACCTAAGGGAACCTAACATCTCGGATGTAGTATTTTCCAACATTCCTGGCGGGCCGGCCCCTACTTCTCGGTGGGCACATTATATACGTCTATATCGTAATATAACCTAACCTAACCAATCTAGACCCTCGCTGGTAATGTTTCACAGAATCCCGTTCATGTCTTCCCGTACGTCTCGGTGCGGATATTATATACGTCTATAAATTTATATATCCTAACCTAAGGGAACCTAACATCTCGGATGTATTATTTTCCAACATTCCTGGCGGGTCGGCCCCTACTTCCCGGTGGGTACATTATATACGTCTATACCGTAATATAACCTAACCTAACCCATCTAGACCCTCGCTGGTAATGTTTTACAAAATCCCGGTCGTGTCGGCCCGTACTTCTCGGTGGGGACATTATATAAGTCTATAACGTTATATATCCTAACCTAAGGGATCCTAACTTCTCGGATATAGTATTTTCCAACATTCCTGGCGGGTCGGCCCCTACTTCTCGGTGGGCACATTATATACGTCCATATCGTAATATAACCTAACCTAACCCATCTAGACCCTCGCTGGTAATGTTTTACAAAATCCCGGTCGTGTCTGCCCGTACTTCTCGGTGGGGACATTATATACGTCTATAACGTTATATATCCTAACGCAAGGGAACCTAACATCTCGGATGTAGTATTTTCCAACATTTCTGGCGGGTCGGCCCCTACTTCTCGGTGGGAACATTATATACGTCTATAACGTAATATAACCTAACCTAACCCACCTAGACCCTTGCTGGTAATGTTTCACAGAATCCCGGTCGTGTCGGCTCGTACTTCTCGGTGGGGACATTATATACGTCTATAACGTTATATATCCTAACCCAAGGGAACCTAACATCTCGGATGTAGTATTTTCCAACATTCCTGGCGGGTCGGCCCCTACTTCTCAGTGGGCACATTATCTACGTCTATATCGCAATATAACCTAACCTAACCCAACTAGACCCTCGCTGGTAATGTTTTACGAAATCCCGGTCGTGTCGGCCCGTACTTCTCGGTGGGGACATTATTTACGTCTATAACGTTATATATCCTAACCCAAGGGAACCTAACATCTCGGATGTAGTATTTTCCAACATTCCTGGCGGGTCGGCCCCTACTTCTCGGTGGGCACATTATATACGTCCATATCGTAATATAACCTAACCTAACCCATTTAGACCCTCGCTGGTAATGTTTTACAAAATCCCGGTCGTGTCGGCCCGTACTTCTCGGTGGGGACATTATATAAGTCTATAACGTTATATATCCTAACCTAAGGGATCCTAACTTCTCGGATATAGTATTTTCCAACATTCCTGGCGGGTCGGCCCCTACTTCTCGGTGGGCACATTATATACGTCCATATCGTAATATAACCTAACCTAACCCATCTAGACCCTCGCTGGTAATGTTTTACAAAATCCCGATGGTGTCGGCCCGTACTTCTCGGTGGGGACATTATATACGTCTATATCGTTATATATCCTAACCCAAGGGAACCTAACATCTCGGATGTAGTATTTTCCAACATTCCTGGCGGGTCGGCCCCTACTTCTCGGTGGGCACATTATATACGTCCATATCGTAATATAACCTAACCTAACCCATCTAGACCCTCGCTGGTAATGTTTTGCAAAATCCCGGTCGTGTCTGCCCGTACTTCTCGGTGGGGACATTATATACGTCTATAACGTTATATATCCTAACCCAAGGGAACCTAACATCTCGGATGTAGTATTTTCCAACATTTCTGGCGGGTCGGCCCCTACTTCTCGGTGGGAACATTATATACGTCTATAACGTAATATAACCTAACCTAACCCACCTAGACCCTTGCTGGTAATGTTTCACAGAATCCCGGTCGTGTCGGCTCGTACTTCTCGGTGGGGACATTATATACGTCTATAACGTTATATATCCTAACCCAAGGGAACCTAACATCTCGGATGTAGTATTTTCCAACATTCCTGGCGGGTCGGCCCCTACTTCTCAGTGGGCACATTATCTACGTCTATATCGCAATAGAACCTAACCTAACCCAACTAGACCCTCGCTGGTAATGTTTTACGAAATCCCGGTCGTGTCGGCCCGTACTTCTCGGTGGGGACATTATTTACGTCTATAACGTTATATATCCTAACCCAAGGGAACCTAACATCTCGGATGTAGTATTTTTCAACATTCCTGGCGGGTCGGCCCCTACTTCTCGGTGGGCACATTATATACGTCCATATCGTAATATAAGCTAACCTAACCCATCTAGACCCTCGCTGGTAATATTTACAAAATTCCGGTCGAGTCGGCCCGTACTTTGCCGTGGGGACATTATATACGTCTATAACTTTATATATCCTAACCTAAGGGAACCTAACATCGCGGATGTAGTATTTTCCAACATTCCTGGCGGGCCGGCCCCTACTTCTCGGTGGGCACATTATATACGTCCATATCGTAATATAACCTAACCTAACACATCTAGACCCTCGCCGGTAATGTTTTACAAAATTCCGGTCTTGTCGGCCCGCACTTTGCCGTGGGGACATTATATACGTCTACAACGTTATATATCCTAACCTAAGGGAACCTAACATCTCGGATGTAGTATTTTCCAAGATTCCTGGCAGGTCGGCCCCTACTTCTCGGTGGGCACATTATATACGTCTATATCGTAATATAACCTAACCTAACCCATCTAGACCCTCGCTGGTAATGTTTCACAGAATCCCGTTCATGTCTTCCCGTACGTCTCGGTGTGGATATTATATACGTCTATAAATTTATATATCCTAACCTAAGGGTACCTAACATCTCGGATGTAGTATTTTCCAACATTCCTGGCGGGCCGGCCCCTACTTCTCAGTGGGCACATTATGTACGTCTATATCGCAATATAACCTAACCTAACCCAACTAGACCCTCGCTGGTAATGTTTTACGAAATCCCGGTCGTGTCGGCCCGTACTTCTCGGTGGGGACATTATTTACGTCTATAACGTTATATATCCTAACCCAAGGGAACCTAACATCTCGGATGTAATATTTTCCAACATTCCTGGCGGGTCGGCCCCTACTACTCGGTGGGCACATTATAAACGTCTATAACGTAATATAACCTAACCTAACCCACCTAGACCCTCGCTGGTAATGTTTTACAAAATCCCGGTGGTGTCGGCCCGTACTTCTCGGTGGGGACATTATATATGTCTATAACGTTATATATCCTAACCTAAGGGAACCTAACATCTCGGATGTAGTATTTTCCAACATTCCTGGCGGGTCGGCCCCTACTTCTCGGTGGGCACATTATATACGTCTATATCGGAATATAACCTAACCTAACCCATCTAGACCGTCGCTGGTAATGTTTTACAAAATCCCGTTTATGTCTTCCCGTAAGTCTCGGTGCGTACATTATATACGTCTATAAATTTATATATCCTAACCTAAGGGAACCTAACATCTCGGATGTAGTATTTTCCAACATTCCTGGCGGGTCGGCCCTACTTCTCGGTGGGCACAATATATACGTCCATATCGTAATATAACCTCACCTAACCCATCTAGACCCTCGCTGGTAATGTTTTACAAAATCCCGGTCGTGTCGGCCCGTACTTCTCGGTGGGGACATTATATAAGTCTATAACGTTATATATCCTAACCTAAGGGAACCTAACTTCTCGGATGTAGTATTTTCCAACATTCATTGCGGGTCGGCCCCTACTTCTCGGTGGGCACATTATATACGTCTATATCGTAATATAACCTAACCTAACCCATCTAGACCGTCGCTGGTAATGTTTTACAAAATCCCGGTCTTGTCGGCCCGTACTTCTCGGTGGGGACATTATTTACGTCTATAACGTTATACATCCTAACCCAAGGGAACCTAACATCTGGGATGTAGTATTTTCCAACATTCCTGGCGGGTCGGCCCCTACTTCTCGGTGGGCACATTATATACGTCTATATCGCAATATAACCTAACCTAACCCATCTAGACCCTCGCTGGTAATGTTTTACAAAATCCCGGTCGTGTCGGCCCGTACTTCTCGGTGGGGACATTATATACGTCTATAACGTTATATATCCTAACCCAAGGGAACCTAACATCTCGGATGTAGTATTTTCCAACATTCCTGGCGGGTCGGGCCCTACTTCTCGGTGGGCGCATTATTGACGTCTATATGGCAATATAACCTAACCTAACCCATCTAGACCCTCGCTGGTAATGTTTTACAAAACCCCGGTCGTGTCTGCCCGTACTTCTCGGTGCGTACATTATATACGTCTATAAATTTATATATCCTAACCTAAGGGAACCTAACATCTCGGATGTAGTATTTTCCAACATTCCTGGCGGGTCGGCCCCTACTTCTCAGTGGGCACATTATGTACGTCTATATCGCAATATAACCTAACCTAACCCATCTAGACCCTCGCTGGTAATGTTTTACAAAATTCCGGTCGTGTCGGCCCGTACTTTGCCGTGGGGACATTATATACGTCTATAACGTTATATATGCTAACCTAAGGGAACCTAGCTTCTCGGATGTAGTATTTTCCAACATTCCTGGCGGGTCGGCCCCTACTTCTCGGTGGGCACATTATATACGTCTATATCGCAATATAACCTAACCTAACCCATCTAGACCCTCGCTGGTAATGTTTTACAAAATCCCGGTCGTGTCGGCCCGTACTTCTCGGTGGGGACATTATATACGTCTATAACGTTATATATCCTAACCCAAGGGAACCTAACATCTCGGATGTAGTATTTTCCAACATTCCTGGCGGGTCGGCCCCTACTTCTCGGTGGGCACATTATATACGTCCATATCGTAATATAACCTAACCTAACCCATCTAGATCCTCGCTGGTAATATTTTACAAAATTCCGGTCGTGTCGGCCCGTACTTTGCCGTGGGGACATTATATACGTCTATAACTTTATATAGCCTAACCTGAGGGAACCTAACATCTCGGATGTAGTATTTTCCAACATTCCTGGCGGGTCGGCCCCCACTTCTCGGTGGACACATTATATACGTCTGTATCGTAATCTAACCTAACCTAAGCCATCTAGACCGTCGCTGGTAATGTTTTACAAAATCCCGGTCTTGTCGGCCCGTACTTCTCGGTGGGGACATTATTTACGTCTATAACGTTATACATCCTAACCCAAGGGAACCTAACATCTCGGATGTAGTATTTTCCAACATTCCTGGCGTGTCGACCCCTACATCTCGGTGGGCACACTATATACGTCTATATCGCAATATAACCTAACCTAACCCATCTAGAACCTCGCTGGTAATGTTTTACAAAATCCCGGTCGTGTCGGCCCGTACTTCTCGGTGGGGACATTATATACGTCTATATCGTTATATATCCTAACCCAAGGGAACCTAACATCTCGGATGTAGTATTTTCCAACATTCCTGGCGGGTCGGCCCCTACTTCTCGGTGGGCACATTATATACGTCCATATCGTAATATAACCTAACCTAACCCATCTAGACCCTCGCTGGTAATATTTTACAAAATCCCGGTCGTGTCTGCCCGTACTTCTCGGTGGGGACATTATATACGTCTATAACGTTATATATCCTAACCCAAGGGAACCTAACATCTCGGATGTAGTATGTTCCAACATTTCTGGCGGGTCGGCCCCTACTTCTCGGTGGGAACATTATATACGTCTATAACGTAATATAACCTAACCTAACCCACCTAGACCCTTGCTGGTAATGTTTCACAGAATCCCGGTCGTGTCGGCTCGTACTTCTCGGTGGGGACATTATATACGTCTATAACGTTATATATCCTAACCCAAGGGAACCTAACATCTCGGATGTAGTATTTTCCAACATTCCTGGCGGGCCGGCCCCTACTTCTCGGTGGGCACATTATATACGTCCATATCGTAATATAACCTAACCTAACACATCTAGACGCTCGCCGGTAATGTTTTACAAAATTCCGGTCTTGTCGGCCCGCACTTTGCCGTGGGGACATTATATACGTCTATAACTTCATATATCCTAACCTGAGGGAACCTAACATCTCGGATGTAGTATTTTCCAACATTCCTGGCGGGTCGGCCCCTACTTCTCGGTGGGCACATTATATACGTCTATATCGCAATATAACCTAACCTAACCCAACTAGACCCTCGCTGGTAATGTTTTACAAAATCCCGGTCGTGTCGGCCCGTACTTCTCGGTGGGGACATTATATAAGTCTATAACGTTATATATCCTAACCTAAGGGAACCTAACTTCTCGGATGTAGTATTTTCCAACATTCCTGGCGTGTCGACCCCTATATCTCGGTGGGCACACTATATACGTCTATATCGCAATATAACCTAACCTAACCCATCTAGACCCTCGCTGGTAATGTTTTACAAAATCCCGTTCATGTCTTCCCGTACGTCTCGGTGCGGATATTATATACGTCTATAAATTTATATATCCTAACCTAAGGGAACCTAACATCTCGGATGTAGTATTTTCCAACATTCCTGGCGGGTCGGCCCCCACTTCTCGGTGGACACATTATATACGTCTGTATCGTAATCTAACCTAACCTAAGCCATCTAGACCGTCGCTGGTAATGTTTTACAAAATCCCGGTCTTGTCGGCCCGTACTTCTCGGTGGGGACATTATTTACGTCTATAACGTTATACATCCTAACCCAAGGGAACCTAACATCTCGGATGTAGTATTTTCCAACATTCCTGGCGTGTCGACCCCTACATCTCGGTGGGCACACTATATACGTCTATATCGCAATATAACCTAACCTAACCCATCTAGAACCTCGCTGGTAATGTTTTACAAAATCCCGGTCGTGTCGGCCCGTACTTCTCGGTGGGGACATTATATACGTCTATATCGTTATATATCCTAACCCAAGGGAACCTAACATCTCGGATGTAGTATTTTCCAACATTCCTGGCGGGTCGGCCCCTACTTCTCGGTGGGCACATTATATACGTCCATATCGTAATATAACCTAACCTAACCCATCTAGACCCTCGCTGGTAATGTTTTACAAAATCCCGGTCGTGTCTGCCCGTACTTCTCGGTGGGGACATTATATACGTCTATAACGTTATATATCCTAACCCAAGGGAACCTAACATCTCGGATGTAGTATGTTCCAACATTTCTGGCGGGTCGGCCCCTACTTCTCGGTGGGAACATTATATACGTCTATAACGTAATATAACCTAACCTAACCCACCTAGACCCTTGCTGGTAATGTTTCACAGAATCCCGGTCGTGTCGGCTCGTACTTCTCGGTGGGGACATTATATACGTCTATAACGTTATATATCCTAACCCAAGGGAACCTAACATCTCGGATGTAGTATTTTCCAACATTCCTGGCGGGTCGGCCCCTACTTCTCAGTGGGCACATTATGTACGTCTATATCGCAATATAACCTAATCTAACCCAACTAGACCCTCGCTGGTAATGTTTTACGAAATCCCGGTCGTGTCGGCCCGTACTTCTCGGTGAGGACATTATTTACGTCTATAACGTTATATATCCTAACCCAAGGGAACCTAACATCTCGGATGTAGTATTTTCCAACATTCCTGGCGGGTCGGCCCCTACTTCTCGGTGGGCACATTATAAACGTCTATATCGTAATATAACCTAACCTAACCCATCTAGACCCTCGCTGGTAATGTTTTACAAAATCCCGGTGGTGTCGGCCCGTACTTCTCGGTGGGGACATTATATATGTCTATAACGTTATATATCCTAACCTAAGGGAACCTAACTTCTCGGATGTAGTATTTTCCAACATTCCTGGCGGGTCGGCCCCTACTTCTCGGTGGGCAGATTATATACGTCCATATCGTAATATAAGCTAACCTAACCCATCTAGACCCTCGCTGGTAATATTTTACAAAATTCCGGTCGTGTCGGCCCGTACTTTGCCGTGGGGACATTATATACGTCTATAACTTTATATATCCTAACCTAAGGGAACCTAACATCGCGGATGTAGTATTTTCCAACATTCCTGGCGGGCCGGCCCCTACTTCTCGGTGGGCACATTATATACGTCCATATCGTAATATAACCTAACCTAACACATCTAGACGCTCGCCGGTAATGTTTTACAAAATTCCGGTCTTGTCGGCCCGCACTTTGCCGTGGGGACATTATATACGTCTATAACTTCATATATCCTAACCTGAGGGAACCTAACATCTCGGATGTAGTATTTTCCAACATTCCTGGCGGGTCGGCCCCTACTTCTCGGTGGGCACATTATATACGTCTATATCGCAATATAACCTAACCTAACCCAACTAGACCCTCGCTGGTAATGTTTTACAAAATCCCGGTCGTGTCGGCCCGTACTTCTCGGTGGGGACATTATATAAGTCTATAACGTTATATATCCTAACCTAAGGGAACCTAACTTCTCGGATGTAGTATTTTCCAACATTCCTGGCGTGTCGACCCCTATATCTCGGTGGGCACACTATATACGTCTATATCGCAATATAACCTAACCTAACCCATCTAGACCCTCGCTGGTAATGTTTTACAAAATCCCGGTGGTGTCGGCCCGTACTTCTCGGTGGGGACATTATATACGTCTATATCGTTATATATCCTACCCCAAGGGAACCTAACATCTCGGATGTAGTATTTTCCAACATTCCTGGCGGGTCGGCCCCTACTTCTCGGCGGGAACATTATATACGTCTATAACGTAATATAACCTAACCTAACCCACCTAGACCCTTGCTGGTAATGTTTCACAGAATCCCGGTCGTGTCGGCTCGTACTTCTCGGTGGGGACATTATATACGTCTATAACGTTATATATCCTAACCCAAGGGAACCTAACATCTCGGATGTAGTATTTTCCAACATTCCTGGCGGGTCGGCCCCTACTTCTCAGTGGGCACATTATGTACGTCTATATCGCAATATAACCTAACCTAACCCAACTAGACCCTCGCTGGTAATGTTTTACGAAATCCCGGTCGTTTCGGCCCGTACTTCTCGGTGGGGACATTATTTACGTCTATAACGTTATATATCCTAACCCAAGGGAACCTAACATCTCGGATGTAGTATTTTCCAACATTCCTGGCGGGTCGGCCCCTACTTCTCGGTGGGCACATTATATACGTCCATATCGTAATATAACCTAACCTAACCCATCTAGATCCTCGCTGGTAATATTTTACAAAATTCCGGTCGTGTCGGCCCGTACTTTGCCGTGGGGACATTATATACGTCTATAACTTTATATATCCTAACCTGAGGGAACCTAACATGTCGGATGTAGTATTTTCCAACATTCCTGGCGGGTCGGCCCCCACTTCTCGGTGGACACATTATATACGTCTATATCGTAATATAACCTAACCTAACCCATCTAGACCGTCGCTGGTAATGTTTTACAAAATCCCGGTCTTGTCGGCCCGTACTTCTCGGTGGGGACATTATATTCGTCTATATCGTTATATATCCTAACCTAAGGGAACCTAACATCTCGGATGTAGTATTTTCCAACATTCCTGGCGGGCCGGCCCCAACTTCTCGGTGGGCACATTATATACGTCTATATCGTAATATAACCTAACCTAACCAATCTAGAACCTCGCTGGTAATGTTTCACAGAATCCCGTTCATGTCTTCCCGTACGTCTCGGTGCGGATATTATATACGTCTATAAATTTATATATCCTAACCTAAGGGAACCTAACATCTCGGATGTATTATTTTCCAACATTCCTGGCGGGTCGGCCCCTACTTCCCGGTGGGTACATTATATACGTCTATATCGTAATATAACCTAACCTAACCCATCTAGACCCTCGCTGGTAATGTTTTACAAAATCCCGGTCGTGTCGGCCCGTACTTCTCGGTGGGGACATTATATAAGTCTATAACGTTATATATCCTAACCTAAGGGATCCTAACTTCTCGGATATAGTATTTTCCAACATTCCTGGCGGGTCGGCCCCTACTTCTCGGTGGGCACATTATATACGTCCATATCGTAATATAACCTAACCTAACCCATCTAGACCCTCGCTGGTAATGTTTTACAAAATCCCGGTGGTGTCGGCCCGTACTTCTCGGTGGGGACATTATATACGTCTATATCGTTATATATCCTAACCCAAGGGAACCTAACATCTCGGATGTAGTATTTTCCAACATTCCTGGCGGGTCGGCCCCTACTTCTCGGTGGGCACATTATATACGTCCATATCGTAATATAACCTAACCTAACCCATCTAGACCCTCGCTGGTAATGTTTTACAAAATCCCGGTCGTGTCTGCCCGTACTTCTCGGTGGGGACATTATATACGTCTATAACGTTATATATCCTAACGCAAGGGAACCTAACATCTCGGATGTAGTATTTTCCAACATTTCTGGCGGGTCGGCCCCTACTTCTCGGTGGGAACATTATATACGTCTATAACGTAATATAACCTAACCTGACCCACCTAGACCCTTGCTGGTAATGTTTCACAGAATCCCGGTCGTGTCGGCTCGTACTTCTCGGTGGGGACATTATTTACGTCTATAACGTTATATATCCTAACCCAAGGGAACCTAACATCTCGGATGTAGTATTTTCCAACATTCCTGGCGGGTCGGCCCCTACTTCTCGGTGGGCACATTATATACGTCCATATCGTAATATAACCTAACCTAACCCATTTAGACCCTCGCTGGTAATGTTTTACAAAATCCCGGTCGTGTCGGCCCGTACTTCTCGGTGGGGACATTATATAAGTCTATAACGTTATATATCCTAACCTAAGGGATCCTAACTTCTCGGATATAGTATTTTCCAACATTCCTGGCGGGTCGGCCCCTACTTCTCGGTGGGCACATTATATACGTCCATATCGTATTATAACCTAACCTAACCCATCTAGACCCTCGCTGGTAATGTTTTACAAAATCCCGGTGGTGTCGGCCCGTACTTCTCGGTGGGGACATTATATACGTCTATATCGTTATATATCCTAACCCAAGGGAACCTAACATCTCGGATGTAGTATTTTCCAACATTCCTGGCGGGTCGGCCCCTACTTCTCGGTGGGCACATTATATACGTCCATATCGTAATATAAGCTAACCTAACCCATCTAGACCCTCGCTGGTAATATTTACAAAATTCCGGTCGTGTCGGCCCGTACTTTGCCGTGGGGACATTATATACGTCTATAACTTTATATATCCTAACCTAAGGGAACCTAACATCGCGGATGTAGTATTTTCCAACATTCCTGGCGGGCCGGCCCCTACTTCTCGGTGGGCACATTATATACGTCCATATCGTAATATAACCTAACCTAACACATCTAGACCCTCGCCGGTAATGTTTTACAAAATTCCGGTCTTGTCGGCCCGCACTTTGCCGTGGGGACATTATATACGTCTACAACGTTATATATCCTAACCTAAGGGAACCTAACATCTCGGATGTAGTATTTTCCAAGATTCCTGGCAGGTCGGCCCCTACTTCTCGGTGGGCACATTATATACGTCTATATCGTAATATAACCTAACCTAACCCATCTAGACCCTCGCTGGTAATGTTTCACAGAATCCCGTTCATGTCTTCCCGTACGTCTCGGTGTGGATATTATATACGTCTATAAATTTATATATCCTAACCTAAGGGTACCTAACATCTCGGATGTAGTATTTTCCAACATTCCTGGCGGGCCGGCCCCTACTTCTCAGTGGGCACATTATGTACGTCTATATCGCAATATAACCTAACCTAACCCAACTAGACCCTCGCTGGTAATGTTTTACGAAATCCCGGTCGTGTCGGCCCGTACTTCTCGGTGGGGACATTATTTACGTCTATAACGTTATATATCCTAACCCAAGGGAACCTAACATCTCGGATGTAATATTTTCCAACATTCCTGGCGGGTCGGCCCCTACTTCTCGGTGGGCACATTATAAACGTCTATAACGTAATATAACCTAACCTAACCCACCTAGACCCTCGCTGGTAATGTTTTACAAAATCCCGGTGGTGTCGGCCCGTACTTCTCGGTGGGGACATTATATATGTCTATAACGTTATATATCCTAACCTAAGGGAACCTAACATCTCGGATGTAGTATTTTCCAACATTCCTGGCGGGTCGGCCCCTACTTCTCGGTGGGCACATTATATACGTCTATATCGGAATATAACCTAACCTAACCCATCTAGACCGTCGCTGGTAATGTTTTACAAAATCCCGTTTGTGTCTTCCCGTAAGTCTCGGTGCGTACATTATATACGTCTATAAATTTATATATCCTAACCTAAGGGAACCTAACATCTCGGATGTAGTATTTTCCAACATTCCTGGCGGGTCGGCCCTACTTCTCGGTGGGCACATTATATACGTCCATATCGTAATATAACCTCACCTAACCCATCTAGACCCTCGCTGGTAATGTTTTACAAAATCCCGGTCGTGTCGGCCCGTACTTCTCGGTGGGGACATTATATAAGTCTATAACGTTATATATCCTAACCTAAGGGAACCTAACTTCTCGGATGTAGTATTTTCCAACATTCATTGCGGGTCGGCCCCTACTTCCCGGTGGGCACATTATATACGTCCATATCGTAATATAACCTAACCTAACCCATCTAGATCCTCGCTGGTAATATTTTACAAAATTCCGGTCGTATCGGCCCGTACTTTGCCGTGGGGACATTATATACGTCTATAACTTTATATATCCTAACCTGAGGGAACCTAACATCTCGGATGTAGTATTTTCCAACATTCCTGGCGGGTCGGCCCCTACTTCTCGGTGGGCACATTATATACGTCTATATCGCAATATAACCTAACCTAACCCATCTAGACCCTCGCTGGTAATGTTTTACAAAATCCCGGTCGTGTCGGCCCGTACTTCTCGGTGGGGACATTATATACGTCTATAACGTTATATATCCTAACCCAAGGGAACCTAACATCTCGGATGTAGTATTTTCCAACATTCCTGGCGGGTCGGCCCCTACTTCTCGGTGGGCGCATTATTGACGTCTATATCGCAATATAACCTAACCTAACCCATCTAGACCCTCGCTGGTAATGTTTTACAAAATCCCGGTCGTGTCTGCCCGTACTTCTCGGTGCGTACATTATATACGTCTATAAATTTATATATCCTAATCTAAGGGAACCTAACATCTCGGATGTAGTATTTTCCAACATTCCTGGCGGGTCGGCCCCTACTTCTCGGTGGGCACATTATATACGTCCATATCGTAATATAACCTTACCTAACCCATCTAGACCCTCGCTGGTAATGTTTTACAAAATTCCGGTCGTGTCGGCCCGTACTTTGCCGTGGGGACATTATATACGTCTATAACGTTATATATGCTAACCTAAGGGAACCTAGCTTCTCGGATGTAGTATTTTCCAACATTCCTGGCGGGTCAGCCCCTACTTCTCGGTGGGCACATTATATACGTCTATATCGCAATATAACCTAACCTAACCCATCTAGACCCTCGCTGGTAATGTTTTACAAAATCCCGGTCGTGTCGGCCCGTACTTCTCGGTGGGGACATTATATACGTCTATAACGTTATATATCCTAACCCAAGGGAACCTAACATCTCGGATGTAGTATTTTCCAACATTCCTGGCGGGTCGGCCCCTACTTCTCAGTGGGCACATTATCTACGTCTATATCGCAATAGAACCTAACCTAACCCAACTAGACCCTCGCTGGTAATGTTTTACGAAATCCCGGTCGTGTCGGCCCGTACTTCTCGGTGGGGACATTATTTACGTCTATAACGTTATATATCCTAACCCAAGGGAACCTAACATCTCGGATGTAGTATTTTCCAACATTCCTGGCGGGTCGGCCCCTACTTCTCGGTGGGCACATTATATACGTCCATATCGTAATATAAGCTAACCTAACCCATCTACACCCTCGCTGGTAATATTTACAAAATTCCGGTCGTGTCGGCCCGTACTTTGCCGTGGGGACATTATATACGTCTATAACTTTATATATCCTAACCTAAGGGAACCTAACATCGCGGATGTAGTATTTTCCAACATTCCTGGCGGGCCGGCCCCTACTTCTCGGTGGGCACATTATATACGTCCATATCGTAATATAACCTAACCTAACACATCTAGACCCTCGCCGGTAATGTTTTACAAAATTCCGGTCTTGTCGGCCCGCACTTTGCCGTGGGGACATTATATACGTCTACAACGTTATATATCCTAACCTAAGGGAACCTAACATCTCGGATGTAGTATTTTCCAAGATTCCTGGCAGGTCGGCCCCTACTTCTCGGTGGGCACATTATATACGTCTATATCGCAATATAACCTAACCTAACCCAACTAGACCCTCGCTGGTAATGTTTTACGAAATCCCGGTCGTGTCGGCCCGTACTTCTCGGTGGGGACATTATTTACGTCTATAACGTTATATATCCTAACCCAAGGGAACCTAACATCTCGGATGTAGTATTTTCCAACATTCCTGGCGGGTCGGCCCCTACTTCTCAGTGGGCACATTATCTACGTCTATATCGCAATAGAACCTAACCTAACCCAACTAGACCCTCGCTGGTAATGTTTTACGAAATCCCGGTCGTGTCGGCCCGTACTTCTCGGTGGGGACATTATTTACGTCTATAACGTTATATATCCTAACCCAAGGGAACCTAACATCTCGGATGTGGTATTTTCCAACATTCCTGGCGGGTCGGCCCCTACTTCTCGGTGGGCACATTATATACGTCCATATCGTAATATAAGCTAACCTAACCCATCTAGACCCTCGCTGGTAATATTTACAAAATTCCGGTCGTGTCGGCCCGTACTTTGCCGTGGGGACATTATATACGTCTATAACTTTATATATCCTAACCTAAGGGAACCTAACATCGCGGATGTAGTATTTTCCAACATTCCTGGCGGGCCGGCCCCTACTTCTCGGTGGGCACATTATATACGTCCATATCGTAATATAACCTAACCTAACACATCTAGACCCTCGCTGGTAATGTTTCACAGAATCCCGTTCATGTCTTCCCGTACGTCTCGGTGTGGATATTATATACGTCTATAAATTTATATATCCTAACCTAAGGGTACCTAACATCTCGGATGTAGTATTTTCCAACATTCCTGGCGGGCCGGCCCCTACTTCTCAGTGGGCACATTATGTACGTCTATATCGCAATATAACCTAACCTAACCCAACTAGACCCTCGCTGGTAATGTTTTACGAAATCCCGGTCGTGTCGGCCCGTACTTCTCGGTGGGGACATTATTTACGTCTATAACGTTATATATCCTAACCCAAGGGAACCTAACATCTCGGATGTAATATTTTCCAACATTCCTGGCGGGTCGGCCCCTACTTCTCGGTGGGCACATTATAAACGTCTATAACGTAATATAACCTAACCTAACCCACCTAGACCCTCGCTGGTAATGTTTTACAAAATCCCGGTGGTGTCGGCCCGTACTTCTCGGTGGGGACATTATATATGTCTATAACGTTATATATCCTAACCTAAGGGAACCTAACATCTCGGATGTAGTATTTTCCAACATTCCTGGCGGGTCGGCCCCTACTTCTCGGTGGGCACATTATATACGTCTATATCGGAATATAACCTAACCTAACCCATCTAGACCGTCGCTGGTAATGTTTTACAAAATCCCGTTTATGTCTTCCCGTAAGTCTCGGTGCGTACATTATATACGTCTATAAATTTATATATCCTAACCTAAGGGAACCTAACATCTCGGATGTAGTATTTTCCAACATTCCTGGCGGGTCGGCCCTACTTCTCGGTGGGCACATTATATACGTCCATATCGTAATATAACCTCACCTAACCCATCTAGACCCTCGCTGGTAATGTTTTACAAAATCCCGGTCGTGTCGGCCCGTACTTCTCGGTGGGGACATTATATAAGTCTATAACGTTATATATCCTAACCTAAGGGAACCTAACTTCTCGGATGTAGTATTTTCCAACATTCATTGCGGGTCGGCCCCTACTTCCCGGTGGGCACATTATATACGTCCATATCGTAATATAACCTAACCTAACCCATCTAGATCCTCGCTGGTAATATTTTACAAAATTCCGGTCGTATCGGCCCGTACTTTGCCGTGGGGACATTATATACGTCTATAACTTTATATATCCTAACCTGAGGGAACCTAACATCTCGGATGTAGTATTTTCCAACATTCCTGGCGGGTCGGCCCCTACTTCTCGGTGGGCACATTATATACGTCTATATCGCAATATAACCTAACCTAACCCATCTAGACCCTCGCTGGTAATGTTTTACAAAATCCCGGTCGTGTCGGCCCGTACTTCTCGGTGGGGACATTATATACGTCTATAACGTTATATATCCTAACCCAAGGGAACCTAACATCTCGGATGTAGTATTTTCCAACATTCCTGGCGGGTCGGCCCCTACTTCTCGGTGGGCGCATTATTGACGTCTATATCGCAATATAACCTAACCTAACCCATCTAGACCCTCGCTGGTAATGTTTTACAAAATCCCGGTCGTGTCTGCCCGTACTTCTCGGTGCGTACATTATATACGTCTATAAATTTATATATCCTAATCTAAGGGAACCTAACATCTCGGATGTAGTATTTTCCAACATTCCTGGCGGGTCGGCCCCTACTTCTCGGTGGGCACATTATATACGTCCATATCGTAATATAACCTTACCTAACCCATCTAGACCCTCGCTGGTAATGTTTTACAAAATTCCGGTCGTGTCGGCCCGTACTTTGCCGTGGGGACATTATATACGTCTATAACGTTATATATGCTAACCTAAGGGAACCTAGCTTCTCGGATGTAGTATTTTCCAACATTCCTGGCGGGTCGGCCCCTACTTCTCGGTGGGCACATTATATACGTCTATATCGCAATATAACCTAACCTAACCCATCTAGACCCTCGCTGGTAATGTTTTACAAAATCCCGGTCGTGTCGGCCCGTACTTCTCGGTGGGGACATTATATACGTCTATAACGTTATATATCCTAACCCAAGGGAACCTAACATCTCGGATGTAGTATTTTCCAACATTCCTGGCGGGTCGGCCCCTACTTCTCAGTGGGCACATTATCTACGTCTATATCGCAATAGAACCTAACCTAACCCAACTAGACCCTCGCTGGTAATGTTTTACGAAATCCCGGTCGTGTCGGCCCGTACTTCTCGGTGGGGACATTATTTACGTCTATAACGTTATATATCCTAACCCAAGGGAACCTAACATCTCGGATGTAGTATTTTCCAACATTCCTGGCGGGTCGGCCCCTACTTCTCGGTGGGCACATTATATACGTCCATATCGTAATATAAGCTAACCTAACCCATCTACACCCTCGCTGGTAATATTTACAAAATTCCGGTCGTGTCGGCCCGTACTTTGCCGTGGGGACATTATATACGTCTATAACTTTATATATCCTAACCTAAGGGAACCTAACATCGCGGATGTAGTATTTTCCAACATTCCTGGCGGGCCGGCCCCTACTTCTCGGTGGGCACATTATATACGTCCATATCGTAATATAACCTAACCTAACACATCTAGACCCTCGCCGGTAATGTTTTACAAAATTCCGGTCTTGTCGGCCCGCACTTTGCCGTGGGGACATTATATACGTCTACAACGTTATATATCCTAACCTAAGGGAACCTAACATCTCGGATGTAGTATTTTCCAAGATTCCTGGCAGGTCGGCCCCTACTTCTCGGTGGGCACATTATATACGTCTATATCGCAATATAACCTAACCTAACCCAACTAGACCCTCGCTGGTAATGTTTTACGAAATCCCGGTCGTGTCGGCCCGTACTTCTCGGTGGGGACATTATTTACGTCTATAACGTTATATATCCTAACCCAAGGGAACCTAACATCTCGGATGTAGTATTTTCCAACATTCCTGGCGGGTCGGCCCCTACTTCTCAGTGGGCACATTATCTACGTCTATATCGCAATAGAACCTAACCTAACCCAACTAGACCCTCGCTGGTAATGTTTTACGAAATCCCGGTCGTGTCGGCCCGTACTTCTCGGTGGGGACATTATTTACGTCTATAACGTTATATATCCTAACCCAAGGGAACCTAACATCTCGGATGTGGTATTTTCCAACATTCCTGGCGGGTCGGCCCCTACTTCTCGGTGGGCACATTATATACGTCCATATCGTAATATAAGCTAACCTAACCCATCTAGACCCTCGCTGGTAATATTTACAAAATTCCGGTCGTGTCGGCCCGTACTTTGCCGTGGGGACATTATATACGTCTATAACTTTATATATCCTAACCTAAGGGAACCTAACATCGCGGATGTAGTATTTTCCAACATTCCTGGCGGGCCGGCCCCTACTTCTCGGTGGGCACATTATATACGTCCATATCGTAATATAACCTAACCTAACACATCTAGACCCTCGCCGGTAATGTTTTACAAAATTCCGGTCTTGTCGGCCCGCACTTTGCCGTGGGGACATTATATACGTCTACAACGTTATATATCCTAACCTAAGGGAACCTAACATCTCGGATGTAGTATTTTCCAAGATTCCTGGCAGGTCGGCCCCTACTTCTCGGTGGGCACATTATATACGTCTATATCGCAATATAACCTAACCTAACCCAACTAGACCCTCGCTGGTAATGTTTTACGAAATCCCGGTCGTGTCGGCCCGTACTTCTCGGTGGGGACATTATTTACGTCTATAACGTTATATATCCTAACCCAAGGGAACCTAACATCTCGGATGTAGTATTTTCCAACATTCCTGGCGGGTCGGCCCCTACTTCTCGGTGGGCACATTATATACGTCCATATCGTAATATAACCTAACCTAACCCATTTAGACCCTCGCTGGTAATGTTTTACAAAATCCCGGTCGTGTCGGCCCGTACTTCTCGGTGGGGACATTATATAAGTCTATAACGTTATATATCCTAACCTAAGGGATCCTAACTTCTCGGATATAGTATTTTCCAACATTCCTGGCGGGTCGGCCCCTACTTCTCGGTGGGCACATTATATACGTCCATATCGTAATATAACCTAACCTAACCCATCTAGACCCTCGCTGGTAATGTTTTACAAAATCCCGGTGGTGTCGGCCCGTACTTCTCGGTGGGGACATTATATACGTCTATATCGTTATATATCCTAACCCAAGGGAACCTAACATCTCGGATGTAGTATTTTCCAACATTCCTGGCGGGTCGGCCCCTACTTCTCGGTGGGCACATTATATACGTCCATATCGTAATATAAGCTAACCTAACCCATCTAGACCCTCGCTGGTAATATTTACAAAATTCCGGTCGTGTCGGCCCGTACTTTGCCGTGGGGACATTATATACGTCTATAACTTTATATATCCTAACCTAAGGGAACCTAACATCGCGGATGTAGTATTTTCCAACATTCCTGGCGGGCCGGCCCCTACTTCTCGGTGGGCACATTATATACGTCCATATCGTAATATAACCTAACCTAACACATCTAGACCCTCGCCGGTAATGTTTTACAAAATTCCGGTCTTGTCGGCCCGCACTTTGCCGTGGGGACATTATATACGTCTACAACGTTATATATCCTAACCTAAGGGAACCTAACATCTCGGATGTAGTATTTTCCAAGATTCCTGGCAGGTCGGCCCCTACTTCTCGGTGGGCACATTATATACGTCTATATCGTAATATAACCTAACCTAACCCATCTAGACCCTCGCTGGTAATGTTTCACAGAATCCCGTTCATGTCTTCCCGTACGTCTCGGTATGGATATTATATACGTCTATAAATTTATATATCCTAACCTAAGGGTACCTAACATCTCGGATGTAGTATTTTCCAACATTCCTGGCGGGCCGGCCCCTACTTCTCAGTGGGCACATTATGTACGTCTATATCGCAATATAACCTAACCTAACCCAACTAGACCCTCGCTGGTAATGTTTTACGAAATCCCGGTCGTGTCGGCCCGTACTTCTCGGTGGGGACATTATTTACGTCTATAACGTTATATATCCTAACCCAAGGGAACCTAACATCTCGGATGTAATATTTTCCAACATTCCTGGCGGGTCGGCCCCTACTTCTCGGTGGGCACATTATAAACGTCTATAACGTAATATAACCTAACCTAACCCACCTAGACCCTCGCTGGTAATGTTTTACAAAATCCCGGTGGTGTCGGCCCGTACTTCTCGGTGGGGACATTATATATGTCTATAACGTTATATATCCTAACCTAAGGGAACCTAACATCTCGGATGTAGTATTTTCCAACATTCCTGGCGGGTCGGCCCCTACTTCTCGGTGGGCACATTATATACGTCTATATCGGAATATAACCTAACCTAACCCATCTAGACCGTCGCTGGTAATGTTTTACAAAATCCCGTTTATGTCTTCCCGTAAGTCTCGGTGCGTACATTATATACGTCTATAAATTTATATATCCTAACCTAAGGGAACCTAACATCTCGGATGTAGTATTTTCCAACATTCCTGGCGGGTCGGCCCTACTTCTCGGTGGGCACATTATATACGTCCATATCGTAATATAACCTCACCTAACCCATCTAGACCCTCGCTGGTAATGTTTTACAAAATCCCGGTCGTGTCGGCCCGTACTTCTCGGTGGGGACATTATATAAGTCTATAACGTTATATATCCTAACCTAAGGGAACCTAACTTCTCGGATGTAGTATTTTCCAACATTCATTGCGGGTCGGCCCCTACTTCTCGGTGGGCACATTATATACGTCCATATCGTAATATAACCTAACCTAACCCATCTAGATCCTCGCTGGTAATATTTTACAAAATTCCGGTCGTATCGGCCCGTACTTTGCCGTGGGGACATTATATACGTCTATAACTTTATATATCCTAACCTGAGGGAACCTAACATCTCGGATGTAGTATTTTCCAACATTCCTGGCGGGTCGGCCCCTACTTCTCGGTGGGCACATTATATACGTCTATATCGCAATATAACCTAACCTAACCCATCTAGACCCTCGCTGGTAATGTTTTACAAAATCCCGGTCGTGTCGGCCCGTACTTCTCGGTGGGGACATTATATACGTCTATAACGTTATATATCCTAACCCAAGGGAACCTAACATCTCGGATGTAGTATTTTCCAACATTCCTGGCGGGTCGGCCCCTACTTCTCGGTGGGCGCATTATTGACGTCTATATCGCAATATAACCTAACCTAACCCATCTAGACCCTCGCTGGTAATGTTTTACAAAATCCCGGTCGTGTCTGCCCGTACTTCTCGGTGCGTACATTATATACGTCTATAAATTTATATATCCTAATCTAAGGGAACCTAACATCTCGGATGTAGTATTTTCCAACATTCCTGGCGGGTCGGCCCCTACTTCTCGGTGGGCACATTATATACGTCCATATCGTAATATAACCTTACCTAACCCATCTAGACCCTCGCTGGTAATGTTTTACAAAATTCCGGTCGTGTCGGCCCGTACTTTGCCGTGGGGACATTATATGTGTCTATTTCGTTTTATATCCTAACCTAAGGGAACCTAACATCTCGGATGTAGTATTTTCCAACATTTCTGGCGGGTCGGCCCCTACTTCTCGGTGGGAACTTTATATACGTCTATAACGTAATATAAACTAACCTAACCCACCTAGACCCTCGCTGGTAATGTTCCACAGAATCCCGTTCATATCTTCCCGTACGTCTCGGTGCGTCCATTATATACGTCTATTACGTTATATATCCTAACC